>OY728146.1:1978676900-1981176900 GCA_963277665.1 Viscum album | reverse complement strand
CAATTTCTTTTATTATACCCATATTTTCAAGAAATGGTTATAGGGAAATTCTACAATAGTGTATAAATAAACAAAAATACAAAATAAACCCACAATATATGAATAATTTCATAAAAATTAAAATCCCATTTAATAATACTAATGAGACCCATGGGGAATGACCCAAAAGAAATACCGACACTTAATGTTATTATTTTCAATCATGATCACCAATGTAGCCATAGAAACCTGAAAAAAATATTTATACATGTAGTTGTTATAATTAAATACATAATTAGAAGGTTCAGTCCAAATGCCTATTGGACCGTTGGATAAAGAGAATACATGTGAATTTGTGAATAAACATCAGAACTAACAATAACCTCTTTCCCGAACCTCATGCAATCCTTACTAATAATCACTAGCCCAATATAATTGTAAAACATAATAATTTAGTAATGAAAAATATAATATGGTTGTACCAATCAGTAATATCCCTATTGGGTTTTCCCTTACATGCCCCTTCATTAAATATCATGTTCTCTAAACCCCTTCTAAATCCATGCGACAACATAGAATGTCTCAGTCACAAAATTCACATATAATATAGTAGGGTATTTTATATAAAAATGTTTTCATAATCATTTCATCCTACAAACATTCATAAACCCCCCAAAAAATATCATCTCATCCAAACATCCCACAGATCTGTCAGTACACCTATCAAGTGTTCTTATAAGAATACCATAAAGGAATAACTCATGTAGTTGTACATACTCATTCATATCCCATAGGTTGTATAAGTACATCATGTACAACTCATTAAAACTATAATACATATGGTATTCATTTCCACTCATAATATGCTTTTATTATCATACCTACCAATATTAATTAATTCCCATTAGAAATAGATGGTAGTGAAAGAAAGAGGTGATGTTCACCTACAATTAGGTCACAAATAAGGATATCAATATAAAATAGCTTGTACCCAAATTTTGTTTAGACCTGGTAAGGGTATTCAATTAGACTAAAGAATATATAAAAATAAAATACATCACATATATATATATTTATATAAAAATACCCCACATAATCCAAGACTATAAGTGTTGAAACTTACCAACTCTACTACATATCATAATCTTCGCCACATGACCACTGCCCTACATTACCATCTCCATAGAATATAAAATAATAATAAACAAACTTTCCCATGTAAATGTCCACACCCATCATAGAAAATAAAGACTTAATCATAGATTTATGTCATATTTATATTTTTTCATTACAAAATAACTTATGTTCATTAAGCCATATAATTCTATTTTAAAAGAATAATCACTCATTATATTGTACTATTTAATTATAGTAATTACACATTAATTCAGGAATTAATATTTCATGTTTAACTAATATGTAATTCAATTTCATTAAAATCCATTATATGTTCAATGTTAAAAACAATATTATTTATTATCTGAAAACTATGAAATGCTGTAAAATATATTATCCAAACTATTTCCTATAATCCATTCATTCGTTATGTCTACAAATTGAAAAGTTTCAAAATCCTCACATCATAGTCTATAAACTCAATGTTATCCTACTATATTAAATAAAAAATGTACTAAAACTCATTATAAACATTGAATTATCCCAACTACATCCCACGTGTGACACACATAGAATATGATGAAACAAACTCTACTAAAACACATAATTATCATAAAAACCCACATAAAAATCCCAGAAATTTTTACCAACACATATAAAAATATTTCAACATAAAATAATACCACGTACTCTAATATAAAAAACTTTTATTTCATAACAATTCCCTTATTTTACACAACTATTTTATTAAATTATTTATGTGATTTACATTTTATGGTTGTTGAATCAAGAACAAATTCATATAATTGATATAAAGTTACAAAAAATGAATTTTCTTTCTATAATAACATCGATAAATAAATAATTGATATGAATATAATTTGAAGATGAGAAATAATATACAAATAACTTGAATTTCAAATGATTTATTTTTTCATGTTTTTCATATTCATTTGGAGAATCCGAACTATATAAACAGAATGATAAAAGCATGAAAATAATAATATTTTTATAAAAAATATAATGTACTCAACTACCATGGATAAAATAGACCTTTAGGGACAACATTTAAAATAAAATGGGTTGATAAAATGATACAATGATTTAAATCACTCTTCATCAGCCACTATGAACTTGATTCTGATCATATTATACTAATCACTGACATTATCCAGACAAAATACACCAATATCCCAGCACCCCAATGGTATGTGGATTATAAATAAGGAGAAAAAGTTGAGTGAAATTAGAAAAGTCACCTCATATCTTCAATACTAAATATCACGATGCAATTTTCTGAAACCAAGTTGTTGGGGTTGAAAGATCCACTAAAAATCCCTTGGATTCACATGATATTCTACAAAAATGTGAGTTGACTGATTATATTTACTGTAACAACCAAATTTATTTCTTATATTTAAAAGATAATAAGATATTCAAATGTTAAATACCATCGACCCAAGTACATGGTATTCTATAAACCATAGAATAAGGGATCATGTATATCCATAATAAATTTTACTTCAAAATCCCAAATATAACCTCCATATCCACACCCAAAAGAAATAAAACAAGGCTAAAACAATTTTATAGGAAATATATTCATGACATATAATCTATAAATTTATCCCCAATATAGTGTATGTATTTATCATAACACAAAAGATCCCAAATCAATTGAAAAACTAATACAATCCACTCCTTGAACTTTAGTGAAACTACTAATACAACACCACAATACAAGGACTTTATATTTTCCCAATTTATAATCAAACACATAATATATGTCAACCATATCCCAAAACAAATCTAAAATCATACTAATTTATACAGATATTCCTAGACCCTTATTTTGATCATACATTGGTGGGGCTTTGTTTAAAATAATTTCAAGTGAGATTTTTAAAATTTGTAAGGGATTTTGGGGTGTGGACGATTGGTGCATTTTTTTTCTAAACTATGCTAAAAGATAGTGAAAACTATGAAAACCACGACAGTTAGGGTGATCATAGTAATACAATTGTATAAAAAATCATCTTCCCATCATAGATAAATAGAGAAACCCCATTAGCATGGGTATATAATTGGGGTGAATGGCTTGTCTAACTATGTGTCCCAACCTAGGTAACCGTAAGTACATGATTTTTTAATTCAAAAATTAATTATCAAATTCATGAAATACTACTTATAGGTTCCCATTGAGTTTGTATGACCCTATAGTAAATTATTCATCCTTACATGATTCTATGAGATGATTTCCACTCTCTACAGTCCTCTATATGTGAATCAAACATAAGAGAATGATATTTGATCTTCTCTCGGTAGTTTTTCTCTTCTTCTACTCTTTCTCCAGTGATTTCCTCTATTGTACCTAGATTTTTATAGATTTCCTTGTTGTTGGTGGATCAAATATCATCTGCTTTAGATATCAAATCATTGTTCAATTATCAAATCATTTTATTCAATGTTCATTGTTGGAGTTTCCCATTTTGGAGTTTTGATTTCATGCCGTTATGATTTTAGGGTGTTATTTTCTATTATGATGGCCAATTTTTATTATCAATAAATTGATTGATTTAAATTTTATTTTTTTATAAAATGTTAATTTATTTCTTTTTTTTATTTGAAAACAACTTCCATTAAAATGACGGATTTAAATTACTTTTGGAAGGAAATTGGGAGAAAACACCAAATTCAATTGAATTGATGGGTATTGTGAAATTAGATGGAAAATTGTGATATATAAATTATTGAATTTAAAATATGAATGTTTTGTGAGGAATTTTATTTGATATTTATTATTTGAGAAATTGTATTAAAAATTATTTGTTATAAACACACTAGTTTTATCATGGAAAAGGAATGATTTGATTAAAAATGTGTGCATCGGGTTTTAAAATGAAATTTGAATATTTGAGATTGATAAAGGGATATATTGTATTTATGGAAGCCTTTAAATAAATTTCCCATAATTGATTGTTATTAGAGAACATGAAAGCCTAGCTTGTTCGTGATATGTTTTAGACAAAACTCTATGATTTACAATACAAACAACAGATATCTAGTAGGTCACCTCCCTGATGTGATGGTGATAAGTTCCCTTTAGTATGTATCTACGGGATGTGTGTACACATATTCCTATGATCACTATATGAGTGTGAGGGATTCCCACAACTTGGAACTATCATTCTTTTTTCTACATGATCTTGTTAATTATTTTTTTATTTGTAATATATTCCACTATTGGTTGAAAACAATTCTATATATCTTATAAATTTTTATAAAATGTTTATTAAGCCATTTTCCAATGTGTTAATATAATTTGAAATGTAAACCATGATTTTAATTGAATATTTTGCTAAATAAAAATCCCAATTTATTTAATATTTAAAGCTCTAATTGGTTATTTTTATTTTTTCATCATATTAACGAATCATTGGTGACAACATAAATGGATTTTTTCTCAAACACATCCTTTTCCTTTAGGTGTTTAAATATTATATTCTTCCAGGTTCTAGGAATTATAAGACACCAAATATAATAAGTTATATATTTTTTTCCTTGGGTCTAGATATTTCATTCTTCAACAACTCGTGTTGTTCCTTTAAATTTTTAGAACATTTATATATTGAATTGGCTTGGTATACCTATTCAAATTCCAGTAAACTTCTCCATGTCTACTTTTCCATGAATGCATACTGACGTGTTTATCAATATTTGGTAATGTTTTTTGAAAACTCATAACCACTTTCATTCTGCATAATGAATTGTGCTCTTTGCGAAGACATGGTGATCAGGAACTTCCTTTGGTCCATGTCAAATATGGATCAACTATCTGGTTACCCAGGTTCCAATGCTGGTTTGTGACAATGCAATATCAGATCTAGGATGTGTTTTTTTGTCATGATGTTAATATGAAATTATGAAATCTAGTTGGGACACAAGAGGTAGTTGTGATGAATTCCTGACCATATCTCACTACATAGAGCACTAATTTAGAAATGTGGTTTGGTGATTCTATCATGAGTATTATTTATCTTCTTTTCTCTATTTTTGATTTGGATATATTTAAATTGAAATCATGATTTTTTATATGTTGCGATTAATTTCCCTTGTCAATAGTTTTTACTATTAATATGATGTATTTGATATTATCCATTGATGTTGTGTAGCATCATCCCTCTGAGAAGATGTATGAATTCTACACATGAGGAATGAAATTTTAAAACACAGTGATAATGTCCTCTCATGGAAATGATTTGGGATGATGTGATTATGGGTACTATCCTATCTCTCAGAGCTGAACCACCATATGTTCCCATTCACTCTCTTGATAAGGATACTTAGGGGGGTTGCTTTGTGGAATCATTCTAAAGAGTTACTTCTCTATAATCCCCAAGAATTGAATGGATCCAATGATCTTCAAGAAGTTGAGGATTAATTGAGAAGTATTAGGCGTTTTTTGGTTTCTTTTAGACACATGAAAAAACCAGGAATAATTTTCCCACCTTCAGGTTTGAGGGACTCAGAAGAAGATTGTTAGATATAATTCTTCTGGTGAATTAATAGGAAATATTAGAGTGGAATGCATTTAATATTAATTTCCCCAACCACTTAGTTCTAGTGTAAATGTTGTAGGCCACAAATTTTGAGTCTTTTATTATTTATCTGGCTGAATAGACCATGGAAGTATTTTCAAATTTCATTACTGATATTTTGAATTTTACACCATAGATAGTATCGAATGTGGAGATTAAGACCCAAAGAATTGAGTTAAGACATGGATATGATATTTTTCTCATAGTTACCTACTAAGTATGTTATATTATTTTACTGTAACAGATGGAACATTGATAGTTAATATAGTCCATTCTGGAATGTCTATGTAGAAGAGACTTTTTTATACCATTGAAATTGTGAGGTATATTAATGTATTGAAGATGCGTGATGAATATTTTAATATTTCTCAATATTAGGGTTATTACATACCTCCTTCTGTTTTTGGAGGATTCCCTTTTATTTGATACAGGTTCATAAATCTTGGGAATTCATAGTGTGTTTTCACTAATGCACCCACGTTATGTAGTTTCGGGGGACTCTCTGGTCACTTACATAAGTGATGTCATATTTATTATTTCTTATAATATGGAACCAGGAGAAATGAATAAGTTGAATACTCGTTTGGATGTTATTTTGGAGAAAACATTAATTTGTCACCTTGGGCATTGATGGTTCTCTTTTCTAGGGAATATGATGGTTTACATGACCTTTATTCTTATAATCAAAAACTCAATCATGTTATGATAAAGAAAATGTATTAGTTTTCATGGATTTATGATGTATATGGCCAATTAATGTGGGAGATGTTGTTCTATAAAATTTATCTTCAATATTTGTACCATTATTTGAGGATAAAATAATTCGATATTTGGAAAACAGAATTTTAGAGTTTCTAAAGTCATTATGAGTATATTTTCCGACCATTTGGACTAATCAATGCTCATGTAGTGTTCATTTCATTAAAGAAATAGATTTCTTATGAGTATCTTGATAGATTCATAGATGTATTGGTGGAAAATATCATTTTTTACTCCATTTCCAAGATGGATCATGTGAATCATTTGAGTTAAAATTTTAATGTTTTGTTAAATAACAGAGTTAATGAGACACACTCAAAATTTTGATTTCAATATCCCAAAAGTGAATTTCATGGGTCATTTGTATCATAAAATGGTATTTTAGTTGATCTTGAAAAGGTTAATATTGTTATGTCAGGGTAATAATATTGAAATGTTTTCGAGATTCATAGATTCTGGAGTTTAGATTTGTATTATCACCTATTCTATAATGACATATCAATATTGAATTATCTAATGTCTTCTATAACTCAAAAATATTTAATGTTTTCATGGAAAGAAAAATGATAAAATTATTTGGTTGAGATAGAATTAATTTTCAATATTGCACTTATGTTGACCCTTTCAGTGGTCGTGTTGGGCTATGTGGTCTCTCTTGGTCCATTCAGTCTAGTTTTGGGCTGCATTCTTATGTGGGGGAATCAAGTAGTTTCTTATATCTCTCATTATGCATTTCCAAATGAGATGAATGTATAAGACCATTGCATATAAATATCATCATAGATTCATGGATATAATATTCTGAGTCATTACCTTTTGGATAATGTTTTCCAATTTTTTTACAACCATTGGATCTTGAGTTATTTATTCTCACAATATGATCTTATTAGCAAACATGTTAGTTGGGTGGAATTCCAAAACTCTTTTGAAATTTAAATATATTATACCTTGGGTAAAAGGAATGTCCATGAATATTTTATGAGAAGTAATCTTCTGACCAAAGTCGTAAATTTATATTCAAAATAGTGGATATTCATGACTCTTTTTGAACATATAAATATTTGAGTGTGGGAATAAGGGGAAAGGTTTTCTGGATAGTGTTCAATTCACAATGAATCTTATCAAGATGAATATTAAGTAACATCATATTAATAATGAATTCTGTAGCATTGTGGACCCTATTTGTAGTTTAGAAACTGAGGTTGGTCAGTCTTTCTCCATGGAGGGTATTCTGTTCTGTCAGAATACCTTTCTTGTTACATTTGTGTAGATGAATTATGTGGTCCCCAATGTTCCTAGATGGACTTGATCTTATGAATAAAAAAAATATGTTCAATGAAAAGAATATGATATTATGATGGATATGTATAATATATGGAATTCCAAAGTATTTCTCTCATAGTTAAACCTTCCAAAAGTTCATGTTCGAGAAATAAAAACATTCAAATTTACAATAGACACGTATAGTACAGACATGGATGTGCGTTGCGAGACATTGTTTTAGGATTTTTTCATTCCAACAGAAATAATAGTGTGATATGGGTTGTGATTGATTTGATAAATAAATCATCTCTCGTTATAACCATTCGGGAAATGAAAAAAGTGATGAGTTGGGAAATCTATCTCAGAATACAATTGTTAATTTGAACAGAGTTATATATGATATTGTTAATTGTATAAAACCTTTGATCACATCTTGGTTTTATAGACATTTTACAAAGGCACTAGGATATCTGGTCCAATTGAGTGTGACAAACCACTCATAGTCGGATGGATAGATAAAATGGAATATACAAAATTTTGAGTATACATTTTTTCTGGTTGTTTTGACTTTGTTTGGGCTTAGGATTATCATTTAGGGTTACTGGATTGTTCTTATTCAAATTCATCCTTGTATGTACATCCTGGTAAATCTCAATTATGTTGGTCATATATTGTTTAATGTTACTTCATTAGAATCTTGTTTCATGAATTAATAGAAGGCATTCAGAAGATTCAACAGATAATGTTGAGGGGAAATAGAATGTATAAGTCTTATTCATATCATCTCCACAAACCATTGGATGTTTTATATTGCTATCATGTGTTCAAGGTTGCTTTATCATGTTTGGGTCTTCTATGACCAGGGAAGCAAGGGAAGCTTTCCCATGGGTTTGTGGGACCTTTTGATGTTGTTTATAATGTTTTTAAAGTGTATTATCATTTAGTTTATCCAAAAAAGATGATGTCAATACATAACATGTTCAATGTATCTATAATGAAAAATTATATTTCGGATTCATATTATATTTTAAGCTAGAGGGATCTTGAGGTAGAACAATATTTATTCAGGGTTGAGTATCAAGTTAAAAAAGATGATTCTGAATCCAATATACATCATGTGATGAACATTACATTGGGTTGACTGTTAGGGAAGGATTGTTTTAATCTATAGGAGAGCTTTTATAGGGAGGAACATATAGGAGTGTTTCATATTCATTTTTATTTTATGCAAAAATCTTATTAGGTTTTATGGGGTCTAAATGTTTCTTTGTTTGTGAGGATGTAATATCCTATTACAATATCAAGGTATTCTTAAACCCATATCAAGAAAATTATTTGGTTTGTATTTGTATAAGGGAACATTGGGTAAAATTAGGAGAATTTTTTAAAGGCTTTTAGATATGCAAGGTGGGTGCATGATTTTCACATGCAGTGTGCCATATTAGGAAAAACTGTGAAATGCAAGGAAGTGAGGTATTTCATATATCGAACAAGGTTTAAAAAACCATTCACCACCAATGAAAAATGATGAAACCCCATCTCCAGGGGATCTTGGATAGGGAATTCAATCCATTTAACCAAGATACTCTCTCTGAGTAACCCAGCTTATGTTATTTTTAATCTAAAAATTAATTTTAAAAATCAATATACACTACTTTTAAGTTCCATATGGGTTTGTATGACCCCATAGACACTTATTCATCCACAGAGGCTCCCATGATGTGAATGTGGACCCTCTACACCCCTTCATATGATTATATATTCTAGGATAATGATGTTATATCTTCACCATGTAGTTTTCTTCTTTCTTTTATCTTTCTTACCCTATGTCTTCTTTATTTTCTATTATTTTGTATATATACATATTGTTGGAGAGTCAATTATCTATTATTTTAGGTTTGGAATCTAGGATTGATTCCCAGATCATCATTTCCAACATTCTTTATAGTTTTTTCCCATTTAATTATTTTCATTTCATGATCCCGTGATCCAAAGGTAGGTCGTTTTGTTATGATGACCTATTTTGATTTATCCTAAATTTCTGGATTTAATTTAATTTGTTTTATTTATGTGTTATTATGTTAAATGGATTTTTTAAAAATTGAATTTTATTGAGTTTTTGATTTGAAATTTCATTTGGCATGAAATAGGTATGACCCATCCAATTCCATTGAATTGGGGTGTGTTGTGAAATTGGTTTGAAAATTGTGAAATTTAAAATGTTGTTAATAAATTCTAAAATTTATATGAGTAAATTGATTTCATATTGCTATTTGTGAAAATAGATTAAAATTATATTGATATAAACCCATTGGGTTTGTCTTGGAAGTGGAATTATTTTTTTATGTACACATGTAAAAAATTTTAAAAGGGATATTGGAATAATTGAAATAGTGAATTGGATTAGTTGTATATTAATAAGGCGTAAAATAAATTTACCATCTTTTAATTTTATTAGAGAATATGAAATTATATGTTGGATGTTATTTACTATGTAAAAAAATATATGATTTACAATACTAAAAATATATATGAAGCTGGTCACATCCCTAATGAGATTTTAATGACTCCTCATTGGTTATAATCAGTGGATTGTGTGTACAAATATGCTTTGGATCATAATATGAATTTGATAGAGGCCATTTATATTGAATTATAATTCCATTTGAACCATTATAATGTCTCTCAAAAGTATTTGTGAAACATATTCCATTTTATGTAAAATATTTCAAATTACTTACAAATCTATATATATTATTTTTATACAAAAAATTTATTAAAACATTTGTTTTAAGTTTTTCAGTAAAATTGAAATTTACAATATTATTTAAATTAAATATGAATTTGAAACTGTCATGGGACATTATTTAAAATTTAATGATTAATTTTTTTAATTATATTGATTCAACATTTTCTAGAACCCTCTGTAAGACCCTACTGGGATTTTAGATCACATCGTACATATTTATTCAGGTGTTTGATGATTATCTTTTTACTAGTTCCAACAAGGGTAAGATTCCACTAGGAGGTGGATGCATTTGTGGATTATTGATCTTATAGTGGTTATTCCGTAGATACTATGGTATTTCGTTCAATTTTACATACCTTTTTTGTAGTACATTTAGTTTTATTACATGTTTGACTTCACATATAGTTCTACATGTGGTGTTTTTCCAGTATGAATACTGACTTTTTGTATTGAATCCTCAATGATTGTTCCAAATTTGTTCACAAATTAATTTATTATGATTCTAGGTTCTCATTTCCAACCAATGGGGATCCGGAACACCATTGAGTCCATGTAATTTTCTCCTCAGTTGTTGGGTTACGAGGGTACCTAGGATTGTTTGTGACACAACATGGTTCCCTGGGATTGGAGGGGCCTCAGAATATGAACCCTAAGTCTATGCATTTCAAATTCTTTTAGTAATTCATAACCAGGCCTTCCAACTAGAATTTCGTGGGTTATCATACACCATTACTTTTTACAATTACATACCCTATTTAAAATTCACCTAAACATCAATATAAAATCCCCAAAACACCACCGTACACAATGAAATATTTAAACACTTAATGTATTAGACCAATAAAGGCTACCCATTAAAATGATATTTTTTCATAATTACATATTTGGATATGGAATAGTGACTTTTATGATTATATAAAATGATTTATTTTTTTACAATTCATCACGTTGTAAAAAATTATATTCATAAATAAAAATCGCCGAATATAAATATGATATGTTATTAAAAAAATTAATATTCTATCATATCAATGCCTTAGATCCATCGATGTTGAAAACAGAGTGATGATACATGAACTATATCACCTAAATACTGTATTATAGTATATATATTCCATAAATCTATATTCATTCACTCTCTCTTTCAGACAAGAAATATAAAAAATTTCTATTTTTATAGCTCTCCATAAGTTTAATTGTAGTAATTATTATATTTTCTACAATATATTTTTATGATTGGAAATATAATAAGACAATAATGAATCACATATTTTATTTTTTAAAGAAATCAAATTTCCATTAATTAATAGATTTATTCTCTGAATTATGTTTTCAATATTACAATGACATTGTGAATTTATTCATAATATCCATATAATCTATATTTTTCTTATATATATATATGTGAAATTTTTGGACACTGATATCTAACATATATAATGGTTGATTTATGTGTTTAATAAAATAGGGAACATATCCCTTTTTAATTTATGGTTTCTATTGGAATACATCCCCAAATTTTATGGCCATCATCAAAACATATACCCAATGATAGTATCTAATTGAACATTGGAGTCCTCTATCCTATGTTGATGAAAGATGTTGTTATGGAATCTATCATGTTAATTTTTAAAAATGTATTGTTTTGAAACCCATTAATACCTATAGGATTTGATCATTAAAACATTTGAATAAGATTATCTATAGGACATCCCTTCCTCTCTAAATTCCTTCCACATTTATACTATAATAATCACACTTTTCACTACCAATAAAATCTCCTCTACAATAAAAATAATTTTTTTATTCTAAATAGATCAGTCATTTTAGTTTTAAGGAAAAAACAGTATTGAATCTTATCACAAAATATATTAAATAATGAAATTAAAATAAGCCATATGTCACTAATTTATTTTTAATGTGTTAATTAAATAAATATATCATCTAAAACCCCAAACACACAATATACCACTATGTAAATCATTAACCAAAAATAAATTTTTGTTTATGATATTTTAATAAAATTTATATCACTGAATATTTTCCAAATATTGGTTTCTAGTAAATTCAAAATAACATATCTACATGATTTTTTTGATGCCATCTAAAAAAATTACAATTTTTTTTTATTTTGTAAATTTGATGTTAATTTAACCTCTTTTTCTATTTTTCCAATAGATTCAATCATTTTGACAATTTTTAATGGAGGGAATCTTCAGGTTAATAGGGTGTATGGTGGGACAACATTGTCTAGATAAAAAATTTCTTATTCATTCACCTCCACTATCTCTCCTAGTGGGTATATTGTAGAAATACACCTAAATGATTAATCTACAACATGACCAAGAAGGTACATAATAGACCCCCTCTGGGTACTCAATAATAGTCTGACTTTTCTACAAAAAAACTTCCAACATATCAAAAAATATTAGAAAGGACCCTTATTCCAATATTAATAGTCCATTATTCATAAGATATTAAATGAAAAAAAGAATATAACACCCCAATAATGAATGCAAAAGCTTGTTATAAATTCATGGTATTGAAAATGTCTTCATGTTCATCCCCTTATATCTATATATTACTAAAATTTGGAGAGGAGTAAAATAAAAAATAAAGAATGATATTATATCTAATGTATGTCAGAAAAATATAGTTCAATGTTTAATCCATATTTTAAAATAATTTTAAATAAACATTACTAGTGAAAATAATTTTCCTAAAAAACCTACTTGAAATAATCATATTAAATAATACAACTGAAACACCTTGATATATCAATAATATTCTCAAATAACGTTCTACTAACATGTATTTCATATCACCAATGTTCAAAGAAAATTCCAAATTAACATTGAATAATGTATTCATTTTTCTAGATAACATCCAGTCATATATATAACTGTTTTCAAGTATATTGGGATCATATAATTTTTGTATTATTTTCCTAATGAATAAAATAAAATATAAATAATATAAAATTTAAATAAAATATTAAATATATTGATGTTAAAGAGAAAATAATCACAATATGAAATACTTAATTTAATGAAAACATTCCAAAACCAAATAATTCATTACAAAGGAGTTCAATATTTTTTTGGAAAACAGTAAATTGAAAAATTAAAATAATTTACCCCTACTTATTTTTGATGTAATAGCTCCTATAAAAATAAAAAAATTTAATCCAGTAATATTTAATAATCCTATTTAAAAAATTAATATATAATATCTCTATGATGCATTCAAACTGAAAACTAAAATTTCAAACAATATATAAAAAAAATTAGTAAAATAATTTCCCTTTTTATAGAATCATGATCATAAGTTAACGTATCCATTTTCCACAGACTAGTGATAATTCCCAGTTTTTTTAATACATTATTCATATGTTTGATAATAATAATAATCCACATTTATACATCTGATACTCACACTATAGTCAATGTCACCATTCAACCATGTTTATCACAATCGTTTCTCTCTCTAGCACATATTATATCAGACAGTATAATTATTTTGATAAAACAGAGAGGATTTTAAAAATAAATCCCTATTCTATCTATTGTATACACACATACAGTCCATGAGATAAATTATAAAAAATATTAGAAATCATCCATATCATGTTCAATGTTGTATTTTAATAAAATAAAATACACTGTAGGATCATGTCAATTTCATTACCTAAACATGATCCTACAAGAATAATTTGACCAATCAATGAATAACGTAATTCTTTCATAGAATGTGGAGAACTGGATTTTTTATAGTGTAACGTGAGGATCAATGTTTTCAAATTATTATTATATATAAATTCTAATTGTGGAATTTGGTTCTAACTTGATATCCCAAAATAAAATAGGCAATGAAAAATAATATCTTCCAAAATTTTTTGAGATTGATATTTCTACCTATCAAAATGATGGTAGTACACTGTTCTAATATTCATATATGTTCCTAGAATATTCCAGAGTTCCCTCTATAATATTTGTTTAAATAATAGATATAACTATAATTATATTGTTTATAAAACCCAGGGATGTTGAGAAAACATACTATAAAACAATCATACCAGGATAATAAATAGAAAATGCCTTTTCTACAAGAAAAAAACACATTTACATCTTGAGTTAGTCTTAATTTACAATATATTATATAGAATCTGATAGTAATTCACATTAGTTATTTGAAATTAGATGTAGCACATCAATATATGACCCAAGACTAGAAGAGACATATATTCTCATAAAAACATAATTCAATTTATAAAATATTTAAACTAGGATCTAAATTAATATATGACACACATTCACCTTAATTATATTTATAAAATAATGTAAATAACATTTATTCCAATAAGAAACTCATGTAATATAAATTTACCATAGTATTCATAAAATTGTGATAGAAACCCCCATCGAAATCATGATATATTGATTATAGTGACAGAGTAAAATAAGCAGTAGACTATTTTAATATGATTTCAAGCACAGATCATCAATAAATACAACAAATACTTATATATTACCATTATATCATCCGTGTAATTTTTATAGATTATATTCATACTACTAATTTTAGTATTACATTAACAATGCATTGAATTATACCTCAATTTATTTACGATAGACACTAACTTTACCAGAAAATTGTTGATAACATTTAATATTATAGTAAATAGAGTAATTATATGAAATCAATTTCTATTTATGTATTATATATATTAAATAATTCTATCACACACCCATAATTTTCAAAATATAATTGAGTAATTTTAGTTCATTGTCATGTAAATATGACGAAAAGAGTATATAAACCACTATAAGATTATCCATATTATCTCCCAAATAAAATCCGGTATCTGAACTCTAATATTATACAATGTCCCTTGCACATGATCAAATATAATATACCATAACTAAAATATTACAAAATACCTATTGCAGTGTATAATGAATATGTGATTTTTTACGTATCCACTTTTATGAATAATTACTAATTCTCCATCTCAAACACTATAATGGATCAAACCCTGAATTTTTAAAAAATAATGTATCCATATATTATCATTTCTATTTATCCATATTGTCCTTTTCATATTTTCTAATTCATTCGTATTATTATTTATCTAATTTAATACCAAGATGTAAATCACTTTTTAACACCAAATCATTAACTCAAAAAAAATATCATATGTTTCTGTCCTTCCAAAAAGTTACACTGGATAATGATACATTATACTATTAAAGTGGTCATAGCCCAAGGTAATTAATGGTGTTCTCTCCAAAATATTTTCATTTAGTTTTTTAATACTAGAGAACCAATAATCAAGAGTAATACCTATTTCCTCTTATAAATGCATCCCATATCTCATATAATGACTATATTGGTTGAGTTGTCTCAAGACAACACTACTCAATTTTATTGATGGGCCCTCATCTCATCAATGATATCAATATGAAAATATATAAATTATTTTGAATTTATTTATTTTCAAATTTCTTCATGTTGTTACCCACGTCGGCTCCACCCCAAATAATGATAAGTAATAGAATTAGATCAATGTTCCATTAGTATATATTTAATATTATAGTGATCACAAACTATCATGAAGACTGTATGGGGAGTCACCTCATTTTCTCATAGATCATAATGAGTAAAAGTAAAATATAAACAATTTTTTGTCTATATTATTTTATGACTGATGCCAAGAATAATTAACCTATTTTACAAGTCACCTTTACAAATTTATTCATATAATATTTTCCCATAGAGTCTCAAGGAATATCACTAGTTTTCAAATATATGTTAATTCCATTAGTATATTCAAATTCCAATAGTACGCATTAGGTCTAATAACCCAACATAAAAATGATTCATTACATGAAGATGAAATGAAATTACATTGACCGCATCGCTTCCTCTTTGAAATCGCATGGAAACCAATTCTATTTCTCCCCCTAAAATTGAAAACCTTGGGAACCATTATCCAAATGGTCATTAACTCAATAAAATTTATTAATCATTATATACCTTTGTAGTAATAAAATTCATAAAACATTCCCTATCTTTTGTTCCATACCCACATGAGTCATATCATTACATACCTCAGCTGAAACCCCAAATAAAATGTCTATTCACATCAATTTTTGTATATAGAGCACCCATGAAGCATATATCTCACGTTCTTTCCAACCATGCCCATGTCGTTCACTTTTTTAACCATCCACATGGGCTTTTTTCACTATTTAATTTTTTACCACCTTGAAGATTCTACTAATAATTTACAATTCCAATGTCATACATCATTACTTTTTATAAAAAAAATTATAATACACAATAACTATCTTTTGTAAAAAAATGAATTAACTAACTTTTATAATAAAACACTAAAAGAAGATTCATAATCATTGAACATTCTATTATCATTATGGTACTCACACCTAGTCTATACCCACATTCCATAGAATATTGTAATCATATCCCCACCAATAAAGTGGACTACATGTATAATTCATCTATCTAATTAACTTACCTTAACGCTATATTCCACTATTCCTCACACTGACCTATTTTTAATAAATAATATCTTGGTATAATATTCAAAGACACATAATTATTTACAGTATCCGAAATAATATCTTAACTCTTTATCATTATATTAATAATGAATTTCATAAACTATGACTATTTTTCTTTCTATTCCCATATTTAATTTAATTATATGAAAACATTCATTATAATTAAACCAAATAATATAAAAAGAAATAAAATTAAAACAAATTTTACAAATTAAAAAAATAGAGATAGTGAAGTCATGTTTTATTCATGAAAACACCAGTATTATTTTATATAATTTTTTTTGTGTTCTATAATATTTATTCCATGAGACACCAACTTTTACTACTTTAGATAAAAAATGGTTTATTATTGAGAAAATCAATTTCTTATTTTTTTTATCTCCATCATCACTTCTACTTGTACATATTTGTACCTAAATAATCACCACCAAAAGGTTATAAATTTTTATATGTTAATAAATTTTTATTTAGAACAATTTAAATCTCCATTGATAAAAGAAATCATATTAATCAACTAAATTTTTTTCAAATACTACTTATAATATCCCAGGAAACACATAATCACAGTATAGTTAATTTTTTCATACCATCCCTAATGGAATTTTGGAAAATAATCCTGATATTGGCAAATTTTTGTGATAGGAGAGGTATTTAAATTCAATTAGAAAGAATTCATTATTCCACCTTTAAAATATATGGGGTTTTTAATTTATAAAAACCCATTGGTGGCTTCCACCCTAATGAAACATTAATTAGGTTAGTATCTGGGATGAAATTTACTAACACTATATCCCTAGATGATAAATCATTAATCTAAATAATAAATTACTATTTTCCCATGATAATACATAAATTTATATTGGTAAAAAAAATTATTAGTTGGGTAAAATAAACCATTCGATATTTTCATCCCACAAAAAACTAAAATAATATATGATAATTAAAAATTTACATAACTAAAACAATTTTAAATAATATTTTCATTTTGAATAAATTTAATCAAGAATACATAAACTAATATAATATAAAAATAAAATCAATGATAATAATTCCAAAAAAAACTATTTCAATAAAATATGAGATGATAACTCCCCGTCTTTATTATAAAAGTTGATATTTTACTCACTAAGGACAAAAAAAATGTATTGACAATGTATTCATTTCATCTAGTGATTTCTCTATTTCTGAAAAACATTTCATGTGTGCGTAGTTATAAAATTGGTAGGATTTCCCAAATGTTTCCACTACACTTATATATATATATATATATATTAATTTCTATTATCATATATAAACTATCTATGATAAAAATAATATATTAAAACAAAATTATATGATTTTCACAACTATTTCATAACAAAAATGGTTATTTACAATAAATATAATAATTTTATAAAAAATATATAATTAATTCAGAGATTAAAATTTAACCACAAGAAAGGTTTTTTCATACGACAAATAATTTTATATAATACCCAATTTACCTCATTCTAATGAAAATATTATTTTCAAGAAAATATTTTAAAATATATATTTTTTAAATCCCTATATATGTTCCTTATATCCCCCAAATATAATATTAAAATTCAATGTTCCCTAATCGATTCATCATTCTAAGGAGTCCTTCCTATAATGGAATATTCTTTTTTTCCAACAACCATTATAAAATATCTATTTTTATATTTATTTATTATAATATTTAATGTGATATTAATGCACAATAATACATCCAAGACTCCCACCATGGTGTTGTTCATCATATATCCATACTAATCCCAACTCTTTCTCAATAAAACACACACTCTCTAGGAAATTTCATTCTATTTGGTGAAATTTAATGGTTTTAAATATATGGAAAATCTATGTCTATTTTTCCTAAACATACATCGCATGAAAATAAATAATGATAATCAAAAAAAATTCAAACATCCTTAAAAATAAATTCAATAAAAATTATTATTTTAAAAAACTTACCTAAAAAATTATAAAATATCATTCAGTCACAAGAATATTATATGATTATAGAAAACAATAAAAGTCTACTTCCATTTATAGTGTTTGATAGATTAACCTCTAATCATTTTTTTGCAAACCAAAATATTTTATGATCATTTAATTAAAATATTGGTTCTAATAATAAATAATTTTTTAAAAATAAAATATAATTTCGAAAACAGAATATCATTTTGAATCATATATATAATGTTAAATTATTCATTATATTTTGGGACTTGACAAAAAATTATCAATTAATAACACATATAAAATCAATAATTCTAATAAAAGTATATCTACTGACATACATAGTTATTTAATTCTCAAAACGTCAAGGAATATTAAGTAAAAAATCTATGTCAAGGGATGAATCAATTAATCCATAACATTGAAAGGTTAAATATCACAATACATGAAAAAATATTGAAATATGTAATGAACCATAAATTTATGTATTGAATTTCCCTTCAATAGTTCTATATGTTACATATATTATAATGTAGTTTATTATAAAACACAATGATAACACATTATTTACTTAATTTATAACCTTGTATTTAATAAACCATTAGACTCCTTATAACATGTAAGGAATCGTTATTTATTATAATAAACTTTTGGGTAAAAATTTGTATTTCTTCTTTCAGAAGATTGTAAGTCATAAAATGGTCATTTTGACCATGAATATGTTTATGTATAATTTCCTTAACTTCTCCATTTGTCCCATAATATGGGTTTTACCATATGATTGGTGTTTTGTGTAATTTAGATCAATTCAAATTTTTTTAAGAATAAATTGAAACTAATATTTAATTCTAAAATATTTATTCATTCTCATTGGTTTATTTTGGCATATATTTTTAACAGTGTGTTAGATTAGGATTCTTTATCTTCCATTTAATATGTAATGAAGAGTTTCTTCTAGGATTGTCATAAACTCATCCCAGGAAATAGGGCTAGGCCAGACCCCCATTTTCTTTTTATTTTTCTATTTCTTCTTTTTCATTATATTATTTTGATATTTTCTTTTCCATTCACTATATTCTAATTAAAACCTCTATGGTATATCCTTCAGCATTACCTATATATAATTTGATAGTATGAGATATAATTTGATAGAATGAGATATAATTATAGGGACAAATAGAGTGTTAGCGATGCAGAGCTAGGTAGGAGCTAGATTATCGTGTTGTTGTGGTGGAGCGTGGATATGGGGAAACAACAGAGCATTCATCCCAAAGATAGTCCATTATTATGTTTTACTATAAATACCTATAGATTAATCATTTATAAATTTTAATCCAAAATTATAATTTCCTGGTAGCCACATGGTATGATTTATTTATATTGCAGATAAAATGTGAGTAATACGATTATTTGAGGGTTTCTTATTTGGGGAAACCCCTATACACAACGTGTGGTTCAATGGAATGGGACTTGTGTTGTTCTTATTTTTAGATTATGATATTTTCAGATTATATTACTTGTGTGTGTAATATGCACCATGCACTATTAGTTGTCTATGTATCCAGATACCAGGTTAGGCTTCCTATGTGGGGGGGGCACATCTAGTACAATACACGGCTAGAACATGTGTGGTCCCCACACTGTGTAGTGGTACACGACCAAGATAATACATGGATAGGTCATGTCTGGAACATGAAAATGTATCTTTTTAGCATACATGTTTTTTACATGGAAAAAATTCCATGTACATGGGTTTTAATTTGCCATGTCATACTGATGTACACAACCAATTGAGGATATGGGGTCACAAGTCGTGTACTGTGTAAACATGCCATATTCTTCCCCTATTACCCTTTCATGCATTTTCATCACTCTACCATATCATTCATAATTATAACCATGCGTAGTTAATTATAATATTTTATTTGGGTATATCATGACGGTGAAACACATTGGTTAATTTGAGGTCTCATGTAATTAATTTCGTGAATTTTTCCAAAAAAGAGTTTTTTCACCCAGTAATCAACTAAATTGTTGACCTTAGGGAAAGAGAGAGACATGTAATGGGTTTTTAATATTGGGTGTTCTAACCAACCATATTATATATTTGGATCTAATATAGGTCATGAACCATCTCCCCTAACCAATAAATTTTTATTTTAATTGAGGAAATCTACCATGAAATATGTTCTATTTCTTCCTAAGAGGCTATGATTTTAGTTTTCTCTAAGGATCCCTTTTAGGTTACCTCTTCCTTTTATTATTCATAATTAGGTCCACCTAATATGAAACATTTTCATATGTTCTATATCAAGGATTCGTTAATGTATGTGTTCCATTATTATCATTAAAGGATCATATGTTGGATTTTTTCCTTTGATGTTCTCCACTATAGATCCCATGTGGGCTACATTATCATGTGTTTGATTTATTATATCACGAAATGGATTCTCTCATGTGTTTTTTCTTTTGAAACCAATGCCCTAACCTAGGTATGACTGACCCTAAAATAGTGAATTTGGGGGTTTGGGTATAAATTGTAGTTGTTGTCACTATAAGACTATAGAAAAAATGTAATCCCATGGGTAGTTGAAAGTACTAGTTGATAATCAATGTGTCCATTCTCAATTTATTGTTTATTTAATCAAATTTTTACTAATTGTGTAGTAATGATTAAGATAGTCTCTTTCTTAATGTAGAAGATAATCCTGATGTAATGAATCTTTCATTTGTTTTATATTCTTATACATTCATCCTTGGACCATATTATTCATTTATGAGGTATCCCAAACATTCTTCCAATGACCTTTCTTAATTTTTTTTTATTGGATGATACATTCTTCTAAGGATCCATATTTTAATATTATTGGGATTCCTAGACATACATAATGGGATATATTTCATGATCCATTTTATTACTTTAATTTGTGAATCAATGTTACTACATGGGATTTGGCTATTGATATTTTATGTTTTATTGTTACATTTTTGGGGTTCTAAAGGTTTTTCTTAGGATCTGTCTTTTGAGCCTATGATAAGATATACAAATATAGATTCTCTTTTTATGTAATATCTGGATGATTCTTCTCTCCTGAGTGGTGAGGATAATTATCATATCATAGAATTATTAAATGATGATTATTATATCAATTTCATCTATTTAACATGTGATGGGGATGATTATGCTCTCCTCGATCATGTTATACTCTGTGATAACTACCATATCCCAAGCTATATGAATTATTATTCTCTCCCAAATTATTTTCATAACCATAGTGGTAGTCATGGAGTATAGATCATTAGATACTCCCAGATGATTATGTTCTCTTGAGAGATTGGGGTGGTTATTATCTTGCTACATTTGGAATCGAGGATTGGGGATGGATTCAATTTAGTGAACTTGCCTTCCACACTTAAGGGATAACACCTTAGGTATTATCCATGATTCACGGTCGTGACCACCAACGTACTTAGACTTGGGGCTTCGAAATTGGATATTATTTCTACGGATTGACTGGCATGATGTGGGTGTGGCACATGAGAGGACTACATGAACATTGAAGAAATAATAGTGCACTCCCAGTGAGATATTATATGTATTTTCTTGAAATCATCATGAGTATACTCAGATAACATTAGCTATTTACTGAGAATCTTTTCATTTAAATATATTCCCTAGATTGATGAGGAAACCAGTTGAGGTTATACTCGAGGATCTTCCTTATTTGTTTATTTCTAGGCCGATTCATTCTCCAAAGGTTCCAAATTTTAATTTTATTAGGATTTCAAGATATACAACATGTGATTGAATATATGATCAATTTTATTACTTTTATTTTTATAGGTAATGGTACTACATAGGATCAGTCTATTAATATTTAATGTCTGATTTTACTATTTTTGGGGCCCACAAATGTGATTCATGGGATCTATAATTGGAGACCATGATTATGATATACAGTCATGTAATTCATACTAATCATACTAGTGAATTATTACTCTCTCATGAGTTATGTGAATAATTCCTTTGTCCGTGAATTATTCTATGATGACGGTGATCACACTATTAGCTGATAAAAATGTGATGAGGCTGAGTACTCCCTTCCTGATATGATTATAGTCTTGGATTATTACCATATCCCATGATAAAGGGATGATTATTCTCTCCTTGATCCTATTCTTAACCACAATATTAAACATGGAATTCAGTACATTATATGTTTGTGGATGATTATATTATCCTTAGTGATAGGGATGGTTATGATTTTCCAAATTTGGGCCTTCAGTGGTAAGGATAGTGTAACTTGAGTTGGATCTATGTCAATACCTATGGTTCAGAAACATTTGTGTATTACATGTTTCATTTTCATGACCACATAAAGAATCAATCATAAGGCATAGAAATTTGATATTATTTACATGGAATGAGTGGTGTTATATATGTGTTACAAGTGACATATCTACATATAAATGGATATAATAATAGGGAATTACTAGTGAGAGATGATAATTTATTGTCCTAAAATCATCCCGTGTATGCTCATAGAGTATTGGATTGATGTCGAGCATCTTTTATTATCAAACATCTTCTCTGGTTAGGTAATGTAACATGTTGAGGTTATGATCAAGGACATGTATAAGTTCATCCATATGGTGGGGAGTACACCATTGGCCATTTTACCTTTGGGACCATCATTATCAATTGAAATTTAGTGGTTTATATTTTCCATCGATCTCGTAGTTTTGTTATGATATGATGAAAAGGTTATTATTATGCTAGGGAGTGTGAGATCATTCTCAGTTAATATCACCCATATTAGAGTGTTTTTAGATCATTGAGATAGGTTGTTGGATTTTCTAGAGAATGTAGTTGTGGAAATTATTAAGATGAGATCATGGATGTATTTTTTACACAAGTGATTCTTTTGGATTAGATGGTTTATAATTGGTAATCTATAAGGACACATGTTTTTTTGGACTGTAATTTGGAGAAGAATTTTGAATTATCTAATTTAGATGATTATATGTGTTAAAATAGACATTTATATTAGTATATGATATCTGATAATATTTTTGACTCCTACATAGGTCCTAAAGTAATATTTTTACCTTAGAAATGGAGTTTTATATAATTTAGTGACATTTTAATTTAAGAAAAAATATTTATTTTCAATTTTTAACAAAATAAATATTATTTTTTTCACGTAGGTTTGTTATGTTATGTTTTATGAATATAGAATCTGATTGAGATTTTTTTCTCTAACGTGTTCAGAATAGAGATTCCTTCATTGGGGAAGTACAAACTCATGTCTAGCACTTGGGTTAGGCCCAAACCCCTTTTTCTTTTCTTTTTCAATTTTACCATTTTGTTTTGATTATTATTTTCTTTTCTTTTCCTTCCAATGGATTTTAATGACATTGTTTAGGGGAACACATTTTATATGACCTAGATAGAAATGGATAAGGCGAGATAAAGTAATATATGTATAGTAATATTGGTACCACTACATCATTCATGATGAGATATATCATCATGGGGAGGCTATGGATAATAGAAAAAGGGGAAAAATTAGTGGACTCAGCCTAATGTTAGGATGCTTTTATGTTTTTGGATAAATAAATGTGGATTTTCCGATAACAATTTTGAAAAATATATTAAGATGTCCTAGGAACCCTATATGGTTGAATTATATCTATTTCATAGATTATGGGGTTTGGGGGGAAATTTGAGGGTTCTTATTTTGGGATAACCTATCAAAATGACAAGTGATTCATGAAAAGACATCATGTTTTCATCCTATTCTGGAAAGATGATTTTTATGTCGTACACGTCGTGTACTAGGACTCATCCATGCAGCCAATTACCTAGTCAGGATGCCCGTGTCAGGTGAACACATAGTGTAATGAACATGACCAGACCCAATGTGGGGTACATGTCGGGTATAGGTACACAGCCATGTGAACACATTATTAGGCCATGCGAGGTGTATGGGAAGGTACATCTTGTAAGGAACACAAACTTAATGTCATGAATACACTATATAAAAAGGCATTGACATTCTATTATTGGTTGAGGTACACCCATAGGTGGGGATTTGGGGGGTACATGATGTTTACATTATCAACATACAATGTACTTGAAAGGTACTATTGTTGGTGCTCTAAAATGAAGTGTGATATCTTGGGTACTAGCTTGTAGTAGAGTGGCTGACCAAGGTCATATCTCAAAGGAGAATCAAATTAAAACAACTTCATAAAATTATTCTAAAAGTAAAATAAAATAGAAAAAAAACTACTTTATTTGATGGGGGTTGTTTATCATTTATAAAACTATAAGATGTTTTCAAGAAGAAGATTTATTTTTTTTTACAATTTTTAAATGATGTTCGATTAAAAGGACACAACTAGAAGATATTTTTTGTAGAAAATATTTTAAATGGTGTAATCAATATAAATATACATCTTCATTAAATTATTAATGATTTTCATTTAAATTAACATCCCTTTAATTATTAACCCCTAACTTGTTAACCCTAGAATCCTACGAGAATTAACCATAACACAAAGAAGAATTGAATTAAACTGTTGGCTTTATTTGAAACATGTAATCACAGCACCATACATTGATTGATGTTCTAAGGATAGATTTTGGTAAGTGTTAAATTGAGTAACATATCCATTCATTAAATGAGGAAAATTTGAGTTTTGAGATTATGATTGAACCCTACAAATTAATCTCATGTGGTTTTGAATTAGTGGTTAAGGTTTCTCTCTCACAATTCACACATTTCCCAATGTCCCGTGTTTTGTGTTAACTAATCAATTTCTTGCATAGTATCATTTAAAAAAACTAAAATAATAGATAATAATATGTGAATTAAAAATCTCATTGATTCAAAACAATTTAATGAATATGGATAGTGGTCAATCAAATACTAAAAAAACTACACTTTCATGGGTGGCATAATCATCGTAGAAACGATTACCATTTTCAGAGGTTTAGAAAGGGTAAAACCCAATATTTTTTCTACTCGTCATTCCCACAAAATTACGAATATTAGGGAGTATAAAACATTGGAAAATGAGGGAATATAGAATAAAAAATATGTAATTGAAGAGTAATGAATAATATTATTATGAAAACATAAATATTATGAACCATGTTAGAGAGAGAGGCATTAATGAAGATATCCTTGGTTCAATAGCACCCACTATGAGTATAAGGGGTTCCGTAACCTCTATGTTGGTAAAAAAATTATATATAACTCCAAAATGGAAGTAATTCACTCCTTGGATGAATGAGGTCCCAAGGTGTAATTTTATAGGAAAATTGGAAGGAGGTCTTGAGTACATCAATAGTGTAAAACCACTTGGCTCGTAGTTTTTGTCCACTAGATAGTCGATTCTCCCTTCGAAAAAAATGAACCATGTAGCCCCACATTAGTACAATCTCCAAAGAATGTTTTTCTCCAGTTGGAAAATCACATCCATAGATATTGATAAAATACAGAACACCGCTTTTGAATTGTGTAGGTTCAATCCCCTTGATAGATCTATTCGGATGGAAATTTCATATGCCGAATGAGGCTTGGGTTCCTTCATAGTAAATGTATCTGATTTTGTTTTGGTGAGGACCACAAAATATCACCCCATTTGGAGGCATGCATATTTTGAATTGGGAAAAACAATGGATATATGTCTTTGGGCTTCCAAGCAGTTTGGCCCATTTCCCTTATGGATCATCTCCGACCCTCCAAATCACCTAATCCATCAATGAAATCAACAAAACATGAATAATATCCCTTTTTAATAGTGAAATTTTTTTATAATTGAATCAATTGTGATGTTCAATTTGAGATAATATTTTTATCTTTAAATACATTAATTTTTTAAAATAGTGATATAGGGGTGAAATAATTATGTAAATTGTGTTGCGATCAGAACCCCACATTTACCCTTTTGCACTCAAGGGAAAAACTAATATAATGTTTTCTAAAAAAATATGGTGAAAAGTAAAAATAAAAATCAAATAAAATTTTAAAACACGTATCATTGAGATTTTTCAGTTCCACACCATGAATAAAATGATATCATGCCACATAAAATCCATTATTCCATGTCCTCCATTTGTAATATTAAAAATATTTCCACTTCATTTGTCCTCTGATGCACAGAAAATACTTTCCACGCTTTAATTTTCACTCATCAGAAAAATTCCTATTTTTCACCAATGACTTTCTCATCCAAACTCCTACAAGTGTCACCATATTCTTGATACATTCCTACATCGACACACGATGTGAGTCAAGGATATATGTTTATCATGGATTCTTTTTATTGATATTATATGGCATTCAGTTGGTAGGATTTAGATGTGAATAGTTCTAAGGCTGAATGAGGAGGCTTGACACTTTTTGAAGAAAAAATGCATTTATCTAATTTTCACTTATACATTGTCTCCTCCTCAATCCCCTTAACATCAGTTCGACTCCATCATCAGGAAAATTCATGCAATGTTTACACGATTCATCATATTTTCAACAAAAATTACAATCTTTTCTAAAATAGTTTTTTGTGGATGCTTTAGATAGGCACAACAATCATTATTTTTTATAAAATCTAGAAAGGAACCTCATCACTTATCGTAAATGCTCAAGAAAAAGGACTATATCAACGGAATTATTATTTTCAGAAATAAACACATATCTTCCGAATTTCATATTCCACCAAGAGTTTCATTGAATGTGGTAGAATGACACTATATAGCTTCCCTCACACTTACCTTTAACTAGATTATGCAATTTCACTTCAAAAGTTATTTGGATAGGTAAAATTATTGTGTACTATGGCGAACATAAAAAAGATATTCATGGATTATAAGGGTTACGGGGACTAAATGTCCAAGGTAGACCATTATAAAAAAATTATTTGAAATTGGTGCTTGAATAACAAACAAATTCCCTTATCATTTAAAACATAATTACATCAAACCCTCATGTTTTGATAGGAGTAAATCAAATTCCTGTTAAATCAGGCATGGTTTGTTTCTCTATAGAAAAGAGGTAAATGTAAAGATTATGAAAATATTGGTTTTTAAGCCTCATAAGAAAATGATTTCAAATAAAAAGATAGTGACATGTGGCATGTGAGTCAAAATTCAAAGTACTTTTCATGAAATTACTAATGATTTGAACTTGAAACAAAGTCATTTTCAGCATTAATTTATGCTATGATTGTAAATACAGAATTTCCAACATATTGATATGGATTTCAAAATGGAGATGATAATCATTTTAGCTCAAAAGTTAAAAAAACACACAAAAAATTAAAAAATAAACACACAAAACTTAAAAAATACACAATTTTTTAAAATAATTGAAAAACAATAAAAATCTAATTAATAAACTTAAAGGTTCACTCCTCCCCTCATAATTTATTGAATTTCCCTAAATGTGAACCAGTGAGATTATATATGCACATGAAATGCATAATTTATATAGGACGGATAATATAAATGTGAAAGGGTTAGGAAAAGGCCACTATGATCAAGAGATAAATGGGTCATGGAGTGTGATAAAATCCACTACATCAGTACATGTCCACCAATATATTTCTTCAAACGTTGACCATTGACTGTAAGGATCATTCCAATGTCCTTTTGTAAAATCTCCACTACACCATAAGGAAAAACATTTGGTGCAATATAAGGACCAAACCACAAGGAAGGAAACATACCCGTCACCAGCTTAAGTCATGAAATATAGAGCAAGACATTCTCTCCAACTTCAAATTCTATTTTATGAATTATTTTGTCATGAGATAATTTTTAACTTTCCTTATAGAGCCATGAGTTATCATATGAATATAATCAAATCTCCTTATGCTCTTTATTTTTCATCTTCCTTTGGATTCTAACTTGGGCCAAATCCATGTAGCATTTTTTATAACCCAATAATCCTGATGCTCAATGTCTATGGGGAGATGAAACACATTGCCAAAAAAATTCCAAAATGGGGACCTACCAATGGGTGACATGTATGATTTTTTATAATCCCAAAATGCATCATCAAAGAATTTTCTCCAATCCTTCCAATTTGGATACCCGGGTTTGTCAAAACAAATTTTCAAATCAAGTTTTGAAACCTCAGATTGGACATTTGTTTGGGGGTGGTATGTTGTTGATGTTTTTTGTGTCACCCCATACTTTTGAAAGAGGGTTGGAAAATTATTATCATAAAAGTGTGTCCCTTGGTCATTAATGATGGCCTTGAGTACTCCAAACCTACAAAAAATCTGCACATTGACATATTCCACAACTACATTAGAATCATCTTTCTTGGTGGCCTTAGCCTCCATCAATTTAATCACATAATAAACACAAACAAACATATCTAAAAAATAAAATGAACTAGGAAAAGTAACCATAAAATTGATTCACCACATATAATAAATCACACAGAATGGTATAAGTTATTGGGGCATCTCATGTCTCTTAGAAATGTTCCCAGTGTGTTGGAAATGAGAGTATGGCTTAAAAAACAGATGAGAATCATGGAATAAACTAGGCCAATACCATCCTAAGTCCAAAACATTCTTATCTATTCATTGGTGTCAGAAATTTCCACAATAAGAAAGTGTATTCCAAAAAGTTAAAATAGGAAAAAACTCATGATTAGGAACATGCCTCCTAAAAACATGGTCACTACACATGGGCCATAGGTATGGATCATCACAAACATAAAATCATGACTCACTCCTTAATTCATGGACTTGATGTTTCATTAAATTTACATGGATTTCAGAGGCAACAAGGTAGTTAACTAAATCTACATAGCAAGGAGGCATACCAGAGATGGAATAATGATGATCACTTGGGAAACTATCTCGTAGGGGTACACGGTCCAAGGTGTCATCCTCTAGTGCGTGAGTAAGCCTACACTTGTGGTCTTCAACCAAGTATTCCAACCACTTCTTGTTCTATATCTCAATATAAAATTCTTGAAAAAAGGGAATCCATCTGATTAGCCTAGGCTTTGTATCTGGCTTCTTCAAGTGGTACCTCAGAGTTGTATGTTTAGAAAGAAAAACTACTTTAAAGCCCAGTAAAAAAGAACGGTATATATCTATATCAAATATGACAACAAGAAACTTATTTTATGTGGTTTTTTTGGTTTTATTGGGCTGAATTCAGTGTCATGGATGCATAGAAAATCACATGTGAACGTCCCTCCACCCTTTGAGATAAGACATCTCGAACTGCGATATTGGAGGCGCCACAAATAACCTCAAATGGAAGCTCCCACCTTGGGGGATTTATGATCGGTGGAGTGGTCATACACTTATTTATATCCTCAATGGAATTCATTCACTAATCATCAATCACAAAATAATAATCCTTTTGAAGTAATAGTGACATAAAAAGAGAAATATTACCAAAATATTTGATGAAGCACCGATAAAATCCTGCATGCCCTAGGAAAGCTCTAACATCTTACACAAATGAAGGAAATGGTAAGGATGAAATAACATCTATCATAGATCTATCAACCACATCCCTTGTTTTGTAACTACATTCTGTAATAAAATTCCATTATCAACCATGAAATGATACTTTTCAATGATCAAGAATATATTCTTCTCAATACAATGATTAAACATCTTTTCAAAACTAATTAAACATTCGTAAAATAAGGATCCAAATAATGTAAAATCATATATAAATACCTCTATGTCGGTCTCAATAAATCATTAATATTTAAACATGCATCTCTGGAAGGTACCTAGGGAGTTGCAAAGCCCAAATGGAATACTTCAGTAGGCATATGTACTTAATGGATGGGTGAATGTGGTCTTCTCTTAATCCTTCAGAGCAATTGGAACTTGAAAATACCCATTAAATCCTTCGATGAAACAATTATGTGTCTTCTCAACTAGTCTCTCAATAATTTGATCAATAAACTGGAGGGGAAAATGGTCCTTGTTGGTGGACTTATTTAGTTTCCGATAATAAATACACACATGCAAGATATTTTTTAACCTCATTGGTCGTAACTCATCCTTCTCATTTTTAGAGACAGTAACACCACTTTTCTTAGGAACAACATAAATAGGACTCACCCACTGGGAATCTGAAATGGGATAGATTATACCTTCCTTGAGAAAATTTTCAACCTATTTTATAACAACCTCCAAAAGTGTTGGACTGAGTCTCCTTGGTGGAAACCTTACAGGGTTATCCCCTCCTTTAATAGAATCCAATACATGTAAATGGAGGGGATAATACCTGAATGTCAGACAAGGTCCATCAGATTGCCTTGATGTTCTCCCTCAAAATATTCAAATGTTTTTCTTCATGTTCGATATATAGATTGTTAGTAACGATAAATGGTAATCTTTTACTACTCAATATGTATGAGTATTTGAGATCATGTGTAAATGGATTGAGTTCTTACATAGGGGGTTCTGTATGGATGGAGATGGTGAAGGAACTGAAATATAAGCACAAATATCATCATTATCATAATAGACTTCATCTAAATTAGTGAATATTTCATCCAATACATTAGCATACCCAACTATCATGTCATAATCAGAGTTCCCTTGATCAAAATCATAATATGATTCCATTTCAAATATCATTTTTAAGAGAGTCATGTACATTAGAAACATGTGTGGAAGTAATAGTAGACATTAAACTAGAACCAATACTCATAATCTTCCTAAGAATAAGACAATCAAATTCCACGGGGAATTAATTTGATGGTTCAAAATGTGAGACAAAAAATATTGAATGGTCCTCTGAGGGGTACTTCATGGGTTCCATAACATTAAATTTCAAAACTACATCCCCAAACTCTATGGAAACTATACCGTCAGTGATGATCATAACTATTTTTGTAGTTTTGAGGAAGGTTCTATTAATGATATTGGGAGCATGTGAAGTTTCATGATTTCCCTCCATGTTAAGCACATTGAAATTTACTAGGATGATCAGGTCTCTTACCCTGACAAGTACTTCCTCAAGGACTCCTGTAGGATTTGTTGTAGCTCTATTCGCCAACTGCACCAATACTCTCATCGTCTTCAACTAACCAACCTATAATGAAGAGAATACAGAGTGGGGAAACACATTTAATTAAAGCTATCAAATCACAAAGAGCATCAGAAATGTGCAACTCCCCTCTGGTTCATGGTATGATGAATGTCCCTAGATCCTTGAACTTTGATGGAATTGATAGAGTTGGTGTAATGAGTGCTGAAACATTTCTTCCAAGAGAGATCCTCTAATTTCCCTTGAGCCCTCTTAGAATGGTACAATGTTCCTTTAACAATATCGCATACCATGATATTTTATTGATGGAATCAGGTAGAGGAATGTTGATCTCCACATGCATGAATGTGTCCAAAAACTCCTTTTGTATTTCCTCTTCAGCAATATTATTGGTTTTAAAAACTCGGTTTGGAAAAGGAATGAGTTTAGGAGGAAAATCAATAATCTTTTGTATAACTTTATCTTTCACTTTTAGTTTCTCATCAGCCAGTTTTGAATGGGGCTTCTCCAGAGTTGATGTGAATCTTGGTGGAATGATAAGTGCAGATGTATCAATTGTTTTCTTACCACTTCACAATGTGATGGTAGTAAAATTCCTCTTGAGATTTGGAGTATGTTGGGATAGTATATTTCTGGAGATCAAACATACCAATTAATAGAGGGTAGTAGCAATATGGATCATTTGAGTCTTCAACTCACTCAGCTCTGAACCTTGACTCTTCAACTCATTTTATTGATTAAGAACTATTTGCTTCAAAATATCTTCAGTGTTAAAATCTACCTTTGGATGATAATTCACTTTTTGGTGACTGGTCAATGCTTGAGCTTCACATCCCCTTTTGGGTTGTTGGAAACCATTTTGATAAGTTGGAGGCTACTGGAAGTTTCATTGAAAAGGGGCCTTTGTTGATTTCCAAAGCCAAATATCATATCTGATTGATCCTTACAACCTTAGTTATATGTTGGACTAAATGAATCAAACATTTTTTGGGATATTTTTATTGTTTCTTTGATGATATTTTATTCTAGGAAACCCTGCTGCACAATCTTTTGTTTATTTTAGTTAGGGGAAACAGTCAGTTGTGTGGTCAGTTTCAGTTCAAATGAAATAAGGCCTTGAAGGGGGGTTCAGATGTATTTTGAGCCAAATCAATATGCCTCACCATAGAGGACAATTATTCTAAATTAGCCTCAATCAAATGAAATTAAAGAGAAGTAGGACTTACTGGATGTACTCCTCAAACATGTGGTGTACCTTGATCGCCAAATTATTGGGAGTATTATGTCATCGAGTTAATCAATGCACATACAGCTACTAGAGTCTTGTCCACCAATGCCACTCTAGACACAACATCCACCATTATTCTCTCCATAGATGTGAGTCCTTAATAGAAGTATTGGATGAGTATTTGATCACATATTGTTTTATGTAGGTATCATGCACACAACATCATGAATTGCTCCTAGTACTCATACATGGAATTACCATGTGCTTGCCTGATCCCCGGTATCTCTATTCAAATGGATGTGATCCTTGATGCTAAAAAATACTTAAAAGAAAATATATTTCAAATCATAACAGCAAGTAATATCATTATGTTGTAAATAATGCATCCAATACATTCCATCTCCATCAAGTAAGAATGGGAATGCTTTTAGTTGGATTTGATCTTCAGAAAAATTTCATGGATTTAAGGTTGAGAAAACCGCATTAAATTTTTTTAAATTTTTATTTGGATCCTCAATAGATAATCCAAGGATTATTGAAAGAATATTAATTAACCCATATTTCAGTTCGAAATCCAATTCGAGATTCAGGTATGCAATCAAATTTGGTAGATAGTTTATATTATGTGAATCCAATTCTAGAATGGTTATATTAAGGTACTTATTATTGTCCTCTGACATTGGTGATTGTTATATGTTGGACATAGAATTTTTTACAATTTCTATGCTCTTGGAGTGGAGGATTTTACAACAAGTGGAATGTTTAAGCATCCCATAGAATGAGAATGTCTGATTCGTGCTCAAATGCTCCATTCAATCTCAAGGTCAAGATCTAAGAGATATTCAAGATCAGTTCATGTCATAAATCAAACAAGAATAAAAAAGGAATGTTTACTATAGAAATATAAAAATGTGAAATTTGAGTTGATGGTCTAAAAAGAAGAAGAAAATAATAGAACAAGAAGAAGAAATAGTGAAAAAAAAAGGTAAAAAAGAAAGAAAGAAGGGAAGAAGAGAATAAAATGTAAAAAATAAATAAAAACCTCTAATTGGTTGAAATAATTACCAAGCTCCCTAGAAACGGTGCCAATTTGAATTGCGCTATCATGGGCTCTCCCAAATTATGTGTGATTTCATGGGAAATTGGGTGCAGTAGATTGGCTGACCAAGGTCATCTCTTTAAGGAGAATGTAAATTAAAACAACATCTTAATGGTATACTAAAAAATAAAATAAAATTGAATAAAAACATTACATGAAAGGATGAGGTGTTGTTTATCATTTATAAAACAATAATAATTTTTTCAGAAGAAGATTTCATTTTTTTGTATTTAATATTGAAATGATGTTCGATTAGAAAGACGCAACCAGATAATGTTTTTCATAGAAAATATTTTAAAAGATGTAATAAATATAATTATTCCTCTTAATTTAATTTTTAATCATTATCATCTAAATTAACATCCACTTAAATATGATCCCCTAACTTTGTAACCCCTGAACCTTATGAGAATTTAATTTACCACAAACATGAGGTTATATAAACCCTAGGCTATCTTCAGAACATGTAATCGATGGACCCTACATAGATAGATTTTCTAAGGATAGATTATTGTTATTGGTAAATTACAGAACATATCCATTCTATAAATTAGGACTAATTGAGTTTATGGATTATTTTTTAACTCTATAAATTGATTCTGTTGGGTTTTGAATTACCATTTAAGGATGCGCTCCCACAGTTCAAACAATTCACAACCTCATGTGTTTTGTGTTAACTGTTCAATTGCATGTTTGGTTTCATTAAAATTAAAAACACAATTAATAGACCCGAATATATTAATTAAATTATCTCATTGATTAAAAATAAATGAATGAAGAGGGATATAGGATGATCGATTACTAAAAATAACTACTCTTCCATTGGTGGCACAGTCATCATAGAAACATTTTTCATGTATAGAAGTTTAGAAAGGCTAAAACCCAATATTGTTTCTAATATTGATTCCAGACCAATTAAGAAGATTAAGGAAGAATAATGCAGAGTAAAATAGTTAAATACAGAAGAAAATAATAGACATTGAAGAGGAATAAATAAGTTTATTATGCAAACCTAAATATTACAAAGAAAGAAAGAGACGAAGGCTTCGATGAAGGGATCCTTGCTTCAAGGGATCCCCCTATGAGTATAATGTGTTCCAAAACCAATATGGTGTTGAGAAATAAATCCTCTATATTCCAAAATGGCAGCACTTCCCTCCCTGTCCAATCTTCTAAATGAGGTTCCCAAGGTGTTCTTTTATAGGAAAATTGGAAGCTGTTTTTGATCACACGGATTAGGTAACACCATATGGATCGTAGTTTCCGGCCACTATACATCACATATACCTTTTGAAAATACTAGAAATTTTTATCCCCACATCAAAACTCTCTCCACCGAATGTTTGTCTCCATTTGGACAATCATAGCTAGAGATATTGATAAAATACAGAACACCACTTTGGACTTGTGCAGATTTGATTCCCTAGAAATATCAGTTCGCATGGAAAGTTTAGAGAGAAAATATGGATTGGGTTACTTCATAAGAAATTTATACCATTATGTTTTGGAGATGACCACATAATTGTAGACAATTTTTAGTCACTTATTTTCAGAAATGAGAAAAAATTTAGACAAATGCCTTCTGGATTCCATGCAGTTTGGCCCATTTCTCCTCTGGATCATCTCCGACCCACCATGTCACTTCCTCCAACAAACGAATCACCATAAAAAGAATAATTTCCCTTTTTAACAGTGATAAACATTTAATAATTTAATCAAATGAGATGTCCAATATGAGATAATATTTTTAATTTTAAATACAAAACTAGTATAAAATAGAGATTTAGTGGGTGAAATAATGTAGTGAATTATCATGTGATTAGTAATTCCCCTTGTTGCCCTTGTATGTTTTTTCATATCATTACCCTAAATAGTTGTATTTGAAACCATTATTAGTAATTTATGATAATTTATTCACATGGATCAGGATTTTTAATCATTTTTGGTGATTTGATGTCCCATGGATTGTTGTTTGGTTTTTTCAAATAGGAAGAGGTTCTTCTTCTGATAAACAACTCTAGTGATCTCCTGGGAGAGTGTCATGAAAAGAGTTTTATATGTATTTTATTTAGACCATCCTAGTTGGAAACATTAATCTATGATGGGAAATGGTCGATCCCCCATGACCAGTTCTTTTTTCCGTTCATTTGAGGGAGTATCCCATATGATATATTCCCATTTGGCCTAAGAGACCATGAGTTTTGTTGTTTCCAAGGATGCCATATTGGACTCATATGCATGTGTTCATAGTTAATAAGGATACATTGGGGGTTGCCTATTCTTCTATACTACTCTTAGGATCCCATAAATGGTTCATATTCTTTCTTACCATTGTAGGATCCCATGTTTGATTCCTCCTATTAACATCTCAGCTATGGATCCCATGTAGGATTCCATTACTTATGTTTGACTGTGAGGGTATCTAGTAGGAATCCTACCCTCTGTTTTAACAATAGGGATCCAATGGATGCTCTGGTGTTTGATCAATACTAAATTCATGTGTTGGTTTTATGGTTAGAATGGTAGTGGGTTAACTAAAGGAACCATGCCAAAAAAAATTAAGCCCATGGGGATATTGAAGTATTGGTGGGTTAGAAATTGTCCATCCACACTATTTTACATGGGAATTCACATGTTTGTTGCTAATGAAACATTGATTACAATAGGTTATTCCTCATTGGTGGTTGTAAGTCCAATGAAATGTGTATTTCTTATCATTCATATTTTCAGACATTCTTACTAGGACATGTCTTATTCGTTTGTTGGGATATCTGAACATCCTTATTAGGATAAATCTTAATTGATTATTAGAAGGCCCATACATATATCCTAGAATCCATCTTTTTTATTTATTGGGATGATGATAAGTACATCCTAGGATCTAGATTCATTGAAATGTTATTACATTTCTTATTACACCTAGAGGTACAACATGGGACATAGTTGTTTACCCTGTATGCTTGATTGTTACATGTTCCGAGGACCCTATATGTGCTTCCTGGTGTCTGGATTTTGATATTATGATTTTTATATATGGGAATAGAATACCTAATGACAATGCTCATGGTTGATTCCTCTATCTCAATAGATGAGGACGATTACACTCTTATAAAATCTATATATAATGTGGATGATCAACATATCCCCTTATTTATATATAAATAGGTTGATTACACTATCCATTTTTTGATTATTCATGTGGATGATTAAAATATCGCAATATATAGAGTTGATAATTCTATCCATTGTATTATCTCTATAAACGATGTTGGACATGGAATTTTGAATCATTGGATAGTTTGAGATGACTATGTTCCATAGATTGATAGGGACGATTATTTTATCCCTAACTTGGCCCCTAGTGGGGTGTTTAGGGAATCTCACTGGTGGTCCCTCCTTCAATCCCTAAGGGCATGACACTTAGAGACTATCCGATTGGGATCTCGTGACCCCCTATGAGATGAAATTGAGGGCTCATAAATTGTAAAGGATTTAAATGGATTGAGAGGAATGATATTTTCCTTAGTGACCACATGAATTATTTAATGATATATTCTCTATAATCCATTATTATATAGATTGGAGGAGATTATGGGTGAATATAGTGTTGTTACAAGTATTGGTATGTGCTAACCTAGTTTCCAGATAAAATATTACTTTATTGTACAGAGAAGTTATTATTTATTGGGATTATAGACCCTGAGATCGACCAATGTATACATGGCATTAGTGGTAAGACAACCAGTTCATTTCCATTGTCAGATGATGTCTAGTCAATACTATTTTTATGTAGAGATTTTCTATGGATTATGTTGTTTATGCTATATCTACATTTCTTAAGTAATATTTCTTTAGAACATAAATATATAAAAACATTTTTTCTTATATATATATTAATAAATAAGCGTAATAATTTTTTATGATTTTGTGTTCATATGGATGGGGTACTATATCCAAGATTTGTGGTGGACCTTCTTCTATTATTTATATCTCATTTTCATCATTACTGTTGTCTTGGTTCAGCTAGAAATATTATATGACCATTCACATATGAGAGTATATTATTGTTTCTTTGTTGGGGAGGCATGTTGATATTATATTCTAATCCTTGAACGTGAACCTTAGTGTGAGTGAAGACATTATGTCTTCATTTAATGTAGCTCATAGTTAAGTGGATGGATATGGTTGAGGCTCATGGATGCCTAATCAAAAGATCCAATAATGAAGACTCTATTCATTAGGAAGGAACAACCTAGTGGTGTCATAGAGTCTGTATTTGTGTTCGAGCGTAGAGTTAGTAGTACATCCCCAAACATTTATTTCTGTGTCATTTATGTACGCCTATATGTATAGTCAGCCTAGTGTTTGACTAGTGTTGTATATATGACAAAGCAGTTTGATTAATTTATATCATTTCATTTATTATTACAACATTTTTCTTTGTTGTTTTTTACTCCTTGTAAACACTTTTATTAATTATATTTAAGATACATAGTTATTTCTTTTGTTTGATACTCATATATGATGGTATAGTCTCACCACATTCAGACATTATACCCTCACTTCTAGTTTGTTTCCACTGGCATATGAGGAGGTGTTCTGGATTCCTTGTGTCGAACTGGCATAGTGCACTGATTTATTGGAATCTGTGTTAAAATGTTACGAAACACATTAAATTTTAGTTGTAATAATAACTGACTAGAATAGAGTATTTTGAATCATATCCATCATCAAGGATTATTTTAGTCATAATAAGAACCATAAATAGATACATAATGTTAGTAATATAATATTCATCAAAAAAATAATGAATATTTACCCTTTTTAGAAATTGATTTAATATATTAATGAAAAAAATAATAAGTATTTATATGTTGTCAAATATCATTATAACAATGGTGCATTGTGAATGATGATAAGGAATCTCTTATAACTTTACCATTATAAATAGTGTTTCTTAAGGGTAATGAAGACTATAAAATGTTGTACATGGGATAATTTATGGCCTCATTCCATAAAATCATTCCCTAGGAATCTCAGTTTTTTATGATAATATCGATGGGGATTGCAATTGGATATTCCCAAGAATAGTTGTAACATGTTCAGAATTGGAATAACTACCTATGATAAATGTTTATGTGAATAGAGATCATCACTTGAACAATATAATCATTTCCACCACATGAATATACCACCATTATAACGATCCATAGATTTATCAATGGAATTACCTTATTATAATTATTTCTTAGAGTATTATGAACCATAATGAAATATCATGATACTAAATACAATTTGATCAATAAACATAATTTTTGCACTTGTATTTCGAAAATCTGACATAAACAATTGTGATTATTTAGATGTTTGGAGTCCTATAGGAATTTTTTTTATGAATAGTAACATAACCTTATGAATAGTAATATACAATTATTCATAGTAAAATGACCCTTATGAATAGTAAATCATCAAAAATAATAGTAACCTCACACAATTATGATTATATAAAATTTAGGCATCTTTTAAGTGACAATTTGACTAAATTAATAATATTGGTGTTTTTGTAAATCATAAATAATTAATTATTTAATTTAAAATAAAATTTATGTTCTGATAAATTTATCATAAATTTGTAACTCTCTTTCTTTTGGGTTTTATGATAATTTTATAAGAACATATTTGATTTTACAAGGAATTAAGAAATCAGTTTTAATTTTAAAATATATAATTTTTATGTACGTTATGATTTTAATTAAAAATTAAATTAATCAAATATATGAAATTATTTTCAAATAATTAAATTCATTTTTCTATTATACACATAAAAAAATGGTTAGGTTAATTTTTCATATTTTTCATAAATTCTTCAATTTTCATGTTAATAGAAAAAAATATCGTTTTTCATATAACCGGTGTATCTTAAATTCCATAACTAATTATGTAATGAGGACATAAACTTTAGAGAACATACTATTAGGCCGTGTAATATTTATTTTCACAAATGTTTCTTTAAAATACAATAAACACAATTTACAAACCTAAAAAACAGTCCAAAGCCTAAAGTCCAAAAGTGATTCCTTAAAGTATCTTTTTCTCATTCGTTCACATTCCTTTTAATAAATTAATGAATTCAAATTATAAAATTATGTAAATTATAGAAAAAATTATATTATATTAATATATTATTTATGATTTCCAAAAAATAATATTATAATTATAACATTATATATATTTTTTATTTTTTATTTTTTTTCTAATAACATCCCCCTCCTGAATGGCCTAAAGGGCTTCATTTTTATTGATTTTTGGTCATCCCACTTTTATTACAAGGCACGTAGGCTCAGAGATTACATGGTCTGTAGGCTTAGAAGATTACATTACCCGAAGGATTTAGGAAATTCAATAAGACTATCTACAAGGTACTGCCCCTCCCCATCATCTGCATCATGATAGTAGCTCTCCATCATCACATGAACGTTAGGTTACGCTTCTCATTCCAGCACAGGCTTGTCCCGATGGCATAGCTATACCCTCTCATTCTGAAAAATCCATTTGGATCTTCTTTGGTGAGTGCACCTGCTCTGAATCCTCTTCTAGGGTTTCTCTTTTTATTTTGTAGTGTGTCTGGGTAAACTGCATGTGACCCGAAGGCCATGAGGAGCCCGAAGGCCTTAATGGTGGTCTGAAATCCCTACAGACCCGAAGGCCAACACAATGTACAGTTATGAGACATTACCCGCACAATGTACATTACTTCTATAGAACTAATATAGTACTGATACAGTAATGAAAATATGCCTCCACAAGGTTTTGAACCTGGGTCTTGTGCATGCACATAATTATACCTCACCAACTAGGCTGAGGCTCATGTGCAAAACAACACACTCCTCATTTATTAATAACCCATCTCCCTTCCCTTGCAAAACCACACCACAAAAGCTTCAATACATATCTAAAATATGTCCAAAAATCATCTTTATACCCTCCCCCATGTCCAATAGCTTCTGGTATCATCAATAGAAAAGTTCAAGTTTCCTTAAGGACGATCTCAAGAGGTGGATTCATGGGGTAATTCCCCACTCTCTATTTTCCTTTAATTTCCTTTCAAGTTTTATTGTAAATATATCCCCACGTATCCTCATCCACATGATATGTTAACAATATTATCTCACATAGAATGAATTTATATGATAATAATTGGATAATATATTATCTGTACACAATCTCATATTCTTTTTATTTTAGAAATGAAAACGTTGTTTGTGATGTATTAATTTATCATCTCCAACAAATGACATGTTTTCAATTTTTTCATTTCCTCCATTAGAGTTGTTCATGAAACAATTTTTATGGATGGAAAAAATATTTTTATATGTATTTGATCCTATTTAATTTCATGGAACTGTCTTATTTACATATTTCTAAATTATTAAACAAAACAATTTTGTTGTGGATGAAAAGCCGCCCGAATTTACCCAAACGATCATTATTAAATTCTTATCTAATGATTAGTCTACATGATATATAAAATAATTCATTATAATATCATTTAATCTCATATATTATTATCAATAACGTTTAAGATAATTTATTTATGTTCATCCATGTTCTACACGAACATCAATTAATTAATACAAGTGAAGTGCTTAAGAAAACCATAAAAACATATATTCCCGAACAAAGTATTTAAACTATATATATCTAATAAAAAGGCAAGTAAAATCACATAATGTAACTATAATGAACTATATTGATGTACACTATTACAAGTACTTTTTAATTAATGAATCCAATGTGGTTATACATGAATTTAATGTGAAGATTTCATTCGGATACCACATAAAGGGAAATTCATGAACCCAACTTTCTCTTTTCAGGTTCTCCCCATTTCACTCCCTTTGTGGTATGTTAACTAAATTAAAGCCATTTTCTCATCATTATATTACCTATTATAGGATATATAATTTTTCTAATAGAGTTTATGAAAAACCTAATGTTCTTCCAAAAAAAATCTTCTTACAAATAAACATCCTCTTATTATGTCTCAATGATTGTTTCTACATCACTCCTCAGGGATTGTGCTATGTCAATAATGTTATCCACTTTATATTTTGGAAGAAATATTTTTATGAATGTGTTATTTATTTTGTGAAAACCTTTCCTTTTCATTGGTAATTTTATGTTTAGGTTCGAAATATATTCAATGGGACATGCATGATAATGTAAATGTAACGATGTGACGGGGGCACCCGAAATTATATAGTGCAATATAAATGTTATGATGTGACAGGTGCACCCGAAATTATACAGAACTCCAGTGAAATGGTTAATGTTATGACTCTCCTAATTTGAAGTAAAATTATTTGTGATCATGACCCTAGATTATTTTTCAACTATGTGTGGTGGTCATCAACAAAGATACGATGTTTCACTTTTATGCATTGCCACATTTCATGTCTTTTATTAATGATTGATCTAATGTTCATGATCCTTTTCCAATGCTGTAATTGTTCTCACACATGCCAGATTTTTATTAACTATCCTCTTACTGGGATTTTTTTCACCCATTTTTTGATGTACATCCTCAGGTGACTACATGAACTAAGGAGAGATCATGTGCCAATAAGAATCTAGAGAAGAATAAATTACATAAATGTTATGATTGATGTTGTAAATATTATGTTTAGTCCTTTTTTACCCAAGTAAATAATCCTTGTGATCCTCATGGTTTAATAAAATTTTGTCACTTATCATTATAATGATGTAACTGTAATGAAAGAAAAGGTATGTTCTCTATAGTTTGTATCAGAGGTATGGTTTATTTAATTTTGGAATTAGTATTAGTGAACCCTAAAAAAACCTCTATCATGAGACTAAGTACAAATATTCACACATGATGCATTATATAGGGATCCCATACTTTATGATTTTAGTGAATATTTTAAATAGTAATAAGTTATTGGTTAATTACTAGTTGACTTATGTTTTTTTAAAATTTTCTATTTTAGAAAATGGTGGGTACCATGAGAAACCAGGAAAACATACTATGTGAGGTCCAACACAACAATTTCCCAAAAAATATCACCAATGATTTGAGATGTTGATTTCAAAACATCCCAGTGATTAATACCCAATTATCATTGGTTATGAACAATAACCTAATTAATGGGGAGCATCCTCCTTCACCGAAGAGGGAGAAACATGTTATCAAATGTTATATGCATCAACGACCACCGATGTTTAGTGGAACTTCTGATACACTAGTTGTAGAATAGTGGGTCAAATCCAAGAAGAAAAAATTTTATTCACATCAGTGTTCATTGATATAAAAGGTGACTATATCCATAAATCATCTAGATGGAGAGGCCGTTCAGAAGTGGGCTTTGATTTTGAACAGAAAGACAAGATATGAAAATTAATTGATGGAATGGGAAGGCTTTATGATAATGTTTCAAAATAAGTATTTCCCATGAACTATTCATATGAAGATGGAGAGAGATTTCATTGATTTATGGAAAAAATAAAGAGAAATGTTCAAGACCTATGATATTAATTTCCCAAGGTATTCATGGTATGCCTTAGTTTCTATTATCAATAATGATAATAAAAAAGATAGATTCTTTAGTGGATTAAAACCACTACTTTGAAAGGATCATGCAATTTGAAAAGTTAAGAGTTATAAAGTAGATGTTTGATGTTCGCTCAATGTGGATATGGAGTTTGGAGAATGGTACCATGGACATGTTGATATGAAATGAAAGATTGAGTTTCAAGCTGGAATATCAAATGATAAATATGGGAAGATGACTCAATGACCCACATGCCAAAAATATTGGATGTTACCTCATTGGAACTACCTCATAGGGAAGTGGTAAATGCTTTAGGTGTGGTAAATAAGTCCACCAAGCTCATGAATGTCGAAAAGACATGATAATGATGGAGAATTTGGAGGAATAATGGAGAGAACCCCCAATGGTCATAGCTATGACTATAGTGGGCAAGGGCACTATGAAATCTAGTGCACTAAACCTCGAGTCCTTGAAGGTAATCAGTGTCAGCGGTAAAAACTCCAATGGAACAAGGGAAGGATCATTCCATCCCTAATGTTTAAGTGGATCAAGATAATTTAGTTGTACAAGGTACACATTCTCTTCACTAAAGGCAGTAAAAAGTCAAATTTGATACTGGTTCTATGCATTTAGTTATATGTTAAATGTTTTATAGAACTATAGATTCGAATCCCTAAAATTGTGATGTAGAGATACATATAAAAACACCAAGGGTGAAATCATTGCAACCAAAGTGTTTGACTCTTCTTCAATTGATGTATGTGGGAATATTCTTCCATCAAATAGTGTAATACATCCCTTAGCGAAATTTGATACTATAATGGGAATGGATTGGCTCTCGTTATATAGACCAAATATCAAATATATGGAAAATTAAATATCTTTTCATAATATGAATCATTTCATGCTTGACTAAAAATTCAAATAAGATCACGAATCTCCTTTTTAAAATCCTTCAACGGTGTGTGTATTGGTTTCTTATGAAGTGGTATACCTCGCTCAAATGGATGAGTCGAAGGAAATATCTAACCATGAAGAAATTCCCATCATTAGGGAATACAATGACGTATTTCGCGAAGATTTTCCAAGACATTCATCGTATCGTGAGGTAGACTTCTCTATAGAACTTATACACAGAGCTACAACTATCTCAATGTACCCCTATATGATGGCTCCTATCGAAATGGAGGAGTTAAAGAAGAAACTACCATATCATTTGAATGATGGGTTCATATACCCTAGTGCATCACTTTGGGGTGCTCTGGTGCTCTTTGAAAAGAACAAGTAAGAAACAATGTGATTGTGTATAGATTATCGGGAACCTAAAAATATCACAATAAAAAGTATCCTTTAAAAAATATTGATTACTAGTTCGATCTGTTAGGAGGAGCTCAATACAACTCAAAGGTGGATCTTCATTGTGAATATCATCAGCAAAAGGTAATGAATAATGATATTCAAAAGACATCATTTTCTACAAGATTAGGGAACTATGAATTTTTTTGATGCCCTACAGATATACTTATGCCTCTTCATTATTCAGGGATCTTATTAATAGATTCATTATACATTACCTCGATAAATTTGTGGTAGTGTCAATTATTGATTTCTCTTGTACTCCAAGTGAATGGAGGAAACTAAATATCATCTAAAGCTTGTGATGTAGACTTGGAGAACGAAAAAAATTTATTAAAATTTCAGAAAATGTGACTTTTGGATGAAGAATGTCACGTTCATGGGACATGTCATCACATGTGGGGGAATTTATATAGACCCTTAAAAATAAAGGTGGTTGTGGAATATCATAGGCCCTACAGTGTCACATAAATTTTTAGTTTTATGAAATTAGCTGGGTACTACTAAAATTATTTGATAAATTTCTCATGATTGTAAAGCCCACTATCTATATAAACAAAGAAATGGGAAAAGTATGTCTAGACGAAAGAATGTGAGGGAATATTCAAGGAGCTAAAGAGGAGTCTGATCACTGCACCATTACTCACACTATCGAAAAGTGGAGAAATTTTGGTGATATACAGTGATGATTCAAATAAATTCCAGGGTTGTGTACTCATGAAAAATTATAATATGATAGCCTAAGCCTCTTGCAAGTTGATGATACCTGCGAATAACAACCTGATGCATGATCTAGAGTTGGAAGCCGTAATTTTTTCCTTTAAAATCAAGAGGCAATAACTTTATGGTGATAAATGTGACATATACACCGATCACAAGATCCTAAAGATTATATTCACACAATAGGATCTCAACTTGCATCAAAGGAGTTGGGTAAAGGTAATCATCGATTACTATTCCTATATTCACTGTCATCCCGAAAAGGCAAAAAATGTACCAGATGCTCAAAGAAAAAAAGAAACTTCTACTCTCTCCATGTTCAGGATTGAAAAATTCAATATATTCTAGGATATTTAATGGATGGACTTGGAAATCATAATTTCATGGGATACATCCTACCTTTCCCAAATGGTTACACAACCATCGGTCCTAGAGAAGATTAAGGAAGCACAAAGAGATGATCTATAGTTACAAAAGAATGTGAATGCTATAAAGGAAGGGAAGATACATGAGTTCTATATCAATGATGATGTTGTGATTATGTTTGGAATGTGTCTTTTTGTTCCTTCATCACCTAGGGTAAAGATGGAGCTATTGGAAGATTAACATATCTCAACATTCTGTATCCATCCAGGCAGCTCCAAGAGGGAGCATGATCTCCAAGAACACTTATAGTGGGATAACCTGATGTACGAGATTGTTAAATATCTTTCAAGGTGCTTGGTATGTTAGAATTAAAATGTATATTGACAAAAGTCTAAAGGGATGGTGCAGCCACTGCCTATACCCATATGTAAATGTGAGAATGTCACTATGGACATGATCATGGGTCACCCGAAGTCATCCAAGGGAAATAATGTGATATGGGTTATGGTTGACCAACTCACCAAGACTGCTCATTTTATCACTATTCAGGAAGATCTCTCACTTCAGAAACATGCAATGACATATGTGATGGATGTTGTGATACTACACGGTCTTCCACTATAGATTGTCTCTGATCTTGATCCATGGTACACATCCTAATATTGAAGGATTCTTCAACATGATTTGAGTTCTGAATTAAATTTTAGCATGACCTATCACCCCCAAACTGATGGCCAATATGATTTTACTCTTCAGACACCTAGAGACATTATAAGAGACTTATCTTTTGAATTAAAAGGAGCACAATACTTCTCAAATCTGGATCTTCATTATGGATATGATCAGATAAAGGTGAAGAAGGGTGATATTCAGAAGACTACCATTCTTACATGATATGAGCATTATAAGTTTATATTGATTCACTTTTGTAAGGACTCAGAAATTCCATGTAATGTTTTTTAAAAATATGGGAATTTTACGAGTCTACGAAAAATGAAGGCGTTTGATTATGAGGCCCGGTGGTACCATAACTAATTTCAAAACTTTCTTTGGGTTCGTTCAGAAAATGTATGAGTGGGCATTTCTATGTTTTGAACAGATACACAGAATTGATATCTAAGAACACCGTTGAACTCACAGTGCTAATATTCACATAAGTAGCCACTGACCTCGACTGCAGTAGGTCGAGGGTGAAAGGTAGTTTTCCAAATTTCATGGGAAAATAAATATAAAATAATTTTACCATTTTATTTTTATTATTGAAACCCCTCAACATGTGTTGAGTAGGTGGGGACCATCAATCCCAAAACTTCCAAATTTGAATTTAAGGGTGGCAACCACCCGAACCCCCTAAACTCCTTGTTTAATATAGAGATAGCACTCGAAATCCCCTTTATTGGGGGATAACCTTTGATATCCTCCCACAATAATTTCCCCAACCACATCGTAATTAATGACGTCAATTTAATTTTATGCCAACAATTAAATTCATGAAACACAACATATTTTCTACTTTTCATTATTGGTGGAATTGAGAGAAATGTTTGGAAGAGGAGAAAGTTGGAAGAATTCTTCTTCTGCAAAAAAGAACTCTTCTACAATGAAGAATGCCGACATTCTCCAACGTCTTCGAATTATTCCTTAGGACATCCTCCAATGTGGGACATCTTTTATTGACGACAGTCCTTCCCTCCTTATCGACATCAACAAACAAACGTGGAAGGGGTTTGTTTTAAATTGATCAATGTTAATTTTTCCCCTCACAATGAATCATCCCACTTGAGCCGCTTGCTACCACTCTAACGTGGAGGGTGAGGTCCAAAAAAATATTGTCTGGCCCCTTCGTTGTTCTTCATGAATGGTGTCTTCTTCGCAATGGAAGAAGGAGGCTTTGTGCCACGACGGCAAATGAAGAGCAGTCGGCCAAACCAGCTGCTGGAAAAGGAAAAGGCATGCGCTTGCGCCGCCTCGTGCTGCACCATGGGTTCCGCGGCCCCCATGGCCTCAACTGCCCCATGAACTATGCCTCCCTGTGGCCTCCGCCACCCCACATCCCATGTATCTTCTGCTTCCCTGCGGCCTCCACTTCCCTACGCCTCCTGTGGCCTCCGCGACCCCCATGGGCTTCACCGCTCCACATCCCCCACGGCCTCCACCGCACCATGGGCTGTTGGGCCAGGCCGCCCTGAACCGGGTCGACAAAGGCTAGGTCGGGCCTAGTTGGTCCTACCAGTTTAGACCGGACCCGGACCTGTTTCGACCCATACACTCTTTTGGCCATAACATTTGGCACCAAGTGTCCGTTTTAAAAACTGTCTGTGGAGATGGAAACCTTAGAGAAAGAAGATACCTTTTGTATAACCCACTAGAGATTTAAATAATGTGGGAGAATGCCTAGGTTGGATTGGTCCCCAAATCTAACTGTGCCCTCAGAGAAGAAATGCTAATAACTCACAAACTGAGCATCTGTTTGATGCACTGTTTGTTGCATTGACCCCCTATGATGGGGAGGACCTTTGAGATACTTCATCGTGGGAATTCATGGAAGTTGGAGTATCAACTAGTGGATTGAGGTGCTGACCCTCCCGTATACATCGAGCTTAGTGCGGGAACCCTATAGCTGGTTGTGGAGATGTCCTAGGACCCTGTGTTGGTCTTATGACGTACTGAAGATGTACTAGGATCATGTGTGGGTCTGACGATGTACTCGATATGTACTAGGATCCGGTGTGGGTCAGAAGATGTACTGGAGATGTACAAGGATCTTGTGTGGGTCAGACATTGTACTCAAGATGTACCAAGATCCTATGTGAGTCTGACAATGTACTCGAGATGTACTATGATCCTATGTTTGTCTGATGATGTACTGAAGAGGTACTATGATCTTCTGTGGGTCTGACGATATACCAGATATGTACTAGGATCATGTGTGGGTCTGACGATGTACTGGAGATGTACTAGGATGCTTTCGGGGTTTAATGATGTACCGATGACGTACTAGGATCATGTGTGGGTCTGATGATTTACTATGATCCTTTGTGGGTCTGATGATGATTTAAGATCCTTCGTGGGTCAGCCTCTTAATAGAGTAAGATGATTCTGTAGTTACATCTAAAAATCTCTACTACTTTTCCTATGATATACCTGGTGTGAGCTGAGTCTGTACCTCGTTGTACATATCTTCATGGAAATCCTTCCTTTGGGGAATAGTTGAGCTTGAAGCTTTTGAGTTGGAAACTGTGTTCCTTCATGATTTAGATGGGTTTAGTTGATAACTTAGTTATACAAACGAGCATAATTCTATATAGGGATGTTATTTGGTTTCATGCATTGTGGTTTATCCTTTTTGGATTTTTTGAGACATTTAGGGTCTTTGGATCCCTACTAAGTAACATTATACTCACCCCAGCATGACCTATTCTGACACCTTGTTGTCTTTGTGCAGATGATGGATAACGCTGATTGAGGTTGATGGTACTAGGACTAGATGGAGCCTGAATATAGACCATAGTACTTGTCAAGACGCATAGGAGACGGGCGGTGTGGAGTTTTGTGGAGGCGATTTGTACCTACCCTTCAGGTAGGAATCCCAGAGGATGACCCTGTAGCTATATTTCATTTTCATCACTTGTATTGTATATCAGTTGAACTTGTACCTTAATAGTTGGGCTTTTATCCAAGCCCCTTTTACGTTTAGTACTCAGTTTTCAATATAGTTGACTTGTGTTCGTATCTTGTTTTGTGGTTTGTTTTGTGTGTTTATAGGTTATAAAGGTAATGCCTTCCCAGTTTTAGGGAATATGCCCTTTAGTGCAAGTCTCTTGCCCCTGTCCAATGGAAGGCTGGCTTGGAGTAGTCACGGCACGGGCCCCAGGGGATGGGTCATGAAAAATTGGTATCAAAGGGGTTGGTTCTACAGTAAATCATAGGACTATGATCTTTTTAACAAAAACAGTTTTAAGTGTAGGGAGTGTGTTTATCAGTTTAGAGAATCTTTTGTTGGTGCGGCGGATGAAGTATACATACACTAAGACCATGACTTCTGATTTCTGACTCAGTGCACGAAGACACTGATTGTGTGTGTGTTTTGAACAATTTTCTTTGTCATATCTTTGAGTCAGCTCACCCGGTATAACTTATTGACCATAGAGAACCTGTTTCATTTTAGAATTCCTCCAAAGAGACAGCCAACTAGGGTTCTGGATATAGTATGCACAGATATACCACCAAGCAATGAGGCCTTAGTGCATGGCCATCATCCATTAGAGGCTCCAGCAGAGGCACCGGCGGTACCATTACCCGTTGGGCCATCGATGCCACCAACCCCAACAATAGATGGTGTATTCCAATTGATCATCATTCACATGTTCCAGTGCTAGAGGCCACCATGGGTATGTGGAGAGACGGACCCACAAGCAGCTGAGGATTGGTTGGAGGCTCTGGTGAGAGTCTTTCGACTAGTAGGGACACCAAATGATATCATGGTGATCCTTTCTTCCAGTCTACTACAGGCAGAAGCAAATAGATGGTGGTGGATGATGCTCCATGTTCACGACGAGGTGGCGATTCTCTAGTAAAACATTGAGCGCATGTTTCGGGAAGAGTTTGCCCCAGCGACTCTTCATGCAGTGTGCATACATGAGCTTCTTCATCTACAGCAGGGCATCATGACTTTGGCTCAGTAGAAAATGAGGTTCACTGACCTCTCACTCCACTCCACTAATATGGTTCATGATCGATTTTTCAGGGCCGAGACCATCGAGCAGGGACTCGAGCGGGGGATCAAGGATTCGATGATTTCTCTTAGAATTCCGACACAGGCAGGGTGTCAGAGAGATCCCTCTTAATGGAGACATTTCTTGCTAAGTAGCCACCAATAGCGAGACCCACCACCAGACGTCACATAGTAGATTCTTCTTCAGTTGGCAGCTGACAGATGACATAGAGGTCCAAGAGGACCAGACCTATAGGTGGACGACCAAATAACTCAATATTTTTTGTGTGGGGTAAAAGAGACAGAGCCAGTCATGCGAGGAACATGCAGTGTTTGACATGCAGTGGGCAGGTTCACATGGTTCATGGCTCTCCGACCCCCCATGAAGCTGATCAAAAGATAGTCAAGGGACCACCCAGTCACAGACAAGGGTTCGATCGTATTGGTCCATAGGGAGTAGAAGGATGTGGTAGAGGAGCTTTCCATCGAGCTAGTGGTGGGAGATGATTCGATATGTTATTGCCATCACCAATAGGTGGTCTACCACGACCTTTGGGAGCATGTTGATAGGGGAGAGCTCAGCTCTAGGCAGTTGAGGCCAACGACCCTGGCCCACTGGAGAAGACACGAGGTATGATATTTGTGTATTCAACCTTAGATTCAGTACATATAGACACATGTTCCAGTCAACCTTTTGTTTCCACTGTCCTTGTTCGGATCTCAGAGATTCCGAAGAAGTTGTTGGCTCAATCCTTATAGCTAGAGACTCCTACAGGAGATGATTCGATGATTACGCACTGGTGTCGGTTGTGCGAGCATAATCTAGGAGGTGAGAGCTTCGTCTGGGATCTCCTAGTAGTGGTGTCAAGGTCATATGATGTCATCTTATGTATGGACTGGTTAAATACAGTCCATGCTCAGATTTACTGTATTAGGTGCAAAGTGCAGTGTCCACATGGATGGCACCAAGATTACCCTAACCAACGAGAAGGGAGCCTTTGCAGCACATTATGGACTTACCCCGAGAAGAGTGTAGCTAATCACTAATCAGTTGGCTAGCCTTACCCTCATAGCTGTTGATGTGGAGTGTCCAAGTTATCCTGTAGTAGTGGACCAATATGTTGATGTCTTCCCTGATGATGTTTCGGGTCTTCATCCTCGCAGAGAGATTTACTTTTACGTTGACTAGTACCATGGGATGAAACCGATATCTACCCCAACATATCGTATTTCTCCCATGGAGCTTCATGAGTTGAGAGTACTACTAGAGGACAAGAAGGGGAAGGGATTCCTTTGGTCCGATGTCTCTCCATGGGCATCACCGATTTTGTTCGACAAGAAGGCGGATAACAACATGAGACTTTGTGTTGAATATCGGCCCCTGAACTAGGTGACCTTGAAGAACAAGTACCCACTCTCGAGGATTGAAAACATCATTGATCAGCTGAAAGTAGCAATGTGGTTCATGAAGATAGAACTCAGATCAGGCTATCACCATCTTAGAGTACGAGATGAGGGTGTGTAGAAGACGGCTTTCAGATATCGGTATGACCATTATGAGTTCTTTGTTATTCCATTCGGCATGAGAAATGCTCCATTAGTGTTAATGGGAATCATGAACATGATCTATCAGCCATACCTTTATCTCATTGTATTAGTCTTCATCGACGACATTCTGATGTACTCGACTACTGAGGAGAATCATGCCTATCATTTTCTGGTAGGACTGGACACACTTTTAGAGCACCAGCTTTATGGTAAGTTCTTGAAGTGCCAGTTCTAGATCTGAGAGTTTCAATTTCCAGGACATGTCATGTCGGAGGCCAGAGTTGGAGTGGATACAGTGATGATTGAGGTTGTACATTCTTGGGATCCACCCATGAGTGTGACAGAGGTACTGAGTTTTCTGGGTTTGGCCGAATACTACCATAGATATGTGCCATATTTCTTCAGTGTTGCAACAAAATTATCAGTGTTGACGATGAATTATCAACCCTTCATTTGGTTATAATGATTCCATCTGAGTTTTTAGGAGCTGAGGCAGAGGCTGAGTAGTGCCCCATCTTGAGGAATCTGGAGGAGGGCGTAGGGTACGAAGTCTACTGTGACGAATTAGGGATCGGGCTAGGATGTGTCATGATGCATGAGTGATAAGTGATCACATATGGTTCTTGATAGCTAAGATATAATGAGAAGAACTACGATACCCATGACATGGAGTTAGAAGAAGTGTTCTTCACCTTGAAGATGTGGCGACATTACTTGGTGGTTGATCATTATACAATCAACTCAAATCATAAGATTCTATGGTCTATCTTCTCACAGAAGGACATGAACCTATGACACTGATGTTGGTTTTAGTTCCTCAAGGACTATGGCTTCGAGATAGTCTATAATCCTCGGATGGTGAACTTTGTAGTAGATTCATTCAACATAAGATCTGGTATACAGCTGCTAGGTGAGGTGACAGAGCAGTTGGCCACTTTGTAGATATCCTAAATAGACCGGGATGGAGTAGCTTTCCATCATTATCTTATAGTCACTCCCACACTTCATCAGCTAGTCAAGTAGGTGCAACAGAGGGGCACTGACTGCGAGGCATGACGTGATAAAAAATCCATAGGACAGGCACCAGATGGATTTTTTGAATGAGGGGAGAACGTCATCCTCTTCAGAGAATGTATCATGGAACCAGTTTCACATTAGGAGGAGTTTTTTAGAGAGTTCCACAAATCCCCTCTAACAGTTCATCCAGTAGTGGTGAAGGTGTACCAGGATCATCGATGGCAGCATTGGTTGCTGAGAATGAAGAAATAAGTAGCTGAGTTTTTCAATCGGTGCATCACTTGTCAGTAAGTGAAGGAAGAGCATCAGGTACCATCAGTCTTGGTTAAGCCTTTAGAGGTACCTGAGTGGAAGTGGGATGGGATATCCATGAACATTGTGATAGGACTTCCATGTACATACAGAGGTCATGACTCTGTTTGGATGATCGTCGACAGACTCACCAAGTGGGCCCACTTCCTAACAATCGAAGAGTAGGGTTCAGTAGAGAGCATGGGATGCCTCTATGTTCAAGAAATTTTGTGTCTACATGGACTACCCTCGATGATTGACTCTGATCGTTATACATGTTTCAATTACCAGATATAGAAGGGATTCTAGGAGGCATTCAGGATGCAACTTCATTTGGGCACTACCTTCCATCATCATACGGATGGCCATACTGAGTGGACCATTCAGACTCTTGAGGACATGTTGCGTGCTTGTTTCCTTGACTTCGGTCACATCTGGGAGGATCACTTGCCTTTGGTGGAGTTTTCATACAAAAAAATCATTCACTCCACCATTGGGATGGCACCTTTTGAGGTGTTATATGAGAGACCTTGCAGATCAGCTTTGTGCTGGGCTAACCTAGGAGAGTCAACATTTGTGGGACCAGAGCTGGTACGGGCTACCACAAAGAAGGTGTAGATCATCCAAAAGAAGATGAGCACTGCATAGAGGAGAAAAAAGTCTTATGTCGATAAGAGATAGAGACCTCAATAGTTTGATGATGGTGACCACTTCTTTCTACTGGTCTCACCTCAATGAGGTTTGAAGAGATTTGGCCGAAGAGGAAGGTTATCTTTGAGGTTCATTGGACCCTTCCAGGTCCTCAACAGAGTTGGCGTGGTGGCTTACCACCAAGAACATCCCCCTCAGTTTCATCGAGTGCATGTCATGTTTCACATATCCCAGCTGATGTGATATGTGAATGAATATTCTCACATCATCAACCACGGCGAGCATGATGTCAATGATGGAGCGGCATTTACGGAGGTTCTAGTAGAGATTGAGGATCGACAGGAGTGGGTCCTTCGTGGGTAGTCGATGCCTCTAGTACGCATTTTCTGGCAGCACGATAACCTCTATGAGAGCACCTGGGAGTGGGAGGCTCCGATATGTTCTCATTAACCCCAATTATTTTATTAATTTTGTATTGTGGCATTCGGGGACGAAAATATTCAAGGTGGGAATAATGTAAATACATGGAATTTCACTTTAACTTTTTTAAATATATGGGAATTTTATGAGTTCGTGAAAATTGACAGCCTGTGATTCTGAGGCCCAGTGTGCCCGAATAGAATTTCTGAACTTTTTTCGGGATCATTCAGTAAATGTATGTGCGGGGTTTTCCAACATTTCAACTAGTGCTCGAGATTGATATTTGAGGGCACAGTTGAACTCGCATCGCTGGTATTAACATAAGGAGACACTCACCTTGACTGTAGTAGGTCGAGGGTGATAGTTAGTTTTTCACTTTTTGTGGGAAAATAAAAAAACTACGTTAACATTTTATTTTTATTCTTGAAACCCCTCAACATATGTTATAGAGGTGGGGACCACTGATCCCAAAACCTCCAAATTTTAATTTAAGGGTGGGGACCACCCTATTCCCCTAAACTCATTCTTTAATATGATGATAACTCTTGAACTCCCCTTTAATGGGAGATAACCTTTGGTTTCCTCCCACGTTAATTACGCCAACCACATTGTAATCAATGACATAAATTTAATTTTTTTCCAATAATTAAATTGATGAAACACAAAATATTGGATACATTTCTATTTGGGTTGAATTAGGAGAAAGGATTGGAAGAGAAGAACCTTGGAAGAATTCTTCTTCTCCAACGAAGAACACTTCTCCAAAGAAGAACACTGACTTTCTCCAATGTCTTCAACTTCTTCATTGGGACATCCTCCAACGTGGGGTGTTTTCAATTGACAATCGTCCTTCCCTCCTCATAGGCATCAACAAACAAAATAGTTAGGGGTGTGTTTTAAATTGATCAATGTTAATTTTTACCATCACATTGAATCAACCCCATTGAGTCATTTTCTACCGCTCTAACGTGGTGGGTGCGGGCCAAACAAACATGTCCTGACCCCTCTGTCATTCTTCATGAATGGTTTGTTATTTGAGATGGGGGAAGGTGGCTTTGTGACACGATGATGAATGAATAGCGGCCTACTGAACTGGCTGCAAGTGAAGGGGAGGCGCACGACCGCGCCGTGCAGAGAAGACAGCGGGCCATCCAGCTAGCTGTGGTGGACCGTCGCACCGTGACCACCCCACCGCACCACAGCCGCCCCGCTGGATCATAGCCTTCGCACCGCCCCATAGAATCTGTTACCCTAATGACCTCTGTGGCCCCGCCACTCCCTAGACCTCCACCACCCTATGGTGCTGCGACCCCGCACCGCCCTAAGCCTCTGCCTTCCCCGGGGACTCCGATGCTCAGCAGCCCATGCGGCCTTTCTGGCCCCGCGCCGCCCACTGCCCTGCGCTGCCGGAAACCTCCGCCGGCCCCGCAGCCTCCGCTGATCTGCGGCCCCGCGCCACCTGTGGCCTCTGAGACTTCCCCTCCGCCACACGGACTGCTACACAGGTCGGGCCGCCCAGTGGACCAGAAAACCCCGTGGGCTGGGTCGACCTGGATCGGGTTGAACTAGGCCGGGTCAGGCCGGGTCGGTCCCACTGGGTCGGACTGGACCCGAACCAGTTTTGACCCATACTCTCTTTTGGCCATAACATTGGCACCAGACATCCATTTGACAAACAGTTTCTTGTTCTTGAATCCTTGGAGAAATAAGGTCCCTTCATTATACCTCACAAGAGATTTGGATAATGTTGTAGTACAACCGGGTTGGATCGAACTGCAAATAAAACCGGGCCCTTGAAGCAGAAACACTAATAACTCCCAAACCGGGTGTCCATTTCACAAACCTTCTATTGCATTGAGACTCCTATAATGTGGCAGACCATTGGGGTACTTCCTCGTGGTAATTCGTGAAAGATGGATTTTCGACCCATGGATTGAGGAGTGAACCCTCACAGAGAAATGTGTGCTTAGTGCGGGAAAGTTGTAGCTGGCTATGGAGATGTAGTAAGATTTTGTGTGGGTTTAACGACATACTAGAGATGTCCTAGGATCCTGTGTGGGTCTGACGATGTACTTGAGATGTATTAGGATCCTTTATGGTAATGAAAAATTATTGAAGAATTACTTTGAGCTTGTGTGGTTCTGAAAACGTACTGGCGATGTACATGGATCCTAGGTCGGTCGAATGATGTACTGGAGATTTAGTAGTATCATGTGTAGGTTTGACGATGTACTAGAGACGTACTAGGATCCTGTGTGGGTATGACAACATATTGGAGATGTACTAGGATCATGTGTGGGTCATAGGACATACTGGAGATGTACTAGGATCCTTTGTGGGTATGACGACATACTAATGACGTACTACGATCCTGTGTGGGTCTGACGATGTACTATGATCCTATATGGGTATTCTAATGATTTAGGGTCCTTCATGGGTCTGCATATTAATAGATTAAGATGATTCAGTAGTTACATCTAATCGTCTCTTCTATTATGCCTAAGATATACCTGGTGTGAGATGATTATGTACCTTATGGTACCTACCTTTGTGTTAATCCTTCCTTTGTGGAACAGTTGAGCTTGGAGATTTTGAGTTGGAACCTGTGTTCCATCATGATTGACATGGGTTTACTTGATAACTTATGTATATGTATGGGAATATACCTATGTAGGGTTGTCAGTTGATTTCATGTTTTGTGGTTTATCCTTTGTGGATTTTGTGAGACCTTGAGGGTCTTGGGTCCCTACTTTATATCGTTATACGCATTTATGAACAGGCTATACCCACACAATGTTGTGTTTGGTGTAGACGACAGACAACGCTGATTGAGGTTGAGGGACCCAGACTAGACGGTTCCCAGAGGTGGACCATATAGCCTATCAAAATGTAGAGGAGACTGGAAAACATGGAGTTCTTAGGAGGTGATATGTTCCTACTATTCATGTAGGAATCTCGGAGGATGACCAAGTAGTTGTCTTTCATATTCATCCATTGTATTGTATTTCAAATGTAATTGTACCTTTATAGTTGGGCTTGTATCCCAGCCCCTTTGACATTAAATACTCTATTTTTTATAAAGTTGACTTCTGTTCATATCTTGATGTGTGCATGGTTGTGTGTGTTTACAGGTTATAAAGGAAATGCCTTCCCAGTTTTATGGAATATGCCTTTTGGTGCTTGTTACCAGCCACTGGCATATAGAAGGTGAGAATGGGGTAGTCACGACATGGGCCCCGAGGGACAGGTCGTGACACATTAGGACTTACATATACCCCTAAAATCATAGTGGATTTGATGAATAGTGTCTTTAGACATTACCTCAAATAATTATTGGTAGTTTTTATTGATGATATTCTCATGTTCTACATGATCAAGATAGAACATGAAGTGCATATAATACTTGTGATTGAGGATTTTAGAAAGATGAATTTGTATACCAAGTTTAGAAAGTGTGAATTTTGGAGGAAGAATATCACATTCCTTGGACATGTTATCAAAGGTGAATAAATTTTTGTGAACCCTTAAAAAAGTAGATTTATGAATGGCCCATGCCATCATGGATCACCAAAATCCATAGTTTTCATGGATTAGATGTGTACTACAGACGTTTTGTGATAAATTTCTCATGATTTTCAATCCCAAAAAATAAGTTATCAAGGAAAGTCGTAAGGTATGTTTGGATGAACAAATCTGAGGGAACATTCAAGGAGCTAAACAGATGGCAGATCACTGCACCTGTAATCGCACTATAGAAAAGGGGATATGGTTTTTTGATATATTGGGATGCATCAAAAATATTACTGGGTTGTGTACTCATGAAAATGAAAATGTGATATGTTATGCCTCATGACAGCTAACGATCTATCAGAATAACTACCTGACACATGATCTAGAGCTGGAATACTCAATTTTTCCCAGGAAAATCAAGTGTTAATACCTTTTATGATGAGAAGTGTGACATATACACTAACCACAAGATCCCAAATTATATATTCACACAATAAAATATCAACATGCGTCAAAGGAGATGGTTAGAGGTAATCAAATAATATGATTTATCTATTCACTATCACCCCGGAATGGCGAACATGGTAGCTGATGTTCTATGAAAAATGAATCTTCTACACTATCAATGTTATGTACTAAGAAAGACTGTATCTTCATGGATATGAAAAGTATGTATTTAGAAATTATAAGGTCCTAAGATATATCATACCTTTCCCAAATGATTATGCATCCATCTATCCAAGAGACGATTATGGAAGAACAAAGGGATGATCGGGAGTCACAAATGAAGGTGAATGCAGTAAAAAAAGGGAACCTACATGAGTTCCATATCGACAATGATGGTGTGATTATGTTTTCAATGCATCATTGTGCGCCTTCATCACCTAGGCTAAAGAAGGTGCATTTGTAAAATGCACATAGATCAACATTATTTACCCATCCAGGTAGCACCAAGATTTACCGAGATATCTGAGAAATATTCTTCTATGATAACATGAAGAAGGAGATTATGAAATATATATCAAGTTTATTGGCATGTAAGAAAGTAAAATCAGAGTGATAAAAGTCCACAGGTATGACGCATCCATTTCATATACACATGTTGAAATATGAAAATGTCATTATGGGCTTTATCACGGGTCTCCCGAAGACATCTAAAGGTAAATGATGTGATATGTGTTGTGGTTGACCGACTCACCATGACTGCCCATTTTATTGCTTTTCAAGAATATATATCACTTAAATATAATGAAATGATATATGTTAAGGATGTAGAGAGATTAAATGGTGTTCCAATATATATTTTCTCTGATCATGATCAAATTGTCACATTTAAATTCTGGAGGAGTCTTCAACATGCTTTGTGTAATGAATTAAATTTTAGCAAGGCCTTTCACCCCAAAACAGATAGCCAAAATAAAAGTACTATTAAATCACTTTATAAATTTCTAAGGTCATACTCATTAGAATTAAAAGGTGGATGGTATCATCATCTCCCATTGGTCGAGATTTCAAAAATAATATCTTCCACTAGAGTATTCAGATGGCTCTATATAAGTCACTATAAGGAAAGAGATGTAGAACTCCATCTTATTGGGATGAAGTTAGAGAATGAAAGATACATTGAACCAATCTTGTGCAATTGATGAATTAGAAGGATCATGTCATCCAGAAACACGTTAAATCTTCTCAGAGTTGGAAAAAGAGCAATATTGACAGTCATCAAAAGGAAATAGAGTACAATATTGGAGATTAAGTATTCCTTTGAAAATCCCCATGGAAGAGAAATGTGGAATGGGAAGAAAGGGATGATAAGACCAAAGTACATTATATCATTTGTGATCCTTGACTACATAGTATCTGTAGCCTATAGGCTTTCACTTCCACCCAATTGGCTCATGTCTATGATGTGTTTCACAAATGACTCCTATGAAAGTACATACCAGATCTATACATGTACTGAACTCAAAGGTGGAATAGATGGAATATGATTTGTCTTTTGAGGAGAAGCTATTAAAGATTCTAGATATGAGAGATAAGGTAATATGCAACAAGATAGCCTATATTGCTAATGTGTTGTGGAAGAACTATAAGTTTAAACAAGATATTTGGGAACCAGAAGAGGCGATGAAGTATAAGTACACTCACCTGTTTGTGTGACACAAAATTTTGAGGGGGAAATTTCATAAGGGGGGAAGAATATAACAACCCAAAGTTTTATCAATGTAATTAAAATCTTATAATTTTTTCATATAAATTTATTATGTATACTGGAAGATCATTATACAAAAAATTATGTCAACAGTAAACAAAATTTTTCCACATCTATTTGGAAAATCTGAAATACACAATTCTGATCCGTAAGATGTTTTGAGTCCGATGGGGAAAACATTATTTTTGGTGAATAGTAACATAACCTTGTGAATAGTAACATATAATTATGAATAGTGATATGACACTTATGAATAGTAAATCATCAAAAGTAATAGTAACCTCACCCATAAATGATTATTTGAAATTTAGGCATCTTATAAGTGACAATTTGACTATAGTAAAATTATTGTTGTTTTTGTAAGTCATAAAAAATAACTATAATTAATAAATTAATTTGAAAGACATTTATTTTCCAAAAATGTTATCATATTTTAAAAATTATATTTATTTTCGGTTTTAATATAATTTTATAAGAATTTATGTGATTTTGGAATGCATTATGAAATCAGTTGTAATTTTAAAATATATATATTTCATGTAGAGAATGATTTTAATTAAAAAATAAATTATTCATAATTATAAAATTATTTTTGAAAAATGGACATCATTTTTTGATTCAACACATCAAAAAATTGTAAGGGTATATTTTTGCGACTTTTCTAAAATACATCAATTTTCGGGAGATTAGTAAAAATACATTTTTCACATAATTGGTGTATCTTAAATTTAATCATTCATGATGTAATGATGAAATTAACATTACTGAACTTTAGATTCAGTTATTTTATATTTAATTTCTTAAATGGTTCCTTAAAATACAATAAACTCAATTTCCAAACAAAAAAGAACATTCCAAAGTCTATACTCAAAAAGCTATTCCTTAGAGTATCATTTTCTCTTTCTTTCACATTACTTTTAATAAATTAATGAATTCGAATAATAAATATGATTTAAAGTATAATGAAATTATATTATATCAATAAATGGTTTATAATTTCAAAAAACTACTATTAAATAGTTGACATTTAATATATTATTTTATTTAATATTTTACTCTAAAAACACCCCCTCCTCATGTAAAAGTAACCCAAATCCCCTTTTCCCAACTACACCTATCAAGCATAAACAAATGTCAAAACTCTACCCATATATCTTCTTTAGCCCCTCCCCCATATACATGAGTAGCTGGTCTCATCAATTGTCCAATTCTATGTTTCTTAAGGATGCTCTGAAGAGGAGGATTCAAGAGGTAATTCCCCACTCTCTCTTTTCTTTTAATTTCCATTCCTGTTATTTTCATAATATATCTCCCCCTATCCTCATCCACATGATATTTTAACACTAATATATAATATATAACATAATTTTTGGATAATAATGTGATAATATATCATTTATAACCCTTCTCCTCTTCTTTTTATTTTATAAAAGAAAATGTTGTTCGTGAGGTGTTAATTTATCATCTTAAAAATATGACAAGTTTTCTTTTTTTCCATTACCTCATAATGATCAGGTCATGAAACCATTTTTATGGTTGAAAATTATTATGTTATATGTATTATATCCTATTTAATGTTCTGGAACTAACATATGAACATATTACTAAATGATCAAAGAAAACTAGTTCTTTATGGTCGAAAAACCACCCGAATTAACCTAAACGATCATCATTAATTTCTTTTCAAATGATTCATCCACATGGTATATAAAAAAATTCATTATATGAACATTTATACTCATGGAATATCATTAATAACATGAAATATCAATTTTTTATGTTTATCCATGTTCTATATGTACTTCCCTTTATGAATACAATTGAACTGCTTATGAAACCCATAAAAATAAACTTCCCCAAACAATGCATTTAAATTCTATAACTAATAAAATGGACCATAATATAACTTAATGAAACCATAATGAACCATATTCATGTAGAAATGGTTCTCCATATTTCACTACATTTATTATCTGTTCACTCCTTAAATGTCATTATACTCATTATTATATTAAATATTTTGGGATATACATGTTTTCTAATTTTTTTATGACAAACCCAATGTTTTTCCAAATGAACCCTCCTTACAAAAAAACACGATATTCTTATTTGTCAAGGATTGTTTCTACTTCACTCATAGATGATTGATCTATGTCAATAATGTTATCCCCACATCCATTTTTGATCAAATTGTTTATTAATGTGTTTTTTAGGATGTGAAACCCGTTACATTCCATGGGTTATTTTATTTGTATGTTTGACTTATGTTATATGTGGCATGCATGATAATGTAAATGTTATGATGTGACAGGTGCACCCAGAATTATTTAGTGCAATATTTATGTTATGATGTGTCGGATGCGCCTAGAATTATACTACACTCCAATGCATAGGGTATATTGATGAATCTCATGAGTTAAAGTGAAATAAGGTGTTAACATGTTTCTGTCATTATTCAAAACTATGTGTGGTAGTTAACCACCAAGACAGGGTGTTTCTTTTTTATGCACTGCAACATTTCAAGTCTTTTTTATTGTTTCATCTCATGTTCATATTCCTTTTACTATGTCGAGATTGTGCTCACCCATGATATATTGTTATTATCTATACTATTACAAGTATTTTAGCTCACCCATTTTTGTGATGTATTTCCACTTGTGACTACATTTACTAAGGAGAGGTCCATTGTCAATTAAAATCTGGAGAATAAGGAATTAAAAAAATGTTATGCTTAACATTTTAAATGTTATATTTGGTCCTAGTTTGTCAAAAGCACTAAACCATTAGATCCTCATGGTGTAATACTATTATGTTTTTATCTACATAATGATGTAATAGTAATGATTGAAATGGAAAGGTGGTTATAACCATCACACACCTTAGCCATAGCATGTTTTTCTATGTGATAAGTGGTTATGTTCATATACCATTGTATTATAAAGGTGTGTTTTTCTTCTTATAACAGATAAAGTCTGTTCTTTAATCTCATTTTCTATATCATTTCATAATTAATACATGAATATAAGTTGAATATGGTAAATTGAATTTTTTTATAAAATGAAAAGATAGTTATATTCTTGGAAAATGAATAATTTCTATTAAAATATTCATTTATGGTAAATTAATTAATTTTGAATTAATTTTATTTACATAAAAGAGTCTAATAAAATACTACATAACTTAATATATATAAATATATACTATTTTGATGTCTAATGTAATTTTTATATGGGTCAAAAAAATTATTTTTTATATAGAATTTTATTTTCAAATAGTTACATATTTCTATTTAAATGATAAAACCATTTACTTAGGAAAAATAACATGATAAATTAAATATTATCTTTGAAATAAACCTATCATTGATAACTATAGTTGAAGTTTTCAGTATTTTATAACATAATCATAAATTTGGAAAAAAATTTAGTATCGTATGAATATGCTGTAAAAATTATGCCATCACATACAGAAATTTGATTTACATGTTTTATAATTTTATTATGAAAAACCCAATGTTTTTTCAAATGAAATATCCTTACAAAAAAACACCCTATTTTTATTTCTCAAGGATTATTTCTACTTCAATAATAGATGATTCTTTTATGTCAAGAATGTTTTCCCCTCATACATTTTTGATCCAATTGTTTATTAATGTATTATTTAGGATGTGAAACCCATTAAATTCCATGGGTTATTTTATGTTTAATTTTGAAATATGTTATATGTGGCATGCATGATAATGTAAATGTTATGATGTGACAGGTGCACCGAAAATTATATAGTTCAATATAAATGTTATGATGTGATGGGTGCGCCCAGAATTATACTGCACTCCAATGCATTGGGTTAATGGATGAATCTCATGAGTTAAAGTAAAATGAGGTGTTAAATGTCATTTTACTCAACCTTATATTACCTATTATGGGATATACATGTTTTATAATTTTAATATGACAAACCCAATGTTTTTTCAAATGCAATATCCTTACAAAAAACGCCCTATTTTTTCTCAAGTATTATTTCTACTTCACTCATAGATGATTGTTCTATGTCACGAATGTTATCCCCTCATCCATTTTTATCCAATTTTTTATTAATGTATTATTTTGGATGTGAAACCCATTAATTTCCATGGGTTATTTTATGTTTAAGTTTGACATATGTTATATGTGGAATGCATGATAATGTAAATGTTATGATGTGATAGGTGAAACTAGAATTATATATTGCAATATTATTGTTATGATGTGACGGGTGTGCCCAGAATTATACTGCACTCCAATGCATTGGGTTAATTAATGAATCTCATGAGTTAAAGTGAAATGAGGAGTTAACATGTTTCTATCATTATTCACAACTATGTGTTGTAGTTAACCACTGATACAAGATGATTCATTTTTATGCATTGCAACATTTCAACTCTACTTTAATGTTTCCTTTCATGTTCATGTTCCTTTTACTATGTTGTGATTGTGCTCACCCATGCTATACTGTTATTAGCTATCCTATTACAAGTATTTTATCTCACCTATTTTTGGGATGTATTTCCACTGGTGACAACATTTACTAAGAAGAGGTCGATTGTCAATAAAATTCTAGAGAAGAAGGAATTAAAAAAATGTTATGGTTGACGTTTTAAATGTAATGTTTGACCCTAGTTTGATGATGACACTAATCCATTAGATCCTCCTGGTGTAATACTATTATGTTTTTATCTATATAATGATTTAATAGTAATGAATGAAATTTCATAGTGGTTATAACCATCACACACCTTAGCCTTAGCATGTTTTTCTACGGGACAAGTAGTTATGTTCATATACCATTGTATTATAAAGGTGTATTTTTATTCTTATAACTGATAAAGTGTGTTCTTTAATCTCATTTTCTATATAATTTCATAATTAAGACATGAATGTAAGATGAATATGGTAAATTTAAATTTTTTATAAAATGAAAAGGTAATTATATTTTTGTAAAATGAATAATTTCTATTAAAATATTCATTTATGATAAGTTAATTAATTTTGAATTAATTTTATTTTTATGAAACAGTCTAATAAAATACTACATAATTTAATAAATATAAATATATACTACTATGATGTTTTATGTAATTTTTATATGGGTCAAAAAATTTATTTTTTATAAAGAATATTAATTTCAAATAGGTACATATTTCTATTTAAATTATAAAACAATTTTCTTAGGAAAAATATTTTGATAAATTAAATATTTTTTTGAAATAAATGAGTCAATGATAACTATAGGTGAACTTTTCAGTATTTTATAAAACATCCTAAATTTGGACAAATATTTAATATCATATGAATATACTGTATGAAGAATGCCATTACAAAAAACAAAATGTTAGGTACTAAATGAAATAAAGGTTATTCATGACTATTAATAGTTTTCTCATTAAATTTGGTAGTATCATTTTAATGGTATTAATTTTGGAATCATATAAAGACCCATAAAAACCAGTTATTATATTTTTAAAATAATTCGTTATTATAATGACTCGCTACTACACCATGAATAAATATATAATACATATATCAGTTCTTAAAAAATAAAAAATATCTACCCAACTAGGGAATATCCCTGAAATAATCAATGGGAGGGTTTGTGTTATTATATAATTTTTTAATTATGTTTCAGTGTACTATTTATGGAATTTAATAATTAATATCATGTATTTTTTTTATAAATACCAACTAATTCATCAATATGTATTTATTTTAAATTGAGGAATCAAGAAGTTCCTCTCTTTTTCACTCTTTATATAACTATCTATTATATTCTATGATTCTAAAAATCTTATCCCAATATTTGACAAGGAACCTCTTATGGAATGGGTTATCTCCCTACATATTCTATTCCAGAACTTAATTTATTATAAAAAGTTATTTTTGAAGTTGTTATATATTAAAGTGATTATAATCATAATTTATTATTAAAATATTTTCAAATTTATGATATTCTTACAGTATTTATATATAATCCCTTCTTAGAACATTTTTGTAATGAATTATGATACAAAAATTAACCCATGATTTTCCATTCTGTAACCATGTGTTGGGAATAAGCATCCCTATTTTCGTTCATGTATATTCACCTAGATATTAATATACATCATTTATTTTAAACTTCTATATAAGAAACCAATATTTATTACTCATCGGATTAAAATTATAAGATATATTCATCCTTTATATCATCAATGTGGAACACATAAATCTATACATATGAAGGTTTCCCCCTAATAATGATCCTATGCATTGGGTGATGTCTTTATCTACTGAGATAAAAATTATAGTCCTGGAATCATTATCCAAAGAACAAAATTTTATGATTTATTTGTGGTTATCCATGACTTATGAATAATATTTATTTTTTATGTTATTTACACATCCCTATGAAAATCAAATCTTATGATGCTTTTATTACAATCCATGTATCCATGTGTGTATGCTTGATTATTATCTATTTATGATATTAGGATATGACTTTTATATTACATGTCTTATTTATCATAATGTTATGATTTGATAAGCACTATAATTGAATTTTATAGCCCACCCCATTCATATTTATGTCCCCACAATATCTTATGCAGTAGTAATAGTTGAATGAAAACAATGATCACAATGTAAGGTTTTAAAAAATGAAATTGTATTTTATTTCAATCCACTGGTTTATGCATCGATTTTCTCAATGATGATAGTCCATTTTATTTTATAATAAAGTAATATATTTCTCATTATACTAAAAATAATTGAAAAATTATTAATGACATAGGTTTTTAATGTTTGTATCATTGAAAAGTATAAATATTTTTTGGTATTACGATCGAAGAAAAATTAGTCAAAACCCGTGGAAAAAATATATTTATTTGAAAATCTCATAAATTCTTTCAATTTATAGAGACTTTGTTTTATATGAAATTAGAATCCTATAAGGAAGTGAAAAACTAGTTATGGATATGGAATATATTAAAATAGGAATTATATGGAAGTTACAAACTAGTGTGGGGCTTAAACTCTAGGCATCCCAGAGAGGATGTCATGGTCGATGCTTACTCTAAGACCACGTGAGTCATGCTCGGTGTGAGAAAAAATAGGCAGCAAAGGCCTAAAAATCCCATAGAGAAAGGGGTCCATGGGAAGTGAAATGGGGCTTACACATGGTTAGCAACCCAAAGAGGAAACAAGGTCTTACGCATGGTTAGCAAACCCAGGAGATGGAGATTTGGACCTACTTCATTATGGAGGCCCAGGTGGAGACAATGCCAAGCAGGAGCGGAATGGGGTAATGTAGTCCTCTGTACCCCAGTAACCTCTAAGTCTATTGTAGGGAAAAAGATGGGAGGAACAGTGATGATACCTCCCGCAAGAAAGCCTATGGGGTTACACCAAGATGGTTTCCCCTTCCCCGCAAACAGACATCACTCCAATAAAAAGTATCTCATTACATGTGATGAATGATTTGAATCCCTTGGATACCAGTGGTCCTATTGAATATCAATGGTGGGGAACCCCATGTACGATGCATGGGACGAAGTCATAGTTTAATGTCATGTGCTGAGGACGATGGCACATGTCAGTTTACCTTCCCATAGCTTATACAAGGTGTGTTCACTCTTCATCCCTTAAATCATACATAACTAATACCTCCCTCCCTTAGGGAAGGAAGGGAATTGGAAATGCGTTTTTTTGGGGATGTTATTGAGTGATCTATTGAGGGGTACACATTATCAAGACTCTGAGAAGAAGTAATAGTTGTTAGCCTGCATATGTGAAGAAGCATAGGGTGATGAAATGCAATGGGAAGCACCACCTGAATGAAATTGAAATTTCTTCATGCAAACCAAATGGTTCGCACCTGAAAAAGAGAAGTAGAGGAAAATAATTCAAAGGTAGAATCCTTGTGACAATCTACTTCTCCATGTATTGTAGGGGCTTTACGAAGTGGTGTGCTTTGAGAAGTGAAGTGTTGAAGCCTAGGCATAGGGAATAGGTGCATATGGAAGGTGCTTCATAATGTGGAAAAGAATTCAAGAAGAAATTCCTATCAAAGGAAGGCTTCCCTGTGAAACCTAATATTGCAATGAAATGTGCCACAAGAATCACAGTGACCCTGCCTTAGCATGCGGGTCACATGTGCATGAAGTGTACATCACAATGCACATGTGCTCCATGAAGACCCGAGTCACTTTGGTAATATCCTTCCTCTACGGAGGCCATTGGGCTCTGCGAAGCGAATCCCTCTTTGAAGAGGGGAAGAATTCATGCAAGTGGGGAAGGTACTTCGTGATGCAAAAGTACCATGAAAAGCACAAGGTTCACAAAGTAGAAATTTCTTCATGACATGGGAGCTTAGAAAGAAAATATTCGGATGATATGTCATTTGGGATTGAGGGGAGCTCAAAATTTGTTGGCAAGAAACGCCACGAAGCATAGCCCACTTGGCGAAAAGACAGAGCTCACTCCACAGTGGGTCCGCTAACGGTAAAGGGGTTCACGGAGAATCATTCCTTCTCACTCTTTGGTGGTATCCCGAATGTCATATTTGTTCATGGAGCATCCCACCACCCCACTCCATAGTGGGAATGTGAATGTCAAATCAGTTCGCAGATCCTCCCACTTACTTTCTCTGAGGCATGTATGGGGAAGCGATGCTTGGGCCTTGGTTGCAGAGCTGCAGGGCCCCATGAACGAGCTTCACGAGGAAGTAACTAAGGGATTTCTGTTTTTTCTTCTTCTTCCAAAAATTTTGGCTCCAAAAAATTCTCCCCCAGACATGGATCCGATGAGAAATCAAGGTCCAATGTCTGAGGGAAATCTCTAAGATCCCTCAGTAAATCGTGAAGCTTAATCACGAAGGATGTTCATGAAGTAGAGACACGATAGTCAGGACGAGCGCGCCATGAAGCTTACTTCGGTTATATGCGCTGCGAAGCACCTGGGTCCTCACCTATAAATAGAACGACTGATCACTCTTTTTTCATTTCTCCTTTCCATATTTTTGGAATTTAGCACTCTGGATTCATGAATCTCCACGTACTTCCCAATTTCACTCTGTAAATCTGGCCTTCTTCTTCGTGGTGTATAGTGTGTCTTTGACTCCATGACAGTGTGCCCTATGTCTGGTATCTGAGGGTTGGTGCAAGGCATCACAATTTCTATGCTGGTATCGAGCTCTGTGAACAGTCTCCTTGAACGAGCTCCGTGAGAGGGCTTCGCGATAAGAGTCCAAATCATAATAATTGAATGGCTCACCAGGAGGCTGCCAGGGGGTCCTTGCAGACTCTGCTCGAAGGGAGGATATGGATAATAGATTGGGTCTAGGGTAGTTGGTACAGAGCCACTATGACCATGATTTTTCAGTGAAGATTCTGTCAGAAAGCCAAAGGAATTATCCTCTTTGTAAGAGGCTTCTTCTGTATAGATTTGGGATGTGTGATGAAGTCTTCATCCCTGACACAAGTATGGAAGAGCTAGCTTACTGGTTCAGAAGCACGTGGTGCCAGTGCCAGTTATTCCAGGTGGCTGACGACCATAACTGGGAGGGCGACACGCCTGTTATTTCTGATTGTTTGTACAATCATCTTAACAATGCTGACGGTATGGAATTGCGGCCAGTGACATCCCTCCCTCTTTACCAGACGATATTGAAGGAAGCCCGAAGCAACACGGGGAAGGGATAGTCCAATGAGTGGGATCTATGCCAGGGTAGCATCTATACATATGATTGGGCCTAGGTGTATTAGGTAGGTTCCTTGTGTTATGTGTTCGAGGAAGAGATGAAGAGAGTGGGCATGCATGAGGTGGCCTGGTCCTCTCAATTCCGAATCTATTAAATGAAGCAGTTGATGCCGGTGTTGTTGAGCAGGTGGTAATCAAGGACAAATATCTTCCACTTACTGCATGTGGAGGTTGGCATCAGTTTATGGGATGTACATCAGATCTTAGTGGTCCTGATACTGGGGGTGATGTATGATGAATTCCTCCCCATTATAGGTGCGTGGGAGGATATAGAGAAAAATCCACCACTTTCGATGACATTGATGGAGCTTATGCCAGTGGAGTACAAGGAATATACGAGGTGTGTCCATTTTAGGTGATGGTTAAAGAAGTTCCTAAACCTCCAGGAAGAGAGGCAGTTTCCGGTGAGGCCACGAAATTCCTGAAGGGGGCTCAACAGGGAAAAGAGAGCTTGTATTGGTGGCACTTGGATGACAACCAGTAAAAGGCATGGGGACACAGTTTTAGTACTGAGAAACAATCAGTAGTCAGGTTGTCTTCATTCATTGCAACTCTAATATACGGTGGGATAATTTTGGTGAGGTATAGGAACATGGGCATGGGAACAAGCAAATTCATCATGGTGTCCATGTTGGTGACAAGAGGATGGGCCAACCTTGGAATCCCAATGCCCTCTAACTGTACAAGATGGTGAGGCATATCAGCAAGGTGATGAGTCCACATAAAATATATGGGTAATTTCATATCATTTATGGGTGGATAGTGGTGCACATTATGGGGGTTTATGAATATGAAAACCCCATCTCCCCTTCAGAATCGAACTTCTTCCCATCTATCCTGAACGCCACAGGGAGCTTTTCAGCCAAGCTAACCATGTAGGTGGTACTGAACCGTGTCTGGAAGGTAGTGGAGTTCAACTTTCATATGTTCCCGCTGCCAATGGGTGATTTCATAGATAAAGTCCATGTAATCGAAGAGAACTGGTCCTATCACCTGGCCTATCGAGGTGGAGTCCTGGAGACATGAGTGGGTTGTGAGCCTCTCTACGATCCATACACCCTACACCGATTCACCATGAAATTTCAGTGTATGTTGTGACTGACCCCACAGGTCTATTTAGGGGTGCGCCATAAGGAACATCCTTGTGTGATGAGGCATATGTGGCTCATGTTTACATGGGAATATGGGAATATGCGGAATAAGCTATCTCCACCCATCGCCGACTTTGTGTTGGTGTAGGAGTAAGCCAATAGATAGGAGGCATCCTACCTGGGTGAGATGCTGAAGCATGGAACTATTCGGGATGGTGATGGTGGTCCTCCCCAACCTCAAGGCTGGGGTCGGATGGCGGTAAGGACATCCTCCTTTGGCAGGGCTACTGTGGCGGTGTGGACCGCACCAGTTGTGGGGGAGTTAGTGGCAGAAGATCCAGTAACATCAGCATACCCAATGGTCGCAAAAGAGCAGATTTATCCAGAGGGCAGTCTACTGAGAGGATTCTATAGAATATCCACTCAGGCTTTGGGGAATCGGTTACACCACATAGACATGCCAGAGAGTTTTGTCTTCCTGGTGGCCTAGAACATCTGGGTAGTCGACAATAAATTCCTCATCCCGTCTGAGATGTGGCACCACCTGAACCGTCTCAGGATAGACTTTCTAGGGATAACCCCTATCAGGGCCGACATTGTGGTGTCTTAGGTGGAGGCGGAGCAATACCTGTAAGATTTGGAGGAAGTTATGCACCCCCGAGGTGCCCCACGTCCAATGATAGATTGGGTGAAGGTGTTGTTGGATCAAAAAACTCCTCTGCAGTTGTCGGCTGCTAAAATGAATGAGTTATTCCCTCTACTGTAAGAATGGGATGATTCATCGTGGGGGGAGGAGGCCTGTAGAGGGATCCCATTGGATGAGGTCCTAGTTGGAGATCATGACCGAAATCATGATGACATTGCAGAGTCCCTTGAGTTAAAATCCCAAGACTATTCCTCAGGGTTTACTGCCAGGTCATTTTGGACTCCTCACTAACATTTGAAATGTATAGGAGGACCTCGTACACAAAACCCATTCTCATCCCTCTGTGGATGTAGATACTATGCCTTCGAGATCCACGCCCGCTGCTATACAAATTAGTGAATGCAGCATGTCTAGGACATATGAGATGGACCCCCATGAGTTTTTTGACCTCTCTATAATATATGGAGGTCCACGTCTCTTGGTCTCCAAAGCAACAAACTACGAAAGAGACTGAGAGTTTGACCTCTGTAAATCTCCATCTCATAATTAATGAATGCCACTAATTTACCAGACTAATGACATCTGTCCCATTTTGATAATTATAGTCCTTTATATGGAGAGGGATGTAATGGAGAGGTTGAATGGTACTCCTGGCGGAACTTTTCCAAGGGTATGTCAGTGGTTGTGGATGTGGATATCCTGACATACCATGTGGCAGAGCTCCCAACCACTAGTGGGACCGTTAGAAGGGTGAGGCCAATAATTTATTATGTGGGATTCAACGATGAAAGTCGATCGGACAACGCTGGTCCTACCATACCCAAGAAGACACTAGATGTGGACCCTAATGACGATTTCTTGGGGTCGTACCCTACATATGAGCCTTCCAACCCCCGCGGATTGGGACAAAATAGCCTCTGATGAAGAAGATAGTAAGATATTCCATTGTCGGGTTATGGAAGCTGATCAAATGCTTCTTTGATGACACCCCACAAGAAAAAATATATAGACTAGATAGAGAGTCTACATTCATGATTGTGTGAACTATGTGTTGGGAGGTGACCACCCAACATCCTCACATGCTCGTTGAGATCTCATGGAAGAAAATATTCAAGAGTGTGACTTTGGTATTTTCATGGGTTGGAAATAGAGAAAAGAAATGAACATCAAGAGGCTCCAGGAGGCTGAAAATGAGATTCAGCGACTGCATGCCTAAGAATATGAGCATTCTACTTCCCTCTATGGGCAGTTGAAGATTATATCATGGGTGAGGGACCATCTAGAAGAGGTCGATGAGCACATGAGTCTAGCCTCCCCGGATATGATAGCTATCTACACCAACGAGGAGTGGTCCTGAATTACATCTGATAAATTGTGCCCCCTTGTAGATGAAGAGGATTAGGAACTGAACAGGCATCGTCGAATCCTGGGTGGCACAAGCTAGAGGGTTGTGGAGGTATATTGTTCTTTTTATGGGTTCAACCCATCCATGTAATGGATCGATCCTTGGGTGTTGTACTACTTTCAATCCTTCAAATATACTTTAACGGTTTTATAATTTGATGTCGGCTATATGCATGAATTCTATTATTGGTATTAGTTTATTTGATTCTCGTCATATTTGTGGAGCGTCTGATGATCAATCCCTAAGCTCACATGGGTCAGGACTGATGTGAGAATCATGGGATGAAAACCTTATTATTCCATCCCAATGGAATAGTGAAAACCAAGCATCACGCATATGGGGGATTGAATAATAAATCTAGAATTCTAGGATGAAAAGGGGAGGCCTAATTAGAGGATGAGGACCTCAGAACAATCAACGTGTCCTCCTCCCAATGTGCTCTAGTGAACGAGTGGGGTAACGATAGGTGTGTTGGGATTAATCCGATCATAGGGGAGTTGAATGTGAGAATCAAAATATGAAAAATCTGGAACATTGTATGGATGGAATGACAATAAAGAATAACTATTGATTGTGTTTGAAACACACTATCCTTATTGTGTTTGTCTGAAATGGGGATAACAAATGAGGTATGGCCACTGACCATGTTTGAAACATGGGGATTTACTCGAAATGCCAACCATTAGTCTTCTAGAATGTAGGCCCATGACAGTAGGCAATCCCTAGGATGATCCTTTATTCTATTAGGGGGGTTCCTGTTGATGTGAAATAGGATGAGGATCCAAATAAAGGGCATTAAAATTGTGGAGTGTGGGGTGATGGGTTATTTGAATGGAGTCAAACACTCCTGAAATTTCACCACCATAGTGAAGACACGTTAGATTGGTGCATCGGTCAGATCAGGGATCATACCAACTTCCAAATAGGACTTCTCAATTAATTACCTAGAATAAAACATTGTTTTACGTCATACAGTAAGAACGGTGCGCATTGTCTAATGGCCATACTTCCTGGACCATGATTGGGGCTGAGGGGCCAGAAGTGTTAATGACCCGAGGCCTGGGCTCGTGGAAAAATGCCAAGGTGTCGCTACATGTCAAATAAAGATGAGAATCTATCCAAACATACTTCTTGATCACGGTGTGGCCAGTGGCCATCACTGATAAGGGAAATTCTCTCTAGAAAGGGATTTGGTGCATCCCATGACTAACATGGGGCATCTAGAACTTGTTCAGTTTAGAACCGCATATCAGTGTCATGCATCAATGGCATGTGGGATCGTGCAGTTTAACATCGTATGATAGGACGAAGAGTGAAATAGAAGGTCCCAATAGGGGAGTATGTCAGGTAGTACCTGTAAACCCGATGTGAATGAGGACATAAATAGTCTTCACCACCCCATGAATCCCTAAAAGAAGTTCTTTAGTTCATGGGACAAAAATTGAAAATTATGACGGGACTGAGGCATTATGCTCGAGAATTCCTACATACCCCATGAGGATAGGAATAAAAAAACATAGTTCTGAGGGTGTTTTTTAATGTCACACAGGACGAAGGAAGGCTTGTGTGGAATGGTTGGGCAATTACATGTCCTACAAGAACTACTAATAAGCCCACGTGAGTCGTGCTTGATGTGGGAAAAAAGGAGTAGTGATTGGATTTTCCTAGCACATTAAGGCACATGTTAGGGGAGATAAAATTCTAGGTTTATGATGTACCAATGATGTTGACCCGCCTATATAACACACCTAGATACACGAATAAGTAAGGCCATGTATGATGGAATTCCACTTCAACATCAGGAAGTGGAAATATGAGAATCATGATCCATGAGATCTAGACCACAATGATGGTGGAGGTATGATAGAGGGTGGCTATGTACAATGTATAAAAAACTATATCCATTTTTCATTATCCTAGAATGGAGACATTAAAATGATGGTCGACCGCTGACCATGTTTGAAACACAGGACGTATCACAAATGTTGCTTGATGTCCTCAGGGACGTTGGCCCAAGAATATAGGTAAGCCAGTGTGGCATGATACCAGAATGTAAATGGGATCTCTTTAGATATGGGAGAGTATGGGGATCGAAATTATGGGTTCATGAATCTTGGACACAGAACGAGCGAATGGCCCTATGAAAATTCCACACATCAGGTGCTGCGCCAACACATCTGAGTATGACTACAAGACGTATCAGATAGAGAGAGTTGAGCCCCCCTTCAAGTACAAGGATCCTGAGGTGGCATGATTCCAAATTAATTGCTAAAGGATAGTTCATTAAGTGGTGATTGATTTAATGGAATGTTCACAAGGCGGAAAAGTATCCAAAACCAATGCGTAGTTCCAATTGGGAGATATTAGTTTAGGGGCATTGAACTCAGACCATGATGGGAAAAGACATGGCAGGGAACATGGTCTGGCTATTGCAAAATCCGACGTGGATGGGGACCCAAGAGGTACTTTCCAGACCACATGATCTCAAAATTGTTCAGGCCAAGGGACCAAAAGAGAGAGGAGAGGAATTCAAATTCTTCAGGAAGGACCTAAGGAAAATATGTCTGGGCGTTCCTATATATCCCATGAGGATGGTAATCAAGTCGTATATAGTTCTGGAAGATGTCATGTAGTTTAATGTTTTGCTATAACGATGAAGTGTGGTCATAGTTTATCATCATAAAACAAGGAAAAGAGATGGTAGGGAATATGGAAGACACATGGTGAGGTAATTATGAAGCCTGACGTGAATGAGGAACTGCAGTCCAGATCACCATATGTTCTTGGGGGAGGTTTTAGGTTGAGGGACCGAAAACGAAAGTTAGGCTGGGCCCAAAGGAAAGTGATCAGTCATTCCTACATACCCCATAAGGATGGAAATCTTGACATAATTAGTTCTTGGGTGGCACAGGAAGGTATCAGTTCATGGAATTATAAGGTCATGCAGGTCAGGCTCTCGCACCAGAAGAAGTGGCATTTGATATATCTAATTTTCCTTTATGATGAATGTGTGTTTTTTTTGTGAAGTGATGGATCTAGGATAGAAAGCCACAGTATCTCCACCATAATCCAGCCACATGAAGGCTTTGAAAAATTGTATGGTGTGTGACTGATACCAAATATGATGTCCCCTAGAGTGAGGAAACCACAATGTAGTGTCATTTTTTTGTCGTGTGGCCGATAAGATAATTTCATACTTTAGTGTAATGTGATTGGACCAACCATGAACTTTAATGTTGTGTAGTGTAAAGGTAACAGTTTAAATTCACATGGGACTAGTCAGTATATTTTAAAGTCATGTCCCTCTGACACATACAGAAGATGCAAGGTTCAAGATGGAATGTACACGACATGATAAGGCATACCCGACGTGAATGAGGACCTAATCCCATATCACACCATTCACAACTCCAAGAAAAAACCCCTGGGTTGTGGGGGCTAGAAAATGATAGATAATATGGGGTATGAGAGACTAACTCTTAGTTTATCTCTACTTTAATGAGAGATGTTTTGGCATTCCTACGTATCCCATGAGGATGTTAATCAATCCATACATAGTTCTAAAGATGCAGTTTAACATCATGTTGGACAAGGGATAAAAGGTATGAGAGACTAGATCTGTTAAGGTGAGTACGTGATGGGGAAATTGTGAACCCGATGTGAGCGAAGCCATAAGCCCACACACGCTACATCATGCGGGTCGATTAGATTTGGGGCCTAAAAGGCACAACAAAATATATAAATTAGTGGAACTCAAACAGGACCTAGAGACGACATGTTTGAGAGTTCAAACGTATCCCATGAGAATGGTAATCAAGCTATACATAGTTCTACGATGAGTTATAAGGGGATATTATTTTAAGGTCATAGAGTTTGGTCAACTAGTGATGTGGAACTCTTCCATGCCAGTGCAGGCCTTGATCTGGTCCCTAAATCCACATGATTCAAACTTGATGTGGGTAACAAGGGTGGAATAATTATTTTCAATACCTGGAATCCATGCAAATGGGATGTCGGTGTGGATCCCTAAATGATTCCTTACTGTGGATTTTTCCTCCTAACATGCAAATGCGCTCTGAGGGATTTTACTAGGAGTGTTGAAATTTCAATTGGAAACAATAGGGTGGAAAATTATGTGAATATTTTAACAGCCATTTAAGGCTTAAATGGGTTTGAATGATGATGAAGGATAACTATTACCATCTTTGAAACATAGTCTCCATATCGTGTGGCTTGAAATGAGAACAACAAATGAGTGTCGACTGCTGACCATATTCGCAATGTTGGACATGTATCGATTTTTTCTCTGAAACCCTCGAGGACATTGGCCCGTAATGGTGTGAGAGCCCTTAGTCCTTGCATCCATACCATTTGGGGGGTCCCTTAAGATGTGAAAGATAATGGAATCCCAAATTAAAGGGAACACGAAGCCTTAAAAATGGGTGAAATAAAGTCCAGGCCGAACTCGACACTCTAGGCTCTAAAAAAGAGTACTCCTAGTTGCATTGGGGAATCACCGAAGAGGGTCGAGGGACCAGAATTAAAGGAAATTGACTCAAATAGTTGGTAAATGGTCACTCAGGAGAGAAGAATTTGGCATGATTGTTATAAACTCAACATGAATGAGGACATAATAAAGTACCACACTATATATCCTTCTCCTTGGAAAAACCATGCCAAGGGGCCAAGATCATAGAGATGTTTCTATGAGTTGGGGATAGACACAAAGACTAGATGTTCTGGAAGTCCTACATATCCCATGATAATATGAATCAATCTATACGTAGTTCTAGTGAATAGGATGATGCCAATAATGGCAAAATACCCCAATGAGGGACGTGTACAGCACGACACGTAACATCACGTGGATGAGGACCTAATCCCACACCACATTGTAGAATCTTTAGTGGGAACTTGTTATAGGGGCCCTAGAAGGTTGAGGGAACTAAAGATGGGCCATGGGTAGAATTTCCCTGCCAAAATGTGGATCTACATCTTTTAATAAGGACGATTGTGATCTTAGTTTAAGGTCATTGAGCTGGGACCGAAGATGCCGAGTTTAATGTCGTCTGTGTGGGATAAAGAGGGAGAACCATAGTGCTTATGGAAGACAACAAAGCGGCAATGATGATGGAGGACAACTATTGACCAGGTTCACATCACAATATCAACCCTCCTGTACCGAAGTTCAAGGAAAACAATTGAGCGTCGATTGTTGACCATATTATCAACACATGACTTGTTTCGATTTTTCACTTGCAATCCCCAAGGACATTAAGCCCTAAATTGTAGGTGAGCCCTTAGGCCTAGAATCCATGCCATCCATGGGTCCTATTGGATATAGCGGTTGATGAATGCCCAAATGATGGGGATCGTGAAGCATGGTAGGTCCGGTGCTCATGGGATGAATGAAAAATTGAGGGATGACTCAAAAGAGGGATGCGTGATGTGGAAAAATAGCATGACCTGAATAAGGACGTGAGTCCATACCACACTGTATAATCCCAAATGTGAACATGTGCCAGGGGGCCCATGGGGTCGAAGGACCTATGGCTGGGTGCCCTAGACAACTGTAGCCATATGAAATCTCATGTGGGAATCACCTTTTCATAGCTCCCAAGCCGATGTGATAAATGATCGTGTGGTAAAAAATGAGCTGAATTAGGCTCCCCCGATCACATAATGGTCCAAAAACTAAAATTTCACCACTGATCGGGGTAGGCCGATGTTTGGAGAGACGACGGGGTAGAATAAACCACTACACTCCATGTTTGAGACATAAGGGGGTGCATCAAATGAAAATTGATTGATGTTGACCATATTCTGAACACAACATACACTTATTATAACATGGTATGGTCCTGATGAACTTGACATGAATGAGGGAAAAATCATGTCCCGCACTATGTGTTTCATCCCAACAGGAGGTCTCGAAGGTTGGTGCTACGTCACACAAGATCCCCCAAGGGATCTACACTCAGGAGGGGTGACCAAATGAGAAGAGTGTGGGACTGGTCTTAGGACGAGGTGTCAGAGCATTACTACATATCCTATGAGGATGGGAATCAATCCATACATTGTTCTAAATGGTGTAGTTTAACATCTTTTTGGGTGACACACCATTTAATGTCATGGTGGACATTTAATGGATTTAGGTCATGTAGGACCATACCATTTTAGGTCAGGTAGAACCCTAATGCAATTTATGGTTGTGCAGGACGATTACATAGTTTAGGGTCATGAAAGACCGTACAGATTAAGGTCATGTTGGACTATGGAACTTAGGAAAAGTATCCCTTGAGGAACATGGAATTGGTTAGAAGAGTTATACAGTCAACATCCATGGTAACTAGTGAGTATGTGCCAATGGAATACACCTTCGGAGTGATGTAAAGTACTTCCCATTTGGGTTCCAATTTGGGTGGGTTCCTACCATGTATCATTGGTTTTCTCAAGGTCAACACAATGCCGCCTTGCAATACGGAGCGGAGGTGAACCTTCTTATCTAATGCTCTAGCTATCTTGTTTTGAGGCCTTACTAGCATGTGCAGGGCCCAAAGCATATTCTAATCAACTGCTTCAAACTCAGCCAGATGGATTTCGGCTATATTATATGGGGCTTGTGATCATAGACATCTGTGTGTAGTGAGGGAAATTTAATCTCATGGGGTATGGTGACATCAATCCCGTACACTAGGGAATATGGGGTAACCTTGGTGGAATTACAAGTCATTGTCTGATAAGCCTAGAGGGCATTGGGGAGATTATCCATCCATGTCTTCTTATTCTATCCAACCATTTTCAGCATAATTTTAGAGATGGTTTTGTTTAATGGATTGATCTATCCAATTTCTAGCACATGGTAGTGGGAGGTATGGGTAGAACAGATGTCGTACTTAGCGAACATTTTCTTTAGATTAGCTACTCTGAAGTATGTGCTGGTATTGGTGAGAACGGGGTGAGGGACTCCAAATCGGTAGATGTTATTGGAGCCCACAAATTCAATGATGGAACAAGCATTCACTTCTTTGAGTGGAACTTCCACTACCCACTCGGAGAAGAAATATGTAGCATTCAGGATGAATCTACACTTGTGAGCCGTCACCGATGGATATGATCCCACAACATCGAGTCCCCATACCATGAATTTCCATGTGTATTTGGTGGAGTGGAGATGCTCTAGTGGGATATGCTTGAATTTAGCATGAATCTAGAAAACATGACACCATTTGGCGAACTCTATGTGTAACAGCCCGAGATTTTATGAAAAATATTTTTTTTTTATTTTATTTATTTCACTAATGTCTTGTGTTGTACGCTACACCAAAAGGAGCTTTCACAACACGCATCCTTGTCTTGCCTTGCATTACACGCAATCGCGACCTTCCTCGATAGCGTGTGTAATACGCAATACCGAGTTTCACTAAACAACGATGTGCTATTAAAATATTATTAAAACTAGCCATTATGAATAGTAATAACCACTTTTTAAAAATTCTGTAAATCTTATTTTTCAAAATGAACTTCATTCTTGGATTCGGAGTATCGAATTTAGCCTAAGGTGAAATTTTGGTACTTTTCGGATAACTTTCATATTCTGATGAATAGTGAAAATTACTAAATTATAATTAAAAACAAATTTTTTTAATCGAAGTAATTAATAGTGATAAATTATTAATTTGAGTGGTTTTAAAGTATATTTTGAATATATTTTTACAATTTAATACAATGTTGGTCATTGGTTGTAATTTCACATTTAAACCAGACATAATCAAGTGTCAATCTTTTGATATATATATTGTTTCCTAAAAACACGCTATTTATTTTAACAGTGGGATTTAATTATAAAAGTAATTAATGCAACTTATATGTTATGAATTTGGTAAAATAGATTTCATTTCTGAATTCGGAATATGAAATATAGCTTAGGATGAAATTTTGGCATTGTTCTGAAAAACATCAATTTTTGATGGATAGTGAAACTACTAAGTGGTAGTTAAAAAAAAACTAAATTTTTCATAAAACTTAATTTTGCCGCTTCTGTGAATGGAATTTCGAAAATCCGAGAGACACGGTTAATATCAAGGACTAAAATGTGGTTCAATGAGATGAAAATAATTTTTTGGTGAATAGTAACTTTTTACTTTTTTTTACCGCGGTTAATAGTAAATTGGGTAACTAAGGGTAAATATGATATTAATATTACCCTAACACATGTCCTAATTCTATTGGACAAGTGTAATTCGACCAAAAACAAACATAGGAATAAAATATGACCATTTAGGCCCACTTGGATTAGATTAGGACATTTATTATTAATTTATTCAAAGAAGGGTTAAAATAGTTAAAATCAAAGTTTAATAAGTAAATCATTTTTAATATGGGGTTATACATAAGATAAATTCGATTGTAAATATTCATTAGAAATCTAAAAAGAGTTCCTACATGATGGTATTTTATTTGTAATTTTTAGAAATCAAATAATTTAATTTATTTATGACACAAAGATGATGCAGTAATTATCTTATTAATGAAATATTGACATAATTGATAATATAAATATCAAAATAAATGTAATTTAAGACTTTTTATGAATTCCACTAATTTTCTAGGTTACTATGATATATTAGTGTTGATTTAATAAACTTGGTTCGAACATATAATTCTGTTATGACTTTCACAAAAATCATATATCAAATAGTGTCAAAATTGACACAAAATAGTTTTTAAATCAAATATTATATTATTAATTGTTATTTTATTCCTAAAAATCTAAGGTTCGGCCAAATGACTTAGATAAGGATATATATATTAATAATAAACAATTTGGGGTTCGTTTGACATTTTATAGTAAGTTTATTAACCATATAGTGAAAGAAAACAAAAAGACATGGTAAAAGTTAAATTATTTAACTTAGAGTTAAATCTAATTGATAAGGATAAAATAATACCCTAAACTTGTCTAAATCTTATTGGTTGATAGGATTTAGACCCATCCCCACCTTATCTTCGAAATAAGACCCTTTGGAGCCATTATAAACCGATTTTGACTTTAATATAAAATAATATTTTGAGATATTCCTAAGGTGCCCCTCTCCTCCCTTATAAAAGGGCACCTCCTCCCCCTCCTCCTCACACCAATTTGAGCACTCAAGCTCGGCCAACCCCTACCATTTTACCTTCTCCAATTCCCTAGAAACATCCTAGAGGTTCTGGTCTTCCTCAAAGACCAATTTAGTGCCCTAAGAGGAGGTCTCAAAGAGGCGCTTCAAAGAAGAGGTAATTACCGTTACCAATTCTTTCATCTTTATTTCTTCTTCCACTTATTATTATTAGGTTGTTTCATTATGAAGTAATAACATCAGTATTACTCATATACTGATATGTTATTATAAGTATGAAACAACCCTATTTCACAATCTATCCATCCTACGGAAAAAGAAATCACCGCGCGTGCGTACGTACGGAATATCGTCTCCACGCCGTGGTGTAATCTATTTTCCACCACCACCTTACATGGATGGGTATAATGGTGTAAATAATAACTATACATAGTTATTAAAACATCATATTGATTCTGATATATTGTATAATCCACTCCAATTAAATTCAATATTTATAGAAATGATATCATCGCTCGTGCGTACGTACGGACTACCGTCTCCACGACGCGATGAGATTCATTCTCCATGTTAACCATTTAAGAATGATTATAATGTATATATAAGAAATAATAATGAAATATATGACATTATAAAGCTACTGGATTTATGTATATATATACATATGTATGTCATCTACTTACTTCCATTTCAAGACAATAAGGAAAGGAAAACAGCGTTCATGCGTACGTACGGACTACCGTCTCCATGAACGGTGTTTTTCATTTTATTTATCTACCTATTATATATATATATACTGAATATATATGATATATAAATCATATTTTATATTCTGGAAGTGAGTAAATCATGATATAAGTAATAATGATGTCAAGAACAACAAGTCAAAACACCTACGATAAATGAAACGATTTTACCCAAAACGCTTCTTTAACATGGAATTTACAAAAGAACGGGTAATATAATGTCATAAGCGAACCATATATGATATCATAACAATGAATATGATTCTGTAATAAGTCAATAACATGATTTAAATCATTATACAGGAGTTTCGGACACTTACAAAGCAAGTCGGACCTAAGGTAAGGGAAAATATCACAATCTCACTTTTATCCGAGATTGTTTTTACTTTGGTAATTATCGGTGTATATTTTATCATCCACATCCATGTCCCCTCAATATGTAATATTATTTCCATCCTTCTACAATAGTTTATATCCAATTTTACCCTTCGGTGAGTTTTTAGTAAAAGATACGAAAGGAATCTTTTGTCGTTTTTCGTACGAGGTACTTTTTGACTTTTCCGACAAAAGTACGAAGAATGTTTTTTTAACTTATACGACATGAATGGATTTTTAAAACATTATTTCCAAGAAACTTCCTTTACAAGTTTTCATGTTTATTTTTAATCAACTTCTTTTATTTTAAAGTTGTATGACATGTTATGAAAGGAAAAATGTTTTTGAAGAAGAAAGGATATTTTCCTCAAGAATGGAGTTCAAGTGTTTTATCAAAATTATTTTCCATCTAAGATAATAAAGGGTTCTGTTTTTATCCCTATTATTAAATTGATTTGATCATGTTGTGATGGAATTATTTTTATGAATTCCTTTATCTTATATGAATTGATTTATGATGTCATGATGTTTCAAGAATCCCATTTTTGTTACATGTGTTATGAGATGATGTATGTTTTATGATTATGTGGCACACATAAGAAAGGATTCATTATAAGATGGGTGGGACATATATCTCCCTCCAATGCATTGGGTAAAGATTTTATATCTCATGAGATAGACATGGCTGAAATGGAAGGTTATACCGGTTCAGTGAAACAGGACTGAAACGAGGGTTACTCGATTCAGAAAGGGACATTGTCCACTAAGATAGTCTTTGCATTGAGTCTTGACTAACAAGAAATGATTCTCTATGATTATGTGTGTATGCCACAAAGTTTCATGTTTTAAGTTATGATTATTTGGATAACATTTCACTTCTATGATTTATCCCATGTTATGATATTATGAGCTTTTTTGCAGGTTAAGATTTCCAAAATCTATGTTCTTATATATATGATGTGATTGATATTTCTTTTGTTTACCCTTACTGAGCATTTGAGCTCACCCTTTTATGTTTTCTTTTCCCCAGGATATAAAGAAAGGTTTTAGGTAAAAAAAAGGGATGACCTTTATGGGAGATATTGAAGAACTTTCACCACGATTAGAAGATTACGTTCCGAGTTTCCAAAGACACTAAACTATTACGATCCTTTAGTGTGTGTTTTTGTTATGTACTAAGTATTCCGCAAATGTAATGTAATGTCCATGTACGTCAAGCTTCAGGTCTCTACAGTTGGTATCAGAGGAAAGGTTTAGTCAACCTTTGGAAACTAGGATGCGAAAACGTTAGTGAGATCCCTAGAGATATTTCTAAGGTATGTCTAGGGATGTCCCTAGGGATAAGTATACGTATAGGTTATAGTAATAGAATTACGCTAACGATCATAGAATTAAACCTAAGATGTTGGATATTGAAGGTACTCTCCCTTTATTATGTTGTTTTCCCTAGCATGATTTTTGCCTCTCACACTATTCTTTTTGGGTTTTAGACGATGGCTGGAACCCGAAGGAACCGTGTTGATCAATGCAATGATTGCCCTCCTGAACAAACAAATGTTATGGGAGATGGAGTGCAAAATATTATTGCTATACTTACACAAGCTATGAATCATTCTGGACTTCCAAATGAGCAGAGAAGGGAACAATATTCTATTGAGTCCTTCATGAGGCAACGTCCACCTTCTTTCAGTGGGTCTTCTGATCCACTTGTGGCTGAACAATGGATCAGTACTACTGAAAAGATATTTTCAGTTCTTCAATGTTCTGAACATGATAAAGTCATCTTAGCAGTATATCGTTTGGAAGGTGAAGCTGATCAATGGTGGAATCTTATCAAGAATACGAGGCCAAGAGACGAAATTGAGTCCATGGAATGGGACGAGTTCAAGAACTTGTTTTTCAGTAAGTACTTCCCTCGTATTCTTCGAACAAAGATGGAGAAAGAGTTTCTTGAACTGAAGCAAAGGGACGATGAATCTGTTGGTACCTATGAAGCAAATTTTACAAGACTTGCAAGGTATGCTTCTGGAATTATCATCCAACCTGAAAGTAAAGTTGATCGATTTTTCAGTGGCTTAAAACCAAGTCTTCGAAGGGCATTAGCTATAAGAGACTTCAGTAGCTATGAAGAAATTGTGCGTTGTGCTATCAAGGTAGAAATGGAAGTTGGTGTTACATATCCATCTCATGGTTTTGACAAGAAACAAAAGATGGAGTTCAAAGAGAAATCTCAGAATAATGGTGAAAAGAAGATGAATGTTTCCTTATGCACAAAATGTGGAAAGAAGCATGGTGGAGATTGTCTTAAAGGGACTAGAAAATGTTTTAAGTGTGGAAAAGAAGGTCATCGAGCAGCTGAGTGTCGAAGTAATGGAAAAAGGGTTTCTAATGATGTGAATAAAGAAAACACTGCAGAGAACGCACCGCCAACACTTCAATGCTTCAAGTGCAAGGAAATGGGGCATTATGCTAATAATTGCCCTAATCCAAGGATTAGTGATGATCAACATGAGAAACCACTGAAGGCAAAGGACAAAGGGAAATCACATGCGATCACTATTGGCAATGTTGAATATGACAACGATGTGGTGGAATGATTAAGTGTTTATGTAATGGGATTCCAAAATAATGTTGTATCATTGAGTATTGCAATATTTATTGATGTGGTATTCAAAGTGATTGAGTTATTTTTTGGAAATAAGATGATATGCGCATAATGAAGACGAGAAAATGAAATGTTTAATAGTATTCATGAGCTCATGATTGATATAAGGACTAAGTGATATCATGGTTTGAGTATATAGAATTTTGAGGATTTTGGTATGTGGAAAGTGTTAACTTTTAACTGCACTCATGTTTTCACTAAGGTATTCAAGAGAATACACGATTAAGGACTTTGAATGTTTGGAATGTGACCAACAAGACATATCTTATGATATGTGGGGATCAACGATAGTATTAAATCTCTGGTAATCGTTGTCACTATATTATGAGAGTGGACTGCAGTATTATGTATAAGCCTAAAGATTAGACTGGATTATGTTGGACATAATTTAGTATTGTTTAAGGATAGAATATTTTCGATATTATTGATGGGATGTTATAGTAACGTATTTTTAGAAAAAGGACAACCTGCAGGACGGGCGACAGCCCATCGCTTCGGACAAGGCTGTAGGAATCGAACCCACAACCGAAGTGCGACTGGCCTTTATCGCCTACCACTGACCTACAGGAAGTCCCTGTTTAGTAGAAACTAGTGTTATTATATTAAGCAGTATGATATATGAAGTATAAGCCCATTTTAGGAACCATATATGATTAATCCCACTATAGATCGACTTATGTATATAAATTTTGCAAACCTTTTAAGATAGATAGAATGACCCGTCATTCTATCACATGATCTGCTAACACTTCACGAATAACAATTTCAACTTCATTTATTTAAGAGATGAAGTGGAAATTGTTAAAGGCATGAACAACAGTGAGATTGTACCAAAATAAAGTAAGTATTTATTCTAATTCAAATTCTTTAACTTTAGGGAAATGATCTTGAAAACCAAAATTGTTGTCCTAGTTCTCTTATACCTGATGAATCAGATGGTACCTTAGCTCGTCACAAATTTATGGATTTGTGATTACTGGCTTTTCCATAGCCATGTTCTCTACCACTCTCCATCAGAACATGATGGTTAGATTTCTCTTCCATATCCATATTTTCACCTATGTGGAAACCCAGTGATTAGTTTATTTGGGTAATCGTTACATTTCATACTTTAGTTTTTAAAGCCAAGTTTTGGTATTCCTTTTTACGATGTGGGTTTCTATTAAAGAAACTTTCGAATAGTAAACCATTTATAACCCCGACGAATTTCGAGGGCGAAATTCATTTTAAGGGGGGTAGAATGTAACATCCCGAGATTTTATGAAAAATATATATATATTTTTATTTTATTTATTTCACTAATGTATTGTGATGTACGCTACACCAAAAGGAGCATGCACAACATGCATCCTTGTCTTGCCTTGCATTACACGCAATCGCGACCTTCCTCGATAGCGTGTGTAATACGCAATACCGAGTTTCACTAAACAACGATGTGCTATTAAAATATTATTAAAACTAGCCGTTATGAATAGTAATAACCACTTTTTAAAAATTCTGTAAATCTTATTTTTAAAAATGAACTTCATTCTTGGATTCGGAGTATCGAATTTAGCCTAAGGTGAAATTTTGGTACTTTTCGGATAACTTTCATATTCTGATGAATAGTGAAAATTACTAAATTATAATTAAAAACAACTTTTTTTAATCGAAATAATTAATAGTGATAAATTATTAATTTGAGTGGTTTTAAAGTATATTTTGAATATATTTTTACAATTTAATACAATGTTGGTCATTGGTTGTAATTTCACATTTAAACCAGACATAATCAAGTGTCAATCTTTTGATATATATATTGTTTCCTAAAAACACGCTATTTATTTTAACAGCGGGATTTAATTATAAAATTAATTAATGCAACTTCTATGTTATGAATTTGGTAAAATAGATTTCATTTTTGAATTCGGAATATGAAATATAGCTTAGGATGAAATTTTGGCATTGTTCTGAAAAACATCAATTTTTGATGGATAGTGAATCTACTAAGTGGTAGTTAAAAAAAACTAAATTTTTTATAAAACATAATTTTACCGCTTCTGTGAATGGAATTTCGAAAATCCGAGAGACACGGTTAATATCAAGGACTAAAATGTGGTTCAATGAGATGAAAATAATTTTTTGGTGAATAGTAACTTTTTACTTTTTTTTACCGCGGTTAATAGTAAATTGGGTAACTAATGGTAAATATGATATTAATATTACCCTAACACATGTCCTAATTCTATTGGACAAGTGTAATTCGACCAAAAACAAACATAGGAATAAAATATGACCATTTAGGCCCACTTGGATTAGATTAGGACATTTATTATTAATTTATTCAAAGAAGGGTTAAAATAGTTAAAATCAAAGTTTAATAAGTAAATCATTTTTAATATGGGGTTATACATAAGATAAATTCGATTGTAAATATTCATTAGAAAGCTAAAAAGATTTCCTACATGATGGTATTTTATTTGTAATTTTTAGAAATCAAATAATTTAATTTATTTATGACACAAAGATGATGCAGTAATTATCTTATTAATGAAATATTGACATAATTGATAATATAAATACCAAAATAAATGTAATTTAAGACTTTTTATGAATTACACTAATTTTCTAGGTTACTATGATATATTAGTGTTGATTTAATCAACTTGGTTCGAACATATAATTCTGTTATGACTTTCACAAAAATCATATATCAAATAGTGTCAAAATTGACACAAAATAGTTTTTAAATAAAATATTATATTATTAATTGTTATTTTATTCCTAAAAATCTAATGTTCGGCCAAATGACTTAGATAAGGATATATATATTAATAATAAACAATTTGGGGTTCGTTTGGCATGTTATAGTAAGTTTATTAACCATATAGTGAAAGAAAACAAAAAGACATGGTAAAAGTTAAATTATTTAACTTAGAGTTATATCTAATTGATAAGGTTAAAATAATACCCTAAACTTGTCTAAATCTTATTGGTTGATATGATTTAGACCCATCCCCACCTTATCTTCGAAATAAGACCCTTTGGAGCCATTATAAACCGATTTTGACTTTAATATAAAATAATATTTTGAGATATTCCTAAGGTGCCCCTCTCCTCCCTTATAAAAGGGAACCTCCTCCCCCTCCTCCTCACACCAATTTGAGAACTCAAGCTCGGCCAACCCCTGCCATTTTCCCTTCTCCACTTCCCTAGAAACATCATAGAGGTTCTGTTCTTCCTCAAAGTCCAATTATAGTGCCCTAAGTGGAGGTCTCAAAGAGGCGCTTCAAAGAAGAGGTAATTACCGTTACCAATTCTTTCATCTTTATTTCTTCTTCCACTTCTTCTTATTAGGTTGTTTCATTATGAAGTAATAACATCAGTATTACTCATATACTGATATGTTATTATAAGTTTGAAACAACCCTATTTCACAATCTATCCATCCTACGGAAAAAGAAATCACCGCGCGTGCGTACGTACGGAATACCGTCTCCACGCCGTGGTGTAATCTATTTTCCACCACCACCTTACATGGATGGGTATAATGGTGTAAAGAATAACTATACATAGTTATTACAACATCATATTGATTCTGATATATTTTATAATCCACTCCAATTCAATTCAATATTTATAGAAATGATATCATCGCTCGTGCGTACGTACGGACTACCGTCTCCACGACGCGATGAGATTCATTCTCCATGTTAACCATTTAAGAATGATTATAATGTATATATAAGAAATAATAATGAAATATATGACATTATAAAGCTAATGGATTTATGTATATATATACATATGTATGTCATCTACTTACTTCCATTTCAAGACAATAAGGAAAGGAAAACAGCGTTCATGCGTACGTACGGACTACCGTCTCCATGAACGGTGTTTTTCATTTTATTTATCTACCTATTATATATATATATATACTGAATATATATGATATATAAATCATATTTTATATTCTGGAAGTGAGTAAATCATGATATAAGTAATAATGATGTCAAGAAACAACAAGTCAAAACACCTACGATAAATGAAACGATTTTACCCAAAACGCTTCTTTAACATGGAATTTACAAAAGAACGGGTAATATATTGTCATAAGAGAACCATATATGATATAATAACAATGAATATGATTCTGTAATAAGTCAATAACATGATTTAAATCATTATACAGGAGGTTCGGACACTTACAAAGCAAGTCAGACCTAAGGTAAGGGAAAATATCACAATCTCACTTTTATCCGAGATTGTTTTTACTTTGGTAATTACTGGTGTGTATTTTATCATCCACATCCATGTTCCCTCAATATGTAATATTATTTCCATCCTTCTACAATAGTTTATATCCAATTTTACCCTTCGGTGAGTTTTTAGTAAAAGATACGAAAGGAATCTTTTGTCGTTTTTCGTACGAGGTACTTTTTGACTTTTCCGACAAAAGTACGAAGAATGTTTTTTTAACTTATACGGCATGAATGGATTTTTAAAACATTATTTCCAAGAAACTTCCTTTACAAGTTTTCATGTTTATTTTTAATCAACTTCTTTTATTTTAAAGTTGTATGACATGTTATGAAAGGAAAAATGTTTTTGAAGAAGAAAGGATATTTTCCTCAAGAATGGAGTTCAAGTGTTTTATCAAAATTATTTTCCATCTAAGATAATAAAGGGTTATGTTTTTATCCCTATTATTAAATTGATTTGATCATGTTGTGATGGAATTATTTTTATGAATTCCTTTATCTTATATGAATTGATTTATGATGTCATGATGTTTCAAGAATCCCATTTTTGTTACATGTGTTATGCGATGATGTATGTTTTATGATTATGTGGCACACAAAAGAAAGGATTCATTATAAGATGGGTGGGACCTATATCTCCCTCCAATGCATTGGGTAAAGATTTTATATCTCATGAGATAGACATGGCTGAAATGGTAGGTTATACCGGTTCAGTGAAACAGGACTGAAACGAGGGTTACTCGATTCAGAAAGGGACTTTGTCCACTAAGATAGTTTTGGCATTGAGTCTTGACTAACAAGAAATGATTCTCTATGATTATGTGTGTATGCCACAAAGTTTCATGTTTTAAGTTATGATTATTGGGATTACATTTCACTTCTATGATTTATCCCATGTTATGATATTATGAGCTTTTTTGCAGGTTAAGATTTCCAAAAGCTATGTTCTTATATATATGATGTGATTGATATTTATTTTGTTTACCCTTACTGAGCATTTGAGCTCACCCTTTTATGTTTTCTTTTCCCCAGGATATAAAGAACGGTTTTAGGTAAAAAAAAGGGATGACCTTTATGGGAGATATTGAAGAACTTTCACCACGATTAGAAGATTACGTTCCGAGTTTCCAAAGACACTAAACTATTACGATCCTTTAGTGTGTGTTTTTGTTATGTACTAAGTATTCCGCAAATGTAATGTAATTTCCATGTACGTCAAGATTCGGGTCTCTACACTATGCCTACTTGGATCATGGAAGGACCAAAATAACCCAGTCTCTAGATCCAACAAGATAGCTTCAGCCCAGTCTGATTAGACCTACAGGAACTGGCATGAACCTCATGTATGACCTGGGAAATCTCATCTCCTTGAATGAAATGGAGGAGGACCCCACCAAACCTGTAACGCCCTGAACCCAGTTACCCCGAGTCGGTGCATTATTACATAACATTGGCATGATCACAAGAAAGATCAAGTCTCGAAAGACTGATTAGTTTAGTGGCCTTGGAAAAACTAGATACATTAACAAAGTTTACATTACATCGTAAAATGAAACTACAAAAATATAGTTTCCATAGTCCACACTCTTATCCCCTCATACTATCCCTGCAGGTCATTCATAAATTACTTCTTCACATCCTGGAAAAAAAAAACATATAAGAGGGGTGAGCTCAAATTCCTAGTAAGGATAACAATATAGTAGAAACTTTCATGAATAAGAATATACATTTACGGCAATGTATAACTAAAAAAAAGCCTTTTAAACATGAACATCAACATAGTATTGAAAAACAAAATAAAATAATTCCATTTACATATTAACATGGATATTCTACTAATCGAATAATCACATGCAATATCAATAACCACTTTCATAATGATGGAATGCATAATGCCAGACTATCATAACCACATAGCCAAGGCCTCGTGCAAAGACTACAAATAAGATTTTTTCAAGGCCTTTTGCCAAGACACTAGTTTGTCTCATGAGACCTACCAATGCATCGAGGAGCTACAGCGGGCTCCACCCGTCACTTAATAAGTCCAATGCATTCCTCATATGAACAGGTTTAAACATAACATAAACATTCGTATTAAAACTAGCATACGAAATTTCAATACTTTCTTCATAAACCATGAATGGTATACAAATAACACATCCACAGTCAAACAGATCAGAAAACCATAAATACAATATGGAAGCTCTGTTTCATAAAAAACAACTTCAAATAAGCTTAAAATCCATCAAAGGATGTTGACATAGATGAAATCAAAACTATTTGAGAGAAATATCTCTTTTTTTAAAATAATTTAAAAGTCACATAATTATAAAATAAAAAATTTACTTTGCAAATATTCTTATAATCTTGTAAGGGAAACTTCTAAGAATTTATAACGTCGTAAAATAGCGGCATACTCCGTATAAGTTAAAAAAAGAAATTCTTACCTTAATTCTGTGGAAAAGGTTAAAAAAGACCTTGTTTGGAAAATGATGGAAATTTTCCTTTATAAACATCTTATAAATCGTCAAACAAGGGTATAAATGACTTTAACCCATATTCTATAAAATATTAAGAATTTTTTGAAATACATTTTTAAGAAACATGGATGTTGATGATAAAGAGGTCCCAGTAAATAATTACGTATAAACAACCTCAGATAATGTAGAGATTGAGAAATAAACCCTTACCTTGTACTTTTCCTTGGTTGGGGGTAGGTTAACCTCCTATATAATGGTGAAATAATTGTTATTAAATTATACAAAAATCATATCAATTAATATGATATCATATATGATCTTTTAACATTGCTTTGTTAATAATATCTTATATTTATCGTCGTTTCAGGTTTTAACTTACTCATTTTATTTTATATGTTTTGTTACATATGCAGTGTTTGTTATAGATAGTTGTATATTATTCATATATATAATTATATAATGTCCTTAATAATTAATTTTAAATCATCAAATGATAATGATACTTGAATGGATACGATGGAGAATGAATCTCATCGCGTTCGTGGAGACTGTAGTCCGTACGTACGCAGGAGCGAAAATATCATTCTTTTGATATTAAAATAATATATAATTGGATGGTATATCATATATACAGAATAATTATCATGTTATATTTATTATTCACATGAATTATAAAATCATTATTATACCCATCCATATAATAATATATTGAATAACAATTACACCACGACATGGAGACGGTAAGTCGTACGCACGCATGTATGGTGACATGTCATTTAATGAATGGATAGAATATTGAATATGGTTGTACCATATTTATAATAATATTACAGTATATAGGAGATACTGTATTCAATATTTTAGAATGGTAATAACTTTGAAAGAAGAAGTTGAAGAAGAAATGAATTTGAAAAAGGGTGGTGAAAACATTACCTCTTCTTTGGGTTCCTCCTTTTGATTTGGTCAAAAGGGCTCCATGGGTAGGCTTTATGATGAAACTAAGGCCTCTAGGATGTAGTGAGTGAAGTTGAGAGAGTATTTTGGTAGGGGTTGGCCGAACCAAAAGGCTTTGAAGGTGTGAATTAATGAGAAGGGGGAGTTCCCTTATATAAGAGGGGTGAGGGGTACCTTTGAAAAAGCTAGAAATATTATTTTATAATAAATTCATATTCTGTTTATAATGGCTCTAAAGTTGATTATTTATAGGTTAAGGTGGGGGTGGGTCGAAAACCACTCAACCAATAGAATTTATATAGGTTTGTGTTATTATATTAACCTTATATTTTAGTTTTAACTCTAAGTTAATTAGTTTGACACTTACCATGTCACTTTGTATTTCTATAATATATAGTTAATAAACTTACTATATACCTCCAAGAGACCCCCAAGTGGTCCATTAATGATAAAAATATCATGATATAAGTCTCTTGGACGAACGTTATATTTTTATTAATAGAATATCAATTAATAATATAGTATTTCTTTTAAATACTCTTTTATGTCAATTTTGACAATATTTGGAAAATTGATTTTTGTGAAAATCATAACAGAATGATTACATCTAAAAAAGTTAATTAAATCAATCCTAACATGTCATATTAACCTTTAAAATTATTTTAATTTATAAAAAGTTTCATATTATATTTATTTGGGGATTTATATTTTCAAATATTTTAATTTTTTACTATTATGGTAATTACTACATCATCATTGTGTCATAAATAATTTAAATTATTTAATTTCTAAAAATTATAAATAAAATATTATTATGTAGGAAATATTTTTATCTTTTTAATTAATATTTATAATAGATTTTATCTTATGTGTAACATTATATTAAAAATGTTTACTAAATAAACATTGATTTTAACTCTTTTAACTCTTCTTTGAATTAAATAATAATAAATGTCCTAATCTAATCCAAGTGGACCTAAATGATAATATTTTATTCCTAAGGTTGTTTTTGGTCGAGATACACTTGTACAATATAAATAGGACATGTGTTAGGGTAATATTATTATCATTTTTACCCTTAATTACCATATTTACTTTTAACCGTGGTAAATAAAAGTAAAAAGTTACTATTCACCAAAACTTATTTTAATCTCATTGAACCACATTTTACTCCTTCATATTAACCGCGTCTCTTGGATTTTCAAAATTCCACTCACAGAAGTGGTAAAATTATGTTTTATGAAAAATTCAGTTTCTTTTAACTATCACTTCGTGGTTTCACTATTCATCAAAAAATGAAAATTTCCAAAAAAATACCAAAAATTTGGCCTAAACTATATTTGATATTATGAATTCAAAAATGTTGTCTATTTTACCAAATTCAAAACATATCAGTTGCACTAATTAATTTAAAAATTAATTCCCGTCGTCAAAACAAATAGCGTGTTTTTAAGAGATAATAAGTATCAAAAGATTGACACTTGTTTATGTCCGGTTTAATTGTGAAATTATGTACATTGATCAAAATTGTATTAAATGGTAAAAATATATTCTAAATATACTTTAAAACCACTAAAATTAATAATTTATCAATATAAATTATTTCGATTAAAAAAGTTGTTTTTAATTAAAATTTCGTAATGTTCACTATTCATCAAAATTTAAATGATATCCGAAAAGTTCCAAAATTTCCCCATAGGATAAATTCGATACTTCGAATAAAAAAATGAAGTCCATTTTGAGGGATAAAATATATAAAATTTCAAAAAGGAGGTATTACTATTCATAATGGCTAGTTTGATTGGTTGTGGTGTGTGTTAGAACTTGAAGTTGCGCACAACACACAGTACTGTACTATTCAAAAGAAAGCGTATCGTGGAAGCTTGGGATGTTTCATTGTAAATTTTTTGATGTCCCCATTCAAAAAAGTAAATTTTTATAGTCATGTTGAATATATAAAAGTTTAAAATATTGGATTTAAAAAGGGTTCACTATTAAATGTTGGTAAAAGTCCAATACTGAAAATGAATTTGTACTTACTTTATATCTAAGAAACTCATAATATGGATTCTAAAATTATAAGGATTATATAAAGATTAAAATTTAGTTAATAAAATTCATAACTTCTTTTGAACAGATTGTTTGGTAAGTCATGGTGCGCTTGAACGCGATGTTGCGTGTAGTGCAAGTTATTGAAATAATTTGATGAAATAACACACTATGAAATCTTGGGGTGTAACATTCTCCCCTCCTTCAATAAATTGTGTCCTCGCAATTTGAAATTGTTCTCCTAAAATAAAAGGTTGAATATAGAAAATATCATTGTGGGAAAAACCACTTCGAAAATTGGGTTAATAATATTTAGTCTTAATAAGAGGAAAAGAGAAATGAAAGGGTCACCACCAAATTATGATCTCTATTCAGAGAAAGTTGGTGGAAATTAGAGACATATAATTGGAGGAAAAACATAAATATTTAGAGGTAGTGATTGAGGTCATCAATCAAAAACAAGTGTAAAATTGAGGGCCTTAAGTTCATCAATCTATGATGATTTAAAATACCACCAGTTCAGCAAAACATATGGTATTAGGATAAAACGTTTTTTTTGTTTTAAGATCCCTTCCCTGAAGTATAAGAATTAATTTATTCATTGAATAAGAGAAGTAGAAAAATATATACTTGACAAGTAGAGTCCCATCCTTTAACTAAGTTCTACCACAAACTCATGTTTCACTCTAAAAGATAATAGAGCTTAAATATAATATTCTATTTATCCTATTCGTATAGGGTTAAAAAATGAATTTATAATTCATCTTGTAGAACCATTAAAAAACGACATTATTCATTCCAGGACATCATGTTGGTCAGTGGTAGGTGATACACCCTTGTCGCCCTTAGGTTGTGGGTTCAAGTCTCGTGGCCTTTCCGGACGCGACGGGTTGCCGCCCGACCTCCGGGTTGTCCTTTTATGGAACTCCAATATAATCCAAACTAGAACTATCCAAAATACTTCAGTCCATAATTTATAAGGAAGGTAAACACAATGAAGATCCTTTTTTCCGCATAATAACATGTGAACACCTTCATCATGTATTCTTTTAAAACACTGTAACATCCGGAATTACCCTAAAACCTTATTTATTACATTCATGATCTTTTATTCCTTTATGAATAATAAATATACTCCTTCAATCCAAAAATGTTTTAAACCACAACAATTATGGAATATACAAATCATTAATCAGTTTCAAGGTAGTCAAGAATATCCAATATTATTTATCCAAATCAATCATGTATTATTTCAAAATCACTACCTCGGTATCTGAACCATATTATGGTTTATATTTCTCTCAACCATATATTTTCCAAAAATTTAACCGGCTATTGAGTTACTTTTCTTTGTTCCACACAATCTCAAGTCCTTAATGAAATATTACTACAGTACAATCCTGATATACTCCATAATTATTATAACAAGTACATTGTTGATACAACACTCAAATGACATAATCAACATAAGAACTCCAATCATTCCTCTTCATCTGTGGTAGTATCATAACTTGATTATTATCCAATAGCATCATTTGTGGCATAGTCTGATGATTGGGACATAGGTTCGTCTAGTGTCCAAACTCCTTGAAAATGAAGCACTGTACATTTGAAACCATTTTCTTACCCTTGCAATCACATACATTGTGCCCTTTTCCTCCAAACTTATAACAAAATCTCATTCCTTTCCGTCAAGTTCCAGGGTGTTTCTTCCCATAGTTATCACATATGGGAAAATTCTTCTTTTCCCTCTTCCCTTTATAGATCTTTCTCTCTTCCATCCTTTTCTTCTCCTGCTTCCCTTCCAATCCATAGTACTCAGTAAACACTTTACTTATCTTATCAACACATGATATTATTTCTTCATATGATGATAATACATGGGAGATTATTTCTCTTATAAATTCTGGCTTAAACCATGAAAGATATGATCCTTCTTTCTCTTTGGATCTTGTGCGTTGCTGGAGTTCTCATTCCTTCTACTGGGTGCCATTTCATAACAATGACATATACTAGATTAGTTTATGAATAACAATACCTAATCCTAAACTTGTAAATCACATAACATAAATTAATTAGTTTATGGACGTAATCGATAATCATAAAAATCTCTCCTTTGAGAAAGTATATACTCATAAACCCTTCATAATGGTTTGTAAAGAAAATGAGAGTTATCCTAAGCATATCCCCCAAGAGTGTCATAAGCCAGAGTGCAGCAAGGCCCGTTTTCGTGCACCACTTACCTTTCGAGTCTAGATCTAAGCGGTGTTTTCAAGTTTTACCCCTAGGTACTTCTGTACTAGAGCCGCCTCTACCTGTTCGTATCCAGACAGGGATGTATTGCTCGGAAAACACACAAAATTTATACAAGACCAAAATTCTAGGACGTTATTCTATACTAATCCTCAAAGTCTATATTAGTTATATGTCCTCTAATCAGAGTTTATCTAAATATAGCTTCCAACGATTGTACTAAAATTACTCTGATACCAACTATAACTCCCTCACCCCAGTTACCCATATTCAGTGAATTATTACATAACATTTCATGATCACAAGAAAGATTAAGTCTCGAAAGACCGATTAGTTTAGTAGCCTTTGAATAACTAGATACATTAATAATTTTTACATTACATCATAAAATGAAAACTACAACAATATAGTCTCTATAGTCCACACTCTTATCCCCTCATACTATCCCTGTAGGTCATTCATAAATTACTTCTTCACATCCTGGGAAAAATAAAACATAGAAAAGGGGTGAGCTCAAATGCCTAGTAAGGATAACAATATAGAGGAAACTTTCATAAATAAGAATAAACATTTAAGGCAATGTATAACTAAAACAAAAGCCTTTTAAACATGAACTTCAACATAGTATGGAAAAACAAAATGAAATAATGAAATTTACTTATTCACATGGATATTCTACTAATCTAATAATCACATGCAATATCAATAACCACTTTCATAATGGTGGAATTCATAATACCAGACTATCGTAACCACATAGCCAAGGCCTCGTGCCAAGACTACAACTAAGATTTTGTCATGACCTTGTGCCAAGAAACTAGTTTGTCTCATGAGACCTACTGATGCATCGAGGAGCTATAGCGGGCTCCACCCATCACTTATTAAGTACAATGCATTCCTCATATGAATGGTTTTAAACATAACATAAAAATTCGTATTAAAACTATCATAAAAAATGTCAATACTTTCTTCATAAAACATGAATGTTATAAAAATAACACATCCATAGTCAAACATATCACAAAACCATAAATACAATATGGAAGTTTTGTTTCATAATAAATCAACTTCAAATAAGCTAAAAATCCATCAAAGGATGTTGACATTGATGAAATCAAAACTATTTGAGAGAAATATCTCTTTTTTTGAAATCATTTAAAAGTCACATAATTATAAAATAAAACATTTACTTTGAAAATAATCTTTTAATAATGTATGGTATGCTTCGAAGATTTTATAACAGCGTAAAATAGCCGCATAAGCCATATAAGTTAAAAAAAGACATTCTTACCTTAATTCTATCGAAAGGGTTAAAAAAGACATTGTTTGGAAAAAGACGGAAATATTCCTTTATAAACTTCATATAAAAAGTAAAACAAGGGTATAAATTACATTAACCCATATTCTGAAAAATATTAAGAATGTTTTGAAATACATTTTTAAGAAACATGGATGTGGATGATAAAGAGGTCCTAGTAAATAATTACGTATAAACAACCTCAGATAATGAAGAGATTTTGAAATAAACCCTTACCTTGTACTTTTCCTTGGTTGGGGGTATATTAAGCTCCTGTATAATGGTGAAATAATTGTTATTAAATTATAAAATAATCATATACATTAATATGATATCATATATGATCTTCTAACATTTCTTTGTTAATAATATCTTAGAATTATCGTCATTTTGGGTGTTAACTAACTCATTTTCTTTTATATGTTTTGTTACATATGTCATGTTTGTTATGGATAGGTTCTATCTTATTCATATCCATAATGATATCAAGTCCTCAAAAATTATTTTCAAATCATAAAATGATAATTATACTTGAATGGATAGGATGGAGAATGAATCTCATCGTGTTTGTGGAGACGGTAGTCCGTACGTACGCACGAGCGACAATATCATTATTTTGATATTAAAATAATATATAATTGGATGTTATATCATATACACAGAATCATTATAATGTTATATTTATTATTTACATTATTTCAAAATCATTATAATACCCATCCAAATAATAATATATTGAATAACAATTACACCACGACGTGGAGACGGTAAGCCGTACGTACGCACATATGGTGACATGTCATTCAAAGGATGGATAGAATAATGAATATGGTTGTACAATATTTATAATAATAATATATTATATAGGAGACACTGGATTCATTATTTTAGAATGGGAATAACAAAGAAAGAATATGTTGAAGAAGAAATGAATTTGAAAAAGGGTGGTGAAAACATTACCTCTTCTTCGGGTTCTTCCTTTTTATTTGATCAAAATGGCTCTTTAAGTTGGCTTTATGATCAAAATAATGCCTCTAGGTTGTAGTGATGGATGTTGAGAGAGTATTTGGGTATGGTTTGGCCGAGCCAAAAGGATTTGAAGGTGTGAATTAATGAGAAGGGGGAGTGCCCTTTTATAAGAGGGGTGAGGGGCTCCTTTGGAAAAGCTAGAAATATTGTTTTATAATAAATTCATATTCGGTTTCTAATGGATAAAAAGATTATTATTTAAAGGTTACGGTATTGATGGGTCGAAAGCCACTCAACCAATAGAATTTAGACAGGTTTGGGTCATTATATTAACCTTATTGTTTAGTTTTAACTCTTAGTTAATTAGTTTGACACTTACCATGTCACTTTGTATTTTTCTATTATATAGTTAATAAACATACTATATACCTCCAAGAGAACCCCAACTGGTCCATTAATGATACACCTATCATGATATAAGTCTCTCGGCCAAACCTTAGATTTTTAGGAATTGAATATCAATTAATAATATAATATTTGTTTTAAAAACTCTTTTATGTCAATTTTGACACTATTTGGAAAATTGATATTTGTGAAACTCATAACAGAATTATTACTTCTAAAAAAGTTAATTAAATCAATCCTAATATGTCATTTTAACTTATAAAATCAGTTTATTTCATAAAAAGTCTCAAATTATATTTATTTGTGTATTTATAATATCGATTATTTTAACTTGTCACTATTATGGTAATTACTGCATCATCATTGTGTCATAAATAAATTAAACTATTTAATGTCTAAAAATCATAAATAAAATATCATTATGCAGGAAATATTTTTATATTTCTAAAGAATATTTATAATCGAATTTTTCTTATGTGTAACCCTATATTAAAAATGTTTTAGTAAATAAACTTTGATTTTAACTCTTTTAACTCTTCTTTGAATTAAATAATAATAAATGTCCTAATCTAATCCATGTGGACCTAAATGATAATATTCTATTCCTAATGTTGTTTTTGGTCGATATTAACTTTTCCAATATAATTAGGACATGAGTTAGGGTAATATTAATATCATTTTTACCCTAAATTACCCTATTTACTTTTAACTGTGGTAAATAAAAGTAAAAAGTTACTATTCACCAAATATTATTTTCGTCTCATTGAACCACATTTTACTCCTTGATATTAACCATGTCTCTCGGATTTTCGAAATTCCACTCACAGAAGTGGTAAAATTATGTTTATTTGAAAAATTCTGTTTTTTTAACTACCACTTAGTGGTTACACTATTCATCAAAAAATGAAAGTTTCCAGAAAAATACCAAAAATTAGGCCTAAGGTATATTTATTATTATGAATTCAAAAATGATGTCTATTTTACTAAATTCAAAACTTATCATTTACATTAATTAATTTAAAAATTAATTCCCGTCGTCAAAACAAATAGCTTGTTTTTAAGAGATAATAATTATCAAAAGATTGACACTTGTTTATGTCCGGTTTAATTGCGAAATTATGTACAAAGACCAACATTGTATTAAATGGTAAAAATATATTCTAAATATACTTTAAACCCACTCAAATTCATAATTTATCAATATAAATTATTTTGATTAAAAAAGTTAATTTTAATTAAAATTTAGTAATTTTCACCATTCATCAAAATATAAACGTTATCCGAAAAGTTCCCAAATTTCACCTTAGGATAAATTTGATTCTCTGAATACAAAAATGAAGTCCATTTTGAGAGATAAAATATATAAAATTTAAAAAAAGTAGGTATTACTATTCATAGTGGCTTGTTTGATTGGTTGTGGTGTGTGTTAGAACTTGAAGTTGCGTACAACACACGCTAATGTATTATTCAAAGGAAAGTGTACCATGGATGCTTGGGATGTTTCATTGTAAATTTTTTGATGTCTCCATTCTTAAAAGTAAATTTATTTAGTCCAATTGAATATTTAAATGTTTGAAATATTGGATTTAAAAAGTGATCACTATTAAAAGTTGGTAAAAGTGCAATATAGAAAATGAATTTGTTCTTTCATTTTGTCTAAGAAACTCATAATATGGATTCTAAAATTATAAGTATTATATAAAGTTTAAAATTTAGTTAATAATATTCAGAACCTATTTTGAACGGCTTTTTTGGTAAGTCATGGTGCCCTTGAACTCGGTGTTGCGTGTAGTGCAAGTTATTGAATTAATTTGAAGAAATAACACACTATGAAATCTTGGGGTGTTACAAAACCCGTGCTTGTAGAGGATATTCTCCTCAGCAGCGCTGTCCTGGATGGTGAACTATAATGAGAAACATTGGATTCACTCACACTTAGCCTGATCTGTCAAGATACTACCTTTTTGAGTTACTCAACAAAGGAGGTTCTCTAGTCAGAAGTCACTTAAATCACTACATCCAGTAGACGGAAGGGTCCTAACGTGGAGGCACTAACATTAAGGTGTCTTACCTGCAGGCTGTCATCGTCACTTGGTGTGACAGGTGCATTGAATCTTTGGTTTCCCACCTAGATAATATGGTCATCCAATTCGGGCTCTGCATGTGATTTAGCTAAGCCATATATGGAATCATCTCAAACGTTCTAAGATCGAGGGACATGAGTAAAATTTGGACGAGATGGGAATTGGGCTAGTTGTTAGAGACTGTGTTCCAACAATGGAACTTGCAATAGATATCAGATGACATAGTCACCATTGATCTGCTTGATGACCAGTTCGGAGTCCCCTTTCACATGAAAATAGGGAATATATATTGTGAGTTCCAGCTCGATGCCTATATCGAGAGCCTGCTACTCTGCCTCATTGTTGGTTCAGCCTTCTAAAAACAATAATGATTATGGAAAAATAGCTTGTCCTAGGGTAATGAGGATCATACCCAAACCTACTCTATCGAGCCTGGGGTCATTGAGTCTTCTACCGGTGAGGCTTTAGGAACCACCATCAAAGTTCTTTTTCCAACACGAGAAAGCTTCGTCTACTGAGAGGATTGCGTCATCTAGAAAATCAAGGTCCATGTGCTAGTTCGTAGGAGCTAGAAGGGCAGCCAGAAAGTTTTCCAACACTTTCCCTTAAATTGAATTATTGGGAAGAAACATGATGTAGAACTGTGGGAGAATCACTACCCATCGAGCATGATGGAATGTCTACATGGGGCAGTTCAGGATGTACTTCAACGGATCCACTTGGGACACCAGTTGTAGCTCGTGGTGCTGCAAGTAATGTCACAAATTCGTTAATGTGAATACATGGGCAAGACAACACTTCTCGATAGGGGAGAATTTGGTATCCATATTGGGGAGCAAGTGGTTGAGGATGTAGATAATTTTATTTATCCCCTAATTGTTCTTTTGGGAGAGAAGGGTGCTGAGAGATCATCCAAGGGTGGTCATATAGAGGACTAGTGGATTTTTGGAGATAGGTGGAATTAACAACAGTGGTTTGATTATATATTTCTTGATTTCCTCGAACTAATTCTAACACTCTTTGTCCCACTCATATATGGTGTCATTCTCCATGAGCCGAGAAAAGGGCTTACACTTTCTGGCCAAATTCAGGATGAATCCACATTTGAAGGCTAAGTGGCCTTGGAAGCCTCGAAGCTCTAAAATTTTTCTCGAAGTAGGAATTAGGAGGATGGACTTGATATTCTCTTTTTTAATCATAATGCCCATGTTTCTAAAAACGATGCTGAGAAACATTCCAAAGGTGACACCAAAGGCACACTTCAATAAGTTCATCATTAGCTGACAGGAACGGAGGAAGCCGAACAATTTTTCAATGTCTTTAAGAAGGTCCTGATGCTGGCGATATTTGACCACCATGTCATCTATGTAACATTCCACCAATTTTCCAAGGATCTGAAAAATAATGTGTTGCATAACCATCTAATAGGTGGCACCACCATTATTTAATCCGAAGGGAATGACTTGGTATCCAAATGTACCTTGTGGTGCCCTGATGGCTGTAGAGTCCTCATACTCAAGGGCCATTTGTATCTATGTATACCCGGAGTACCCATCCATGAAGGAGAGGGATTGGAACCCAAATGTAGCATCAATTAACAATTTCATCACATGAAGTGGAAAATCATCCTTCAGATAGTGATAGTTGAAATCCTGGAAGTCGATGCAGACTCTGATCTATCCGTTCTTCTTCTGGACTGGAACATTTTTACCCAGCAACTTCGGGTATGATGCCTCCTTAACAAAGTTGGCTCTGATGACATTGTCAACTTCAGTCTTGACCATCACACTGTGGGATGGGTGCCTCTTCCTTAGGGCTTCTTGAACCCACGATGATTTTTTGGGAGATCAAGGTAGTGGATGGATACATGAGTATCTTTTCATCAAATATCATCAAAACTCTAGGATAATACATCATAGTGTTGTTTAAGGATGTCTATGTACCACTGTTTCTCCTCGAGAGGTATTGCTTCACTGATCAGTGTGGGTTTCAGGTCTTCCTCGCTACCGAGGGTCTCCAATAACAATTCGTTGACTATGGAAGATATGACCTAATCAATGGTAGTAGGAGAATCTTATAAACCCTCTTATTCACTTATTGAATAGGGATCCCTAGTGTGTGGGGTTTCTCCTGAGTTGACAGATCCCGACGTGAGGCTGGTACCAGCTTGAGCGGTAGTGGACACTACTTCAGGGGACTTCTATGCTGCCGTAACCATTCCGAAGAAGGATGTCAATCTGATATAATTTGGTATTCATCCCAATGGACCATGCTTGATGATATGAAGGAAATAGTGGGGCATCAGATTGATCCTGTTAATTTCAGCCCAGTGAAGCAAGAATGTATTATGTATTGTCATTGCCATGGGGCAGACATCCTGATACCATATATGATTAAGAGTCTCTAGGATCACTTAATATTGGTTTGTATAGGAGTATGAGGAAATCTTTCAGTGTTTCTTAGACATAGAATCGTCCTCCCCCTCATTCTAGAAACAACAAAGCATTGTCCCATGTTTTGAGACTTATCCTCTAATCGATGGACTTGAAAGACGTATACATAATCCTAATCTTCCAATAGGTCGGTCGCAGTTGTAGCATGCTCAACCTCGTTAGTCTGAATCTACTTGTCCTTGATCTTGTAGTAGTCGACATTCAGATAGCAAACTTCACTTGAGGAAAAGGAGGATGTGTCACCTTGAATCACTCCCACTCGGCCATTGAGAGAGTACTTAAGCCAAAACTAATGTGATGAAATTACTACTGAATGTATGTGAAGCCACGTCCTACCCATAAACCCATTATAGACGGTGTGATGGGAGAAAACCATAAACACGATGCTGGCAATTAGACCAGTGATCTGGGTCTTCAAACAGATCTTTCAAACCAGTTTCTGCTCCATCTTGTCATATCCTATGATTCAATGGTCATAGGGACTCATATCATCCTCGGACAGTCCTATCTTTCAAAGAGTCCGAGTCAGGATTAGGTTGATCTCAATGCTTGTGTTGACAAGATAGTGATGAACCTCCACACCATTGAACTGGTCGGTGATTTATAGTTGGAGAATGTGCCCTTATATGGGAGAGCCTTAATCATCTCTAGAGAAAGATATGAAGACCTGTAATTTATCATTCTCGACCACCTATACGTTAAAGTATTCTATTACTAGTACCTCCATCTCAAACTGGCGGAGGGTTCATAAATCCTCAGTGAGGGCCTCACACATATATGATGAGAGGAAAAGGGCCTCCAGGATGGAGAAAATTTCTGGAATGCTGGAAGGATGCTTTAGTTCATCATTCTTCCATGTTATGAATGATCATTACTTACAAGAGGTCGTTCTCTGATAGGAGGTATGACGGGCCCTGCTGTCTAGGTCAGCGGCTGATTGGTGATAGGAATAACCCGCTACACACTAGTCAATTCCTGTGGAGTGGTGAACGGATAGAGGCCAGATGACTGAGACTGGCCTATAGCAATGTCCGGATGGTCATGACATGGTTGAGGTGGATTTTCCTGTTCCAATAAGACAATATGCGGTGCAGGTGAACCTCATGTCACCAGATGAGAAGGGTGTGTATACTGAGCTCTGCACTATGCATGCTGCATGGTTTTGGTTGCATGTATAGCTTGGATAGATGTAATGACTAAGGTACTTTGACAGCTTGTATTTTCATGGATTTTCCAACAAAGACGTTGAATGAGGACATTGGGAGGAACCACCTTGTGCTCCTCATCGCCAAGAATCCTGTAGGGATTTACAAGCTATACAGTATTAACCCTGGTGTACCAATGACAGTCACTCGAAGAGCCGTCCCCTATTGGACAGATTCTTGGAGGGAGAGCCATCTTTGGGGGCATGAAGTCATCGAGAGTACAGGATGAAGATTATATTGGTGGGGGACATTTCATTCCCTTAAACAGTTGGTATTTTGTTTTCTGAGAAGGGAACTATTGATATGATGATGCAGAAGTAGTTGTTGTATCTTCTGAAGGATTTGACCAATTCAGGCATGCATGGATAACACCATGGGTGTGGGATAATATTTTTACATCCATCCATTCATCAAACTACTGGGACACGCAATTAGAAACTCGATTCCCCTCACCTTCGTTGTTGTTGCTGCTGTCCGGCCTCACAAAGTGGCATGCGACCTGTGCCGGAGCTGGGCCTAACCGAACAAGGTTGTTATCCACATGGTACTGAAGCTAGTGTTTGAACACATAACACTACATGAGGTTGAGCCCCATGATCTAGTGGTAGGGGCAGTAATTAGGATGATCAGTGAGGTTTACCTCCTCTATCCTCATGCACTAAGGAAAATGTATAATCCCTTTCTCAATGGAACTTCGGAAATAACCAGGGACTTGTGCCTCACTGAAAGAGTAGGTCTGGTTCCTCCTGTCTATTAAGGGATCCATTATAGGCTAACCCTAATGTGGGGCTGGAGAAGCAAGCCGATGAGGTGGATCTTCATTACCTATCCTAAGTGGTGGCATCACACTGCGTGGGGGGACTTGATGATTCTTTGGTGGGCGCTGCTGGCCCGAAGGCTGCACCTAAGGTGGAGGGACTTTGCAATGTAGTGGAGGCTGCTCCACAGGATACAACTCTAGTATCTTAGGGGACTTTATTGGAGCCACTCTAGTAGGCTTAGCCCTGGTGGCCCATCTCGCGGGGATTGCAGGAGGAAACAGACGTTCCCTCTTCACTAACTTCAAGGATTCCTCTAGGTGTTGGGCCCTATCAGGGAAGTTTTGGAATCCCTTGGGGTAGTTCTCGGTGACTAGAGAGGGGTAAAGTTCTTTTTGACATTCCCTATACACACTGTCAGAATTTTTTCATGATTTAGCATCATGTCTTGAGTGTATTTGAGTCATTTCCACAGGGATACAATGTCGGAGACGTGCTAATCAGGCCTCTGCATGCACTTGAAGAGGATTGCGATACTCGTATCCCGATTGGTGGAAATGAACTAGAGGAGGAATTTCCTATAGAGGTAATCATAGCTAGCCACTGACATAATGAGGATCTAGTTGTACCAGATTAATACGAGCCCATCCAATGTCTGTACGAAACCCTGGAGTTTGGCGGCTTCCTATTGCGCTAGAGTTTCCAACATGGGACCACACCTTGAGATAATGTGTGCCAGGTGCAATGGAAAGTCCCCTATCCCATTGTTGGGTGAAAAGGTGGGATTCCTGAAACCCGGAAGTGTTGACATATCATCCACCCATGTCAGTTATAGCTTGATATCAAGAGGTATTGCCACCTATCGAGTCTCTAAAGCATATAGGTGGGTGATGAGTGGCGTCATTTGATTATCTGGCCAGGAATTACTATCTTAACAGGGATCCCTGACCACCAGTGCATTGGCGGGTTCATCAGCATGATAAAAATGAACAATGGATTGTGGAGTGGCTGGTGGAACAATCTGTGTAGTAGCTCTGGGAATTCGATCTAGGTCACAAGGATTGTCACACCATTTCAGATGGTTTGGGGACACATACCATTCCCTATGGTCATAATATCTAGCCTCAACCCTATTAGCATGTGCAGCATGGTCAGGGTCACCTGGGGGCAGATCACCAAGGGGATCTTGTGCCTTCCCTTTCTTCCCTCTCCGATGATCACCATATTCTGGCCATCACTCTACAACACGTTCAACAAGTTGTTTGTCAACCACCATCTTTTGTTTGGTGAGTTGCAGATGAACCATGGCATTTTGGGGTCTTCATCCACCTTCTATACTGATGCAGATAGTTTGGAGTGTTTGAAAGCTCCATGGAGATCCTTTCCCTTACTGGGATTTCAACTGAGGACTAGTGCCTCAGTGGGAATGGGATTCCCTAGTAGATTTATATTATGGATAGGTACCCTTCTCAATAGATCCATTAGTTGTGACCCTCTCATGGGGGTTAAGTCCCCATCAAGGATCTCTATCTCATTATCACTATCTTATAGGTCATCCATGTTAACCATGACTCGTCCTAGAGGAATATCCTCTATGTCATCTAGAAGATTTTGGTAGCACTGGATGGAACTAAAATGGGGGGCTATGTACTACCCTTGACCACATATTTTGACATTAAGGGAAGCATCCTAAATTAATATGTGAAGCATGTTAAAGCTCTAGACGCATTGTTGTAGGAAGGTCTTATGGTGGATTGGTGACTCAGGGCACTGGGCCACGAGGTCTAGAGAAATCACCCAACCTCCCATGGGGTAAGCGCTTCTGGTGCCCTAAAAATCGACGTTGCAAATGGCCAGAATATTTCGGTGAAATGGTCCGCTGCGAGGATATCACTCAAGATCCTTTGTTCATATTCAAGCTATGGCCGTTAACCACTCCCCTCATCAATTGGAGGCAGTTGGGTAACTAGTAGTGGTATTCATACAATCCGATGAGATGGTAGGCTTACCGATAGAGAACAGAGCGAGTGGGCCGACAAGCAGCCACATTTTGTGATATCCTCCAATGAATGCAGTGACTTGGCTACCACATTGCGGTAAGAGAGGCTAATCAACATAGTTTCTGGTATAGGGACTATGAATTCTGGCGATGGGTTACGATGCTACTCATCATGCATTGTTACCTAGAATAACTCTTCGTGATCTCTAGTCGAGGTAGATATTGCTTCTATAGATGATGCGGAAGATTGTAGGGCTGTGACCTGTGGGGTAGAAAAATGTTCATCCTCCTAAATATACCTGTGGAGGGTTGTAGGAATACGACGGACCTCACATTCTTTAAGTATGAGGTTAATGATCCTTGTTCCTTCCTTGTCCCTCGACACAAAGGATATGGGCAATGGTTCCATCGCTGAGTCGTATTCGGCCATAGAATTTGGGAAGCAGGCTGGTTTGATACTAGTATAAATCTTAAAGGCAATAATTTTAGGTTGGCAATGACCTTATCTCCTTTATATGGATTGTTCTTCAATACAGGGAAGAATTTTTGTGCGATGAGGTCCTTCGGCTGTACTGGTAATGGGGTGGGGTGGACTTCCGCCTGAGTGAGTTGGGGTGCAAGGAGCACCTGGAGAGATATCAAAGGGAACACGAGGAGGATATCCATGTACTCAGACTGAAGTGCAGAGGGTACCTCTGTGGGAAATTCTAGATTGGGTAGGACCTCTGTTGGAGTTGTTAGCACCATGGGTAATACCTCCATACTTGACTCCCTTGGCAGGGTCAACGTGTGAAGAGTGCTCTTACATCGTAAGATGAACACTTGTAAGACCTCTGTGTTGGGTGAAGGTGATGATAATCTAACCTTAACTCATTTGGTTGCTTAGGCGAGGAGGACCATCAGTCGTACTGGTGTTGGGGTGAGGTGGACTTCCTCCTGAGTGAGATGGGGTGCGAGGAGTACATGGATACATATTAAAGGGAACACGTGAAGGACCTATGTATGTGCCATCTAATGTGAAATTGAAACCTTTGAAGGAAATTCTAGGGTAGGTAGGAACTCAGGTGACACTGATTGGAGCATGGGTAGGACATCCAGGCCTACCCCCTAACAGCATCACTGTGAGGAGGGTCCTCGTACTGGTCAAACCGAACATGGGAAGGACCTCCATGGTGTGTGCTGGTGAAGCGAACTGACCTTCACTCCTCTGATTATTGAGGGTAGGAGAACTTTCTCCAGCTGATTCATGGTAATGGGGAAGCCCCCAATACTTTTGACTGATCACATGCATAGAATCTCCATATTCGCGGTTAGTGGCAGGAGCAATGACCCCATACCCAATGTAATGCGCATGGAAGAGGCTTCCATTCTGAGTTTCACTAACATGTGGAGGAACCTCACTCTGATTAATGGTAGAACGTTGTGGACCTCCATTCCTTGTTTGGAATCTTAGAGGACCCAAATTCTCCCTGGGAGTGGTTAGGGGAAGACCTCTAACTTGGTGTCGCTGCAGCGGGTTTTTTCGTAGCGGGTGCTCCATGCGCTGGCTGCTAAGAGATTCGACCTAGACTGCCCGTGGGGTAGTTGGGGCCTTGATCCAGGTGGGGTATATTAGTTCCCCTACTTATTTTTAAAAAGAGGTAGATGATACACATAGGCGGTGGCCGAGCCACATTCGATGCTTATGTCGATGCCCCATTGCGGGTGTCCTCCTCGGCCTGCACCCAACACTGGCGTCGGGTCAGCCAAACCAGGGCCGGTGATGTAGGGACATAACATAACTGCTCTTCAACCCATGGAACTGGGTGGTGGGGCTGGCACAGCTTAGCGGTGGCACTCATTGGGGACCCCTGGAACGAGATCCCGACTAGGATGGCCTAGACATCCCCTACCTCATCGGCATAGGGGAGGGATTCATCAAGACATTATGGGGAGAGGATCCTGAAATGATTGTACATTGTGGTGGAGATAAATGGCTCCAGGGGCGGCCCCTTGGGTAGCAGTGGCGATGAGGTATGGACGCCTATAAATCTTGGTGGGACATATATCGAGTTGGGATAATCCCCTCCTCCTCATAACGGTGTATGAGCTCACTTATCACCCATAGTTGTACGAATTCATAGGTGGATATGGGGAGTGGGTGCCTAGAAATTGATGGTATATAAGTTTTCATAGAAGCTGTCCATCCATGTGGGATTACCGTGTTGGTTTTTCCCATACCACTGTATCAATGGGTAGGTGGTGATCGGATTCCTAGTGCACCAGCTTTGTTCCTAACAAGCAGGGAAATTAATCTATTAGAATCGAAACAAAAAAATCGACGTCAAGTGCTGCAGATCTATTCCACCTCCCAGGGATGGAATTACGGATCCATGCTGAAATTATCCAAGACTATGATGTCCAATGTATTGACTACCCCTACTTCTGGTGAGTTTCACGCCTGACCCGCTATTTGCCTGGCGGGACCTGATGCCAGATAATTGGATCTAGTGACATACTAATATAGTACTATCTCAAACGCTACTAATATCTACATTGAGTAGAAAAATATCATGTTGGTATCACCATTTCTATTTCCAACACTTTCATTGGGGCGTATTAATCTGCCAGTGGATGAAACGAATAAGTTTCACCACATTCCCAATTTCTAATGACGGGTGACATATTTTCCATATTCATGGATGATTGCTCCTTGATTGAAAAGGGATGATGGGATGTTGGTTCTTCAATCCATGTATTCCTCCTCGGAACTCGTCACCTAGTCTGAGTCTCCCTTATAGAATAAGACGTTGTTCATGAAACTCTTCCCAGTTCCATTGTTTCAAGGACTCCTGTTAATTACAGTGCTTCTTTCAGGACATTCCAAGGGGTTCGGTCAGGCAAGCAACCTTCAGTCAGGTTAGTGGTCACTTTGGACATCACTTTCTTTTCTGGATGCTGGAACACTACTGCATCTGGGTTTCCCCCTTATTATAGGGCATTTCGAGGGCACAAAATCATGAGGCATCCCATGTCAGATGTGGGGAATTATATGCCATAGGCATGTATATGAGGTGTTCCTCATATTCCTATATTTAACACAGGGTATGCCGCAAGTTTAACGTGTTGCAGAGACTGGTCGGATTGATCGAAACAATGACTAGATTGGATCAAATGGGTTCCACCCCTGGAGGGAGCATAGATTCGAGGAGATGAACTGGCATGATCTCACTAGGATGTGGTGGATCGGGTAAGAATTAGGATGGATGATAGAGAGTTGATGTATGTGTAGAGATAATGGGATGGAACCGACTTGAGGATGACGGTGATTTTGTACTAGAGCCTTAAAGAGACTTTCTACATATCCATATGGCAGGTAATCAAAGTCTGCGTAGTTTGGTGGGACGATGGGACACCATGGTAGGAGACTCGTAAGAATAGACGCATAGGTGGGACCCAGAGGAATTGTATCATATAGGTTGAGGAATGACCTTCCCATAACACGTGGTCTTGAGGGAGACATCAGGATGAGACATGAGCGATGGGCTTGAACCACATGAAGGTTTCCTACGTATCCCTATGGCAGGGAATCAAAGTTCACATATTTCGTCTGAAGGCCAATTACCATCGATTTGGGATTTCAACGGCTTACATCTAAATGGGGTCATAAAAATAGACCACTTGATGGGGTCATAATGGCAGACCACTAGATGGGGTAGACAATGGCTTACTGCTAGATGGGGTCATATCATCTTACCGCTAGATGGAGTCACAACAGATTGCCACTGGATGGGGTTGACAACGGATTACTGCTAAATGGGGTCGAACCTCATAGAGGCTTCCTACGTAACTTGCCTTGGCAAGGAATGAAGACCACATAGTTCAGGAAGGAGTGGGATCTGACATGAAAGGGGGTCAGATCCTATGGATGGTGGGCTTGAACATTAGGGAGGATTCCTATGTACATTGCCTTGGCAGGAATCAAAGACCATGTAGTTCAAGATGGTTGATGCAGTTTAACATCATGCAGGGCGAAAAGGGGGAAAGTTGTAAAACATCATGCGGGACGAAGGTGGTCCGACCTGATTGGGGATCAGAACTAGTCATTATTTGGATTGATCCTTGGGTATGATTCCAACATTCATTTCCTTGGAAAAGATCAACGTACATGTAGTTAAAGAGGGGTTTGGTGTACAAAAGTGATGTGTTTGGAAAAAATGGGTGTTGGTCTTGAACATCAGGGAGGCTTCCAATGTACTATTTCATTGAAAGGATCAAAGACTAGTTTGTTTTAGAGGGGTGTGGGGAACTAATTTGAATTGGTCGTGAAAAATGGTTGTTGGGCTTGAACCTTAGGGAGGCTTCATACGTAAATTGCATTGGGAAGGATCAAAGTCAGCCTAGATCAGGAAGGGTGTGGTGAACCGATGTGAAGTTTTCAAGACCAATGGTTGTTGGTCTTGAACCTTGGGGAGGATTCCTACATACCTGGCGTTGGAAAGGATAAAAGTCCATGTAGTTCGGGAGGGGTGTGGTGAACCAACATGAAGTGGTCATGACCAATGGTTGTTGGGCTCGAACAATAGAGAGGCTTCCTACGTACCTTGTCTTGCCAAGTTTCAACATTCACGTAGTTCAGGAGGAGTGTTTGGTGAACCGAAATGAACATGGTCGGGACGGATAGGTGTTGGGATTGAACCTCTGGGAGGCGTCCTACATAATTTTCCTTGGCATGAATCAATGTACATGTAGTTCGTCATGGTGTGGGGCTTACACTCTAGGTAGCCCATAGAAGATGTCATGTTTGATGCTTAATTTCTGCCAATGCGAGTCATGCTCAATGTGAGAAACTAGAGGCAACAATGTCATAACGATCACATTGTGAAAGGTACATCTGTGGGAAGTGGAATGGGGATTACACATGGTTAGTTTCCCAAAGAAGAAATAGGGGCTTACACGTAGTTATAAGCCAAGGGAGATAGAGAGTGGGACATACTCCAGGGTGAAGGTCCAGGTGGTGACAAAGACCAATAGAAGATGGACATGGTTACGTAGTCCCGTGTACCCCTCTCACCTCTTAGTATTTGTAAGAGAAGAATATAGGAGGAGAAGAGATAATAAATCCCCTAATAAAGTCTAAGGGCTTACAGCAAGATGGTTTCCCTTACCCGTAGACATACACTGCTCCAATTAAGAGGATATCATTCCATGTGAGAAATTATTTCACTTTCATGGAGACCAATGGATGTGCTGAATTCCCATGGTGGTGCACCCTATGCACAACTCACGGGGAGAGGTCATAGTTCAACGTCATGTACTATGGACGATAGTACATGGCAGTTTAACGACTTGCAGCTCTGATGAGGTGGGGTCACTCTGCACCCCATAGAACATACATAACTGATACCACCCGCCCCTTGGGGAATGGAAAGGAATCAACAATGCCGTGTTGTGGGGGTTTTATGGAGTGATCTTTTGAGGGTCCACGTTAGCGTGGCTATGAGAAAAGAAATTTTTGTTAGCGTGCCTATATAAAGAAGAATGAGAAGAAACAACGCAATGGGAAGCACCATCCAAGGGTCCTTGAAATTTATTTGTGAAAACCTGAAGGGACGCATGGGAAAAGGATTTGTAGATCAAAGGGGTTCATAGGTTGAAGCTTTTTGAACCACTGGTGCTTGATGTAGTAGAGGGGCTTCATGATGGGGTGTGTTTGGCGAAGTGAAGTGGCCAAGCATAGGCATAGGGAATAGGTGCATATGGGATGTGATTCATGAAGTGGAAAGGATTTCACAGTGAAATCCCTCATGAAGAAAGAGTTCCCCATGAAGTGTAATGTTTCTAAACAATATTCCTTGCGAAGCGTAGTGACCCTGCCTTAGCAAGTGGGTCACATGTGCTTGAAGGGTACTTCTCAAATCACAAGTCCTACGCAATGACCTGAGTCCTTTTGGAGATCACCTTCCACTGAGGAGGCATCTACGTTCCATGAAGGGTATCCCAATTTGAATAGGGGCCGAATTCATGCAAAGGGGAAGGAACATCACGATGAAAAAGTTCCTTGAAAAGATTAAGGCTCAAAGAGTAGAAATTGCCTTGTGAGGTGGGAGCTTAGAAAGAGAAAGGTCAGAGGTTATGTCCTATGGGCTTGAGGGGAGCTCAATATTTATAGGCAAGAGGGTCGGTGAAGTAGATCCCACTCTGCATGAAGAAAGAGCTCGCTCTACAGTGGGTTTGCGAATGTCATAGGGGTTCACAGAGCATCCCGCCTCCTCGCTCAGTGAGGGGGGTCGCGAATGTCAATTCGGTTCATGGAGCATCCTGCCTCGTCACTCTGCGGTGGGTTCGCGAATGTCAAATCAGTTTTTAGAGCCTCCCATAACCATTACCCATGGCGAATTCATGGAGGCGAAGCGTGGTGCCAGCCAGAGTACTACGGGGCTCTATGAATGGGCATTGTGAGGCAGTACTTAAGGGATTCTAGTTTGTTCTTTTTCTAATGAAATATTTGTGCTAATAATATTAAAACATTGAATAGTCTTTTGTAATTTCATAACGAGTTGTTACAAATAAGAAAAAAATAAATATATTGGGTTCTATAAGATAATTACTGATAAAACTAATTCTTTTATATCTTCATAAAATGTATAATGTTACAAAAGGTAACAATGTGAATCTAGTTTTATTGAGTGAGAGTCACATGTTATTGATGAGTGATTGAGTGTTTATATGAGATATGATTATTAATGGATGTGTTTTGTTATATAGATGTATCTCTGGAGAGGATATGAAATTGAGACCAATGGGATTCGTCATTGACTAATTGAGATCCACATAGGTTGAATCAAGACATGACACATGCTATATTTGTTTGTGTTATGTTTGATGACTAGTTTGGGTTTTATGATATATGTGTTATGGAATAATTTTCATGAGGTTTTTAAAATAATAGAGACATAATATGAAATCATGATTCCAAGATAATGTTTCATCCACTAATTTCCTCAGAATATAGAAACTAATGGTCAGATATGAGGCCCCAATGATATCAATTATTATATTCTTATTTTATATCTATGTGACATGGAGACCATTATCATGGAAATACAGTCTATTTTCCTTTTCATGATGGTCAGATACATTATACCCATCCTTGGATTTAAATGTAATTTCCAAGAGTTCCTAAATACTAGAGGTGCGATTGAGTTTTGAACCTCATTGTGTTGGTTATCCCTTGGGAATATTAATTGTAATAAATTAATAATTATTTGGATGCTAATATCTAGTAAGTTAGAAAAAATATGTTACTATAAAACCATTTTTGAATGGACATACTATTATACAAAAAATTTATTGGAAAAAGCAGTATAATTTTGTGTATATTTTTTTCATGGAATCCAAATTAGAATAATATATTTTACAACATGATATTTTATGAGTCATATATTTAGTTAATATTAATTTCAAAGACAGCTTGTGTTACATGCAATACAGAGGATATTAATTCCACGAAATATTATTATATGATCATTTTAACATATCATTTAAATTAATGGGTTCGAATAGGATTAAATACATTATGATATATATATATATATATTAATGTCCAATGTTAATATAATTTGTTTTATATAATCACAGTGACTAATCAACAAATATTTAGTATTTTTTTCCTATGAAAAATATTTTCATTAAAAGGGGTTTTATTTTTTCATCAAACTAACATATATAATTTTTAAATCTTTTTAAAAAAATTATGTCAAAAAAATGACATAATTTTATTAATTCCTCGTATCAAAATTATGGTGTAGTGAAGTGTAATTAATTTTTTTAAATGACTGAAAAATACATATTTATATTGATAGATAAATATTATTTTACTGTATATTAAAGTAATTTAAATTTTTTATATGTTTGAAAATTTTATTTTTCAATTTATGTTAAAAATAATTCAACTATTGACATTCTAACAAAATGTACACTTTATTTTTTTATAAGAATAATTTCATACTTAAAAGGGATTTTTCTAATATAAAGTGTTATTCATTTAATTTTTCATTTCCATACCATTTCTTTCATAGAGAAAAATAGAAATTAATTCATGAAAATTGTATTATATATTTGTATTCCTGTGGTCGGAATTTATATAAATGAGCACTTTTAATTTTGGTCAATATGAATAGAAACTGTTGTAAAATTTATAAACATGTTAACTTGTAAATTAGGTTATTATTTTTTTAAACGTTATGATAACGATATAATATTTTCATCTTATTTATTACATTATGAAGGGAATTGAAAACATATCGTCTATTTATAAGACTTTATTTTTCAATGGAAACATCTCCATGAAATTTACTTATATAATAATAAAATAATTGAATGTAAAAAAATGTCACTGTTAATTTTAAATAAATCGTATGGGTACACATTTGGAAAACCGAAATTTATAATTGAAAATATATTTTAATTTTGAGTGTAATGAAGTTGTTTTTATGATGAAATTTTAATTTTTATCTTTTATAAATTATATAAATACCTTAAAGTTTTATGAATCATTGATTTTGTGTATATTAATTTACTAGAAATATAAAATGAAATATTTAAAAAATATTTAAAGTAATATAATTTGAGTTAGATATATTGTTACATGACTTTTATAAGTAAATATAGAAAAATGGAGCTTTATAAAATTAGTATTTTAAAATTCATATTTTTTTTGTATTTTAACTCAAATTAAATGAATATTATAAAAATTAAATTAATGATATTTTGGAATAATAATATTTTATAAAATTAGTTAAAAATACTAAAAAAGTTATAAAGGGGAAAAGAAAAATATTATCTGGTATAAAATTTCATTCCATGGAAATTTCTGTGCAAATTTTCATGTCATTTGTAAAATTAAAACATTTTTTAGAGTGAGAAAATATTTTATATAGGTGAACGTTGATGTAGGTTAACTAAGCAGTTAAATTAAAAGCCAATGATTTAAAAACCCACTTAAACTAGCCAAAACTACATTGAATGGTGGGATTAAATCCAAATCCTACATCAAATTCTAAGCTATAGGAATTTGGAGGATTCTGGCCTAATAATGAATTTATTATAATTTAATATTTAAAGAAATTACAAGAGTTCACATCCCCTGACTTATACATGGGAAACCCATATTTATAATTTTCACACCACATCTTTAATGTACATGACATGTTAAATGCTAATTGTTTCCAATGTTAATGTGTTCCATAGTAAATTACGTATTTATTAAACAAAAAGAAAACATAAAGAAACAAACATTAATTTATTTCATTACAGAAAATCAATACATTAGTTAAAAAATTACCAATTAAAATTATAATTATTACAATGTAATAAAACATAGAAAATATAAGTACAACGGGAAATTTGGACCTCTCCAATTAGCATGAATCATCCCACCCATGAATAATTGTATGGAGAAAAACAGAATATTATTAATCCAATTGACATTATGGAAAATATAATGGTGAAACAATGATATTAATTGTTGTGAACAATGAATGAAGGAATTATGAGGTATTTATAGGAGGTATTATGATTTCATAAATAGTAATGTCTCCCCTGGAATATTAACTTGGAAACTATGAATAGTAAACTAACCTTTGGGAATAGTTATTTGACATCAAAAAAATAAGTTTTAAAAGAAATTATATTTATCCTGAAAAGGTTACGTAAATATGAAAATTATTATTTCTAACATAAATATCAGGATTATAAAATTAGATGAATATATTTGAACATTTTCTACAAATTGTATTTTAATGAATTTGGTATAAATAATATTTTTTACAATAGAAATTAAAATTACCTACGTTAGAAATTTATTTTTATAAAATGAAGAAATTTTTTTAAATCAACTTGTTGAAATTTTCCAAGGGAAATATTTTGGTAATTCTTTGAAATAATTCTAATTTTAGATGAATAGTAAAAATATAATTTTGATGTAATTGATGTATCATAAATTACATCAATCATGATTTAATTATGTCCAAAGAGTTTGGATAAATTGAGTAGTGAAATAGATATATTTAATTTCATAATTGATTCATTATCATGTTTCATACATAATTTTCAAATCTTAAAATTATTTTCCAAATCCTAAACTCAAATGTGATTCCATAAAATATCATTTTATTCCAATATTTATTTTAAATAAAAAAAGTTAATTCGAGTGAAAAAATCATTTAAAGGAATAAAAAACTATATTATATTTATTTATGAATTATATTTTAAAAAATTAATTATTTCATGTTTTACATTTAATATAATGAATTATTTAATATTTTTATCTAACAATTCCTCTCTATAATATTATAAAAAAACCTCTCTATCTCTTTGGAAAACATTTCCCTTCAAACTTTACAACAAAAAATATCACCAATAATGATCTCTCTTAATCTACATAGAGTACATAAAAAAATTAATAAGTAAAAAATCTATAAACATCAATGGATTTTTTGTGTCGTGCAAGAGAATCTATATAGAGGGAAGAGAATGTTTGTATCAACTCTTCAATCAATTTATCATTCTCCTTCCTTTTTTCACAATTCTAATAAAAAAATTTATAAAATAAATTATTATTTATGTTATCATTATATCTATATTTAACCCATTAGAAGCCTAAAATTTATGATATATATAAATTTTAAACGTATATTTCAGGCATATTCGACAATGTACCATCAACGGTCAATTAAGATCAAATGAAAAAATTTCAAGAAAATTTCATACAACCCAACATATGGTTGGTTAATTTTTTTCCTTATTTATTAATAATTAAATAATTTTATTTTAATATTTATTTGTTTATGTTATGGATTAATAAATAAAAATGAACGAAAATAACAACATCAACACAACAAAAGGAAGTTTATTGGAAAAATGATATAAAAATAATACATGTTCAACTAAGAGTGTTATAAAATAGAATCCAATACTTATAATTTATATATAAGGGGAAAATGAACATTTTTCACCTCTTGAATAATATTTTAATAATCCTACAATTATCATCTATGATGAAGAAATATGTTGTAATGAAGGAGGATTTAAGGTGAGGGGATTCTCAATCGTAAATCCATTTCTTGGGTTATCCAACATTCATGTCAACTTAGTTATGGATATTCTTATAATATTTCATAAATACAGTTTCAATATTATTCCCTTTTCTTTTTCTTGTATATTAATTTATCCACATTGATATTGAATCCAAATAAAATGGTTTTTCAAAAACACATTTCTTTCAAAACAAATAATTGAATCCCTATATATTGTTTCTTATTAAAATAAACATCATAATTTATTCCAAGGTATGATATCCATCCGTTGATAACCCCAATGATTATCGATCAATGTATAATTTAGGATTTCCTAATGAAACCATTCCCCTTCCATGGGTTATTTCATGAATTTGTTTTTTATACGTTCTATATGGAATGAATTAATATGAAAATATTATAATGTTACAAGTGGGAATGGAATTGTATTTCCCACAAAGGAATTGGTTAATGTGATGTATATTGTGATATTATTTTTGTTATAAATTAACATTTTTATATACATTTTTCACAATTAAGACTTTATTATTTATGTACATATGTAATAAATGAACATGATTCAAGATTTGTTAGCAACTATGTGTGGTATTTGACCACTATAACATGATGTTCCATTTTTTTGTCAAAATATTTGAAACCACTATAAAATGATTCCCTCATGATTTTTATGATGATTCACTGCTTTTTATATGATGATGTTGATTATTATAACCTATATACTTTTTATTAATGTCCATTATTCCTCCTATGGGTGTGCATTTATATCACCCACACCATTTATGTATATCCATTAGTGATTACATGCACATAAGATAATGTGATATTTAAGGGAGTGAAATAAGAATCATTTAAATAAATGTTTATGTTTTGCTATGTACAAGTTATGTTTGAGGCTAATTTTACAATTACACTAAATCTTTGGACCCTATATTTGTATCTATATGATGTAGTCAATCATCAAAATGATATAATATTCATGTATGAAAATTTAGGTTTCATAATGTTCATATTGGAGAACATTTCAGTTTAAATGTCAATTAAGATTGTAATACAAGAGTGAATAACATGTGTATTAAATTATTTGTAAGTATAACATCTTAGAATAATCATTTTAAAAAAGTAAAAATATTTGGTTCCTTTGTTGTATTAATTTAGAATAAATTTTCAAAAAGCAATAAATTATTTATTCATACATTATTAACTTCTTAAATAATGGTCCAACAATAATCAATAAATTCAATTGGTGAAATTAATGCTTATTATTAAAAAAATCTATGTTAATTTTTAATAGTGTTCTATGAATTCCTGAATATCTACCAATTTTTCAACAATGGTTGAATCGTAGACCGCATACCATGATGTAGACAAACATGTAAAAACACAAAGTGGTGCAATCATTGCAAAAAAAGTACTAGATTATTGTCCAATTAACATATTAAAGAGAATTATTCTATTGAATTTCACAATTAATCCCTTCGTGGAATTAATTTCCATACTTGACATGGAATGGATCTCTTTATATATATCCCTAATGTACTTTTCTGAAAACAAAATATATTATTTATATTTTAAACAATCCAATGCTCGTATAAAAATGCAATAAAGATCATATGTATCCTTTATAAAATCTCTCAATAGTGTAGGTGATGGTACACTTTAAATAATCAGTCCTTTCCCAAATGGTTGACTCAATGAAAAGTTTCATCCTATAGTAATTTAACATTGTGATGGAATACACAGATCAATTTCATGAAAAATTTAATACACATCCCCTAGTTAGTGTGGTAGTGTTCTCAATAGACCCCTTACCCATATCCAATAATATCTATATATACCCATATAGGATGGACATAATCTGTCAAGGGAATTAAAGATGAAGTTACAACAGAATTTTGGAAAAAGGGATCATATTCCCTAGTTCATCACCTTGAGGTGAACTATTTCTCATTGTAAAAACAAATGGTTGATCAATGAGGTTGTGTATAAATTACAGAGAGATTAAAAATCGTCAAAAATAACAAGTATCCAATTTAATGGATTAATGACTTCATCGATCAACAATTAGGTGCTCAATACTTCTTAATAGTTGATCATAATTCCATATATCATAATATTATGTTGGAGAGAGAATATATTTTGAAAAACAAAATTATATATAATGTGTGGACACTATGAGTTCATCTTAATGACCTTAAGACATACTAATTACATTGTAAAATTCAGTTATTTTATGAATATAGTGTTTTTATCCTACCTTTGTAATTTTTTGGTTGTATTTTTTAATGTTATTATCATATAAATCCATAAAAAAGTGTATGATATAGAGAACATGAGGAGTATTATTCTGATATCATTGAAAGATTAAATATATATGGGGTTCAAAATGTGTGACTTTTGGATGAGGAATGTCACATTCCAAGGGAACAATATCCCATATGGGGGAATTTTTGTTGAACCAACAAAGACCAAAGCAATATTGGACTGCACCATACCCACTAGTATCATAGAAATCCATTGTTTTCATGGATTATTCGTGTACTAATGGAATTTTTTGACACATTTTTCCTGATTTTATAGTCACATAACTAATTTAACAAAGAAAATATGTAATGTGTGTCTGAAAAAATAATGTGAGGAATGATTAAAAGATACCATGATGAGACTAATCAATATGAATATACTGACACTACCAAAATGGGGATAATTTTTTTTCTTTAATGTAATGCTTCCAATAAATTATTGGATTGTTTAATCCTAAAAAAATGGATATCCATTACCTCACGAATATTGATGATCCCTAACCATAACAACCATACACATGATATATATTTAGAGGCTTTGATATTTGATAAAAATATTTGGTATTACTTCCTCTATGGTGATATACATGAAATATATACCGATCTAAATAGTATAAAGTATAAATCAAAAACGAATGAGATCATAATGTGTCTATGATAATGTATAATGCTAATGAAGAACTATAATTTATCTAGTCCCAACCATCAATGAATGGTGAACAAGCTAGTTGATTCTCTAAGTAGAAAATGACCTTCTATTCTATTAATGATTCAAATTGATAAAGACCATATCATAGTAGACAGACAAATTATGGATTAGATAATCATAATAGATGGGAATGAATCCAAATGTTCCCTAATAATTGATCAATCATATTTCCTAATAAAAATAATAGAGGAGAAAAGGGAATATCTAGGCCATCAAAAGAATGTGAAAAAAATGTCGGGTTGGATACATGAGTTCCACATTGATGAAGAAAATTTCATCTAATGTGAAAGTAGACATTATATTTCAACATCACTTGAGATAAATATTGCACTATTGTATAATGTGAATACCTTATATTTATCCATAAATACTTGATGTACTAAGATATATCATGATATTTGAGAGATCTTATTGTATGACAACATAATGATGGAGATTTAAGAGTGTCTATAATGGTTCATAGAATGTTAGTATGTTAATAAAAAAGAATAAAAGCCCAAGGAGATGACATAACCATTTCTTATAACCATTCTGAGAAAGGATAACAACACCATGGACATTTTTTTTGACTCTCAAAGATATCCAATGTTAAAATGTGACATAGGTCATGGTGGACTGAATGACCTCGACTAACCACTTAACTTACATTTTATAGGATACATAACATGAAAACATTTTCATTATATATGTAAAGAATGTGGTGAGGATTCTTGAGATACTTATTTTGATAAAATTTATCATGGTCCTAGTTGAAAATAAAAATTCTAGAGAATTCATCAACACTGTTGATGTACAAAATTCAATGTTGGCACTACATATCACTTCAAAATTAATGGATAATATTAATGAAATTTTTATATACATGAGAAAATTGTATGATCCTACACAATGTAAATTAATGGATAATGGGTTAAACATATGCTATTTGTTTATTTCTCATAGAACAAAATATTCTACTCCCGTATTTAGATAGGTCAATATTAAGATCTATATTGGGCATGATGTTCAAATACATATGGGGGGGTTGAATTTGGACAATGAAAGAAACTTATCCTTGTGCTGTGTATGATATAAAAAAGAAGGTCCAATCCTTATAAAAACATATAAAATTTGTTTAATTTTGCGAAATAGCGTTATTGAAAACCATTGAAGGGACATGGTTTTTGATGTTGGAGAAAATGTTATCCTTCATAAATAACCATATAAGAGATTATAGGATTTTTAAAGGAATGTGAATATTATTTGTTGGTATGTTGGCCCCTTTGTGAATGTTGATTTTATAAAAGTGGGGGACTATCATCTCACACTTCTACCAAATACCCCTCAATGTGCCTGACATGATACATGTATCAATCCTGATGGTGTACACACATAACCATCACATGTAAAAAAATCTCATGCTATTTCAAATGGAGAATGAACTATACTATAAGGGGAATCTTTTGAATATTATTGACCTTTTAGACAATTTTCTACACGTCAAGAAAACTTACAATGTAAAATTATTCTAGAGAAACCATATTTATGAAAAGGCAGCATGGGAACCAGAGGAAACAACAAAACAAAAGCTCCCTCATCTATTGTCAAATGAGAAAATGAGTTTAAATTGTGTGTATGAAACTTCAAAATTGGGGAATGAAGAAACATTATAGACATTTTATAATATAATATTTTGATAAATAAATGTGTGATATAATATATTATATAAGTGTAATACACATAGTGCATATAGGGAAAGTGATAATACATTAACTAATTAATTCAAATAATTAAATTAGTCAATTACTAAAACTAATAAAATTCAAATTAATACTTGAGGAAAAATATAAAATACAAATACTAAAATTTGGAAAATATGGATCACCCCGATTAAAAAAATCATCCCTCCCAAGAAGTACAATTTGGAAAAGAAACGAAATATTAATTAACCAAGTGACATTATAGAAAATGGAAGTGCTGATCCTTGATAAAAAAATTACGTTAATAACAAACCATGAAATTAAGAGATATTTATTAGATGTAATGTGATGATTTGACTAGCAATATGTTTGTTGTAACTGTAACCAGATCATTGGGAATAGCTACTTAACCATTGGAAATATTAATTAAACACTAAAAAAATAAAATTTAATATAAATAATATTTATCATGTGTAATTTAAGTAAATATATATATATATATATATTATAATTCCATAAAATAAATGGAATGATAAAAAAATCACAGAACATATATGAAAATTCAATAAAATGGTTATTTTAATGAATTTAACAAAAACCATGTTTTTTATATTAAAAATTAAATGTAATTATGTGATTAATTTATCTTGATTAATATAATATAATTTTTTACGTCCATAATTCAAAATTGTTAAAAGTGGGTTTTTTTAAATTTTTTAAAATACATTTATTTTCATTTGAATTGTAAAAGTATAATTTTTCATGTAACTGGTCTTTGATAAATTAAAACATTTATGATGTTATAATGAACTAATAATTTACTAAAAATTATGTTCATATAAAATATATTAAAATCATTTTATTTTTCACTGAAATATAACGATCGTAATTTAGAAACCAAAAATGTATGTTCCAAAACCTAATTTCAGAAGTAATTCTTCAATTGAAAATTATTATTTTTTCCACTTCTCATTTTAATAAATTAAGTGAATTAGAATTATAAATTAGTTTAATGTAATAAAAATGTTATATTTTATTGTTGAATGGTTTATATAATCAAAATTTCACTGTTACATGTCTTTCCTTCGATATAATATGTTTTCAATACATTATTATAAACATACCCCTCTCATCAAGTATATATAACCCCTCTGCCGTGGAAAATAACTCCTCCAAAAATTTTCAAAGATAATGCCCTTCCAATACTACCACTCTTCAATCGATTATAAAACTTATGGAATTTTTCATTTATTCCAACTATAAACATCATGGGATTTTTAGTATTATACAAGAGAATTTATAATGAGGAGAGTGTATTTTTCTATCAACTATTGTCTATTTCTCCTCATCTTTATATTTTTTTCCAAATCACATTGAAAATTAATTATATATTATTAATTAGGAATTATGTTAATAATATATTAATTTTATAATCTATTGTAAATATTGTATTTATAACATATATAAATTAAAAGCTTCCCATTATCTATATTTTTGCAATGTCCCATCAATGGTTAGTTTACCACCGACATGGATACTTGCAATTCATATGTAATCACTAAAAACAAGATTGGATGAAAAAAAATATTTATGATATAATAAAGATTAAATATATTTATTTTAGAGTTAATGTAAATGATGCATCAATAATATTGAACAAGTATAACTACCTAAAAAAATGTAAAATGTTAACAAAAATATTATATAAAAAGAATTCTTGATTGACAAATAGTTTAATAAAGTAGAATCCAATAATTATTATAGATAGAATGTGGGGAAAATAATTATTTTTTATGGAACCATGTATAAAAATTCCAATTTTAATCATTGGGGATGTGGAAAAATGAATAAATAATGAAGAATTTAAGGTATAGTGATTCTCAAAACCAACTCTATTTTGTTACCCATATTTCACATCGATTTCATTGTGAATATTACTCTCTTATTTCCAAATAAAAATTTCAATATTATTTCATTTTTATTTCATGGTTACAATGTTTTACTCCTTGATTTTTAATCCTTATACAATGGTATTCATAAAAGAAATTTATTTCCAAAAAAACATTAACTCCTCAATTGTTGTTTCTTTTATAAAGAACAATGATATTTTCTTCCAATAAATGAAATCCCATTTTTATTTTGGATCCAAAAAACGTTATCTAGGAATGTGTAATTTTTTAAGTCCTTATTGAACCCATTAAATTTAAAGGATTATTTCATCACTATAATATTTATATTTTCTATGAATCATTCCTGATTATGATAATATTTTGATTATCAGGTGGACCCAAAATGGTATATCCATAAAATTCATTTTATAATGTTATTTATTTGAAGAGATTATGTTTATTATACATGAAAAAGACTCTAAAATTTCTCAAAATGGTGATTTAATGGTTTATGAACATATTTTATGTCTTATCAAGATGCAACCTCTATTCACAACTTTGTGTTGTATTTGGGCATTATGATATAATATATCATGTTTATACATTTCCACATTTTATGAAATTATTAAACGTTTTACTCATGGTGTTCATGATTATTCCATGATAATTATATTATGATTTTTATAATTATAAACTACGAAAATTTGATTCTATTACCCTAGTCAACCTCTTCCTCGGCTTTTAGGTCCCCCCGTTTATTAATGTATATCCTCAGGTGATGACATATAATAAGTAGGAAATGATATTTTATAAGGATAATGATGAAGGATTTCAATAAATATTAATGTTTTATTATGTTCAAGTAATTTGTGATCATAATTCTCCAAAGACACTAAACCTATGGATCATGGATTTGAATATCTATTATTTAGTTAATCATAAATATAGCATCAAATTCTTGTATGAAATTGCAGGGTAACAATAACATTGAACCATTTATTTTGACCAAAATAATCAATATTCTCTTATCCAATTCCATATCCATGATATATAGGTCATTTTATCCCCATAATACCAACCATAGGATTGTTATGTGGAAATATAAATTATTTCTTTCATTGAATTGTTAATCTTTATACGTGATCACGTTCATTTTATATTTTTATTACCTCCTAAACATATGGGGAATTTATCATAAAAGAAGAAATTATTTTTTCCAACTCTTCTTAAATTTGATTATGATTATTAAATAACCACTTTCCAACTTTGTTCACATTATCTGGGATGTGAATATATCTCTAATGAAAACATAAAACATACTGTCCCCATAGATATAATTAATAAATATTCTACCACTATATTTAAAATATGTTTTTACCATGTTTTTATGGTTTTTATAAATAATTGTAAAATATTTATTCATCTAGAATCATAATATATCATCTAGCTAAATAACATTCTATCCCTTGAAAAAATGATAAATCCACTCATGCGTACATGTAGATTACCTCCTCTACAAAGTGATTTGACTAAATTTTCATTTTCAATTTTCGTGGATGGTAATCAGGATAGAATTAGTGAATATATTTTATATATATAAGTTAATTATTATTATTTAATGTTTAATTGTTATATACATTTTATTCAATATGTTGGTTGAAATGTGAAGCATATATTTTATTATACAAACGAACTACCATCTCTTTGAATGCTGTAATTCATTTTTAGGTATACTATTATAGATGAATACAATTTTTTATTTAATTATAATATAAATTATATTTATATCATTATTAATATTATGTATATGATGGAACTGTGATAAATACACATGGAACAAATCTACCAATAAAAAGAATATAATAAAAACAATGTCGATATCACATGGAATAATGATATTAACAAATAGTCATTAATATATGGGTGATAAAAATTTAAAAGTAAATAATATATTTCATTATATGTTTGATTAGGGTTTCATAATATATTTTAATAAACCTTTATTTAGTATAAACGATTTTTTCACATGTACTAAGGAGTGCATACTTGAGAAGATATTTGCATCGCATTTAATTCAAAGAGAAACTAGACATATTCATTAATTTTCTCTTTTGTGTGGTGTATATAATTAGAATAAATTTATTTTAGGATTATTATGATGAAAATAATGGGATATTCATATCCATATGATTTTTATTATTTCATATTCCTTAATATTCAAATGTTTCCAATGTAATTAGTGTATATGTACAATTTTATTATTTTTCAGGAAGCATTTTTTTATGATTATGATAAAAATATATTATGATCTATCACTCAACAATATCATTAATTTTTTTATAATCCAGTTTTTTCATGAAAAAAATTTATTTACATTATTTTCCTCGTCTTATGTTCCTAAGATACTGAAAATATGTTTTTATGTAAAATTGAAATTATTTATCACTTATGTAGAATGAAAATTATCCATTTATATCATGGTCTTCCAACAAAATTAATCGATGTTTTTTTCTATTTTCTCATGCTTGTTCAAAACCATTTTTACAATTTTTTTTAGTTTCTAATGGGTTTAAAATTAGTCTTATTTTAATTTCCTAAATGACACACATTTTCAATATGTTTAAAAATATAAATAGATTTTTTTCAATAATCATATACAATAATAATGAAATATTTCGATATCTCAAACACATAATTATATAAATCATCACTTTTATATTTTCTTGGATAAATTCATGGTAATTTATTTTCCCAATGTTTTGATTATATTTTTTTATTGTTATTGGAAAAGTGGATTAAGTATATTTAAATTAATGATTTAATGATCATGTAATGGTATTCATAAATGGAAATAACCAATGTCATCACTTAAGATTTTTTCAGGATATGATTAAAAGATCTCATTTTTATTCATTGTATGGATGGGTAATTTTGATTATAAAATGATTTTTATCCAAAACCATTTCATTTAGTGTCTTGATTATTTTTTGAATTCTTTATGAAACCTATTTTCTTTCTTTTGTTATTATATGGTGAATTTTATAGGATCTTGTAGAACATATATATAGGATTTTCATTATATGACAGCTATTCTTTGAAACATATATCTCTCCAATTTATTGGTAAATGATTGAAATCTCATGAGAAAAATCATAAAAAAATGGGGAGTGAAACCAACATAAAAAGGGATATTATCCCCTATTATAGTCTTCAAAGTGAAAAAATATTACTATAACAGTTTTTAGAGTGAACCTAATGCAAAATGATTGTCTTGGGAGATGATTTTTACTACTATAATGATTTGGGGAGTGAAATAAATCCACTATGATTTTCTACAGAGTGATCCCTGACTTCTATAATTGTTTATTGAGTGAACCCAATAAACTATCATTTTCTTGAAAATGTGAATTGAAAACTAATGAAATGAGTTTCTATGATTATATATATATAATATAAAATGTATAATTCCCATGATATTCTCTTATTTCTCATGTTCTTTGATTCCTTTATGATTCATGTATTTTGAATATCCAATATCTAAGAAATTAAATTATATTTTGGTCTATGATATGAAGTGTATACTTTTTAAAATTTTCATTCTCATGTTAACACGCCTTTTGTTCCCTTGTTTGATGATATCTCCAATATTAAACTATACAGAACATCTAATCTCACATATTCTAGTTTTTTATCATCTATTATATATGAATTATGTTGTTAGTAATGGTATTCCAAAGAATATTTCTACTTATTAATGGATAATTTGGAGGTGATGTAAATCTGTTATTAACCAATTATTTATGTATCCAGTTTTCTGAAGGCACGTTGACTATACAATTTTATTCTAGATCATTATGTTGTTTAATTAATTTCCATATAAAAAGAATCAATATCATTGTATCAAATGTATGGGTCACAACATTTTGAATCATTGAAATTTTTAGTTAACCATTGGAAACTATGGGGAGAAAATTATAGAGATAACTTGAGGGATATTTCTATGTATTAGGTAAAATCATAATGATTTATTAATAATCATGGATGGCCCAGGTTAAACCTATGGTGTCAAAGAATGAGAATAAGGTAACATTATTTTTGAAAACTATAAATATATTTCTTGATTATGTGGTTATACACAAGGATTATTTCCTCTCACACTATGATTCTATGCTTTATTCAAGGGAAAACCCCTGAAATAATCATGTTAGTGGTGAATGTGAAGGATAATGTAATTATATTCCTCCCAATAAAAAATTCTTATTGATTGTTGAAAAAAATAATTCAATTCTATGAAATCAAAAAATTCAAAATATATGAATCATGATGAACATAAAAATTATCAATAGAGGGGAAGATTTATCTTGATTACTTCCTTAGAAAACATGAACCTCATTCTAGGGGATAATTAGATCCACTAGTTTCTTATAAATATATCCATGCCAATGAAAATATATTTTTCATTTTCTACTATTACAAACATGAATAAGTCATTTTAGACATATATCATATGGAAAATAAAGCAAATAAATGGTGAAAAAATCTAAATAACATTAGGAGACAATAATGAATTGAATCCATAGGCTATGATTAGTATACAATCTCACTTTTGAAATAAGTAATTTTATAGTAATATTCATATTAATATTGATACGGAATTCATTGAGATAAAATATATGGATGACTAATCTATTTATTCCAAAAGGGAATCTTTTATGTGATATTTATGGTGCAGTACTAATATTACCATCCAACATGAATGTATGGTTGATCGATTCATTAGTGTATTAAAACCATGTTCTAAAAAATAGTTTGCAATAAGATAATTTACTATTTATAAATAATTAGTTCAATGTTATATCAAGGAGTATGGTGATATTATATTTACATATCTATCATATAGATTTGTTATGAAATTTATGATATAATTCAAATAAAATTCTAAAAATCATAGAGTGAGTAAGATAAGAAATCCATTATGATCTAAATGTGTAGGTAAAATAGTTGGAATATTGTTATGGCAGTGGGTAAATTAATTATATGTTTAAAGTACTTCCATCATGATATCAAATTCCGATTTGATGGGAAGAATTTATCTAATCATATGAACAAATAAAAATATCTATTGAATGTAGTAGTCAAACATCATCACTACAAAATCATGTTGTTTTGGGAATAATGTGAATCACTCCCCTAATCTATGAGATAATGCGGACAATAAAAAAATCTCCTCTAAATTATAATGATAATAATAAATATTATATAATTACTATATTTGGTATGAACTTTGAAAATTAGAGTAAATTTACACCTAATATGTAGTTAGGGATTTCATATATCTATTTTTATGAATAACAGCAAAGGAATTCTATTTATTAATCATTTAGTGAATCATTATGTTACAATGAGAATTTATTCTCACCCTATAAATATATTTTAGAAATAAAGAATACCTAGTTTATATTCTTGATAATCGTTAGATCATCTATTAGTGAAACAAATAATACCAAAATTCCAATTCAAATGTTATTTGTTAATATATGATCTTATTTATAGAATAAATTTTTTTTATTATATAATAATATCTGATTTTTTTGTGAATTGTTTTACGGAAATACACTATACATATACAACTTGTTAGAATAAAAAATTTCATGATTAAGCTTATTTTAATATAATAATTAATTTGATCATGGAACAATATAATATATGATCATTAAAATTAAAGAGAAATAATTTAAGACATATATATTTTGAAGGATCCTTGATGTTAACTATTTGTGTAATTTATTAAGATGAAAATTCTATGTCATTGGAAAAATCATTCAAACCATTTGGGTTTTGGAAATTATTTATAGGATGAATAAAGGGATTCTAAATTTTAAGATTAATTAAAGGTTAATTTTTGTGGTTTGGGAATAAAAATATTAATCTTAATATTCATTTCATTAAGTATGAGATTATGTAGAAATTTATTAATCCACAAAAGGTTGATATTATTCCTATTAAATGGAAGAAAATATAGTAATTATATATTTTATCTTTTAAAATTCCCTTAACAATTAGTACATGATCTCATGTTTAAAAAATATTTCCAAATTTCCATTACTACGAATGAATTGATGGCCTAGCAAAACCACTTTGCTTTGCAGTTTTTGACTACTATATTTATAATGATCATTTAGTTCTGTTTGACCAATGATATATAGTCATTATTTTTCTTCAATATTTTAACCTCCTGCTAATTATATTCTATTTTCAAATGTAGTTATTTTTCATTCCAAAATGCATTCATATTATCATTTCCCTTTTTTGAAGAGGATGTTTTGTTTACCCTTTTTATGTTTTGGTATTTCCAAAATAGAAATTTTAAAATTTCAACCCCTTAATTATGAAGAAAGAAGTAAAAATTACAGGGATGAAATTTATTAATATGTTGGAGAATATATCACCCCATGTTTTTATGAACTCTTTTCTAAAATTAATTTTAATTTCATCGATATCAATTATTACACAGAACCCCAAGCCAATACCTTACTTCAAATATTATGATGTGATCATTTTATCCTAGTAATTAAAATTTTCTGTATGAATATTGTTATTTTAATTATCTGGAATTAATATATACAAATTTCCAACTAAATATAAATTTATTGAAAAAATCATATTAATTATTCAATAAAATGATATTTTAAATTCTATTCTTCCAAAATATATTTTTCATTAAATTTATATTTACTTAATTTCATGTTAAAATATTATAATACATTTCTAGAACTTTTTTAAATATTATTTTATAAATATGATATCATTTTTTAAATCATCATATCAAAATTTGCTTATATTGTGTTTGTTTAATTTTTGAAAATGATTGAAAAATTCATATTTTTATAGAAAAGTATATTTTCAATTAATTAATTGAAAAACGGAAATAAATTTTTTTATTTGAATTAAATTTTTATTTTGTAATTATTATTTATAATATTCCCATTATATTATTTTTAATTATAATTAAAAATTATTTTTTCTTAAAAATACCTTATACATGAAAGTAATTTTTTTGTTGAAAAAAATTTTATATAGTAATTTTTAAATTTAATCATAAAATATTTTATCATACTTTTAAAGAAAAAAAATTGGAAAATGGATAACATTTTGTTACTCAGTATGATTAAGTTTTTTTAAAATGAACCTTTTAATTTCAGTAAATATTAATATTAACCACGACAAAAAAAATTATCTTAAAAATAAATTTGTTAATCAAAGTTAATACATAGTTATATTTGATTAATTATATCATATTAATTCATATTGAAAAACAATATAATAATAACAATTTCAACTTAATCATGAAATATATATTTTATTGGAATCATTCCATGAAAATGGATTATATAATATTTATTGAGACGAAGAAAATATATTAGTATCTTAGTTTCAAATATATTTTTTGTGTCCACATAGGGTTCAAGAAAATTAATGAATTAATTTAAATTTATATATTTTAATTAATGAAACTATTTTAACTATGGATATTTATTTATTTTTTTTAATTTCTTTCATAATTATGTTAAATGTATTTGTAATTCCAATTCATTATAAAATGAATTATGTGGATAATAAAATATTTGATTTTAAAAATATGAAATGAAATATAATATGATTTATTTATAGTGTTACAAAAATATTATATATAAATCTTATAGATTTTTAAATAGATTATATTAAAAAAACATCATATTAATGAAATTTAAGTCAAATTAAATGAATAGTGTATGAAATTGTATTAATTTGATTTTGTTAAAAAAATATTCAAAATTTAAGAGAAAATAAAAAAAACTAAAAGTGGAAATATATTATATGGTTACATATAAAATTTAATCCCCTATACAATTATGTGCCAATTTACACCATATTTTTAAAATTATAACCATTTAAGAATGAAATAATGTAACACCCCGAGCTTTCATGATACACTTCTCTTTTAATAATGCAATAGCTTGCATTGTACACAAGTTCGAGATTCTAACACACCGTGACCAATCAAAGTAGCAGTTATGAATAGTAATACCTACCTTTTGAAATTATATAAATTTTATATTTCAAAATGGACTTCATTTATGGATTCAGAATATCGAAATTATCCTATGTTGAATTTTTGGTATTTTTCTGAGAACTTTCAATTTTTTATGAATAGTGAAAAATACAAAAAACAACTTTTATAATCTAAATAATTTATAGTGATAAATTATACTATTTAGTGGTTTTAAATTATAATTATAATATATTTTTACATTTTATCCAATGGTGGTCATTATAATTAATTCCACTTTGAAATTGGGCATAAACAATTGTCAATCTTTTGATATATATTGTTTCTTAAAAACACGCTATTTGTTGTGATAGCGGGAATTAATTATAAAATTAATTAATGCAACTTGTATTTTTGGAATTTTGTAAAATAGACAACATTTTTGAATTCGAAATATCAATTATAGCTTAGGGTGAAATTTTGGCATTGTTCTGAAAAAACATCAATTTTTGATTAATAGTGAAACCACTAAGTGGTAGTTAAAAAACTGATTTTTCGTTTAAATGAAACATTACCACTTCTGTGATTTGATTTTAAAAAATACGACATACATGGTTTTTATTATGAAGTAAAATGTGGTTCAATGGGATTAAAATAATTTTTCGGTGAATAGTAACTTTTAAGTTTATTTAATCGCGATTAAAGGTAATTAATGAAATTTAAGGTAAAAATGATATTATAAAAATATGAAAATACCTTTACACTTGTCCTAAACCCATTGGATGTGTCATGGCCGACCAAGACAATCCATGGGTCAACTTGGGGACCCCATGGAGCTACTTTGGTAGGAAAATGACATAAATAACTTTTATTTAAAGTTAATATAAGAATGTCCCAAACATAAGTTGTTTTACTAAACCAATTTTTAAATGTGGTTATACAAGTCATAGTTTTGACTATAAATATTCATTAGAAAGCTAAAAAGATTTCCTAAATCATGATATTTTTTTTATAATTTTTGAACATTAAATAAATTAAATTATTTATGACATCATGATGATGCATCGATTACCGAATTAATTACCGATTTTAATAAAATGGAAGAATAATGTAAAATCTAAGACTTACACGTGTCCAAATCCTATTTTATGGGTGTATTTCGAACCCTTATCACCTTATACTTGAGATATATAATTTTTGGACCTTTATAATTCGACAATAATTTCATAATAAAGTAACATTTCAATCCTTCAAAGAGTGCCCCTCCTCTCCTCTTATAAAAGGCCCCCACAACTCCCATCTTATTCACACCTTAAAGCCATTTGGCTCGGCCAAACTCTTCCCAAATACTCTCCCAACTTCCGTCTCTTACTACTAGAAGCATCACTTTAGGATTAATTCTTCCCAAGGAAGCCATTGGCTCAAATCAAAAAAGAGTTACCCAGTTTTAAGGTAATGTCTTCTCTAATGTTGTTATGTTTTATTTTGCTTCTCCAACCCCCTAAACACTTTTTATTCATTTCTTTTGTCACAGCACCAGTATCTTCAATATACTAGGATGTTGTTATGAGAAGGATTTTATTTACACTTACAAACACCTTCGTCTAATGGTTAAAGAACATACTGTTTTTGTGGGTGGAGAATTACTGCCTCACGAAACGATGATTGTTCAAACTACTTTTAACACCTCTCATGGTGGCCATTATGATGACACTATTTTTTATATATGATATATATTATGTTTATATTTTCCTTATGCTTCTGTATTATTCATTTATGGAACACCTATATGATTTTCATTTTGGATAAACGCGATAATTTCATTTTAGGAAGCGCGTTCTACCACCCCCTCAAAGTGATTTGAATCGTTAATGCCATATGTGGGATTAATTGAGTTTAGGCTTCCTCTACAAGACATAGTTTTTTTAAATGAAAAATAAATAAAATGTTTTAATTTTATTTTATTCTGGTATTGAAAATGGTTTTGAAAATGTTTTTATATCAATGTGTTGTATTGATATATTGTGATTGAAATGTGGAAATGTTATGTTTCCCTTATACATGTTTTTTGTGATACGATTATGTTATGGTTTATGATATGTTTAAACCTATTCATATGAGGAATGCATTGGACTTAATAAGTGACGGGGTGGAGACTGCGATAGCTCCTCAATGCATTGGTAGGTCTCATGAGACAAACTAGTGTCTTGGCACGAGGCGTTGACAAAATCTTATTTGTGGTCTTGGCACGAGGCCTTGGCTACGTGGTGATGATAGTCTGGCATTATGCATTCCATCATTATGAAAGTTCTTATTGATATTTCATGTGATTATTCAACTAGTAGAATATCCATGTGAGTATGTGAATGGCATTATTTCATTTTACTATTGCCATATTCTGCTAAAGTTCAAGTTTAAAAGGCCTTTGTTTTAGTTATACATTGCCTTAAATGTTAATATTTATTTATGAAAGCTTCCGCTATATTGTTATCCTTACTGAGCATCTGAGCTCACCCCATTCAATGTTTTAATTTTTCCAGGATGTGAAGAAGTATATTATGAATGACCTGCAGGGATAATATAAGGGGATATGAAGGGAAGATGTTGTAGTTTTATTTTACTTTATGATGTAATGTAAGACTTATGAATGTATCTAGTGTTTCCAAGTCTACTAAACTAATCGGTGTTTAGAGACTTGATCTTTTTTGATCATGCCAATGCTAGGAAATAATGCACCAACTCTGGGTAACTGGGGTCGGGGCGTTACAGTTGGTATCAGAGGCAGTTTAGTACTAACCTTGGAAGCTAGATTTAGATAAACTCTGATTAGAGCACATAGCCCAAAGATAGACTTTGAGGATTAGTATAGATGAACTTCCTAGAATTTTGGTATTATGGAGATTTTGTGAGTGTTCCGAGCAATAAATCTGTGTCCGGATACGAGCAGGTAGAAGCGGCTCTGGCACAGATGTACCTAGGGGTAAATCCCGAAAACACCGCTTTGAGCTAGACTCGAACGGGAACTGGTGCACTACAATGGGCCTTGCTGCACTCTTGGTTACGACACTCCCGGGGGATATGATTAGGATAATTCTCATTTTCTATAAAAACCACTATGAAGGGTTATGAGTATATATTTCCTCAAAGAGAACATTTTTATGATTATGGATTATATCCATAAACAGTTCAATTTATGTTAAGTATTTTACAAGTATGGAATTATGTATTTTGATTCATAAACTAATCAAGTTTATGCCATTATTTAGAAATGATGCCTAGTGGAAGGAATGGAAACCATATCAATGCACGCAGTCCGTGTAGGGGTTTCCCTCCTGCTTAAGATAATTATTGTGGATCTAGAGATACAACTGGTGCTGATGAACTTATTACCATACTGGGACAACTCACCCAGGTTATGAATAATAACCTTACTCGTATGGAGCACCCTGATCCACAACATGGAGGATCAATGATAGACTGCTTTATGAGGAAACAACCACAAACATTTTATGGGGGTACAAATCCATTAGTAGATGAAAATGGATAAACTCCTTAGAGAAAATATTCCACGCCTTGGGGAGTAGCGAAAGGGAGAAGGTTGTCATGGAAGTTTACCGCCTCACTAGAGATGCCGATCAATGGTGGTCGCTGATTCAAAATACAAAGGAAGATGAATAAGTATCAAGTATGGAATGGATAGAGTTCAAAGAGATTTTCTTAGAAAAATAATTTCCACAAGACCATCAAGCAGATGTGGAAAGGAAATTTCTGAGTCTAAGACAAAAGGAGGATGAGAATGTCGCAAAGTATGAGGCTAACATTACAAGGTTAGAAAGACATGCTACAGATTATATATGTAACCCAAGAAGTAAGATTGATCGTTTCTTTGATGGGTTAAAACCATTTCTTCGTCAAGCTTTAGTATCACAATCCTTCTCATCGTACGAAGATACTGTCTCATGTGATATCAAGACAGAAAAGGAATTCTCTAAGTCTTATGACAACAAAGTAATGCAAGAGAGGAAGATAATGGTGGAATAAGAGATGGATAAAGGGAAAAAGGGAAAGAAGGATTTTCCATTATGTGATAATTATGGGAAAAATCACCCTGTTGCTTGCCTAAAAGGAATGGGAGTTTGTTATAAATGTGGACAAAAAGGTCACCAGGCTCGTGATTTCAAGGGAAAGAAAGAGGCTATCAATGTTGAATGCTACAATTGTAGGGAAATGGGGAATTGTGCAGATAAATGTCCTAAGAGTTAGGGAAACTTACCTCAGAAAAGGCCAAGGGATCAAGGACAATATTATGTTTTTGAAAAAATTGAAGTAGAATAATTAATGTATTGGTGCTTTTGGACTCAAGGATTATATTCTGGTTATAAGAATAATGTGATATATATAAGGATTGTACTGCAGTACTTGTTATTTTCATTATGGTTTTAATATGATTAAGGTAATCATATTTTTAGTATGTGACAATAAGAGAAACTTTAATTTGTTTGGGGAATTTGATAAATTGATTTTGGAATTAAGAGATCTTTTAGATAATGTCTGGACAGAGGTATTTTGGATAACTATAAAGGCTGGGATGGATTAAGTTGAACTTTGAATAGTATTGTTTAAGGTAAAAACATTTATGAAGATTATTTTTGGAATATTATAATACTATATTTTTAAGAAAAGGACAACCTGCAGGATGGGGCATAACCCGTCGCGTCGGACAAAGCTGCAGGAATCAAACCCAAAACCATAGTGTGACAGGACATTATTACCTACCACTAGCCTACAGGAAGCCCCTGGTTATTACAAAAAATTTTCCTAATCTAAATGGCATGTGGTAATATTTAGAACCTTATACAATTAGGATAAATAGAATATTTTTGAGTTCTATTATCTTTTTGAGTGAAATATGAGTTTGAAGTCAAAATTATATGAAGGTTGAAACTCTACTTGTCAAGCATATATATATATATACCTATCTCTTATTCTATGAATAAATTGATTCATAAACTTTAGTACAGGGATATTAAAACAAAAAATGTGCTATCCTAATACATTATGTCTTGTTGAACTGATAATATTTTAAATCAACATAGATTGAAGGATTTGAGGCCCTCAATTTTACACTTGTTTGTGATTGATGACCTCAATCACTCCCTACAAATATTTACGTTTTTCATCCAATTATATGTCTCTAATTTCCACCAATGTTCTCCTTATCGAGACCATAATTTGGTGGTGACTTTTTTATTTCCATTTCCCACTTATTAAGGCTAAATTTTATTAACCTTATTTCCGATGTGGGTTTTCCACAAAGGTATTTTCTATTTTCAACCTTTTATTTTCAAAGAAAATTTTCAAATTGCAAGGACACAATTTATTGAATGTGGGGAGAATGTAACACCCCGAGATTTCACGATACGCTTCTCTTTCAATAATGCAATAGCTTGCATTGTACACAAGTTCGAGATTCTAACACACCGCGACCAATCAAAATAGCAGTTATGAATAGTAATACCCACTTTTTGAAATTATATAAATTTTATATTTCAAGATGGACTTCATTTATGGATTCAGAATATCAAAATTAGCCTATGTTGAATTTTTGGTATTTTTCTGAGAAATTTCAATTTTTTATGAATAGTGAAAAATACATAAAACAACTTTTTTAATCCAAATAATTTATAGTGAAAAATTATACTATTTAGTGGTTTTAAAGTATAATTATAATATATTTTTACCATTTTATACAATGGTGGTCATTATAATTAATTCCACTTTGAAATTGAACATAAACAATTGTCAATCTTTTGATATATATTGTTTCTTAAAACACGTTATTTGTTCTGATAGTGGGATTTAATTATAAAATTAATTAATGAAACTTATATGTTTGGAATTTTTTAAAATAGACATCATTTTTGAATTCGGAATATCAATTATAACTTAGGGTAAAATTTTGGCATTGTTCTGAAAAACTTCAATTTTTGATGAATAGTGAAACCACTTAGTGGTAGTTAAAAAACTGATTATTTGTTTAAATGAAACATTACCACTTCTGTGATTTGATTTTCAAAAATCCAACATACATGGTTATCATTATGATGTAAAATGTGGTTCAATGGTATTAAAATAATTTTTTTGTGAATAGTAACTTTTAAGTTTAATTAATCGCGAATAAAGGTAATTAGTGAAATTTAAGGTAAAAATGATATTATAAAAAAATAAAAATACATTTACACTTGTCCTACCCCCATTTTATGTGTCATTTCTGACCAAGACAATCCATGGGTCAACTTGGGGACCCCATGGATCCACTTTGTTAGGGAAATGACATAAATAACTTTTATTTAAAGTTAAAATAAGAATGTCACAAACATAAGTTGTTTTACTAAACCAATTTTTAAATGGGGTTATAGAAGTCATATTTTTGACTATAAATATTAATTAGAAATATAAAAATATTTCCTACATCATGATATTTTTTTGATAATTTTTAGATATTAAATAAATTAAATTATTTATGACATCATGATGATGCAGCGATTACCTCATTAATTAACGATTTTAATAAAATGGAAGGATAATGTAAAATCTAATAATTAAACATGTCCAAAGATTATTGGATGGGTGTATTTAGAACCCTTCTCACCTTAGCCTCTAAATATATCATTGTGGGACCTTTAGTATTCGAAAAGAGTTTCATAATAAAATAACATTTCAATCCTTCCAAGAGTGCCCCTCCTCTTCTCTTATAAAAGGCCCTGACCACTCCCACCTTATTCACACCTTCAAGCAATTTTCTCGGCCAAACTCTGCCCAAATACTCTCCCATCTTTCCTCTCTTACTCCTAGATGCCTCACTTTCGGAAAAATTCTTTCCAAGGAAGCCTTTGGCTCAAATCAAAAAAGAGTTACCCGATTTTAAGGGAATGTCTTCTCTAATGTAGTTTTGTTTTATTTTGCTTCTCCAACCCCCTAAACTCTTTTTATTCTTTTCTTTTGTAACAAAACCAGTATCTTCAATACAGTAGGATGTTTTTATTAGAATTATTTTATTTACACTTACACACACCTTCGTCTAATGGTTAAAGAACATATTGTTTCTGTGGGTGGCGAATTACTGCCTCACGAAACGATGATTGTTCAAAATTCTTTTAACACCTCTCATGGTGGCAATTATGATGACACTATTTTATATATATGATATATATTATGTTTATGTTTTCCTTATGCTTCTGTATTTTTCATTTATGGCACACCTATATGATTTCCATTATGGGTAAACGCAATAATTTCATTTTAGGAAGCATGGACTACCACCCCCTCAAAGTGATTTGAATCGTTAATGCCATAAGTGGGATGTATAAACGATGGAGTAAATGGTATTATACATTATATTATACTGGAATTATAGTATAACTTTATATAATTATAATTTCATTCCATTAAATACGGAATAGAAATGAAAGTAGCGTTCATGCGTACTTACGGATTACCGTCTCCATGAACGGTGCATTTCATTTCTTACCTCTAAATGTTACGTAATATCAGGAATGAATGTATATACTGGATATATATGATATATATGATATCTAAATCATGAATATAATTCTGGATATAATGGATATTTCACCACATGAACAACGTGTAATTATAGGAAGTTTATTTTTTACTCAAGTACCAAAGATCGACAAAATGACAGTTATTAACTTAAATAATTACACAATGTTCATAACATGGTAATAAGTGATATAAAAGAAATAATTAACATTAAAAATATTCTTAAGAAAATATAAATTAACTCTAGTTTATTATTTAGGTGGTTAAAGAACGATCGAGTCAAGTCGGACACGAGGTAAGGGAATTTCTTAACCCAATTTCCATTCTTTGGGTTAATATCTTACTTTCAATTTATGTCATGATATTATTATGTCCTATCTTGTATTAATACATTCTTTATGTGTACATATAGTGAATACACATAATAGATATATTTTATTTAATATCATCATTTTAAGGGACTTCTACTCAATCTCCATTCATTGAGGCATATTTTGTTTTATACACATATTTCTTTTATACGGTGTATAAACCCCTTTGACATTGACTTTTATTCAAAAGGAATATTTTTATACGAAGCATTTTACTAAACGAAAAAAGGAATGTTTTTTTTGTCGTATGTATGCGGCGAAAATGACTATTCTGCCGTCGTGACCATTATTTTAGTTTCAGCTTCCTTTAAAAGCCATAGTTTTTTTTAAATGAAAAATAAATACAAAGTTTTATGTTTTTTTACTCTGGTATTGAAAATGGTTTTGAAAATGTTTTTATATCAATGTGTTGTATTGATATATTGTGATTGAAATGTGGAAATGTTATGTTTCCTTTATGCTTGTTTTATGTGATACGATTATATTATGGTTTATGATATGTTTAATCCTATTCATATGAGGAATGAATTGGACTTAATAAGTGACGGGTGGATCCCAATATAGCTCCTTGATGCATCGGTAGGTCTCATGAGACAAACTAGTGTCTTGGCACGAGGCCTTGAAAAAATATTATTTGTGGTCTTGGCACGAGGCCTTGGCTACGTGGTTATGATAGTCTGGAATTATGAATTCCATCATTATGAAAGTGGTTATTGATATTTCATGTGATTATTCGACTAGTAGAATATCCATGTGAGTAAGTGAATGGCATTATTTCATTTTACTTTTGCTATATTATTCTAAAGTTCATGTTTAAAAGGCTTTTGTTTTAGTTATACATTTCCTTAAATGTTAATGTTTATTATGAAAGCTTCCGCTATATTGTTATCCATACTGAGCATCTGAGCTCACCCCTTTTAATGTTTTAATTTTTACAGGATGTGAAGAATTATATTATGAATGACCTGCAGGGATAATATAAGGGGATATAAAGAGAATATGTTGTAGTTTTATTTTACTTTATGATGTAATGTAAGACTTATGAATGTATCTAGTGTTTCCAAGGCTACTAAACTAATCGGTCTTTCAAGACATGATCTTTTGTGATCATGCCAATGCTATGCAATAATGCACCGACTCTGGGTAACTGGGGTCGGGGCGTTACAAATAAAATATTTACGGAGTTATGGATTAAATACTCTAACTAAGGGGTTAAAGAAAAATAAAACGATTTAAAGTGAAAATAAAAAATGTAAAACTTACATTTTATATATCTATTATAACCACATAATTACTTATATTAGAATATATTGATATTTGGAATCATTTTCTATGATGATGACTTCATTATAATTTATTTTGTTTTAAATTCCAAAAGGGGACCATCCCCACAATTATAAAAGGGAGACGAACTTTATCATTTCCCCCAACATTTTTAAATTAATCTTGATAATAACCATAAACATTACCATATAGACCCCCATATAAACATTATAAAAGTTATTTTATTCTCAAAATAACCAACCATAGGTTCCTTAACAGTAGATATAAATGATTTCTAAAAGAAGAGATATTCGATGTAACTGATACCATTCATTTTTTATATTATGATATCAACCTAATAATATAAATTATGGGTTATTAAATAAAAACAATGGTATTATTAATAGAAATAAATGTAATTTTATTATAAAATAACCCATATACTCCCCCATTCCAATAAAATGGTAAGAGAAAGTATTCCTTATCCATACATACTACTTACCATTTCCATGAAATGATATATTTCAGTGTCCCCCACCATGTGTAATGGATGTTTATTATGAAGGATTTAATGCGTATATTTGATAAATATGTTCTAATTATAATTACATAATTATAATTTCAAATATAACTTTTTACCATCCAACCAATTGGAAAAAAACTATAATGTTTCACATTCGTTCGGTGGAATACCACCATCGCGAATGGATTTCATTTGTTTTTCATTTCTATTTTATATGGATATTAATAGTTGTGTATTAAATGAATATATAATATATATATGATATAATATTTATTATTTTAATGTAAATTAATAGTTACCTTTACTTATTTCTATCATTCGAAATGTGAATTCATCGTTCAATCATGTATAAAACCCACTATCTCTAAGAATGATGTAATTCATTTTTCGATCTATTATATTATAGATGACCCCATATAAAGATATAACAAATATATATGTGATATATATATATATATATAATTATTAATATTCAGTATATTATGCATCCATTATTAATGAATACACACCAAAAATTGTAAACCTAAAAAAATAAAGATATAACACAAAACACTAATTTTAAAGAAGAATCATTAGTAAAAGAGTTGTGAAAATTTATAAATAAATAATATATAGTTTTATATGATTGAATATTATTCCATTATATATTTTTAATAAAAAATATATATTATACATGATATTTGAACATGTTTGAAGAAAGTCAGTATAGATTTAAGGGATTTTTTCTCACATTTATTTTTTGAGAAACATATCATATTAAGCACATGTTAATTATATGTGGTGTATATTCATCATATGAATTTATTTTATGGGTATTATCATGAATGTTTATTTATTTACATATCCATATAATTTTCCTTCATTTATGTATCTTATTATTTGAATGTTTATAAAGTGCTAGGGATTAGTTTTACAATCTTTTTATTGATCAAGATTGTTTTTTAATTTAAATGATAATGAAATTTAAGGATATATCTATCAATTATCTGATGGAGTATTTTATTCATGGGATATTTATTGAAAATAAATTTTTTACTTAAATTTGAGTAATTATATGTTTCTAAGAGTCTGAAAATATTTTTTAATTAAAATATAATTTATTTCATAGTAATGTGGAAAAACCATTTTCTTCGATATAAATGCTTAATAAATTTAATTAAATAAAGTTTTTACTATTCTCCTATGTTTTTTTTGATTTATTTTAAAACATTTTTGAATTTTTAATTTTTTTAAAAGGAATATTATTATCTTTTGCTAAACAATGTACTTTTTTTACATTTTAGAAATATGTTAAAATAATTTTTTCTTTTGATTTATTTGTAATAAAGGGATTTTCCCACTATCATGATTAGTGGATGCAGTAAAAATTAATTTATAATATTCCAAATCAATATTATATGGAATGTTTTTTCACAATATTTTGTGAGTTTTGTTTTCTAATATGACTTTCAAATTGGAATTAGTATTTTCCTCAAAAAGGTTTTAGTGATCGATTAGTGGTATTGAATATTAACTACAAAAATTGATGAAAATATAAATTACTTGATAAATTTTCCAAGTATTCTCTATTTATTGTATCTCATGATATTTTATGTTTATGTTTTTAATAGGATTATGAAACTCATTTCTTTTACTGTAGTTATGGGATGAAAAAAATTTTATGAAACCCATTTCCATTCATGTGCAATAATATAATGAATTTTCTATAATCTTCTAGAATAATTAAGTATGAATATTATTTTGTTATTGGCGAGAAAGAAATCATATAACCCTCAAATTCTTTTGGAAAAATTTTATATCTCATGAGACAAATAGGACATGAATTGTTAGTGAATAATATTCAATATTATACTATGCGCACAATGATAGTATTAGGAGTAGATCATGACTGCTAAGATTGTTTGGGGAGTGAACCCAATCCACTATGCTAGTATTGGGAGTGAAATTTGACTACTATGATGAATTGGGATAAACCCCAATCAACTATGATATCCTCGGGAGTGAAACTCCACAACTATGATGGTTCGGTGAGTGAAACATATCCACTGTGATTTTATAGGAAATAAGCCTTAAATACTAAATAATTTATTTTATATTATTTTTTTACAAATAAATCAAAACTTATGTCAATTTTATTCGCCTAACATTTTATGTATTTTGATTCCTTTACAATTCATTTTTTAACAAACAATATTTATTTCATGAATCGATTTTTTACCTATCATAAACATGTTATGGGTATTCAAATTCTTTTGTCTTGTATTCGTTTCCTTATGATCATGTTATCTTGATATCACCCTTACACACATTTACCTATATTATGATATTTCCCATTCATATGACTCTTTCCCCAATGTTATGAGAAATGTTGTTATCTATGATATTTTGAAGAAGGGTTCTCATTATTATGTATATATCTTATGATCTAATTATTTATTTATCCAAGATTACAAATGAAGAATAACTATACAATTATTATTTTAATTATTATGATATATAATTAATATTAATATATAACGATGAAATACTAATGAATGAATTAATGTATCTTTATAATATTTTTTTATATATGTGATGGAAGTATTAATATATTTATTTTTATATTTTAGGATACATGTTATCGGGGTCCTATAGATTTTATCATCAAAATAGTTTTGTAAGAACCCAGTTTTTGTTATAAAAGACTTCGGAAGATTTCTATACGTTATTCCAAAGTAAGGCGTTCAGACTGCGTGTGATTCCGAGCCCCGGTGAGGCCAGAATTAAATTTTCAATGTGTTCACACTGGGCACACAAAATATAGGGAATAACTCCAAAACAGTAATTCGGATCATAAATATGAGAGAAAACATGGGTCTGGAATGGGGTGTTTAGCTTAAGAACGACATAGAACTTGTCAGCGAGGGGCGTTGGGACCCCTCACCCATTACTGGAACGCTAAACAGATAAATAAAATAATTAATTTACTCGTTTAATGGTTAAACTCAAGTATCTCTTAAACAGTGGCTCAGATTGGAAAACCGAGTACACTGTTGAGTCTGTATTGTGCTGTTTACCCTAGGAGGTGTGAAACTTTCGCGGGTGCGGGTCTTCAGTGAAAAATGCCACCAGGAGTGTTTTCTTAATTTAGCGGCATCAAGTGTTGAGTTTTATAACTATTGAACGGGGCCTTAGATTAAAATTTTGAGACCGCAGTTGTGCTCGGGTGGTGGTGTTTACCCTAAGGGAGGATTAATCTTGACCCCGCACAGAGTTTATGATGTGGGTCCTTTCGTGGGTGATTACAAATTAATTAGGTTAATTTTTATTTCCCTACTTAAGCCAGTCCCACCCCTCCTCCCCTTGGTTCTTCCTCTGGAGAAACCCTCTCAAGGAGAGATCTCCCTCAAGGTCATGTTACTTTACTCTCCTCCATCCCTCTGGCAAGGCTGTGATGGCTCCGAGATATCGTATGTGAAGCATCTGGCAATGCCCATCAAGGTAAGCTCTCATTTTTTTATCGTTTTCATTCCAAAAATATTATTCAAATTGAATTCATTGCATCGCAATTCTGTCCGATTGTCGAACGAATCCCCAGGTTGCGTAGGGAGTGAAGTTATATTATCAACGATCCTTTTGGATTGAATTTCTGAGTCCCGGGGCGTCCGTGGTGGCCTCGGAAAGTTTCCCTGGCATTATCCTCTTATTCCGGTGGTTCTAGGGTGGTCTAGATGGTTTCCGGAAAATCGGGACGACTGAAGGTGGTGGCGGGCTTCGATGGTGGTTTCCAGGATGGTGGCGCAGTGGCAGAATCTGGGAGGCCTTCGGCGTGGTGGCGGCCGGCGCGAGCTGCATGCGGTCAGGCGCTCGGCTGGGTGAGCGAGCTTAAGAAGAGGTGGTTGGGGCTCGTGGACGGTGAGGGCGCCTGCATGCGGGGGCTCCGGCGAGTTGGATACAATGGCCGACCGGCTTTTTTTGGTCCATGTGCACGAGGGGAGACCAGGGTCAGTGACCCAGGCTGGCAGAACACGCCCCGAGAAGGGTGGGTCACTGTGAAAAGTGAGCCGGACTGGCTGAAGCCGGTACGGGCGAGGCGGGCCGGCCCGCGCGGTGAACCGCGGGCCGGTTCACGCATGGTGGGCTGACCGAACTGGCCCGACCCACCTCGTTTCGTCAGTTAAAAACTAAAATTCTAGTAAAATGAAGACTAGCCGTCGGATTTGCGTATCGTCAATAGAGATGGGTTCCTGGCATCGAGACAAACTTTTTATGATGGTCTCTGGAATTTTTTATTCCTGAGGTGAGGGGTTCAGTGGCGCGACACGTCCGTTAAGGGGCTTAGCATTTTCCTTCTGAGATTCATCATTCAGTCAACGCGGGCTAATTTGAAGTCCGATTTGACAGCCATCAGTGACATTGGGACCCTAGTGCTGAGGTGGAGCTTTCTAGGGTGATTTTAGGCTATGAAGCCGGAGTTGAGGCATGGACTCGACGTCCTGTCTTTTAAGATGCATGCATCGATTTAGAATTTTTTCATCGGATGCCTGTTCAGGGCGTGCAAAGAGTTGATTTTGGGTGTTTTTTCGAGGGCTCGACAATGGCAAAACCAGCCCGCTTTAATTCAGCATGATTCTGCGGGGCCCATGAGGGTTGTTTTGGGAGATGGCAGTGATTTACATCATTATCATCGGCTATCCATTTCGGACAAGTGGATGGTCAATCATGTGGGCTTTTTCGAGAGGATCACAATAGTGCAATCTGTTTGTAGTACTTTGGGACTGGGATGCGGGTCCCACGTAGCACCGCTCGTGTGCGGAATGTCAATATGCATATTTATCTTTAGATATCTGTTACACTCAAGTAAGCAGTCAATTTGACATGTTTTCCCGAGGAGATCGCAATGGTGCGACGTGCCCGACTATTTTCTGAAATGAGGCTCGGGACCATGGGACGTCGTTCGGGCGTAAATCAGTGTTGAACAACTTTTACGTCGGATGTCTGTTTGAGATGAGTAAATAGTCAATCTCGTGTGTTTTTCTGTGAGGATTACAACTATACAAACCGTTTGGATGTGCATTGTCTCTTTAAAGATCTCATTAAATGAGGAATCATGAATGGTGCTCTAGTGGCTGTTCTTCTTGCTGTGTTTGGAATCGTACCCTTGGCATGTGATTGCATTCACTCCAGTGAGAGTGAAGTTAGTGTTTAAAGTGGTTTGGTTGGCCGTGCTAGGGCCATGGAAAAAGTAGGTGGGTGAAATTACTCTTTCACCCTTCACATTGACATTGGGATATGTATGATCGATAGCCTTGGGTAGGAAATATGGTATACTCTGGGAGTATACGGGAATTCATGGAGGTACATGTTGTAGTTTTTACCTAAGAAAGTTTGTGTTCTTGGTTTGGAGATGGGTTTGGGCCACACATGGTGTGGGCCCCATGTGTGTTTCGTGTTCTACTTTACGTACCTTTGACCTCTCTTGAAGTAGAGGGTCCTTCTGTTCTTGATGGTTTCGACCATCAGGGTTTAGTGGGTTCCCAATGGTTCTGTTCTTGATGGATTGGCCAGTAGAGTTTTTTCGGTTCCCCTATTTCTTAAACTATGAGGGTTTTAGTATGACTTTCATTTTACTAGACTGCTGCATAATTTTTGGCTATGTGCATTCGTACAGTGTGGGTGTGCTCCCACATTCTAGAGTGATTTTTCTCGGTCTTCATTGTCAGTAGACTAAAAGGATTGGAGAATCTATCACCTCGAGAGGCCCAGGGAGATCCTCACATCCCTTTGTGTTCCATGATAGGGTTCTTTGGGTATTTGTGTGACCAACACATTATGCAGGCACTGATCTTCTACCCATGAGGTTGTTTATAGTAGGGTACGGAGCCCCCAGTGAGCCCTGGGCGCAGACTCCCTAGTTGTGTATCGAGATCATATCTTCCTTCTGTGATCTATCATGACGTATTTCCCACTCCGTGTTCTGATTACCAGTGGGGTACAATCCCGTAGGGATTGCGAGTGAGGTGCCATATAGCAGGGATGGCCAGTGTTGTACCATCCAAAAGGGATGGATAGTGGGGTACCATCATGCAGGGATGGTCAGAGCAGATCTGGTTCTCCCTCCAGCGGATTACCCTTTCACAGGGCTGGGCAGTAGGAACCCATCGACATTGAGAAGACCTCTCTACTGTGTGGCACGGACAATGTGTAGATTTATGCTCCCCTAGAACACTCATGTACGTGGGGGGATTTCCCCAGCAAGACGTGTCCTTGTGACAAGACCTAAAACCGGGCAGGCGAGTCAGTGCTGCCCAAAGCCGATCATGTCGAGGTGCGGTGATCTGAGCCCCTTGACTTGGAGTTCGGGGTAGTTGTACGGATACTGTGCATCGATGGTGTTTACTTCGGGGACTGTAGGCTACTCACACTCTTGGGATGAGCTACATGATGGATATCCCCTTACAATCTATTTCTGGCTTCTTGATTGAGCATATGGATATGTATATACCTTGTTCAGTACCCACTCCTTGGGTTTTGGTTACTCCCCATCCAGGAGAGGCGAAGACGTGTGGGGTATGACAAGTGCTTTCGATGTCAAGATCCTCGTGGTTGAACGAGTCTACTCTCTTACTATAGGTATAAAATACTTGATGAGATGTTCATCTTCTCATCGCTTCTAGATCCTTGTATTTGGACGAGTCTACTACCTTCCACTTATTGGGTTGAGTTGTACTCTTTACTGCACTCTCGGTTGTACTCCTCTACTTTTCCCTGTTGGTTCTACTACTCACCTCTTCAGTGCCACCTTTTTTCTCCCTCGAGCCTTTGGGGAATCATACTGAGTATTTTTATACTCAACACTGCTTGGACTTTGCACGCACTTGGTGTGACCTTGCAGATGATAGACAGGTTGGTCGTGACTTCAGCGGAGCATATGAGTTGGAAAGGATGGGCCGCGTGCGGTGGTCGTAGTCGGGTTCCAGGTGTGGGACTCTCCCAACTATTTACTTTTTTTCACCTTTTGTTGGGTTGTGGCACTTTTCGCGTTGGGTGTGTGTTTTTCCCTATTTTACCAGTTTACCTTCAGAACATTCTTTTTACAGTTTAGAGGTCGATTCACATTTTTGTGTTGTTTATAGCAGTTGGTACTTTACATTATGTTCTTTTATTTTTTACTCTTCACTTCTGCATTGAGTGGGCTGCATGTGTGTGTTTACAGGTACTTACGCAAGGACCCCCCTGAGTTGTTTAGCCATCGGCACTTTTAGCCAGCACCTGGCCTATGGAGGCAGTCTTGGGGTAGTTGCGGCTCGAGCTCGGGTAGGGTCGGGTCATGAGAAAGTGGTATCAGAGGTGGTTCGTTCCTTGGGGAATTTAATGGACGTACCTAATAGGTAATTGGTTGGGATTTAGGGAAACAATGTCAACGTGTCACGAGAGGGGCTATCAGGCTAGGGAGTCCAGTGGTGGTGCGGCGGCCGACGTATCTATTTACCCAGACCCTGATAACCCGCTTGTTGACTCGACATGCTGAGAAACCCGCTGCAGGGAAAATTGTTTTCTGCATCACATAGGATTGAGTCATTGACTGTCCTTCTTGAGTTATCTCCCCATTGTTGTTAATGTTATATACATATATGCTCATCTGACCGCGACACTCCTTGATAACATTCAGGATGTCTCCGCGAAGACAGCCAGCCAGGATTCTAGCATTGGTTCATGACGATGACCCTGTGAGCTACGGGGCCTCAGTCTAGGACCCATCGTACGAGTCCCTTTCTCCGAGTGGGCCCGTAGTAGCACCCCCACCTGGTGAGAAGTAGACAGCTTCAGTTGAGTAGATTGATCTTGATCATAGGTGGAGCACGCTCTGTGAGTTCCAGCGACAGAGACCGTTGAGGTTTAGTGGTGAGCTAGACCCTCAGGCAGGAAAGGTTTGGCTCAAGGCTGTGGTTTGCCTCTTCAGGCTTGCACAGACACCAAAAGATTAGAGGGTGGATTTGGTAGCCAGACTTTTCCACAGAGTAGCTGGGTGTTGGTTGAGTCTGGTCCCTCAGTTACATGACAAGTCGTCCCTTTCATGCGAAAACTTTCAGCTGCTATTTCGTGAGGAGCTTTACCCCTCCTTCTTACGCTCATTTCAGATCCTGGAGTTCCTACAGTTTCGGCAGAGTGGGATGATGGTGACTGAGTATGCGACTAATTTCACATACCATGCACGTTTTTACCAGGACTTGGTCTACAACGGAAACGTCTGAGCACGGATGTTCTAGTAGGGTCTTCGCTGAGAGATTCTGGCTATTATAGTACCCTTGGGAATTTCCACATATGCCAGTGTCCTAGAGTAGGCACTGGTGACAGAGAGTTTCCTGTCATGCTCTACAGTTGGTGGGGGTAGCAGGATCGATAGAGCTGAGACGTCTACTACATCTAGCAGGCGTCCGGTGACAGAACCTCAATGTAGGCGGCCTTCACACCACCAGTTTCGGAGAGTGGTCTTATACCATAGTGGCACCGGAGGGCACTGGGGAATCCTAGGGAGTGTCGGTGATATGTTTTTCATGGGAAAGGTCACTTGGTATGGGACATCCCAACCAGGTACGCTGAGAATATCAGGTAGGCAGCAGGTGCACCACCGCGGAAGAGGCAGCGCCATGATCGGAGTAGTGGACAGAGAGGCGGTTCTAGAAGAGGATCGAAAGGAGCTAGCAGTGGGGGAAGACCATATGAGGTCCTCCCATCACCACCAAGTGGTTCATGTTCGGCTCCAGGAGCTAACAGTTGGGACCGCAGACAGCTGTGAGCTTTGGATGTCTACGATCCTGTAGATCATGAGGTGGAAAGAGGTACGCTCTACAGCTCTTCTACTTTTTTCATGTAGAATTGATAGATTATGTGTTTGAAATGATTTTCTCCATACTCCTTGCTTGAGTTGTTACCAGGGTGACGCTGGGCATCGGTGTAACCCTGTGTTAGTTGAATAAAAGGTGTGAAACCTTTCTCATTAGTCGATGGTGGCGAATCCATAACATTTCGACCGTGTAAGAGAGACTTTGTCGTGGGACATCGACTATGAAATCTTGTGTGACCAAATATCCTTGTGTGTTTCAACATATGGATATTCTGATAGAGGGAATACCTGGGCCTTGTCCCAAGTTTGAAGAGTGATTTCCAGTCGCAGCGTGCGATGTGCGGGTTCGACAGGGTAGGTGAACTACCCCCGAGGGCCTTCGAGTGGTTTGGGACCATGCAAAGGGATGGAGAGGTTGTCTACCACTATGCCCAAACCCCCCCAAAAGGATTCTTTGAATTCCTGAAGTATCCCATGTGACTCACCTGAGGATATGTGCATGTTAAAATATGCACATCATCAGCAAGGGCAGACCCCACATGAACAGACAAAATCGTTTGGTCCATATGCGGTGATGCGGAACTGTGCAAGAGTTCATCTGGGTACAGGAGAACTAAGTGTGGGCTTAGTATCCTGAGTTGTTTCCATGGTTTTTCGTTTTGTGGACGAAAATTACGAAGCATGGAATGATGTAAGTTCCCGGTTTTTTCTTTAAAATCCTTTGGAATATTTCTATACATTATTCAAGAGTATGGCATTCAGATTGCTTGCGATTCTGAGCCCTGGTGTGGCCGGAATTAAATTTTCAGTGCGTTCACACTGGGCATGCAAAATAAATGGAATAACTCCTAAATGGTAATTCAGATCTAAAATATAAGAGAATTTATGTGTCTAAAATGGGGTATTTACCCTAGGAATGAAATATAACATGTCGGCATAGGATGTTGGGACCCCTCGCCCATTACTAGAATGTTAAACAGATAAATAAAATAAATAATTTATTTTTTTAATGGTTAAAATCAATTATCTCTTAAATAGTGGCTTGGATTGGAAAACTGAGGGCACTGTTGAGTACAGAGTGTGCCATTTACACTAAGAGGGGTGTAACTTTCGCAGGTGCAAGTGTTCTGTGAAACATTCCACCAGGGGAATTTCCATAATTTAGCGGCATCAGTCGTTGAGTTTTATAACTTTTGATCGGGGCTTGGGATTAAAATTTTTAGACCGCCATTGTGCTCAGGATTTGGTGTTTACCCTAGGGGAGGTTTAATCTTAACCCCACAAAGAGTTTCAGATGAGGGTCCTTTGGTGGGTGATTGAAAATTAATTAAGTTAATTTTTATTTCCCTACAAAATCCAAACCCACCCCTCCTCCCCTTGGTTCCTCCTCTGAAAAAACCCTCTCAAGGAGAGCTCTCCCTCAAGCTCAAGTTCCTCTCCTCTCCTCCATCCCTCCGGAAAGGTAGTGATGGCTCCGGTGGAACATCAGTGAAGCATCGGGAAATGCCCATCAAGGTAGGCCAGTGTTTTTTATATTGTTTTAATTCCCACAATCTTCTTCAAATTGAATTATTTGCATCGTAATGTTGTCTGATTTCCTAGTGAATCCCCTGGTTGCGTAAGGCGTGAAATTATCTTCCAAACGATCCTTTTGGATTGAATTTCCGAGTCCATTTGCGTCTGTGGTGGCCCCCGGAAGATTCTCATCCATTATCCTATTTTTTCGGCGGTTCTAGGGTGGTCCGATGTGTTTCTGGTGAATCGGGATGGCGGCAGGTGGTGGTGGGATTCAGCGGCGGTTTCCGGGATGGCGGCGTAGTGGCGGGATCTGGACGATCTTTGGCGTGGCGGCAGTCGGTGCGAGCTGCAGGCGGCCAGGTGCTCGGCTAGGCTAGCGGGCATCAGCGGAGGCGACTGGGGCCTGCGGACGGTGAGGGCACCGGCGTGCGGGGGCGCCAGCAAGGCGGAGACCAAGGTCGACCGGCTTTCGCTGGTCTGTGCGCAATAGGGGAGACTGGGGTCAGTGATCTCAGATGGCAGACCGCGACCCAAAAAGGGCGGGTCACTATGGCATGCGAGCCAGACTGGCTCAAGCCCGTCCGATCGAGGCGGGCCGGCCCTCACGGTTAACTGCCATCCGGTTCATGCAGGGTCGGCCAGGTGAACTGGCCTGACCCACCTCGTTTCGTCTGTTAAAACATAAAATGCCTGTAAAATCGAGACCAGATGTCGGATATGTGTGCCGCCTGCAAGGACGCATTCCTAGCATCGAGGTGATCTTTTTAATATTGTATCTGAAATTTTTAATTACCGAGATGAGGGGCTCAGAGGCACGACACGTCCATTATGTGGTTTAGAATTTTCTTTCCAAGATTCTTATTTCGTTCGGCGTGGGCTCATCCATAGTCCAATTTGACCGTCGTCAGTGTTGTTGGGACCCTATCGCCGAGGCAGATATTTCTAGGGTGGTTTTAGGCGTTGATCCTGGAGTTGAGGTGTGGACTCCATGGCCTGTCTTTTAAGCTGCATGTAACGCTTTATAACATTTTCTTCGGAATTCTGTTCGGGGCGTGAGAGCAGTCGATTTAGGGTGTTTTTCCAAGGTATTTTCAATGGAGGAATCTACACGCTTTAATTCAGCATGATGGTGTGGGCCCTATGAGGGTTGTTTTGGGAGTTGTTGGTGATTTCAATATTTATCAATGGGAGTCCCTTTCAGACAAGTGGTTAGTCAATCTTGTGTTCTTTTTCGAGAGGATCGAAATGGTGAAATCTGTTCGTAGTGCTTCGGGACCAGGATGTGGTCCCCACATAGCACCTCTCATGAGAGTAATGGAAATATGCATCTTTTTCACCAGATATCGGTTCCACTCAAGCGAGCAGTCAATTTTACGTGTCTTCCAGAGAGGATGGAAATGGTGCGATGCGCCCGACTGTTTTCAAGAGCATGGCTCGGGACCACGGGACGTCGTTCGGGTGTAAAGCATTGTTGGATGACTTTTACGTCGGATGTCTATTTGGGGCGAGTAAGTAGTCTATCTCGCATGTTTGTCTATGAGGATTACAATGGTACGAACCATTTAGATGTGCATAGTCTCTTTCGAGATCTCATTAATTGCGGAATCATGTAAGGTGCTTCAGTGGCAGTTCTTCTTGATGTGTTTGGAAGAGAACCCTTGGCGTTTTATTGCGTTCACTCCCGTGATAGTGAAGGTAGTGTTTAAATTGGTGTGGTTGACCATGCTAGGGCCGTGGAGAAAGCAGGATGGCGAAATTACTCTTTCACCCTTCACATTATATTTGGGTGATGTATGCTCGATAGCCTAGGGCTGGAAATGTGGAAAACTCAGGGAGTATAGGTGAATTCTTGGAGGTACATGTTGTAGTTTTTACCTGAGAACGTTTGTGTTCTTGGTTGGGAGATGAGTTTGGGTCACACGTTGTGTGGGCCCCATGTGTTTGCCTTGTTTTAATTTACGTACATTTGACCTCTCGCGACATAGAGGGTCCTTTTGTTCTCGATGATTTACACCAGTAGGGTTGAGTGGGTTCCCCCTGGTTCTGTTCTCCATGGTTTGGCAGGTAGAGTTGTTTGGGTTCCCCTGTTTCTTCAGATATGAGGGGTTTCAGTTTCACGTCCCTTTCACCGGACCGCGACATCATTTTCAGCTACGTGTGTTCATACAGTGTGGGTGTGCTCCCACATTTTGGAGTGAGTTGTCTCAATCCACTTCGATAGTAGACTCAGCAGATTGGAGCATGTATCACCCTGAGATGCCTGGGGAGATCCTCACATCCCTCAGTGTTCCCTAGTAGGGTGCTTTGGGTATCAGTGTAACCAACACATTATGCGGGCACTGATCCACTACCCATGAGGTTGTTTCATGGAAGGTACGAAGCCCCTAGAGAGCCCTGGGAGAAGAATCCCTAGCTATGTATTGAGATCATATCTTCCTTTTGTGATCTACCGGGACGTGTTTCCCACTACGTATTCCGGTTACAAGTTGTGTACCATCCAGTAGGGATGGCCAGTTAGTTACCATCCAGTAGGGATGACCAGTGGTGTACGATCCAGAAGGGATGGCCAGTGGGGTACCATCTAGCAAGGATGGTCAGAGAAGATCCGGGTATCGCTCTAGCGGATTACCCTCTCACGGGGCTGGGCAGTGGGAACCCGTCGACTTTGAGAAGACCTCTCGACTGTGTGATAGTGAGAATGTGTGGCTTGATGCTCCCCCAGAAATCTCATGTACGAGGGGTGCTTTCCCCACCAAGACACGTCTTTATGACACGACCTAAAACCGTGCGGGTGAGTCAGTGCCACCCAAAGTGGATTATGTCGAGGTGAGGTGATTTGAGGCCCTTGACTTGTAGTTTAGTGCAGACCTATAGATAATGGGCATTGGTGGTGTTTACTTCTAGTACTGTTGGCTACTCACTTTCTTGGGCTGAGCTACGGGATGGAGATCCCCTTACGATCTTGTTCGGGCTTCTTTACTGAGCATATGGATTTTTATATACCTTGTTCCATTACCCACTCCATGGGTTTTGGTTACTCTCCTTCCAGGAGAGGTGAAGACGTGCGGGGTATGCCACGTGCTATCCATGGCTAGCTCCCCGTGGTTGTACGAGCCTACTCTCCTGCTATAGGCAGCGAATACTCAACGAGAAGTTCATTTTCTCACTGCTTCTAGCTCCTTGTGTTTGGACGAGTCTACTACCTTCCTCTTATTGTGTTGATCTGTACTCTTTAATGCACTCTCGGTTGTACTCCATTACTTTTCCCTGTTAGATCTACTTCTCACCTCTTCAGTACATCCTTTATTGCTCCCTCGAGCCTTCAGGAAATCCTACTGAGTATTTTTATACTCACCCCTGCTTGGGCTTTTCCCACACTTGGTGTACCCTACCAGACGACAGACAGGTTGGTCGTGACTTCAGCCGAGCATAAGAGTTCAGGAGCTTGGGCCACGTGCGGTGCTCATAGTGTGGTTCCAGGTGTGGGACTCTCCCAGTTGTTTACTTTTTTTCACCCATCGCTAGGTTGTGGCACTTTTTGGGTTGGGCGCGTGTTTTTCCCTTTTCTTACCAGTTTACCTTCAGCACTTGGTTTTACTGTTTAGAGGTCGATGTACTTGTTGTGGTTGTTTATAGCAGTTGTTACTTTACTTTACATTATTTTATTTTTTACTCTACACTTCGGCCTCGAGTGGGCTGCGTGTGTGTGTATAGGAACTTCATCAAAGGCATCCCCGAGTTGTTTAGAATTCGGTGCTTGTCGCCAGCCCCTGGCCTATGGAGGCGGGTTTGGAGTAGTTGCTGCCCGAGCCCGGGTAGGGTCGGATCGTGAAACGTTTCCCATGACCTTAGGGGATATTTTTCAAAATTAGTTAATTCACATTTTAGGTCATGGACAAATTATAATGGTTTGTTTTAGGAATACATTTCAATGGAAGGACAATGGATCAAAAATGAAGTCTTTTAATTGATTGATGTGGAGGCTTCCATAATTTGTTTTATTTGTTTGTCTACAATAACATATGTTTGGATGAACCATCAAAATAATCATTTTTATTTAATTTCTGATATTATATTTATTTATTTGGTAATTTATGGGGTATTTTTTTCCAAATGGTTATCTAGTCGCTGTAATCCTCTATTTTACCGCAATATATATTTATCAGCTTATTTATTTTATTATATTTGACACTTCTAATTTTTATTGTACAATCTCTCCATTTTGTGTATTAAATCCTCACCACTTGTTTGTAGCCTCTAGAATTTGATAAGGGGTGTCAATGGTGAACTGACTATCAACCTTGGTATAATATGATTACATCATCTCAGGGGATTTACAAATGGAATCGATGATTGTTTTTTTAAAATTATGTATATTTTTATTATTATATGGATTTATGTTATTCTAATCATAGGATATAATTCATGTGTGTTCATAGAAAAGACATTAATTGTTTAATTCCATGTTACCAGGGTGGTGGGACGTTTTTTAGTTGGTTTTAGATTGACATTGGTGATTGTTTTTATGATATTTTTATTTCAATATGGTTATTATTTTTCTATTCACATGATGATACGACATGGGTTTTATTGATGAATAATACATATAAATTATTTTAATATGTCATGATAATGATATTACATAACATTTAAAATAATTTAATACGTGTTTTTTGGGTAATGATAAATAAAATATGTTTTTTAAAAAGGTTTTTAGCAAACTTGGTCAGATTATTTAATAATCTAGAATTATGTATTTTTGTAGAAAACATATTTTCTAGAATATAACAACTTAGTTAACAAAAATTTTATTTCAAGATGTTACCAATTCTCGAATAAATTATATATACATATATGATTTGATAATAACCATTCATTGGTTTGGTATAGATTTTATGAATTGTGTATAGTTTTTTGAAGACACATAGTGTGTTGTTTGAAGATTTACACACGTAGAGTTGACAATTGGAAATGATCAAAAATAATCATTTATCATTAGTTTATTACTTGATAGGAGCATATAATTACAAGTAATTCACAAGCATTATAGTTTTTATAATGATTCATCATTTATTCATTTGGTATATTAGGGGAAAATAATATAGTGGGTTTCATAATACTTTAGTGAGGATCTGGTTGGTGATATAGATTAGAAATATATCATGTTATCTATTCTTGAGATCCAAGAGTATTTTAAAATATATTTATGGTATCTTCAGCAAAGGATGAATGTATGATAGGTTGAGATGAATAACATCATATGGTGGTTTGATCCAAAAACCATTTGGTGTGGGATTTTGGTTGCCTCTCTCCTAAAATTAATGAATGTGGGGATATATTTTTGTGATGTTCAAGGTGTGTAAGATGGAGAAGGATATTCATGATAATGGTACCTTTATAAAATCTCTTATGATTTTGGTAAGAATATCTATGGTTATACAATTTTGGTTTACAATAGATTATGGGGAATTACAAAATACATGTGATGGGGCCCATAGTGATATTAATTAGATTTAACTAACTCATTATAGAAATAAATTATTATATTTGTTAATGATTATATTTTGTAATGAAATTTTTTCCCTGAAAGTGGATTTGGAATTGTTTTTTGGTGTCTTAAGGTGATATATACTTTTCAAAAACGAATTGGGGAACATAATGATATATAAGTTACTTATATGAAGTAGTGACTATTTTATATCGAGACCAAGGATTTAGATGAAAAATGGTAAATGTTTTGGGCAATTTTTTGGTATGGATAACTGTGATTCCATAACACTAAAGAAATTAAATATTAATATGTATTACAAGGATTTTTTCTGTTCTAAATGTGACATATAGTCCTTATGGGATGTTAAAGGATATGTTTCTTCAATTAGTCTGATGTTCATGCAGATAAAACATTAGTTTTATGTTTATGATTTTTATGTAGTTTTATTGTTCAACAAAAATAAAATTAATGTATGTTTTGGGAGACATTGTAATATACGTTTGAGTTGAGTGACTATGGTATAATGATGGAATGTAATAATTAGATGGTGAATTATATATTCTTATCACAAAAAAACCTAATTATAAAGCATAACATACCTTGAATTGGTGTGTTTCTAAATTATTTCACTAAATAGGTATATATTATAGTGAATGAACTGAGTTGAGCATGAAAGATTATGAAATAGGGTTAAATTATTAACATTGTATAATGACTAAATTACTAAATTGAGAATCTATATAGTTATTAAACATTTAATTTGGAAATTATGGTTTTAATTATGTTTATTTGAATATTTAAAAGTTTATCTCATTATTTTTAATCTGAAATGTATAAATGATATTGACTATTGGAACTCAACATTGATGATTACATGGTTTTAAATGTTTTTTTATTATAAAATTAACATTTTTTATGTCAGTAAAATAAGGCACTATAATATATTAGTTATGATTATTTTAGAGATAATTCACAGTGATATATGATTAAAAGAATTTATTATATGTAATTTTTCATTGTTAGGTAGAAATATTATCATGTAGAATGATTGTATAATGATTCGGGAATGATAAATATTCGAAAAAAGGGATTTTGAAAGGAAACTAAGTCATTTAAATTAGTTTAAATTTTAGAATAACTATATTTAGGAATGACTAATAGGTTAGAGATATACATTTTGACTCAATAGATAAAGTGGTAAATAAGGATTCATGTAGATGATTCAGAAGGAAAAATTTTATATAGGTGGGATTTGTATCATAAAATATAGCAATGTATTATTATAATTTTCTAATGGATTAGATTCCAAAAATACAAAATGTAGGTTTATTTACAATTTTTAAATTTAAATTTGATGAAAAGGGAGATGATTTTGATATGATGAATTTATTGTGGTTTTAGAGGTGGGATAGTGAATAGAAAAATCGGAATAACAAATATTGACGGTGGGAAAATTGGATGGGACCGAATGGGAAATAGTAGATGTAACATCCCATGTAAATAAAGAATAAAACATTTTCATATTTATTAGTATTTATGACTTAAATATTAATTTTATTTTAATGGGTTTGCTATGTTCGATAGCATACCCGATACGCAACAAAGAGTTTCTTTTAAATCTTACGTTGCACCCGAGTAATAAAATAATATTATTTTAAATGGTAGTTAACTCGTATCCATTGTATTGTTGGGAAGGAATAGAAATAACTAAAATATTATTATATGTGTTTTTTAAATGTTTTTACATTTATTCAATAATGGATAGAGGATTAAAATATGAAAAGAATTCAATTTTAGGCATAGATACTCTAATATTCACTAAAAGGCCGAACTATCGCCTTTTGATGGTGAACCCTCTTTAAATATAGTTTTGGTCACTCTTATACATTCTATTGGACAAAATTAAACTCTTCTTTAGAATCGGGACATCAAAATTTATTTGTAAAATTTTTGGTATTTTTCTGATAAAGTTAATTTTTTAATGAATAGTGAAAAATGTTGTATTTTAATTCAAAACCTCTTTTTAATCTAATTTATTTATATTATTATATTATATTTTTAATTGGGTTTAATGTTAAATTAGAATATATTTTTACCATTTAATCCAATAGTGGTCGTTGGAATTAATTTCACTTTGAAATTGGACTTAAACTAGTGTCAATCTTATGATATATATTGTTTTCATAAAAACATGGTATTTGTTCTGACAGCGGGAATTAATTATTAAATTAAGTAATGTAACTTATACATTTTGAATTTTTTAAAATAGACATCATTTTTGAATTCGGAATATCAAATATATCTTAGGGTGAAGTTTTGGTATTTTTCTGAAAAACATTAATTTTTGATGAATTGTAAAACCACTAAGTGGTACTTAAAAAACTGATTTTTCGATTAAATGAAATTTTATCACCTCTGTGTTTGGAATTTCAAAAATCTGACATACATGGTTGTCATTAGGAAGTAACATTTTGTTCAATGGGATTAAAATAATGTTTGGGTGAATATTAACTTTTATGTTTATTAATCGCGATTAGAGGTAATTAGTGTAGTTTAAGGTAAAAATGATATTATAATAAAATGAAAATAACTTTACACTTGTCCTAACCCTATTGGATGAGTCATGGCCGACCAATAAAACCCATGGGTCTATTTTATGGACCCCATGGAGCTACTTGGGTAAGATAATGACATTAATTCCTTTTATTTAATGTAAAAGGAAAAATGTCACAAACATGAGTTTTTTTTACTAAAACATATTTTAAATGGGGTTATACAAGTCATATTTTTGACTATAAATATTAATTAGAAAGATAAAAATATTTCCTACATCATGATTTTTTTAACTTTTAGTCATTAAATAAATTATATTATTTATGACACCATGATGATGCAGCGATTACCTCATTATTTAACGATTTAAATAAAATGAAATGATAATGTAAAATCTAAGACCTACACTTGTAAAAAACCTATTGGATGGGTGGATTTTGAACCCTTATCACCTTATCCTTTACATTTATAATTGTGGGACCCTTTTTATCTGAAAATCATTTTATAATAAAATATCTTTTCTTAACATTCCAAGAGTGCCCCTCCTCTCCTCTTATAAAAGGCTTCCACCTCTACCACCTTACCCACACATCTCAAGCCTTTGGTTCGGCCAAGATATGCTAATTTTTCCTCTCCACATCCCTATATTACTCCTAGAAGCCTCACTTTGGGCAGAAGTCATCCCAAGGAAGCCTTTGAGCTCAAATCAAAAGGAGTTACCCGTTTTAAAGGTAGTGTTTTCTCTGGTGTTCTTTTGTTTTATTTTTCTTCTCCAACCCTCTAAAATCTTTTTATTCATTTATTTTGTAACAAAAGCAGTATCTTCCATATACTATGATGTTGTTATGAGATGTATTAGAGATACATCTACACACACCTACATCTAATGGTTAAAGAACATACTGTTTCCGTGGATGGCGAATTTCTGCCTCACGAAATGATGACTGTTCAACACTCATATAACACCTTGAAAGGTGGCCATTAAGATGTAAATATATTTATATATGATATATAATATGTTTATGTTTTCCTTAATCATCTGTATTTTTCATTTATGTCATCCCATTATGGTTTCCATTATGGGTAAACGCGATATCTTCATTTTTGGAAGTCCGGACTACTGCCCCCTCAAATTGATTTGATTCGTTAATGCCATATGTGGGACGTATACAGGATGGATTTAAAGTAATTATACATGATGTTATACTGTAATTATATTATACCTTTATATCATTATTATTTCTTTCCATTAAAGTATGAAATTGAAATTAAAGGAGCATTAATGGGTACGTACGACTTACCGTCTCCATGAACGGTGCATTTCATTTCTTATCCCCAAATGTAATGTACTATTATAAGTACATATATATAATGGATATATATGATTTATGTTACATGTAAATGATGCATATAATTCTGGAATTAAAATATACATATCTCTAATTTATTTTTAATTCCATTAATATGACATAGAAACTAAAGTAGCGTTCATGCGTACGTACGGCTTACCGTCTCCATGAACGGTGCATTTCATTTCTTACCTCTAAATGATTATGTAATATTGTAAATACGTGTATATTCTGGATATATATGATATATATGATATCCAAATCATGAATATTATTCTGGATATAATGAACCTTTGACCACATGAACAACATGTAATTGTAAGAAGTCCACTCTCGACTTAAGAACCAAATATCGGCAAAACAAACATTATTAACTTAAATAATTACATAGTGTTCCTAACATAGTAATAAGTAATAAGTGATATAAAAGTAATAATTATCTTGAAAATGGTTTATAATCAAGTAGAAATTAACTCAAGTTTATTATTCATGACGTTAAAGAATGATCGTGTCAAGTCGGAACTGAGGTAAGGGACTTCGTCTCAATCTCCTTTCATAGAGGCAGGTTTTTTTATACACAAATTTCTGTTATACGGTGTATAAACCCCTTTGACTTTTAATTTTATTCAAAAGAATATTTTTATACGAAGCATTTTACTAAACGGCAAAAAGGAATGTTTCTTTTAACGTACGTGGTGACAACGACCTTTTCTGCCGCCGTGAGTATTATTTGGTCCTTGGCTTCCTCAACAAGTCGTAATGTTTTTAAAATGAAATAAATACCGTGTACTATTTTATGTATTATGGTATTGAAAATGGTTTTAATAATGTTTTTGTTATGTTAATATATTTTAGTGATATATTGTGATCGAAATGGGGAAATGTTTTCATTCCATTATATTTGTTTTATGTATTATGATTTTGTAATGGTACTTGGACATTTGATGGGTGGTTACATGATAAAGCATATGATTGGTGGTGCCATGAATTCTATGATGGGTGGTTACGTTATAACAACCAATGCATTGGGTATGGAAGTCGGCCGTATGGCTATTCCATTAAGTGATATGTGTGGAAGTCGACCGTATGGTTATTCCATTTAAGTATGTCTATGTCCAAAGTTACCTTTATATGTTATGTGTTCTTTATATGGGTTTTATGGTAATATTTTGGTTACAAAAGGGTATGTATTGATATTTTATTCAGTGAATAGTTTTTACTACTTCATAATGGTTATTACTTTGATAAAGTATACATGGTTTACTTGCTGTTTTGAAAAACTAAAAGTTTTTATTCTTTGTGTTTCCCGTATGGAACTTTTTATGCTCACCCCATGTTATTTTTTGAAATGTTTTTCACAGGACTTAATGTGGAATAGGGTCAAGTATGGGATCAAGGAATAGGCATGCTATCTAAAACATGGAACTAGACATGTTTCTTTTTAAGAGTTCTTATTTTATGGAAACTTAGTAGAACTATCTACTTTGTAATCTTTTAGGATGTAATAGCTAAGATCTAATTCTCTAAAACTCTAAACCTGAAAATATCCTCAATTTGAATTATTCATTTAATTCAATATTAAGTAAGGTTTACGGCTGGGGCCTAATAGTTGGTATCAAAGGCCGGTTTAGACAACTTTAGTAGTTAGGGTATTGTTAAATTAATGTCCATAAATTAATTTAAGGTCAAATTGAAATTATATAGCATTTACAGATTACCATGTTGCATCGTCTAAGATATTTTTGTGTTAAGAATCGTTTTTTCATAGAGGAAACAGAGTATCTTTTTGGGGAAGGCATACAGAAAGAAATGACCTTCCAAATCTGCATCCTGAGATGGTCAGAACCAGAATTGAACAATTTTTTACAATGATGGATTAGTTGACACATGTGAAAAATGTTGGCTGTTTTCAATGATGATATTTTTGTGTTTTCTAAAAGTAAAGAGGAGCATGAAATACATTTAAGGTTTATTTATCAAACCATAAAAGAAATGAAAATGTATGGGAAATTCAGAAAGTGTGAGTTTTGGTTACAAAAAATTTCTTTCCATGGTCACATTGTTTCAAAAAATGGCATCACTATTGTTCCTGCTAAAAGAAAAGTTGTTGAAGAATGGCCAAGACCCACAAATGTAACTGAGATCTGTAGTTTTCTTTGTTTGGCAGGTTACTACTGATGGTTTGTTGAAAAAATTTCACAGTTATCTAGTCCAATGACTGAGCTAACTGGGAAGGGTGTTAAGTTTATCTATAAAAAAGAATCAGATGATTGTTTTTAGGAGTTGAAATGAAGATTGGTAAATGCTCCAGTTTTGGCACTTCCTTCTAGGAATGGTGAGTTTGTTATATACAGTGATGCTTTGTTGAAGGTACTTGGTTGTATCCTTATGAAGAATGATCAGGTAATTGCATATGCTTCACGTTAGTTGAAAACTCTTGAGGTAAATTACCCTACACATGACTTGGAATTAGCTGCTGTTGTTTTTGATCTAAAAATTTGGAGGCATCATTTGTATGGAGTAAAGTGTGAAATATATACTGATCAAAAAAGTTTAAAGTATATATTCGCTCAGAAAGAATTTAACATGAGACAGAGGAGATGGCTGGAATTAATCAAGGATTATGATTGTATAATTCATTACCATCCGGGAAAATAAAATAAAGTGGATGATGATTTGAGTAGAAAAAGTAATGATTTATTAACCATGCTAAGTTTGGAACAAGATCCTTTGGTTTTTGATTTTATTAACTTTGGAATAGAATTTGTTGGTGCAATAAGTTATTCTGTTTTGTTTCAAGTGTCAGTGAGATCATCCCTATAAGACATAATTAAGAAAGCGCATAAGAAAGACAGTGGGTGGCAGAAAAAGATAGAACTGGTTCCAAAGGGTATGTCTCCTGAATTTAATATTGATAATGATTGTTTTTTGAGGTTTGGGAAGAGATTATGTGAGCCTGGTTATTCACAGTTGAAGAATGAGTTGTTATGTGAGGCTCATAGTTCCCCGTTTTCAGTTCATCCAGGAAGTACTAAGATGTACAGAGATCTGTGGGATTATTACTGGTGGGATGGAATGAAAAGAGATATTGATGATTTTACTGTGAAGTGTTTGACTTGTCAGCAGGTTAAAGTAGAGCGGTAGTTACCGAAAGGGTTACTTCACCCTTTACCAGTGCCAGGATGGAAATGGAAAAATATATCCATGGAATTTGTTGTGGGATTACCGAATACCTCTCAAGGTAATAATGAAATATGGGTTATTCTTGATCGAGTGACTAAATCTGCTCATTTCCTTCCTATTCGAGATACTTTCTCTTTAGATCATCTTTCTCTATTGTATCTTAAAGAGATTGTCAAGTTGCATGGAGCTCCCGCTATCTATTGTATCTGATCATGATCCCAGGTTTACACATAACTTTTGGAAGGGCCTTTAGAAGTCATTGGGTACTGAATTAAATTTTAGTCCAACTTTTCATCCTCAGTCAGATGGGCAGTTAGAATGAACAATTCAAACCTTGGAGGATATGATACGTGCTTGTTCGATGGATTATCAGGGAAGTTGGGACCAACATCTTTCTTTGGTTGAGTTTTCTTATAATAATAGTTTTCATTCCAATAGATAGATGGCTCCATTTGAGGAATTATATGTGAAGCGGTGTCGAACTCCAGCTTTTTGGGATGAAGTGGGTGAAAGGAAGCTGATGGGACCAGAATTGTTAGAAGAGATGGAAGAAAAAGTTCAGTTGATTCAGAAACACATGAGAATAGCTCAGAGCAAACAGAAAAGTTATGCAACCAATAAGAGGAAAGATCTATTTTTCGAGGTAGGTGATCATGTTTTTCTCAATGTTTCACCATGGAAAAGTGTGATGTGATTGGGTAAGAAAGGAAAGCTAAGTCCAAGGTTCATTAGACCATATGAAATTATGGAGAGAGCTGGATCAGTTGCTTACCGAGTGGCTTAACTCCTAGTTTATCTCAGGTACACAATGTTTTTCATGTTTCGATGTTGAGAAAGTATATTCCAGATCCATTTCATGTTTTGAGCCCAGAGGTAGTTTAGTTGGAAGAGAACATCTCTTATGAAGAACAACCAGTCCAGATTCTTGACCATATAGAGAAAGTGTTACGGAATAAGGTAATTTACTATTAAAGGTTTTGTGGAAAACCCATATGGTTGAAGAGGTAACATGGGCATCTAAAAATGATATGAGGGATAAATACCCCCATTTATTCTGATAAATGAATAAAATTGCGAGGACGCAATTCCCAAAAGGGGGGAAGGATTAACATCCCAAGTAAATAAAGAATAAAAAATTTTCATATTTATTAATATTTACAAATTAAATATTAATTTTACTTTAAAGGGGTTGCTATGTTCGATAGCATACCCAATACGCAACAAATAGTTTCTTTGAAATCTTACGTTGCACACTAGTAATAAAATACTAATATTTTAAATGGTAGTTAACACGTAGCCGTTGTATTGGCGGGAATGAATAGAAATAACTAAAATATTATTATATATGTTTTTAAAATGTTTTTACATTTATCCAATAAAGGATAAAGGCTTAAAATACAAAAAGAATTCAATTTTAGACATAGATACCCCAATATTCACTAAAAGGTTGAACTATCGCCTTTTGATGGCAACCCATCTTTAAATATAGTTTTGGTCACTCATATACAATCTATTGGACGAAATATAACTCTTCTTTATAATCAGTACATCAAATTTTACTTTGTGAAAATTTTTGGTATTTTTCCGATAAAGTTCATTTTTTAATGAATAGTGAAAAATGTTGTATTTTAATTCAAAACCTATTTTTAATCTAATTTATTTATATGATTAGATTATATTTTTAATTGTTTTTATAGTTGAATTAGAATATATTTTCACCATTTAATCCAATAGTGGTCGTTGGTATTAATTTCACATTGAAATTGGACTTAAACTACTGTCAATCTTTCGATAGATATTATTTCATAAAAACGAGCTATTTGTTCTAACAGTAGGAATTAGTTATTAAATTAATTAATTTAACTTATATGTTTTTAATTTTGTAAAATAGATATCATTTTTTAATTCGGAATATCAAATATATCTTAGGGTGAAGTTTTGGTATTTTTCTGAAAAACTTCAATTTTTGATGAATAGTGAAACCACTAAGTGGTACTTAAAAAACTAATTTTTCATTTAAACGAAAATTTACCACCTCTGTGTTTTGAATTTCAAAAATCCGACATACATGGTTGACATTAGGAAGTAAAATGTGGTTCAATGGGATTAAAATACATTTTTGTTGAATAGTAACTTTTATGTTTATTAGTCGTGATTAGAGGTAATTGGTGTAGTTTAAGGTAAAAATGATATTATAATAAAATGAAAATAACATGACACTTGTACTAACCCTATTGGATGAGTCATGGAAGACTACTAAAACCCATGGGTCGATTTTGGGGACCCCATGGAGCCACTTGGGGAAGATAATGACATTAATGTCTTTTATTTAAAGTAAAAGTAAAAATGTCACAAACATGAGTTCTTTTACTAAAACATATTTTAAATGTTGTTATTGAAGTCATATTTTTGAATATAGATATTAATTAGCAAGATAAAAATATTTCCTACATCATGAATTTTTTTTTGTAATTTTTAGACAATAAATAAATTATATTATTTATAACACCATGATGATGCAGCGATTACCTCATTATTTAACGATTTAAATAAAATGAAATGATAATGTCAAATCTAAGACCTAAACTTGTCAAAAACCTGTTGGATGGGTGGATATCGAACCCTTATCACCTTATCCTCTACATTTATAATTGTGGGACCCTTTTTATCTGAAAATCAATTTATAATAAAATATCTTTTCTTAACATTCAAAGAGTGCCCCTCCTCTCCTCTTATAAAAGGCTTCCAACTCTAACTCCTTACCCACTCCTCTCAAGCATTTGGTTCGGCCAAGATCTTTTCATTTTGTCTCTACACATCCCTCTATTACTCCAAGATTCCTCACTTTGGGTAGAAGTCTTCCCAAGGAAGCCTTTGAGCTCAAATCAAAAGGAGTTACCCGTTTTAAAGGTAGTGTTTTCTCTTGGGTTCTTTTGTTTTATTTTTCTTATCCAACCCTCTAAAATCTTTTTATTCATTTATTTTGTAACAAAAAAAGTATCTTCCATTTACTCGGATGTTTTTATGAGAATTATTAGAGCTACACTTACACACACCTACATCTAATGGTTAAAGAACACACTATTTCCGTGGATGGCAGATTTCCGCCTCACGAAACGATGATTGTTCAACACTCATATAACACCTTCAAAGGTGGCCATTAAGATGTCACTATATTTATATATGATATATAATGTGTTTATGTTTTCCTTAAGCTTCTTTATTTTTCATTTATGTCATACCATTATGGTTTCCATTATGGGTAAACACGATATCTTCATTTCAGGAAGTGCGGACTACTGCCCCCTCAAATTGATTTGATTCGTTAATGCCATATGTGGGATGTATAAAGGATGGATTTAAAGATATTATATATGATGTTATACTGGAATTATATTATACCTTTATATCATTATTATTTTGTTCCATTAAATTATGAGATAGAAATGAAAGTAGCATTCATGCATACGTACGACTTACGGTCTCCATGAACGGTGCATTTCATTTCTTATCCCCAAATGCAATGTACTATTAAAAGTATATATATATAATGGATATATAAGATTTATGTTACATATAAATGATGAATATAATTCTGGAATTAAAATATACATATCTCTCATTTAGTTTTAATTCCATTAATATGACATAGAAATGAATGTAGCGTTCATGTGTACGTACGACTTACCATCTCCATGAACGGTGCATTTAATTACTTACCTCTAAATGATTATGTAATATTATAAATATATGTATATTATGGATATATATGATATCCAAATCATGAATATCATTCTGGATATAATGAACCTTTGACTACACGAACAACATGTAATTGTAAGAAGTCCACTTTCGACTTAAGAACCAAATATCGGCAAAACAAACATTATTAACTTAAATAATTAAATAGTGTTCCTAACATAGTAATAAATGATACAAAAGGAATAATGAACATGAAAAAGGTTCTTCATCAAGTATAAATTAACTCATGTTTATTATTCATGATTTAAAAGAACGATCGAGTCAAGTCGGAACCGAGGTAAGGGACTTCGTCTCAATCTCCTTTCATTGAGGCATGTTTTTTTATACACAACGTTCTCTTATACGGTGTATAAACCCCTTTGACTTTTAATTTTATTCAAAAGAATCTTTTTATACGAAGCGTTTTACTAAACGATAAAAAGGAATGTTTCTTTTAACATACATGGTGAAAACGACCTTTTCCGCCGCCGTGAGTATTACTTGGTCTTTGGCTTCCTCAACAAGCCGTAATGTTTTTTAAAATGGAATAAATACCATATACTTTTTTATGTATTTTGGTATTGAAAATGGTTTTTATAATTTTTTTGATATGTGAATATATTTTAGTGACATATTGTGATCGAAATGTGGAAATTTTTTCATTCCATTATATTTATTTTATGTCTTATGATTTTATAATAGTAATTGGACATTTTACGGGTGGTTACATGATAAAGCATATGAAGGGTGGTGCCATGAATACCAGGATGGGTGGTTACATTATAGCCTCCAAGGCATTGGGTATGGAAGTCAGCCGTATGGCTATTCCATTTAGTGATATGTGTGGAAGTCGGCCATATGGTTATTCCATTTAAGTATGTCTATGTCCCAAGTTACCTTTATATGTTATGTGTTCTTTATATGAGTTTTATGGTAATATTTTGGTTACAAAATGGTATGTATTGATCTTTTATTTAGTGAAGAGTGTTTACTACTTCATAATGGTTTTTACATTGATAATGTATACATGGTTTACTTGCTGTTTTGAAAAACTAACAGTTTTCATTCTTTGTGTTTCCCTTACTGAGCTTTCTAGGATCACCCCAAGTTTTTTTTTGAAATGTTTTTCACAGGAATTAATGTGGAATAGGGTCAATAATGGGATCATGGAATAGTCATGCTATCTAAAACATGGAACTATACATGTTTCTTTTTAAGTGATTTATTTTATGGAAACTTAGTAGAAGTGTCTACTTTGTAATCTTTTGTGATGTAATAGCTAAGATCAAATTCTCTAAAACTCTAAACCTGAAAATATCCTCAATGTGGATTATTAATTTAATTCAATATTAAGTAAGGATTAAGGCAGGGGCCTTATAGTTGGTATAATAGGTTAGTTTAGACAACTTTATGAGTTAGGGTATTGTTAAATTAATGTCCATAAATTAATTTAAGGTCAAATTGAAATTATATATCATTTACAGATTACCATGTAACTTCGCCAAAGATATTTCTATGTTAAAAATCATTTTTCATAGAAAAAACAGAGCAGCTTTTTTGGGAAGGCATACAGAAATAAATGACCTTCCAAATCTGCATCTTGAGATGGTCAGAACCAGAATTGAACAGTTTTTTACAGTGATGGCTCCGTTGACTCAGGTGAAAAATGTTGGTTAATTTCAATGATGATATTTTGGTGTTTTCTAAAAGTAAAGAGGAGCATGAAATACATTTAAGGGTTATTTTTCAAACCTTAAAAGAAAAGAAAATGTATGGGAAATTAAGAAAGTGTGAGTTTTGGTTACAAAATTTTTTTTCCATGGTCACATTATTTCAAAAAATGGAATCACTATTGATCCTGCTAAAACAAAAGTTGTTGAATAATGGAAAAGTCCCACAAATGTAACTGAGATCCGTAGTTTTCATGGTTTGGCAGGTTACTACCGAAGGTTTGTTGAAGTTTTTTCACAGTTATCTAGTCCAATGACTAAGCTAACTTGGAAGGGTGTTAAGTTTATCTGGACAAAAGAATCCAATGATTGTTTTCAGGAGTTGAAAAGAAGATTGGTGAATGCTCCAGTTTTTCCACTTCCTTCTAGGAATTGTGAGTTTGTTATATACAGTGATGCTTCATTGACGGGACTTGGTTGTGTCCTTATGTATAATGATCAGGTAATTGCATATGCTTCACATCAGTTGAAAACTCTTGAGGTAAATTACCCTACACATGACTTGGAATTAGCTACTATTGTTTTTGCTCTAAAAATTTGGAGGCATCATTTGTATGGAGTAAAGTGCGAAATATATACTGATCACAAAAGTTTAAAGTATATATTCACTCAGAAAGAATTTAACATGAGACAAAAGAGATGGCTGGAATTAATCAAGGATTATGATTGTACAATTCATTACCATCTGGGGAAAGAAAATAAAGTGGCTGATGCTTTGAGTCGAAAAAGTAATGCTTTATTAACCATGCTACATTTGGAATGAGATCCTTTGGTTTTTGATTTGATGAACTTTGGAATAGAAGTTGTTGGTGTAGAAAGTTACTATGTTTTGTTTCAGGTGTTAGTGAGATCATCCATATAAGACATAATTAAGAAACCGCATAACAAAGACAGTGGGTTGCAGAAAAAGGTTGAACTGGTTCAGAAGGGTAAGTTTCCTGAATTTAATATTGATAATGATTGTGTTTCGAGGTTTGGGAAGATATTATGTGTGCCTGGTGATTCACAGTTGAAGAATGAGTTGTTATTTGAGGCTCATAGTTCCCCGTTTTCAGTTCATCCTGGCAGTACTAAGATGTACAGAGATCTGCGGGAGTATTACTGGTGATATGGAATGAAAAGAGATATTGCTGATTTTACTGTGAAGTGTTTGACTTGTCAGCAGGTTAAAGTAGAGCGGAAGTTACCAAAAGGGATGCTTCAGCCGTTACTAGTGCCAGAGTGGAAATGGAAAAATATATCCATGGACATTATTGTGGGATTTCCGAATACATCTCAAGGTAATAATGCAATATGGCTTATTCTTGATCGATTGACTAAATCTGCTCATTTCCTTCCTATTCGAGATACTTTCTCTCTAGATCAACTTTCTCGATTGTATCTTAAACAGATAGTCAGATTTCATGGAGTTACCCTATCCATTGTATCTAATCGTGATCCTAGGTTTACTTCTAACTTTTGGAAGGGCCTTCAGAAGTCATAGGGTACTGAATTAAATTTTAGTACAACTTTTCATCCTAGGCAGATGGGCAGTCAGAATGAACAATTTAGACCTTGGAGGATATGATACGTGCTTGTTCGATGGATTATCAAGGAATTTGGGACCAACATATTTCTTTGGTTTAGTTTTCATATAATAATAGTTTTCATTCTAGTATACAGATGGCTCCATTTGGGGAATTATATGGGAAGCAGTGTCGAACTCCAGCTTTTTGGGATGAAGTGGGTGAAAGGAAGCTGATGGGACAAGAATTAGTTGATGAGATGGCCGAAAAAGTTTAGTTGATTCAGAAACACATGAGAACAGCTCAGAGTAGACATACAAGTTATGCAGACAATAGGAGGAAAGATCTATCTTTCGAGGTAGGTGATCATGTTTTTCTCAATGTTTCTCCATGGAAAAGTGTGATGCAATTGGGTATGAAAGGAAAGCTAAGTCCAAGGTTCATTGGACCATATGAAATTATGGAGAGAGTTGGATTAGTTGGTTACTGAGTGGATTTACCTCCGAGTTTATTTCAGGTACACAATGCTTTTCATGTTTCGATGTTGAGAAAGTATATGCTGGATCTATTTCATGTTTTGAGCCCAGAGGTAGTTCAGTGGGAACGAAATCTCCCTTATGAAGAACAACCAGTATAGATTCTTGACCATAGAGAGAAAGTGTTACGGAATAAGTTAATTCACTAGGTAACAGTTTTGTGGAAAAACCATATGGTTGAAGAGGCAACATGGTAATCTAAAAATGCTATGAGGGATAAATACCCCCACTTATTCCGATAAGTGAATAAAATTGCGAGGACGCAATTCCCAAAAGGGGGGAGGGATGTAACATCCCAAGTAAATAGAGAATAAAACATTTTCATATTTATTAATATTTACGAATTAAATATTAATTTTACTTTAAATGGGTTTCTATGTTCGATAGCATACCCAATACGGAACAAAGAGTTTCTTTGAAATCTTACGTTGCACACTAGTATTAAAATAATAATATTTTAAATGGTAGTTAACACGTAGCCATTGTATTGGTGGGAATGAATAGAAATAACTAAAATAAGATTATATATGTTTTTTTAAATGTTTTTACATTTATCCAATAAAGGATAAACGCTTAAAAAACTAAAAGAATTCAATTTTATTCATAGATACTCTAATATTCACTAAAAGGTTGAACTATAGCCTTTTGATGGAGATCCCTCTTTAAATATAGTTTTGGTCACTCTTATACATTCTATTGGACCAAATAAAACTCTTATTTATAATCAGGACATCAAAATTTACTTTGTGTAAATTTTTGGTATTTTTTCGATAAAGTCCATTTTTTAATGAATAGTGTAAAATGTTGTATTTTAATTCAAAACCTATTTTTAATATAATTTATTTATATGATTAGATTATATTTTGAATTGGTTTTAAAGTTCAATTAGAATATATTTTTACCATTTAATCCAATAGAGGTCATTGGAATTAATTTCACTTTGAAATTGGACTTAAACTATTGTCAATCTTTTGATATATATTATTTCATAAAAACAAGCTATTTGTTCTGACAACAGGAATTAATTATAAATTAATTAATGTAACTTATATGTTTTGAATTTTGTAAAATAGACATCATTTTTGAATTTTTAATATAAAATATATCTTAGGGTGATGTTTTGGTATTTTTCTAAAAAACTTCAATTTTTGATGAATAGTGAAACCACTAAGTGGTACTTAAAAAACCGATTTTTCATTTAAATGAAAATTTACCACCTCTGTGTTTTGAATTTCAAAAATCTGACATACATGGTTGACATTAGGAAGTAAAATGTAGTTCAATGGGATTAAAATAATTTTCCGATGAATAGTAACTTTTAAGTTTATTAATCGCGATTAGAGGTAATTAGTGTAGTTTAAGTTAGAATGATATTATAATAAAATGAAAATAAAATGAAACTTGTCCTAACCCTATTGGATGAGTCATGGAAGCCCACGACAACCCATGGGTTGATTTTGGGGACCCCATGGAGCCGCTTGGGTAAGATAAACACATTAATGCCTTTTATTTAAAGTAAAAGTAAAAATGTCACAAACAGGAGTTGTTTTACTAAAACATTTTTTAAATGGGGATATACAAGTAATATTATTTACTATATATATTCATTAATAATCTAAAAATCTTTCCTACATCATGATAGTTTTTCTATAATTTTTAGACATTAAATAATTTAAATTATTTATGACACCATGATGATGCAGCGATTACCTCATTATTTAACGATTCAAATAAAATGAAACGATAATGTAAAATATAAGACCTAAATTTTTCAAAAACCTATTAGATGCATGTATATCAAACCCTTATCACCTTATCCTTTAAATTTGTAATTGTGGGACCATTTTTATCTGAAAATCATTTTATAATAAAATATATTTTCTTAACTTTCCAAGAGTGCCCCTCCTCTTCTCTTATAAAAGGTCCCCACCTCTACCACCGTACCCACACCTCTCAAGCCTTTGGTTCGGCCAGGATCTGCTCATTTTGTCTCACCACATCCCTTTATTACTCCTAGAAGCCTCACATTGGGCAGAAGTCTTCCCAAGGAAGCCTTTGATCTCAAATAAAAAAGAGTTAATAGTTTTAAAGGTAGTGTTTTCTCTTGTGTTCTTCGGTTTTATTTTTCTTCTCAAACCCTCTAAAATATTTTTATTCATTTCTTTTGTAACAACACCAGTATCTGACATATACTAAGATGTTTTTAGGAGAAGTATTATATCTACACCTACAAAAACCTACATCTAATGGTTAGAGAACACACTGTTTCCGTGGATGGCGAATTTCTGCCTCACGAAACGATGATTGTTCAACACACATTTAACACCTTCAAAGGTGGCCATTAAGATGTCACTATATTTATATATGATATATAATATGTTTATGTTTCCCATAAGCTTCTTTATTTTTCATCTATGTCAAACCTTTATTGATTCCATTATGGGTAAACGTGATATCTTCATATTAGGAAGTGCACACTACCGCCCCCTCAAAGTGATTTGATTCATTAATTCCATATGTGGGACGTATAGAGGATGGATTTAAAGTTATTATATATGATGTTATACTGGAATTATAATATACCTTTATATAATTATTATTTCTTTCCATTAAAGTATGAGATAGAAATGAAAGTAGCGGTCATGCGTACATACGGCTTACCATCTCCATGAACGGTGCATTTCATTTCTTATCCCCAAATGTAATGTACTATTATAAGTACATATATATAATGGATATATATGATGGATGTTACATCTAAATGATGAATATAATTCTATAATTAAAATATAAATATCTCTCATTTAGTGTTAATTCTTATAATATGACATAGAAATGAAAGTAGTGTTCATGCGTACGTACGGCTTACCGTCTCCATGAACGGTGCATTTCATTTATTACCTATAAATGATTATGTAATATTATAAATAAATGTATATGCTGGATATATATTATATATATGATATCCAAATCATGAATATCATTCTGGATATAATGAACCTTTGACCACACGAACAACATGTAATTGTAAGAAGTCCACTTTCGACTTAAGAGCAAAATATCAAAAAAACAAACATTATTAACTTAAATAATTAAATATTGTTCATAACATGGTAATAAGTGATATAAGAGGAATAATTAACTTGAAAAAGGTTCTTAAACAAGTAGAAATTAACTCAAGATTATTATTCAGGACGTTAAATAATGATCGAGTCAAGTCGGACCTGAGGTAAGGGGCTTCATCTCAATCTCCTTTCATTGAGGCATATTTTATTTTATACAGAACTTTCTTTTATACAGTGTATAAAACACTTTGAATTTTAATTTTATTCAAAAAGAATCTTTTTATACTATGCGTTTTACTAAACGACAAAAAGGAATGTTTCTTTTAACAAATGTGGTGACAAGGACCTTTTCCGCTGCCACGGGTATTATTTTGTCGTTGGCTTCCTCAACAAGTCGTAATGTTTTTTAAAATGAAATAAATACCATATACTCTTTTTTGTATTTTGGTATTCAAAATGGTTTTTATAATATTTTTGTTATGTCAATATATTTTAGCGATATATTGTGATCGAAATGTGGAAATGTTTTCTTTCCATTATATTTGTTTTATATCTTTTGAGTTTATAATGGTACATGGACATTTGATGGGTGGTTACGTGAGAAACCATATGACGGGTGGTGCCGTGAATACTAGGACGGGTGGTTACATTATAACCTCCAATTCATTGGGTATGGAAGTCGGCCGTATGGCTATTCCATTAAGTGATATGTGTGGAAGTCGACCGTATGGTTATTTCATTTAAGTATGTCTATGACCCAAGTTACCTTTATATGTTGTGTGTTATTTATATGGGTTTTATGGTAATATTTTGGTTAAAAAAGGGTATTTATTGATCTTTTATTCAGTGAAGAGTTTTTACTACTTCATAAAGGTGAAAATTATTACTTTGATAAAGTATACATGGTTTACTTGCTGTTTTGAAAAACTAATAGTTTTCATTCATTGTGTTTACCTTACTGAGCTTTTTATGCTCACCCCAAGTTTTTTTTGAAATGTTTTTCACAATACCTAATGTAGAATATGGTCAAGGATGGGATCAAGGAAAAGTCATGCTATATAAAACATGGAACTAGACATGTTTCTTTTTAAGAGTTTTTATTTTAAGGAAACTTAGTAGAAGTGTATACTTTGTAATCTTTTGAGATGTAATAGTTAAGATCTAATTCTCTAAAACTCTAAACCTGAAAATATCCTCAATTTGAATTATTCATTTCATTCAATATTAATTAAGGATTAAGGTTGGGGCCTTATAGTAAACCCAGCTAAGATCATATTGGGTATTTAGTATTGTTTAGTAGGTTTGTTTCAAAAGTCATATTATAACCCAACCTATCATGAGCCGCATGGAAGTTTATACATATAATAGTTGTCCAAGTCATTTACCATGTGCCTAAACTATATTATTTATTGCAGAACCAACCACCCGTTATACATGGGTTATTACTCTCTTATTTATGGTTATTTTTCAAACCCCTCATTGACCACTTATGATTCCAGGTGGCCTAAAAATGGTAAAATCCTCCTTTTCAACTAAACTACATCCCATTACACCATATTTTTTATGGCCATATAGGGAAATGTTTTTCTTTTATTCTAATTATTTATCCAACATCATCCATTCATTATTATTTTTACTACATCCTCCTCTATTTTGATCCATTATAGGGTTCGTGGTTTTGTGCGATATCACATGACAATTATGATGTAAAAAACGAATGTCTTCTCAAAAAGGATAGTGGGAGATAAAAATTATTAATCAACATTATATTTATCATTTTTATTAAGGGTTTATTACTCGTTCTATATTTGATGGGGTCTCATAATTTTTTATATATTGATGGAATTTTTGACATAAAATCATGGTGATTTTAAATCATATAATAGATGGACCAATAATTTGGCCATTTTTATATTGTTTGTAGTTGTTTTTTATTTTCCCCAACAATCAATGCTATTTCACGGTATATATATCATTGTATTAATTTTGGGAAACTGATTTTATTTGTTTATGGATGCATGTGTAATGAGATAAGGTCATATAGACTTGAAAATAAATAATTATTTGTTTGAGTGAAATTAAAATGGATAAATATTTTATTTATGTTTTTTTACGTAATATATATTTATCATATAATAAATATGTTTTATAGTTAATGTGATATGAATTCATGGTTAATTGAGTCTCGAATATTTAATGTTTCCTCATTGGTATCAGTAAATTGTATATTTTCTATGAAACTGATCATGGAACTGTAAAAAAATTCACTTGTATTTGGATAATACTAGGAATTTTTAGTTGATTATGTTTCCTTTTAATAATTGATATTCTAAATGATACATATTCTGTAGAGAGGGTCCGAGGTTTTTGTTTAACATGATATTCCAAGGATTGTATCTTGGGGATATCAAAAATTCATTCCATAATGAAGGGATTGTGTGAATGATATCTATATGATATAAAATTAATTTTTCTCTCATTATATTGATTATGATATAATCATGATAGTTAATTTAACAATTCTATCATATAAGTTCTAAAATTGTAAAAATTCATAATTTTATTGGTAGATTTGTCATTAAAGGTAGCATTTTGAAATTTAAATCTTATTTTTTTCTAGATAGAATGATAGAAATCATTGGAAAAAATATAATGTGTTTTTAGAATATAAAATATTCATTGTTTCCGTTGTAGTTATCCACTGCAGAACTAGTATAAACCCACTTGGTCGATAGTGATTAAACCTAATAGGAAGTTTGTATAAGTCTTTCACATAGAGTATAGTGGTTACCAACAATGAAATATGTGGAAGTAGTTCTATATTTCAATTTTAGGGTTATTATCATCAATTTATTTTTCATTCAATATATCCCCATATGTTTTACCTATATATATATAGCTATAGACACAAACTTAGAGGAGGATTTGACATCTATTTAAACACCTCTTTTATTTTTAATGCACATAATCCATAATTTTCATTATCATTTTTTACTTATTCACTTAGGGATCGTTCATATATTTCATCTTTATCACCTTATGTTTTATATACCCACTCATTTTTCATGGGTATTCTATTTATTCTTATTTTTGATTCTAGTGAAGCACGAAAGAATCACTATTTATTGATTCTCCATAATTTTTTTATATAAGGTAATGGGTAGTTGATTCCATGACATTTTTTTATATCTATGTTGATTTTTCTATTTCATGTTCTATAAAGATATTATTTTTCAATTTTTACAAGTTCTATGAGTTTTTAGGTCATGTGAATTTTGGATATTAAATTTGTATAGATTTAAACCCATTAAATGTTTTATATTCTGATATATGTTGTTCTATGATTTTAATTGTTAATAAAAATATGTTAATTTTAATGAAAAACATTCAAAATATAGTTTTTTATTATTGAATTCTTATTGTTGGACTAAATATTTTGATAAGATCACTACTTGGTTGTAATGGTAGTTGGTATTAGCACCCATGCTAGTAATTTGGTCTGTTGTAGGATTTTCTAAATATATGATTTTTTAATGTATTGACCTATTAATTCACATATGTTTTTTCAAGATGGTTTCCATTCTTATCATTCATGTTAATGATTTGACCTTTCATAAACAAAAAAGGTCTAACTAGAACCTGTTACCTGAGTCCAACCATGACAAGGCATGAAGGGTGTTCCCAATCCCCACAGGCAAGAAACTAGTAATTGACATGAAAATAAATATATTACAAATGATTGGGAAAATAAATAAAATTTTAATATATAAATAAAATATGAACAATGAAAATAAAAACTAGTAGGAGTGAAAAAATAAAATTTTACAAACCTCCATATGACCCCATGGGTCTCTTCTAACCTCAGTCCTACGATGCACTATGCGGACCAAATCCAAACAAGAAGCAGAGCCTAAATCTAAAAACAAGGATATACAAAAATATGGTCCCTTTTTGTTCCATATTATTTTAACACTGATTACATAGTGAATTAACTTCTTATTCATGTCATAATTCCAAACAAGTTCCTCTAATAACCCACCATAGTGTCCTAGGTAATATCACTATGTTTTCCATGATATATTGATTACATTATTCTATTCCAATGCCAATAGTAAGCTTTATTCCTAATAACCCCACATAAATAAAGAGTCATTACATGAAGATTAAGATAAATCCATTGACCAAATCACTTCCTCTTTGAAATTACATGGAAACAAATATTGTCTCTCATACTTAAATTGAAAACACAGGGAACTATAAACCAAATGGTCATTAACTATAAAAAATTTGGTTCTCATTCTTCCCCTAGATGGGTATACTGGTCATATAATATCATAATATTTTTTGACTCATACCTCAATGAGTCATACCATATCATATTGTAGCTAAAACCCTAATAAAATTTCCATTTACAACATTTTGTATAAAAAAATTTCAAGAAACACATTCCTCACTTTCCTTCTAACCAACCCCACACACTTCACAAGCCTAAAAAACATGGTCACTTTTTACTCTTGAGTTAGTTACCTCCCATAAGAATATTCCACTAATTTACAAATCCAATGTAACACCAAATTTATTTTGATAAAAATATAATGATACAAAATAACTATCATTTTTGGAATAATGAATTAACTATCTCTTATAATTGAAAACTCAACTAATCTACATAATATGTGAACATTATCATATCATTATGGACTCAAAACTATTCCATATCCACATACTATAGAATATGGAAGTAATATTCCCACCAATACAGTAGACTAAATGTATAGTGGATCCATCTAATTGACTTCCCTTAAGTGTATATTCGGAAATTCCTCAAACACAACTGTTTTTGTAAACAATCTCTTAGTTATAATATTATATGCACACTGTGTATCACATTATACCAAATAATATCAAAATTATTTTTCATTATAATAAAATTTTGTACCATAAACTATGATTATATGGATTTCTATTAATTGAAATATTTTCATTCCAAAAAAATGTTCAATATAATTTACCTATATTATTAAAAATAAAATAAAATAAACATTTTTTATAAATATAAAAAAATTGTGAAATTGAAGACCAGTTTTATTCATGAAAACCCCCTTATTATTTTATATTATATTGAGTGTGTTATTCTACTAAAAATATTCAACAAGTCATCGAATTTTACAGGTTCAGACAAATAATGGTTTAATATACAATAAATAACCTTACTATTATGTTATATCAATCCTCACTTCTACATGGACTTATTTGTAACTAAACATTCATCATAAAAATGTTATAAATGTCTTTATATTAAAATACTTTTAAGTAAAAATTTTAATTCTCCATTTCTATACGACATCCTGATACACAAATAATAAACTGTTCTAAAAATACTTATAATATCACCACAAACACCCAAACACAATACATTTAATTTATTGTTACCATCCCCCATCAATTGTTTTATTTGGTCTCCTGACACAGATATGGTTATGTGTTATGATAGGTTTATAAAAACCTCTGTAAATAAGTTTTTATTCCTCCTATAAACTTCACGGGATGTATATTTCATACCAAATAATTTGGGTCTGCAACCGTAATAGAATACTTATTAAGGTAGATGAGACAAAAATAATTAACACCATATCACAGGAGGATAAATAATTCATCTAAATTTGGAATTACTTATTTCCCCAATATCATACCAAAATATATTGGTGTAAAAATAGGATGAGAGGGGTAAAATATATCATTCTATATTTTTTACATCAAAAAAATAAAATAATAAATGATAATAAAAAATATAGTTCATTAAAATAATTTAATGTAGAATTTTTAAATTTAATTAATTTAATTTATATTAACTAAAAATATAACATAAAAAATAAAATCTATGATTTTTATTCCAACAGAAACAATGTTAATGAACCATGAGATGCAGATACCCCTTCCATATTATAAATTAAGGTATTTTAATCAACAAAGACAATGAGAAATGTTTTGACATTGTATTCATTACATCTACTAATTTATATATGTGTGAAAAATATAACATGTATGGTTAGTTATAAAATTTGTTGGATTTCCAATATTTTTCCACTACACTTATATATATACATTTTTTTATTATCATATATTAATTCACTAGGAATAAAACAATCCATTAAAACATAAATATTTTATTTGTCCTAAAATTTCATAATAAAAAAGTTCATTTACAATAAATTCTATAATATTATAAGAATTATTTAATTAATTAAGATATTTCAAGAAATCAACAATAACTGGATTTTTCAGCAAACAAACTATTTCATACAAAAAACAAATCTACCTCATTCTACAAAAAATATTATTTAAAAAAATAATTATAAAATATAAATCTCCTCAATATCTATATAAGTTCTTTCTATCCACATTATATTCTAGAAAAATTTAATTTTCCCCAATCGATTTATAACTCTATAGAGTCTTGAATAAAATGGAATTTCCTTTTTTTCTTACAACTATTAGAAAATTCATATTTCATGATTTTTTCTTGTTTGATTTACTGAGATATGAATCCCCACTAATACATAAAAATATCTCACCTTGGTTTGGGTCACCATATATGCATAGTAATCCCAACATTTTCTCATTGATACAAACAATATCCAGGAAATTTCATTCAATTTGATAAAATTTATTTGTTTTAAATAGATTGATACACTATGGATATTTTATATGAACAGACATTGCGAAAAAAAAATATTGAAAAAAATATTTAAAAAACCATATAATGAATTTCAAAAAAATATCGATTTACAAAATTTACCAAAAATTTAATAAAATATCACTCGGTCACATGTATATTCCGTGTTCGTAGAAATCTATATATGTCCAGTTCCATTTAAAAAACTATCTTATTTTTAAATCACCTCTAAACATATTTTCGTTTCAAACCAAAATATTTTGTCTTTATTTCATGGAAGTAATTGTTTTATAAATCAATATTTTTAATTAAAAATATCATTTTGAATCATATATATAATATTATATCAATCAAGAAATTTTGTACCATGATAAAAATTAATCAATTAATAACACATATAGAATTATTCAATCTAAAAAGGTTTTTGTACCGACCTATATAGTCATATCATTCTCACAATTTCCATGAATTTTTTTTCTTTAATTAATCTGATGGGATTAATCCATTAATCTGAAACTATGATAAGCGAAATATCAAAATAAAAGACTATATATTTAAATATGTAATGGCCTATAAATTTATACATAGGATTTACCTTCAATATTTTTATGGTTTACATATTTAATAATTTAGTATAGTATAAATCACAATGATAACATATTATTTCATTAATATATAACAATCATTTAATAAAACATTAAACTTATTAAAACATGTGAGGACCCGTGATTTTTTTGACTGGAATTTTGAGCACAAATATGAATTTCATCATTTAGATGTTGGTAACTCATAAAACAGACTTTCTACAAATAATATGATATTTGATAATTTACAGTACCACTCCATTGGTCATAGAATATGTTGTTTACTCTAATACATGACTTTGGTGGAATTTAGAGCCATTATATTTTTTACAGAATAATTAAAAACTAATTTAAAAAAATAAATATTTATTTATCTTTATAGGTCCTTTTTCCCATATATTTTTAATAGAGTGTTAGATTTAGAAACTTTATCTACCATTGAGTATGGAAGAGGGAGTATTCTTTAGGTTGGTCATAAACTCATGTCAGGCATCGGGGCTGGGCCGGACCCACATTTTCTTTTTCCTTTTCTTTATCATTTTCTTCATTTCCATTTCTTCCTCCTATCTTTTATTGTCATTCCACTAGATTCTTATTCAAACCTATATGGGGTATAATTCACCATTAACTAGATATAATTGGATAGTGTGAGAGATAATTAAAGGGAGAGGTATAGTAGTACTAATGTAGAGCTCGAGATGAGCCAAATTGTTGTGTGGTGGAAATGGAGCATGGATATGGGGGAAACATCGGAGGATTCTACCCAAAGGTAGACCATTTTATGTTTTATAATATATAACTATAGGTAGAAAATTTTTATTTCTTAATCTCCTATTATTTTTTTCATCAGACCCCACATGGGTAGATCAATTTTTGTTGAAGATAAAATGGGAGTGTTAGGACGATTTCATGATTTTTAGTTCATGAAAATCCCACTACACGGCATGTGGTTAAATGAAAAATACCTATGTACATAATATTTGGGAAAGATGATATTTTCAGAGTACATTACGTTGGAGGGTTTTATGCATTGTGTACTAGTACTAGTCTTGGTATCTATGTACCCAATCAGGCTTCCCATGTTAGAGGAACACACCTTGTAACGTACACAGTTAGACAATGTGGGGTTCACATGTCATGTAGTGGTACATGACAAAGATAAAACATGGATTGGACATATGAGGTACTTGGAAAGTTACCCCTTTAAGGGTACCTTTTTTTTTCGAGACAAATATTCAATGTACATTGCCTTTATCAAGTAGTGTCATGCTGATGTTGACATATAATTGAAGATTTGGGGACACATGTCCTGTAATATGATAATATTCCATGATCTTCCTTTTCTACCCATTAGTGGATTTCATAACACTATCCTAGCTTTCAAAATTGGATCCATTAGTAGTTTATTCTAATATTGTTTTGTGTAGATCATGATGTTGAAACACATTAGTTAATTTGAGGTCTCGTGCAATGAATTTCATTCATTTTCTCGAATAATAATTTTTACCCTTTGGTAATTGACTATTTTTATCTCTTGAAAGATATATAGAAAGATTCATGGAATTAGTTTAAAATTTTGGGTGTTCTTACAAACCATATTTGAGATCTAGATCTGATATCAGTCATAAACCATCTCCCATGACCACTAAATTTGGATTTTTATTGAGGAAATCTATCCAGACTGATGTTCCCTTTATGCCTAAGAGGTTATGAGTTTAGTTTTATTTATGGATACACATTATGATTCCACTTCATTTGATTCTTTTTAATGAAGTACCCCTTATTGAATTCCTTTTCATATGTAATATTCTGATGATCTCATATAGTATGCATCTCCTTTCATCTCATTTGAGGATCCCATGTGGAATATTTTCTCTTAACTTCATGGTAGAATAACCCATGTTGGATGCCTTCAATTGTGTTTAAAATAGTTGATATTGAATAGGATACATCCTGTAAGTTTTTAATTTGGGGATTCATGGATTACCCTATGTCTGACTAACCCTATGATAGTGGGTTCGGGGGTTTGGGAAAAAATTGACATCGGTGTCACCGTAGAAATGATTCAGAACATGTAATACCATGGGTATTAGGATATAGTGGATGATTATGTGTGTGTCCACCCTCAATATTTTTTTTATTAATTCCCATGTTTATTGACGATGTATTATGGATTACTATAGGTTCGTCCTGGTTGGTGGCAGACGAACCTAATATAAAGATTCTTCTGTCAATTTTTAATTCCTAGACATTCTTCCATGGATCCATATTATTCATTTATTAGGTTTCCAAGAACTTTTTCCTAGGATCTATCTTATACATTTATTTCTAGGCTGATACATTCTTCTAAGGATCTATATTTTTTTTACTGGGATTCTAATATGTACTTCATGGGATCATGCTTATAATCAGTTTTATTACATTTATTTGTACTAAAATAGTACGATATGGGATCTGGTTACTGATATTTATGTTTAATTGTTCAATTATTGGGGTCTCCAAAGGTTATTCTTGGGATCCTTATATTGAGCCTATGATTAAGTTATACAAGCATCGAATCCCTAGTAATGATACTTCCAGATGATTCCTCTCTAATTAGTGATACAAATAATTTGTCTATCCTCAGATTATTATATGATGACGATGATCACACTTTCATCTAATTAACATGTGATGATTATGATTACGCTCCCCTTGGTCATATTATGCTCTTGGCTGATTTTCAAATCCTATGATATATGGATGATAATGATCCCCTTGATTCTTTTCTTGACCATGGTGGTAGACATGGAATTCACATCACTAGATACCCATGGATTTCTATTTTCTCCTATGTGATAGGGATGGTTATTATCTTGCTATATTTGGCATTGAGGACAAGGGATGGTGTCATAGTAGGGAACTCTCATTCAGTGTCTAAGGGTTAACTCCTTAGGTATTATCCATATTTCAACGTATGAACACCTACAAACTATGACATATGGCTTAGAAATTGTATTTTATTTCCGTGGATTGAGTTTCATGATGTGGGTGTGGAATATGAGGGATCTACATGCACATTGATAGAATAATAGTTCATCTCTAGTGAGAGATTATAATTTATTTTTAGGGAATCATCCTTATTATGCATAGAGATCATTAACACTTTACTGACCATCTTTTATTTTCAACTATATTCCCTAGTTTGATGAGGAAACTTGTTGAGGTTACACTTGAGTATTTACCTTATTCATTTATTTCTAGGCCAATATATTCTTCATGGTACCCATTTTTTACTTTTTTTTGATGCCACGATGTACATCATGGGATTCAACTTATGATCCATTATATTAATTTTGTTTGTACAACCAAGGGTACCACATGGGATCTAACTATTGATATTTTTTGTTTGATAGTAATTTTTTTGGGACCACAATTTTTATTCACCAGATCTATCTTCTGATCCTATGATTATGATATATAGGACTGGCATCCCAACTAACAATACTTGTGGATGATTCCTCCCTCCATAGTTATGTGAAGAATTCTACTACCCATGAGATATTCTATGATGATGATGATCGCACTATCATCTAATATACATGTGATGAGGAAGATTATGCTCACCTTAATCTTATTATAGTATTGGATGATTTCCATATCTTATCCATAGTGATTATTATTCTCTCTTTGTTCATTCTCATTACCATGTTGTTATACATGGTATTCACATCATTCGATATTCATGGATCATTATGATCTTCTGATTGATTGGTATGGTTATGATCTCCCTAATTTCGTCCATTAGGGGTGAGGATGGTATCACATAAGTGATATCTCCTTCAATACCTATGGTTCAGAAACATATTTATATTCTATGTTTCAATGTCATGACCACCTATGGACTCAAACATAAGGCATAAAAAATGGGATTTTATTTACCAGGAATGACCGACATGATTTTATTGGTGCGTGTGAGAGATCTAAATATACAATTATGGAATGAAAATGTATTAATAGTGATAGATGATACATTATTGTACTAAAATCATAAATAGTATTCTTAGAGATCACTGGCTCTATATCGAGCCTCTTTTCATTTCAACCATCTTCTTTGGTTTGATGACAATTCCTATTGAGGTTATGCTCAAGGATAAGTATATGTTCATCATATGGTGTGGAGTGCCCCATTGGTCATTTTAGATATTTGACCCTCTTTATCATTTCAAATTCAATGGTTTCTATAGTCCATTGTTCTCGTATATTTTTTATGATATAATGATATGGTAATTTCATTGGCGAGGGGGGGGAGATCTATCATTGTTAATATCTCCCTTGTAGGAGAGTTGTTAGATCTATGAGACTAGTCGCTGGATAGTCCTAAGAATGTAGTTGTGAAAAATATTTGGATTAGAGCATGACTGTGTAATTACAATAACGTTTCTTTGAGATTAGTTTGTTTTTAACTGGGAGACGATAAGGACTCGTGGTTTTCTATACTATAATTTTGTGTTGAAATTTGAATTTTTCATTTCAAATGATAATATTAGATAATATATTCATTTAATTTTTAATATGATCTGTGATAATTTTTTTGACCACAACATTGGTCCTAAAATAGTTTGTCGCCTTAGGAATTGAGTTTTCTAGAATTTATAGTCATTCTAATTTTATGAAAATAATTAATATTCAGTATTTAACAAAATAAATATTTATTTATTCATGTAGGTTTATTCACTTATATTTTATGAATATAATATCATATTGGAATTTTTATTCTTTACTGATTTTAGAATATGGATTTTGTAATAGGGTTGGCATAGACTCACGCCATGTACTGAGGTCAAGCCCAAACCCTTTTTTGTTTCCTTTTTATTGTTTTTCATTTTCTTTCATTTAATATTTTCTTTTATTTTCCTTCATCTAAATTTTCATGAGTTTTTCCATGGGAACTCATTTTCCATTTAATTTCCATAAATGGGTATGGAGTGATAGGGGAACATAATAATATGAATATTGGTACAACTATAGTGTTTAGGATGAGACATATCGTAATGGGGAGGCTATGGAGCATAGAAATGGGTGAATCTTTAGTGTATTCAACATAATGATGGGATTCTATTATGTTTTTGGATAAATATATGAGGATTTTCCATTTCCCTTTTTTAAACTGTATTATAATTATTTAGGAACCATATTTTTTTGATTTATTTTTATTTCATAGAATATGGCGATTTCAGGTGATTTGAGGGTTCCCTTTTTGGGAAAATCCATCTACATGCCATGTTGTTCATGGAAACTGATCGTCTGTTTTTCCCATTCTGGGATGATGATTCTGTTAGAGTACACATAGTGTACTAGGAATGAACTTTATTGACAATTACCATATTAGGATTTCCTTTCCTGGGGAACACATGGTGTAATGTACATGACTAGACCATATGTTGGGCACTTGTCACGTATAGGTCCATATCCCGCTGAATACATTACTAGGCCATGCGAGGTACAAGGGATGTTACCCAATATAGGGTACAAACATTTAAAGTCATGAATACTCTATGTAAATGTGCATTTACATTCCATTATTGGTGGATGTATATGATTAGGTGGGGAATTGGGGGTATAGAATGTTTACATGGTAAACAATCTGTGTACATCCCCCTTACTCCCCTTTTAGATGTTATCATCTAATTACCCTTAAAATTTTGATATGAAATCACAATTAGTACATTCTATTCATTTATTCACATGGATTGGGATGGTGAAACACTTTTGGTGAGTTCTGGACTCAGGGATGTTGTTTTATGATTTTTCAGAAATGGAGGGGTTTTTCCTATGATAACCAACTTTGATGATCTCCTAATTGAGTGTCATGGAAGTAGTTTAATGGGTTTTGTGTTAACACCAACCTAGTTTGATACTATAATCTAATATGTTCTATTAGACATCCTCCATGAACAATGATTTTTTCTATTCATTTGAGGGAGTCTCCCTTGAGAGATATTCCCATCAGACATAAGAGGCCACGAGTTTATTTCATTCCAAGGATCCATTATAGGATGTGTCATCATTTTGTTCAAAATTAATAAGGGTATTTTTTTGGATTCCATTTCATATATACCATTCTTAGGATCCCATATAGGGTTTCTAATCATTCTTACCATTTGTGGAACCAATGTAAGATTCATCCTCTTAACTTTTCAATTGTGTATCCCAAGAAGTATTCCTTCACTTATGATCGACTTAGAGGATCCTATGTATGATTCCTCCACAATTTTTTAACATTAGGTACCTGATGAAAGACCTAGCGTTTGATGAACATTAAGTTTATGTGTTTTGGCTATTTTTAGTGATGGTAGATGTGGTCACCTAAGGACCCCTGCCAAATGACAAAACCCATGGTTTAAAGGAAGTATTGGAGGTTTAGAAACTAGACATCCTTCACTATTTTATTAATGAATTCAGATGATTATTATTAACATATTATTGATTATAGTAGGTTCTTTTATGTTGGTGGTTCTAAGCCCAATGAAATGTGTCTTCTATATCATTCATATTTCAAGACATTATTCATTGGATATGTCTTATTCGTTTATTCGGAGACATGGACATCCTTCATGGGATATATTTATATTGATTATTGGGAGGACTATAAATTCTCCTGGAATCCATTATCTTCATTTATTTTGATAATATTATTATGATATCTGGGCATGTAATCCAAAATAACAATACTTATGGATGATTCCTCTCTCTTGATATATAAGGACGATTTATCTCATCTAAAATTGTTATATAAAGACCATGATCGACCAATAATCTGATTTATACATGAATAGAACAATTACACAATCCTATATTTTATTATACACACACATGATAAACATATCTCTATCTATGGGGATGATAAATCTATCCCTAGTCCTTTTTATGACCCCAATATTGGACCTGGAATTTTACATCATTTGATACTTGTAGATGATTATGATCCCAAAGTTATAGGGATGACTATTTTCTCCCTAATTGGGCCCTCATGGAGTGTTCATGAAATCTAAATGGTTGGATATCCTTCACTACCAATGGGTCAGATGCCTAGGGATTATCCTAGTTGCAATGTCATGACCGCCTAATATATGAAACCGAGGGATGAGAAATTGGAACAGATTTACCTAGATTGAGGGACATTATATCTATATTAGGGACGAATTCAATGATTTATGAATATATTCAAACAAATAATTCATTATATAGATAGGATTAGAGTATGAGTAAACATAGGGTTATTTTGAGTATCACCATGTGCTGACCTTGTTTCCCCATATAATATTACTTCTTAGGATAAATAAGCTATCATCGATTGGGATTAGAGACCCTGAGATTGACCTAAACAAATATTTCTTGAGTGGTGATACAACATGACCAGTTTTCTAGTCACATGATTTCAAGTAAATCATATTACTATCCTGGGATTGAATGTGTATTATGTTGTTTATACTATTTCTTCATTTCATAAGTAATTATTTTATGGGAACACAAATATATATATATATATACATATTTGGGGATATATATTAATACATAAAAATACTCATATTTGATGTTTTTGTGACCATATTATAGGAGTCCATGATCAAGGATTTGTTGTGGATATTCTTATATTATTTATATCACTTTTTTTGGCTTTATAGTTGTCTTAGTTTTTTTGCGAATATTATATGATCATTCACACATAAGTATATAGTATCGGTTCATTTTTGGGGAGGAATATGGAGATTTTGTTATAAACATTGTACGTTCACCTCAGTGTGAGTGCATACCTTATATATTCTTTTCATGTAGATCACAATTACAAGGATGGGTATGGTGGAGGCCCAGGGTTGCATAATTGAATTAGCCAACAATGTGGACACTTTTCATTTGGATGGAACAACTCAGGGGTGTCATATATACTATATATGTGTTCTAGCTATATGATTCAATTATATACCCGTTCATTTATTTCATTGTCATTTATGTAATCTTATATGTATGGTCGTCCTAGTGGGTGACCAGTGTTGTATGTATTACATAGTGGTTGGATCTTTTTATAACATTTAATTTATATTTACAACGATTTATTTTTTATTTTTCTAACTGCTTCCAAACTATTTTTCATTGTTCTCTTTATGAAACTTAGTTATTTTCGTAATTTGATACTTAGATATTATTATATGGTCCCCCCCCCTTTTCAAACACTATTCCCTCACATCTTTTTTTAAGCCTTCGACATACATGGAGGTATTCAAGAATGCTAGTGGAGAACTAGATTTTTACATTGGTTTTGTGGCATGTTGTTCAAGATGTTACAAATAAAATTATATTACAATTGTAATGAGAAAGGACTTGTATAGAAAAATTTCGATCACATCCAACTCCAAGGATTATCTTTGTAATTATCATAACTATAAAAAGGATACATAATGTTAGTAGTGTAATATTCATTCGGAAAATTATCAGTATTTGTCCATTATAGAAATCAATGTATGATATGAATGAATAAAATAATTGGTATTTAGATGAACTAATATATCATTATAGCCTTGGGGTAATACTAATGATGGTAATAAAGCCCTTATAATGATACCATTAAAACATGTGAATATTAAAGGTAATGAAGTGTATAAATTGTTGTATAAGGGAGAAGTTATGGCCTCATTAATTCAAATAATTCGATATGTGTCTAATTTTTAAATGATAATATCGATCGTGTTTGCAATTGAATATTCCAAAGCATTGATTTAACTTTTCAGGCTTGGGAAGAACTACATAGGTGAAAAGTGTATGTTAGTAGAGATCTCCACTTGAACAACATTATCATTTCCACACTACGAATATACCACCATCACACACCTTACCCTAAGGACGTATGTCTTTGTTACATGGGGTTATGTTTATATACCATAGTATTATAAAGGTGTACTATTCTTCCAATAAATGATATACTTCGTTCATTAATCCCATTTGTTATATCAATTCCAAACTTATATATGAATATTAGATGAATATGGTAAATATATTTTTTTTATAAAAAGAAAATAATAATATATTTTTTTTGAATCTTTATAATTTCAATTAAAATATTAATCTTTGATAAAATAAATAATTATCAATTAATTTTACATCCATGAAATTTTCTAATAAAATAATACATATTTTAATATATATATTTTTAAAATCTTATGATGTCCCAGGTAATTTTTATATTGTTCAAAAAGTATATTATTTATAAAAACTATTATTTTCCAATATATATATATATTTTAGTGAAAACTTATTTATTTTTGGAAATTATTTTCATTAATTAAATAGAATTTTTTAAATAAAACTTTCAATGATACCTATAGTTTAAATTTTCATTATTTTATATGAACATCTTATTTTTGTATAAAAATTTAATATCGTATGAATATACTACAAGAATTATGATGAAATTTTCAATGATATGTGATGTAATAAATAAAATAAAGGTTCTTCATCACCAGGGATGGTTTTTTCATTAAAATATGATGTTTCGTTTTTATATTATTAAATTAGGAATCTTTTAAAGAACCATCAATAATCAAAACATGTTTTCAATATTTGAAAATAATTTATTATAATCATTGCTTAGTTCAGCATCATGAATACATATATTTTTCTAATTTTAGTTCTTTAACTAATAAAAATTAATAACTAATCAACTAGAGAAAAAACCAATGGGAAATATATGGGAATTTTAGAGGTCATAAATTATTTATTAATTATGATTCCATTTACAATTTTTGGAAATTAATAATAAATATTGTTCCCTTTTTTCAATAAATTCCCACCCATTCTCTAGTAGGTCATTATTGGAAATACAAGAATCATGATGTTCATATCTGTATCACTATTTATATCACACCCCATTATATTTTATGCTTCTACAAATATTATCCCAATATTTATGAAGAAAACTATTATGGTAAGGGTTATCTCTCTCTATTTTCAATTCTTGAACTACATTTGTAATAAGAATTTATTTTTTATTTGGTTTTATGATTTGGTTTTTATTATCATCCTTTATTTAAAAAATAATTCCCTATAAATGATATACTTAAATTTTAACTAAAAAATCCTTCATAGTATATCTTATTTACTTTGTTAAGCTAGTAAAAATACACATTTATTTTACATCCAAAAAATGGGTTAGAAATACCCATCAAAATTTTCATTCGTGTTTATTTACCTCTATATTAATATCCTTCATGTATTTTGAACATATATAAAAGTATCCCCCAGTTAATACTCATTTGATTAAAATTATAAAATATATTGATATTTTATATCATCAATGTGGAACACATAATGTTATACATATGAATGTTGGACTTGGATAATGATTATATGCCTTGGGTGATGTCTTTATCTCATGAGATATACGGTATAATGCCTGAATAATTACAAAAAGAACACAATTAAATGATTCATAAGTGGTTATCCCTGAATTATGAATAATATTTATTGATTTATATAATTTCCACATCAAAATGATAATAGGATATTATGAAGTTGTTTTTTCAATCCATACATCCATGATTGTGGGCTTTATTATTATTAATTTATGAAATCTTTTGAATTACATGTATTATTTTTCGTCATGTTAGGATTTCATAAGTAATATAATGGGATATTATCGCCTAAGAATTCCTTATTTATAAACCCAACATATCCTATGTAGTAGTAAGAGTTTAATTGAATAAATGATCAAAATTAGTGTTTTAAATAATGGTATTATATTTTATTTCAATATAATTTTTTCTGAATCTATTTTCCCAAAGATGTTAGTCCTACTGATTTTCAAATATGGTAACATATTTTTAGTCATTTTTAAATTATAGAATATTTATTTGTAAAATTTGTTTTAATTGTTTTTATCAATGAAATGTATAATTAATTTTTATCTTATTATTGACAAAACATTAGTCATATCCCTTGGGATATGTATAAATATCGGTAAATATCATATTTTTTATAAATTTATAGAGAAAGCTGTTTATATGAAATTATATCCATAAATGGATTCTAAAAACTAGATATGTATATAGAATATATTAACATAGGACTTATCATACAAATAAAATCAACATGGGTATCAGAATGATATTCACTTAGTGAACAATGAGTTGGCCAAAGACTACACACAATGAAAGACACTCCCAATGAATAAGCTTTGGATAAATCATCATCACCTTTCAATCCATTATGATAGATTTGAATTACCTGATTTTTTATATTACATAATATATAATAGGCCACAGATATCATAGATATAATTTTAGAGGATCAAAATCCAGTGTATAAATTTCATTTTCTCAATGTTATATTGTTTTCAATTTTTTATATGCATACCAAATTATGTATCATTATTGAAAAATATCCATTATCATATAAAATGATGTTTAATAGGTGAAATAATTAAAAATTTGTCTTTACAAATGAAATTTTTTCCATAATGAAAATCCCTATATAATTGGAGGATAGGTCGAGGACATCATGAGTGTTTCATAATGAACTATGATTTTAGAGTCATTAAAATAATTCTTTCTACAATATATTCTACAACAATAAACAAAAATCTAATGAATAACTTTTTTTAAAAAAATTCTAACATAATAATATTACAAAATAAATAAAACAATTAATTTTATTTGAGAGATTATTGAATTAAAACAGTTTCATATTATTATTTTTCGTTAATAAATATTTAAAAGAAAATCCCTTCAAACTATTATTAAAAATGTTCCTTTATATTAACTTAATAAATTATATTTATCATTGTACTATTTTAATACAATTATAAATATGTTTTTTTATAAATTATTAAATCAATATTTAATTATATATAGGTTTGTATGAAATATTATTAAAGACACCTGAATTTTGATATGTCCTTTTCAAAAAATAAATTTCTCTTCGTATTTTTTTCATTCTATTTAAATAGAAAATATATTAGTTTTATAATAATAATTTCATTAAAATAATTTTATTTTTTATTAATACTATTATAATTACTTTAGGGATATTTTTTGAATTTATTCTCAAATTATGTATTTTTAAGGGAATAGTTGAAAATGGAGTTTTCCCTAATATCATAGTTTTTTATCTACAATTAAGTATAAAATAAATTAAAATAAAATATTTTTAATGATAAATTATTTATAGAAGCTGTAAAAAATTATATTTATAAATATTATTACGAATTAATTAGACCAATATTTAACATTTCATTATGTTAAGTTATATTTAACAAAAAAGAAATTTTTTTTGTCCTTTTTTAATAATTTAATATTATTTATAACAAAATCATGTGTTTTTCTACATTGGAAGTCAAAATAATATTGAATCTTTTATAATAATCCAATTTATAAAAAAAACCACATATATTGATAATTCTATCATACATGTAAATATTATGCATACAATACACATTCTCTAAAAATAAGTTTTTATGTATTATATGATGTAATGTTATTACATTTTTTTATTACACATAGAAATTTTATCAGATAAAATGGACTTCATATTCTCATTTATTAGGTAAATTTTTGGTTATATGTTCAATTTTATTTTTATAATTTAAATTTATGTAACATAAGTAAAAACTAGTAACCATAATATAACTTGAAAAGGTAAAAATGAAATTTTTAAGAGTATGATACTTAAAAACATATTTCAAAAATGTATAAAAAAGAATGTTTGAAATATTAAAAAACATAAATCTTCTCTCAATCCATTATTATTATTTTTGGATAATTCATGACATGTGAATCATGTTCTCCCTTTAAATTATGATGGAATATTTAAAAACAATTCCATTCAAACCACAGAAAGAGTCATACTATAACCCATTGAAGACCAATAAAATAATTTAGGTTACACATTAAAATATTCCTATTTTCATTCCCTTATAATATTATTTCATTTATTTTATCCTCATGTCAAGAGAAAATGGTATAATAACTCTATTTATAAGTAATTCTCCGTAGAAAACATGAAGATTTCTCTGTGAGAACTCATTTTCTATAACATCCATGTTTTTTCTTACGTTTTTTATTAGATTTTTCTTATTCATATATATTTCAATATTTTTTTGGTATTCATAATTTTATTTTCATATGGTAAAATATTCTAACAGCATTTATCTTTTCTATTAATAATTATGAAATTGTAATTCATGTGATGTGTGGACTACCACCATTACAAAGTGACAAATTATATTTTATTACTCACACCTAAATTCACTAGTTATAAGGGTCAAAGAAAATAATATAAGTGAAATCTATATCATTATTCTGATTTTTAAGAGAAAAACTATTTGCACCCTTATTTTTCACTCTTTATTTGATAAATGAAAATTTAAACTATGAAATGTGGAGACTACCGCCTCCCCCATGAATCATATATACCTTTTCAAATTCTTTCTTTAATATTTTATAAAATATTTCAAAACTATCACTATTTAATTTGGGATTTTTTGTTATATGTTATTGTTATAATGAGTATGATACATGCATGGTGAAACAAAAAAATGGTCATGTGGCGTGAAAATTTATTCATTCTCTAGATGAATCACCAAATATTTATCATGGAATGTTATATATTCATAAATAAACATAATTTTGTATTCATATCAAAATTACCAATTATCTAGGTTTGATGATATTAAATGTAACAGAACTATCATTGAAATATCCTCCAAATTCCTGGATTGTTAAATTTCAAGATTTTGTGGATGGACTTGATCGATGGATGTTTTAGGAGTTTCCAATATATACTAGAGACATAACAGTACTACAATATGAGGTTAACCTTTTCTAAAGGATTATTTAAATGAATTTTTATTTCACTCATAGTTTAGCTGGAAGATTTTACAAATTATGTTTATTAGTAGAGAATACTATTAAATAGTTTTACATTAGGAGCTGACATTGACTATGGTAATTAAATTGAGCCTAAGGTACATGAATTTTAGTGGAAGTTTATTTTTAGGAAAAGCTATAACATTTTCATCTTGAATTTGATAATTGATTTGAAATGGGAGGTATTTCAAAATTTTTATTATTTTGTTTTTCTAAACCCCTATTAATTCAATCTCATTTTTCCTATTATTTTTCTAATATACCTCTTCAATTTAGAGAGATATTTTATCAATATTTCTCCCACCTTGATCAATTGGATCTGGTGGGTTCCCATTAGCGATCAATGGTATGTCACTTTCTTATACATGGTTGTTTCATTAACCATTATTCTCCCTGTGATCTATTGCAGTAGAGAATTTTGTGTTTGGGTTGTGATTTTGGTTGTGTATTGATGATCATTGGGTATAGTGTAGGTTTTTCCTAGGGTTATTTATTTATTTTTTGTTTTTTAAAATTTATTCATCACCATATGGAAAGTGGTGAGTTGATAAATTTCAAATGGGGTAGAAAATCCCTTATTTCTAACTTCTATGTATCTTCCGTGATATATTTTCAATTGTTTATCAATATGAAATTGAATGTGGTGGACTAATCAATGATATATAATTGGTCAATTGAAATTTATTATGAAATGATAATTTTTCTCATTATTTTTATATCTATGATATTAATTTGATTCTATTTTGGAATCGTGGGCACGATGAAACGGTAAATATCATGGCCTTTGGGGGCCTTTTTTACAGATTTTTTTGTTTTCATTTTGAAATATTAGTCTAATTTGTTGTGATATCAACCTAAATGAAAACAATAATCATTTATAATGTGATAATGAAATGGATGACTCAATATTTATGTCTTGTGTGATAAAATCCCTAAAATAAAGTGAACTTTTTAAAACTCCGCCTTTGATAAATTAGTAAAATTATCTGTGATTTGTTTTGGATTGTTTGAATGTTCATTTATGGTAGCAAGTTGTTTGTTTACATTCAATTCTATTAGGGTGGTGATGTCCTTGGTTTCCTAAGTGTTATTTTTGCGTGTCTAATTGATTATTTTTTCCATTCTTTTTGGATTGATATGTGTTGGCTATTTTAGTTATTTTTGGGAGATAATGTGTATGTTTGTCTATTTGGGGATTTGGGGTGGACACGAGATGGTTGGTTGGGAATTTTTATGGTCCATGTGGTGGAGGTATTTTATCCATGCATTCATCTAGTGAGGTGGTTGTTGGATTCAATGTGATTTTGGGGAATAATGTTTATGGATTTATAAGTATGATAATCTTCTTGTGACATATGGTTATATTATTCAATATTCCAGGATATTATTTCAAAAAGTGGTTACTAATGTTTTAATTTTTTATATTTTTTTGTTTAATGGTATTAAAAATGTTAACATAAAATTGATTTTTCGTTTTCTTAATTATGGGAGATGTTTTAAATGAGATGAATTTTATATATAGTGTAATTTGGTTTTGACATATAACATATGTTTTCTAAATTTTTTGGTTTTATGCGTTAGTGTTGGAAAAAATCATGCTCGGGTTGTGATTTGGTTTATGTTTTGATGTGAACCAATATATTGGGTTTTATTTTTTCAATATATATATATATATATATTAATATTCATTGGGATTTATATATTCACCCCACTCATGATAAGAACAATATTCTATAACATGTATATTCACCAGATTGGTCTTTTTCGCAATATTCCGCTGATGATGAGGGATATATAGCCTCTCACCTTTTCACTCTATCACTTATAAGTGAATATATAAGCACTCAAAATGTTTTCCTTCAGTCTATTATGGAATAATGAAGAAGACCATGTGTATTCGGGTTAGATGATATGTGGCCATGTTTTGGAGTACTTGTGTAGGTATCTTCAGGATAGACGTCATGCTAATATGCTACAGTTGTGGTGTCCCATGATTCTTTGTCCATGATTTGATTTGACCTGATAGTGGTGAGGTGGACCATGTTTGTTTGGGTAAGATGCGATGTGAGCCATTTTTGGGTGACTTATGGTCAGATTATGCATTCTAGGAGATGAAACAATGTTTATGTCCTTCATGTTAATGATACCCTACTACTATAGTAATGGAAGTGGTTGTGTGTGGTGACCCAGGTGTCTTAAAGGGAGGTAAAATATGATCCTTATATAGTGTGGTGTCCCAAGTTTCTATGGAAATGTTGTGATTTGATCTTGATGTTGGGTGGTGGTATATTTTAATGTGAAGAATTGGGATTTTGAAGAATTTTTTTGTATGGGTGTGGGAGTGTAAATTAAGTGGGAATGTGGTTTTGGTAACCCTATATTGAAATTCTTTTTATTATGTTATTATACATGGTTTTCATTATTTATTGATAATTCCATGGTGGGGTGGGATATATCGTTGAATTTTTTAGTTGTTCTTTGTTATGCTGTTTTCTTATTTGTATATAGTATTACTCCTTCTCATGTTCAAGGGAGAATTTTGTTATCCTACTGAGCATACATGTATGCTCATCCTACGTATATAATCCCCTATTTATGTCTCTTTGTGGAAGATGTAAACCATGATGGAAATTAAAATATTGGACCATGGGATAGTTGTTGTGTAACTTCAATAGATTTTCTTTTTGTTATTTACATTTAGTGTATTTTATGAGTATATATTTGAGTTTTACATGCATTGTTGGATGGTTTCAGATTCATTTTATATAATGTTGTGGAGATTTATGGGGATAATTCATTTTATCAACACATATTATTTTATTATAGAGGGTAATTATTTCTATTTTATGATATTTTTATACGATCAAACCATGTCATCAACCTAGGGCCCACTAGTGGCATGACTTGGGGGTCATTATCTGTCTCTCAAAATTGCATTATCATTAGAGGTAGGGGTTGTGATACAGTGGTATCAATGGTAATATTTATGTTATCTGATGGATTTTTTAGTTTGGAATAGTTTGGATTTCATTAGGTTGTATAAAAGCAATTTTGTTGACCATGGTAATTTTTATATGCCTGAGAGACTAGCTAAAACATGACATTTTAGGGCATGTTTTGTTCCTTTTAATAGAAATGAATCTTACATGACAATCTTCTAAAGTATATTTGTTTTTAAAGTAAAGACTGAGAAGAAGTATTTGAATCATGAAGACTTGTGTTCCTATTTCATTTGGGTGGTTTTGGTTATAGGGAGACAATTATGATTTAAATGAATTAAACATAAACTATAAAAATTTAATACTTTTGGTCATAGGAATATATTTTTTGATATTAATCATGTGATTTTGGATTTATCTCCCATGTGGATATGGTAATTTTGGTTTAGTATACTGATTTAGTTTAATGTCGGGGGGGTGATCCTATTTAAGAGAATGTCCAGTGGATGAGAACATAGTGCACATTATAGTTGTAGGCACTAGTGAAGTATGAGAGATGTGTATCAAATATATATATATATATAGAAACTAATTAGTAGAATATTGAGATATATTTTTTTCATCTGGGATAAAGTTGTATAATGGGTCGGTTTTCAGTTAATTATATGTGGAGATAAATGATTCAATTTTGGATTCATTATCAAGGTGAGATGAAGGGGGAATATGTTTCATGTTTTGACTTTTAGAAAGTGATTTGATTGTGGTTTTTTTCAACGACAATTAATGTATAAAAGATGATGGAGGTTCATTTTCTTCTTTAGTGGAGTATTTCAATTTAGGAGATGGGAATCATGTTCAAATACCTTATGTTGTTTCCCATATATCATTTTCATATTGACTATTCTCATGTGATATGTAATCTAGTGGAACTCCATCCTTCAATCCAATTTCATGAAGATCCTATTATGTTTCCTGCATATTTTGAGGTTCTAAATAAGTAAGAGGTGATCAAACAAAATGTAATTTCCTTGATATTTTTCATTATAGACGAACCACTAGGGAACCCTAAGGAGTCGAGTTGTCAGTGGTATGTCCCAAGAATTAGGAAACTTAGGGTGTTGACCAGTATTGATTCAAACACATTATCTTCACTTCTTAACATATGAGGCTGGTGGTTTTTGTGCTTTTACGAGAGATACTCTTCTATGATGTTTTACCTATAGGGATTTAATTCATTTCTAGAATAAATTACTTGTAGTTCTTCCAGCACTATTTGGTGGATGTGGACAAGTTCAATTCCAGCCATAGTAGAAATGTCTATTGACACTGTTTCAATAGAATGGGTATAATGCTTATGATCTAATGAGATGATATGGAGAAGGCATAGGTTGACTTCATGTTGTTCCTCGTGTTTAGGGACCTTAACCTATTAATTCTCATATAGAAGGTTATAAACTAAGAGGTATCCTAGATGGTAGTTTCCTACTACAAGTAGTGGAGGCAACATCACTATAGGCTCCATTTCTCATTAAAGGTATCAAAATTTTGTCTTATCCCCTTATTAGTGAACTATTTTATTTATAAGTTTCTCGCTTATTTTATTGTACCACTATAACTTATACACTAAGACTATATGTTGAGAGGACTCCCATACCAATGTTGTTGACAATTCTTGTAGAATTACATATCATATTGGTTGATGGGATATAGGGATGCAGACAAATGATGGGACCCCAACAATCCCATTTGGATCATTTCTATTTAAATATTCATTAATTAAATGTAATTATAGGAAACTAGTGTATATATTCCATGAATTCTATTATAGACTACTTCTGGTTGAGAGTAATGTTCTCGAACATGGATGACCATTGTATAGTTTTCATTTTTGATTGGGTTTGTGATGTGTGCATTTAGTGTGTAGATAACCTTATTTCTAGATAACCGAGTTTTCTATGGAATAAGAATAGGTCGGGATGGGGGGTCCCTGTTTTTTGGGAAAAATATTGGTGTTTTTTCTTTGGAGGTTGTAAAGGAACCTCTAATGGGATGTAGAGTTAAAAATAGAATTATAACTTTGTGATTCTCTGATTTTTATGGATTGTAAATAGATAGAATCTTCAAGATTATTGGATTTGTGGATTCTAATAGACGATCTGATCTAGATGGGTTTCATTCTGATTAGTGTCTTTCCATTGGGTACTCAAGTATTATATTCAATAATTATGATTGTAGTTTGAGGTTTTTTATGATAAATTGATGATGAATTATGTAACATTCAAGAACTGTTACCCACTTCAAATTATATATTCTATTTTGGAATTACATATAGGGTCATGATGGTTTCCCAAGCGCAATAAACTATTTAGATACCACTAGTTGATCATGAAGAGGATGATATACCAAATACCTCCTTCATATTTAGGTATCAGAACTTCGAGATTATAGTTATTACATTTGGTGTCAAAAAATATCCATCTATATTCATGTGACTAATAAACTCAAGGTTTCATGAATTATAGTACCAGTTCATTATTTTATTCATCAATGTAATATTGATATACTAGTATCTAGAAGAGGAGAACATATATCATTGTCGGGATTTTTTTATGGTTATTTGATTACACCATATATATGAAAGGTTGTCTGAGGGTATGTTTTTGACACTAGAGTTTAAATTCTATGAGCATGTTGTGTCTCCACTTTGTGTTTTATTATACCACTTGATGGATGTGGTAGTTTTTTCATGGGAAAAATCTATGTACATTTTTTATGGTTCATAGAATCCATTTTATAGTGTTACATTATTAAAGGTTAGTTCCCTATTTCTCTATAGTTTTAGACCTATTAATAGTGTTGACTAGTAAGGACACAGATTTTGTTTGGACTAATCAGTGTTATGCAACCATTGGTTTATTAATGTTGAATTTGGTCAGTTCTAGAGTACATGAGTATGCTAAGGAGGGTTTGATGTTTGATGTGTTTTTTTATTATTTTCATAGATTTATATATTTGATGTGATTCAGAAAAGGGATGTGACGTTTTATGAATTTGATATGTTGATTCTCATTGATGATAACTATGTCACCCATGATCTGAAACTAACAGTATAAGTATTTATGTGAATTTTTTGGAAGCATGACCTCATAGGGATAAAATATTGGTCATTATGGATCATAAGAGAATGAGGTATATATTTTCAATGTCTACTGTGAATATCTATCTAAGGAGGTGGATAGAGTTTTTTTAGTATTATTATTTCGTGATTCTATAATCATTAGGAATATGGAATATTGTGGTTGATGCTTTGACCCAGAATTCATGAAATTATGTTTTTCATTTGTGTATGGATGATTTCATTGGGAGATGGAGGATTTTGAATCCTTTCTGTTAGATAGAATAGTGGTTGACTGTAGTGGTTTTTTTCCTAAATTAGTGTGTTGTATTATTTTATGATGTTGGTATATGAGACACTGTGAGTAGACTTAAAGGATGAGGTGATGCATGATAATTTTCTCCATGGTGATGATCTTACGATTTTTGGAACCGAATATAGTTTCATCCGAATATGTTTATTTTAGTAATGAGGCATAAGGGTTTCCTCATTTAGTTTCATAAATAACATAAGCTGATACACCTCGATGTTATCAATATGTACCATGGTTTGAGGATGTGGTTTAGATGCATTGGAATAAGAGGATGGTGGAAGACATTATGGAAATGTGTTTGGTTTTCCTATAGATGAAGTTATTTCATCATGTTCATGGAAGAGAGTGGCCACCTTGGATGTTTCTAAGTGGAAATGGGATGAAATAAAAATATATTCCTTCATGGTGTTAACCTGATATCAGGGGGTCATGATGCGATATAGGTTATTGTGGATTGGTTTAAAAGATTAGACCACATTATACTTATCAATGTGTTTTTTTTAGTGATTGATTTTCCTAAGAAGTATGTGAATGATGTGGCTAGGCTTCATGGGGTATCGAGTACCATCACTCTAATCAGTATCATAATTTTACATTATGAGTCAAAATATGAATGTGTCCTGATTCTCTCCCCTAATTTCACCTTATCACTCATTACTCCCGTATAAAAAGGGGATGGTGGAGTTGACCATTCATAGACTATAGGATATGTTGTGATCATTCATCATGGACATTAGTAGGTACTTGTTAAGAAAACTAACTTTTTCTAAGTTTTCATACAAAAATAGATATCAATATTTCATTGTTATGACTCCATTTATTCCATTGTACAGTAGATCATTTTTTTGTTATGCTATATAGAGGTTCGTGGCCAAGAAGATCATTATATTAATGATGTACAGGTCATGTTAGAAAATTTTGATTAGGTTAGAAAGTGTATGAAAGTTGTGTAGGACTAATAGAGGTATTATTCCAATAAAATGATGTGTCCCTATAAGATTAATTTTGGGGACCATAATTTCATGATGTTTTACACTCAATAATGAAGGTGGAGGTTTTGTAGGTGGAAAATGGGGTTTCTGTGGATTTTTTGGCACTATATTTTATTGGAAAACATTGAAAAAGAGGTATATTGTTTGGTTCATCCACCATGACTAAAGATGATCCAAGAATTATTCCACACGTCTCAACTTCATCGATATCTTCACAATGAATCCTATTTCTTTGAAAAAGGTATATTGGGATACTAAGGATGTTGTGATCCTCATAGAGATTCTGGTATGGGTTGAGGTTCATCTATTGTTAGTACTTCTTTGTTTTTACATTATATTGGGTTGTTTTTTGTGGAGACATTGTTGCGTAGATGAGAGTACATGGGACTAATATATGTAAATACAATACCTCTACCTAGAGTTGTTTGGGTTTTTTTGGTCTACTTCTGAGATGATTTTTCAATCTTGTTGTGTAGTTAGATGTGACATTTTTTTATGTATGATGTGAAATAATTTTATAATATATGAAAAGTAGAGGATTCAATTAATAAACGATATGAACTTTATAGTTATGTGATTGAAACATTGAATTTGGTTCAGTTGTACCTATATTAGACTGTATCACGACATGGAGTATGTAATTCCTCGATTCTTATGTTCGGGGAAGTGCATTTTTCTGTTGTGGTGGTTCTTAGTTTGGGTTGTGTAGGTGGTTATGTAGTGTGTAGTGGTTTTTGGATAGTATCAGATGTTAGGGTGATGTGGATGTGTACTAATTATATTTTCCAAGTTGGTTTCTATAGTTTTTGATGTGTTTGGATGGTGGTATAGTTTAAGGTACGATGATATTCTTGAGAGGTAATAAGCAAGGTGGTTTTTTGGACATCATTAATTTTGTTTTAGGATATTCTATTCAAGGATGGGAATAATTTGAGGGTTATATAATGTAATGAACCATTACATACTAACATGATACATTACTATTTTCTTTAGTTGAATATGTTCGGGGGAGGTTCCAAGAGTTTTCGGTGGAGTCTAGAGATATAAAGTACCATAGAAGGAGTTTTACATCTTGAATTGGATTCATCATGTGAATTAGAAGTTAACCAATTTTTTTCTTGGATAATCTCTGATCTTATATTTGATGGTGGAGGAGATCATATAACGTGATCACATTATGGATGCTAAATCAATAATTTTTTTAAATTGACGCCAAGGTGATGTAAATATTGGAGGAATTTTGTTTTCTTGGGAATAAAAATGAAAATCACAATCTGAATATGATACGTGACGTGAAAGGGGAGAATTTTTATGATTAAATTCCTTTTTATTGGCTGAAACCTTCTTTATTCGACTTCCTTTCATACCCTAATTTTTGAAAGAGACTTACATTATTTTGACAAATCATTGATCCCTCTTTCCCACTCTAGGATATGATGGTTTAGTGGGGATGCTCATTGGCTATCAATGGAATCACCTTATCATTTCGCTGGTAGTTTTTTCTTCATATATTCTCCTTGGAATCTATTATGGGGGTTCAGTTTTTGGTTTCCAAGTGCTTTGGTATATGTTACGTTGATCCTTGGGAGAAATATTCGATAATCTATTGTTTTCTTATGTGTTTATGGTTTATAGAAATTCTGACTTCACTTGTCATTGGTCAATGAGTTCATAAATTTTAATGAGGCAGGGAATCCTTCATATACAATATTTTTTTTGTGTATCATGTTGTAGTGGTTTTTTATTTCTTATCTATGATGGATAATGTGTTTTGTTCTATTAAAATATAATGTACATGATAATTGAAAATTAAGGGATAAGGGTAATGATTTCCATGCTTATTTAACATTGATAGTATTATCATTATATTTTATTTTGATGGGAATGATAACCAACTACAATTCATATCATTTTAAGAGCTTTTTAATTAACTATAGTTTTTATGATATGTATTCCTTGTTTTATGTTGTAATGATATCACCTAAAATGAGAAACCACATAACACTTATATTTCACTAATGAAATGGTTGACCTAGAATTTGTGGCCTATGTGATAACCAACCTAAAATAAGTTGACATGTGACAATAGTCCCATTTTATATATTACTAAAATGGTATATTATGTGTTCTGGTTTTATTGTACATTAATATGGCTTAGTCGGTGATGGGGTGTTGGATTTTTATTTTGGGTCTGTGTTATGAAGGTTATTTTGGCGGTGATTTTGGATTCGTGAAATAGTTGTTTTTTAGTTTTTCTTTTGGGTTGTTTGGTGATGAATTATTTTCTATTCATTTTGGTTGATGAGGTGATGGTTTGTTGGTTATTATTTCGGGGCAGTGGGGGATGGTTTGATGGACATCCTCTTTCGGAAATGAGGTGGTTGTTTGTTTGGACGTGTTATGAGAAAAGTAAGGTGGTGGTTTGATTTACACAGATTATAGGGCCGCAATGTGCCTATTATATGGATATGATTATCTTCATGTTATGTTGGGTTGGTTTGGGTAAGATTCCTGGGTATTGATGTAAAAATTAGTTAATAATGTTTTAAATACAATGGAATGGTTTCATAAAATAATTGAAAAATAGTAATGAACAACTAAATGTTAGGATATGTGGTTATATGTGGTTGATTCGTAGTAATGAAAAAATGGGATATATAGTGGGATTCAGTTTCAAATGTGGAACAAAGTTTGTGGATTATTTGGTGTTATGAATTTAGTGGTATATTTGAAAGAGACAGTGTTGTGAGTTGGTTTTTATTTTATTTTGAAACAATAAATTGGGAATTTGTTTTGTATATACGTATATATATCTATATATATATTTATTACGATTTTTGTATAGACCCCCCTCCATTGGGAACTATTCCATGACACTCATATAGTCACTGGGGAGGGGGGTTGAATATCCAGATGAGGAGGAGGAATGGATAGAAACATAATATTTCCTTTTATCTCTTCGAATTGAGTTGATGTGAACATGTACTTATAGTATGTGGTATGTTACTGAATTAGTAAATGGTACTGGTATCTTCATATGAGATGATATATGATCGTGATCAAGTGAAACAGAACAGGTTTCTTTCGGTAATATGATTTTAGATTGTGTATTTAGGAGGAAGAATAGGTGTCTTCGGGTGAGATTGAACATGGTTGTATTATGGGTCAGTGGCCCAAGTTATTTCTAGTGGGATGTTTATGTGACTGTGATGTCAGTGATTTTATATTTGGGGAGATGCATATAGGTTTAGTGAATGTTGTTTATCTCATTCATGGTCATCATATAATACTACTCTATTAATGTCAGTGGTTATAATGTGATTTCCCATGTGTCAATAGGTGAGATGAGATGTGACTATGTTGTGTGGTGGTGTAACAAGATACTTGGAAGAGATTGGAGTTTATTAAAACATTTAATTGTGGTGTGAGAGTGAGAAATCAGTGGGAATGTATTATGGGTAACCCATTATCTATCTGCTTACTTTTTGTAATTATACATGGAGTGTGTAATTTGGGGATTATTTTAGGGTTTGGTTGGGAATGCTTGAATAACAGTTTAGATGTAGTTGGATTTATTATTTTTTTATTGGTGAAATAGTGATTTTCTTGAACAAGTGAAAGTGATTATTTTTATTTCATAAATAGGATTCTTTAACTATAACCATATATATAAACTGACATTCAGGTTTCCAGGACTACAATGTGTATTATGATGGAAATATAAAAATCAGACCTTTCAATATTTGTTGAGTTACTCAATTATCTTTTTTTGTTTATTTATATTTGGATATTTCTATAGCTATTTGTTTTATTTTTTGCATGAAACATAGAATCATTTTCTTTATTATATTATATCATTGGTTCCCTTGTGTACTATAAGATTTATCTTCATATCCTGTATTATTATAGTGGTTAATTACCCCAATTTTATGAGACTTCTACACCCTTTCCTCTATTCATTAACATAGAGACTATTAGAGGCAATACTCATGGGTCATTATCTCTCTCCATGTATTGTGGAATCTATAGAGGTAGCGGTTCTTCACTATCATAAAATGATATATATCAAATAGTATCAATGATAAGTAGCTAATTAGGGGGTTTTGGTATGTTGTTGATCAATTTATATTTTTGAGCTCAACCAGAATAAATATTTTCAACTCATATAACCAGAATGAAATCTCAGTGTTGCACAATGATAGAATGGGGACTATGACACTAGACCATGATAACATATATGTTGTTCTAATATATTTAATTTATGTAAATTGGATTTGTGAATTCCATTAGAAAAATAAAATGTGAAGTATTCATTGAATAAATCAGCTTGTACTTAATGAATTGAGAATGTATTAGTTGGATATATGGGATTGAGGTACAGTATGCCCCATGGTCACTCGATTCCTTGGATAAAGGGATGATATGCGAGTTCATTATACAATATTATGTGATTGGTGGACATTGATAGATAAATACAATTACATGATAGATATCATTATAGATCACTTTGTAGAGTGCATATAATTTATTCTCTACAAGGGGATACTGAATGATAACATTTATCAAAAAAAAATAATTATATTGGTGTGATTACAACATATATGATCTATCTTTGGGGTTATATTTTCAACTGGATATTTGAGTTTATTTGATAAAAATCATATCATACACCTTTTTATTATGAGAAGCACTTATAATTTTCTTTAAACCACTTTCATAAATATTTGTAATTCTGAATTCATATTTTATTATTTTTATAATGATATGAAAGGTTATAAATTTAGTTCTTTGGAGAAGTATTAGGCTTTGGGAAAAAATTTCCCAAATTGATGAGTTAATGATGTACCACCTCAAAATTTTATTGATTATTTCATAATGTGTTTTAATTGTTTCTGTAATGAATATAAGGTATAATTATCAATCTCGAATTTTAATGGAGCTAAAAATGACAAATAATATAATATTATATGATATCCCTAAATCATAACAGTCGATAAAGTAATGTTACTATTTATTTGATGAAATATTATTACATACCATCACTTTGTATGATGGGAATTATGATATATGATATCTTATTTTTATATTAATCCATGTAAAACATAACACTTAAATAGGCTATGAATAAATATGATTCAATCATTTATAGATATTAAAACATTTAATAGTCATTGAAAATATTTAAATAAGTTTCAACAAATTAGAAATTAGTAATATAATGGGTTCTATATGATAATTGGTGATAAAAATATTTCATGGATATCTTCATTAAAGGTATAATCTAAAAAAAGTTATAACATGACTTTAGTTTTAAGGTGTGAGAGTCACATGTTTTGGATGAGGTGTTGAGTGCTTATATTATATTTGATTGTGATTTGATGAGTCTGGTTATATAGATGCATCCCTAGAGAGGATAATAAATTGAGACACATGGGATGCATCATGGACCAATTTAGATCTAGCTATTCTGAATCAAGACATGACACATGATAGATTTGTTTGTGTATTGATTGATAACTAGTTTTGGATGAATGATATATGTGTTATGGCATAATATGCTTGAGGTTTTTGAAATACTAGAGATATAATATGAAATCATGATTCAATGATAGTGTTACCTCCATTAATTACCTCAGATGATAGACACTAATGGTGAGCTATGAGGAATCCTTGACATTGATTATTATTTTTATTTTTTGACTTTGTGACATGAAAACTATTCTCTGGATATACATGTTATTTTATTTCCCATGATGGTATGCTCCATTATACCCATTCTTTGATTCAATTGTAATTTCTAAGATTTTCTAAATAATAGAGCATGGAGTGAGTTATGAACTTCATTTTTTGGTTTATCACTAGTAAACTATTAATGTAATATATTTATAAAGATTTGGTTGTCAATATTAAGTAAATCATAAAAATTTGGATTCTTGAAAACCATTTATGTAGGGCCATACATTGATACATTAATTTTACAAGAACTAGTTGTATAATTTGTTTATATTTTTGTGGAGGAATCCATTTTAGAATAATAAATTTAACACCATGAGATTTTATGAAATATATTTTTAGTTAAATTTAATTTCAATTACAACGTGTGTTACATGCAACATCGAGCCTATAAAATCCATGAAATTTTATTTTATTGTCATCTATGCATAGCCATTCTAATAGTGTGTACGAATAGGATTAAATACTTCATGATATATATATATATATATATATATATATTAAATTCCCCTCTCAATATAATTTTTTTTATAAAATCACAGTGATCAATCAAAATACTATTTTTTTTATTTTTACAAAATATATTTTCATCAAAAGGGGTTTTTAATTTTTCTTGAGAATATTATAAATAATTTTTACAAAATTTTAGAAAATTTATTTCATAAAATTGATATATTATTTTTGTTCATCATATCAAAATTATCTTATGGTGACATTTTATGAATTTTCAAAAAATATTTATAATTATTGATTTTTATTAAACACTAAATATTATTTTAATTTATATTAAAGTAAAAATTAATTTTTATTAGTTTTTATATATTATTAGTTATTTTTGTAAAATAGAATACAATTATAGTATTCCAAATAAAATTTATACATTATTTTGGTATATAAATATATTTATACATAAAAGGCATTTATCTGATTAAAAGAGTTATTCCTTTCATTTTTCACTTCGATGATATTTTTTTGCAGCGAGATATAGATATTAATTAATGAAAAATGTATTATATATTTTTATGTTCTAGTTACTAAGTTATTATAAATTCCCCTTCTATTATTGTTCAATATTAATAGTATCCATTCTAAAATTTATCACCATGATAAATGGTAAATCAGGGTATTATAGGTTAAAGCTATATAATAAAGACATAATATTTTCATTTTAATTGTTACCTGATGACGGGAATTAAAAGAAAATAATTTATAGATTTTTAATTTTCAATGGATAATGGTCCATGAAAATGACATATAAATTATTAGAAGAATTGAATTTTAAAAATTTATCCCTTAGTTTTAAATAAATCATATGTTTACAAATTTGATGAAAATATATTTATCAATAAATATAAATTTCAATTTTGAGCATAAAGAAGGTATTTTGATAAAGAAATTTTATTTCAATCTTTTATAAATTATAAAATTACTGAAAATTCTTGTGAAACACTGATGGGGTGTATATTACAATATGAGAAAATGAAAATTAAATATTTATAAAATATTAGAAGTAATATAATTTTATTTAGTTATATTATTAAACAAATTATATAGAAAAATATTACACATTGGAGCTATTTAAAAATATTATATTAAAATACCCATGTTCTGATTGTGTATATTATGTCAAATTAAAGGAATATAAAAAAATGAAATTAATGATTTTTTTATCAAAACAATATTTTATAAAATTAATTAAAAAGCATAAAAATTATGGGAGTGTAAATGAAGGATAATATTTGGTAAAAAAATTCATTCCCTAGAAATTTATAAGCAAATTTTCATGTTAAATATAAAATTAAAACTGTTTATGAGTAAACAAAGGTGTTAAATTGGTGATGGTGGATATAGGTTAACTTAGGGGTTAAATTAAAAGATAAGGACTTAAAACCCTGCATAATCTAACCAAAATTGCATTGGATGGTGGGATTAAAAACATATCCTACATCATATTCTAAAATATTGGCATTTGGAGGCTTTAGTTCTGATAACGAAATTAGTTTATTTTACAATTTTAATAAATATCAAGACCTCACAGCCCCTAACTTATACAAGGTAACCCTTACATTATATTTTCCACAAAACATTTTTAATGTCATGAAAATGTTAAATAATAATTGTTTCCTAAATTAATGTGTTCCATAATAAATTTTATATTTATTATAATGAGATATAACATAGAGAAAAAACATTACTTTAATTTATTAATTTAAATCAATTCAATAGTCATTGAATAAAAAAAGAAATTCCAGTAATTATAGAGTAACAAAAAAGAGAAAATATATGTACAACATGAAAACAAGGATCTCCCCGATTGGTTATACTCATCCCTCCTGTGAATAACACTATGAAAAAGAAACAAAATTATTTTTAAAACAATTGAAATTTTTGATATTGTAAATGTAGAATATTGATATTAATTAAATTCAATAAAGAATGAATTTATAGTTATTTTTGGGAGGTAACGTGATTGCTGAAATAGTAATGTTGCAGTTGGAGTAGTAACCTGGCCACTACGAATAGTAATCCAACTTTTGGGAATAGTTATTTGACCGTAAAATAATAAATTTGAATCTATTTTATATTTATGATGAAAAATTTATATTAATAAAAATATTATTATTCCTAATATAAATATCATTATTATAATATGATATTAATATATTAAACCATTTTTTACAAAATGAATTTTATTATATTTCGAAGATATAATTACATTTAATATAGTAATTAATATAACATATCTCAGAAATTTATTTTGATAATATGAATATCGATTTTTAAATTATAATGTCAATCGTTTCCAAGATAAATAGTAGTATAATTGTCTGAAATAATCCATTATTTATGTTAGTAATAAATTTATAGATTCGCTGTAATCAATGTATCATTAATTAAATCATTCATGATGTAATAATGACCAAATAATTTTGATAAATTGAGTTGTGGAATGGATATATTTAATTTAAAAAGCTTTTGACTAATATATTTTTAACATAAATTCAAAACCTAAAAAATACTTTCCAAAACCTAAACTCTACTATGATAATATAAAATAACAAATGATTCCCAGTTTCTTTTTTAATAAACATAGTCAATTTGAATGAAGAAATTATTTAAAGATAAAAAATCAATATATTATATTTATATCCATTTTATATTTTAAAAAATTAACAATTACATGTTTTCCCCTATAATATAATATTTTGATCGATATTTTATTCTAAAATTTCCTCTCTACTCTCTTATAAACAACCCCTATCCCTCACCAATGAAAAAATATACCCACCAAAATTTCAATTACAAATATCAACACAAATAATCTCTCTTAATCCACATAGACTACCATAGAACATTCTATAGTAAACCAACAATAAACATCAATGTATTTTTAGTGTTGTACAAGAAAATCTACATACATGAAAGAGTAAGATTCTTTTAACTATTCACTATTTTGGTTATTCTAATTCCTTTATCACCATTCAAATAAAAAATGTTACAAAATAAATTGCTATGTATGTTAGCATTATATTATTCTTTTAAACCAGTTTGAAGTATCAAATTTACGATATATATAAATTTCCAACATTCCATTCTTGTTATTTTGAAAATGTCCCATCAACTGTCTGTTAACCACAAATGAAGAAATTTCCAAACCTTTTTATATACCCAAACATATGGTTGGTTTAAAAAAAATAAAATTTAAGGTGTATTAATTTATAAATATTTCTTTCAAATTCTATTGTTAATTTCATGGATCAATAAGTGAACATGAATGAAAATGATGTCATCGAAATGAAAAAAATGACAATTTAATGGAAACATGATATCTCAAAAATACATGTTTAACAATGACTGATATAAAATATAATCCCATAATTATAATTGATATATAGTGAATCAAATTTACATAGTTCACTTCTTGAATTATATTTTAGAAATCTAACATTTATTATCCATGAGGAGGAAATGTGATGTAATATGATGAATGATTTAATGTAAGGGGATTCTCATATCCAAATCCCTTTCATGGGGTTATCCATCCTTCATGTCAACTTTGGTATGGATATTTCTCTAAAGTTTCATATATACAATTTTAATATTTCTATCTTTTCGTTTTCATGTATATAAATTTTTCCATCGTGATTTTCAATCCAAATACTATGGATTTTAAAAAACACATTTTTTTTCAAAACAAAACATTGAATCCCCATATGTTGATTCTTATCAAAAAAACATTCTCATTTGTTCCAATTTATGATATAAATTTTCCTTTTTTAGCCAAAATGTTTATCCAATAATGTATAGTTTATAAAATCCTAATGAAACCCTTCCCCTTACTAGTGTTATTTCGTGACTATATTTTTTATATGTTCTATGTGGAATGAATTATTATGATAATATAATAATGTTATATGTGGGAATAGAATTATATCACCCACCAATGTGTGGGTTATTGTGATGTATCTCATGATATTATGTGTATTATAAATTAATGTTATTATATATTTTTTCAAAATGAAGACATTATGATTTATGAATTTATTTTATACATGAACATGATTCTTGTTTTGTTCACAACATTGTATGGTATTTGACCACTGTAACATGATTTTACTTTTTTATGTGTCTCAATACTCTGTACAATTATGAAATTAATCCCTCATATTATTTATGATGATTAAATGCATCTGATTTTTTGATGTTAATTAATACAACCTATGTACTTGTGATTAATGTCCCATATTTGGAATTTAAATCACCCCTATCATTGATGTATATCCTTAGATGATTACATTTACTAATGAGAATGTGAGTTTTTAGGAGGACAACTATGAATCATTTAAACGAATTCTTATGTTTTAGTAAGTACAAGTTTTGTATGAGGATAATTTTAACATTAAAAATAACCTTTAGATCCTATATTTGTATCTCTATTATGTTGTCTATCATAAAAAATATATAATACCCATATATAAAATTATATGGTTCATATAATTGATATTAGAGACGATTTTAGTTTATTTTTTAATTAATATTTCAAAACAAGAGAGAAAAAACATAAGTATATCATTATTTTTAGGTATAACATCATAGAATAATCATTTTTGTAAATTTTGAAATATTTGGAACGTATGATATATCCCTTTAGAATTAATTTTCACAAAAGTCTAAATTATAAATTCATACTTTATTGAATTCTAAAATAATAGTCCAACAATAATTAATAAATGAAAATGGAGAAATTAATGCTATTTATTAATAAATACATCATTAATTTTTATTAGAGTGCTATGTATTCCTTGATATTTCACATTTTTTATAATGGTTGAATCATTTAAATAACTCTATGAAGAAGAGAAATATTTAAAAACAAATAGTGGTGAGATCATTGTAAACCACGTACAAGACTATAGTCATATTAAAATATGTTGGATGACTCTTCTAGATAATTTCAAAATTACTACCATGGTGAAATTCAATTATATACTTGAAATGGATTGGATCTCATTATATATAACCTAAATAAAGTACTAGGGAAAATATTTTTTTATATTCTAAACCATCAACTGCCCATATACAAATGCATGGAAGATCATGAATATCCTTCATAAAATCCCTCAAAAGTGTGCGTGATGGTAAACTATCAATAACCATACCATTCCCAAATTGTTGAATCAACGAATGATATCATCCTAGAGAAAATTCATATTTTGATGGAATACACAGATGTATTCCACAATGAAATAGATAGACATGTCATAGTTAGTATTGTATTTTTCTCAATATATCTCTTAAATATATCCAATATTATAACCATATTATCTTATTGGAAGCACACAATTACACTAATGAATTATAGATGATGTTACAAGAGAATTTTGGACAATGGGATCATATTCCGTAGTGCATCACCTTGGTCTTCACCAGTGCTCTTCATAAGAAAAAATGATTGATCAATGAGTATGAATATCAATTTTCTAGAGATAAAAAACATCATAAAAATAACATCTATACCCTTCATTGTATTAATGACTTCTTCATCCAACCATAAGGATCAAAATAATTCTCAATGGTGTAACATCATTCTAGATATCATAAGTTTATGTTGAAGATGGAATATCTTCCAAATAATTTTTTATGTAAAAGGTGTGGACATTGTGAGTTCATAGTGATTACCTTAAAACATAATAATTGTTTCTAATATTCATTTATTTTATAAATATTGTCCATAGAGTGTACCTTAGTTAATTTTTTAATGTATTTATCAATGATATTCTCATCTACACCTTGAAAAATAAGTGACATATAGATCACAATGGGATATTTATTCCAATATCAAAGAATGATAAAATATACATTGAGCTCAAAAAGTGTTACTTTTGGATGAGGAAGGTCATATTCTATGGGAATGACATTCTATATGGGGGAATTTATGTGTACCCATCAATGAAAAAAAAGAAAATTTGAATGCCACAGACCCCCTAGTGTCATATAAATCCATATATTTAATGGATAATTAATGAAGTAATGGATTTTTTAGAAATTTATCAAGATGGTTTGGTCAGATAACTATGTTTAAACAAAAATGGGTAATTTATGTAGGGGAAAAATATGTTCGGAATTATTTAAGAAGATCATGAAGAGGCTAATCAGTATTCATATACTGACACTACCAACATGTAGATAATGTGTTTTGTTTTATAGAAGAGCTTCAATAAATGCTTGGATTGATTAATCCTAAAAAAATTGATATACATTTCATCATCAAAACTGATGATCCTTCACCATAAATACCTATCACGTGATCTATAGATATTAGTTGTGTTCTTTGATTTGAATATTTTGCAGCACTACCTCTATGGTGAAATGTGTGACATATATACTGATCAAAAGAGTATGAAGAATAAATTCATATACAATGAGATCAAAATGTGTCAAAGAAGATGGTAAATTATAATAAAGGACTAAAATTTTTTCTATTATATACCACCATGGAGAGTTGAACAATAAAGTTGATTATCTAAGTAGAAAAAACCTACTATTCTATCCATGATTCAAATTTGGAAAGACCATATCATAGTGGATATACAGAGTATGGATTTGATAATCATAATGAATGTGATAGAATCATAATTATCTCAAATTATTGACCAAAAACATACTTAATTGAATATCAATGTAGGAAAAGGTAAAATATGGAACTATCAAAGAATGTTATAGAAGAAATGAATGGTAAACTACATGATTTCCACATTGATAATGAATATTTCATCTATTGTAAGACTAGACATTATATTTATACAACACATAATATAATGAAAGAATCAGTTTATAATGTTAAAAGAACATATTTCACTATACATACTATATATACAATGATGTTTCATGATCTTTGAGAGAACATGATGTGGGAAAATAGGAAGATTGAGAGTTCAGTGTATCACTAAAGGTTATTAATATGTTTGGATGGTAGAGAATAAGAATAAACATCCAAGGGGATGATGAAATTATTTCTTATACCCCTTATGCAATAAGATAACAACTCCATGGACATTTTTTTGGGTCTCTTGGTGATATCCAATAGGGAAATTGTTTTATTGGTTTTGGTGGAATGAATCACTAAGACTACCCACATAATATCCAATTTAGAGTATTTTTCATAGGAATAAATTTCCATGATATATATTATAGAAGTGGTGAGGTTTCTTTGGGTACTATTTTATATCTTTTATGATCATGATCCCAGTTGAATATCTAAATTCTAGATAATTCTTCAACATTATTTAGGTAGAGAATTAAATTTTCGAACCACATATCACTTCAAAATTTATAACTATTCATAATGAATTATTTATATTCTAGATGATGTTCTATTATACTGTATAATGTATATTAAAGGATTTTTGGATCAATGTCTCCCATTTGATTATTTATCATAAAACAAATGCTTCCACCCATGTTTTTAGATGGTCCTATATGAAGCACTATATTGGAAGTGATGTATCGATCCAACTTGTTTGGATGAATTGTGAGAATGAAATCTACATGGACTTGATCTTATGTATGATATGAAAAATAAGTTTCAATCCATACAAGAACATATAATAGTTATTCAGAGTAGGTAATAGAGCTCTATTAACAACCCTGGAAGGTAATTGGTTTTTAATGTTAGAGAGAACATTGTACTTTAGAAATAACCATGTTGGAGTGTCCAGTATTATGGAATAAAAGTGAAGATTAGTTGTTGGTAAATTGCCCCATTTGAGTCATTGAATGAATATAAGTAGTGGCCTATTAGCTCACACTTCATCCAAAGACTCCTAAATGTTCAAGAAGGGTTAAATGTATCAATCCTGAGGGTGTACATACCTAACCCCCCACATGTAAAAAATTTAGAACTGGTTAAACTTTAGAATGAACTATCTTATGAGGAGAATCTGTTGAAGATCATTGACCATTTAGAAAATTTAATACACATCACGAATACTCAATATGTAAAACTATTTGGTAAGAACAATATTTATGAAGAGGCGGAATGAGAATGATATGAAACAACAAAAATATTACCCTCATCTATTGAAAAATGAGAACATGGGTTTTAATTTTGGGGAATATATTTACATATAAGGGAAGAATCTGACATTATTGACATTGATTTATTAATTTTTCAATATATTCTGAAAACAGCCCTCTTCTCATGTATAAATAACCCCTCTCTGTTTGGAAAATAACTCCTCACAAAATTTTCAATGGAAATTCTCTTCCAAAATAATCTCCCATCAGCCAATTGAAATACATAGGGACTTTATTTATGTGATCCAACTCCAAACATCAATGAATTGTTATTGTTGAACAAGATAATCTATAATTAGGAAAGAGTATTTTTCAATCAACTACTCTCTACTTGACATTATCTATATAAGTTTTCCATAGTCACCTTAAAAATAAATCATATATAATAATTCTGTAATTATGTTAAGATTATATTATTTTTTTTTAACATATTGGATGTATCATATTTATAACATATGTAATATAAAATATTTCCATTTTCTATCTTTTTACAACATCTGTTAACAGACAGTTTACCTCCAACATGGGTATTTCCAATCATTCTGTTATCACTAAAAACATGATTGGATGAAATAAATTATTTGTGATATATTTATGATAGAATATATTTATTTTAAATGATGCATATATTTCATTGAACTAAAATAGCTCCCTCAAAAAATTGGAAATGTTAATGAAAATATTATTTTAAAATAATTCATGTTTGACAGATAGTTCATTAAAATACAATCCAATAATCATGATGTATAGCGAGATGGGAAAATAAAAATTATATTCTATAACTATTTTAAAAAAATATATTGTTAATCATTGAAGAGATGAAAATATGAAAAATAATGAAGGATTTACGGTATGGGGATTATTTAAACCAACTCCATTTCTTTGTGTTATACATATTTCACATCTATTTCAGTGTGAATAATACCAAAATATTTATTAAATATCATTTTAATAATATTTCCGTTAATTGTTCATGGTTACAATTTTTTCCTCTTTGATTGGTAATCCATATACAATGGTTTTCATAAAAGAATTTTCTTTATAACAAAAACTTTAAATCTTCATGTATAGTTTCATTTATATAGAGCATTTATATTTTATTCCAATTTATGAAATCCCTTTATTATTTGCGAAACAAAAAATTTATCCACGAATGTATAATTTTTAAATTACTTATGAAGCCCATCCATTTCAATGGTTCATTTCATGACTATGACTTTTACATGTTCTATGTGTCATGAATGATTAGGAAAATATTCTGATTAACAAGCATACCCATAATTCAATATCCATCTAATGTATTTTTTACTAGGATCTATTTTAATATATTTTTTGTATTATGCATGATCGAGATTCCATTTTTTTCACAATGGTTGTTTTATGATTTATGAATAGTATTTTATCTATGATCATGAGGCAAGCACTATTAATAACTATGGGTTGTATTTGACTACTATGATATAATCATTCATTTTTTTCATTTCTAATTTTCATGAAATTATAAAATGGTTTCCTCGTGGTTTTTATGATTATTCCATGATAATGACAACATAATTTTTATTTATTCCCCTTATTCCACCTCTTATTGGGATTTTACTCACCCCTTTTATTGATATATATCTTCAAATTATTACATGTAATGAGGAAATGATATTTTAGATGGATAATAATAAAGGATTTCATTAATTATCTATGTTTTATTAGGTTTATGTAGTTTATGATCATAATTCTACAAAGACTCAAATCCTATGGATCCTAGATTTGAATATATATTATTTTTTTAATCTTATAAATGATGTCGTAGTCATATAATAAAAAGTTAGGTAACTAAAACAGCAAACAATTTATTTTGACCAAAAACATCCAAATTCACATATCCAATTCTGTATCCATGTTATATAAGTGATTTTCATGCCATAATACCAACCATAGGATAATTAATTGGAGATCTAATGGATTTCATTCAACGAATTTTTAATCCATATATATTATCACCATCATATTGAATTTTTATTACATAAAGAACCTATATGGATGTTTTCATAAAATAGTAAATTAGTGTTCACTATATATTCTTAAATTTGATTATGATTATTAAATAACCAAAATCCACAATCTTTCTCATTAAATGGGAAGTGAATATATTGAAAATGTGTACATATGTCATACCATCCCAACATAGAGATTCCATGAATCATCTAAATCTATATTTAATCGATGGTTATTATTATTTTTTTTATTTTTTTCAAGGATAATTATGAAATAATTATTCATCTATAATCATTATATAACATATCTATACTTGACATCCATTCCATTGGAAAAACTATAATGGCGCTCGTGCGTACATGTGTATTACCACCTCTATTGAGTGATTTGATTCATTTTTCATTTTCATTTTACTTGTATAGTAATCAAGGTTGAATTAGTGAATATATTTGGAATATATAACATATTTATTATTATTTAAATGTGTATTATTTTTTTATGCTTCATTCTTTCGATCCACTGAAATGTGAATCCTACATTCATCTGTAAGTATGACCTACCATATCAAGGAATGTTGCAAATTCATTTTTTATCTATACTATTATAGATGAATCCAAATATGTATTTAATTATTATATAAATAATATTTAATTCATTATTAATATTATGTATATGATAGAACCATGATCATTATTCGTGGACCACAACTACCAATCGAAAACATACAATTAAAATGAAGAAAAAAATCCTACTGAACAATGATTTTAATAAACATTCATCAATATATATTTGATAATAATTTATAGTTTTAACATATCTTGTATTATATCTATGATTAATTTTTTAAAATATATTTTTATAAACTTATGATTATTATATATGAATTTTGATCATGTAATAAAGAAGTCATACATGAGGTACATATTTTTTCTCACAAATAATTGCATGAGACACGTGACATACTCACAACATGTTTCTTTTTTGTGGTTTATATAATTATAATTAATGTATATAAGACATATTATGATGAATATAACGGGATATTAATACCCAGATGATTTTATTTATTTTATTTCCCTTAATATAAAAATGTTAACAGTGTGCTAAGGGTTTTTATCAATTTCATTAATTTTAGAATAGTTTTTTTGTTATATTTATATTAAAATTCAATATAATCGATCACTCAAAAAATAGTTGAATTTTCTTATAATCACATTTTTATTGAAAATAAATTATATAATTTTATTTTTTCCACTAATGTTACCAAAATAATGGAAATACATTCTTATGATAAATCTAAATTATTTATCACATTAGTCAATATAAATCTCTCATTTATATCATTGTATTCCAAAAAAATTAAACAATGGTTTTTTCAATTTACTAATTATTTTTTAAAACCATTTTCAATAATTTTTTATTTTATACTAAATTATTTAAAATGAGAAATATTATAATTTTCTCAATGACACGCATTTTAAATTTTTATAAAAATATAAATAGATTGTTTTCATTAATCATATACGGTAATAATTGAATTTATCGATTTCTCAACCAAAAAACTATATAATGCCCTTTTTTAAAAAAATCATGGATAAATTCGAGGTAATGAATTTTACCAATGTTTTGTTAATATTTTTTTATTGTTAGTTTCATTGTTTATTAAGTATCTGATAATTAATAATATAATGATCAAGTAATGTTACTCATCAATGAATAAAAACAATGCTATAATTTAAGCTTTACTCGGTATATGATATGAAGATTCCATTTTTATTCATTATATGTAAGGTTGATTTGGATGATAAAATAATTTTTAGGAAACCCATTTCATTTACTTTGGTCATTCTATGGTGAAATGTTTATGAACCCAATTTTCATTCTTTATATATGATATGGTGAATGTTATATGATCTTTTTGAACACATATCTATGATTTTCATAATGGGAATGGCATTCATGATATCATATGTCACTCCAAATGATTGGGTAATGATTGATATCACTTGAGACAAATTTGACTAAAATGAGAAGTTAAACCTATATGATAATGGAATTTTTCCATAATTATAGTTTTATATACGAATCATGGCTACTAGGATGGTTTGTGAAGTGATCCTAATCTCTTATAATACACTATGGAGTGAATTTTTACAATTATAGTGGTTTTGGGAGTGAACTAAATCAACTATGATAGTCTTCAGAATGATCCTTGACTAATATAATGGTTTATTTATTGAAATTAATCCACTATGATTCTCTTAGAAATTTTCCTTAACTAATAACTAAATGATTTTTATGCATATGTATATGCAAGAAACTGTTGTATAATTCCAATGTTATTATCTCATTACTCGTGTTCTTTCATTCATTTATGATTCATTAATTTTTCACATCCAACATATAATACATTAAATAATATTTTGATCTTTGATATTATGGGTAGGTTTTTTATAATTTTAATGCTCTTTTTCTCTCACTTTTTTCCCATGTTATGTAGATATCTCCGATATGTATCCCTACTATAAATCCAATCTCAACCATTCATATTTTTGTATTCTATATTTTAGGAATGAACTTGTTAATTGTGATTTCCCTAAGCTGATTTCAGGTTATTAAGGACTAATTAAGAGATAAATTATATCTATTATTAACCGATATTTTATGTATCCAATTTTTTGAAGGCACATTAACTATAATTATCTATCGTGGATCATTATGTGATGTAGTGTGTTTTCATATAAAAAATGTCATTGTATGAAATGTATGGGTCACTATATTTGGTATTAATGAAATGTTTTGTAAAGCATTGGAAACTATGGGGGAAATTATATTGAGAACCTTATTGATAATTTAATGTATATGGTAATCTATTAATAAATTTTTATTGATCATAGATGACACAGGTTAAAATAATGGTGTCATTGAATGAATTCAAGGTAACATTATATAGGAAAACTAAAAATATATTTATGGATTATGTGGTTTTCAAAAAGGATTATAGCTTTTGAAACTATGTTTTTAATCTTTTTTTAATGCATTGAACCTGAAAAATTAATATTAGTGGTGAATGTGAAGGACAACGCAATGTTAGATCACGCGATAAAAAAAATTATTGATTATGAATAAAATATTTCATTTCAATGATATAACAAGATTATCTTTATATGAATCATGTTTAACAAAAATCTAAGAAAAATAGGGAAAAAATTTATTTGGATTACTTCATAGAAAAACATTCACATTATTTAAGTGGTTTAATATATCAAATAATTTCTAATAAATAGAACAATTCCAATGAAAATAAATTTTTCATCTCTTATTGTTAAAAAAATGAGTATTTTATTTTAGTTTTATAACATTAGGAATAAAAGAAGATAAATGGTGGAAACATTACAACAATTTTTGGATATAATAATACATTTATTTTATAGACTACGATTAGTTTACAATATCATTTCCCAATCTGTATTTTCATAGTAATATAAATATAAAAATGGATCTTGAATTTTTTGAGACAATATAAAAGGTTAATGAGAATGTTTTTACCAAAAGGAAAACATTTATGAAACATGTGAGGTTCAATACCAATATTATCATCCAACATGAATCTATGGTTGATCGATTCATCAGTGGCTTACAACCAAGTCCCAAAAGATAGTTAGCCAGAAGAGACATTAGTAGATATAAAGGATTACTTCTATTTTCTATTAACGAGGATATAGATATTATATTTACTTATCTATCTCATTGATTTATTAAGAATGTTCTGATATAATTCCAATTAAGTACTAAATAAAATTGAGTTAATTAGATATTAAATACATTATGTTATAATTGTCTACGTAAAATAGTTGAAATATTTTTAAGGAGGGGGAAAATTATATAAATGTGGAAAGGGATTTCCTCAGAAATAAAATGCTGAAGGGATGGGAATAATTTATCTAATCATATGTATAATGATAAATATCCAATGAATGCTCCAGTCACACATAATCGCTATAAATTCATGTTGTTTGGGAATTACGAGAATCACCACCCTAATCCAAGAGATAATGATGATAATAAGATAAAACATACTCTTATGTAAAATGAAAATGATATAGAATGTATAATCACAAAATTTGGTATGGATCATGATAATAATGGTAATATTATACCGTACTGTTGATTTGGCGATTTCAAGATTCTTTTTTATGAATAACCCCAATTTAATGATTATTACTATTAAGAATTCAGTGAAGTTTTTTTAATATGATATTTTATTTTCTCCCTATATATAAATTTTGGATTAATGAAGTCATAGTTCATCATATGAATCAATATATGATCATCTATTATAAAAAATCACAATCCTGAAATTCTAATTCAAATGTTATTTGTTATGATATGATATTCCTAAATGAATAATAGTTGAATTAGATATTTGAAGAATATATGACTTTATTGTGATTTTTTTTGGAAAATACTATATGTATATATAATTTTGTAAAAATAATTATTTTTTATTAACATTATTTTAATTTAATAAATAATATGATCAGGGAAAAATATAAGATAAAATCATTCAAATTATGAAGAATTAATTTTGAACAGATATATTTTGAAGGATCCATCAAGTCAACCATTTATTGAATAGATTAATATCATCATTGGGTGTTATTGGAAAAATTGTGAAAACGATTTCGTTTTTGGTAAATATTTTGAGGGAGAATGAAGACATATGGATATTATGATTCATTAATGGTTATTTTTTATGCTTCGTGAATAAAAATTCAATCTTAAATATTCATTTTCTGAAGTAAAATATTATATATAAAATGATCAATCCTAAAAAGGATGATATTATTTTCATCAAATGGAATAAAATATAGTATTTATATTTTTCTCTTTTAAAATTCCTTCAACGGTAGTAATATGAACTCAATTTTAAAAAATATTTCCCAATTACATTTTTTATGAGGAATTGATGGCCTTGTAAGACAACATTGAATTGCTATATTTGATTATTGTCTTTCTCAAAATCATTTAGTTTCTTGTGACCAATGATATATAGTAATTATTTTTCTCTATATTTTGACCTCCCAGTAATTGTTTTCTATTTGTAAATTTAGTTGTGTTTCATTTCAAACCACCATAATATTTTCATTTCCCTCTTTTCAAGTGGATGTTTTGTTTACCCTTTATATATTGTGGTGTTTCCGAATTGAAAATTTAAAATTAAAACCACTTAATTTTCATGAATAAGAACAAATTATGAGGATGAAATTTATAAAAGTGTGGGAGAATGTAGCACTACAATATTTATGAAATATTATTTCTAAGTAAATTTAATTTCGCTGATATCATTTCGTATACAGAACACCAAGCTAAAATAATCAGTCAAATATTATTATGTGACCCATTAAACCTAGTTACTAAATTTTGGTGTATTAATAGGATTATGTAAATTATATAATATATATATGTATATAATTTTCTTACTCAATATAAATGTATTTATTAATTCATATTAATTAATCACTCAAATGATATATGTAATTTTATTCATCCAAAATATGATTACATTAAAATATTATTATTAAATTTCCAATAAAATCTTATAATAAATTTATAGACCTTATATTAATATTATTTTATAAGTATTATATCATTTTTGAAGTCATCATATCAATCTTATCTTATTGTCATTTTTTTATTTTTTTTTTGAAGTGATTGAAAAATAAATATTTTAATTGAAAACTATAGTTTCTTTTAAAGTATTGAAAAAGTGAAATACCATTTTGGTTTTGAATTAATACTTAATTGTTTAATTTATATTTGAAATATTATAATCATATTCATTTTAATTATATTTATAAATGATATTTATTAAAAATATTGTATTCGTGAATGTAATTTATTCTAAAAAAATTGTAATATAATTTTGGTATTTAATCCAAAATATATGTATCACACTTATAAAGATTAAAAATAATAAAATTGATTCCATTTATTTAATCTGGATGTTTAATTATTTTAAATTGACCCTTTTATTTTTGGACAATATGAATATTAACTGTGGTAAAATTTTTATACTTAATAAAATGTAAATTCTGTTAATCAAAGATAAAACTAAGTTATATTTCTATAGTTATATCAAATTAAATGATATTTCACAAATATAATTATAACCACATCTACTTTATAATTAAAATTATTTTTAATGGAAACATTCCATTAAAATTACTTATATATTATTTAAAGGGAAGAATAATAAAAAAATATCAGTATCCGGTTCCAAATATTCATTATCTATCCACATAGTGGTTTATAAAAATATTGAATTAATTAAAATTTCTATTTTTTGATTAATGAAACTATTTCAATTATGGATATTTTTTTTAAAATCATATGTTATATAATTATGTGAAATATTTATGCAATGACAATGCAGTATTAATTCAATTATGAGGAAAATAAAATAAATGATTCTAAAAATATGATATGAAAAATAATTTGATATATTTATGGTGTTAAAAAACACTATATGAATATTAAATATTTTTTTGTTTCAATAGAATATAGTAAGATTAAAAAATCATATTTATTTATTTTATATCCAACTAAATAAATTGTGTATGAAAAGGCATTTATGATATTTTGAACAATTACTATATTGTAATATTATATAAAAATAAAATAATATTTAATGTAGAAATGGATTATTAGTTTAGGACTATAATTTAGTCCCTTCTCCATTTTTTATCCAATTATCACATTATATGTAAATTTAAAACAGTTTAATATAAAAACAAATTTACAAGAGTTAAGGGTTAAATAGGTTGACTAAGGGGTTAAATCAAAATTTAATGTTTAAAAACCCACTATAAAAAATAATAACTTTATTTTATAATTATAAAACATCAATATAATTTCTTATAATTTAATATATTTATATTTTGGGAAAAATTAATAAGAATGACTTTATTATAATTTTTCTATTATGAAATTACAAGAGGGCCCCTCCTAACTATTTTTAAAGGGAGCCCACCTTTATCTTTTTACCCTATCATTTTTCTTCTAATATTGGCATAAACATAAAAAAAATACCTTCTCCACGTCCCTATAATAATTATAAAGGTGATTTTAATCTCATGAAAACAACCTTAGGAATCTTAATAATATATCTAAATGATTTTATTGGAAGAGATAATCGATGTAACTAATCCCTTTCCTTTTTTCCATCGTGATATCCACCTATAAATCTAAATTATGTGTTATAAAATAAAAAGATAGTTATTATTAATATGATTAAATTTAATTTTTATTATCAAATTAACCTTATATTCCCTCATTCCCATTAAAATGTATGTGGAAGAATCGCTCGCCGTACGTATAGATCACCATTTTCATGAAATGATATAATCCATTTTTCCCACCATTTTTATTGGACAGTTATTCTGATGGATTTATTGGTTATATATGATAATTTTGTTACAAATATAATTATATGATTATAATATCAAAACAAACTTATTACCATCCAATCCATTGTATAAATGATAATGTTGCTCATTCGTTCCTATAGACAACCACCTCTGCAAAATAATTTCTATCATTTTTCATTTCTATTTTACATGGATAGTACTATGTACGTATTTAATGAATATACATCATATATACGATATTATATGTATTATTTTAATTTTAATTATTAGTTACCTCTACTTCATTCCATGATGAAAATTTTTAAGTCATAGTTCTAGCGTACATATGATCCACCGTCTCTATGAATGGTGTAATTAATTATTTTATATATACCATTATGGATTAATACAAATAAAAATTAATTAATAAATATGTCACGACACATCCTCGGGGCCCATGCCGTGACTACCCCAAGCCCGCCTTCCATAGGCCAGGGGCTGGCGACTAGAACCAAGGCATAAATCCCGATAAAAAGGGAAGGAATTTCCTTGTAAAGTAAACAAGCACCACAGAGTACAAGCGGAAGAAGAAAAAACTCAGTAAAAACGGAGTACAACAGTAAGTACAGAATGTAAAAGGGGCCGGAAATACAAGCCCAACTGTAAAGTACAACTCGAAAGGGAAAACAACAACAGTAAATTAAAGCCGCTACACCGAGCTGTCCACTGGAAAATTCCACATAAAGGGTGGGTACAGATAGCTCCTCTGCTCCCCGGGTCCCGCAGTCCGCTCTGAGCACATCCCGCTCAGTGGTCCACCTCCAGGTACCGTCCTGCTCTGTGAGCCTCAACCACGATCAACGTTGTCCGTCGTCTGCAACCAACACCACGTAGTGAGGGAATAGCCCCTGAAGGGGTGAGTATAAGCTACTGAGTAGGGACCCCGAGACCCCTGACGGTCTCCCAAAATCCACAAAGGATAACCACAAAGGAAAGATACAATCACGAAGTAACAACCGACATTGCTTAGGTATATGCCCATATATATACCTAAGTCATCAATTCCAATACGCTCCAACCTCCGAACCCAAGTACAACTCAGTACACATAGGAAATTAAACGTATTCCACACAGGAAAGAAAACGTAATCCACACAGGATAGAACAACGCAATCCACACAGGAAAGTAAACAGGATTCAGCTCACACGGTTAAACATATTCAAAAGTCGATAGAGATGATCAGATGTAGCCACTGATTCATCTAAGTCGTCAGACCCACAAAGGATCTGTAGTTACTAACCCCCACAATGACCTACACTGGATCGTTCAGGATGTTGAACCCAAAGCTATTGGGAAACTTCTTTTCCATCAAGTTCAGTGGTTATACCGCTACAACCAAGCGCTTCACCTATCGGGTACTGTGGGCCTGCTGCTACAACCAAGCACTCCTCCGTCGTGGGTCTGCCGCTACAACCAAGCGCTCCTCTGTGCCACTACAACCAAGCGCACCTCTGTCGTGGGTCTGCCACTACAACCAAGCGCTCCCATGTGCTGCTACAACCAAGCGCACCTCTGTCGTGGGTCTGCCGCTACAACCAAGCACTCCCCTATGCCGCTACAACCATGCAAACCTTTGTCGTGGGTCTGCCGCTACAACCAAGCACTCCCCTGTGCCGCTACAACCAAGCACACCACTGTCGTTCGATCAGCAGTCGTCAAGTCTCAACCGGCTCTAGGGTTTCCGCACACATCAAGCTTGTTCGGGAGGGTCCGCTCCACGAGCCGAGAGGCTGATACATCAAGTGTCACATAGTCCAGATTTGATGTATCCAAAAGTTCTGTATCGTCAACAGGAAACCAACGTCGCAGACGGCGCGTCGAACGGACGCCCGGTCTGAGAGTTATTGGCTTTTTCGTCCCAGGGCCCGGTTGGTTTTTAAGGCAAAACCAACCCGACCGTACTCCTCCTGCGTCCAAACCTTGGGCGGAGTATGCCAAAAGATCCGTCTCATCAAGAGGAATTCAACGAAATAGACGGCGCATCAATCAGACGCCCAGTCTATGAATTGTTGGCTTTTTCGTTCCAAGGGCCCGGTTGGTTTCGTGAGCAAACCAACCCGACCATACTCCGATGACAACCAAACCCCGAGCGGAGTAATTCAAAAGATCCGTCTCACTTAGAAGAATTCAAAAAAGTCGACGTCACGTCATTCGGACGTCCAGAACTGAAGATATGAGCGTTTCCGCTCCGAGGGCCCGGTTGATTTCGTGTACGAACCAACCCAGCCGAACTCAAAGTATTCTGAAATCTTGAGTGCTATACACCGAAACGACCGCCTCGATCCAAGGATAGTTTCTCCGCTGATGTTGCGTCGTTTGGAGGTCCATAGCCCAAGTTATGGGCATTTGACCCCGAATAGTTCGGTATCGGGGGTTTCGGTCCCGGCCCGAGATCCCCCGGTCGGCCCGAACCGGGTCGACCCGCCCCGGACAGGGTCGACCTGGCCCGGCCCGGTGCGGCGCGGCCCGGCCTGGCCGCCTGGCCAGGCGCCGGTCTGGTTCAGCGCAGCGCGATGGGCGCGCTGCCAGCTCGGCTTCAGCCGAGCTGATTGAAAAAAATGGGGGGGGGGGGGGGGGTTCCTCCCCCCCTTTGTAACCCCCCCCCCCTCAATAATGGGGGGGGGGCATTGAGCTGGCCGGGGGAATTTATTTCCCCCGGTTTTCTCCCATCCGGCCGGCCCGACCTGGCTGGCTGGCTCCTCCTCAACGGGACTGGCAGTGGCCGGTCCCTTTCCGGCTCCAACACCGGTGGCCCGGCTGGCCTCCGGTCACCAAGCTCCACCGCGGCCCAGAACCGGCCATGGCCCTTGTCGTCCGCCATGGTGCGATGGCACCACGCCCCTCCGTCGTGGCCCTGTTCCGGCCGCAGCGTCCTCGGTTTCCTTCGAAACGGCGCGACGGCGTCGCGTCCTTGAATTTCTTTCCACGGCGCCGCGCAATACTTGGCGCGATTCCCGCGTGGTGCGACGGCACCATGCCACCCCGTTCCATCTGCAAGGGAACAAACATGAACATAGGAGAGGGTTAAGCCGTGTTTGTGCGGTCCTTCCCCCTCTCGTTAAATGATAACATTTATTCGATTAAACACAAAGTTCGACATTCTAGAATCAAGAACGGAATAATTTAATAAAAATAACAATAAACCCCTACCTCGGTTTCAAGAGCGATGTTCGTCAACGACCCGCGGAAGACGAGCGTCGCGGAGGTCGGGCGTCGCTGGAGAAACTTTGTAAGCTGTCGGAGAAAGCCCGAGGAGGAAGCGACATCTCCTTTCGTTGACACGGGAAGAAGATCAAAAGAAGCGGCGTCGTCGATCTTCAGAAACACACTGGCTATGAAGAAGAGAAGAGACGACACGTCTTTCTGTTCTTATGGTGATGGCGTTCTTCGTCAGAGCATAAGTGTTCTCCATGTTCATCGTCGTGGTTGAAGAAGAAGAAGAAAGCTTCCCCAAATCCTCTCAAGGTAACAAGAGAAAACTAACCAAAATAAAATAAGCCTAAGGCTTATTTTATTTACACAACTAAACCACTTTGAAATTCGAAAGTTTGAAACTAATAACTCAACTCATTTAATAACTCAAGTTGTCAAAATTAAAAAGAGAGGAGTTATTGGGAGTTTTAAGGGGATTTGAAGAGTTAGGGTTCGTGTGGGCCCCACCACACTTAATCCTCTCAAAGGAGGTTATGTGGGTGTGGGTCCCACCTCTAACTCCCTTTGGGAGGAAATAACCAACATGGATAAAAATAAATTGTGTTTCCACAATTTATTTATCTTCATTTAATTTCCCCCAAAACTAACTCTCAAACCGCATAAAACGCTACCTCGGAAAAGGTCTCCTTAAGCGAATATCGGCGCTGCGAGTTCATCGGTGCCCTCGGAATTTGATTCCGGGCACCGGTTCAAAAGTTAGAAATTCCGGCTCATTCGTTCACTGAACGTACCCGAGCCAATCTTCGGAAATTAATTCCGGGCACGCCGGGCCTCGGAATCAGGTGCTGTTAGAAACCACGTTCATGTAAAATTCCAAAGTAAATTAAGAAAAAAATTCCCTTGATTTTTACAGGTCTTTACATTACTCCCACCTCAGGGATTTACATCCCCGTAAAGATATATCAAAACTAGGGAAACAAATGAGGGTACTGAGAACGCATCTGAGCCTCCCGCTCCCATGTTCTCTCCTGGAGGTTCTCATGCTGCCATATGATGCGCACAAGAGGAATCGACCGTCCACGTAGGACCCGATCCTGTCGATCCTCGATCTCCCCCGGGACCTCCGTAAAAGTCGCCCCATCGTCAATGTCAAGATCCCCATTGTCAATGATGTACGTCGAGTCATGCACGTATCTCCTCAGTTGAGATACGTGGAAGACGTCGTGAACCTGGTGCAACTGAGGTGGTAGAGCCAGATGATAAGCCACCTCTCCTATCCTACTGAGGACCTGGAAGGGTCTGATGAAGCGCGGAGATAACTTGCCACCTCGGCCAAATCTCCGTAATCCACGTCGAGGTGAGACAGGCAAGAAGACGTGGTCTCCATCCTCGAACTCTAGTGGCCTCTGCCTCCTGTCTGCGTATGACTTCTACCGGCTCTGAGCTGTCCTCATCCGCTCCTGGATGTCCTGGACCTTCTCTGTCGTGGTCTGGACCATCTCCGGTCCCACAAGAGCTGCTAAGATTTCTCCTTTGTCGATAAGATAAATCTGGTCTCATCCCATGGATGATCCACTTCCTTTTCCTAATACAGTCAATCCCGACATGGATGTTAATCCATACCAAAGATGACGTCGTAAGGCCTTGACGCTACTACCAAGAGATCCAACTGTTACTCTCGCCTCAAAGGGTTGAGTCACATTTTCGGCATCAGTGTGTGGTAACTGGGTCTCCTCCCGTAGATGTCTCACAAGTGAGGGTCAAGTCAACAGTCTAACTAGAACCTCTTAGTAACAACACAAAAGGGGACATGAATGAAAACATCACAAAGGTAAGCGTCTTTTACTATTGTAGCTCATAATACAAAGACACTACACAATAGGAACAAGGAACTAAAAGTACAAAAGACATATCCACTAGTTTTGCTCCTGTCCATCTGCTCCCGGAGCTCCATGATCATAGGCCTCAGTTTCCTGAAGCTGAGCTCTCCCATGTCCTCCTGTCCCCTGCGGTTGGGGTGGACCTCCTCCTGGTGGTGGTGGCAACACCCTGAAGTGTCGTCCACCTCCAACTGCACGGCCATCTCCCCTGCCATGGCCGCCTGCTCCTTTCGGCCCGCCCTGATCGAACCTCTGCCTCTGCCTAGGAGGTCCTTCATTCATCTGCTGGTCATCCGTATGGCGGGTCGGATAGTCACAAGCCATGTGACCATTCCCGCCGCAGGAGTAACACTTCCCCCTCATGGAAGTTTGTTGTCCACCTCGAGTGCCTCACACATATGATGCAGAGTCATGATTTCGACCACCTGTAGGTCTAGTCCTCTTGGACACCTGCGTCACCTGTCTACTGCTAGCTGCAGAAGACCCTACTACGGGCCATCCTACGGAGGGTCCTGTCACTGGAGCCTGCTCGGCGAGAAAACACTCCACAAGAAGGGCTCTCTCCAACACCTCTGCCTGTGTCGGAATGTTGAGGGAGATCATAGAAGCCCTGATCTCGTGCCTCAGTCCCTGCTCGAAGGTCCGGGCCCGGAAGAACAGGTCCCGTACCATATCTGTGGAGTAGCGCGAGAGATCAGTAAATCTCTCCGAGTACTGGGCCATTGTCATGCTGCCCTGCCGTAGCTGTAGCAGCTCTTGGATGCGCACCGCATGGAGGGTGGCTGGGACGAAATCAGAGCAGAAGACGATCGCAAAGTCCGTCCAGAGGATAGATGCCTCATCATGCACTTGGATCATGAAGCTCCACCATCAGCCCACTACTGCGTGCAGTAGGCTCGCAGCGAGGATCACCATGAGGTATGTTGGTGTCTTCACTAGCCTGAAAACTCGTATGACTGCCTACAGCCAGTCCTCGGCAGCCTGGGGGTCCGTCTCCCCGCGGAACCTGGGCAGTCGCTGGCGCTGAAACTCATGCAGTGCACTAAGGCGACGTGCATCATATGAGGCTGGTGCTGGAAGTATCGGTGGCTCGGCAGGTAGTGCTACCGCCGGTGCCACAGATGACAAAGGGCCATGCATCAAGGCCTCGTCGCCCGATGGGCTGTCATCACGCTCGACTCTCGGAACCCTAGATGGCTGCCGTCGTGGGTCCATCCTGAAAAGGAAACAGATCTTCCATGGTCAGAACAGTATACCTGGTGAGCTGATACAAAGTAATCACAAAGAAAACTTGAAACACACACGAAATCAATGTTTTCGTGCATTAAGTCGGAAATCAGAAGTCAGGGTCCGGGTGTACGGATATGTCGGTCGTCGCACCAACACTGGACTCCCTGGACTGATAACCACACTCAATATGCTAAACATTATTGCTTCACATAGAAAAGATCAGAGTTTGCGGTAGAACCGAACTCCTCTGATACCAATTTGTCACGACCCGTCCTCGGGGCCCGTGTCGTGACTACCCCAAGCCTGCCTTCCATAGGCCAGGGGCTGGCGACTAGCACCAAGGTGTAAATCCCTATAAAAAGGGAAGGCATTTTCTTGTAAAGTAAACAACCACCACAGAGTACAAGCGGAAGAAGTAAACACTATGTAAAAACTGAGTACAACAGTAATTACAGAAAGTAAAAGGGGCCAGAAATACAAGCCCAACTGTAAAGTACAACTCGAAAGGGAAAACAGCAATAGTAAAGTAATGCCGCTACACCGAGCTGTCCACTGGAAAATTCCACCTGAAGGGTGGGTATAGATAGCTCCTCTGCTCCTCGGGTCCCGCAGTCCGCTCTGAGCACATCCCGCTCAGTGGTCCACTTCCAGGTATCGTCCTGCTCTGCGAGCCTCAACCACGATCAACGCTGTCCATCGTCTGCAACCAACACAACGTAGTGCGGGCATTGCCCGTGCAGGGGAGAGTATAAGCTACTCAGTAGGGACCCCGAGACCCCTGAAGGTCTCCCAAAATCCACAAAGGATAACGACAAAGGAAAGATACAATCACGAAGAAACAACCGGCACTGCTTAGGTATATGCCCATACATATACCTAAGTCATCAATTCTAATACACTCCAACCTCAGAGCCCAATTACAACTCAGTCCACACAAGAAAGTAAACGTATTCCACACAGGAAAGCAAACGTAATCCACACAGGATAGCACAACGCAATCCACACAGGAAAGTAAACAGGATTCAGCTCACACAGGTAAACTTCTTCAAAAGTCGATAGAGATGATCAGATGAAGTTACTGATTCATCTAAGTCGTCGGACCCACAAAGGATTGGTAGGTACTAACCCCCGCAATGACCTACACTGGATCATTCAGGATGTTGAACCCAAAGCTATTGGGAAACTCCTTTTCCATCAAGTTCAGTGGTTATACCACTACAACCAAGCGCTCCACCTATCGGGTACTGTGGGCCTGCTGCTACAACCAAACGCTCCTCCATCGTGGGTGTGCCGCTACAACCAAGCGCTCCTCTGTGCCACTACAACCAAGCGCACCTCTGTCGTGGGTCTGCCGCTACAACCAAGCGCTCCCATGTGCCGCTACAACCAAGCGCACCTCTGTCGTGTGTCTGCCGCTACAACCAAGCGCTCCCATGTGCCGCTACAACCAAGCGCACCTCTGTCGTGGGTCTTCCGCTACAACCAAGCGCTCCCATGTGCCGCAACAACCAAGCGCACTACTGTCGTTCGATCAGCAGTCGTCAAGTCTCAACCGGCTCTAGGGTTTCCGCACACAGCAAGCTCGTTTGGGAGGGTCCGCTCCACGAGCCGAGAGGTTGATACATCAACTGTCACATAGTCCAGATTTGATGTATCCAAAAGTTCCGTATCGTCAACAGGAACCCAACGTCGCAGACGGCGCGTCGATCGGACGCCCGGTCTGAAAGTTATTGGCTTTTTCGTCCCAGGGGCCCGGTTGGCTTTTAAGGCAAAACCAACCTGACCGTACTCCACCTACGTCCAAACCTCGGGTTTAGTATGCCAAAAGATCCGCCTCATCAAGAGGAATTCAACAAAACAGACGGCGCGTCAATCGGACGCCCAGTCTGTGAATTATTGGCTTTTTCGTTCCAGGGGCCCCGTTGGTTTCGTGATCAAACCAACCCGACCATACTCCGACGACATCCAAACCTCGAGCAGAGTAATCCAAAAGATCCGTCTCACTTAGAGGAATTCAACAAAGTTGACGACACGTCAGTCGGACTTCCGGAACTGAAGATATGAGTGTTTCCGCTCCGAGGGCCCGGTTGGTTTCGTGTACGAACCAACCCGGCCGAACTCAAAGTATTCCAAAACCTTGAGTGCGATATACCGAAACGACCGTCTCGATCCAAGGATCGCATCGCCACTGTAGGCGCATCGTTTGGTGGTCCATTGCCCATGTTATGGGCATTTGAACCCAAATAGTTCGGTATCGGGGGTTTCGGGCCCGGGCCGACCCGGCCCGAGACCCCCCGGTCGGCCTGAACCAGGTCAACCCGCCCCGGACAGGGTCGACCCGGCCCGGCATGGCCCGGCCCGGCCCAGCGCGGCTTGGCCTGGCCCGGCGCGGCCCGTCCCGGCCTGGCAGACCGGCCGGGCGCCGGTCCGGTTCAGCGCAACGCGCTGGGGGCGCTTCCAGCTCGGCTTCGGCCGAGCTGATTGAAAAGGGGGGGGGGGGCGCCTCCCCCCTTTGTAACCGCCCCCCCCCCCCTCAATAATGGGGGGGTGTTGAGCTGGATGGGGGAATTTATTTCCCCCGGTTTTCTCCCTTCCGGCCGGCCCGACCTGGCCGGCCGGCTCCTCCTCAACGGGACCGGCCGTGGCCGGTCCCTTTCCGACTCCAACACCGGCAGCCCAGCTGGCCTCCGGTCACCGAGCTCTGCCGCGGCCTGGAACCGGCCGCGACCCTTGTCATCCGGCACGGTGTGACGGCACCGCGTCCCTCCACCGCGGCCCCGTTCCGGCCGCGGCGTCCTCGGTTTCCTTCGACGCGGCGCAACGGCGTCGCGTCCTTCAATTTCTTTCCATGGCGAGGCGGGACGGCGCCGCGCAATACTTGTCGTGATTCCTGCGTGGTTCGACGGCACCACGCCATCCCGTTCCATCTGCAAGGGAACAAACATGGACATAGGAGGGGGTTAAGCCGTGTTTGTGCGGTCCGGTCCCCTCTCATTAAACGATAACATTTATTCGATTAACCACAAAGTTCGACATGCTAGAATCAAGAACGGAATAATTTAATAAAAATAACAATAAACCCCTACCTCGGTTTCAAGAGCGGTGTTCGTCAACGACCCGCAGAAGATGAGCGTCGCGGAGGTCAGGCGTCGCTGGAGAAATTTCATAAGCTGTCGGAGAAATCCCGAGGAGGAAGCGGCGTCTCCTTTCGTTGACACGGGAAGAAGATCAAAAGAAGCAGCGTCGTCGATCTTCGGAAACACACCGGCTGCGAAGAAGAGAACAGACGGCACGTCATTCTCTTCTTATGGTGACAGCGTTCTTCGTCGGAGCCTAAGTGTTCTTCATGTTCTTCGTCATGGTTGATGAAGAAGAAGAAAGCTTCCCCAAATCCTCTCAAGGTGACAAGAGAAAACTAACCAAAATAAAATAAGCCTAAGGCTTATTTTATTTACACAAGTAAACCACTTTGAAATTCGAAAATTTGAAACTAAGAACTCAACTCATTTAATAACTCAAGTTGTCAAAATTAAAAATAGATGAGTTATAGGGAGTTTTAAGGAGATTTGAAGAGTTAGGGTTCGTGTGGGACCCACCACACTTAATCCTCTCAAGGGAGGTTATGTGGGTGTGGGTCCCACCTCTAACTCCATTTGGGAGGAAATAAACAACATGGATAAAAATAAATTGTGTTTCCACAATTTATTTATCTTCATTTAATTTCCCCCAAAACTAACTCTCAACCTGCATAAAACGCAACCTCGGAAAAGGCCTCCTTAAGCGAATATCGGCGCTGCGAGTTCATCGGTGCCCTCGAAATTCGATTCCGGGCACCGGTTCAAAAGTTATAAATTCCCGCTCGTTCGTTCACTAAACGTACCCAAGCCAAACTTCAGAAATTAATTTCGGGCACACCGGGCCTCGGAATTAGGTGCCGTCAGAAACCGCGTCCTTGTAAAATTCCAAAGAAAATTAAGAAAAATATTCCCTTGAATTTTACGGGTCTTTAAAAAAATATATGATATATATAATTATTAATATTCATTATATTATACAACCCTAAACTATTTACTTTCACCAAAACATTTGATCCAAAACATATAAGAAAAACGAAGAAGATATATCCTAAAACTATTATTTAAAATATAAATCATTAGTAAACAGGTAGTGAAAAGTTTCAAGTAAATAAAAAATGGTTCCATAATGTTGATTATGTTTTTAATATATATTTTTAATAAAATTGTATTTATTATACAAGATATTTAATCATGTTTTAAGGAAGTCACTCTTGAGCTATGTAATTTTTATCTTACACTTATTTCATTGAGAAACATTTCATATTCACCACTTATTTATTTCGTTTGGTGTATATACACCCCATAAATTTGTTTTATAAGTCTTATCATGAATTATTTATTATATATATATCCACATATCATATATTCATTTTTGTGTCCTATGAATTTAATATTACCAAAATGGTATTGTTATTTTTATAATATTTTTATTTACAAGGATTATTTTTTATTATGTTTATAAGGCTAAAATATAAAGATCTATTTATTAAGGATTTGATGGATTTTATTATTCATTGGTTATTTATTTAAATTTTCTGTCTACTAACATTATAATACTATATAATCTCACAATTCTGAAAAGAAAATTTAAAATGTAATTTTTTTATAGTTCTGTGGAAAAACACTTTTCTTCAACATCCATGTTTCAAATTAAATTTAAATAATGTTTTTACTACTACCATATGGTAGTTTATGTAATATTAAATATTAATTATTCTTTAAAAAACGTCTTTAAATAATCTTATTAGCATTTTTCAAATGAGGTAAGTTTTTACATTTTAAAAATGTATAAATGCAATGTTTCTTTTGATTCATTTGGATGAAGGGAATTTACCACCATCATGATTGATAATCAGTATAACTATTCATTTATAATTTTCTATTTCTATATTCAATGGAATGTATTTTCAAAATATTTTATGATTTTATTTACTGAATAGTGATTTTCAAAGTGGAATTGGTATTTTCCTCAACAATGTTTTTGTGATATAGTATGGGTATTGGATATTGACAACAAAAATTGAAGAAAATTGAAAATTACATCATATTTTTTTCATGTATTATATATTGATTATTTCTTTTGATGGTTTACGTTTATGATGATAATATTATTATGAAACTCATTTCTTTCCCTCTAGTTATTCAATGATGAAATGTTCATGAAACCCATTTAGTTTCACGAGATTCAATATGATCAAGATTTAATGATATTTTGGCACAACTATGCATGATTTTCCTTATGTTATTGGTGAGGATGAAATTATATAACTTTGAAATTTATTTGTTAAATAGTTATATCCCAAGAGATGAATTGGACACGTATGGGGAGTGAACCTTATTCGGTAAGGGATAATGTGCACAACAAAAATAATTGGAGTAGACCATGACTACTAAGATTTTTTAGCAAGGAATCCCAATCCATTATGCTAGAATTTTGAGTGAAATTTGACTACTATGATGAATTGTGGACTACCCCCATTCCACTATGAAATCCAAGGGAGTGAATGATCACTACTATGATAGTTCAGGGAATATACCCAATCCCCTATGATTCTGTTGGAAATTACATTTGGATAATTATGAAATGATTTTATATGATTATTTTTATGAAAAAAATGTTCATAAGTAATTTTTATTATCCCATGGTTTATATTATTTAATTCAATTATGTATCATTTTTATGAACATATAAACATTATTCTAAAATATTTTTTCTCTATCATATATATGGTATGTGGTTTTAAATTATTTTCTAATGTATGTATTTCCCTTATTCTTATGAAATGTAGATATCTCCCTTGTATACACTTACTGAGATGCTTATATTTCCATTTATTATGATTTCTTTCCCCATGTTATGAAAATTTTTATTATGTAAGATATTTTGAAGAAGGGTTTTCCTCGTAATGATGCTATTTTATGAACTAGATATATATGTATTAATGCATACAATATAATTATAACTATAAAATTATAGTAAAAATTTTTATGATAGATATTTAATATTCATCTATAATGATAAAATATCTATGAATGTATCAATGAGTCATTATATAATAGTTTGACTATGGTGTTTCACAAAGGTTTTTATAGAGTTTTTTATATATGTGAAGGATGTAATAAATTTTTAATATTGTATTTTTTATATGGCATGTTACTGGGGTCCAACATAGTATGACAACAAAAACATTTCCCATAATGAATGTGTAAGTCCTTCCCATATGGTCAATTCATATTTTAGGTCATGAGAGAATTAGCCTGGGATGGAGCAAGACAACAATTAAAAGGATGGATAATGGTTGCAAAACAATGTCTTGGAATGGCTGGATAGTAAGGCTTACATGTTTATTTATTTATTTTTCTAAAATAACATATGTCAAGTTGACCCATCTAAATAATAATTGTGAATGGAATTCTATTATTATATCTGTTTATTTGTTATTTTTTCACCTATTTTTCTTAAATGGTTATCCATTCACTAAAATCCTATATTTTATATGAAAATATATTTTATACCCTCATTTATTTTATTTTATTTGAAACTTCTAATTATAAGAGTAGAATCTCTACGCTATATAGATTGTATCCACACCAATAATTTGTATGCTCCAGCATTTGAGAAGTGGTGTTAATGGGGAGGGGACTCTCACCCTTGGTACAATATATATACATCGAGTCACGGGAATTACAAATTGAATCAATGACCATTATTTTATGATAATTATATATATATTCTTATATTATGGATTAATATTGTTCTAATCAGAGGATATAAGTCACGTGTATTCATATAAAAGAAATATATTGTGTAATTATGAGTTACCGAGGTTGTTAGACTTTTTATAATTTCATTTTTTAGTCATTTGTGTTTCTTTTTATGAATTATTTTATATGGTTATTATATTTATATTAACATGATGATCCATTGATGAATCATACATTGAACTTATGTTAATATGACATGTTCAGGATATTACATGACATTTAAAATAATATGATCAGTAGTTTTTGGGTATATAGTTTTAAAGTAAGCTTTTTCAAATATCTTTTTGGAAAATAGATTGTGATTATTTGAAAATCATGAATGATGTATTTTTCTAGAAAACATATTTTCAGGAATTAAAAAAATTAATTAATAATACTGGAAATTCGTGATGTTACCAATTATTGAATACATTATATATAAATATATGATGTGATAATAACAATACATTGGGTGGGATGTGTTTTGATGAATTGGGTATGATTTTTTGGAGATATATAGTGTGTGGTTTGTAGATGAACACTCATAGTGTAGACTAGGATAAATTAACAATAATTTACTTATATATTTAGTTTATAGACTAGTATGACCATATAATTCCTGGTAGTCACAAATATTGTAGTTTTTATAATGAATCATCTATAATTCATATGGTATATTTGGGAAAAAAACATTTAAGGGGTTTCATGATACATTTTTGAGGATATGTTAGGTGATATATATTATAACTAAATCTAATAGTTGATTCCTAAGATCCATGTGTGTTTTCAGATATATTTTTGGTATCTTTAGTCAAGGATGATAGTATTATAACATGATATATATAACATTTTATGACGGTATGATCAAAAAAACAGTTTGGGTGGGTTTTAGGTTGGTACTCTATTACAATTATTGAATAAGGGGATCTATTATTATGATGTTCACTGTGTGTGGGATGGAAATAGTTTTTTATTAACATAGTACAATTATAATATCTCTTATAATGGTGGTAAGAATGTCTATAGTTGTAAAATTTATGATTAAATGGTATAATTGGGCATTATCCAAGACATGTGATGGGGAACACAAAGATATTAATTATTTTTATATAACTCCTTATAAAAATAAATTATTTTATTTATTTGTTATTATATATTGGAAATGTATTTTTTCTATTAAAGTGGATTTTGAATTCATTTTTGGTTGCTTAAGGTCATATGTACATTTCAAAAATGAATTCTGGAACAAATTGATACAGAATGTACGTTTGTGAATTGGTGAATTTTTTATATAGAGACCATGGATTTTGATGATATATGGAAAATATTTTGGATTGAATTTGGAATGGGTACTGTGATACCATATAAAAATATAAGTAAAATATTAATATGTATTAATAGTATTATTTTAATATATTTAATGTGGCATATTGTTCTACTGGGAAGTTAGATGATAATTTATTTACAAATAGTTTGATGTTTTTTCAGATAGAACATTAGGATTAAGTATTATGTTTTTTAGTAGTTTATTTATTCAATAAATAAAAAATTAAATCTTTTCTGGGGTTACATTATAGTATATATGAGAGTTGAGTGACTATGGTGTGATGATAGAAATTAATAATGCGATAGGTGAATTTTGTATACTTGTTGTAAAAACATATAATTTTAAAACATACAATACAATGAATGGGAGTGTTAGTATATTATTTCACTCCAATGGTATATATTGTAGTGAATGAACTAGATTGAACATGAAAAACAATCAAATTGTCTTAAATTGTTAATGTAGTATAATAATTGAATAATTGAACTATATTTTATATAGTTATAGAACATTTAAGTTGGAAAATATCGCTTGAATTATATTGATTATAATATTTAAAATTTTATATATTTTTGGATTATTTAAATTAGATAAATGATGTTATTTATTGGACCTCAAAATTAGTGATAACATGATCATAAATGTATTTTTTTATAAAATAATCATTTTGTTTGTTTGTAATATAAGGTACTATAATATGATGGTTCTTATTATCTTACAAATGTTTTATCATTAAATATGTCCAAAGGGATTTAATAAGTGTAATTTATGACGGTAAGGTAAAAAATTATTATATTGAATGATTACGTAGTGATTTGAAAATGATAAATATTTGGGAAAGTGGATTTCAAATGAAAAAATTAACCATTTATATCAGGTGAAATAATAGAATTACAATATCTAGAAATGACTATTAGGTTAAAGATATACATTTTATCTAAATAGATGATTTTGTTAATAAGGATTCCTGAATATTATTCATATGAAAAAATTTCATATAGGTTCTAGTTTTTTGTCAAATAATATAATTACGTATTATAAGTCTTTTATAATATATTGGCCGCCCAAACATGAAATAAGGGTGTATTTACATTTTTCAAATTTAAATTGGATGAAAGGGAAGATGATTTTGAAATGATAATTTGGTTGTGTTTTTAGAGGTGCTATATTGATTAGAGATTTCACAATAAGAAATATTGAGTGTGGAGAAAGAGGTAAGGACATGTTAGCCTATAGTAAACACCACCAGATCCAAGTTGTTATACCATTATAATCTTGTATGTTTGGAGCACATGTAATACTAATACCCAAAAAATTAAGAGACATATGGAATTATATATGTAGTATAGTGGTCCACCACATTTAACATGTGGTTAACCTATATGTATAATAGTGGAACCACTAACCCTTTATAAATGGGTCATTATTTCATTATTTGGGGTCATTTTTAAAACCCCCTTGAAAACATTGGATTCCTAATGGATAAAAAAATAGTATCCTCATCTTTTTCACTTAAACTACTTTCCATTACATCGCTTATTTTAGTTCCGTCATGTGTAATTTTTTCATTTATTCTCATTATATATCCCATATTTTCCATCAGTTATATTTTTACTGCATCCTACTCTATTATAACCCCTTCCAGGGATGACAGTTTTGTGCAACCTCACATGATAATTTTTATGTGACCGAAAAGGTTTTTTTCATAGAGGATAATGGGTGATAAAAATGTTTAATTTAAATTATTTTCATTATTAGTAATTAGAGTTCAGTACACATTGTATTTATTTTTGCGGACTTAATTAATTTTTTAGTATATTGATGGAATTTTGGTCTTCTAATCATTGTAATTTTAATTCATATAAAAATGGAAAATTAATTTTTCCTCTTGGATATTTTTATTTTTAGTTGATTATATTCCACTACACTCACTGAAATATCGTGGAATATATCTCATTGAATTATTTTTGGGAAATTGAATATAAGTGTTTATGGAGGCACGTAAAATGGGATAAAGTCTTATAGACTTAAAAATAATTAATGAAGTCACATATGATCTTATATGAGTGAAATTAAAATGGATAAATAATATGTTTTTTTTCATAATATATACAAATCATGCACTATATATGTTTTATATTTACTATAAAATGAATATAGTGTTAAACGAGCCAAGAATACTCAATGATTCCTGAGTGGGATTTGTAAATTTTATATTTTATTTAATCCTATTAGGGAACAAGTATAAATATCACTATTATTTAGGTTATTCTTGAAATTTTTATGCTATTATGTTTCCTTCTTATATATGATTTTGGAAATGAAATATATTCCTTGGATAGGTTCTAAATATGTGGTTGAACTGGAAATTCCACATATGGTATCTTTGGGATAAAAAATCCTACCCTAAGGAAGGGATTGTGTGATTGATCTCTAAATGATATATAAGGAATTGTGTTATTATTTGATTGTTTAAGATTCCCTGGTGATTTTTAATATGTGAATTTTAACATATAAGTTATCACATTGTAAAAATTAATAATATTGTTGGAAGAATAGTAATTAATGGTTTTATTTTGAAATTTAAATCATATATTTTTTCTGGTTTGAATGATAGAAATCATTAGAAATAATGTAAATGGTTTTTAGAATTTATAAAATTTGTAGAATATGTTGTGGTTAGAAAATGTTTAACAACTATAAATCCACTTCTTAGATAGTGACAAAACCTATAATGGTGTTTTTACTAATCTTACACATTGAGGTTTGTGGTGACCATCCATGAAATATATATAGCTAGTTCTACATTTCAAATATACTTTTATAATAATCATATCAATTTTATTTCAATATAACCCCATAGGGGGTACATTCAGATATTTATATAAAAACACACACAGAGGTGGATTTCTCATCTATTTAAACCCCTCTCCTATTCATAATGAACTTTATCCATATTGTTCTTTATTATTTTTACATATTCACTTAGGGATCCATGTATTATTAAATCTTCATCACGATATGTTGGTAAATACCAACTAATTTATCTTGGGTATTCTAGTTATTCTAATTTCTGATGATAGTGAAGCATGGAAGACTGTCTATTGATTCACACTCCTTAATCATTTGGTTATAATAGGTTAACAGACTTTGATTCAATGAAAGTTTTTAATATTCCTATATTGATTTTTTTCATCCATGTTCAATAATGATTTTGTAATTTTTTATAAGTTATATGATTTTATAGTTTTTATGAGTTTGGTGTTTTATAATTAGTATAGTTATAAACACATTAACTTTTAAAAATAATGATATTATGTGGTTGTTTGAGTTTCATTATTAATAAAGATAAATAATTTTTCATTATATAATTATATAATATGATATTCATATTATGGGAAACATATTGATTGAATCAATATTATGATGAGATCACAACATGGTTATAATAGTAGGTGGTATCATCACCCTTTCTCAATATTTAGGTATTTCATATGATGTTATCAATATATGTTTTTTGTAATGTATTGAGTTATTGATTCAGTTATGTCTTTTGTTCTTGAGTTTTTTTTCATATCATTCTTTTTATGAGTTGAGATATCACAATGAATGATGAGTCAACCCTGAACTAGTCACCCGAGTTGGTCCACGATAAGGCCCAAAGGGTGTTTCTAATACCCATGGGCACAGAACTAGTTTCATATTTTAAAATAAAGATATTCAGAACAATATTCCCAAAAATTAACGAAGAGAAACTGAATAAAATATAAAAATGAAAATAATAACTAGAAGCAGAGAGAAAATAAAATAGTACATACCTCAATGTGACTCCCTGGGTGACCATCACCCTTAAACCAGCACTGCACTACAGTGACCTAATTTGGGAAAGAAGCTGCACCCGAAGAAAAAAACCAAGATAATCTATAGGCAAAAGTTTTAAAAGCATTGTAGGTGTGTCCAAAAAATGTATTCCTGTATGAACACTACTGGAAAAGGGACCTTTCCCAACAGTTGTGTACCAACGGTTCAATGAACCGTTGGCATATCTTGTTTTTCCCAACGGTTTATAGAAACCATTGGGAAAAACCCCTCAATGCATAGTTTTCCCAACGGTTTCATACAACCGTTGGGAAAGATAGGTTTTTCCCAACGGTTCCTAAGAACCGTTGGGAAAAGTGGTGAAAAATCTTGTTTTCCCAACGGTTCTATGGAACCGTTGGGAAATGTTGGTCATTCCCAACGGTTTTTAATAACCGTTGGGAAAAAAAAGCCCCAAATACCAAATCGAGCCAGCGGCCTCCCCACATTCCAGAAGCATTCAGTTCATGTCCTCCTGGAGCGATTCCTTGCAGAAGGACCTCCCAATCCCCACATCTTCCATCAGATCAGCACCTACCAGGTTAGACTCCTATATTTTATCAACGATATAGTTCCAGCTCTTATAAATCATATACTTCTATTCTTGATTTCGTTATTCCCAATTATTAGGGTTTTTGTAAAAATTTATGATTGTTTCATGGTGGTCATGTGCACCACTATAGGTACATTGATTCACTAATTTATTTTGGTATTTCCATAAAATTCGAATACAATTTATTAATGAATCAATGTTGAGTGTTAACATGACATTCATGTTCTTTATTTAAAGTGTAAACAAATACTTATATAGAATTTCCTTGTAAAACCTGATGGTTTAACTCTAGTTAAATGGAATCATAATTTTGTATGTTATTAATATTTAGTAATTGGTGAGGTGAATCATATATGTATATGAAAAATGGATCAAGATCATTTAGTATTGGATAGAATTATTCCCTAGTAATGTGAGACCCTTATGTTGTGGGGTGAGTATGGAGTAGTGAGATATATTGCTTGTTACTTACCTTTTTTCAATTCTTTGAGGTAATGATGGCATGCACTCATTTTTTGAGATCTGCCAATGTTTTTATGGTTTTGATAGTGATCCATGATGTGTATCCTAGTATGTAAGATCCTCACTACTGGAAACTGGAGTTTTCCCAACACTTACATACCAACGGTTTGGTATAACCGTTGGTATTTGAGAGGTTTTGCCAACGGTTCTTGGAGCCGTTGGGGATCAAGTGGGCAAGTCTGGTCAAGCTCTAACGGCTAGTTTGACTTTGCTTACCGGCTGACCGGTGCTTGCCCACCGGTTGGCCGGTGCCTTGGAAGGTGGAGAGAGCTTCTGCCCAGGAGGCACCGGCTGGCCGGTGGGAAGGCCACCGGCTGGCCGGTGGTGAGACAGTAGGTCTCACTATTCCAAAGAGTTCCACCGGCTGGCCGGTGAGGAGGCCACCGGCTGGCCGGTGGTCTGGACAGAAGACATCCCATTCTGTCTGGGCCCACCGGTTGGCCGGTGGCCAGACACCGGCTGACCGGTGGCACCTGGCAGAGGGCAAGCCCTTCTGCCTTGTCCACCGGCTGGCCGATGGGCTGGATCCGGCTGGCCGGTGCCCTTACCGGCTGGCCGGTGGTCCTACACCGGCTGGCCGGTGGACTTGAAAAAAGTCCACTTTTCCTTTTTTTTGCCACTTCTTGCTCCTGAAATCATGCCTATTAACAAGAACACTTGAAACAACATTAGATCACTATGAGAGTGATTGTGATCATTAAAATCCAAGAGAGTGGGGTACAACATTCCCTACTCTTCCTTCAAAAGTGATTGACCATGTGTTTTTAGGCAAGATGCGATGTGATTGTCCATGTGTCTTCAGGTGAGATGTACTATGATTTCCCTAGTGTTTTTCGATGAGGTGTGATGTGATAAGGCTATAATAAGATGTGGCATGTGGTTGGGGTCATGTAGGGTAGGAGGATGGCACAAGGTTGATGTTATTCATGTTCATGATACCCTACTAATATGGTTATGGGATGAGTCATGCTGTTATGTGATATAACACATTAAGTTCTTGTTGGTTTTACATTTTTTCAATAACACATTTGTATGTTTTTTTGACATGTGTAGTTGATACCTTGATTATTTTCTTCCTTTATCGTTTACTTAAATGTATATTCTATTATAGTTAATGCCTATTGAATTGTTTATGACAAAATGACTTATATAAATTCTTTTTACAGAATGGACAGAAGTTGGATGTATGAAACCGATCGGATCTCAGATGATTTTCAAAACAATTTGGAGAGCTTTATAGATTTTGCATTTGACAATGCTTCAGATAGTGGTCGCATACACTGCCCATGTTCCAATTGTCTTGGTAGACCTTGGTTGAGCCGTAAAGAAGTCAGCTACCACATAACCAAAAATGGGTTTCAAGCAAACTACTTTCTGTGGTATCACAATGGGGAGAAAACGAAATCTCAAATTGGTGATGATCGAAATGAAAAGACTGGAATGGAGAATTTGTTAGATGATCGGTTTCCGTTTATTCATCATCATGAAAAAGAAAGGATTTCGACTCAAGAAGACTTCGATATGAGGACAGCTGATGCATCTAGTGAAAATGATGATATTGATAGGGTGAAAAAATTGAATGATGCTGCCACGACTCCAGTATATCGGCAATGCGATAAAATGAAAAAGCTGGAATTTTTAATCCGATTATTTCATGGGAAAACTATGTATGGGATTTCTAATACAGCAATCGATTACATTCTTACCCTCTTGAAGGATTTACTTCCAGATGATGCAGATATTCCCTCAAACCACTATATGGCATGGAAGTTAGTTGAGGAACTTGGATTTTCAAGAAACAAAATTCATGCTTGCCCGAAAGATTGCAGTTTATTCTGGGAGGAAACCGCTGAACGAAATGATTGTATAAAATGTGGCACATCCCGCTGGAAGTCAAAATCTGATGGAACACCATCCCGCGTTCCACAGAAATTAATGTGGCACTTTCCATTGATTCCCAGACTCCAGAATCTTTTTATGTCTGATGACATATCAATAAAAATGAGATGGCATGATACCGAGAGAAAGAAGACTGATGATGAGTTGGTTCATCCTGCAGATGGATTTGCATGGAAGAGATTTGATGCTCGACATCCTGATTTTGCAGCTGACGTGCGTAATGTGAGGCTGGGTCTTTCATGCGACGGTTTTAATCCGTTTGGGCAGATGCTTACTTCGCACAGCACATGGCCAGTTTTTATACACATTTATAATCTTCCCCCATGGTTGTGTATGAAAAAACCTTTCACTTTCATGAGTATACTCATATCTGGTCCTTCTGATCCTGGAATTGATATTGATGTATACATGCAACCTTTAATAAAAGAGTTGAAGCTTCTTTGGGATGTGGGTGTGCGCACATACGATGCATGTTCGAAAGACATATTTCAGATGCGCGCTGCGCTTATGTGGACAATCAATGATTTTCCGGCTTATGCAATGATGTCTGGATGGAGCACGAAGGGGAAACTGTCATGTCCAGTTTGTATGAAGAATACACGATCCAGAAGACTGAAACATCGTTGTAGTTTCAGTTTTATGGGACATCGACGATTTTTGCCAAAGGATCATCCATATAGAATGAATCGTCGAAGATTTTATAATACTATAGAGACCGATGATCCACCTCAGCGTATGTCTGGAACTGATGTGCTTAATGAATTGAAAGATTTCAGTTTTTCGTTCGGGAAGGGTCAAATGAAATCTGGAAAGAGAAAGAATGTTTCCACAGAAACCTGTTACAATTGGAGGAAGAGGAGTATCTTTTTTGATTTGCCTTATTGGTCAACCAATTTGCTACGTCATTGCTTAGACGTAATGCATATTGAAAAGAATATATGTGAAATGTTGCTTTCAGTTCTTCTAAATGTCAAGGGGAAGACAAAAGATGATTTACGATCTCGACGTGACTTGGTGGATTGGGGCATCAGACCAGAATTGCATCCTGTGCGTATCAGTGAAAATAAATGGCAACTTCCATGTGCTTCTTATGTGATGACACCTAATGAAAAAAAAACAATTTTTGGAAGTATTAGAGACTATTAGAGTTCCTGATGGCTATTCAAGCAACATATCTAAACGGGTCAACAGAAGAGAGTTGAAGCTAAAATCTTTGAAGACTCATGATTATCACGTTCTACTGCATGAGTTGCTTCCAATAGCAATCCGTCATCTTTTGTCCAATAATGTAAGGGTGGGTGTTATTCGGTTGTGCCATTTGTTTAGAGATCTTTGTGCTAAGAAGTTGTCGAAGTCTTTCTTGCAAAAAATGTTGACAGATGCCCCATTAATTTTGTGTGAGTTGGAGAAAATATTTCCCCCATCATTTTTCACATGCATGCTGCATCTGACTGTCCATATTCCAACTGAAATACTTCTCGGAGGACCTGTTTCTTTTCGTTGGATGTATCCAACTGAAAGAAATATGTTCACATTAAAGTCTTATGTTCGAAACAAGAATCATCCCGAAGGTTCTATCGTGAACGGTTACTTAGCTCAAGAATGTATGGATTTCTGTTCAATGTATTTGTCTGATCTTACTACAAGAATGAGCAGACCAATGAGAAATGAAGAAGAAAAATATGAGCAAATTGAACCCAGTTTTCCATCACTTCCTCAAACAGGAGGAATTCCTGGATCATATACATTGAAGACATTAAGCAATGAAGAGCGGGAGATGGCACATCGCACAGTTTTGTTCAACTGTGATTTGTTCGATGACTATATCAGGTAACAAAATTGAATATGTATATCTTACATATATATCTGTTAAACTATTCATATTTTTTTATCTACAGGGAACATAAAACAATGATAAATAGGAAGCATCGTTCTTTATCTTTGAGAAGGAGAGAGACTTTGCATAGCAAAGAGTTTTCTGCTTGGTTAAAATTGAAGGTAAAAATATTACTGTTTAAATTAATTATTTCAATATTTACTTAAGTTTAGCTGTCATTTATATTGCAGGTATTGAGTTTGTCTGCTGACTCTGTCTCTGAGGAAATAAGAGCTTTGGCTTTTGGTCCTAATATCGTGGTTCGTGACTGTAAATCAATTGTTATCAATGGGTACAGATTTATTGTCACTGAACGAGCCAAAAACATGAGAACACAACATGATGGTATTATGGTTACTGCCACAACAGATTGTTATGCCAGCGCATCAGATAGTAGACCGCGACTTGAAAATGTGGGTTATTATGGAGTCGTTGAGAAAATAATAATATTGGATTATTACTCTCATGGACGAGTCACAATGATGAAATGCCATTGGTTTGATTCGATGACGAGACATGGCACATTTATTGATGATTGTGGATTTCGAGTAATTAATATGACCCGCACTCTTGCAACCGAAGAACCATATGTGTTGGCATCAATGGATAAACAAGTTTTTTATGTCAAAGATCAACTTCAACCTGAATTTGGTGTCGTAGTTGAAGTAATTCCAAGACATATTTTTGATGATGCTGATGATGGAATTGACACTGTCCCTATTGCCATTGGAACCAATCCATTTATTTCTTTTGATGACTCCAATAGCTCAATTGTCAGAGTTGATTGTGAACCTGAAGTTGTGGTTGGAAATATATAGAATCATTCATCCATGTTCTCAATTCTTTTGGTTTACCTCGAGTTGGGTTGTTAAGGTTGGTAATATTCATATTTGTTTAGTATTGATCACAAATATGTTTTAGCTGACTTGACCGTTATGTGAATTTTCAATGTTTATTGGTTGCTGTTTTATTTGAATTGCATTTTCTAATTTGGAATTGAACTGTATTCAAACCAAATCAAACAATATTTCAAACTTGGTGAACATTACAACTTGTATGTTTTATTAAATTCATTCAAGCTCTTCTAAAACAATTGATAGCTAAATTACCAATGAATCCCCTCATTCCCTCATATATTTAGTTTTTTGGTTTACACATTAATTTTCTTTTTCTAATTAATTACATATTTGTTTTCCAATGCAGGAAATGAAGCCAATTGAAGAGAGATGAAGAAAAAAAATGGCGGAGAACAATCGTCGGATGGAGGAGCTGGGCATTCCACCATTAGTGCCTACAGTGAGTACTTTATTTCAAATATATATATATATATTTACAGAATATATAATGTCATGTGATTAATTTTTTTTGTAAACTTTTTTGTAGGATCCACCATTACGTCGACAGTTATTTGACGAGGAGCCTAGTACTGGTCCGAGTACTCAGGCCGGTGGTACGAGGAGGGTTCGTACCAGAGGTGGACATAGAGCTGCGCGTGCCCGACTAGACCCTGCCCCTCCCACTGACATTTCAGCCTTCCCACATTCTGAACCCGGTGTGTCGTTAGGGACACACGGGATATTTAGACCTCCCATGTTTTCGCTACCTTCTGCATCTTCTGCCCCATCATTTTCACATCCCATGATGATTCCCACTCCCCAGTCAGCATCAGGTCATACAGTTGTTCCATCTTCTTTTCCTTCTACTTCTGTCTCTCCGAGCTTTTATATTCCATCGTCTTCGACTCCCGTTCCACCAGAGGGTGTTCCATCAGGTTCTGTGGATCCGGCGCCACTCATTGATCAGACTAGCACAGGTATATTTATAAAACCCTATCAAATTTTTATAGTAATATTTATTTTCATTATAACATGTTTTGATAAAATATTTGTTTTTCTTTCATGACAGATACATCTACTGAAAGGAGGCGGGGGCGGGGCCGTACACGCATGCGTTCGGTGTGGAACCGTCGCACACAGGTTATGGTGGAATATAATGAAGACAATCAGATGGTTGAGAAAACAGGGCAGCAATGTCGGAGTTTTATGGCGACGCTTGCCAAATACTCCGACATCATTCCCGTCAGCCCGCTGTCGTGGAGACATTTGCCACATGAGGTCAAAGATAGAGCTTGGGCAGAGATATGGGTAAAAAAATCTGTTGTATTTAATGCCATGAATTTTTTTTGTATTTATATAAATTAATATTTTCATTTCAGCTTCGATTTAATTTTCCTGATGGTGAGGGTGCACGAATGGAACGTCTAAAGGATTTAGGCGAGCTTTGGAGAGCCTACAAGCATGAGCTGTATATTGGCTGGCGTGCTAGAGTTGGCACTGAGTTAGAGGCGGTACCAGTCGTGGATGATTGTCCTATAGAGCAGTATCGTCAGATGATTACTCATTGGACGAGTACCCAGTTTAAGGTATGAATTACATTTGAGGTATTTAAATAATAACTTTCAAGTTTTGCATTAATATTATCCTTTGCATTATCGAATTTTATTTAGGAATCATCTGGTAAAAATAAAAAAAACATTGATGCAAAAAAATACCTCCATACACTAGGACGCACGACGATGCCGGATCATGAGAGGCAGCAGGTATGACAATTGTTTATAAGTTTTCTTTACGACTTACATTTTCTTTTTTTTCCTCAATTATTTAATTATTTGCTGAAGTCTTTATATAAATTTTGTTTTCAATGTCATTGTAGAGGAAAGTACAAAATATTGAAGGACGTGTGCCTCGAGCAAAACTGTTTTGCTCGATTAGACGAAAAAAGGATGGACGTGCTGTCAACGAAGCGACTTAGCAGCAGATTGTAAGTTTTAATCTGTTGATTTTATATTTTAATATCTATTTCGTAACTTAACAATATATTTATATTTGTAACAGGATTCTTTAGAGGCCCTCGATGCCCAAGAAGCAGACAATTTTGGGCCATCTGATCACTTACATCAGGTGTTGGGAGATGATCATTTTGGCAGAGTACGCTGCCGACCTAGGATAGCCCCGACGAGGTATTGGCCTGCCTCAGGTACGAGTTGTAGTGCCACCGAGCTGCAGCAAGTTAGGGCACAGGCAGAACAGGCTGAGAAAAGGGCCACAGAGACGGCAGAACAGTCTGCAAGGGCAAACAGTGCATTTATGAAATTTATTGAAGTTCTACGTCCAACACTTCCAGCAGAGGCCAGCCCAGCGATTGATGAATACATGTCGTCGATACATTCTATATATGGTGCACCAGGTGGCAGTTCCAGTGGTGGTCAGGCCGATGTCGAGCTTGAAGATGATGATGGCGAGCAGTCTGATTCAGAAGAGGATGGAGATGAGGAGGGCGAGGAGGAGGGCGAAGGCGAGGAGGAAGGCGTTGAGGAGGGTGATGACGATGAGGAGGACGATGACGAGGGAGATGATGATGATGATGATGGAGACGGTGATGCTGATGTGGGACATATTGATCCGTTACATTTTTGACTTGACATGTGATGTTTAATCTATTCTAGTTGTTGGTTTTATCTAGACTCGTAGTATAGTATTGGAGTTGAATTATTTTAATCAGTCGCCCGTATTTGTCGTCTGATTTCAGGCCATTCCGACATCGTTCGGCCCGTTTGGACCCCCCTCACGCGCGTTTACGAAGCGCGCGCATCACTTAAAACATGAATATTGAGCCGTACCGCGCAAACCGCACGTCCGATTGAGGTGTCGTCTGCGCGTACACGTCACGAATAATAATTAAAATGTTCCACGGTGGTTTCAGATCAATCCGAGGCCGTCCGCTATGAATTTGACCGTTGGACGCCCGTTCTGGCCGTTTATGACACCATAACTGCGTTGTCGGTCACCGCGGGCACACGACAAGTCCGATTGACGTGCCGTCTGCTCGACCACTTCAGAAATCACTCACCCGTATTTGTCGTCTGATTTCAGGCCATTCCGACATCGTTCGGCCCGTTTGGACCCCCCTCACGCGCGTTTACGAAGCGCGCGCATCACTTAAAACACTAATATTGAGCCGTACCGCGCAAACCGCACGTCCGATTGACGTGCCGTCTGCGCGTACACGTCACGAATAATAATTAGAATGTTTCACGGTGGTTTCAGCTCAATCCGGAGACGCGGTGTGGCCGACACCACTCAAAGTGTCCGTCTTTTGTTTCAAAAGGACGTCATTTTAAGTGAAAAGAATCAACTGGCTTACGGAAAACCGACCAAACGCATTCCGAATCTGTTGATAATTTATCCCAACAATCCATGGGTCATATGTGACGTGTACGAGCCAACCCGGGATGAATCCGAGTCGCGGTGTTGCCGGGATAAGTTTAAGTGGCTCTCTTTTGTTTAAAATGAACACCATTTTAAGTACATACGGAAAAACGACCAAACGGATTCGGTTTCCGTTGAAACTTTAGGAGAACGATCCATGGGCCATATGTGACGTGTACGAATCAACCCCGCCACAATCGGAGACGCGGTGTGGCCGACACCACTCAAAAAGTGTCGGTCTTTTGTTTCAAAAAGACGTCATTTTAAGTCCACCGGCCAGCCGGTGTGAGACCACCGGCCAGCCGGTAAGGTCACCGGCCAGCCGGATCCAGCCCATCGGCCAGCCGGTGGACAAGGCAGAAGGCCTTGCCCTCTGCCAGGTTCCACCGGTCAGCCGGTGTCTGGCCACCGGCCAACCGGTGGGCCCAGACAGAATGGAATACCTTCTGTCCAGACCACCGGCCAGCCGGTGCCTGGCCACCGGCCAGCCGGTGGAACCCAGACAGAATAGGATGCTTCTGTCCAGACCACCGGCCAGCCGGTGGCTCAGCACCGGTCAGCCGGTGGAGCCAGAGAAATCCCTTGCTTCTGTCTGGTGCACCGTCCAAACGCATTCCGAATCTTTTGATCATTTATCACAACAATCCATGGGTCATATGTGACCTGTACGAGGCAACCCGGGTTCAATCCGAGTCGCGGTGTGGCCGAGATCAGTCTAAGTGGCTCTCTTTTGTTTAAAATGGACACCATTTTAAGTACATACGGAAAACCGACCAAACGCATTCGGTTTCCATTGAAACTTTAGGAGAACGATCCATGAGTCATATGTGACGTGTACGAATCATCCCCGCCTCAATCCGAGCCGCGGTGTGGCCGACACCGCTCTAACTGTGTCTGTTTTGTTTAAAATGGACAGGATTATAAGTGAAAAGAACAACTGGCATACGCAAAACCGACCAAACGCATTCAGAATCTTTTGATAATTTATCACAACGATCCATGGGTCATATGTGACGTGTACGAGCCAACCCGGGTCAATCTGAGTCGCGGTGTGACCGGGATCAGTCTAAATGGCTCTCTTTTGTTTAAAATGTACACCATTTTAAGTACATACGGAAAACCGACCAAACGCATTCGGTTTCCATTGTACGTTTAGGAGAACGATCCATGGGTCCTATGTGACGTGTACGAATCATCCCGCCTCAATCCGACATGCGGTGCGGCTGACACCACTCAAAGTGTCCGTCTTTTGTTTCAAAAGGACGTCATTTTAAGTGAAAAACATCAACTGACATACGGAAGACCGACCAAACGCATTCGGATTCTATCGATACTTTAGCACAACGATCCATGGGTCATATGTGACGTGTACAAGTCAACCCCGTCTTAATCTGAGATGTGGTGTGGCCGACACCGCTCTAACTATGTCTCTTTTGTTTAAAATGGACATGATTATAAATGAAAAGAACAACTGGCATACGCAAAACCGACCAAACGCATTCGGAATCTTTTTATAATTTATCACAATGATCCATGGGTCATATGTGACATGTACGAGCCAACCCGGGATGAATCTGAGTCGCGGTGTGGTCAGGATGAGTCTAAGTGTCACTCTTTTGTTTAAAATGGACAACATTTTAGGTACATACGGAAAACTGACCAAACGCATTCGGTTTCCATTTAATCTTTAGGAGAACGATCCATGAGTCATATGTGACGTGTACGAATCAACCCCGCCTCAATTGGAGACGCGGTGTGGTCGGCACCACTCATAGTGTCCGTCTTTTGTTTCAAAAGGACGCCATTTTAAGTGAAAAACATCAACTGGCATACGGAAAACCGACCAAACGCATTAGGATTCTGTCGATACTTTAGCACAACGATCCATGAGTCAAATGTGACGTGTACGAGTTAACCCCGCCTCAATCTGAGGTGCGGTGTGGCCGGTATCACTTCAGGTGTATGTATTTTGTTTAAAATGGACATCATTTGAGGTAAAAATATATGGTATAGAAAAAACCGATCATATTATGAATTGAATTTCAGATTCCACGTATAATTGTCATCTAAATTTTAAATTGAATTCTATATGAATTATGTATGTTTATGAATTGTAATTTAATTATGGATTTGTATAGTTTCAGGATCCATTATATGTTAAATGTGTATGAATTTGTTCGTAATTGAATATGTATGTTTTATTTTATTACTGGTACAATAGTTGGATCGAAAATGAGGTGAAAATGAGGTGAAAATGAGGTGAAAATGAGGCCTGATGACTGGTGGTGATAGACAGGGGACAGGGGCTGTGCAAATTGCAGGGTGCTGCAATTTGCAGCATAGGGTATGCCAACGGTTTTAAACCGTTGGCATATAAGTTTTAGCATGTCTTTTCCCAACGGTTCTAAACCGTTGGGAAAGACTTCACCAATTCCCAACGGTTTAAAACCGTTGGGAAACTGTTCCACATGGTATATCCCAACGGTTTGGAACCGTTGGGAAAATGTGTGGCATTTGGTTTTCCCAACGGTTTTGGGAGAACCGTTGGGAAAAACTATCCCAACGGTTCACCCAAACCGTTGGGGTAGGGTAACTTCTATGGGCTATTGCAACGGTTGCAAGTAAACCGTTGGGAAAACCTTTCCCAACGGCTTACTTCCCAACGGTTATGAGAACCGTTGGGAAAACCTTTCCCAACGGTTTCAGGGGCTTTCCCAACGGTTCTGAACCGTTGGGAAATTGTTTATTTCCAGTAGTGGAATTTTCTTTAAATATAAGCTCTATAAATTTGATTTTTGAAATAAACTGTATAAAACTTGTTTACCACACATATTATTCTTAAAAATAAATCCCATTCCATATCCCATTTCCATTTAAAACATGGTTCTTTTTCATTAAATAGACATTTACATTTTATTAAGAAAAAATGTTTGTTTTCATTTAAAAAGGAAGAATTAATTTGAAATACATTTTAAAGTTATTTTCTATGAACATTTTCAAACAATCCTATCACATTCCCATATAGATTAAGACATACAAGGAAGCAGGGAAAACATCCACACAACAAGGGAACTGGAAAATAGATCACATGAATAACTAGCCCAACAAGGCACCATAATAATCTGTTTCAGAAAACTAAGTTCAAAAATAAATGGGATAACCTACATGGTCTTGAATAATCTCGAACATAATATACATGTGTCCTATCCAAAAGGCATTCCTTACCCGATGAAATCATAATGCTCTAATGCCCAATCATCACAATACATGGCCCCACTGAGGGGCCGAGTCCGATAGTAATCATAACAAAAATCCCCTGCTATGGGTGACTAGCCAATGTATAATATAATCTAGTGAATCAATAATTCACCAAAAATTTACTTACTATTCAAGAATACCAAATCACGAATTAAATGGGGGTTGATCCAACCATCTAACAAAATTATCTAATCACAAGCACATTCTTCACACACAATTTTACTCGGACAACAAGGTCACTACTAGGAACCCCAAGGAATGTTTCCCTCATCCTTAAGACATCATTACATAAGGAAAGTCCAGAATAGAGAAAAATACCATATTATATAAACCAACAAGGTGGGGAACCATTATATGGAGGGTTTTCAGATGAAACCATTTATAATGTGCCAACCATGCATCACACAACCATCACAAGTTAAACCATTTCATAAAGTACAACACACACACAATTTGAAAACTAGAAACACACTTAGAAAACCATTAAATAAACTCAAACCACCATTTTAATTTTTAAATGCATTTACAAAGCCAAATGGTAATTTCATCAAGAAATTGATGTGAAAAATGATTTCAAACCCTTTAATACAACACATTATAAGAAATGACCGACATAAATTCAAGAATAACAATTATATTAACAATTCTATATCAATAAATAATATTTATCACAGGTGAATAATGAATGAAACTGATGATTATAAAATTTAATGGTCAATGGATAGAGATCCGACCTTTGGGTGGAACAAAACCAAACATTTTTCCCTTGATTCTTTATATGGAAGAGATGATGCTCTCCCAGTGAGCATTTTTATCTTAACATACATATGAGGACACCCATCCCTATGCACACACCTGTATGGTCTTGAATGTGTGAAGGGGGTCCTTATATATATATATTCTTTTTTGAATATAACCACATCCACTATCCTACAGATTCATTTCCATATATATTCAAAGGCACACCTAGCACCATATAAGTATGTTAACATCCATGGATGGATATACACATAGCGGGGGAACCTACACAAACACACACACAAATATAAATATATATATATACTTATTTATGGATATGATGGAGACTCACCTTGGTTTAGATGATTCAAAACCATAATATAGAGACCAACACACCTTAAAAAAATATAAATCCATAAGAATAATAATACATTAAAATAAAATTATGTAAAAACAAAGGAAGAAATATTATTTAGAAACCAACATTCCATTTATGAAACTAGGTCTATCTTTTTTCCAAAACAAAGAAAAAATGGACAACTCATTCAGAATGTATAACAGGATTCCCCACAATTTAACATCTTACCATCATTTATATATAACCAAACAGACCATGAATTCCAATAGGAATTTTATAAACCATCATTTTGAAATGTCATAAGGGTACTGACATTAATGAAAATTCACAGAACCATTTTAGAAACCAACACATAATGAAAAACATTATTTAATGTCTTATTTTCATTTGAGGGCTCAACCATGCATAGTTATTGTGCACCACGGATTTTCTAACAACCCATGTCACACCTTGACCAATGATGAAAGCTCTTAAATCCATTTTTAGAAAATCTCCATTTACTATTTACCAAACTAGACAACTCAACCTTATAAACAAATTGATGACAAATATTTATGAAATAGGGTTTTCTTTCTAAAAAATGTTTTTGGCCACACTATAAAGATTACTAGGTTCACATATAATGTCAAAACCATATTTTCACCATTTTAATATAACACAAAAAAATGTAAAAATCACCAAAATCATTTGAAATTACATTAAAAGGTCACTTTAAATATGTTTTCACACTATGTTCATAAACTCATATGAATTAAAAAATCACGTTGAGGACTATTTTTAAATGATTTATCTACTATTAATGCACCATAAATGGTATCCATGTGTGTTACGAAGGTGATAATCAAATTAAAAAATTAATAAAAAAAAAGTTTTATATGGAATTAATTGGAATGGAAAAATCGGTTTTACCTACCACTATCATGTGCAAACATGACCTAACATCAACAGAAGGAAGAATCAACATTAGGGGAATGAACCACCCATCAATAAAATCATTACAACTGCCAAAAATATGATTTCCAATGTTAAGGGATTTTGAATGACGAAGAAGACCACAAATAATAACTTTAATAAAACAAATCAGAGGAGGAGATGGCTGTCATCATTGCAGGTCGTGGCCAAAAATATCAGTCACGCCAGTGAAAGGTAGAGTTGGGGGTAGAGATGCACAATAATATGGTGGTGTTGAGTGGTGCTGGTCCCCTAGGAATGGAGGGGTGTCGAGAGAGATAGAGTATGTCGTTAGTGTGGCACTGGATGTGAAGAAATGTGGTTGAGAAGGTCATCTATACATAACAATGGTAGCACCCAAGAGAGAGTGGCATTGCAGTCTTGCACAGGGGATAGAAAACATGAAGATTGGTGGTGGAGATTTGATCATTTATGTTTAAAAGAAAATAGGGTACAATATATATATATATATATATATATTACAATAATAATAATAACATTAAAAATGTTAATTATAATACTACTAATATAATAAAAAAAATTCTAATAATAATTTTATTCTATTAAATAATTATACTAATAGTACCAAATTAAAAATAATAATAATAATTATGAGTTACTAATAAAAATAAAAATAACATTTTTAATATTAACAATATTTTCATATATTGCATTAATATTTTAAATATTATGTTTTTAAAATTTAATTAATTTTATTTTCATAATAGATTTCAATATTTCAAACATTATGAACCCTTATATGAACCATGGGTGCACAATACATTTACCACCATCCATGCGGTTCCCACGCGCCTGTTTTAAACCAATCAAAATTTCCAATATTCAATAAATTCATCCTGAGCCTCAAACCCAAAATCACCCAAAATATGAAAGACCAAGTATTGAATAAATTAAAATAGTTTCTGAGGTTAGTCTAGAAATACTCTCCCCACCAAAATAACATTCTTCCCCTAAAAATCCACGATACACTGAGGAAGAAAAAACTCAAATGCATGATCATTCAAAATTGGGAGAAAATGAGAACCTTAGGGTGAAAATTTTACTCAATGAGTCAAAACTAACCGATTACGAAGAAACTATAGCACAAAAGATCGAGAGAATATGTGAGACTTATCCCCACCAAAATGGCTCATCTTGAATTGGAATTAAAATCTAGACACATCACCCATAGGGAGTCTCACGTGGGATCTCCAATCTGATCCAAACCTCCAAATATTATAATAGTGTATAACTATTGAAAGAATATCAAACAAAATAGAAAACATGAATAGAATTTAAAATATCAATTTTCCAAAAACAATCACTTCTCCAAACAATTAATAATAAAACTATGTCATACCAACACTAGGACCCAACACACATTAATAGAAACACATGAATTAGAAAACCATAATCATAAAAATAGGATTGTTTGGATTAAAATAGAATTCAACTGTATAAAAAAAGGGCATTTCAATAATAAATATTGAAATCCCAATATAGAACAAAAACCTATCACTGAGGTTTCACAAACCTGTAACTCTTCAATATTTGTGATATTCACCCAGAGGCATGTTGTTTGGGATCTAATAGATGAAGAATCTCTTACCTTATAGTCAGGTACAAGAACCCCCCTTATCAAAATCCATCTTCAGAGAACACTCAATGAAAAACCCCATAGTATGACTCAAACATCCATAGTATGTTAGGTCTTCGATGGGGTGTGGAATGTCATCTTTGAATGCCCATACCAACCACAAATATGGCAGACCACTGAATGGTCTGACAAACTAGAATCTTGAACCAACAACTAATATTCCATAGAGGTAGGTTATTCTAGAAGGCACATCTTATAAGATGGGGAACCCTTAAGAACAACAGGAAATACAGATTTCCAACCATATGATATTTCGAAGCCAACTCGCATAAGTGTTTACCATATACATTCATTTTATATTGGTTTTGTTGAACACACATGAGATCTTTCCACATATTTGTATTTATCTACTAATGTATAAACTATAAAAAATTTATGGACATGTACACATTACACATCATCCCAACATTCAACAATGGTGGGACTGCTAATTTCCATATGTCCAAGGATGGGACCTCAACCAAACCCAAAATAGTGTGAACCATTGTAACCCTGGCTGTTCCAAGAATTCAGAAGACATGATCATCCTGTTGAGTCCACTAAAATTATCCTAATAGACCTCGATCACGATAAAGGACATGAAACATTTGAGAAGAACCAAAAACTTTCAATGACTATCTAGAAACATTAGGAACCCTTATAGGTGGTATTTTCCAAAAAATATATAAAACAAAAATCCAAAACCAATATCAACATGAGGAAACATCAATAAATGATCCTTATACAAATTCAACTACCTCAAAAAACCAAAAAATATAATCCCAACCAGGAACATCCCTTTCTAAAACCACCCTTAGAAAACAAAGTGAAGAAATTAATCTCAAATACACAACCAAGAACACCCATGATCCATTCAACATGTTTTCATCCTCTTATATCCATGCATGCCAAACCACACATTTCACACACACCTACATATGTGAAAACGTTCATTTGGTTTACCCATGGTTTCCCATAGACCGTTTAATTACCAATTCAAATCTAGTACCAAATATTTACACAATAAAATTATATATTAATGAACTTTTTAATAATTTAAAGTCTTATTTATGAAAATATTTTCATTTCAAAACCACTATTCATTTTAAAGAACACATATACAATAGCCAAAGCCACAATGAAGCACAAGATTCACCAAAAAACCAGAATTAGGGCATCGGAGCCGTGCTTAGCCCGATGATATGGTAGTGATCCTAGCCCAAATCATTCATAAAAAACTATGAAGTTGTTGAACTGTGTACTTGAAATACTCATCAGTCACTACTACATGTGAGATCATGATGTTACATGAGCATGGCTCCATTATCATCCCTCCATACCAAAAGAAACCATGAAAAGTTGTGTACTGAATTCCAGGACTACACTTTGTAACTTAGTATCCGTCAGAAGTTGTGGTGATCACGAACTGGCCCACGACCTACCTCAAGTGCCCTGACAATCCAAGTAACCAACTACAATACATCCAAATTGACATGGACCTCCTATAATATAATTCAGTAACAAGGAAACTTTGGTCAACCCTGAACAGGTCACCCAATCTAGTCTGCGACATGCCCCGAAGGGATTTCCCTTACCCTACTAGCTGGAAACTAGTTTGAGCCTTAAAAATAATTCTATTGGGGATTATTTAGACCATAAATGAAAGACAAATAAATTTATAAAAACTAAAAATAGAAAATAAAAACTATCAGCGTTGAGAAAATAAAATTCTACACACATCCATTTGACCCCATGGGACACCCCCAACCTCAATCCAACATCGCATTACATTGACAAAATCAAAGAAAAATGCTTCTCCCAAATATATAAACAATGAAAAACTATTTTATGGAGTATTAAATACTATGTATTGATTCCTAGAAAATATATTCCTTTAAAATATAGGATCCATCAATTTTCATTATGAAATACAATGTATTATGCTTTCTTTTCAGAAATTTTCTTCGTGAAAATAAATCCCAGTGCATTTCCATTTTCCATTTAAAATGGGGTTCTTCTACATGACATTGATACTAATAGGTTAGGGGAAAATGGTTTTTTTCAATTATAAAAGAACAATGAATATAAAAACTTTTTCTATGTTGTTTTCCATAAACATTTTCAAACCAACCCATCACTTTCGAAAAAGTGGACACACCACACGAGGATGTAGGGAATATAACTAGACACAAAGGGAAATGGAAAAAATAGAACATTAATAAAACCCCAAACAAGGAACCATCGTGATCCGCTCAAGAAAAATAAGGGAGAATATTCATGGGTTAACCTAGGAAGTCATGAATAATATATAACATACTATACATGTGACGAATCCAGAAGGCATGTCTGGCCTAGTGACATCATAACACCAGAACGCTTGATCATCTTTCTACATGTCTTGACCAAGGAGCCTAATCCAATATAAATAATTACTAAATATCCTTATGATATGGGACTCTACCCTATTTGTAATCTAAACTAGTGAAGATATTACTATATCGAGAACTCACTCGCTATGCTAGGTTACCATGTCATGAATTAAAAAGGGGGTGAGAAAACCATGTCAGGCATGTATCCAGTCACAAGAACATCCATCACACACAATTCAACACACACAACAAGGTCATCCCCTAGTACCCTGAGGAAGAATATCCTCTCTATTTATCCATCATTATAAGATGGAAAATTCAATAATATAAAACTGTCATCTTCCATCTACCGACAAGGTGTGGACCCAATCCATGGAGGGTTTTCTAATGAAACCAATTTTAATATTCTATCCTAGCCTTACCCAACAATTAAATGTTTATCCAATTCTTAACAATCCACATAAATTCAACTTTGAAAACCATAAAGGCACATTTAAATCCTATTAAGTAACTCAAACCACCATTTTAATTATAACATACATTAAAAAAGACCAAATGGGAATTTCATCAAGAAATTTATGAGAAAAACATAATCCAACCATTTACTAAAATACATTACAAGAGATTAACCACTACAATTGGAGATAGACTATTTCAAAAATAGTTATATATCAATAATTAATATAATTAATAGGTGTGAAATTCAAGAAACAAATGATTTGTATATTTAATTTTCTACGTATAGATTTACAACCTCATGGTGGAACCAAAAAATATATTCAGCCATTGGAACATTCTAACTAATAGATGCTTCTCCACCCCAGAGCATATGCATCATCAGATAAATATAAAGACACCTTACCCATATGCACACACATTCATATCCATGATTGTGTGTAAGGGTATCCTTACACAAATTCCTAAATCCTTATACCTGTCTTCACTCACCTATGTATTCATTTCAATATATATTTATATATAGGCAAAAAATAGACCCATGTATTTTTATTCACTACCATGGATGAATATACACATAATAGAGGAACCTTAATATATATATTTATACATGCCTATGCATAGGAAAGCTAGCCGACATAGGCTCTTCTACTCGATACCACAATGCAGTGACCAATGCACCTTAATTGTAGAATTAGAAACTATAAAAATAGCAATACTCTAAAATATTATTAACATGAAACTAAGGAACTAACAATATATAGAAAACAAATGAAAATTCAATAATAAAATTCCATCTTTATTTAATACTATGATGAAAATCCATAACACACTGACAATGTCAATCAATATTCCATACCATTTAAAATCTGACAATCATATCTAAATAAAAAAACTATCTACAAATTCAAAACAGGACTTTTTAAAACCATAAATTTGAAAGAATATAAGTGAACCAATATTTATCAAAGTTCAAGGAACCAATTTAGAAAATAAATTTACAGAATAACACTATTTCATGTTCCATTTTTATTTGAGTGAGCATTAATGTGTGCACCTTATACCCCATAGATGTGCCAACATCCAATGAAAATCATTACTAACAATGAAAGCACTCAAATACATTTATAGAGAATCAACATTTAGTTTTTATCAAACCAAAAAACACCACATAATTATTAAATTCCAAAAAAAATTAATGAAATGAGGGAGTCATTACCAAATAAGATTCAATCAACACTATAAAAATTATCATCTTCACATTTAAATTTGTAACCATATTTTTACAATTGAGTAAAACAATAAATAAGGAAAACATTCTCGAAACCAAGAGACATTACATTAATTGATATATTCACACATTTTTTTCACATTGATTTCATATACACATATGCATAATTAAAATTCACTTCAAAGGCTATTTTTAACAAATTAAAATATTATCAAAAGGCCACAAAAAGTTAAGAATGTGTATTTTAAATAAATGAATAATACCAATAAATTAATTAAAAACACTCAAGCCTTATATGGATTTATTCAGAATGGAAACTTGTAGATTCTCCTACCTCAACCACATGTAAACCAAATAAAACATTAATTAAAGGGTTATTACACCACGAGGAACAAACTGAACATCCTAGATAATGAGAAAACCACACAAACATGAACCCCATTGATTAGAGGTTTTCAAAGATGAAAAAATGCATAATGTAAAGGGAATTCAACAAAATAGAGTAGGATATGACTATCAGCGAGGCAGGTCACGACAGAAAAGGTAGGTTGTGCTGGAGAAGGGTATAACACGGAGTTTGGCTGCGTAAGAATATGGTAGAGCAGGGGCTGTTGGGCCACTGATAAAGGAGGGATGTTGCACGAGTTATATTGTAGTATCAAAGGGGTGCGAGATGGGAAGAAACACCCCTCGGAGGGTCGTCTGACTAGAGAAAGGGGTGCGTGAAGAAGAGTACGACACTATATCCTCATGTTGGGAATGGAAGACGTGAAGGGGGGTGTCATGAAGATGGAGGGGGAGGGTAAAAGTAGGGTAAAGAAAATATAATATTAATAATAATAATAAAAATAATAAAATTATTTAAATTCTAATATTATTTTTATTCTTTAATATAATTATATTTGTAAATAAAACTTAAAAAAACATTCACAATATTTTATTAATAAAAAATATTAATATCATTTTTAATAATTATAATAGAATCACTTACCCAAATAATAATATAACTATTATAATTTTTATATTTTCATTATTTTATTACCCTAAATATTTATTTATTTTAAATATTATGAAACTAAACGGGCACCTGGGCCGACTGCACGGTTACCGCCAACATTGTGGTGCTCGTGCACTGGTCCAAAACCACATAAAATTTCCATGATTCACAAAATTCAACCTGTGACCCAAACCCAACATCGTCCAAATCATTCATGTCCAAAAAATGAATTAATCAAAATGAGTGTTTGAGGTTGGGTTGTCACATGAGTCTTAATTTGGTGATTAATTTGTGTTTTGAAAATTACTATATTTTTTAATCATTATTTTTGAAATCATTCATCAAAAAATGATTGTACCATAAAAAATAAATCTAGACATCCCTAAATAGTATATTTCCATTGCGTTGATGTAGTGTCTCTATTATAGTGGTTTTATATTGTTAGGCCTCAATGTAGAGGCAATGGTTTCACCGTAGTGTCCCCAACCCTGTATTTTCTGTTGTAGCTTTCACCATGGAGGGCTATATATGATGGGATTAACCATGCACTCCTAAAACAAGACATATATCCATGTTCAATGATAGTTTCAATTGAATGAAACTATTCCTCATTTAGGAGGAATACCTATTGGTAGGAATTTATGATTATTATTTGGTTGGCCTCTATTTTTGGTTTTTAAATGAATTTTTGAGGTGTTTTCAATGTTGTGTCAAACACTTAACTATTTGCAATAAATATCTTCAATAGAATCAGTATTTTATTCAAAACGACATCAAAAAATTTACCTCCACTCAGTTTTTCTCACTCCTCACTCCTTCAACATAGATTACAATATGGGTACATGCCCAGTCATACAATGTGGGGTTTTTTTTTCTATTTCACCACTATGACATGGTTCTTCCCACTGTGTCTTGGATGTTGTTTATGATCCATAGAACCCTCATTGTACATTTTATCCACTATTATTTCTATAGGATTCAGCTGTTCCACCATGTGAATCCCTCTTCCAGTTCATCAAATATTATTATCATGGTTATTGATTTTGAAGGAATTTCTTATTATTTTAAACCATTTATGAGTTTATATAATTTTATTTTCTAATCAGTTTATAAAAATTGAGTAGAATTTTTTATTAATGGACCACGAAGTTAAATGTTATCTGAAAAAATATTCATGATATATTTTTATTATATATTTTTAGGATAAATGTTCTTGAATTTAAGTTTTAACTATGGAAATGAACCTGATGAAAATAAATCTAATGAGATATTTTATGATTTGAAATGTGATGATTCAATGGATTAGGATTAAACACAATTGAAATTTGTTCATACATCCAAAGGATGATAATATCATTGTGGTTGTTTTTCATTTTAATATCATGATTTCAATCTTGAATTGGTGTCGAATGAAAAGTTAATTGTAATTATTTTTGAAAGAATGATATACCTATGAAAACTATTTGATTTACCTTAAATAACACGGAAGACTTGGTAGATTAGTTTGAATAACACACACATAGAATTTTTTATCTCAAGGACGTAATATATTAATTATTCAAACTAATCTAAACTATAAATAAGAAGGAATATTAGTCCATAAATATCTTCTCATTTCCATAATTATGGATATTCCTTATGTACATTGGAATTTGTACAATTACAAAATATATTACAATCCTTATTTATCCTAACCATTCTCTATTTAACCATGGTACTATGATTTTAAATTTCTATTCATGTATTATGATATAAACTTTATACTCATGTAATAATTTATGGAGATATATATTCATGCTACATTTTGATAGTTATTTTATTCATTACATTTGAAAATGATGCTTTCATATACTTACTTTAATGGAAAAGCTATTATAAATTTTCATGATAGTTTATATGGATGTTTCATCAATAATGTTTTTATATAAATTATGAACATGTTACCATGCCATGATTTATTTACATTAAACATAAATGGTTTACCTAAATTGGGATGATTATGGAATTATTTGTGATATCCTATAGGGTTTTACAGATGACACATGACCTTTTCATTTTGGGAGTTGTATATTTAATTTTTTGGTCCAGGTAAAAGTAAAGATCCACTTCAATATAGAGTGTTTACATGAGATAAAGGACCTTCGTGAGTTGAGGTACATAGTGGAGGATATTATCCCCAATTTTATAGGATTTTTTTGCCTTTTTAAGCATAAATTGGGGTTATGTGGACAATATTTCCCCATGCAGTGCTTTTCATTCAATTTTTTTAAAATTTAATTAATTTATTATATTAGTAACTCTTAATGGATAAAACATTTCACATTAATATTGTTTTTTCATGGATCTTTTCCCCATCCTCTCGGGTTAAGGAACAACCTTATGATCATATAATAATGGGTTTTCTTACAATTTATGAGGGTTAACTAGAATGTTCTGTGAAACAATTGGTCTCCAAGGTTGATGTACCTCCTCTTGATGTGTTATTCAATTTGGATATAAATTTAATGGACCAAAGTAGTATGTTATAGGTGAGTTTCTGAATAAATATAAACATTATGGGGATTGAGTAGCCATGTTTTGTTTATGATTTTTTATTTAGAATCATGGTTTTTTTATAGAATTTTCCAAGGATTTGATCTTTGTTTTTCATAACCTTGTTGTTTCATCTAGAATTAATGTATCATCACATGTCTCATGGATAATGATTTCCTTGGTGTTGTATAATTCCATGACCCTATAAGGACATTTAAATAGTACTATATGGCGGGGGATGAGGATGAACTACTACAACAGAATGTTCTGGTTCTTTATAACCATATATATGTTTTAGTATATGTGGTACCCTCTCCAAATCAGGTAGTGGAACATATTCTTAATCATAATTAAAAGGGTGTACCCTAACGGTATGATAATATAAATCATTCCCATAATTTTATTCCTTATGAAACACTATATTTTGGATGTACCAACCATCATCAGGAGGTGATGGATTGGCTGTTGAATGTCAAGAATTAATTTTAGTTGTTAGAGAAACCTCATTCTGATTGTGGGAAATGTGCTAAATTAAAGATTGATGGGACTAGAAGAATTAGATGATACTTCATAATTGAGATAGAGAGGAATGTGGGCATGAAGTTCATGTACATCGGGGATCTTTTCATAGACTAGTTTTGTCCATTGTCAATGGTTTTCGGCTAAATTGAAGGAGTTCCTTAATCTCATGAATGGTAACCAAAATATGTCCCTGTAATCAAATTTATTTGGTGATATTTTTCACATATCACCTAATTTGTTATCAAATGAGATACTAAATGACCAAATATATAACATTGGGCTTTGACTATATATTCGGCCCCATGAATTTCAATTGTAGCTCACCTTATATATTGATTTTAGGGTTAGATATTTGATGGAAGACATTCACATTGTTGGAATGTTAGGGCTGATTGGATTTTCTCTTACTTATAGTGGCAGTTTTGGTAGTCCCTCATGAAGGGAAGAAGAGGAAGGATTTTTGATATGGAATAAACTATGGTTTTGTATATCAATAGAAAGCCTCCACTAATTCATCGTTGAAATTAAATAAAGGTCATCTTATATTCTTTTAGTGTTGTGTGGTTTGAATCCTAAATCATAATTAATTCGAGAAATATATGATGTAATTGTATGTATCCACCCAGCCTATTACATTCCATTTTTATTATTTTGAGTTTCTTTGAGGTGGAATAAATAGGTCTTGGAGCAGTTTATATACTAAATGATAGAATTAGAATAATTACATGTTTTGTAATCGTAATACATGACATAAAAGTGTGGATCATGAATTGTGTAGCCATATAATCATGACATGAACATCAGTATAGGGGAGGTGTATTAAACATCATTTAAATGGGTTTCAAAACATGTAATAAACTTGGTAATTCAAATCCTTCAAGGTGAAACATTTTATAGAATAACATGAAGCCCTTGGGTCGCATGACATGAAAGGATATTAACCATCATGTAGTCACTGTGTGAATCATCATTATAAGATGCAGAGCACTCGATTCATCGTTAAAAGCTACTCTCTCTTATTCCTAGAAGAAATATACCTCCCATTTTAGGTCTATTTGGATTATTTTTTATGGGGATTGATTCTTAGATTATTTCCCCAAACTGTACTGAGTTCTCCTATCATCCTCCTATATTTTATTCCATTCATATTATATGTTTCACTAAGATATTATAGATGGGTTTTGGGTATGTGTTTGTTAAAAATTTTTATGATATCTGGGTGCGTTGTGTGATTTTCCTTGTGTTCCTTTTTCATTGATGGTTTCTAGGAAGTTTCTTCTTATCCCAATGTTTCACAACAAGATTAAAAATCAACCTTGATGTATAAGAACATTATTCTCACCATTTTAACTAGATATGTTTGAGATCAACATGATTTTCATACCTTTTTTGACTATTGAGGTTTGGTGTAGTCATATAATCAATTTTAGTAATTGATATTTATGTGTATGAGGATTTATCAAATGATTTTCTATTAGGATATATTTTGTTGAAGGTATTATGAATGTATGTTTTCAATTCTTGAATTGGCTGATGTTGGTAGCCTTGCTTGTCCAATAGCGGATATATGTGATGAACCATTCTATGTTTGTGTGTGAAATCAACCTGAATAAAATTTTAAATAACATGTTTTTGGATAATAGTTGGATTCCCTAGATTCTGGGTTTTCGTACATCACCCATGATAATATAAATTAGTAATGTGATAAATCCCTAAATAAATTTTAATCTTGGATGAAATGTTTTTTCTATTGGGTATACATGAGGAGTTTATTTGTGTTTAGATGTTGTTATATGACGTGTTTGTAAGTGAAGAGGCGGTTTTTCTGTAAGGAGGTGTTTTGGGATGTCGTGTGATGGGGGTCGATGAGGTTGTGGAATCGTGGTTGTGGTGTAGTGGTGGTGGTGGTGATTTTGGGTTAGTGTTTATAGTGTAGTGGTTGTGATATGTGGAATTTTTGGTTGTGTGATGGGTTCGATATATGGAGGCTGTGTTTTAAGTTGTCTTGGATGAGGTGATTTGACGACGATGGTGGATATATATTGTTGTGGTGGTGGTTGTGTGAGATGGGATAGTTGTTCATTAGTGTGGTTGTGATAGTTTAACATGTAGCTATGGAATAAGTAATAATGAAATGTTTCGAATCTAAATAAATAATAATGTTGGAACATGATAGGTGATTAATAGTGTAAATATAAATGAATAAATAAAATAATTTCTTTATGTAAAATTAAAAATATAATGATTAAATGTGTTATAACATGTAATATGGCAATAAAAAATGTTTTATTCCTTTTATAGAGGTTCTCAGTGCATTGCATTCGGTGCTGCTAGTAGTTATGAAGTTTTTCTATAGTACATGATGGTAATGATGTTTGATATAGTTTTTTATGTCAACACATAGGTTGGGTATTATGTGCTATTTATTATTAGTAATATTATAATATTTTCTAGGTGCACACGCTATTTGTAGAATCATACCAAAGAGTTTTCATTTCTATATTACGTTTTCCCCATCATTAATGATGGAAATAATTTGGATGGTTGGATACTCCCTCTCCCCCACTATTATATTAACAATTATTCAGTGTCCTAGGCGTCTTTGGGTGATCTGTGATGTACTAACCTAGGTGTCTTCAAGCGAGATGTGTTGTGTGGTCCTGGGTGTCTTAGAGATGATCTATATCTTGTTCACCATGGTGTCAATGCGAATAAATTTGATGTTTTCCCATATTTCATGTGGATTATATTAGTTGTGATTATCTATGATGTGTGTCCTAGGTATGTATCGGTGGGAAGTGTTGTAATGTGTGGCCCATGTGTATGTGGGTTGGATGTGATGTGATGTGATATATGTTGACGGGATGGGAAAATAGGATGTTCGATGTTGGGGAATGGGAGTGGAATGTTAGTGGGGAATAAGCAATGAGGCTCCATGAATTGTTATGATCTCAAATATATATTAACGTATTAGATGTATTTTTTGTTGAGTGATCCAATGTGAGGTGGGTTTTGGTGAGATTTCATTTTAGGTTCTTATGGTTGTACTAATTTTTCACTGGCACATTAACATTCTCTTTCCACAACTGCACTTGAGTCCTTAGATATGTACCCATTATGTACACCTATTATGCTCACACAATGTATATATAAACTAATTTTAGGTTTATAAGAGAATGTTAGGGACTAATATGGATAGTACTAGATGGGTTGGAGTCATTGATTAGTCGAGTTCATAGAGATGTCTTTTGGTATTATTATTTATAGACTTATATATGAGATAGAATGTATATATTCAAGCATTGTAGGATCGGTTTTGTTTAAAGTTATATTATCTTTTTTAGGTTATTTATCCTCTCTCATTATAGTATTTCTTTTGTAGATGGTAATTCTTCATTTACAATGATATTTTTCTACTCATTATGATAGTCACCAACCTAGGGCCTACTACAGGTGGGACTCAGGAGTCAATATCTCTCGCCTTTCATTAAAAAATCATAGATTTTATGGAGGTCAAGATTGAGTGGTATCAATGATGAGATTTTATAGATGGGGTGAATTTTGGTGTTAGGAACAGTGGGCATTAGATGGGTTGGTATGGAAACAGTTCAAATTGTCCTTGGTTCATAGTATAGTACATGAAGACGAGCTAAGACAAATGAATTTAGTGCCCCAAGGATCTGATATATGGAATTATTTCTCATTGAATGACCATGTGAGGCAGTAATTTTGTTAGGGTAGAGACCAAGGAATGTTAAATGAATCACAATGACTTCTTTCTAATTTCAATTGGGTTTTTGGGAATATAAATCTACCAAATAGAATATACTATATTAAAATTACATTGCATCGATCATAAGATATTCTCCATGTATTCAATAATGTATCATGATCAACATCTGGTATTTTTTCATGTAGTAGAGGTTCAATAGTTGGATTTGGATGATCCCCATAGGGTTAACCCAAAAAATGGGGATATTTCATGGATGTAGGATTTTCACACCCTTCAATGATAAATTTTGTTTATGTATTAGGGGGGAATATCTAATATGGACATTTAGAACTAGATATAGGATATAAGGATCGTTTTTGTTCCAAGCGAGCATTAGATACATATTTAAAACTATTGGAAGTCATTCCTAAAAGTAGTAGATAAGAATCCAAGGTTGACATTGTTTCTTAGTGACCGAAAGGATGAAGATGTGTTGTTTCTAGAAATTCAAAGGGAGTTTCTAGAAGTGTATCTATCATTGAACATAAGGGATTATAATAATTTTAACCATCTCTCCCATCAAAAAGATAGATTGATTATGTAGGATCTTGGGATTAGTGTCATGGATTCCCTACACATTGGTGTATATGTTTTTCTGGATGATGAATTTGGATGAAAATGTCTGGAGGAGTCTTTATGTCTAGTGATTATGTATGATGTCACAATGTTTACACTCCCAACATATCATGAGTTAAATAAATAAATTTATCACATTTATTGTATTCATTAAATAAACATTTAACTTTAAAAGGGTGTTTTACATGATGTTTCATGGAGGGAATAATGATGTAGTGGGAAACTAGTGATCAGATAGTCACTATTCTATTAAGCTGAGAACTAGTAACTGAGAATTATTTACAAACAGTTAAGGATATTCAGTTTTAAGTATATTTTGTTTTTTTCTACATGCTTTCCATACATGTTGGAGACATGGGCACCACTAGGATTAATTTTCATATATCTAGAATGGTGAGTCTTAGATGGGAGCGGAAGCCCATTTTCTACAGCAACAGTTTTCTCTATGGCATTATCAGCAACAAGGACAGAAGGATATCATTTAGTACATGATATTATGTGGTTTTGGTAAAATTAATCCTAATTATGGTCCCCTAATATAGGGACCGAGTCTGTATCATAGTGATTTCGGTTATAAAACTATTGTTAGATGAGATGGATGCAAAAAATGAACATGTTAGACGCAACAACGCTAGTAGAAAAAGATGTTTTCTAATGTGTGATCAGTTTCTCTTTTACCATTTTGTGTGAATTTGTTTATTTCAGGTACTTTAATGCCCACGTTTATCATATTTTGGTCTATATGAATAGACCAATCAAGGATTTTTTTTGTTGGTACCCCTGATTTATCTATGTCATTTGGATCCCAAACTTATTTTTTGGATGTGTATTAGGGATCTAGATGAGTTATGTGGACTCACCAGTAAATGGGGGACATATTCATGTTATGAATACATATATATGATATTATCCTTATTTATATTTGTTTTATGTTGTGAATATATTCCTTGAATAATTCTACATAAGTGTTTCATTTATCAATGTGGAGGGCCATCGAGTGGAGTTCGTTTACGAGCGAGGTTAGAGGTTGGGTTGAAGGATAGAGGATTCTTATTTTGGCGGTTGGTAGAGAAAAATGTTGTCTCTTTTGTTGGGATTGATAACATGATTTTGGACGAGTTTCTAGATGTTATTCTAGAGGAGAGTATGAAACAACCACCACAACATGATGTCGATTTTGGGATAGAGTTTCAGTTGGGTGCCTCTATAATTTGGATGTCCCACTATTAGATAAAACCCATAGAATTACATAACATGTGGATGTTGGGGGATGATCTGATGGATATGGGATCTTTAAAACCTATTGTGTCCTCTTGGGTTGATCTATTGTTTGTCTCAGTGAAGTAAGATAGTAGTCTGGGGATGATTAATGAATTTAGGATGTTATAAAAACTAACAATCTAGAATAATTTCCCTCTTATAAGGATCGATGAAATATTATATTTGTTGATAATAGATAGATAGTTCTATAAGACCTATCATTATACTTTATATCAACAGTTGAGGGTAAATGATGATGATATACCAATTAATTCCATCGATGTCAGGAATGAACACTACGAGTGTTTTCTCATTCCATTTGGTGATATGAAGGATCCAACTGTTTTCCTATGGATTATGAAAATTGTGCTCTGTGAGTTCCTAAATCGGTTTTTCATCATATTAATCTATGATATCTTGTTTTAATATCATTAATAGGATGATAATTATGATATAATTAGAGTAGTTTTTAGGACCTTCAACACCACTGTCTTCATGGGATGTTGACCAATTCTGGGTTCCGGTTGCTAGAGGTATGTTATTCTTCAACATGCAGTGTCTCAAATTAGTATGTAAGAGGAACCCTTGAAGGTCAAGGTTGTTTTTAGGACATCACCCTATATTGTAAAAGAGGTCACCATTTCCCTTGTATTGTAGGGTATTATTAGTGGTTCATACCTAATTTATCTCATGTTGTATCCCCTCTAACAGTAGTTTCCAAGAAGGTCCTCACATTTATATTGACATATAAGTGTCAAGATGTATTCAGTTACTCGATGGAGATTTTGGGTATTTCTCAAGTGAATTATTTTTCTAATGAGGATGTGTTGTTTTAGGAAATCAAGCATCCTGACTAGGCTTGGGATGCATGTTAATGCTGCAGATATCAGTTCTCTCTTATGGATCTAGGGAGTTACACCGCCATGAACACTATTATTCCACCCATGATATACAATTAGAAGTATTTTTTTTCGTTGTAATGGTTTGTCTGAATAATCTCATTATTTAGATTTTTGTGGTTTTTATGGCCCACAGGAGCTTGAGATATGTTTTCACTCAGTGGGATCTATATCTACCCAAAAAATTGTGGATGAAGATTCTTCAGGATTAAAATTTTGAGACTTATTACAACCTCGAGTCGTGTAATTTAGTTTCTAATGATTTGATTATTATTTCATTATAAGAAATGGTGATTGAGACTATGGATGTTTGGGATAGATTGGAGGAACATGCAGGGATTCATTATGACTTAGGAGACATTTTTGGTTGATGATTCATTTATTTGATGAAAATTAAGTATTCATTTTTGCAACTTGTTAATGACACTTAGTGGAGAGACTTAGAGTTTGAGGAGATGTGTGATTTTTTTGTCCATGGTGACACTACTAAGGGATCATCAAATGATTAATGAAACCATGGGTTTTTTTTGTTTGAAGGGTGTGGGTATTTTCTTCCTGATATTAATAGATCAACATTCTCGTTGTATCCTAGTGCGATAAATATGTAACATGGATTGTGGAGATAGTTTTGTTGGCTATGGATGAAATATTCCATGGCAGAGAATGTGGAAGAATGGCTTATTTTAGTAGTTGAAACTAGATAAGAGTCTTCTGTGATGTTTTTTTGTAGTCCTTGAATGACCTAGAGTGGAAAATATAGAACATCGTTATGGATTATTTTATACGGATAACTAGATAATAAGGGGAATTTTATGCAGTTTGGGGGATAGTGGATCATTTGATGAAATCAGCTTACTTCTAGGTGATATGTGAGTCATGTTCTATGGATGTTTTATAAATGTGGTACATGGAAGATGTGGTTAGGCTCAAGATGTTACCGAGGACCATCATATATGATTGAGATCCTTCTTTACCTCATGAGTCTATAGGGGAATGAAGTTCATTTTTGTCTCCTTATTATGCCTTGGCACTTCATTACACCCCCAGATACATGAGCATATGGAGTGGATCATGTAGATGCCAAAGGATATGATTTATTAATGAATCTGAGACATTAGAGGTACTTGGTTTTTACACCTACATTTTGGTACATTTTATACAAAACAATTGATATCATGAGTCCACTTGAATAGCCCTATTTGACGAGTTTTATGTGTTATCATGTCAATCCATGTTCTATTGGAAATATGATATAGGGTCATTATTTATTGGTTATAATGTAGTGTTGAGGAAACTGATAAGATCCAGTTGGTTCATATGATGACGATAGTAGTTCAAAACTGCATGAAATCATATGTTTACCATAAGTGGGGGCCCCGGTGTTTGATGTTAGAGACTATGTGTTCTTATGAGTCTCTCCTCAATATCTGTAGGAGGATTTTATCAAGGGATGTATGGTTTCCCTAATGTTTGTTGGGAACATTGATGTGGTAGGTTATGTTGGTGTGGTGGAATATCATTTGGCATTTCAACAATGGTAGGAGAGGATCCACAATGTCTTCTACATTTCCCAGCATTATCAGCATCTTCACGATGACTCCCATATTATTGATTGGGGAGAGTTAGATATCATGGATTTTGTGTAATATGGGGGGAAGAAAGTAGCGATCCGATATTATTGGGAGAATATGTTACGTGGGAAATAAATTCCCTCACCTTTTTTTTATTGATGCATTGTTGATGGTAGGAGTGTACATCATAAAGAGGGGTATAGATGCATGCTCCATATACAATGTTTTTTGAGTTTTTCATTGCATTGTTTTTATTATGATGTACTATCAAAATATTATTATTATATGATATGTGACAGTTTTCTTGATGTGTTATATTTCTTTTGACCCCCTGAAATGTGAAAAGTGGAGGACCTGAATCTCCATTGATACCCATTAACTATGATGTGATTAAAACCTTGTGGGAAAGTTAGTGTCACATAGAACTGACATACTCCTGAAATAGTGGATGATATTCCATAAATATTATTTTTAGGGATGTGATGTTATATTGGCTTATTGGCTCTGTGAAACTATAGTGTTTGTGGATATTACAGGATGATGATGTATTGTGTCATGTGTGAGGTGGTTGTATGGATATATATTGTTTAGTTTTTTTTATATTGTTTTTCTAATTTTAGTGATGAGTTATGGTGAGATCCTTGGTTGATATATCATGGGGTGGTTTGTTTAGACACCTTTCCTTCTATGTTTGTTTTTCGATTAGGAGGTGATAAAATTATTTGAGCTTTATATGATGTAAACATTTATGTCCACTAGGTCTGTTACATTTCCATTTTTAGTGTTGGAGGTTCATAATGTTGACATATTGTGGGCATGTAGTATTTTGGATGCAAATAGATGGAGGTAGAAGAAATGGACATTAGGTAATGTAATACCTGAAATCTATGTTTGATTTTCATCTTTAGTCAGAGCTTATTCATGGGTAGTAAATCTATAAAGGGGAGGATTACATAGCATGTAAATGGGATTCACATCATGTAATAAATTTCAAAGTTCAAATCAATTACGATGAAATGTGTTTTTAAAGAACACTAATTTCATGGTTTACAACAACTGAAATTGGATTACATGCCATGTAATTCTCCTTTGATGCATGATTTTAATTATGTATTGTTCTCATATTATCCTCAAACCATGTAATCTATATTGTTCTTGGAAGCCAATAGCGTCCTCAAAAACATTTTTTGGGATTCCATTTGATGGGGATCAATTACTGGCATCCCATATTAGATTCATGGTGAGTTATCTTATTGTTCTCATCCATTTACTTCTATAAATATTTATTATTTCACTATGGTACTGTGTTTTGGTTTGGGTTCCATGTTTCAGATGCATTTGGATGATCTTCAAGTGATGTGTACATTGACCCTTGAGTTAATTCTGTGCTGGTGGTATTTGTGTGGTTTCATAGTGTCCCTATAGTGTGGATAGATATCATTATTATTTCTTGAGTTATATGATCCCCTTTATCACCCTTTATTACATGATATGTGTGGGATATTAATTATTTTTCATTCATTTTGGTGGATATTGAGGGGCATTGTAATAATAGAATAAATTAGCAAAACAATAATTTAATGGTATGGTGTGTTATCACAAGATTTTTGAATTTTTCTAATAATTTATTAATGATATTGTAAATGCATGTTTCAAAATATATAATTACAAGTTTTTAGAAGACTTCCATTTGTAGTAGTGGTTATATGTGATGATCCTTTCATTGTTTCTGTGTGATCAAACCCTGAATAAATGTATAAGGAAAATATATTCGGATATTAATTGGTTTCTACTAGATTTTGGTCTGTGTGATAACACCCTAGCTATTATAAAGAAGAAATGTGATAAAGACCCTGAATAAGTGTGATAACCAGATATATTGCTATTGGATTTGGCTACTAGTATTGTGTAAATTTGGGTTTATTGTTGTTTATATGATATATGTGGGGACATGATGTTGTGGTTGGATGGTACGGAGGTGTTGTTAGAATTTTTTTTATGTTTTTTGATGAGTTTTTGGAAAAGTTGTCGTGTCGTATTGGTGGGGGTTCAGTGGTTGTGGTATAGTGATCGTGGTACGGTGGTTGAGACATGTGGAATTTTTGGTTTTATATTGGGTGATTGTCCTTGTTTTTCTGATGGACATTTCATGGGTTATATGATATGATTATAAAGAATGATGTGTGGTGTTTTGGTGTAGGATGTGTGAATAGGTTCATTCGATGTGTTTGGTGCATGTAATTGTATCTCGAGTATCATTGGAGAAAATAATAATAAAATTTGTAGTTTATAAAGAAATATGTATGGGTAAAATTTATATATGATAAATGGTTTAATTTAATAGAAAAAAATGCATTATGTGAAGTAAAATGTAAATTCTACTGAATAAAAGTGGTTCAAATTCTTTGTTGAACGTGGAAAATGTACAGTGTCTTGTGTGGAGGTTGATGTGTTATTTTTCAAATTTCAGTATGATGATATTTTCATTATATAAGACCCATACAGAGGCATTGATGGTCTCAAAAAAGGTTGTTCTATGTTGGATCCCCTGGTAACTACAAACCCTCTTTCACTTGGCATTCTAGCATGCCTCTCTATAAAATATGTGGAGAAACATTAAAATTGTAGATTTAAGTTCTGTGGTTCGGTAGTTGTTGATTTTTCATGCACTCATGACTCATATTAATATCACTATTGGAAACTAGTTTCAGAATCATTGTGAGGTCGACATTAAGATCACTTGACTATTAAATTCATTACCATGATCATAAGTCCCTCTTCAATTTCCTAGTTGGATTCGATGACATGGTTATAGAGAGGTATTGGGAAGTGGGGTTTAATGGATGAAGGTGCTTCTTGTGTGGCCTACATCAGCTTCAATAGAAATGTTAATTTTTTTTAATTTATTCCATATTTATTGATGACAACTTATTATATTCTTATGTTGTGGTTTATTTTTTGATACATGTTAAATGATGTCCTAATAAGTATTTCTGGTTTGGGTCTGTTAAATTTTTGTTATTATGGAGACATTCGTTCAATGTTGGTATTATTCAATGTTGATGATTTATGTGTTTTTTTGAAGTGAGATCACTCTATATTAGTGGTTTTATTTTATTTGGTTTTATGGGTGATGATGCAGACATGGGGATTATGTTTTATAGTGTCTGTGACAAACTATGATGGTCATTGGTTATGTGTTGTGGTGTTTTGAGAGTAATGATGAAGGTGTCGATGGGATGTAAAGATGACCTGGTTACTAATAACAGTGATGGATGTTGGTGAATCATATTCTCTCCTTGGTGAATCCTGGATTGAAATATTCTCAGGTTCCATGGTACCATTGTGGTTTTTAAATTTGGTACATCTACATTCAACAACCTTTTAATTGGATTCCCACTTATTGTGTTCCTAATTTCACAACCACAAATAATCTATTGGAAAATAATATGAATATTAATTTACTTTTAGGATATTATTAGTACGGGTGGTTGGATTCACACTCTCCCCCACACTACCTTCATATGTGATGCAGTGCAATCTGTTTTTTTTTGGTGAGCCATGACGTGTTGTCCCAAGTGACTTCTAGAGAGATTTGACATGTGGTCCCATGAGCCTTTAGGATGAGCTGTGACATGGGGTTTAAGGTGTCTTCGGAATGAGATGTTACTTTTGGTAACTTGTGTCTTTGATATGATCATTGATGTGTTTCCCATGTGCGTGTAGGTGGGATATAATGTGATGTGTGGCCTAGGTGTGTGTGTGTGTGGTGTGTGCAGATGTGTGGCCAAAGTGTTTGCAGGTTTGTTTTTATGTGATGAGATGTAGCGTGTGACCCCTATTTTTGTAGGTAACATGTGATGAGCTATGTGATCTTGTGGTGTGAAGGTTAGATTTTATTTGATATGAGTGTATGTGATGGTAGAAAATGACATTAATCATTAGGGCATGGGATAGCAAAATCACTTTGGAAGAGGAAATGGGGCACCATATGTTGTTAGGACCTCACTGAAATATTATTATATCTTATTTGTGATTTGGTGAGTGATCCAAGGTGAGGCTTGGTTTGGTTAGATTCCATGTTTAGGTTCCTCTTGGTTTTGTAGGTTCTTGATGAACACATTGTCACGCTCTTTTCACATGTTCACTTATGGCCTTGGTTATATCCCAAAATAGTATACATGTTATGCTCGCCAAATGTATATATTAAAGATTTCATGTTTACAGGAAGACATTGGGGACCAATAATTATATTACTCATTTGTTTTGTGTTACTGCTCAGTCGCTGTCGTAGACGTTTATTTTGTTATTTCACTTTGTTGAATTGTAAATGTGTCAGTATCACATTATTCATGAATTGTGGTATAGTTTTGGTCTTGATTGAGATTATAACTAGAGATGTTTGGTGGATTTTTATCATTCTTACATATCTTAAATCACTTATAGCAGGTAATTCCTCTCGTACTGTGATTTTTTAATACCATCATTTCTACTCAATGGCATCGGGCCTGCTGGATGTGGGTCTCATGGGTCATTATCTCACTACATTCATTAATATATCTTTTTAGGGAGGGGTCATGGAAAAAACTATATCTCATATAGTTTCTCAAAATATTTATAAATGTTTATTCATATATATTTTTCCATTTCACATATAAGTATAGGCTTACATGTTATAATATGATCTGCATTTCCAACAGATGCTTAACGAGAAAATAGGTGAAAACTACATGGATATGGAACACAGATTCATTTCCTGGGATATTATTCTTTGGTAACATCTGATGTGGAACTTGTGATAGTGAGATACCCTATTAAAATTTATTTAATAGTAGTGTTTGATTTATTTGATAATTGTGCCTCTCATTCATATCTAGCATTATAGTGAAATAATTACATTTTCCTATGTAGATCATGAATTGTGTTATACATTTTTTTGAACCTCCTTGAAAGAGAAAATGATGTTTTTCTGATACCCTACTTGTAAATTGTAACACCTCGAGCTTTCACGATATGCTTCTCTTTCAATAATTCAATAGCTTTCATTGTACGCAAGTTCGAGATTCTAACACACCGCGACCAATCAAAGTAGCAGCTATGAATAGTAATACCCACTTTTTGAAATTATATAAACTTTATATTTCAAAATGGACTTCATTTATCGATTCAGAATATTGAAATTATCCTCTGTTGAATTTTTGGTATTTTTCTGAGAACATTCAATTATTTATGAATAGTGAAAAATACTTAAAACAAATTTTTTAATCAAAATAATTTATAGTGATAAATTATAATATTTAGTGGTTTTAAAGTATAAATATAATATAATTTTACCATTTTATCCAATGGTGGTCATTATAATTAATTCCACATTGAAATTGGACATAAACAATTGTCAATCTTTTGATATATATTGTTTCTTAAAAACACGCTATTTGTTGTGATAGTAGGAATTAATTATAAAATTAATTAATGCAAATTATATGTTAGGAATATTGTAAAATAGAAATCATTTTTGATTTTGGAATATCAATTATATCTTAGGGTGAAATTTTGGCTTTGTTCTAAAAAACTTCAATTTTTGATGAATAGTGAAACCACTAAGTGGTAGTTAAAAAACTGATTTCTCGTTTAAATGAAACAGTACCACTTCTATGATTTGATTTTCAAAAATCCTACATACATTTTTTTCATTACAAAGTAAAATTTGGTTCAATGGGATTAAAATAATTTTTTTGTGAATAGTAACTTTTAAGTTTAATTAATCGTGATTAAAGGTAATTAGTGAAATTTAAGGTAAAATGAAATTATAAAATTATGAAAATACCTTTACACTTTTCCTAACCCCATTGGATGTGTCATGGACGACCAATACAATCCATGGGTCACCTTGGGGACCCCATGGAACAACTTTGGTTGGAAAATGACATAAATAACTTTTATTTAAAGTTAAAATAAGAATGTCACAAGCATAAGTTGTTTTACTAAAACAATTTTTAAATGGGGTTATACAAGTCATATTTTTGACTATAAATATTCATTATAAATATAAAAAGATTTCCTACATCATGATATTATTTTCATAATTTTTAGACATTAAATAAATTAAATTATTTATGACATCATGATGATGCAACGATTACCTCATTAATTAACGATTTTAATAAAATGGAAGGATAATGTAAAATATAAGACTTACACTTGTCCAAGGCCTATTGGATGGGTGGATTTAGAACCCTTATCACCTTATCCTAGAAATATATCATTTTGGGACGTTTATAATTAGAAAATAATTTCATAATAAAGTAACATTTCAATCCTTCCAAGAGTGCCCCTCCACTCCTCTTTTAAAAGGCCCCCACCACTCCCACCTTATTCACACCTTCAAGCCATTTGGCTCATCCAAACTCTGCCCAAATACTCTCCCAACTTTCCTCTATTACTCCTAGAAGCCTCACATTGGGCATATTTCTTCCCAAGGAAGCCTTTGGCTCAAATCAAAAAAGAGTTACCCGATTTTAAGGTAATGTCTTCTCTAATGTTGTTTTGTTTTATTTTGCTTCTCCAACCCCCTAAACTCTTTTTATTATTTTCTTTTGTAACAACACCAGTATCTTTAATATTCTAGGATGTTGTTATAAGATGGATTTTATTTAAACTTACACACACCTTCGTCTAATAGTTAAAGAACATACAGTTTCTCTGGGTGGCGAATTACTGCCTCACGAAACGATGATTGTTCAAACTTCTTTTAACACCTCTCATGGTGGCCATTATGATGAAACTATTTTTTATATATGATATATATTATGTTTGTGTTTTCTTTATGCTTCTGTATTTTTCATTTGTGGCAAACCGTTATGATTTCCATTATAGGTAAACGTGATAATTTCATTTTAGGAAGCGCGGACTGCCACCCCCTCAAAGTGATTTGAATCATTAATGCCATATGTGGGTTGTATAAATGATATAGTAAAGGGTATTATACATTATATTATACTTTAATTATAGTAAAACTTTATATAATTATAATTTCATTCCGTTAAATACGAAATAGAAATGAAAGTAGTGTTCATGCGTACGTACGGCTTACCGTCTCCATGAACGGTGCATTTCATTTCTTACCTCTAAATGTTACCTAATATTATGAATGAATGTATATAATAGATATATATGATATATATGATATCTAAATCATGAATATAATTCTGTATATAATGGATATTTCACCACATGAACACCTTGTAATTATAAGAAGTTTATTTTTTACTCAAGTACCAAAGATCGACAAAATGACAGTTATTAACTTAAATAACTACAAAATGTTCATAACATGGTAATAAGTGATATAAAAGAAATAATGAAATGAAAAATAGTCATAAGAAAATAAAAATTAACTCTAGTTTATTATTCAGGAGGTTAAAGAATGATCGAGTCAAGTCGGACACGAGGTAAGGGAATTTCATAACCCAATTTCCATTCTTTGGGTTAATATCCTACTTTCAATTTATGTCATGATATTATTATTTACTATATTGTATTTATACTTTCTTTATGTGTACATATAGTGAATAAACATAATAGATATATTTTATTTAAAATGATCTTTTTAAGGGACATCGACTCAATCTCAATTCATTGAGGCATATTTTGTTTTATACACATATTTATTTTATATGGTGTATAAACCCCTTTGACTTTTACTTTATTCAAAAGGAATATTTTTATATGAAGCATTTTACTAAACTACAAAAAGGAATGTTTTTTGTCGTACGTATTCGGCGACAACGACTATTCTGCTGCCGTGACCATTTTTTTATTTTCAGCTTCCTCTACAAGCCATAGTTTTTTTAAATGAAAAATAAATACAATGTTTTCATTTTATTTTATTCTGGTAATGAAAATGGTTTTCAAAATGTTTTTATATCAATGTGTTGTATTGATATATTGTGATTAAAATGTGGAAATGTTATGTTTCCTTTATGCATGTTTTATGTGATACAATTATGTTATGGTTTATGATATGTTTAAACGTATTCATATGAGGAATGCATTGGACTTAATAAGTGACGGGTGGAGCCCGCTATAGCTCCTCGATGAATCAGTAGGTTTCATAAGGCAAAATAGTGTCTTGGCATGAGCCCTTGAAAAAATATTATTTGTGGTCTTGGCATGAGGCCATGGCTACGTGGTTATGATAGTCTGGAATTATGCATTCCATCATTATGAAAGTGGTTATTGATATTTCATGTGATTATTCGACTAGTAGAATATCCATGTAAGTAAGTGAATGGCATTATTTTATTTTAATTTTTCCATATAATGCTAAAATTCAAGTTTAAAAGGATTCTGATTTAGTTATACAATGCCTTAAATGTTATTGTTTATTTATCAAATCTTCCGCTATATTGCTATCCTTACTGAGCATCTGAGCTCACCCCTTTCAATGTTTTAATTTTTCCAGGATGTGAAGAAGTATATTATGAATGACCTGTAGGGATAATATAAGGGGATATGAAGAGAAGATGTTGTAGTTTTATTTTACTTAATTATGTAATGTAAGACTTATGAATGTATCAAGTGTTTCCAAAGCTACTAAACTAATAGGTCTTTCGAGACTTGATCTTTTGTGATCATGCCAATGCTACGCAATAATGCACTAACTCTGAGTAACAGGGGTCGGGGCATTATAGTTGGTATCAGAGACAGTTTAGTACTAACCTTGGAAGCTAGATTTTGATAAACTCTGATTAGAGCACATATCCCAAAGATAGACTTTGATGATTAGTATAGAAGAACTTCCTAGAATTTTGGTATTATGGAGATTTTGTGAGTTTTCCAAGCAATACATCCATGTCTGGATACGAGCAGGTAGAGGCGGCTCTGGCACAGATGTACCTAGGGGTAAAACCCAAAAACACCGCTTTGAGCTAGACTTGAACGGGAACTGGTGCACGACAACGTGCCTTGCTGCACTCTTGGTTATGACACTCCCAGGGGTTATGCTTAGGATAATTCTCATTTTCATTACAAACCACTATGAAGGGTTATGAGTATATACTTCCTCAAAGAAAACATTTTTATGATTATGCATTATATCCATAAATAGTTTAATTTATGTTAAGTATTTTACAAGTATGGAATTATGTATTTTGATTCAAAAACTAATCTAGTTTATGCCATTGTTTACAAATGGCGCCTAGTGGAAGGAATGCAAACCGTATCAATGCACGCACTCCATGTAGGGATTTCCCTCCTGCTCAAGATAATTATTGTGGATCTGGAGATACAACTGGTGTTGATGAACTTATTACCATACTGGGACAACTCACTCAGGTTATGAATAAAAACCTTACTCGTATGGAGCACCCTGATACGCAACGTGGAGGATCAATGTTAGACCTCTTTATGAGGCGATAACCTCAAACATTTAATAGGGGTACAAATCCATTAGTATCTGAGTAATGGATAAATTTATTAGAAAAAATATTCCACGCCTTGGGGTGTAGCGAAAGGGAGAAGGTTGTCATGGCAGTCTACCGCCTCACTGGAGATGCCGATCAATGGTGGTCACTGATTCAAAATACAAAGGAATATGAAGAAGTATCAAGTATGGAATGGATAGAGTTCAAAGAGCTTTTCTTAGAAAAATAATTTCCACAAGACCATCGAGCACATATAGAAAGGAATTTTCTGAGTCTGAGATAAAAGGAGGATGAGAATGTTGCAAAGTATGAGGCTAACATTACAAGGTTAGAAAGACATGCGGCAGATTATATACGTAACCCAATAAGTAAGATTGATCGTTTCTTTGATGTGTTAAAACCATTTCTCCGTCGAGCTTTAGTATCACAATCCTTCTCATCGTATGATGATATTGTCTCATGTGATATCAAGACAGAAAAGGAATTCTCTAAGTCTTATGACAACAATGTAAAGCAAGAGAAGAAGAGAACGATGGAACAAAAGACGGATAACGAGAAAAATGGAAAGAAGTATTTTCCATTATGTGATAATTGTGGGAAGAATCACCCTAGTGCTTGCCTAAAAGGAATGGGATTTTGTTATAAATGTGGAGAAAAAGGTCACCAGGCTCGTGATTGCAAGGGAAAGAAAGAGGCTATCAATGTTGAATGCTATAATTGTTTGGAAATGGGGAATTATGAAAATGAATGTCCTAAGCGTTAGGGAAACTTACCTCATAAAAGACCAAGGGATCAAGGACAATCTTATGTTGTTACAACAATTGAAGTAGAATAATTAATGTATTGGTGCTTTTGGACTCAAGGATTATATTCTGGTTATAAGAATAATGTGATATATATAAGTATTGTACTGAAGTACTTGTTCTTTTCATTAAGGATTTAATATGATGAAGGTAATCATATTTTTAGTATGTGACAATAAGAGAAACATTACTTTGTTTGGGGAATCTGATAAATTGATTTTGGAATTATGAGACCTTTTAGATAAAGTTTGGACATAGGTATTTTGGATAACTATAAAGGTTGGGATGGATTAAGTTGATCTTTGAATAGTATTGTTTAAGGTTAAAACATTTCTGAAGATTATTTTTGGAATATAATAATACTATATTTTTAGGAAAAGGAGAACCTGCAGGGTGGGGCATAACCCGTCACGTCGGACAAAGCTGCAGGAATCGAACCCACAACCATAGTGCGACAGGACTTTATTACCTACCACTAGCCTACAGTAAGTCCCTGGTTATTACAAAAAATTTTCCTAATCTAAATGGTATGTGGTAATATTTGTAAGCTTATACAATTAGGATTAATAGAATATTTTTGAGTTCTATTATCTTTTTGAGTGAACGATGAGTTTGAAGTCGAAATTATATAATGGTTGAAACTCTACTTGTCAACCATATATATATATACCTATCTCTTATTCTATGAATAAATTAATTCCTAAACTTTAGTAAAGGGATATTAAAACAAAAAATGTGCTATCCTAATACCTTATGTCTTGTTGAACAGATAATATTTTAAATCAACATAGATTGAAGGCTTTGAGGCCCTCAATTTTACACTTTTTTGTGATTGATGACCTCAATAACTCCCTAAAAATATTTACGTTTTTCGTCCAATTATATGTCTCTAATTTCCACCAATGTTCTCCTTATCGAGATCATAATTTGGTGGTGACTTTTTTATTTCAATTTCCCTCTTATTAAGGCCAAATTTTATTAACCTTAATTCTGATGTGGGTTTTCCACCTTGGTATTTTCTATTTTCAATATTTTATATTCAAAGAAAAATTTCAAATGGAGAGGACGCAATTTATTGAAGGAGTGGAGAATGTAACACCTCGAGCTTTCATGATACGCTTCTCTTTCAATAATGCAATAGCTTGCATTGTACGCATGTTTGGGATTCTAACACACTACGACCAATCAAAGTAGCAGTTATGAATAGTAATACCCACCTTTTGAAATTATATAAATTTTATATTTCAAAATGGACTTCATTTATGGATTCAGAATATCGAAATTATCCTATGTTGAATTTTTGGTATTTTTCAGAGAACGTTCAATTTCTTATGAATAGTGAAAAATACTTAAAACAAAATTTTTATCAAAATAATTTATAGTGATAAATTATACTATTTAGTGGTTTTAAAGCATAATTATAATATATTTTTACCATTTTATCCAATGGTGATCATTATAATTAATTCCACTTTGAAATTGGACATAAACAATTGTCAAACTTTTGATATATATTGTTTCTAAAACACACGCTATTTGTTATGATAGCGGTAATTAATTAAAAAATTAATTAATGCAACTTATATGTTTTGAATTTTGTAAAATGAACATCTTTTTTGAATTCAGAATATCAATTATAGCTTAGGGTGAAATTTTGGCATTGTTCTGAAAAACATCAATTTTTGATGAATAGTGAAACCACTAAGTGGTAGTTAAAAAACTGATTTTTCGTTTAAATGAAACATTACCACTTCTGTGATTTGATTTTCAAAAATCCGACATACATGGTTGTCATTATGAAGTAAAATGTGGTTCAATGGGATTAAAATAATTTTTTGGTGAATAGTAACTTTTAAGTTTAATTAATCGCGATTAAAGGTAATTAGTGAAATTTAAGGTAAAAATTATATTAAAGAAATATGAAAATACCTTTACACTTGTACTAACCCCATTGGATGTGTCATGGACGACCAAGACAATCCATGGGTCAACTTGGGTACCCCATGGAGCCAATTTGGAAGGAAGATGACATAAATAACTTTTATTTAAAGTTAAAATAAGAATGTCACAAACATAATTTGTTTTACTAAACAAATTTTTAAATGGGGTTATACAAGACATATTTTTGACAATAAATATTAATTAGAAAGCTAAAAATATTTCCTACATCATGATATTTTTTTATAATTTTTAGACATTAAATAAATTAAATTATTTATGACATCATGATTATGTAGCGATTACCTCATTAATTAACGATTTTAATAAAATGGAAGGATAATGTAAAATCTAAGACTTACACTTGTAAAAAGCCTATTTGATGGGTGTATTTAGAACCCTTATCACCTTATCCTCGAAATATATCATTGTGGGACCTTTAGAATTCGAAAATAATTTCATAATAAAGTAACATTTCAATCCTTCCAAGAGTGCCCCTCCTCTCCTCTTATAAAAGGCCCCCACCACTCCCACCTTATTCACATCTTCAGGCCATTTGGCTCGGAAAAACTCTGCCCAAATACTCTCCCAAATTCCCTCTCTTACTCTTAGAAGCCTCACTTTGGGAATAATTCTTCCCAAGGAAGCCTTTGGCTCAAATCAATAAAGAGTTACCCGATTTTAAGGTACTGTCTTCTCTAATGTTGTTTTGTTTTATTTTGCTTCCCCAACCCCCTAAAATCTTTTTAGTATTTTCTTTTGTAACAACGCCAGTATCTTCAATATAATATTATGTTGTTATGAGAAGGATTTGATTTACACTTACACACACCTTCGTCTAATGGTTAAAGAACATACTGTTTCTGTGGGTGGCGAATTACTGCCTCACGAAACGATGATTGTTCAAACTTCTTTTAACACCTCTCATGGTGGACATTATGATGACACTTTTTTTATATATATTATATATATTATGTTTATGTTTTCCTTATGCTTATGTATTTTTCATTTATGGCACACCTTTATGATTTCCATTATGGGTAAACGCGATAATTTCATTTTAAGAAGCGCGGACTACCGCCGCCTCAAAGTGATTTGAATCGTTAATGCCATATGTGCGATGTATAAATGATGGAGTAAATGGAATTATACATTATATTATACTTTAATTATATTATAACTTTATATAATTAAAATTTCATTCTATTAAATACGAAATAGAAATGAATGTAGCATTAATGCATAGGTATGGCTTACCGTCTCCATGAACGGTGCATTTCATTTCGTACCACTAAATGTTACGTAATATTATGAATGAATGTATATACTGGATATATATGATATATATGATATCTAAATCATGAATATAATTCTGGATATAATGGATATTTCACCACATGAACAACTTGTAATTATAAGAAGTTTATTTTTTACTCAAGTACCAAAGATCGACAAAATGATAGTTATTAACATAAATAATTACACAATGTTCATAACATGGTAATAAGTGATATAAAAGAAATAATTAACCTGAAAAATATTCTTAAAAAAATAGATATTAACTCTAGTTTATTATTAAGGAGGTTAATGAACGATCGAGTCAAGTCGGACACGAGGTAAGGGAATTTCTTAACCCAATTTCCATTCTTTGGGTTAATATCCTACTATCAATTTATGTCATGATATTATTATGTCCTATCTTGTATTTATAATTTCTTTATGTGTACATATAGTGAATACACATAATAGATATATTCTACTTAAAATAATCTTTTTAAGGGACTTCGACTCAATCTCCATTCATTGAGGCATATTTTGTTTTATACACATATTTCTTTTATACGATGTATAAACCCCTTTGACTTTTACTTTTATTCAAAAGGAATCTTTTTATACGAATCATTTTACTAAACGACAAAAAGGAATGTTTTTTTGTTGTATTTATGCGGCGACAACGACTATTCCGCCGCCGTGACCATTATTTGAGTTTCAGCTTCCTCTACAAGACATAGTTTTTTTTAAATGAAAAATAAATACAATGTTTTAATTTTATTTTATTCTGGTATTGAAAATGGTTTTCAAAATGTTTTTATATCAATGTGTGGTATGGATATATTGTGATTGAAATGTGGAAATGTTATGTTTCCATTATGCATGTTTTATGTGATACGATTATGTTATGGTTTATGATATGTTTAAACCTATTCATATAAGGAATGCATTGGACTTAATAAATGACGGGTGGAGCCCGCTATAGCTCCTCGATGCATCGGTAGGTCTCTTGAGACAAACTAGTGTCTTGGCACGAGGCCATGACAAAATCTTATCTGTGGTCTTGGCACAAGGCCTTAGATACATGGTTATGATAGTCTTGCATTATGAATTCCATCATTATGAAAGTGGTTATTGATATTTCATTTGATTATTCGACTTGTAGAATATCCATGTGAGTAAGTGAATGGCATTATTTCATTTTACTTTTTCCATATTATGCTAAATTTCTAGTTTAAAAGGATTTTGTTTTAGTTATACATTTCCTTAAATGTTAATGTTTGCTTATGAAATCTTCCGCTATATTGTTATCCTTACTGAGCATCTGAGCTCACCCCTTTCAATGTTTTAATTTTTCCAGGATGTGAAGAAGTATATTATGAATGACCTACAGGGATAATATAAGGGGATATGAAGAGAATATGTTGTAGTTTTATTTTACTTTATGATGTAATGTAAGACTTATGAATGTATCTAGTGTTTCCAAGGCTACTAAACTAATCGGTCTTTCAAGACTTGATCTTTTGTGATCATGCCAATGCTACGCAATAATGCACCAACTCTGGGTAACTGGGGTCGGGGCGTTATGTACATTATCTATGTTGGATGTCTATAATGCTAGGGTATTTTTTGTTCTGGATGTTAAAAATGTGATTGTCATCTATGGGATGGATTAATTAATCTCCCATAAATCTCATATCCACTATTATCATCAAGGGGTTTCCATTTATAACCTCGATGAAATGAGATTTGATTATGTAGAATAGTGGAACCAAAATAAGAGTATTGTAAAAACTCATCTTCGATTGTTGGGGATTGTGAAATTTGTGTTTCCATTTAAACTGAAGAATCATCTTTCATATCACAAACTTAAATCAATAGTATTTTAGTTTTTCGAATCAATCTCAATAGACATTTCACTTTTTCAATAAGTGTTAGAGTTATAATTTTCCATCAACATTGCTCTAACTAACCATAATGTCTATATTCCTTATTCCTATATGGTACTAGTGAAACTAAAGGAGTTCAATACTCATTTAGATTATTATTTTCAAAAGGCTTTATTTAACATATTTTATAGCCCCTACAACACCCTTTCTTTTCCAATGAATGACATTAGTATTCATTGGATTTGTATTGAATGGAAAAATACGAATTGATTTATAGTAATGGATATGTATATGGTTCATCATATTGAAGATTATTATGAAAAATAGATATAGGAATGATATCTCATAATGATTAAATATCTGGCTTGTTATCATAATACAATGATTATGAAGTTTTTAATAAAGACTGCAATCACAATCATGAGTGGGCATTACGAGTACCTCATTAAACCTTTTCATCAAACCAATCCTATTATACTGTTTATAGTCTTAATGAAGATTGATTTTCATTTGTAACCTATTTTCATTTTTTTAGTCTTCATGGATGACATTTTTATTTTCAATAAGATTAAAAAGGACCACCTACACCATCTTAAATAATTAAAATATAGTTCATGAAACAACAATCATTACACCATGATATATAAATTCAACATCTAGATGAGTAATTAGGTTTATGAGTTCACTTCATTATAGAACATAGTGTCTCAATTGACCCAGATAAGGTAATATCCATTGTGAAATGGGAGGAACCACATAATTTATTTGAGATTCATATATTAACGGGAATGGAATGATATTATTATCTTTTTGTAAATTATTTCTCTATATTCGATTCCATTATGACTTCCCCAACTAGTATGGAATTAGTATTGTTTTTTTAATTCTAGATGTTAGGTTTCCATTGATGAGAACAAGAGATGGATAGATTCATATCCCCTTTTGACTACTATAGATTCTATTTAGGGCTACGTAGATTTATGTGATGTACCATATTCTGGTTTTTGTTTCATTTAGATACAGTGACACTTGGTACTGGCATATGGTCTCTTTTATCATTAGCCTCATGAAAAAATAAACACACAAATGATCTTGATTTCATTTTTAGATGCATTCTGTATATTTTTGGCATCTTTTCATTCAAATTTATTGGTTTAAAATTTATCTTTTATCAATAAATATTGAGTTATATCTCTCCAAAAATATTTAATCCTTGAGTATAAATAGTGGTTGGGGTAGCTATAATATTGTGATTTAGAATTTTTTAACACTGCCTATAATGAAAATGTAAATATTGATTGTATAATAATGAAAACTTCATCCAAGGTCATGGATGAATATTTGAAGGAGTGGACATTTATTTCCCTATATTATCATGTACACTGGGGATTAGAATATTATGATATATGGATTAATTTAGGGAATGTTCATTTGACTTCTCCATTACTCTAGGTTATTCTTTAAGAAGAGAAATTCGATAGTGGGTAAAGATTGTATATATTGAACGAAGACCATAGGACAGTGGTATGAATCTTTAGAGTATATCCCATGAATTTAGAATTGGTTAATGTACCTATACATTTGAGGATGGTTATGACGGGATATTTTCATGACTCACAGTCGTATGTACACCCTGGAAATATAAATATGTTTTACGATATGAGGGTATACTTCAATTGGATATATAAGAAATTGGACAATTGTGATTTTGTTTCCCATTTATATACAATAAAATATGATAAGGCTATGTATCAGAATGCTTTATGATTTCTGAAACCTCTTCTAATGCATACCTGGAATTGTAATGAAATAACCATTATCATTGTGTAATTATTTTCAGTTGCTGATCGATGTATTAAAAATTACCAGTGGTGGTTTACTGAGGGATAAAATAATCTCAATTCATTTTTATTTATTATACAAACACGGTTAAAGAAATATGAAATTATTGGGTCATTTAAATCATTAGATTTTAGAGAGTTCCACATTTAGTAATTTTTATAGGGATCTGTAGTTCACATCTCACTTTCGGAGGGTACTCTAGGTGGAAAATGGGATCCTGAGTAATTTTATGTTAGAAAAATTGTCTTCAAATAGATGGAATTAAGGAACAGACAGTTAACATTAATTGGGAGATGTGATAGACATATTATAAATAATTTTGAATATTTAGGGATAGTCATTCATTGTCGGTCACATTGTCTTATAATAACATCACCTAGTCATCCATCAGGATGGAACCCTTTGAAGAATTATACAATCAACCATGTAAATAATAATTTTTGTTATCATAATATATTGAAGATTAAATTGTATGATATAGTTTGTTCTTCAAGAGGATCACTAAGATTTAGTTGATTTGTCTGAGATGTGTAAAAAAATAGATACATTTCAAATATTATTATAATATTCATCAATTTCTTGTGGATTGTTTTGTTAGTGACTAGTGCCTCTCATATTTTCACCATAGTTAGTCCTCTGATAGTTCTGGAAAGAGGGTATTTTGGTACTAAGATATGTGGAATCATCTGATGTTTTCAAGAAGATTAGTATGGTGGTTTATCAAATAGATTTCCCCCAAAAAATGACATCTATCTAAAATATATTCCATATATCAATCTTAGCATGAATCTCACAATTTTATTCATTTATTATTATTTTGGGAAATGAATACGGAACATTATTTTTCCATGACCAATCAACTCGTTTAGATTATTGATTCTCATATAACGGTCATAATGGAATCTACTACCCTTGATTAAGGTATTATAGTAGTGTGGTTAAAACTCATATAATACATGGGAGTGATTAGTAGTAACAAAGGATCATATGCCTCATCTTGTGTTTATAGAGTTTTTATGATAGTATTTTAGGATGACGAAATATCTTATCAAGGAAATAATTGTAACATATAGAAATTTTCTATCATTTATATTATTTAGTACCTGATTCATTCCCTTATTAGCTTCATTTTTTGATTATCATTACTCATGAAGAATCATTGGGCTTTTAAATTCATTTCTTAAATAAAATACGAGTTCGAATAAATTCTTCGATAATAGGTGATAAAACCATTTTGCACTCATAAAAATACTATAGAGGATAATTCTGGTCTTATATGTAGTGTTTATGACATAATGGTGTTTTAGTGGTTAAGGACATATTATAGAGGTAATGGATTCACCATACTGACAATAACCATAGATTTTTCTTTGTAAAATTTTTATGTAGGTCCATATGGGAAGGGTTTTGTCATGGTGTCTTAGACCATTATACATATTCAAGTTCAAGGCTAGTATAATATTATTTCATCCATTTTGTATTTTAGTATTATACAATTTATTAGGACTTTATAGTTTAAATATAGGGAGCCTATATTTATGTATTAGAAAGTGATTTATGAGGGTTTTTTCAATGGGAATTAAACCCAAAATTATATTCATCCACCCTCATCACATTGGATTGATCATGAGTTCTAAAGGACGATTACAGAAATACATCCATGTTATAGTTATCATGCCCCACCATATATGTTCATGATCATGTGTGATTCCTTGCATTGTCTTTTATTGTGGTTTTCTCTTCCACTGAACCACTTAGTGATGGTGTTCCACAGTGCATTATGGTCTATGATTCTACAAGACTCCTATATTCATTCACTGTTGAGTGTTTATGAATTCAATAATATTGACTTGTTACTCATTGAGAACTCCTATTCTGAGACTTGTGATATTATTATCTATAACAGTGTTTTCATAAAAAAAGATTCTGGTTATTTCAAACCCATGACTATTATATATGAATTGGTATTCCAATCAATTTCAGAATAATGAGTTGGGAGTATGCTACTTATAAATGGTATGGTATGTAACAAATAATTATTCATCAAATTTTAATATTAATTTTTAAGAAAAATGGTAGTGAATTGAAAATATGTTTACTTAATGGATATCAAAGAAATTGAAAGGCATGTGATATTTAATTATTTAAAATGTTGTGTTTTATAAATTTTGATAAAACTATTTGTTGTTGTTTTTTGGGATGAATAAATAATGTTTATGATAAAAAGTTGTTGATTTTGTTTTATGAAATGGAAAAAATATTTTAAAACATGGAATATATCCAAATTAAAAGAAGATCAATTTTTTTAATGAATATCAACCCACGGAAATTATTTACCATAAGCCTGAATCGCAAGTTCTACTAGGTTGATTAATATAAAGAACACGTGTAAGGCATTTATTTTATCCAACTGTAAATTGATAAAAAATGATAGTGTAACTAATCTACTTCAGGGATTTGAGATTATTCCATTGGTGTTTTATCTATTCCATCAATAGGAATATTCCTTGTAAACCTTGGAAATCATACTTGTCCAAGATGTTTTAGAATCAAGAATTATCATAGCCCTATTAAATTTAAACATAGTGATATGATTGGAAGTGAATATTAATTCCCTATCATAAATAACTAACACATGTTGTTTTAGATAAAATTTTGAATTCATTATCACTTAATATAAATACCTTATCCATTCCTATTGAAAATGAATCACTCTTATTTGTACCTTGATGGAAAAAATAATATGCCTAGTTTTTATTAGTCATTGGAGATTTTTCGTGAAGAATGTTATGATTTGATCTATGATAATTATTCACTTAAATGTGTTATATACATTAAACATTAATGTTTTATATAATATAGATTTTTTATTAAATAATCTTTGAAATATCACTACTCTTTAGATAACAACCTATATTTAATATATGAAACTTTTATAATTCATTATTCTAGGTCTAGTTAAATGGAAGCAACCATATAGAGATAGAGGATGTACCTGAAAGCAGTGCTCTTTAAGAGTTAAAACATATTATTGAAATTATTGACCTCAATTATGTCAGGTTTACTTTTCATTTTTGACACTTATATTTGGGTCTGGAAATATATTTTTTCCTATGGATTATGAATCACAACACAAAATTAAATATGATGTATTACATTTTTTTTATTCTTGTGGGTAAATTGATATGTTCTTATTATTTTTTATGACCTCATGCTTTTCATCAGCCTGTGGGGAATAGAAACAACTTTTTGGTGATGTCTGAATCATCATGATTACCTTTTATGTATGTCATCATGGTTGTTTTGTCATAGTTTGGAAGCTTATAATGAAACATAAAATTTATATTTCTGAAATATACATTTTAGGCCATTATAAATATTTTGATACATTATAAATAATAATTTGAAAAGGTACATGAATATATAGAATATTATAGGTTTACTAATTTAATTATAATATATTATAACGTTATCTTATAAAAATCTTATTATAATTGATTCATTCATCACTCATGATTATATGGAAATCATTAAATTAATTTTTTTTATTGTTTTTAATTTCATAAAAACATTTACAATAAATTGTTACATGTTTTTATGTAATTATTTATTATTTTTAATCTATATAGAATTATTGTATGGATTGTTTTCGTCAATTGGTAATCATGATATTTAAACATATGATGTAATAAACTGTGACTACAAAGGCCTTCGCATTTCGAATTTCAGTGATTTTCTGAGGATACTCTCTATCAAATTGAAGGTAGATATCTGAGGGTTCTTATAATGGATGCCTATGTGGAATATGATATCACATTACTTGGTACTTATCCTCCTAATTATCTATCATAAATATGTTATAATCATCCAAATAGGGTAGTTTGTTTCCGATGAATATTATATATATATTTTAGAATATAATGAAAATTCAATAGAGAATGATTTGATGAATTTAAACTATTAGAAATTATTTGGAATGATTATGAAAAATTTATGAAATATGTTGTAAACTTTCAGTTCTGTAGAGTATTATATAATTGTGGTTCTATTCTTCTAATATTTCTAATTTCATATTTTGAAACATACAAATATATTAGTTGAATCATTATAACACTTATTTGGATTATCCTTCTATACAATGAAACAAGACAAATATAGATAAAAGTGAGATATTTCTAAATAGTTTCTAGGGGTTTTCAACCCATAGATATCCTCATAGGGGGAACATGTTGATTTTTTGGATGGGGAATAAATCAAATCTGTTTTGGAGCATTGATTTATAGAAAATAATAATTCATATATTATTCATTCTTGTTTTCAGTCTAATACATGTGGGTGATATTTTAGATTTAGTTTTTGGATATTAATTTCTGTTTTATATGTATAAAATATATCCCATATAGTTCAAAATAGTTGTTCCAAAAAAAATTATAATGATTTGATTTAATTACCAAACAGACGTTGAACTAAAAAAATATAATCTGTTTACTGGAATATATATAAAAGAAAAATAAAAAATTTATTTTTATAATTTAGAAGACCATGACATATTTAACATTCAAATCAGAGTTTCTATTCTTGTGTGTTCATGACCATGATTGAGTAAACACGAAACAATCATTGTCGATTGGATATAAAAATAAAAAAATTATAATTATTTGTTGAAAACCTTATTTCATGGTAATATCTTGATTATTCCATGGTCAATATCTTCTTGGTCGGAACCATAGTAAATGTTGTCTAATCACGTTGGGGACATCTAACATCCTGCAAACAATTTCATATCAAATTAAATGATTATATTTTCATATTGATACTTTTCGTTAAAAAATAATAGATAAAAATATATCTACGTGAATCATCCGTTATTCCTAGAATAGTGATAACCAATTATATTTCATAACAATATCATTACATGGTGGGTTAATAAGACTAAAATGACATGAATAATACTATAATTTAATATTTTTTAAGCTCACGATTCAAGTTACTTTTTTGGTAAAAATACTCAAAGACCATCATTATTGGAGGTCTTCTGGGTCCTATCCAAATCTAAAGGAGGATTCAAGAAAACCCAAAACGTTTTTGTGGATGTGATATATATTCAATTCATATTTACCAATTAAAAAATTTATAAATTTTGAATAATTTCTAATATGGAAAAATATAGGGTTATTTATATTACATATAAATTTTTTAAAATTTTTTCACCTAATAGAATATTAATGATATATTTTTATGATATATTTATTTTTACCAGTAAGGAGATAATGTGTTTTATTCAATAATTTTTGGCCATTTTCTAATAATACATTCCCCATAACAGTAATTTTATATTTTATTTTATACATATATATTAAAGTAGTTATTGTGTATAATTATTATTCATTTCACCTAATATGTAATAGATGTATATTGAAACATTAATATGAGTTGTAATTCCACATAAAAATAATTTTCCCAATAATGTAGATTTACTTTCTAGTTAAATTAGTTTATACATCTCCATCATTAAAACACTGGATATACTGCATTATTTATAAATTCCAATAAATTTTGGTTGTATAATTTGACACTATAATTTTATAAACTATTACTCAAAAAAAGATAACCATTTAAAATAATATAAAATTCATATTATTTACTATTGAACTATATATGATAAAAATTACATTTATAGTTCATAAAAAGATATTATTGTAGCCTTTATGATTATATTTTTCAATTATTTGATTCCCTATAAAATAAAAGTAATATATTCTTATTGATTTTTCTCCTGTTTAAATTTTATAATTATCATTGATATATATTTTAGGTTAATCTATTAAAAATCAAGTTTTATTTTTATCAATATAATTACCTTGCAATGATGTTTTTGAATCATTTTAAATTTTTATATAAATTAAATATTTTCATGTTTTTGGCATTATTTCATCAATAAATTTATTTAAAAAAATGTATTATAAATAATTAAAAAATATTTTATTTTAAATCAAAAATTGTTAAAAAATACTACCATATTCTATAATGAATGGTATATTTTTTCAATTTATTTCTTGTGAAAACATTTTCGTCAAAGAAATTTTTTTATTAATTATTTACAAAAATAAATATATTTTTTTATTTAATAATAAGTTATATGATAAAATATCACATATATTGGGATATTAAGGAGATGTTATTAAAACCTAAGAAATGATAGTATATGAAATCCATATAAGATAATGTTATATTGGTCGTGTATATCTGTGAAAATGATGTAATTTTTTCTGTTTTTTATTTATGAATTATTATAAAATTTATTTCTATTAAATTTTATTATTTAATGATAATTAATGATGTATTATACGTGTTTTTATTATTAAAGATCCTAAATGGTCATGAGTTAAATTCATGGTATCAGTAAATCTTTATCCAAAAAATTTATCTGGTTATTGCAGACAATAAATTTACAACAATTTATTTATTTCGACCATTATATAAATCCTGAAGTTTAGATATATTAATTTATTAACAACATAGATTAACATGAAATTAAATAAAAAATGAAAGTAGTGTGCAGAATAAGGAAATTTTAATAGGTTATAACAAAATATGTGAATGTACCCCCTTATTTGTTTTGATCTCTCCAAGAAATATATTTTCTGCAGTAATTAGAATACATTAAAAAGAGTTATGAATTCTAACTGTAGGATCCATGAATAGTGGAAGCATGTGATTTTTCATGCACAGTATTTAATTTTTCTATGGTCGATGATCAATCCGTGATTTCAGAAATGATAAATTTCACAATCCATTTAATTGAATAAATAACTATAGACAAGGGATAGAATAATGAAACCAAAAAATATGATCATCACATAATATTTACAATTAACATACTTTAATAAGTAATTGCCTTGATTGAATTAATTCATTAATGATGGGATTGACAACGGATATGTATTGTTCCATCATTTCATTATAGGATTTAATGTAGATTCCATCTAGTGGTGATCCACACATTTTCCAAAAATCTCTGGACATCATAGTAGAAATATCTGGGTGGGAGAATGGAAGATCAAAGAACATGTGTCTCCATCTATTGATTATCTCGAGAACCTCTTCCAAATCATTCTATGAGATTTGTCTTGACCTGAGACTGGAAGGTGGATTATGATCTCTCTTAGTTACAGTGACCGTTCTGGGTAAAAGGATCTCTGTAGGTCTTAACAGGATTCCCCAAATCTGTAATGGGCAACCAAATAAATTAATTGGATTATTGAGGAAAATAGTATATTGGGGTTTCTATATCGCTAGGGTTGAAGATAATAATTTCTCTTGTGCCCTATTATTTATTTAATCCATGTGGAACCTCACATCAGATAATAATATTTTTTTATTATTTATCGACATGCACTTAACATGGGAAATAAATTAAATATTATTTTATAAATTATTATTAAATATTTATTATTTCACATTAGACCATTAAAACTGAGTTCCCATTCCTCCAAAGTGTTTATTGGCCCTTTCATAATGGTTATTTGTTAAATAAATATCAATTCCTTATTCTCTAATTAAAAAAATTATTATATTCACTAAATAGGAAATTAATATTTATTAAACATTCCACTAAAATTAAATTCTCTTGAATTACTAAAAATATAAATTATGCGATCAAACATACATGAATAATTATTAAACTGTATCCTAGAATAATATTTATTAAATTTTTAAAAAATAAATAGTATTATTTTATTTAACTGAGAATCTGGATTCACTTATGATGTGACCCTCTAGGATGATTTCACAATGCCATTAGGAAATAGGTCCTAAATTCCATTGTTACCACTTAGAAACATGTGAAGAAACCCATATATATATTATATAATTCAAAAATGGCATGATACCACATATTAATACTTACTATGTAATATATTTCCATTATAAAAATAATTTTTTATCATGGAGTTTTCATATCGGTGTCATCAACCTATGTACTAAATGTTTCTTTCCTTGACATTCAGGAAATTTGCCTTTAGTATTGTACATAATATACATGGATTTATTTAGACTATATCATTTTCATTAAAGGGTCTTAGATAAAAACATTTTTTAATGAATATATGGGAAAAATACCCTTTCTCGTTATTCATTAATTTAATATTACATGTGACATATCAAACGTATCATACCATTCCATGAAAATATAAAATTAATGGATTCATCAATGTATCAAACTATGTGTCTCATAATAATAATTAATATTAATCTTTATTTCTAAGGACCAATACATAGTATTCAAATCAACACATCCAATGACATATGTAAATTTGGATTTTCTACACGCGGGTCTCATTCTCATAATTTCCTACACGATATTACATTGGGTCCACACAATGAAAAGGTGACACAATGCCATATTAGTCTCCAACATGATAGACTGTACCATTTGTGTCCCTCCAATGTTATCATCTAAAAATTGAACATATCAATAAGACTATTGTTTTTTCATTTCTGGATTGTCATCATATCCATGAACTACTAAGACCATTGAGTGCGACAATTACTCTTTGGAGATTTTCACTAACTACTTTACTTTGAAGATCAATCATGATTCAATATGATGTTTATTAATATTCAAAACAATGAATACATGTTACAAAAAATTATACAATACTGGGTTCTGGGTCACCAACTCTAGGAGAAACCATCTTTTACAATATTCATTTAGAACAACCTTCAGTATGATAGCACTCACATGTTTCTCATTCTTCTATAGAGATAGTTCATTATTCAAGGGGTATTCTAAATATTAATATATTGGGTCCCTTATAAATGAATATTCACCACTTTGGTGAAATTCCCTCATCAAGTGACCTTTTCAGAGTACCTGATTTGTCTATTTGTTTAAGCATGACAATTTTGAAAGAGTCACAGTTGTAGTTTTATCACCACACAATTTTATATGATCATTTCATAAGGTAAAACATAAATATCCTGGAATAATATTCAAATCCAAATGGCTTATGTGGAACAATCAAAATCCACTATATACTAGGAATCAACTACAGAAATAGCAGCAATTTGCTACTTCGAACTCTCTCATCTCACAACTCATTTTTTGAGACAAAAAACATACCTGACTATGATTTCTAATCATTTGGAACTATCTATATTCTAGATTCCAGGTAACCCTTGATGACCATCTCCTCCTTACAGTATTGTCACATCCTTAGCTGTTCTCAAAAAAATTTGGATATACTTTAGAGTAGGAAAACTCTATTCACATAGATATATTTGATATATATCAACCATTATCAATAGATAGCCAACATCAAGTCTAGTACAGAACATGGAATACATGAATGATCCCACTGTAGAGGGATATTGAATCATTATCATTCCCTTTTTCTCATGTTGTCTTATATGATACATTTTCTTTGTTAATATAAACCATGTGTCACTATAACTGATCCATTTCATGATTATTCTATACAAATATCTTTTGTATCTGGTCAGCATATGTACTTTTAAATAGTCTAAGAAACCTATTGTATCTATCAGAAATGGTCTTGATCCTTAGAATATGAGCCCCATAACATATTTCATTCATGGAGAAACAATTTTTTCACCTGGACATAACAAATTATAATATTGGAATGTCACTTCCAATGAGTAATATTTCATCATCATATACAAGATGTATTATGACCTTAATTCTACCAAACATCTTGTAAACACAGGTCTCACATTCATTCTTAATGATACCAAATTATTTAATGGATTTATCAAATCAAATTTTTAATGAACTTGAAACATTTATTAATCAATATATGTATATCTACAACATAAAAATCTTCTAGGATTCACTGGAATTTGAAAACCCTTATAGTTGTGTCATATAGACATTTTCCTAAGGGTACCCATTAAGGAATGTTGTTTTGAAATCCATCATACAAATATAATAGTCATTGAAAGATTCTATATAAAGTCAAATTATAATGGATTTAAACATGAAAATTGGTAAAAATTTATCATCATAATAAATTAATTGACATTTTTTAAAGCCCTTATCCAAAATCCATGATTATTAGCTATTTACATCTTTCTATGTCCACTCTCCTGTTAAAAACCCATTTTCATCCAATGGGATTTACATCAACTGGATCATTGACTATCACAAAAACGTGATACCAATACATGGCATCCATTTTAGAATTCATGGAGTCTCACAATCTTCGAGCTTCTATGATATCCACTGCCTCCTTGTAGGAGGGAGGTTCATCATTATCAACCAATAATGTGTCACCATCTTTGGTGACTTGGAAACCACATATTTCTTGTTCTCTTTCTTATCTTATGATCTTATGATTTACTTGTGTGTATGAACCACTTTTTCCATTTGGACATATGAAATCTATTCCAATACGATCTATTAGGTATATTGAGCATCAACTTCATCAAATTAATATGGTCCCACATTCATTTTTTGGATGTTCTTCCTCTCAAAAAAGATACCTTGTCATGAAAAATTCACTTTATTATATTAGGGGTAGTATAAGTAGAATCCTTTTGTCCCCAAGGTATATTTGTATAAATATAAGATTTTTTCATCATGGTTCTATTTTGATTCCCATGAATTCCTTAACAAACTCTTCAAAACTCCAGACAAATGTCTAGAAGAAAAGGGGTTTTTTCACTAAATTTCTCGAATGGAATTCCACTATTCAAATTATTTGTTACTCTATTTAATGTATATGATGATGTTTTTATTTTATAACTCTTAATTGTTAATCGAATATCTACATGAATTATCATCAATGTTAGAATGTCTTATAACGTACAACTCCAAATTTCACTAACACTATTCCACTATGGTGGGAGAGGTTGAGTGATTTGATTTATAATCTAAAACATCCATAGAAATTATACTAACTCTATTTTATATTATTAAACACCTGAATATGATCAAATCTTCTATATCTTCATTTGAAGTTGATTCTATGCATCATTATTGAATTTATAGATTTTCTGATTTGACTCAAGATTATACCTTATATTGTAGATATATCCATATCTATTGAAGTCAACAGTAAATGTGGTGAAGTAATAATATCCACCACCAACATCTAATGGTAATGATCCACATACAGTAGCCTATACCAAAACTTTAATATTGTGTCAATTTCCCCATATCCCCCAAGTTGTTTGTTGGTCATTTTCCCTTGTAATTAAGCATTACATCTTTGATTTTTTATCTTAGATGTGTTTAATTAACCATCATGATTGGTCTTTTTCAAAAACATATTTTTTACATGGCCAAGATGGTGATTCCAAATCTATATATTATATTAGTCATTTGAACATGATTCATTTTTAATTTTAGACAAATGGTTTTCATAATTTAATAGATAAAGAAAATTATTTAAATGTGTTGTACCATAATAGATGTAGTCCTTATGAAAGGAAATAAATTTATTTCTGAACCTGAAAATAAACCCATTTGAATTTGGAATCATTTAATAATTATGTTATAGGCATCCATATATACATAACAGCTTTCTATTCTATCATAAATAATTCCTATTCGATGAATGAAAGTGATGGAAACTGTATATGCACCATGCACTGTGTAGTTATTCACAAGGGAATGGTACCTAATCAACTATGACGGGTGGTGAGCTAGGTGCCTTCAATGATGAAGATGAATGGGAGGAGAATTTCTTGTATAATATAGTTTGGCTTTTCGGGTCATGTATTGAGAATTTTTCCTCTAGGTTACTGGGTTATATTATAATATTTGTTCTACTAGGCTTACAAGACATGTACGTCACGAACCATCACATGTATATTTTTAACCTTAAAACCGAACCGACCCTAACATAGGCTGAATGGAATTCATAATACACAACGGTGGGCGACTAGAACCTAGAATCATAATATATGTAAGTGAGAATGAATTTTTCAAAAACAACATTGAAGACAGAAAACTGACAACATGCATATCAATGAAACTCCACCAAAGGAAAATTACAAGAATACAACAAGGAATAAAGACCCCAATTCACTATAATTCATATAACAAAATTAATTAAAACATATCCATGTTCCCTAAGGACAGAAATCCCCATGTCCAATTCTCTAGAGCTCAGTCCACCTCTAAGAGATACATCCCATTTCATAAACCTAGAAGAAGAAAGTATGAAAAAAATTGAAGGAAAAATAAGGAGTTATCCTAAGACCATAAGGATACCACCAATGATTCTATAACATGTTCCAAATATATATTTTCTAATTAAAATCATTAAATTTTCATAATAAATAATTTTTCAAATTGATGTTCATAATCAACCAAAACATGATATAAATTATCAAAATGATGGAAAATACTATTGATGCAAAATATTTTACATTACATGATATGGAATATATAATACAGTGGATAAAATAAAACAGTTACATAAAATATCATATGTAAATCTAAAAATGGCATGTAAATCAGTTTTACAACATTGACATACATTAATATCTCATATTTAAATAAAAACTGATCAACAATGTCATATACAAAGTAGGTACAAAAATATAATCCATATATAGGAATCCATAAACTCTAAGTGATCTCATCCAAATGATATATTGGCAAACCCCTGAACACTAGATAGAGGTGACTCAACATCCTCCCTTTAGGGATGTGACCAACCACATGTATGATTTAGTATGTCGTAAAAATGTAGTGTGTCCAAATAACTCACCAACTACCCAAGGCATGAAAGTGATCTCACATGATGGGAAATTTATTTAATGACTTCTTAAAATAAAATTAAATCACATTCATCCATTACATAATTCTAATTTTTATTTTCAAATCCAAAAATAGTTTTAATAAAAATATTACCTTTTTACAAGAAAAACCACTATGTTTCTATCAAATAATATGGATCCATTTTTAGAAGTGTGAAAGCCAGTCAAAAGTTCTTCACAATTATCAAAATTCATATCAATAATAAAATAAAAATAAATTAATTAAAAGCTATTCCATAAAATCCAAATTTTAAAATCAATAATTTTAATTGACCTTTTTTTATTTACACATCCCAACTCAATGGAATTGGGGGTTTTCCAAATTCCATGACAAAACCATTTCAAATACCCTGATTTATTGGAATCAGTTTTTTATCTATTTTTCTGAATGAATGTTTCAAAAATTGAATTTTTATCAATAATTGAAATAATTAAACTACTTTAGGGATAAAAAATTTGGCTAATTTTGACAGAACTACCAACCATTTTCCTGAAACCAAACACTCACAATGACACTTTTCAATGTCAATGATGGCATTGATGATCTCAAAACACAAACTATAAGTGAGATCAAAAATAAAAAATGATAGATCCATCAAATCTTGGATGATCTATTTAAATCTCAAAAGGGGAGAAAGGGAGAGAAATAATGAAAAATGAAGAATGCATACCTAGATATCTCCCGCCAAAGAAATGATGATTGAAATCTAAATGAAGATATTTAGAAGAGTAGGATAAATGAAAAATCACCTAGGAGTTGACATGGGAAAAAATAGTGGGAATGAAAGAGGGGAAAATGATGAAATAACTATGTTCTTCCCCACTTTTATAGTATCTCTTGGGGCCTTATATGGTTTTAAATATAGTTACAAACTAAGAAAGTTTAAATTTCCGTAATGACAAAGATGTGTTGAATATGTAACCCAAATTTAATGTCATGTATTACATGGAATGTAACCACTATTCACATTGAAAAACTTATGAGATTCATAATGGTCAAGAAACTCTATTGTTACAAATTAGAAACTGACAAGAAATACTTCAAGTTGAGTAAAGGTCATTCATAGAATTCAACACTCACACCGTGAACCATGTTTCACGACTTTCACCATGAAAATGATACACATCCCAAAACTAGTTATAGGGAATGTAACCTAGTTATACGGTGTGTAATATCCTTGATATTTACAAATACACCCTATTTATAGATGAAAAATTCAACAATTGTTAAACATTACCAATACAAGAATCCTCCAAAAGAAAATCATCCCATCCCAATCAATGAAAATGAAAAAATGAAATGGTTAATGGCATAAATTTTATTTTAGTAATATGAAATTATAAAAAAATTCTATAGAAACCCAATAATGAATCCTCCCTACCAAAAGGAAGAGGCCACTACTCTCTTAGCAATGCATCATGGTCACACATCTTCTAATTTTGTGAAGTGGGATGCCATAGCACCCAAACCAAATGTATTGTCATCCCCCAAATTACCTTGGTATCAGAGTCATCTATCCTGATTGACCTCTCAGTCAATTATAAAAATGGCCAAGATCACTCCAGATCAAAATGTGAGATGGATATAAAAAACAAATTCTTAGTTTCAATTCATAGAACATGTTATGTGTCAACCAGAGTTATGGTGGTAGTGCTTAATAGTAAGAAACATTACCCACCAGATCCAAAATCCTCAAAAGGTCCCACAATGTGAGAAGTAAGCATTCCTTGCCTCCCATGCCATCAACGACCCAACCATGTTGAAACATTGAATAATACCTAGTCACCAACAAAATATCCAAAAACATATGGAAGTAATCTGTATAAGACATATATTGAATCTGTGGTGTTAATATTCAATGATGAATTATCCAAATCCTTATTTTCGTATGTTTCACTAAACATGATACAACCAAGGAACATTCACCAATCTCTAGAAAACAATATAGAGATTTACAAGGATGGCCATACAATGCCTCAAAACATTCTTTTCTAATCACATAGTGTTTACTATTGTAATATGAAAAATCAACCAGTCCTAAGGGATCATCCCATCCCTGTCATTGTTCAGAACACAAGTATGATGCATATCCTTAAGAATGTGTATATCTCATAATATTTGTCCATCATACTGTGTATGGTAAGACATTCTCAAATGGAAAAGATATCCTAGTGCCTGCCGAATTACTTTTCCAATGTAAGAATTTAACTGAGGATTTTTATCCCAGAATATAGTAGATGGAACCCCAGTAAAAAGTAAAATATCATTCACATTGAGATTTCCAAACTCCTCAACTCTGGTTGTATCCCAATTTTGTATAATCAGATATTAATGGGCCAACAAATCAATAACAATATAGATCGCACTCATATTCTTATAGGTATGAGGAAACCCAAACACAATGTCCAAATTGATTTTAACCAAATTTCATTTAGGGACTGAAATTGATTGAAGAAATCCAAAAAGTTTCTGAAGCCCAGGTTTCTACTTTTGGCACGTATATAAATAGTAAATAGACTAAGAAATTCCACATCTCATACCTATACAACATAACTATCAACTCATGTCATGAAATATCAGTGTGGTTTCTAGGTGCATAGACCAATGGTAATTATGGAAATCCCCCATTAAAACCATCAATACTGAAAAAGACACAACATAAATTTTTTTATAAAACCGAACAAACTCCATGGAGAACGATGAATGAGTATTATTGTAACTACCGAAAAATTAATTAATGGAAATCACCCATTATCTAATTAAATGTATCTTTATATAAAATGTTTTTATAAAATTCCATCTTCTTTGGTTTTATGTTATGAATTGTGAATGTTGCTAATATTGTCGTTGAACAGTGATCACACTTTTATTATAAATATAGGTCATTAACAAATCAAATTTACTCAGACAAAGGAAGTGATGGACTCATCCAGTAGACGTTCCCCATAATAACCCCATTTAACAGAGCTCGGATAGGATGTGGCGTCATTAGGCTTTGTTCTTGACGAAGATCATGTCGAGCATGAACATGTTATTCTTGTGCAGAACCGCCTACGAGATAAGTGGAAGTTGAGAGAGATTACCACCCAAGCGATGTCATCGAGCCACCCCAAGGGTCTATCACCATCAAACAGCTCACCCATCGGTCTTATGTGGGTGTATTACGTGGTTATTTAACAAGACCCTAGTACAATGGTTATGTACATTATTTTTATATATATTAATGAATATACTTTCATTTTATTATTATTACCTTGTAAATAGTTTTTAAAGCACAAATAGTATTTTTATAAAATGTTCAACTATGAAATATATTTTATTGAATTAATGGATTTTTGAATTGAATAATAATTTAATAAAAAATCAATTTTGTTATTAAATTAAATTTTATTACATATAAATGATCATATAATTTTATGAACGCAATTGTTATTTTTTTAAGGTTTGAAAGTCATTTTTGTCAAAACACATGAATTTTCGATAAATGCTTGTTTTTATTTTAAAAGTGAAAAATAACCTATTTATAAAATTATTTAGGTGAAATAAATTTTATTTCTGGAATCAGGATGTTGAAATTATCGAACGATGAATTTTTCATAATTTTCTGACCGAGAAAAATTTTTGGGTAAAAATTAAATACCGTTTAAATATATAATGAGTTTGATGACATCATAATGACCCAATAGTGATTTAATAAATAATATAAAAATTATGTTCAGGAAATACATGTTTTACTATTAATATAATGTGATTTACAGTTAGATTGATTTATTTTACAAATCATTAGTGGACCCTTCAAAACTTATTAAGCATTTTGTCTTTTAAAATTGTTTTCCATGGGAGTGTGACTCACCTCCACATAAGAAACCCCATTATTTTAAGAATTTAGGACTTTGAAATTATAAAATATTTTTTTCCACTCTCCTTTGGAAAAAAACATGGGCAAAAACCATGGGCTGGTTTGTGTTTTTGATTAGTTTAATTTGAGGTGTCCCAAACCTAAATAATAATCAATTCCCTCTCCTTTCCAATATAAACCCACACAAGCTCCCACTTCCTCCTCACATAATGCCTTTTAAGTTGTTCCAACCTATTCCCTCCTCTCTCTATAATCCTTAAAATGTGCCCCAAGCTTCCAAGAAGCCTCTCTTAATCCTATATTATGCCTTTGGAAGCACACTTCCATGTAAGGGCTTTTGTTCCTTTCTCATTTTTGTCCAATATTATTTAAATTGTTATGCAATTTTAATTTCAATTATAAATGTTGGGATATGGTTTCACACATCCCCCACACATCCCTCATTATTTTTGAATGATGGGATACCCCTTTCGCTCTAATTAAATACCTCCCATGTACATCTGTTACTATGCTGAAATCCCGAAAGAAATTTCTCTCTCCTCATTTACATTCAAGAAATTCTTTTGTATCATGAATATAAATTCACTTACATTAGTTGTTACATGTATCTATAACACCACCTTACTATACAGGTCATGTAAATATTATGAGACACCCATTTCCCTCTCATCAACCATTTTTATGAGTTCTTATGTCACGTCGTTAAGCTGCCGAAATTGCACAGCACTTTTCCAAGTCAAAGTCATTGTGTAGTGAATACAATTCGAATTTCTCTATCTAGGGTATTTACATTTATTCACATTTACATATTCTTTATAGAGTTTTATGTAAGTATTACTCATTAGTTTATCGTTAAATAAATGATTGTTTTGAATGATTCAATGTTTTATGATCCATGTGGAACACTTATGCATGAAATTAAATGTTAAAGAAGGGTTCACAGAGATAGCTCTCCAATGCATTGGGTAAAGTATAGTATCATGATAAGTCATGTGTAATGGGTGGATATTCATGATAATTCATGTGAAATGTTGTTTTACTTGTGCTTCATGTGTAGTGAGGGTGTACTCATGCTCCATGTGCAATGAGCCTTGGCTCATTCTAATTCCAGGTTAAGTGTTGTTTCCATATTTCCATGTTATGGTTATCATGCTTTATCATGACTTTATTTTTATGCTTCTCTGGTGATCTATTGATATGCCTATTTTATTACATTTATTGTATTACTCATCTTATTCCCTGATTAATCCCTTGCTGGGATTTATAGATCACCCTTTTTTTTGCATTACCTCACGTTATCCCATGCAACGCTAAGTTTGAGGGAATTTAGTAGTCATGTAATAGAATTTTTCAATAAAGATATTGATGTTCATGTTTTAAGTTGTTATTTAATGATCATATTCCATATAGACACTTGGAATCTCGATTGTATATGTTGTATCAAATGAATTATAAGTAATAAATTATGTTTAATTGTGAAATAAAAGAGCAGCGGTTTCATAGTTGGTATGAGAGAATTGGTTTAGTAATTTTTGGGATTAGGATTAGAAAATCCTAGTAAATACTTTGATACAAGAATATTGATAATAAAAATATCCCTATGTTATAGTGAGTATTGAATAATTGGTTTATCAAATAAATACATCTCTTTCTGGATACAAGCACTTAGAGGCGACACTGGCAGAAATGTATCCTAGTGGTAAAATATGAAAACATAGAAATGAACTAGACTCGAATGAGAACTAGTGCACGAAAACATGCCTTGCTGCACTCTTGGTTACGAAACTCCTAGGGGATATTCTTTGGTAAATTCTCAAGCTTAGAAAGAAGCATTATTAAGGGACAAAAAATGCTCTATGAATATAAGATAGAAAGTAGATCATCGATAACATAGACTGGAGCTAGTAGATTCATTTGCTAAGGAAATAAAAGTTATTTATAATTAATCAGTTTTTTCAATGTATTAACCTTTATATGTTACCACTACCTTTCCTTTTATTCTAGCTAATGGATGGTAATATGTAGATTCAGGCTTTCAACTGATGTAAAGATCAATTTGATGACTGTGAAAATGAGATGCCCAACCCGATGAGAGTGGGAATCGTGAACTTTGTCACGTTTCTCTCTCAGTTAACTCAAGATATGAATAGAAACATGGGTCAAGTGGAATGATCAACCCCCCCTAATAATGTACATGTTGATATCTAGAGCTTCATGAGGTAAAGGCCACCTGCTTTTAATGGATCATTGGATCCCTCAATCGACGAACAATTGATCAACTCCATTGAAAAGTTCTTCTCCATCATTCAATGTTACGAAAAAAAAGAAGGTTCTTCTGTATGATTATTGCATGGAAGGTGAAACCAATAAATGGTGGACGATGATAAAAAATACAAAACCTGAGGAAGAGATCGGGGAGTTGGAATAGAAGGATTTCTAGAAGAAGTTTTCTGATTAATATTTTCCATGCACCCTCTGGCATAAGATGGAAAGGGGCTTCCTTTCCCACGAGCAAAAATACATGAATCTGTTGGAGCTTATGAGGAAGAATTCATAAGGCTTGCATGATTCACTTCTATCTTTATCATTAGCCTTTAATTCAAGGTTGACCACTTGTTTTGTGGGATGAAACCTAGCCTACGGAAAGACTGGTGATCTGTGACTTCGATAGCTATTTGAGAATTGTCTGATGTGCCCTCAATGTTGAAATAGAGATCAGAGAATCTTAAGGGTATCATGGGTATAAGAAGCATAATGTTGAATTCAATATTGGTGGTCCATTGGATAAATCCAATGGTTCTAAAGAAAATAAACCACCCCAATTTCCAAAGGTGCAAAAAGAAGCACCCCAAAAATTCCCTAAAGGGGACAAGGAAATGCATTAGGTGTAGAAGAGAAGGGAACCTGGCTATTAGGTGTCAGAAAGAATGAACCATCGATGTGATAGAGCATAGGAACACTCCAGTATAGCCTCCATTAGTGGTTCATTGCTACTACTGTAGAGAACCTGAGCATCTTGAAAATCAATTCCCTAAGCCAAGGGTATTCAAAGGCAACCAAAAACCCTCAAGGTAGAAAGGGTGAGATTTTTCCATCACTACTGTCAAAGTGAACCCTGACAATGATGTTGTGACATGTATTCTAGTTATTCATTCTAGAATAGTGAACGTTTTTTTGGATTCAGGTTCTTTGTATTCTTTTATATCTCAAAAGATTATTAGTACAATCGCAACACCACCACAAATAATTGAAGTGAAGATATCAGTGAGTATGACAAATAGGGAAATCATTGCATCCCATGCATATAACTATTTCCCTATCATAATCAGTGAATTGAACTTCCCGTGAACCTCGTCAAACTCCCTCTATTGGAATTTAATGAAATTCATTGCATGGATTGGATTTCCTTATATAGATCCAACATAAATTTCCATGAGAGGGAAATTAATCTACATGTGGAGAATCAACACCTGATTATTTACAAGTGCAAGGAGGAAGATGAATCTTTCTAAGCTCCATAATCTCAAGAATGGATATTAATACCCTATGAGAACACATATCTGGATTAGTTGATTGATTCTAAGTAGGAAAACATCTTAGAATACATGCCTATTGTGATGGAATTCACTGTATTGTTTCCCGGGGAATTTTCTGGTCTTCCTCCTAGAAGAGATGTTGAATTATAAATGGATATTATACCTGGAGAATTGACAATATCCAAGACTCCTTATAGAATGGCTGTTGTGGATCATGAAGTGATAAGAAACAAATACAGGATAATCTGGATGAAGGGATTATATGCACAAGTGCTTCACCATGGGGTGCATCATTCCACGTCACCAAGATGAAAGATGGATCAATGCGCCTTTGCATCGATTATTGTGAGCTCAACAAAATCACGATAAAGAACAAGAATCCTCTCCCATTAATTGATGACTTGTTAGATCAGCTTCATGAAGCACAATAAATCTCCAAGGGGGATTTGCGGTTGGGATATTATAAAGTAAGGGTGAAGAAGGAAGATATCCCCAAGACAACATTTCGTAAAAGATACAGGCACTATTATTTAATAGTAAGGCCTTTCAGACCCAATAATTATCCATCAATCATCATAGACACGATGGATAGAGTATTTAGATATTACATCAACAAATTTGTGGTAGTATTTATAGATGATATTCTGATATACTCCAATCCCAAGGAGGATCATGAGGAGCATATAAGAGCTATACTAGAGACCTTACTAATGGAGAAGCTCTATGAAAAGGACAATAAGTGTGAGGTCTATTTTAATGAGGTCTAATTATTGGACGATATCATCCCAAGAAATGGGATATCATTGGATCCCTCCAAAATAGATTCAATTGAGGGATGGCTGAGGACAGCATTGGTAATGGATTTCTGTAGCTTCTTGGGGGTTATCTTGATTTAGTCTAAAATTTTTGAGAAATTTTTAACAATTTTCAAACCCTCTTACAAATATAACTCGGGACGGATTAAATTTTTCCTGGAGTTATGAATGCGATGAAAGATTCATGGACTTGAAAAAATGCTTATCACTATGACCGTGAACTACTTACCCACAAGAAGAGAACATTTTTTTTTATTCAATGATACTTCGCAGAAGGGCGTGGGATGATTTTTGATGCAAAATGAAAATGTCATTTCCTATGCTTCAAGGTAATTGAATGTTCATGCAAAGAACTATCCAACAGATGACCTCGAGTTGGATAAAGTGATCTTCACTTTGAAAAATTGGCGGAATTATATATTTTGGGAGATGTGTGAAATATATATGGACTACAAAAGCCACATGTATATATTCACACAGAAATATTTGAACATGTGCTAATGAATATGGTGCGAGCTCATCAGAGACTATGACCACTCAATCCATTACCACCTTGGGAAAGAGAACAAGGTGGTCAATGCCCTATTTAGAAAGGAACCAATGATTCTATCATTGATTAGAAATGAAAAGGATCTAATATTCTTATATTTGATGATGATGGACATGGTAATCATAAAAAGGGAACATCATCAATCCTTGCACAAATGATTTCTCAGTTGTTACTATTTTAATGGTTAAAGGATGCTAAAAAGGGTGATTTGGGAATTTAGGAAAATGTGGAACCTATTGGAAAAGGGAAATCCTTATATTTTAATGTTAATGTAGAAGGAATTGTGAGATTTTAGAAAAGACTATGTGTTCCATCATTTTAGGAGATGATGAAGGAACTTTTCGATGATGCACATAGTTCAAATTTTTCAATTCACCAAGGAAACAAAAAGATGTATTGAGATCTCTGAGAGAATGATTGGTGGATAATATGAAGTAAGAGATTGCTGAATATACATTGAAGTTCCTGGTGTGTTAGAAAGTGAAGGTAGAGTGGAAGTAGTGTAAGGGGATGAGGAAACCTTTGCCCATACAAAAATGGAAATGGGAGAACATCACCATAGACTTTGTCACCGGACATCTGGAGACATACAAAGGCAACAATATAATCTGGGTTGTTGTGGATCATCTTACAAAGGCTACACACTTCATTTATATTCAGAAGGATTTTTCATTGGATCAACTGGAATAGATATATATCAGGGATGTGGTAATCTTAAATGGAGTACCACTATCTATTTTGTCCGATTGAGATCCAATATTCACCTATATGTTTTGGAATAGTATTCAAAATTCTCTGAGTACTAAACTAACCTTCAGTGTGACCTATATTTCTGAAACTGATTTCCAATTCGAGCGGACTATCCAAACACTTGAAAACATGTTGAGAGCCTACTCAATGGACATTAAATGAGGGTGGGATCAACATATTCCTCTAGTTCAGTTCTTTTATAATAACAGTTTCCACTCGAGCATCCAAATGGCACCATATGAATCCCTTTTTGGGAAAAGAGGCAGAACATCAGCGTGTTGGGATGAGGTTGGTGAGCGTAAGCTAGTTGAACCAGAGATGGTTGATGAAATGGAGAAGAAGGTGAAAAACATTCAGCAGCATATCGAGGCAGCCAAAAGATGATAGAAGAGTTATGCAGATAACCGTCAATGAGACCTTGAGTTTAAAGTTGGAGACATGGTGTTTCGATGCATATCTTCATTAAAAAAGGTCATGGGGATGGAAAAGAAATGAATGTTAACTCCAAGGTACATCAGCCCCTTCGAGATTCTTGATCGTGTCTGTGCTGCAGCCTATCGACCGGCACATCCAGCTACCATGTCCAAAGTAAACAATGACTTTCAGGTATACCTCTTAAGGAAGTACATACTGGACCCTTCACATGTACTCTCTTTAGAGGCGGTAAAGTTGTAGGATGACCATTCATATGAGGAGAAACTAGTGAAGATCTTAGATCATGGAGAAAATGTTCTACAAAAAAAGACAAGGCCCCTCATCAGAGACTTGTTGTGAAACACGAAGTTTGAAGAAGCGATGTGGGAATCAGAGGAAATGATGAAGAATATTTACACAAATCTGTTTTAGTGTGGGAAAAGTAAATTTAGAGAGTAAAATTTCTTAAGGGGGGATGATAGTAATGAACCAAACATTCATTAATGGAAATCCCTCTAAATCAAATTAAATGTCTCCTTATCTAAACTGATTATATAAATTGTAATCTTCTTTGGTTTTATGATAAGAATAGTGACGGTTGCTAATATAGTCATTGAAAAGTGATCACATGATTAGTATAAATATAGGGCTTTAACATTTCAAATTTACTCAGAAAAATGATATGATGGCCTCATTCATTAGATGTTCCCCATACGATGCCCATCTGTCGGAGCCTGGAAAGGAGGTAGCGTCATTGGGCTTTGTTCTTGACAGGGCTCTAGCTATGCTTGAACACGTTAGTCTTTAGTGGAACCTCCTATGAGAGAAGTAGAAGTTGATAGAGATTACCACCCAAGTGATGTTATCGGAGCCACCCCAAGAGTTTTTCACCATCGCACACCTCACCCTTCGGTCTTATGTAGCTGTTTTAAGGGGTTATTTAACAATATCATATTACTATGCTTATTTACATTCTTCTTTATATAATAATGAATATACTTTCATTTTATTATTGTTTCGTTATAAATAGTTTCTACAGCACAAATTGTATTTTGAGATAACGTTCAACTAAGAAAACTATTTTGATGAATTAATGGATATTTGAATTAAATAATATTTTAATAAAATACTATTATTTTTATTAAATTATTTTTTAATAAATATAAATGATCATATAATTTTTTTAATGAAAATTTTTTCTTATTAAGGATTGAAATCCATTTTTGACCAAACCCATGAATTTTCGATAGATGTTGTTTTCTTAAATGACAATTAACAAATTTAAAAAATCAATTAGGTAAATATTTTATTATTTCTGGAATCAATACGTCAAAATTATCCAACAGTGAATTTTTCATAATTTTATGAGAGAGTAAACTTTTTGGTAAAAATTAAATACCGTTCAAATATATAATGTGTTTTATGACATCATAATGACCCAATAGTTATGTAATAAGAAACTATACACATTATGTACGGCCAATATATGTTTTACCATTAAAATAATTTGAATTTTGTATTGTTTCATTTATTTTACAACGATTTTGTGGACCCTTCAAAACTTATTAAACATTTTGTCTTTTTAAATTGTTTTCCTTGGGAGTGTGACTCACCTCCACATAAGCAACCCAATTATTTTAAGAAGTTAGGACTTTGGACTTATATTATATAGTTTTCCACTCCCCTTTGGAAGAAACCATGGGATGATTTGTGGTTTTGATTAGTTTAATGTGAGGTGTCCAAAACCAATATAATAAACAATACCCTCTCCTTTCCTATATAAACCCAAACATGCTCCCACTTCCTCCCCACTGAAGTCCTTTGTAGTTCTTCCAAACTCTTCCCTCCCCTATCTATAATCCTCTCATGGAGCCCCAAACTCCCAAGAATCCTCCCTTAATCCTCTCTCAGGCCTTTGGAAGAACACTTCCATGTAAAGGATTTTCTTCTTTTCTCATTTTTGTCCAATATTCGTTACATTATTATTCCCTTTTAATTTTAATTATAAATGTTGGGGTATAGTTTTTATCATCCCCCATACATACCTATGTATGTTTGAATGATGGGATACCCCTTTCTCTCACATTAAATTCCTCACATGTACACCTGTTACTATGCCGAAAGCCCAAAAGAAATTTCTCTCTCTTCATTTACATTCATGAAATTCTTTTGTATCATGAATCTAAATTCTATTTCATTTGTTGGGACATGTATATATACTACCACCTTACTGTCCATGTCATGTAGATATTATTAGACACCCCTTTCTCTCTCATCAACCATTTTTACGAGTTCTTATGTCACGCCGTTATGCTGCTAAAATTGCACCGCGCTTTTCCAAGGGAAAGTCATTGTGTAGTGAATACCATTACCATTTATCTATCAAGGGTATTACCCTTTATGCATATTTAATTATTGTTTAAAGAGTTCCATGTATGTATTCCACATTATTTTATCTTGAAATAAATTATTATGTTTGATGATTTAATGTTTTATGATCCATGTGTCACACTTTTGCTTGAAATGGAATGTTTAAGAAGGGAGTGCCCTGATAGTGCTTCAATGCATTGGGTAAAGTATAGTATCAGGATACGTCATGTGCAATGAGTGTTTAATCATGATAATTCCAGTGCAATTTGGGTTTACTCGTTCTTTATGTGCAATTAGGGTTTACTAATAGTCCATGTGCAATGATCCTTGGATCATACAGATTCCTTGTTAAGTGTTGTTGCCACATTTCCATGTTATGATTATCATGATTTATCATGACTTAATGTTTATGGTTTTATTGTTCTCTATTGATATTATTATTTTCAAAAATGTATTTTATTTCTCATTTTATTCCATGATTAATCTCTTACTGGGCATTATTTCTAACCCTTTTTTATGCATGTCATCAGGTTATCCCATGGAATGCTTAGTATGAGGGAATGTAGTGGTCTTGTAAAGGATTTTTTCCATAAAGATGTTATTGTTCATGTTTTCTGTTGTTATGTAATGATCCTAATACACAAATACACTAGACCTATCGATATTCTATGTTGAATTAAATAATGTTTATATAATAAATTTTATTTTATTGTGATATAAAAGATCAGGGTTGTCATAATTAGTCTCCTCACCATAAAAAGAGTCTATAATGATATAAAATTCCTCATCATGATATTTTTCATGAATAATTGTATTGTGAATAGCATATATGAACAGAACACTTATAAAATAAATGTCTCCCTCCTTCTAGACTCTAATATACAATTACACTATAAGAGTCATCAGAATCCAATCCTCTAATTATTCTTTCAGGACATCTGTTGGATATTCCTTGCTCAATGAATATTCAATGAAATTTCCCTTACTCAGTGTATAAGAATCATCATAGTCAATGAACTGCATGTACTCTACCCAATGCCTCTATAAATGTTTCATATATATTTGAGAGTAGATATTACTAAATATTTCGTGGTCTGAAGGACCAGTAATCCTACAACCATATAGGTAATTCCACAAACTCATAATTGAAATCGTCACAACATTCCATCCATGAACATGGGTGGGATAATTCTTCTCTCATGGCCTAAGATGCTGAGATCCATAATCACCTACTTGGTCACCCTGTATAAAAATACAACCCAAACTTGAACCCGATGCATCAAAAAATTACACTTAGTCTTGCACTGCCTCTGAAAGAGTCAAGTCCACTTTCATAGTCAATATATGTTTCAACTCCACAAAATAATTATAAAATTTAATATCTTTAGTATACTTCTCCCCTTTTTAGTTTGTGCATTCATCATAGAAGCCAACATTCGAAATTCCTCCAAGAACCTACATTAGTGTCTTTATAATTCCATGAATCACTAAATTTTGATGACATTTCGTGTTTTCATCCAAATCATAATAGATTTTACCTAATTAGGATCAAAAGTTTTACCCATTTAAGACCCAACGTGTCCCACAAATTTTACCACTTGAATCTAAAAATAAAACAATGATAGATTGGAATAATGTAAGTGATTTCTTAGTAGACCTAGCACTGTTACCAGATGTTGTACATCATCCCCCTCAGATATATAGTAAATGATGATATCATTAAAAAATATTACATCAATGCTATATAGATAATCCTGGAAAATATTTTTCATCAAATCTATAAAAAATGTATAATATTTTCTTTAGACCAAACTGTATTACAAGGTATTCATAATGGATGTACATGCTTTGAAAGGCAGTTTTCTGAATATCAAATTAATTTATCCTCAAATAATGGTAACTAGATCAAAGGTCAGTAATTGAAACCCACTTTTCACCTATCATCATATTAAACATATCATAAATATTTCACATTAGATACATGTTTTTTACCATAAATCGATTGGGGTATTGGTAATCAACATAAAAGATATAAGAACCATCAACCATTATAGCGATGAGAACTAGTGATTCCCATAATGACACACATGTGTGTATAAATACTTTATCAAGATAGTTTTATAACAGGGACGTCATAATATTTAGTTCATCTGGATCAATGACTAAGATGGAGTAGAAATTGGTTGAGTACTATACATTTTTTCAATGGAAAATATGACCTCACTTACTAGTGGGAAAAGAGATTAATTAGAAGGAAACAAGTTAGGAAACACTAAAATTACTGGAAGAATAACCACACTTTCTAAATCTCACTCCAGATAAAAAAAATTGATATGGAATTCTGAAACTCTGGATATGGGGTTTATTCTTATTCCACATTGGGCCCAATTTTCGATGAAAGACAAGAGTCACACCCCTGGGGTTTGTAAGGTTGACCCGTTTAAGATAAAAAACATCTTTACCTTTATTAAAAATGGGTCAATCCATCATAAATATGCTATCAAAATATTTTAGGTCATTAACTAGAAAATTTCAATAAATATCGATGTATGATAGAGATAAGACACAATATGGACTACAAAGACCCTCTTACCTCTCTTAGTAACTGTAGGTGTAGTAATATCCATTGAATTAGGTAAATTCTCCATTATTAAAATGATGTTGATAAAAAATATTGGTTGAAAAAATCAATTGATATGCACCAATATCAAATAGAACAATCAGTAATTATAATGAAATATTAATGGTACTTATCATGGTTTTTGCATCCATGTCTTCATCCTCTTGGGACTGTTCGTCTGTATAAAGAAGCTTTGAACGTGATACCTATGGATGGAAACCTTTTGTACATGAAGCTTCTGATTTCCCAAATTTTTAGGAGTATTTTATTATCATGATCTAATACACAGAGTAGATATGTGATGGAAGAATATATGTAAGTTCCCTAACCGTATATTGGAGCTATAGTTCATGGGTGGATCAGTGCAAACCCTCTTAGAATGTCTTGGTTTACTATAATGATAGAGAATCGAAGATCATAATCTTGGTGCTATAGAAGGTCTACATTAACCTTACTACTGAGAACATCAGTGAGAATCATCACACTTCTATTTTTATTTTATAGATCCAATACTACCATTGGGATGAAAATAAACACTTCATAACCCTACCTATCATTCCAAGTCCATCTCTACCATCATCACCCTATTCAGCACATCATGATAAGTGTAAATCATTAGCATGAAAACCAGTGAAGGATTATTTGATCAAATTTCCAACTTCAACTGTTGATATTTCATTCTCTAATTAGATACAATATCAGGGGAAAACTGTATGAGCTTAGCAAAGAGATTTAAATACTCAGTCACAGTTATGTCGACCATATCCCACATGAAAAACTCAACATCCTTATCCAACACCATTGAATATGGATAAAACTGATCATTGCAAATTACTTTATATTCTTTCAACTATATTCTCTCATGTTTCATTATCGTCGCCATCATGTCCCACAATCTTCTTCTTTGTCCCTCCAACATGATGGTAGAACACTTAACCTTGATCATGTATGATATATCCAAGAACTCAAAAAACCATTATATCTTACCCATCAATTCCTCATCATGATGTGCATCAGTGGTGGTTTTGAAAAGTTGTTGATTCTAGTGAAGGAATTCTTGAGAATGATTCTGAAGAACTCCCCCACGAGGTTCCATAGCTGGATCTTAAATGGGTACCAGAGGTAGCGAAAGTCCCATAGCATAGACAGTGTGCAAAATTAACTCAACTATTGTTGGGTCCACTATGTGATTCTCTCACAGTGGCTCAATTGTAGCATCCTCTAGGATCCAATTTGTGCATCTTTTTTGGAGTAAATTTGGTAAACAACAACATTGATTAATGATGAAGAAATTATATTCACATTAAAACTGAGAAATATGATAAAATATTCCCAATAGATCGAAAAAACATATTTTTAATCCATTCTATCCAATTAAAAATTTGGAATGGATTATAAAATATACATAAGATGACCTACCCTAACCAATATATATATAAATTATGGTTTATTACATCGAGATCATTCCAGGAACTCAATCAGAGCAACAACTTAATGAACTAAAAGCATTTAAAAATGCTTACGGACTTCCAGCCAATAGATCAAAAACATCTTCTGAAACCACATTGCGAGGAACGAGCCTAGGTACCCTGGTAACCTGTAACACCCCAAGCTTCCACGGTACAATTTCCTTTTAATAATGTAATATCTTTCTTTATACGCAACTTTGCGATTCTAACACACCGCAACCAATCAAACTAGCCATTATGAATAGTAATACCCACAATTTGAAATTTTATCAATTTTATCGTTCAAAATGTACTTCATTTTTGGATTCGTAATATCAAATTTTTCTAAGCGTGAATTGTTTATATTTTTTAAAAAACATTCAATTTTTTATTAATAGTGAAAAACATTGAGTTATAGTTAAAAACCGAATTTTTAATTAAATAATAATTTATTTTATTTAAAGTTATTTTAGGTAAAAATAGATACATAATACCAATATAAGTTCATATTAATTCATTGGAGTGAGATTATAATAATTTTAGATATATAAAAAATTTGTTGAATTTTTCACCGTCTTTTACCCACTTCCTAGGAGAATTTTCAAATTCACATAAAACATAATTTTACTGCTTCTTTGAGTGGAATTTAAAAAATCCAAGTGACATGGTTCATATCAGTAAGAAAAATGTGTTTCAATAAGTTGAAAATAATTTTGGTGAATTGTAACATTATACTTTTATTTACCAACGTTAAAAATAAATTTGGTAATTAAGGGTAAAAATGATATTATTATTATCCTAACACATGTCCTAATTCTATTGGATAAGTATAATTCGACCAAAAACAAACTTAGAAAAAAAATTGAACCTCTTTGGTCCACTTGGTTTCGATTAGGAAATTTATTATTATTTAATTCAAAGAAGAGTTAAAAGAGCTAAAATCAATGTTTAATAACTAAAACATTTTTAATATAGAGTTATACATAAGATAAATTCAACTATTAATATTCATTAGAAATATAAAAATATTTCCTAAGTAATGGTATTTTATTTATATTTTTGAGACATTATATAATATAATTTATTTATGACACAATGATGATGTAGTAATTTTTTAATTGATGAAATATTAAAATAATTGATATTATAAATATCCAAATATATGTAATTTGATACTTTTTATGGAGTACACTAATTTTCTAGGTTAATATGAAATATTAAGATTGGTTAGTTGAGTTTTTTATAAGTAATAATGTTGTTATGAATTTATAAAAAAATACCAAATAGTGTCAAAATTGACATTAAAGTGTTTTTAAAACAAATATTATATTATTAATTGATATTCTATTCCGAAAAATCTACGGTTCTTCCAAAATAGTTATATAATGATAAGTGTATAATTATTTAAAAACTTGGAATTCTCTTGGAAGAATATAGTATTTTTATTAACTATATAATATAAAAATACAAAGAGACGTAGTAAATGTCAAACAATTTAACTAAGTGTTAAATCTAAAAGATAAAGTCAATACAGTGACCCAAACCTGTCTAAAACCTATTGGTTGTGTGTTTATTGACCCATCCCCACCATAGACTTTGAATAATCCATTTTGGAGACATTAGAAACCGAAAATGATTTTATAATAATATAATATTTCTAACTTTTCATAAGGTGCCCCTCACCCTTCTTATAAAAGGGCTCTCCCACTTCTCTCTAATTCACAACATCATAGCAATTTATCTTGAAAAAACTCTTCAATAATACCCAATAAACTATCATACCTTCATCCTATAGGCCTTCCATTAGTCAAAAATCCATCATATGCGGCCCTTTTGATCAAATGAAATGGAAGAACCTGAAGAAGAGGTAAATATTCCATCACCTCTTTCAAGTCCATTTCATCTTCCACTTGCATTATCTTTGTTGTTTCCATTATAAAATAATAACTCCAGTATCTACTATATACATTTATGTTATTACAAATGTGGTACAACCAAATTCATTATTCTATCCATCCTTTTAATGACATGTCACGATACGTGCGTACTTACGGCTTACCGTCTCCACGTCGTGGTGTAATTGTTAATCAATACATTATTATTTATATGAGTATAATAATAATTGTGTAATTGATTTAATAATAAATATAACATGATAATGATTCTGTATATATGATATACCATCACATATATATTATTTTAATATCAAGAAATTGATATTTTCTCTCGTGCGTATGTGCGGATTACCAACTCCATGAATGCGATGAGATTCATTCCCCATCGTATCCATTCAAGACTAATTTATATTATATAATTAAAAATAATTTCTAAATACTTTATATAATTCTATATATGAATAATATACATCAAATTCATAACATATATGACTCACATAACAAATAATATAAAGGAAAATGAATCTGTTAACAACCGAAACAATAATAATACTAAGATATTATTAACAAAGAAATGTTAAAAGATCATATATAATATCTTATTAATGTATGTGATTATTGTATAATTTAATAAAAATTATTTCACAATTATACAGGAGGTTAACCTACCCTCCACCAAGGAAAAGTACAAGGTAAGGGTTAATTCTACAATCTCTTCATCATCCGAGATTGCTTATACGTAATTATCTTCTGGGACCTCTTTATCATCAACATCCATGATTCTTAATAAGGTATTCCAAAAAAATCATACTATTTTATAGACTATGGGTTATAGTCATTTATACCCTTGTTTGAATTTTATGAGATGTTTATAATGGAATATTTTCGTCATTTTCCAAACAGGGTACTTTATGACCTTTTCGAAAAAATTTAGGTAAGAATGCTTTTTTAAACATATACGGCGGCTGCAGCGATTTTCCATCGTTATTAAATCGTCAAAGCTTCCCTTATAAGATTATAAAAGTATTGTCAAACATAATTTTTTTTTATAATTACGTAACTTTTAAATGATTTCAAAATATAAAGGTATATTTCTCTAAAAAGGTTTTGATTTCATCTATGTCAACATCCTTTGATGGATTTTAAGTTTTTTTGAAGTTGATTTATTATAATATTAAACATCCATATTGTATTGATTGTTTTGTGATATGTTTTACTGTGGATGTGTTATTTCATACCATTAATGGTGTATAGATAAATTATTGACATTTTGTATAACATTTTTAATATGAATAATTATGTAATGTTTCAACCTTTTCATATGTGGAATGCATTGGACTTAGTAAGTGACATATGGATCCCCATATAGTTCCTCGATCCATCGGTAGGTCTCATGAGACAAACTACTGTCTTGGAACAAGTCCTTGAAAAAATGTATTTTGTTGTCTTGGCACAAGTCCTTGACTATGTGGATATTAATGTCTTGTATTATGCATTCCATCATTATAAAAGAGGCTATTGATATTTCATGTGATTATTCAACTCGTAGAATATCTATGTGAGTATGTAAATGGAATTATTTGATTTTACCTTTTCCATATCATGAAGAAGTTCATGTTTAAAATGATTTTGTTTTAGTCTCATACATTTCCTTAAATGTTTATTCTTATTTATGAATGTTTCTTCTATATTGTTATCCTTTCTGAGCATCTGAGATCACCCCTTTCTATGTTTTATTAATCCCAGGATGCACATAAGTATTTTATGACTGACCTGCAAGGATAGTTTGAGGGGATATGAGTGTGGTCTATAGAAACAATGTTGTTGTAGTTTTTCATTTTATGATATAATGAATACCTTATAAATGTATCTAGTACTTCCAAAGCTACTAATCTAATCAGTCTTTCGAGACTTGATATTTTGTGATAATGCCAATATATAAAATAATGCATCGACACTGGGTAACCAAGGTCGGGGCATTATAGTTGGTATCAGAAGATGTTTAGCACAAACCATGGAATCTTGATTTAGATAAACTCTGATTAAAGAACATTACCCTAAGATATACTTTGGGGATTAGTATAGAATAACTTTTTAGAATATTGGTATTATGGAGAGTTTGTGAGTTTTCCAAGAAATATATTCTTTTTTGGACACAAGAAGGTAGAGGTAGCACTAGCACAGATTTACCTAGGGGTAAAACCCAAAAATACTGCTTTGAGCTAGACTTGAACAGGAACTTGTGCACGATAACGGGCCTTGCTGCACTCTTGGTTAAGACCCTCCCAGGGGATATTCTTTGGAAAATTCTCATTTACTTTACACACCATTATGTAGGGTTTATGAGTATATACTTCCTCAAAGAAAACATTTTTTTATGATTATGGATTATATCCATAAACCATTCAATTTATGTTAATTGTTTTACAAATTTGGAATTATATATTTCGATTCATAAACTAATCTAGTTTATGCCATTGTTTAGAAATGGAGCCTAGTGGAAGGAATGGAAATCATATCAATGCATGCACACCATGTATGGATTTCTCTCCTGCTCAAGATAATTATAGTGGAACCGGTAATACAAATTGTGTTGATTACCTTATCACTATATCAGGAAAACTCACTCATGTTATGAAAAATAACATAACCCGTATGGAGCACCCTGATCCACAGCATGGAGGATCAATGTTAGATCACTTCATGAGGCAACAACTACCAATATTCAATGGGAGTACAAAACCATTAGTAGCTCAGAAATGGAAAAATTACTTAGTGAAAATTTTCCACACCTTAGGGAGTAGTGATAGATAATAAGTTGTCATGGAAGTTTACTTCCTCACTAGAGATGCTGATCAATGGTGTTCATTGACTCAAAACTTAATGGAAGATGATTAAGTATCAATAATGGAATAGACTTAGTTTAAAGAGATTTTTATAGAAAAATACATACCTCATGACCATCAAGAAGATATGGAAAGGCAATTTTTGAGTCTGAGGAAAAATGAGGATACGAATGTCGCAAAATATGAAGATAACTTTACAATGTTAGCGAGGAATGCTACCGATTATATACATAACACAAAAAGAAATATTGATAGTTTTTATGGGTTAAAATCATTTCTCCATCAAGCATTAGTCTCATGATTCCTCTCTTCATACGAAGATATTGTATCATGTTCTATCAGGGAAGAAAATGAATTCTATATGTCTTATGACTTTAAATCAAATCAATAGAAGAAGAGATCTTCAGAAAACTGAAAAAATGGAAATAATGGGAATAAGGGAAAATTTAAATATCCATCCTTCAGTAAATGTTGGACGTGACACCCTGGTACTTGCTTGAAGGGAATGAGAGTCTGCTACAAGTGTGGTGAAAAAGGCCACCAAGCTCGTGATTGCAAGGGGAAGAAAGAGGCTGTCGATGTTGAATGATACAGTTATAGAGAAGGGGAGCATTACAAAAATTAATGTCTAGAGAGTCATGGGAACTTACCTCATAAAAGGCCAAGGGATCATGGCCAAACTTATGTTATCACTGCTGCTGAGGTTGAAACTCTGAAATACATAGTGGAGAGTAATTTAATGGTTTCCTCAAGATTAGAAAATGATTTATTTGATTCTGTCTCATCGCATTTTTTCATATCATCCCACTTTGCAAAGAGAATTAGATATTTCCAATTTGATTTAACAAGGGATTTTTCAGTAAAAAATCTTAAGGGTAGTATCATTACAACAATGTTTTGCAAATCAGTCCCCATTAGAGCACTTAAATTTTATTTATATGTTAATAACATCATCAAACCCATGATTGAATTTGATATAATCCTCATTATGTATTGGCTCTCGGACCATGATGCGAAAATTTATTATAAGAAGAAGGAGGTTATTATTTTTGATGATGATGATAAAGAACACATTATCTTTAGAGAAGAATCATAACCACCTGATTCTTATATAGAACCACCACTAGTAGCTCAACTAAATTCAATTATTGGGGAGGAAGAGAATGAAATAAATGTGGGTGAGGAATGGAATGTTCAAATAGAGGATGTAATTATTGTGAATGAATATGTTGATGTGTTTCCAGAATATTTACCTAGACATCCTATAGAACGTGAAATTGAGTTTTCCATTTATTTAATTGTTATATTAAGGGCCATATCGAAGTCCCCTTATAGAATGGCCACTGTAAAATTAATGGATATAAAGAAACAACTATAGTAATTTACTAATAAGGCATTTATTCTCCCTAGTGATTCTCCATGGGGATCCCCTTTTCATTTTGTTAATAAGAAATATGGATATATGTGTTTGTGCATAAAAAACAGAGAGATCAATGCTATAATGAAAAATAACAAGTATCCCCTACCTTGTATATATGATTTATTCGACCAAATTCATGGATATCAATAATTTTCAAAGATTAACCTTTGATCTAGATATCATCAGTTCTGTGTGTAGAAGGGATAAATACCGAAGACAACATTTTGAACTAGGTACAGGTATTACGAATTTATATTAATGCCTTTTGGATTGACTAATGCACCCTCTGTCTTCATGGATCTAATGAATAGTATTTTCGTGGAATATCATGATGAATTTTTAGTGGTATTTATTGATTATATATTGGTATACTCCAAAAACTGCAAAGATCAAGAAAATAACTTGGGCATTATCCTGAAGTCACATAGAAGACATCAATTATATGGGAAGTTTATCAAGTGTGAATTCTGGATTCAGGATATTTCTTTTCCTGGAAATATGGTCTCCATGGATAGAATCTCTATTGATCCATATATGAACTAGGAAATCCAAGAACATCCAGCACTGACGAGTTTAACTAAGGTACACAGTTTTATTGGTTTAGCAGGTTATTATCGACGTTTAGTCTATAATTTTTCCCAGTTGGCTAACCCATTAACAAAGCTCACAAGAAATGGGATTAAATTTTTTTGGAAAAAATATTGAGAAGAATGTTTTCATGAACTGAATAGAAGATTAGTCAATGAAAATATATTTACTCTACCATCACGGAATTATGTGTTTGTAATTTATAGTTATGCTTCAAAGAAAGGACTTGGTTGTGTCTTTATGCAAAATGATAAGGTTATTGCCTATGCATCATGAGAGATAAAAATTCATGAGAAAAACTATCCTACTCATGATCTTGAGTTAGCATCTATAAACTTTTCTTTGAAGATTTGAGGACACTATCTATATGGTGAAAATGTGAGATATATAGTGATCACAAGAGTATAAAGTATATTCTCTCACATAATGAAATCAACATGAGGTAATGGTGATGGCCTGAACTACTCAAGGATTGTGATTACACGATACACTACCACCCGAGGAAGGAAAATAAGGAGGCAGATGCGTTGAGTAGAAAGGATCATGTAGTTTTGAACAAGATGAGTGTTGAAAAGAATCCTATATATATGGATATATTAAATATGGATATGGGAATCACTATGGAAGGTGAAACATTAATACTTTTTCAAATGTTTTCCAAACCATATTTTCTAGAAAAGAAAAAGAGTTCCCAGACTGGTAATGAAGGGTTTCAAAAGAAGATCAAAGCTGTGAATGATGGGATATTGAGTGTCATTGTGTATGATGATGGAATTTTGAAATTTGGGAAGCCAATTTATGTTCCTGATATACCTGATCTGAAAAGAGAATTGCTAGATTATGCTCATTGCTCCAATTTATCTATACAACCTCGGAGCTGCAAAATGTATCGATATTTGAAGGAATATTTTTGGTGGGACAATATGAAGAGGGAGATTTCTGATTTTGTGTCAAGATATATGGCTTTTTCACAAGTGAAAGATGAAAGGCAATAACCTAGAGGAGTCTTGCAACCTCTTTCCATACATGAGTGGGAATAGGATAATATTGTGATGGACATTGTCTTGGGACAACCAATGACTCCTGGAAAGAACGGTGCAATATGGGTCATTGTTGATCATCTTACCAAGTCAGCACATTTTCTTTCTATAAGAGAAGATTTACCACTTGAACAATTTGAAAGACTATATATTAATGAAGTTTTGAGACTTCATAGAGTACCACAATCGATTGTTTCTGATCGTGATCATCGTTTTATGTCAAGATTCTGGAAAAGCCTTCAGAATGCCATGGATACTAAACTTCGTTTGAGCACGGCCTTCCACCCACAAACTGATGGACAATCAGAATAGACTATTCAAACAATAGAAGACATGTTGAGATCATGCTCACTTGACTTTCAAGGTATGTGGGATCAATATTTACCTCTGGGAGAATTTTCCTATAACAATATCTTCCATTGAAGTATTCAAATGGCACCATATTAAGCGTTATACAGAAAGAGATGCCGCACACCAACCTGTTGGGATGATGTTGTTGAATGAAAACTCATTGGCCTAGAACAGTTGGAGGAAACAATGGAAATGGTGAAGGTAATCCAAAACCACATCAAAGAAACTCAGAGTAGGTAAAAGAGCTATGTTAATAAACAAATGAAGGATTCAGAGTTTCGGGCGGGAGATCATGTTTTATTAAAGGTATCTCCATGGTAGGGTCTTATACGTTTCGGTAAAAAGGGTAAATTGAGTCCAAGGTACAACAAACCTTTTGAAATTCTAGAAAGAATTGGGGCTGTAGCTTACCATTTGGAAACTCTGCCAAGTCTCTCCAAAGTTCACGATGTATTCCACACATCACTATAGAGAAAATACATGCATGACCCAACGCATGTACTTACCTATGAGGAATTATAACTAGAACCTGATCTGTCTTATTTCAAAGAGCCTTTCAAGGTTCTTGATACTAAAGAACAAGTGCTCAGAAACCAGATGACTCGTTTGTTAAAGGTTGTATGGAGAAACCATGAGATGGAAGAGGCAACTTGGAAAACCAAGGAACTTATGATGAAGAACCACCCAAGTCTTTTTACGAAGTAATACTGTAGAAATTTCTAGGATGAAATTATTTGATGGAGGGGAGAATGTAACCCCCCACGCTTCCACGGTGTGTTTCCCTTTTAATAATGTAATAGCTTACATTATATGCAACTTTGAGATTTTAACACAACACGACCAATAAAACTAGCTCTTATGAATAGTAATACCAACTTTTTGAAATTTTATAAATTTTATCATTAAAAATGGACTTAATTTTTGGATTTGTAATATCAAATTTAGCTTAGGGTGAATTTTTGGTATTTTTCTAGAAACATACAATTTTTGATGAATAGTGAAAAACACTGAGTTACAATTTAAAACCGAATTTTTGTTTAAATATTTATTTATTTTATTTAAATTTATTTTATGTCAAAATAGACACATAATACCTATATAAGTTCAATTTAATTCATTGGAGTTAGTTTAAAATAATTATAGATATATACAAATTTTATTATACTTTTTACCGTCTTTTACCCATCTCCTAGGAGAATTTGCAAATTCATATAAAACATAATTTTTCCACTTCTGTGAGCAGAATTTCCAAAATCTGAGACACAGAGTTGATATTAGTATGAAAAATATGCTTCAGTAAGATGAAAAAACATTTTGGTAAATAGTTACTTTTTACTTTTATTTACCAAGGTTAAATGTAAATAGAGAAATTAAGGGAAAAATGATATTATTATTACCCAAAAAAATAACCTAATTCAATTGGATAAGAATAATTTGACCAAAACCAACCTTAGGAATAAAATATGAACCTCTTTAGTCCACTTGGTTTTGATTAGGACATTTATTATTATTTAATTAAAATAAGAGTTAAAATCAATGTTTAATAACTAAAACATTTTTAATATAGGTTAATACATAAGACAAATTCGATTAAAAATATTAAATTAGAAAGATAAAAATATTTTCTACATAATGGTATTTTATTTATATTTTTTAGACATTAAATAATTTAATTTATTTATGACACAATGATGATGTAATAATTACTTAATTAATGAAATATTAAAATAATTAATATTATAAATATCGAAATTAATGTATTTTGAGACATTTTTATGAATACCACTAATTTTAAAGGATAGTATGACCTATTAGGATTTGTTAGATGACTTTTTTTCAAATTAATAATGCTGTTTTGAATACCAAATAGTGTCAAAATTATCATTAAAGACTTTTTAAAACAAATATTATATTATTAATTGATATTATATTCTCAAAAATCTATGGTTCGGACAAAAGACATATATAATAATTTTTGTATCATTAATGAACCACTTGGGGTTCTTTTGGAAGAATATATAATGTTTATTAACTATATAATATAAAAATTCAATGAAACATGGGAAATGTCAAACTATTTAACTAAGACTTAAATCTAAAAGACAAAGTTAATATAGTGACCCAAACATATCAAAAACCAATTGGTTGAGTGGTTTTCGACCCATCCCCACCTTACACTCTATATAATCCATTTTTAGCAATTAGAAACCGAAATTTTTTTTATTATAAAATATTTTTTCAAACTTTTCCTAAGGTGCCCCTTACCCCTCTTATATTATCGCTCGTGCATATGTACGAGTTACCAAATCCACAAACATGATGAGATTCATTCCCAATCGTATACATTCAAGACTAATTTCCATTAGATTAACAAAAATAATGTTTAAAGAATTGATATCATTATAGATATGAATAAGATAAATCCCATCCATAACAAATATGACGAAGATAACAAATAATATAATGGAAAACGAATCTGTAAACACCAGAAACAACGATAATACTTAGATATTGTAAACAAAGAAATGTTAAAAGATCATATATTATATCTAATTAATGTATATGATTATTTTATAATTTAATAAAAATTAGTTCACCATTATACAAGATTTTATCCTACCCTCGACAAAGGAAAAGTACTAGGTAAGGGTTAATTCTACAATCTATTCACTATCTGAGGTTGTTTATACGTAATTATCTATTGGGACCTCATTATCATCCACATCCTTGATTCATAAAAATATATTCCAAAACATTTGAACTATTTTATAGACTATGGGTTAATGTCATTTATACCCTTATTTGACTTTCATAAGAAGTTTATAATGAAATCCTTCTGTTTTTTCCAAAAAGGTACTTTTTGATCTTTTCGAAAAATTTATGGTAAGAATTTTTTTTAACATATACGAAGGATGTGGATATTTCCACCATTATAACATCATCGATTCTTCCCTTACATGCTTATAAAAATATTTCCATATATAAATTTATTCTTTTATAATTACATGATATGAAAATGACTTCAAAATATAAAGTGTTATATCTCATAAAAAGAATTTTATTTCATCTATGTCAGCATCCTTTGATGGATTTTATGTTTTTTTGAAGTTGATTTATTATGATAAAAAATTCCATTTTTTATTGAAGTATTTGTGATATGTTAGATTTTGGATGTGTTATTTCATTCCATTCATGGTTTATGGATAAATTATTGACTTTTCATAATCTAGTTTTAATACGAATGTTTATGTTATGTTTTATCCTTTTCATATGAGTAATTCATTGGACTTAGTAAGTTATGGGTAGAGACCGCTATATCACATTGATGAATCAGTACGTCTAATAAGACAAACTAGTGTCTTTCCACAAGGCCTTGAAAAAATCTTATTTGTACTCTTGGCACAAGGTCTTTGTCTATGTGGTTATTGAAGACTGGCATTATGCATTCCATCATTATGAAAGTGGATATTGATATTTCATGTCATTATTCGACTAGTATAATATCTATTTCAGTATGTAAATGGTATTATTTCATTTTATTTTTTCCATATTATGAAAAGGTTCGAGTTTAAAAGTCTTTTTTTAGTCTCATACATTGCCTTAAATGTTTATGCTTATTTATGAATGTTTCCGCAATATTGTTATCCTTAATGAGAATTTAAGTTCACTCCTTTATATGTTTTATTTTCCCAGGATGCGAAGATGTATTTCATGACAGACCTGTAGGGATAGTCTGAGGGGATATGAGTGTGGTCTATGGAAACAATGTTGTTGTAGTTTTTCATTTTATGATGTAATGAAATCCTTATGAATATATCTAGTACATTCAAGGCTACTAAACTAATTGGTATTTCGAGACTCGATATTTTGTGATCATGACAATATTATGTAATAATGCATCGACTCTAGGTCACTGGGGTCAGGGCATTACATAACCTAATAACCAACCTGACCTTGACATAGCTCAAACATTGTTATCGATTCACAATGGTCAGAAAATAGAACCTGCCATCCTAAAATATTTAAGTTTGAAAATGTTTTTTCACTAACAATGTAGATGAAAAATAAAACAAGGAAATGTGCATATAATAGAAACTCCACTTGGGGTAATGTACCATAATACTGCATGGCATAATGATCCAACACACTGCAACAGATGTACAAAAAATAGGTAAAACATCCATAAGGACCCGAAGGAATAAAATCCCCCAGTCCAATGCTCTACAGTTGTTTCCACCTCCATGATATATCTTCTCTTTTATTGATCCTATGAGAAGAAAGTCTACAAACACAGAAATAAAATTTTAAGGAATGATCCTATTCCCCAAGGATACCACAAATGATTGCATAACAGGTTCCAAATATATATTATCCAATAAAAATCATTCAATTTCTAAAATTAATAAGTTCTTATATTCAAGATATTGTTTTAAAAAACATTCTACAAATTGAATAAATAATGGAAAATAATTTTAAAGGGTATGATTTTAATTTAAAATATATGGATGATTTAATGAAAGTGATTAAGTAAACCAGTTACATAAAAATATTTATATTAATCTCGAAAAGACATGTAATGAATTTTTAAAAAATTTCATCCATTATATCTCTTAAATAAATAAACAAGTGAGAAACATGGTCATGTTACATGTAGGTACAGATGTATTATCCAGCTATAGGACACCAAAATCTCTATGTTATCATATAAAATTCAGTATACAAAATTTTTTTTCTGACACTGCAAAAAGTCGACTCATCACCCTCTAAACTGGGATGTGACCCATTGTAGGAATGTTTTAGAACATCGAAAAAGTGTAGAGTGTGTCCAATAACTCACCAACTACCTATGTCTTGCATGCACACTTCTATGAGGGGAAATTTAATTTATGATTTCATAAAATACAACTAAATCCCATTCATCCATTTCAAAATTCCTAATTCTTCATTTGAAACCAAAAGAGATTTAAAACAATTATGCCATTTTTTACAATATAAACCCTCTGAGTTTCTATGAAATCATATAAATATATTTTCAATAAATTTAAATCCATTCAAAACTAATTAGATATTTCTCATAATAAATTTCCATAATTACATTAAAAAATTTAGCTGACAACATTTCCATCAAATCCACATTTTAAATTAAACAATTTAAGTTAGCCTATTTCTAAAAACACACCCCAATTCAATTGAATTGGGGGTTTTCTAATTTCACTATCAATAAAATTTCAATATTCATTATTCTTTGGAATCAGGTTTTTATCAACTTAATTTAAATCAACATTCAAAAATTGATTATAAATAAACAATTAAAATAAATTATGATATTTTGTAAAAATTAATTTGGGAAATTAGGACGGAACCACCTACCTTTTTCCAGAAACTCAACTCTTGAAAAAACACCCATCAGTGAGAATAAAAGTGTAGAAGATCTCAAAACTCATCCTAGAGGAATTATCCAACATCATAGATTACTGATCCATAAAATTTAAAATGATCTAAATAATTTCCAACATAATAGAAATAGAGATTGATGATGAAAGATGGAAAATGCTTACCCAAATATAACCTACCAATATAATAATAATTAGACTGTAAAGGAATTGATCTGGATAAGTTAGAAGACTCAAAAATCAACTATGGAATAACTTTGGTCGAGGGAATGTGAAATATAAATCATTGGATTCTAAGATAACCATGAAATACTTCTCTGTTACAGCCTCTATTGGGGGGTTACACAGCATGTAATCCAGCTACATGTAGGGATGGTTTTAATTACCATAACGTTGAAGATTCATCGAATTTGTAATTCTTCTTGAAAGTCAAGTACTAAATTATGTGTAACCTCTATTTAGGTCATAAAAATCCTTAGATTTATCATGGTCAAAAACCCCCATCATTACGCATTACTAACCAGTCAGAAAATAGTTAATGTCATGTAATGGGAATTCACAGCATGTACACAACACATCGTGAACCACATTTCCCAGCTTTCTCTCGACAGCGGTTACATGGTGTGTATCCTAGTTAAAAACTGTTTAGTAACATACAACATTAGAAAAACACCATTTTTAAAGTTTTAAAGGCCAAAAAGTGTTATAATTTTCCATTATTAGAATCCTCACAATAAATTCTCATCCTTAACTAGTCAATGAAAAGGAAAAACCCTATCAAGGTTTAAGAAGTACCTATATATTCAGTAACAAGATATTATAGTGTATGAATTCCCTCTTATTCTATTTAAATAGGGGATTATACAAAATAAGTAAAAAATAAGGCCTTCGGTCAATTCTGGAATTGAATGGTGGTCATCACTTGTGGCTGGAGTAGATATCCTTGCACCCTTAGTAGCTATCAGATCCACATCTCATATGAAAATATTTTTTAATACCTTTAGTCCATAGATTTGGATATATATTCGACTACCACAAGTTTTATCTATAAACTAAACTATATTTCTGAAGAGATTACACTTGATAAAAAAATCTACATTATATTCCCCAAGATTCTAGGTGTATTACCTCTTCTAGTACCTTATCATGACACACAAAAAGATTATAACCTCCTTTTCCTTGCCTTGCCTCTATATCATCCTCTTCATGGAATTATGGTGATCAGGACCATTAGGTCATTTATAGGTCTTCAAACCCTTTTCCTTATTATTAAATTTTATTATTTACCATAAAGACTACATGTTTATTATTAAATGTGACTTTATCTATATAGTGGTCCAATATAAGATGTTTCAATAAAACTCTACTCATTATTTCTCATGTTATAATTAGCCAAAAAACTAGAGAACGTCTTGGGTAGTGATGGAGGTATGTGATCTCTACACTAATCATTGTGAATTTAAATATTACTATTTTACGAAATCATTTTAGACAATACGCATGACTACATGAGTCCTAGATGGTATAGACTCTCCAAGCATAGTTTTTTACAAAGCATTGGATATCACATACCTCAATTGTCACACCTTATCTCGATAGAGGCTCCAAAGGGCTTACATCATATTGTATGCATCCATGATTGCATGTTTAATTCAAGGCACATTGTAAATGGATGATAGTATGAAACATTGATCATATGTGTAATCATTAATATTTGTCAAATTAAGAGATAACTCTTCACCACAAGCCTCATTACCAATCACCTCAGGAAACAGTTCATTCATTACATTCTGTTTCCTTTCTGGGTGTGGAATATCATTAGAACAAATTTTTATCTAGAATTTTTTTATTGATATGTTTTTCAATCTCACGTATCTATCATAAATATATTATTTATTCAATTTTTTTTCTAATAATTAGTTACACTAAATTTTAGTACATTATATGATAAAATTTCGACTAAAAAATAAATAAACATTCATTTACCTCTGACAATATTATCGAGACACAATAACTTTCACCAGTGTCATTAGAATACCATATCTCATTGATATTCATGGGTCATGGATCATTATTCCATTCTCATTATCCCAACATTGGATAGTTAGGAGGCTTGAATGGTTTTAGGTTGGCATTCCAAATTCCAACTCAATTGACTCAGAGTTCCTTAAGGTATTGTGTGGAATACTGGATCCTAAAATCGTTAAAATGGATTTCAACAACCTTTGTCTATTTTCTAAATTGATTCAATATGTTCTAGTCATGCCATGATGTGTGGTAAGATATATCAACCTAAGGGATCATGTTACATTTCACCTAAAATTGAAATCACTCCAAATTTGTTTGTCAAGCACTTTAGACTGTGGTTCAATATTAATTGATGCAGTTGAAGTATATACCATATTAATGTATATAATTGAGGGATTTTATCCTTTTATGGGAATTTTCCAATCACTACACTTCATACATGCATGTCAATAAAAAAAGTTTATTTGATTAACATTTTAATAAACAATATTTAAGCATAAGACCATTTATTTCTGTTCAATATTGCATGGTCATTAATTTCAATATATTATGTGATCAAGACAAAACATCCGTAATGTTATAACCATGGTGTTTTATAGAAATAAAAAAATATAGTAATTTGACCATTGTCATTTACTAACAGTAAGTTGATTTTCCAGTTGATAAACTTACCAATGACCTATTGGGATAACACATTGAACCAATTTAGGTTCTTATTGTAGCTTCCCACCTATCCACCGATGTATCTATTTTGGATTTCATTCACCTAAGCTCCCATAATTAACATCCATAGCTATATTGGGAAATCCAACTATAATCTACGCTTATACTGACTAATAGATGAGGGAAAATGGTTTTATAATATAAACAATTGTCATCCCGACCCAATATTATAAGAGGATAGATGACACTCAAGTGAATATTTTTATTATATAATAAATTCAATGAATCCAATCATATAAATGGTCAGTTCGATGCACAAGATCATCCACATTTATCCAATGAATTATACATTTAATAAAAAAAATTCAATAACTAATATTTATTTAATTAGATAAATCAAGATCATAATAATTAATTGTTATCTTTAATTAATAAATTATTTTTTCTAAATTGTAAAACCAATTTCTTTGAAATTATTCTCCAATATAATTTTAATAAAATTAAATGATTTTAAAAAAAACTGACTATTTACAGAAATGTACGCAGTAAAAACATGGTGAATTTCTATTTGAATCCACCCAAAATGTATTATATTCATATATATTAATACTTTTCGGACATATATCTTAATAAAAATATAATATACATTCATTTTGTGTACTATCAATCTATTTATTACAATAATTACATGATTTCTTGGTCACATGTTTTTCTTTAATGTCGGTAGAGTAACAACTATAATACAACGCATAAAAGAAATGAAAATATAATGATTAAACATATATTAATTAAACCAATAAATAAATAAATAAATAAATATATTTATATTTAAAACCCATAATAGGGCATGTCCTATCAAATTAATGACCACATACAAGAACATGTCTAATGGTTTACACAGTGTAATAATGATATTAAAAACACTGTAATTTGGTTTATGTACACGAAATGTATAGTTGACCTACATGGTGTGTACATATCTCACTGTATATCCGAGGTAGACACCTTGGGACTCAGTAGGTAAACAATAACTTATAAAAAATGGAGTACATGAAGTGTAAAAAGGACTATATGGCATATGGACTCAGAGTTACATAATCGCCAATCAGGTAGTTTGTGTATTAAAACACATGACCTTTCTCTAACTCAAATGGACTACTTTCTATGTATGTGGGATACATGTAATGTAATCGGGATGAACATACGCTATGTTGGACTAGTCAAAATGTGAATGAATTAACTACACCACATATAATCAATCCATATAATTTGAGAAAAACCTGAAATAAGTTCTACTATATTGAACACAAGTACCTGGTGTGTTACTCTAATTTCACAATGTGTACTCCTATGTTTTCTAGCTAGAAACATCATCACCTTGGGATGAGTTCCTTGATGTTATTTATTTTATAGAATTAAAAATCTCGATTAGATATATCATAAATGAAGGAATAGGAAGAATATATTGAATTAATATTAATATAACTATTAATCATGAATTGAAAAACTAAATCTCCAATGCATAAATCATCAATGATATTTAAATAATTATATGTAATTATGTGATTGTTATTTCTTCATTTATATGTTCTATGCATAGTGGAATCAGGCGATGGTATGGGTCCAACATTTCATTTTTTAATGAGTGTAGATCAATCCAATATTAACACAATGATAAATGGATTCATCTATGGAAATGAATCAAATAATATAGGCATGGTATAGAATGCCATTACCAATAGAGAGGATTATCACATATTAAATATAATTAATTTTATTTAATAAAGAACAACCATGATTGAATTCATTATTCGTTGATGGATCTGACAAATGATATGAAGTGTTCTATTTGTATGTTGTATGAATCAAAGTATATTACCTCTATTAGTGATAAACATGTGTTCCCTAAATCCTTGAATGTCTCCCTAGGAATACTAGTGTGAAAGCATGATAGATCCTAGATATTACATCATCCACCATTGATCACCTCAAGAATAGCTTCCAAAGCATTTTCCTGGATCTATCTTCACTTGAGTGTGAGAGGTGGTGTAAGATCATTCTCATTTCATTGTAGTGTTCTTGGAGAAGGCAGATCTATAATATTAGATCTGATTTTCCATATCTAATGTTCACATCTAAACAAATGAATTGGGTTATTGATAAAATAATATAACTGGGCCAAGATATTTTTAGGTTCAAAAGAAAATAATCTCACAAGATCCCTTTATTATTTATTTAATCACCAGTGAACCCCATATAATATATTATTATAATTATTCGACATGCTCTTAACATGTAAATTTAATTAAATAACATTTAATGAAATAAAATTATATATTTATTATTTTTTCCTTAGACCATTAATCTCGGTCAGCAAATCCTCAACAATATTTACCAGGTGTTTAAAAAATATTTTTTATATTTTAAATAATCATCACTATATTATTCTATAATAAATAATGTAATGAAATATTCAATAAATATAAAATAAATATTAATTTACTATTACACTAAAATTATATTTTCTAAATTAATTATAGATTAAAAATATTCAATCCGGAATACATGAATACTTTTTAAAAAACATATGTTAAATAAATTTTATTCAAATTGTTAATAAATAAATAATAATATATTATTTAACTGGGATTCTAATTACACATATTTTGTGACCATCAAGACGTGTTTTTAGTGGCATTTGGTGAAGCAACCTAATGTCCAAGGTTATCCTCTAGATACATGAATAGGAATCCATTAATAGTGAATTTAAAGCTGAAATGGAATGACAACAAAAAATAACTCTTATTTTGTAGAATAATATCTATATCCCGATATCTTTTATCATTCAGGATGCATGTTGGTTCCATCAACATATATTCTTGATTTCTATACCATTTACGTACATAAAATTGATATTTCAAATTGGACAACATGGATATGGATTTCATTAAGCTATATAATTTCCCTCAGAGGTCATGATATATCATCTTCTCTTACCGAACTAAAGTGATAAATCATTTAACATATTATTTATTAATACAAAATTACTCATGACACACCCAACGTATCCTATGTCACCATGAAAATATGTTTTTAGGGTTTCTATTAATACATCAAAGAACACAACTCATAATACTACTTAATAATAATATTAATTACAATGGAATAATACACACATCAGATGATATGAACATCATATGAACCATATAAATGTACATATCCAACTGGTGGTTCTTATTCAAATTGTATACTACTAGATATAATGAAGGTCGTACACCATGATAAGTTTCCTTAAATTCTTATGAGTCTCCACCCATGATAGATTTTATAATACGTGTCTTTAAAATTTTATCATCTGGCTATAGAACATATAAATAAGAATAGTTTCATATAATTTCCATGTTCTCATCGAAGCGGGGAAGTGCAATGTCCTTCAAGTGCAATAACAACTATTAATAATTTCTCAAATTCAATGTTACTCTGAATAACAATCATATTTTCATAAGGGTTTTAATAATATACTAAAAAATGAATAGAGGTTATTAAAAACTACAAAAATGTGATTTTTATGGAACTAACTCCAATAGTAATGACACGAATTTTTAATGTGGTTCATATAGATAGTTTCAACATTTTGATACATGGATTTGGCAGTGTATGATTTCCTAGAGGGGTCATAGATGAAATATGGGTGTCTAGGGGATATTAATATCTTAGAGACTTTGATTTTGAAGGAGTTATCTTGGGTAAATTTTATGTTAAATTCACACCACCCAGTCCACACAATTTGATTAAATAGTGGGAGGTGGTCTAAGAGACTGTTAGGTTCAACACAATTTTAGAAAAACTTGCAACCCCAGTTGAATTACCATGTGGAAGCCCTATAAATTATAAAAGACGTAATCCAATGTTTGGTACTCAATTTTTCTAATAGTTCATGCTAATATTGTGATGGGAGTACTTCAGACAATGGGGTATATATAGTTGGCACATAGTTTTCCTTGGAACGTGACTAAATAATGTGACCTAGTTTTTAAGGGGAAATGATAATTTTACCCTAAATGATTATGTTTTTAAACCCTACCCTCCTTTCCTTACTTTTCCAGTGTTATCCACACCCTTTCTCATGTTGGGATCTTCCATAGAGGCACATAAATTGTTTTACCATAACTCCTTGATATGAACATTGATTCTTCAATTTTCCGTCTCATTAGTTGTGCACCTATGAGTTTTATATTCCTATAATCTCATTAGTAATTGTTCTTATTCTTCATGATGTTATCTTGTATCAAGTTAATATGTAATATTTCTATTTTATTCTATAGTTTGTATGTTTTCTTCTGATCTAGGTCTAGTTTGGATCATGTACTGGATGACTGTTCTATGACAAAATTTTTGTAGGTGGTCTATACCATTTCATAGAATTTATGTGTTTTTAAAGCCAAAGTATATTGTGCCACATTTCAGGCCATATAAAAATTCTCCCAAAAAATATTCTATTCATTCGTTGATTTGTTTGACAATTGATAGATAACCCACATAGCACTTTGTGATTGTTGGATGTTATCAACCACAACTAGGACCACACATGAGATGTTTTTATATATATTCCCCCAGATATAAAACCACATCGGTCATGTGTGAGATATATCCATATTAATGGAATATTATATGAGTTAAATGATATATTATGTGAGTGATTATTCATACTTTCAATGTGTTTATGTGTATTAAAATGAATGAATGATTAATTGATAATATAGAGTGAGTTTGAAGAGCTCATGGTATTTATATGATTCTGAAGTAGGTTAAAAACATATTAATGAATGGGGATTGAATAAATAGAAATCATTTTAAATTTATAATCGATGATTTTGGGATTACATTTAATTCAAAGGATATTTCAACAAAATGTAATGTAAATGACAATGCATGCCATTGAATATTATTATCCATGGATTCAACAATATATCAAAGTCCATGGACATTTCGTCTCCATGAATTATTTATTTTATTAGATACCATGGAAATTTCTACCCCATCGATCAAAATTACATGGGATGCCTTGTAAATTACTACTCATTGTATTCAGATTTTGGTTCTTCCACTCCATTACATTGCATTAGGAATAATGGATGATTTATCATGGTTTTATGATGACCTATGTCAATGATTACATGTGTATAGAGAGCCTTGGTATGATGGAAAATATAATTTATAATTTAATCACATTAGTCATGTTATATCATTCCTAATTCTTCAGCTCATATAAACATTCTAGATTTTTTATAGACATTATTAGTTGTTGGATACTAAGTGCTATCTCGTAGCCTATTTGGGATGTTATTGGGTACTCATAAAAACATCATGTATACAGTTAGGGACTAGGTGAAGGTCCAACATTGTGATGCTGGATTGTTATGGAATATGAGTAGGGGAGAACAAGACGAGGTTGTGGATTGTGATTTTATTTGGAGACAGATCCCATTTTTTGTTTTTTACATTGGATACATGTATTCAACTATATTTTTATTTCCATGTACTTCCTACCATTATGTACATAGAAATTATATACTCAACTGTTTTTATAAGATACGAACTTTTTTTTCCGTTAACGTTGTCTTCATGTTTTGTCCTATATCAATGATTATTATTATGTTTCCTCTATTTATAAAATTATGAAACTGATGCATGAATCATAAAATGAAGGTGCAGTCTCCCCACCAAACCATCATTATAACAACCCACCTTTTTAATACATAAATTTTCATTACATTTCACATACAGAGGATCTGTAAAGTCTAGTGACTTGGATATCAGGAACATAATACATGAAAATAACGTAAACATCCTTCTAAACCACTTGTCAGGCTTATTAATTGTTCATCCTATGTTCATTAAATCATCTCATAATCTGGGAGCATACATCAAAGTAATGTGTGATCAGAAGGAAAATTAAGGGAAACAAGAGAAACATTTTAAATGTGAACTTGTGATACATCAATAAAGTCAAGATAAATAACATTAAGGCATGAAAAAGAGATAACGGGAAATATCAAAATATAAATAACGTGTTTCATAACATGAAGATATGGCTACAACATTTAACATAGACAATAATTTTTGTATCACCAAGGTCCATCCCCAAGGTGTCATTAAAAATTACCAAAGTTATTCACCAAGGTTTCGTTAAAATGGCCATCTTTAGAGATTAAGACTCTACCCAATGCAATGGGGCGCTATCAGGGTGCACCATTAATTTGTATTTATTGTCATGTGATCCACATATATCACCATCAAAAATTTCATAAATATCTCATATAGCATAAAATAAATGGGTATCTTTTCATAATCATAATGTTTTAAAACCTACTTTAGAGACATGATCTTTATGTCACTTTAATCCCACAGAAAAGGAAAGAAGGTTTATTGTATGTAAATTCCAGAATAAAAATAGAAAATTTTGATAAATATGTGAATATCACTATATAAGAAAGTGCTTTGAGTATTCACGAAATAAAATAAAATAATTTGAGAAAAAGAGAGAGACATTTTGAGACGAAAATTCTGTAGCATAAGGGCTATGTTACAAGGTTTTAGAAAATATTGAAAAGAGTGGGGACAAGGGTCCCCCACTCATAGGTGATCCATAAAATAGTAGAGGGAAAAAATATAAAGTATATACGAACAAGGTGATGATATTTTAAAGTCATACCATATTAAATGAAAAACATGTAAGGAAGACAATAATAATATTTCTCTTATGAAAATTCGGTAGCCTAACAGCGTCACTTAAAACATCAAAAAATGAATTGATGTGATAAAATTGGTTCTATCATCATATGAACTTAAAAGAACAGTATTATGGATATAGAGATCATAACCCAACATAATAAAAAGGAAATTGAAAGACTTGACATGAAAATATAACTTGAAAATGAAATGGGTGAATGAATCCCTTACAAAAATTTGGCAGCCTAACGACGCCACTTAATCATTCTTAAAATGAATTAATGAGAGTAAGAGGGGGTCTCTCATCATAAGACCTTGAAAAGGAAATTAGTATGAACATAAAATAACATCCCCAACATAAGAACATGGAGCTTAAAATAAATGACATAAAGGAGAATAAAAGAAATGAAAGAGAGAGGTAGGATCCCTTACCTTGAAGAGTAACTTCGAAATCGTGATGGTCGGGACCTTGGGAGGCTTGAGGGAACCTTTGGAGGACTCCATGGGAGGTAAAGAGACCAGAAAATCGTTGTAGAGGATTCATAAATGAAATAAATGAGGGAAAGGCTTGGTATTTAAAGGAGAAGTGAGGGGACAAAGCATTAATTGCCAAGGGACACCTCATCGGTGGTATTGGAAAAACCATGGGCATTCCCAAGGTATTCACCCATGGTATTGGACACATGGGGAACCACATACCTTATATTAATATTCATAAGTCGACCAGAATTTTTAGATAATTATTACATCCTTAATGATGTCATTAAACACATGAAACTCAGAAACTGTATTTTCACTATTCATCGAAAATTCAACTTTCTCAGAAAAATCCCAAAAATTTTCCTTATCCAAATATCAATGCTCTGATTTCAAATATGAAATCCATTTTATGGAAATAATTTTCTAAATATATTTAATTTAATTTTTAAATAAAATCACTATTCACAGAAAATTCAACAGTTTTAGAAAAATACCAAAAATTAACTTTAACGAAATATCGGTGTTCTGATTTCCAAAATGAACTCCATTTTATGATAAAAAAATTTAAATATATTTAATTAAATTTTTAAATAAAAACACTATTCACCCGAAATAAACTAACACTTAACCAATAATTTCTGACATAGTTGTTTACCTATTTTATTGAATCACATTCCTTAATTAAGGTGCCTAGATTATATTAATACTTTATTAAGTGAGGTTACTTAATATATTTGATCACATTACTAATCAGAAGCCTAAAATCACTATTCATAATTTACTATTCATCATAAATTAAGTTTATCTTATTAGTCTCTAAATTTCTTACTGAACGTAACTGTAGAATACCATTTTTTGAAAATAATTACACCATATTAATTATTCAAGGTTTACATAATTATTATTAATATATATTTTTTCTAAAATTCCTCAATAATATGCATACTATATTTATCCCGACATTTGAAAAATCACAAACTCCACCATATGAAGAAATCAAAATTTTTATTTAAATCAAAGGATTACACAAGGCAGTTACGATCTCGTTACATAGCCCCATATAACACAAGCATATGACCTAAGAGTAAGGTGTTCTAGGGTGATAGAATCTTGGGGAGGTTTGACCAACATTTCCAGAGTAGTTATTTCTATTATCTTGAACTTCTCATGTAGGCGATTCTATTCCTGCTTTACAGGATGATGTTCGTCTTTGGTTTGGTCCAGAGCAAAGCCCAAAGGTGCTACCTCCTTCCATAGTTCTATTAGATGGGCTTCGATTGGCCCGAGACTACTGGATGGGGCCATCGAATATTCATTCTATTTTAATTAATCAAGATCACATGTATTTATAGACAATAATCTCAAAATTTAGTTTCCAATGGTCATATTGGCCAATGGTCATATAACAGTCGAACCCAACGGTCTTATTTTAATTATACTAATTTTATTAAAAGAAATATTTTTGTTGTGTATAAAATAAAATAAAAAGTAAAGTTAAGAAACAAAATTTATTCCAAATTTTGGGTTATTACAATCTTCCCCCCTTAAGAAATTGTGTCCTCGTAATTTTAAAATTGGGCTTTGAAATTTCATTGAAAGTCCCACTTTAAAAAAAGTGTCAGTAAAACTGTTACTTTAAAATAAAGAATGGGATGTACAAAGGTCACTCGAGTTAACCCATACTAGGATTCCATGTAGGAAAACTTGGATATGGATGAGAAAATAAAGGGTCATGTTTTGATGGAGAGTGATGGGAAACATGATTCCGAGAAAATTAACCACAAGAAGTTCACAAACTAAAGATATGTTAAACGGTCTTTGATAACCTAGTAGTAAACGTAAACCAACAATGTTTTTTTACGTTCCTTTTCAATATTTTGAAGAAATTATTTACTATATAGAATAAAAACATAAGGAAATATTCTTACCTTCATATAGATTTTTATCCCTTAAAAGGTTTCCACTAAGACTAATCTTTTCTCCAAACAATGAGCAATCGAAAAGACCTAGTCTCATCAAAAGCACCAGAATCATTGTCTAGAGAATCACAAAATCCAAAAAAGAATGACCATCTTTTTCCCTTGTCATTTGTCATCAACAAAAATTAAAAAGGTTAGTATGAGATCATATAATACCCAAAAGGATAATCCTTTATAAAAATAAATATTACTATTAATCTCCAAAATTAAACAAAAGTACCAAAAGTTCCAGAAATACCATTCAATACAGAACCATTCTTAAAACTGTTCAAAATAATCCAAACCAAGATTGGAACAAAATACTCAGAAGGATTTAATCACATTGTCTTCCCCAATAAATCATAACATTTATCTCCAAATAACATCGACTACAGTTAAAGTATCATATTAATGTGTAATTAACATGATCACATATTCTCAATGCTAGGTTCATCATTTCCCAGAAATAACCCAAATCACCATATGTCCACAAAAAATTCAAAAATTATTACAAAAAAAATTCAACCATTTCTCCTAAATTTAAATATTGTAGTATTTTAATTTATTTAGGCAAATAGTACTCAAAAAGAGTAAACATCGTCCAAAATAACCTTTAGCATTTAATCACCAAATCATTTTCCCATACAAATTATATCCATTTGATAAAACATAAGTTTCCAAAATCAACTTATTCTTGATCTATAAAATATAAATTGCATTATTTAGTCTGAAGGGCATAATAACAAATTCATAATGCCCATATCTTGATTGGATGGCAGTTTTTGGAATATCATCGTTTTTCACCCTCTATTGATGACAACCAGAATGAAGATCAATCATAGGGAAGAATTGAGACCCCCGATGTTTGTCAAATAAGTTATCAATTCTTGGAAGAGATTATTTGTTCTTCTCTGTGATCCCATTCAATTCTCTATAATCAATGCATAGCTGCATCGATCCATCCTTCTTCTTCACAAACAGAACAAGTGCTCCCTAAGGACATAAACATGGTCGGATAAAGCCATTGTTCAAAAGATCTGGGATTTGTTTCTTTAATTACTTTAACTCCATATTTTCCATCTTATAGGGGGCCTTTGACATCAGATGAGATCCAGGTATGAGTTCAATGGAGAACTCTACCTATCTTTCTGGAGGAGGTTAGAGTAACTCCTCAGGAAATATGTCAACGTATTACTAGATGATGGGGATATTTTCTAAAAGAATAAATCCTTCGTGATAAGCTAATTTCATTTACGAATTTCTTAACTAAAAAGGATTTTATGTCTTAAAACATCATTCTTATAAAATTACATTTTTCTATAATTCATTCATAATGATTCACAAAAATCTTGCGATTAACAAAACATATCCCTCATGAGTGTCGTAACCAAGAGTGAAGAAAGTCCCTTTGTCGTCTACCAGTTCCCGTTCTAATCTAGCTCAATGTGGTGTTTTCGGGTTTTACCCATCTGTATATCTATGCCAGAGCTATCTCTATCTGCTCATATCCAGACAAGGATGTATTTTTTTGATAAACCACTTACTCAATACTCACCAAAATAATCAGAAGATTTCCCATATATAAACTTTTATATAGGTTTCTTCTTAAAGTTTTGATATCCTAATTTCCATAAATAACTAAACTATCCTTTGATACCAACTATAACATTCGGCATTTTTAATAAATAACTTTTCATTACATTTTACATACAGAGGATCTTTAAAGTCTAGTGTCTTGGAAATCAGGAACATAATACATGAAAAGAACATAAACATTCTTCTTAACCACTTGTAAGGCTTCTTCACTGTTCATCCAAATTTCATTACAACATCTCATAACCTGAGATAATAAATCAAAGGAAAGGGTCAGCAGAAGGCCCAGCAAGGGAAACAAGAAAAACATTTTACTTGTGAACTTGAGATAAATCAATAACGTCTTGATAAATAAATTTAAGGCATGAGAAAGAGATCATGAGAAATATCATAATAGAAATAAGGTGTTTCATAACATGAAGATGTGGAAAAAAAATTTAACTTAGACAATCATTTATGTATCACCATGGACCATCCCAAGGTGTCCTTTAAATTTTACCAAGGATATTCACCAAGGTATCATTAAAATGGTCATCTAAAGAGATTAAGTCTTTACCAAATGCATTGGAGCGCTATCAGGGTGCAACCTTAATTTTTATTTATTATAATGTGAGATACATATATCATTATCAAGTATTTCATAAATAACTCATATAGCATATTAGAAATGGGTTTCATTTCATAATCATAACATTTTAAAAAGAAGCTTTAATGACATGATCTTTATGTCACTTTAAACCCACAGAAAAGGAAAGAGGGTTTCATGTATATAAATCCCATAATTAAATTATAACATTTTGATATATATGTGAATACCACTATAGAATAATGATCCTGGATTATTCAATTAAAAAAATAAAAGATTTTGAGAAAAGGAGATAGACATTTTGGGACGAAAATTCTGCAGTATAACAACTATGTTACGGGGATTTAGAAAATATTGAAAAGAGAGGGGAAAAGGGTTTCCCAATCATAAATGATCCATAAAATATTAAAGGGATAGAATATAAAGGATATAAGAACAAGGTAATGAAATTTTAATGAAATACCATATGAAATGAAAAACATGGAAGGAAGACCAAAATACGATTTCTCTTATTAAAATTCGGCAGCCTAACAGTGTCACTTAAAACATAAAAAAATGAATTGATGAGATCAAATAGGGTATCTCATCATATGAAAATAAATGAACAGTATGATAGATATATATATCATACCCAAACATTGTAAAAAAGAACTTGAAAGAGTTGACATGAAAATAGAACTTGAAAATGAGAAGGGTGAAAGAATCCCTTACAAAAATTCGGTAGCCTAACAGCACCACTTATTCATTCTTAAAATGAATTGATGTGAGAAAGAAGGGGTCTCTCATAATATGATCATGAAAAGGAAATTAGGATTAATATAAAATAACATCCCCAACATAATAGCACAGAGCTTAAAATAAATGACATAAAGGAGAATACATGAAATGAAAGAGAGATGTATGATCCCTTACCATAGTGAGTAGCTTCGAAAGCCGGATGGTCGGGACCTCGGGAGGCTTGAGGGCACCTTGGGAGGACACCTTGGGAGGTAAAGAGACCTGAAAATTGTTGATGAGGATTTGTAAATGAAATAAATGAGGGAAAGTCTTGGTATTTTTAGGATAAGTGAGGGGACAAAGCATTAATTGCCAAGTGACACCTCATCGGTGGTATTGGAAAAATCATGGGCTTGCCCATGGTATTTGACCATGGTATTGGTCACATGGGGAACCTCATACATTATAATACTATTCATAAGTCGACCATAATTATTTCCTAATTATTATATCGTTAATGATGTCATTAAACACCCAAAACTCAAAAACTGTTTTTTCACTATTCATCGAAAATTCAACATTCTTAGAAAAATACCAAAAATTCACCTTAACCAAATAATGATGCTCTAATTTCAAAAATGAACTCCACTTTATAAAAATAATTTTATAAATATATTTAATTTAACTTTTAAATAAAAACAGTATTCACTGAAAATTCAACTGTTTCAGAAGAATCCCGAAAATTCACCTTAACCAAATATCTGTGTTCTGATTTCAAAAATGAACATTATTTTATGAAAATAATTTTTGAAATATTTTTAATTTAATTTTTAAATAAAAACACTATTCACCCAAAAAAACTAATACTTAATCAATAATTTCTAAAATAAATATTTAACTATTTTTTTGAATCGCATTACTTAATCAAGGTGCCTAGATTATATTAATAAATTTTAAGTGAGGTTACTTAATCCATTTGATCACATAACTAATCATAAGCATAAAATCACTATTCATAATTTACTATTCATCAAAAATTAAGTGGATCTTATTAGACTGTAAATTTTTTACTGAACGTAACAGTAGAAGACCATTTTTTGAAAATCATTACACATTATTAATTATTCAAGGTTTACATAAATATTTTTAAAATATCATTTTTCTAAAATTCATCAATAATATGCATACTATATTTATCCAGACATTTGAAAGTCCACAAACTTCACCATAAGAAGAAATCACAATTTTTACTTAAATCAAAGGATTATACAAAGAAGTTACGGTCTTGTTACATTTCCCCTTATAACACCAGCATATGACCAAACTTTAAGGTGTGCTTGTGGGATAGAATATGGGGGCAGTTCAGCCAACATTTCCCGAGTGGTGATTTTTATCATCTTGAACTTCTCACAATGGCGATTCTGTTCCAGCTTTACAAGATGAAGTTCGGCTTTGGTTTGGTCCAGTGCAAAGCCCAAAGGTGCTACCTCCTTCCCGAATTCTATCAGATGGGCTTTGATCAGCCCGAGACTACTAGATGGGGCCATAAAATCTTCATTCTATTTTAATTAATCAAGATAACTTGTATTTATAGACAATAATCGCAACATTTAGTTTCCAATGGTCATATTGACCAATGGTCATATCCTAGTCAAAGTCTAATGGTCTTTTTTTAATTACACTCATTTTATTAATAGAAATAGTTTTGTTGAGTATAAAATAAAAGAACACACAATGTTTGGAAAAAAAATTTATTTCAAATTTTGGTTTTTTACAATCATAGACCCTCACTACTAGTCCATATCTATAAACAGACGTGGTAGTGTTACTGAGGCCATGTGACCCACCATCATAGGGATTTAATGTATGGCTCCTTGTTTAGTATGATACAATGATTAAATAGAGGGTTTCTTTTTTATAGTATATATTAAATGGAATTATGGGCATGAAATTAGGAATTTATCTGAATTTGGTATTTTATATTCCTAAGAGTAGAAAACTCACATATAGGGAAAGTCAAAATCCCATGGGAATATACATGTTGTACTAATTTTTCATATTTTAGTTATCTGAGCTCACTAATGGGTGATGAACAAAGTGTTTGATGTTCTTTGGGATTCAAAATTTTCATTATAGGTCATTAAATAAATGAAGTATTGGATAATGAAACATAATATGAAATTTAGGTTTTATATGTCATCCATTATGACATTCCATGTTCACTACATGTCCAGATTGTATAAAAACCATTGTATGTTTCTTGAGTTAGATATTTAGTTATTTGAATAAAAAAATTAGGGAATTGAGAGACATAATTGATTACTCTAATTGAATTCATCTACACGACATGTTATTTAATCATAGATTTATGTAAACCCATTAAATAGAAATTCTTGACATATTGATTCATGGACCATAGGTTGGATGGGATGAAACAAATTATGTTTGGGAATAAATGGATGTTACACATCAATTTAGGAGGTGTATGGGAAATTATAAATTGTATATAGTTTTCAATATAATTCCACAATTTTACGATAATTATTATGTAAATGATAATTAATTTATGGGAAATTTAATTCCCAAATGAAAAGGGAGGTGTTTAATAGAGGTTCCTATTCAAATTTAAAGGGTTTTTTTCATCTCTCATGTAATATAATTAGACCATATATGTGAATACATGTTGTAAACATAGATCATGACTTAGACACAACTCTATAATGTGATGTATTAAGGGTCTATGGTGTTCATTATAATAGTTTCTTTTAGAAATTTCAACATTTAATATATGGTTTCGTGTTGTGAATATTTATAGAAAATTAAAATGATTTTATCTATTACCATGACGTTATTGAATCATTTATGAGGAGTGTTGATGGAAATTTATGAAATATTTCAAAGTGAAGGCTATCAGTTATGCATCATGAGGGTGACATAGAACACTATCAAGGAGTGGTGGGCCATGTTCCACCAGAAAAACCTCAGGTTTTTTCTGATATGGGGGTTGATTCCTTATTTTAAGAGGGTTTCATGTGATGTATGGAGACTATTAATGGATCCCTTCAATTTGATAGATTGTGGAAGAGCTGACACTTATATTCCATCAGGGGTATCCACCAACATTTTTGTGGGATATGGGTCTAAAAGATGTTGTGCTATAACTAGTGCTTATTATTCTAATCATCAAGCACATAGAGACTGATCCTTGGTTGATATTCGTGCTCATGAAATATATTCTATGTAGTAAATATAAGGGTCAGAGGAATGTTATGAATTAGGATTATATGTTTTTAATTATGGTTTGGCGATATATCAAATATTGTTTTTATGAAAGAAAAAATTTATGACATTAATAGATGAACAAAACAGTGGGTTTTGCACCTGGAGTAGTGTTCTTTGACCATTATTATGTAACTGACCTATTCTATAGATCATTTATTCTTTATGGTATTCTATCTTGATGATGATCCATCTAGGGAGATATTATTTGAGGATGGTCTCAAGTATTTTACACATTGATAAGTGAATGTGTTCTAGTTTACTAACATAACCAATAAAGTAAATGTGGCTCTAATTACATAACATAACATGAGTGAAGATGGTTTCTGAAGTCAGGTATTGTATCTTCTCAAACTAGTGGTTTAGTGTGAGGTGTACAGAATTTCTATTAGTGTACTTCTCATGAGGGGACTACAATCAACGATATGAGTGATAGTATTTCAATATTCAAAAATTATTATTAGTGATGGGGAAACATTATGAACTAAGATGATAGAGGCCCATTAATGATCCATTAATTTGGCATGATTATCCATACCCAATGGTTTTTAATGATCTTAAATCCATTTTATTGTGAGGTGGGTCGACATCTATTCTAATTGTTGTAGTGGGAAACCCACCATTGTGTTAGTTTAAGAGAAAGAGAACCATAGATTGTTCAGGATGATGAGGTGGTCATAGTCGATTGATCCATACACTAGTTGTACAACTACACCAAAAAATGCATACTCATGGTTTTCAGGTTGTTTGTTAGTGTCGCAGTTGTGGAATGACAAATTTAATAAATCCTATACATGAGGAGAAGAGTGTCAGACCTTTTATTGTGAGAGGTATGATCATAGAATCATATATTCAAGTATGTTCCCCTTTATTATATGGATAATTCAAAATCATTTTTATCACTTAATTTTGTGGAGATCCTTGGTCATAATGTTCAATTTTCTTTTGTCATGATGACATTTTGTGATCTGTTGGTTACTAGATTGTAGAGTGTATAGTTGTGCTGTGAGTGCCCCCTCATAGTACGTGGGTGTCAAAACATAGGATACCTCATTGTGCTCAAAATTAATGCGCGATTTCATTTCATTCTAGGGATGACATGTTCATTTCCCTACCATGATTATGTGGATTTCTATCACTGAAGGGTGACTTTCAAATCACCATACGGTGGTGTTTTTGTCCCCCATGGTTAATGTGATTTCATGGAGTGCGGAATAGGACATGAGAATCATGGTCTTAGTAATATTTTATACCTAATTTCTATAATATATTTCTATGTTCATAAAATGTGATAGATATAATTCCCTCCATTTATATATAGTTTTTGGGATATTTTCCTAGAAAAAATTTCTAGAAAATATCCCAAGAGAGTGGTAAATTTTTCTATCAAGATAGTTCTTAAACCTACACAAGTTTCCATGTCATGACCCGCCTTCACCAAAAGGGGTAAGGGACAACATATTTCTAGGAACTTCGTTCTTTAAGTTTAAGGATAGATAATGGCCCCTGAAACCCACCTTCAATAGGTCCCGGAGTGTCGACTAGCACCAAGGGTATAGAGTCTCACACAAAAATACAAGGCATTGCCCTATTTATTTTGATAGGATCGGGATATAAGATAAAAACCCCAATAATACCAAATATTAAAGTAAAGGTAAAACCAAAAGTAACCCATTCCCATATGCATGTTCAACAGTAAATGGTACAATCCACAAAAAAATCAAAGGTAAATTACCAAGAAAAAGAAAAATGACAATTGCAATTTCCCCAAGGTCCGAGCTAGTAAGGTCCTGCAAGATCCCTGATGTCCTCCAGGAAACCATAATGTATTTTTATATATGTAGGGTGAGCATACAAGTATGCCAAGTAGGGAAAATCAAAATCTCTCGTGCACAAGTGGGGAAGAATTCTAATGCCCTGTGAGAAATGAGAAACCAAAACACCTAGCAAGGAAAACTATCCACCTAAGACTCACCAAGGAACACTCCCCAAATAACTAAATCCAAGTAAATTATAGTAATAGAACATTAATAATTGGGTACCGCATGCCACATTCCCACCGGTTATTGAAGACATCCTACGCATCGAACCAATCCAGCCATTCTCACCGCAATCCCACTGGAAAACCCCACCCGCACAAACCTGGGCCATTACCTGACCACAGTCCCACTGCCAAACCCCACCCGCACACACCTGGGCCAGAGAAACTACTGCCATGCTTGAAGAAACCTAGGCCTCATCCCGAAGACACTTGGGAAACAACCTGCCCGCAAACACCGGTGCCAACCACCACAACTACCATGCCCAATGATTTTTGGGCTAATAATGGACTTCAGGCCATCATAGCCTGCCCGAAGAGTCTTGGGTAATTCAGGAGAGGGAGAAAAAAGGATCTAATAACCAGCCACTCATAGGAGTGTTGGGAAAAATACCCTCCCCATGGAATGGGGTGTTCGGCACTAAGTGCTCAACTTGGGTGGGAAACGAATAAAAAACATAAGAAATACTATATATGTATAGGTAAAAAGCACTCAGCACAACATAGGGCTTCTGAAGACCAACCTAAGCACATACATCCTCGTGACTATTCATTCGTAAGAAACACAACAATACACGGAAAAGTCACAACTCATTCCCAAAACTAACTCCTCATTTAAATCATTCTAGTTTCATGCACAATCAAACCCATTTTTGTGAATTCTACACTACTGGGAAACTAACAGGCATAACCACAAGCCAGAGGAAAAGAGAAATATCCAACATCAATTTAATCATACATGCCTGGTTCTCTTGTAAGTTACAACAACAAAAGGGGATTAGTGAGATCCCTCAAAGTACTGGAAGCAATGAAAACCTCACAAAAGGGATAAGTGAGATCCCTCGAAGTACTGGAAACAATGCAATCCCCGAGACACAACCCCGTTTTCCCAAAACCAGGAATCAACGATTTCTCAACAATAGTGGATCCCACCTAAGTTTGTGTCATAGCAAAGCAACCACACTCTTCTGACTCACAACCAAGAGTATAGCATCCTCACCCACATCACCCCATAGGAAATCTAACAGAACAAAACACCCAGCACCAAAATAGAGTTGGGAAACTTCCAGGTTCAAGAACATCATTAATCATTTTCATCTTTTTGTTGGTTATCTGAGGTGACCACATTGGGTTTTATGTTTACTGGGTAGGAATTTAATCTACTGAGTTAACTTGATTAACCAACTTCCAAGTTGCATACATTTAAACGTCACAGTAGACAAGGGTTCATTAATGTGCAAGGAAACCACCAACGACCATGATTTTTAGTGAGCATAGGCCCACACAATTCAGAACACATATCATCATAAAAGAGTAAAACAGAACTTCGATCACACCCCCCTTAATTCTTTAATGGTCCATTCATTATATTCATTAAGTTTGGTTTCATCATTCCACATATAATTAATAATGAACCCACCCTGAATGATACACAGTAAGGAGAGATGAAGGAAAGTCCATATTTGATTGTTCGAAGATCGAAGTTCTGCACCAAGAACAGGGAAAAGCACAACTTGTAGGGGAGGGATGTTGGGAACTCCAAACGCACTATGAAGAAAAGGAAGCTAACCACGATGAAGAAGAAGGAAGAATAAATTCTCGTGCAATATATATATATATATATATATATATATAAAAGATTTTCTTCTTACTGGATATGGGGATTTGAACGACTTTAAATTCGGATCGTGGTTCCCCACGCGGTTGGATGGTCACACATGAAGAAATTAATTGTTATTTAATATCCCCCATTGGGGAGGTTCATCGGGATTTTCGGTATTAATTATGGGATATAAATGGTTCTGAACTAGTTGAAAAGGGTTAAAAAGGCCCAAAAGAGGTGTTACAGGAAACACTATTAAAGAGAAACCCGACAAGGATGGGTGACACCGATCGGTCACGCCGATCGGTCGTGCCGATCGGTCACACCAATCAGTCATGCCGATCAGTCGCATGTCGATTGGTTGCACGTCGATCGGTCGCATGCTGATCGGTCGCACGCCGATTGGTCACACGTCGATCGGTCTCACACCGATCAGTCGCACACAGGTCAGTCACACACAGAAATGACGTCCTACCATAGAGAAGTCACCCTTAAGATTCATAAATTGGAAAAGGGATGGACTGTGGGGGTCTGGGTCATCACCTCAGATACCTCTCAAAGCATTCTCGCCTTCGTGAATTTAAAACCAGACATGAAGAATGGAGGGGGGGGTCCGAACAACCACCCCTGAAGATACCTCTCAGGAGTGAAACTCTCTGACACATTGGAACACCTTCCCTCTTTTAGAAACCATGCATCATTTAATGTTCAAGATTTCCAGTAGTATAGGTTAGAGTGTTTCTTCCTCCATGTCAAGATACAATCCGCTTTGGGCGGTACTGACTCGCCCACACGGGTTTAATCGCATCCACCTTAATGCGTCTTGATTGGGGATCGGGTTCTCCCCTCCCTGTAGTCCGTATTTTTCACATGCATCTAAAGAATAAGGAAAACCATACATTCAATTATTAACACGGTAATGTGTTCCATCACAACCAAGTACAAAAAGCAGAACCTCTCAAAATAGCTCTGGGTACTGGGCGTGCATATGCATCTCCCGTTCCCATGTACTTTCATGAAGCCCACCATGACTCCACAACACACAAACCAGAGGAATGGTTCATCCACGGAGCACCTTCTCCTCACGATCCTCGATCATCACTGGTCACTCCACGAACGTTGCATCGTCCTCGATATCACGCTCTATCTAGTCAAGGATGTGTGAGTTGTCGTACAGATACCGACGAAGATAGGACACATGGAAGACATCATGCACTCTTTGTAGCTGTGGTGGCAATGCAAGCTGGTCAGCCACCATTCCAACCCGCTGCAACACCTCGAAGGGCCCGACGAACCTAGGGGAAAGTATACTTCCCCTGCCGAACCTCTACTGCCCATGTTGAGGGGAGAACTTCAATAACATGTGGTCCCCGACCTCAAACTCCCAGGGTCTCCTTCTATTGTCAGCATATGACTTCTGCTGATCCTGATCCGCCTTCATCCTCTCTCGTATACACTGCACCTTCTTTGTCATGCTCTGCACCACCTCTGAGAGAAGGACGCCTGCCTCTCCGACATCTGTCCAGCAAACGGGTGAGCGACATGGAATCCCATACAAGGCATCGAAAAGAGCCATACCAATGCTAGAGTGGTAGTTGTTATTGAAGGAGAAATCTACAAGAAGCAAGATTCACACCCAAGATCCCCAAAGTCCAGAACGCATGCTCGCAACATATCTTCCAAGGTCTAAATGGTGTGCTCTGTTTGTCCATCTGTCAGGGGTGGAATGCAGTGCTAAGTCATAGTTGGGTGCCAAAAGCATGTTGCAATCCCCTCTAGACCTGTGAGGTAAATCGTTCATCCCTATCAGAAACTATGGACCTCGGAACTCCAGGAAACCACACCTCCTAATCTGTATACCACTGTGATAATGCATATACTGCTCCTGACTCCTTGATCTCCAGAAAGTAAACCAATTTCATCAACCGGTCCACCACTACCCAGATAGCATCATAGACTCCTTGAACCCTGGGTAGCCATGTGATGAAATACATCGAGATGACATCCCACTTCCACTCGGGATGGTCTAAAGGCTGCAACAAGCCACCTGGAACACAGTGTTCATCCTTCACCAGCTGACACACTAGGTACATTGCTACGAACTCTGCTACTGCTCATTTCACCCCGGGCCACCAAAACTATCTCCTCAGTCCCTGTTACATCTTGGAAACTGCCGGTTGCACCCCTAGGGGTGAGTTGTGGAACTCACTAATAACAACCTCATGCATCATCTCTGGAACAAACAACTTTCCTCAGAAAAGCACCTGATTCTGACCATCCTCCATCCACCCATCCGGAGCATCACCTTGGTTAACCTGGTCACACACCACTTCTCTTTCTGAGTCTCCCTACTGTGACTCCTCTAACTGCCGTAATAGAGAGGATTGTATTGTCATCTGACAAAGGAATCCACTACCACCATCCATCCTCACATCCAGGTGTAGTGCAGCCAACTTTTCCATCGCCTTCCAAGCATCTGCCGACTCTCGAACTGCATCCTTCTACGACTTCCTACTCGAGGAATCAGCCAGCACATTCCCCTTTCCTAAGGTGTAGGAAAACTAGAAGTCATAGTATTGAAGGAATTCCATCCACCTTTGGTGTCGCAAGTTCAGGTCCTACTGGGAGAAGACATACTTCAAGCTCTTGTGATCGGTGAAGACCCCGAAGCGCTCCCCAACGAGGCAGTGCCACCACAACATTAGTGAGAACACGACCGCCACAATCTCCAGATCATGGGTGTAATAATTACGCTCATGGGGACATAACTACCTAGACCCATAGAAGATCACACATTGCCACTCCATCAACATACATATGTGGCCTTTCCATGAATCATCACATAACACCTCATATGTTTCCCCTTCTTCTAGTAGCCCTAGCACGGGGGCACTACCCAACTTCTCCATCAGATGGCTCAAGCCTGCCTCGCACTGCCCATCCCATACGAATGCTCGATCCTTCTTCGTCAAAGTTGTCAAAGGTGCTGCAGCTCAGGAGAAGTTGGGAACAAATCTCTAGTTGTAACCAGCCAGCCCGAGGAAACGACAAACCTCTACCACATTCTTGGGTGCTACCCAATAATCAACCGCCTCGACCTTCAATTACTCCACTACTATCCCATGCTCGGACACCACATGCCCAAGGAAGTTCACTTCTCTCATCTAGAACTTTCACCTAGACAACTTCCCAAAGATTTGGTGCCGTTGGAGGACCTATAAAACCATTCTAAAGTGCTCAATGTGATCCTCCTCTGATCTTGAGTAGATTAATATGTTGTCAATAAATACGACTACGAACCCATCCAGGTACTCCCGGAAGATAGATTTCATGAGCCCCAGGAACACAGTTGGAGCGTTCCTAACACCGAACGAAATGACTACAAACTCGAAGCGCCCATATCTACACCTGAAGGCAATCTTCGATATGTCAACGTCCCTCCCCCTCAGCTGGTGGTATCCTGACCGCATGTCAATCTTAGAGAACCAACCTGCTCCCTTCAGCTGGTCAAAGAGATCGCTTATCCTTGGGAGGGGGTAACGGTTCTTGACCATTACCTGGTTCAGTCTCCAGTAGTCTATGCAGCGCCTGAGACCACCATTCGCCTTCTTGGTGATTAAGTCTGGAGCACCCCATGGCGACGCACTTGGTCGATCAAAACCCTTCTTTATCAGATCATCAATCCGAATCCACAACTCCTGTAGCTCTGAAGGTTCCATCTGGTAGGGAGCCATCGAAATCAGATGAGCACCAGGGATCATGTTTATCCCAAACACGCTGTCACATTGAGGGGGTAGAGTCGTCACCTTTTTAGGGAAGACGTCCATAAACTCACTAATGACCCCTGGAACATCCACCATCTCTGAATCAACGACTCCACTGATAGGTTGGAAAACGAGGAGAGGAGGGGTTCCCCTCGCTTATTGATCCCCTGGAAACTCCGCTCGCCAATGAAAGTCACATGTCGGCCGCCCAAGTCTGAAAACACAAACCTTCCTCGATAGCAGTCAATGACGGCACAAATAGAACTAGTCAGTCAATGCCTAGGATGACATCGTATGATTGTATCTTCAATAGTAGAAGTTCCCTGACTGACTGATGTGGCCCTACAATCAGACTGCATCCCCGAAAAACATACAACAAGTCGGTCTAACCTACAACTGGTGTGCTCAAAACCAGCGGCACTGGAAGTCTCTCAACATCTAAACCCAGAGCATGGGCCAGACTCAGTGTAACAAAGGAGTTCAAAGCTCTTGTATCGAACAAGGCATGTGCAAGGGTACTAAACAAGATGATCGTACCTCGAACGACTTATGGCCCTCCTAGAACTGCTGCCTCCGTGACCTGAAACTGCCCACGCCCAGCTCCTCTGCCTCTCGACTATCGGCCACCACCCCAACTACAAACAGGTCTAGGTCCCTGATGAGCACACTGAGGTCGGCGTCCTCCTACAACGTCTACCCTCGAAGGAGTGGGAGCCCGCTGCCCCTATTGCTGCTACTAAAAGGGCCTAGCTGGGAACTGCTTCTACTGAGGTGGGTGATGGAACTGCCCACCCCCACCGTACTGTATTTTTTCTAGGAACTGATTTCGAAGGTGCCCATGGCTTCCACAGATGATGCATCTCAGCCCTGGGCCCAAAAGAAAATGGCGAGGTCCAGAAGGTCGGAACTGGAACTGCTGAGGCCTACTCCCTGCTGGTCAAAACCTAGAGGGTCCTGATGCTGGAAGCCTGCTGCTGAGGGCCTTACCCTTTGATGAGCCCAACTGGATCCCCTCTTGTGACACACCTCCCAGCGAGTGCATCCTCTCCACCACTTCATCATTTTTCTACACCTCTAGATTTGTCGTTAGGGTGAAGGGAGTGACAACATATTGAAGAGAAGTTCGGAGTGCCTCCTCTAAACGTCTCACCCGAGACTCCTCATCTGGAAAGTGGTCCATAGTGAAGTGAAGGAGATCCTTGAACTTGATCCCCAACTCTCTCACTGACATAATCCCCTGTTGGAGGGAGAGTAGCTTCTGCCTCTTCTCATCCTTCATCGTGGAAGATAAGAATTCCACCTGGAACTCATTCTCGAAGTCTTCCCACACCACCTTGGTCTCCCTATTCTCCCCAAGATAAAGCATCCAACATGGATGCACTACTCCACAAATATAGATTATATCCAGAGGAACCCAGTACTCTGTTGGAGCCCAGATCAAGCTGAAGGCTATCACCGTCTCCCTGTCTACACATCTGAGATCCTGCCCTCGTACTTCCCTAGGGTATGTCGCTGAAAGGATCAAAGCTTTTTCGGCCACTGATCATCCTCCTCCTCTCGGTCGTACCTCTGCCGATCGGCCAAGTCAACCTCCTAGGCCTCGATCGCCCACACTACTGGTGGTCACCTCCCAGGTGCCATAGCCGCAAGGTAAACAAGGATTGCCTAAGCCCGAGTAGTGTAGAATATTTTTTCTTAAATTTTCTTAGACTTCTTTATTTATTTTGGAATTCTCAAGACACCCATGAAACATAAGAACACAAGTCATTATGATGAATTTACCTTTCCTAGGTTCCCTACCCTGCAATCAGTTTAGCCTCCCTTGGTCGTTCGGTAGGTCCAGATTCCTTGCATCGGATCACATGGTGCCCTAAAATATCATGTCTTATCCAATATTCCCTTGACTAATTCACGCACCAAGGTCACCCAATGTTGTTTCCCAACCACCCCATGCAATCCTCGCGGTGCCTAACATCAGTCCCCATCCTATCTGTCCACCTGCCTCTGATACCATTCTATCATGGCCAGCCTTCACCAAAAGGAGGGAAGAGACAATAGATTTCCAGGACCATCCTTCTTTAAGTTTAATGAGAGATAATGACCCCCAAAACCCACCTTCAATAGGTCCCAGAGTGGCGACCAGCACCAAGGGTATAGAGTCTCAAACAAAAATGGATGGCATTGCCCTTTTCATTTTGATAAGATCGGGAGATCAGACAAAAACCACAACAATACCAAAGATGAAAGTAAAGGTAACGCCAAATTAACCCATTCCCATATGCATGTTCAACAGTAAATGATACAATCCACACAAACTACAAAGGTAATGTACCATGAAAAAAGAAAATGACAACATCAACTGCCCCAAGGTCCGAGCTAGTACAGTCCCGCACGATCCCTGAAGTCCTCATGAAAAACTAAAAGAAGCTTCATATACTTAGGTTGAGCATACAAGTATGCCTAGTAGAGAAAACCAAAATCTCTTGTGCAAAAGTGGAAAGAATTCTAATGCCCTGTGAAAAAAGAGAAACCGAAATACCTAGCAAAGAAAACTATCCACCCAAGGCTCACCAAGGCACACTCCCCAAATAAAGTAAGTAAAGTAATGTATATTAATAGAACATCAATATTTGGGTACCCTGCGCCACATTACCACTGATTATTGAAGAAATCCTATGCATCGAACCAATCCCTCCATTCTCACCGTAGTCCCACTACCAAAACCCGCCCACACACACCTGGGCCATAACCTCACCGTAGTCCCACTGCCAAACGCCACCCACACAAACCTGGGCCAGAACAACTACTACCACGCCCGAATACACCTGGGCCTCATCCCGAAGACACTTGGGAAACAACCTACCCTCAAACACCTGGTCCATCCACCACAACTAGCCTGCTCGAAGATTCTTGTGCTAATAATGCACTTTAGGCCATCACATCCTTCTCTAAGGGTCTTGGGCTATTAGGGAAAGGGAGAAGAATGTAGCTAATAACTAACCACTCATATGAGTGTTTGGAAAAACACATTCCCCATAGAATGGGGTGTTCGACACTAAGTGCTCAACTTGGGTGGGGCGCGAATAAGAAACATATGAAATACAATATATGTATAGGTAATAAGAACTCGCCCAAGCATAGGGTTTCCAAAGACCATACTATGCACAAACAGCCTCATGACTGTTCATTCGTAAGAAACACAACACTCACGGCCAAGTCACAACTCGTTCCCTAAACTAACTCCTCATTTAAATCATTCTGGTTTCATGTTCAATCAAACCCATTTAAGTGAATTCTACACTACTAGGAAACTCATAGGCCTAACCACAAGCCAGAGGAAAAGAGAAACAACCAACATCAATTTAAGTATTCATACCCGGTTCTCTTGTAAGTTACAACAACAAAAGGGGATTAGTGAGATCCCTCATAGTAGTGGATTGAAAGAAAACCTCAAAAAGGGATAAGTTAGATCCCCCGAAGTACTGGAAACAATGAAAATCCAAGGACATAGCCTTGTGTCCCCAAAACCAGAAACCATTGATTTCTCAACAATAGAGGATTCCACCACAGTTCATGTCACAGCAGAGCAACCACATGCTTCAGACTCACAACCAAGAGGATCCCATCCTCGCCAACATCACCCAATAAAAAATCAAACAGAACAAAACACCCACCACCAAAACAGAGTAGGGAAACATCCGGGTTCAAGCATGTCATTCATTATTTTATTCTTTCTGTTAGTTATTCGGGGTGACCACATAGGGTTTTATGTTTACTAGGTATACATTTAATCCACTGAGTTTACGTGATTAACAAATTTCCAAGTAACAGTCATTTAATCATCACAGAAGAAAAGGGTTCATTAATGCGCAAGTAATACCACCAATGGCCATGATTTTCAGTGAGCATAGGACCACAAAATTAACAACACATATCAACATAAAAGAGTACATCAGAGCATCGATCACACCCCCTCTTCATTCTTTAATGATCAATTCATTATCTTCATTAAGTTTGGTTTCATCAATCCACACAAAAACAATAACGTACCCACCCTGCATGATACACAGTAAGGAGAGACAAAGGAAAATACATACTTGATTGATCAAAGATCTATGTTCTACGCCATGAATAGGAAAAAATGAAACTTGCAGTGGAGGGACGTCGGGAACTCCAAATACACTATGATGAAAAGGAAGCCAACCAAGAGGAAGAAGAAGGAAGAAGAAATTCTTGTGCGATATATATATAAGATCATGTTGTTATAGGATATGGGAATTTGAACAGCTTTAAATTTGGATCATGCTTCCCCATGAAATTTGGTGGTTACACATGATAGAATTAATCGTTATTTAATATCCCCCATTGGGGAGGTTCCTTGGGATTTTTGGGTATTAATTATAGGATTTAAATGGATTTGAACCACGTGAAAAGGGTTAAAAAGGCCCAAACAAGGTGTTACGGGAAAAATAGTATAAGAGAAACCTAAAAAGGATGGGTGATACCGATTGGCCGCAAACCGGTCGTTCGCACACTGAAATGACGTCCTACCACTGAGACATCACCCTTAAGATCCGGAAATTGGCATTGGTATGGACTGTGAGGGTCTGGGTCATCATAATCCATAGCTCTTTATTTTATGTCTACTATTGAGTTTTAGTATCTTGAGAGGTAAGTATAGGTCCTGGGAGGGAAGGGGATTATACACCATTGTACATATTGGTGTTGTTAGCCGGTCTTTTTTTCACGTAGTTGGACTATAACCTCAGGATTTCCATGGATTACAATTGTTTGAATGAACATGTGGTCATGTATTGGTATCCATTTCATGATATGGATGATATCTTTTGTTAGGACCAAGATGATGATGAAGGTGATTGTTTTCAAGTGTTCCCTTTTGTTTTAAAGGAAGCTTGATTGATGAATGGAAATCACTTCACATTGCATTTAGTAGAAATTTGGAATGAAAAATAATATTTAGAAAAATTGGACTCCCGCCATTAATAGAAGTCCTTCATATAAAGAATTAATAGTTTCAGAGAAATGGGTCTGATTAGACACACATTGGGCCTTGAATTGGGGAATATCGTACTAAGGAATTGATTAAAATAAAATTGACAATAGATCAGAAAGAAATGTGATGATGCTTTATAAATTTATATTTCATATCAATAATAAGTTTATTAGAGAGAGAATGATGCAATAATGATGGAATAAAGGGTAAAATTCGTTTCCTAAATCATATCAAGATTAATTGTATATGATTTTATGTGAAGAAAGAGATATTGATGATTTTATTCAGAATAGTCTGATCTATATAGAATGAAAAAGGGTGGTAAAAATCAAAACAAGGATAATAATTCTCATGAATTTTCACACCTAAGAAAATTTTACTCATCGTACTCGTATTTATGGAAATATTATTTAGAATAATCATACATTGTATTCATATTCAATGGATTTGAATGAAATAAGGAATTTGGAATTAATGTAATATTACGTCACTCACCACTGTATAGTTTGATGATGTCGAATCTATTCTCAAATATTATTAATGTCATGATGTAATAAACGATACAAGCATAAGTTTATGACAGAAATTGTTGAAGCCTATGTTATTGACATCAATGCATCATATTCGACTTTCCATCATATACAACAATTTTTGTTTTCAAGAAATGCCAATCGAAAAGGAATTGAGTTGATGCGGAAAAAAACACAATGATGGAAATCGATCAACCATAAAGTCAACCATTTAAATGGGATTGAATAACATCATTCTCCATTCAAATGGATAAATTTAATTTCTAATTAAATGATATTGATGTGTTGTCAGAGGGGAGCTTGAAATTAAAATATTATTTTATCTCTATATATAATAGATCTATTTATTAAAAAAATCATATTATGGAATCGAAATAAAACTAGAGACTAAAAAGAAATTCTGAAAAAGATATGAAGATTATAGAAGAAACGATATGATTTGAGAAGAGTTGACTAATTCATAAATGCACCCAAAATTTTAGTGACAATAATATTTGGTGGAATTTGAGATAACAGAAATGAATTTTGGATCCCTTCTAAAATGATTCATGGGTCACCTAAATAATGGTAGTGTACACTGAACTTTTTCTAATTGATATATTATTCATTGTAGAAGAGAGAGAATAACTGAGTTTCTCAAATAGATTACAAATATTTGTATTCATATTTATTGATGAATTATTGATGTAATGAGTTGAAAGAATAAGAGAAGAGATCACATCAATGTATTCAACTGATTATCATACTCAATGATTATCATATTCATATGATTACCATATTCTACTATTACATTATACTTGGCTGGTCATCATATATAGATAGATAATCAGATCAATATTCTGTATTGGGAATTAACAAAATAGGAGAACGGTGTTCTGAATTATCTCAATCAATTTTAGAGGTGGAAATTTATCTTTACTATTTTTGGAGAATGTTATTTAGTTTTCTGTATCTGAAAAAATTGAACTAGGAGAAATTTTATAGAAAGAAACATACTAGGATAAACATACTAGGGAGAATCGTAGTGAGAAGATTCAAACATAGTTTATCTTAAAAAATTCCATGAGGTTATTACCGTCTCCATGGTAATAAATTGAAGAATTGTTTTTAAAACATGACAATTATTGAATAATGATATGAATCGTAGGTGACATGAGTAGTTACAAAATCATTGTACTACTATATTTGTTTAATAGGGTGAAGACATACCATGGGTACATGTATTTTAATTGAATAATGAAACTAGTAAATACTTGACTTCTTGTGGATGTGTGTTTGAATTTTTATCAGTATAGAATATAATCATTAAAAAGAGGGTAGTGATTTTCATTTGAATGTAATAATTAATTGAAAAAATATCACTGATTCACACCATCACACTATTAGTGATACAAATATCTAGATAGAGAATTAAAAAGTACTATCAATGCATGGTCTTCATCATTTATTATTTCCTGATGGAAAATATGAATTATGTTAATATTAGAGGTACTCAGGTAATTAAAGGAGAGAATAGACATATCTAGATATTTAGAATGTTTCCTTATCTTATGGCTATTGGATATGATGTTCTTGAAGCTGCAACAAATGGGATTCATCATATTGAATTTAAATACCCTTTTAAAAATATGGATAATAAGAATATAGAGATTGAAGTAAGGGACAAGAAATCAATATTATCATTAACTTCAGAATGTGATTTCAAAATTATGAAATGAGATTGCATTAAAATGGTATATGGTTTAAATTGAAAAACATATATGAAGGAAAAAAACATGAAATAAAGAAAAACATCATATATGGAGGTGGGTGTGTTCATATTTAATGATGACTGAGTATGAATCTATTGTGGACTTCATTACAATTTTAAATGACATTTATTGTACTATCAAATATCTTTGTGAAAATCTACATGATTCTAAAATTTTGGAATAGATTTTCAGAATACTTCCTTATAAGTTTGATGCAAATGTTTATTCATTGGAAGACATTGATATTTCAAAATTATCTCTTGATTACATACATACCACTCTCTTCACTTATGAAATGAGAATGTAGTATTCTATGAAAAGGAAAACCAATGATGATTGAAAAAAATGTGTGAAGGCTACGAAGAAATAAAAATAATTTTTTTATTAAAGATAAATCAATTGAATAAAATTATAAATATGAGGTATGTAAAAATTTGGATGATATTTTATCCTTGTTTTATAAAAATATTAGAATAGGTGAATGGAAATATAATGGGAATCCCCCCTTAAATTTTTTTGAATGTTTATTCATTTGTCAATTTTCTTCCCATTGTCCTCTAATATATATTTAAGATGATAGAGATAAAAAATAATGAAATCCAACAATATCATGAAAAAAATATATTGAAAAGGAAAATCTTATTCCATAGGAAAATATAATAAATTCTAACAATCCAATGTATATGTTTCATTTCTAAAGATGAAAAAAAATATTTTAGTAATACTTAATCTAAAAAATATAGTGAGTATCGTGTTGAAAATACTTTTAATTAAACAATGAATGATTCATAGTTAAGAATCAGTTGTTCTGAAAAAATTGAATCGAAAAAAGGAATATCATTTGAAAGAAGAGTTGAAAGAATAATTGAGAAAGATCATAATTATGGAAATGAAAAAAAAAATTGAAGGATGAATAGCCCTCAATAAGTAATTAGGAATGTTATAATGATATGGAAGTGATTTTGGTAAAATAAATTAATGATTTAGAGAAATCTATTCAGGCTTAATAGAATCATAATGGTAATAATGAAGTGACGTTGAATAAAAATGAAGAAGAGATGGAACATGTCTAGGAAGAGTTATCTCAAGCCTATATAGGAAGTAAATATTACAAAAAAACCTATCTTTGATGTTGGTGAAAGTTAAAATATTGATAAACCTAATAAGGATGATAGAAATATACCTTTTATGGTTGAAAAAAATGGATATTCTTTTGAAAAGAGTAAATCTGGGAAAGTCATGTATGTTTCCAAGAAAAAAAACGGAAATTCAGTAGTCTCAATGAACCCCAAAACATAAAATACTTTGACTCAATAAAAATATAGAAAAGTTCCAAATAATTTTTGATCAGATAAATACAAAATTAAAATGATGACTATGATTGAAAATAGAATGGTTGGTGGATTATAAAGGAAAGTGGAGGAGGTTGTTGAGAATCTTAAACAAAATTCTTATCAATAAGGATGTTTTAGGGGAAAATACACTTTCTATAGATACTAATTGTATTATGGTGGATTTAAGAACATGACCAATATGTGTTGGTTTTACTAAAAAAATTAATATAATTCAATATTCTATTAAATAAAGTTTTTAGGGGAGTTAATTTTATCACAATAAGAAGAATGAGAAGGTTTTCATTGAAAAAACCTAGGAATGGTAGAGTAAGAATTGAAAATAGGACCCAAACACAGAAAAATATTTGTGAATGATGTGAACAACTTGTAACACTTGTAAAAGGATTTCATGGATAGTTACAGTCAAACAAAATGATCCTTAAAAATTCTCAAAATCATAAGGTGAAGAAAGAAACAAAATATGAAAAATCTAATGTCGTTGAAAATGAAACAAATGCATAAAAATGAGAAGGACATTAGATTATTGATAGTGGGTGTTCACATTATATGATATGAGATTAATTTTTATATTAATGGGAATGAATTTATGGAAGGAATAGTGACATGTGTAATTTATGAATTAATAAAAAATAAAGGACATCAGTCAGCTATCATTGGGAAAGGAAATATGAAATCCAAGAAACAATTTTATGTTGAAGGGATGAAAATAAATTTATTATGTGTTTAAAAATTCTGTGGTAAAGCTAAAAAAGTTATCATAAAAAAAGATGGATTTTTTTAGAAAATTCAAGATAATGGAAAGATAGTTACAAGAGGCCAACACAGAAAATGAAAATTATTTTTGGTTGGTGAAATAAAAAAATATTATTACATGATTATGGTGGATGATAATAGTTTTTTCCTAAATGTATTTGTCACATGCGTTAAAAAAATTATAATATTATTTAAAATAAAATGTGTGAGAAATTATTGATTTTCCATGATGAATAGATTGATGTCACACTCTTTTTTAGAATGAAATGATTATGAAATTCCGTGCATAAAAACAAAAAGATTTGTTCTAGAAAATCGTTCGAGATGATTCATTTTGATATATGTGCGCTAATGTGGAATAAATAAACAAATGGAGATAAGTAATTTATTAGATTCGTTGATGATTTTACTCACACTAATTGTGTTATTTATGTGAAACATATGATAAATGTTTTGAAAATATTTCAAATCATTAGAAGGAAATTTGAAAAGCAATATGAGTACTCAATAATGAAGTTGAGTACTTAAAATAGATATAAATAAAAAAGTGAATAATTTTTAATTTATCTTATGATGGGTGGAATGTTTCATGAGTATTGTTCCACATACACTCATCAACAAAATGGGGTCACTAAAACAATGAATAGAGGTCTGGTGGTATTGGGAAGAATCGAGTTACTTGATCATTGAAATTCTCATTACATTGGGATGTGAGATATGAGTACTACTATTTATATCTAAATCCAACATTTCGGTAGTGTTGATTCGAATACGACTCCAAATGAATTGTTTTATTGAAAAACTCTATTTCTTTAACACTTAATAGTTTTCTGGAGTCAGTGTATTATAAAAAGGAATCATGCTGGTTTTTTAAATTTAGAGTAAAAAGGTGAGGATAAAATTTTTCATGGATATTATTTGGATGGAATATGTTATATATGCTTAAATATTGTAAGAATAAAATTACTTGTGGAAATAGATTATGTGAATGCTATGGAAATTTCATATAAAGTATACATACTTAGGTAGATGAGGATGTTCATCAAGGGAAGGAAATTTTTTTGATAAATATACATACAATTGGGTTCTTAATCAAGAAGATGAAACTAACTCAGATATTTTAGTGATGATGAAGATACTCAAAAATCATATCCAACGATGAGAAAATCAGTTAAAGATCATATTATATTTTGTGATCAACAAAAAAAGGTTCAAAAAAGAAGAATATTAATTTCCATTACTCATACTACTATATATAAAAAATTTGATCTAAATGACGTGAAAATTTATTTTGAGTATCCAAAACGTATTGAAACTATGAATAAAAAATTGTATCATACTGAAAAGAATGATACATGGGTAGTCATAGCCATGAATGAAAATTAAAAAAATTGTTACAAAATGGGTTTTCTGAAACTATAATGGTGAAGAATGTGAAGTTTTAAGAAACCAATAATGATTATATTGCAATGAGTATTCACTAATTAAAGGTATTGATATTGATGAAACATTTCTCTGAATACATGATTTGAATTTATTTTAATTTTTCATTCTATTATTGTACAATGATGTTACATAATCTTTGAAATGGATGTAATATATGAATTTGTAAATGGTGATCATGATGAGGATGTTTAAAATGAAAAACCATTTGGAATTATTTTTGCAACAGATAAATGTTTTGTGTGTAGATTAAAATACGATTTATATGGGACATTACAGTATTTGAATTCATGGTATTTCTTATTGGATACATGTTTATGGAAGATGAACATTAACAAAGGAAGAGTGGACACATATATTTTTTTCAGATAAATTCAAGATTATTCCCTCATCATATTGTTTATGATAATGACATCATCATATCTGGTAATTATGAAATATTTTAGGAAAGATTTTTTAAAGAAATGAAAAAGTTGTATGAAATGCCTATGAAGGGGGAAATGAAATATATTAATTAGTTACAAATAAAAAAAACATGTTAATATGTTTTTCTTTAATAATAGATCAATTATAACGATATTATTAAGACATTCAACATTGAGAACTCAAATCCTCTATACAAATTGATATCATTGGGATAAATTGTATCAAAATGTGGAGAAGGAAAATAAGTTGATTAGAATGAATCTTGAAATATCATTAGATGTTTTTTTGACTGAATGCCTCATGACATGAAATTATTTATATTATTATATTACGTACATGAATTTTGATTTCCCCAAAAAAATAAAATTCATTTTATAGAAAAATAATTCATAGATACATCAAAGGAACAATATAATTCATAATCAGATATGGAATCTAAGATATTATTGAATTGATGGGATATTCTGATGCTGAATGGGTAGGAAATTATAATGATTTAAGACCCACATCTGGTAGATTATTTATTATTAGAATAAATATTCTTATTTGTAATTAATATTTTTTAGTAAAACTCAATAAAACTAAAGATGATTATGTTGCAGTAGTATAAGTCACTACACAACTTATGTGGATGAAAACACAATTAAAATACGTACATGTTGAAGTGATGTTACCCTTGCTATTGGGTTGTGAAAATCAGGGTTCAATCAACCACACCATGAATCTAGTCCAATATTACCAATAAAACACATTGCTATCAAATTTCATTTCATCAAATAGCATGTGGAGAATAATTTATTGAAGTAATAATATGATCCATGATTGGAAGAAGTTGTTAACATTTTCAAAAAACCATTACCATCAGAATTATTATTTATAATGAGGATGAACATGTGGGAATAACTGATTTCCCATCTAGGTTGGGGTATTTTTTGGTACCCACACTCAACAAACCTTTGGATAGTATTTTAATGTTGTTGAATTGTTTTATAAATCAAAACATTTGTATTTCACATGAATAAGGTATTTTTGGGAAAGCTATGAATCCCAAATTGATTTATGAGTGAACTATTATAAATTTCTGTTTGAATGGTTGTAAGAAATATATTTTATTGTTTTCCTAGAAATAAGAATAGTTGGGTAAGGGAAACGAAGGATGAAAATTGAATAAGGTATTAATAATCACTACCATTGGACATCAAGGTTTTTATGTCAATACTTATTGTTTTTTATAATGAGTTATCTCACATAGGATTTGAATTGTTGACAAGTGATCCATTTTTCTAGAATAAAAATAATAGTGATTCATGAAACATGGTAGGAAACAAAATAAGAAGGGATATATTTTTAGGACTACAATGATGATGAAGGTTAGTGTTTTCAAGAGTTGTATTTTATTATAAAATATGTTTTACTAACGAATGGAAATCATGTCACAAATTATTTTGTTTAAAATTGGACTCTAAATTCGGTACAATACTCTCAATTGTATAGTATAACACTGTTGATGGTGTTCTCAAAATTTTTTAATGTCATTAAAAAAGTCACAACACATGAAAAAATTTATGAATGATGTTAAGGAAAAAAATCTATTTCCACTGGTCCATTGTATTCAAAAGTCCATAATACTCATGAAGAACGGTTGTCAACAATGTACAATGGAAAGATATTGAGTGGAAGAAAAAATAATTATAATGAAAGAGATCGATTAAAAAATATATAAACTTTTAAAAGGGTTTGAATTAAATTTTTCTCTATTAAAATTAATCAAGATAATTTTTAATGAGAAGAGAAGGTTGTGGTATTGAGGGGTTGCTAGAAATTCAAAGATATTTTTTTCATTTGGTATAGAGCTTTGTTTTCATAAAATATGATTCAATAATTAAAATTGTATTTCCAATTGAAAATATTTTTTGAAGAAGAGATCAAGATAGTCGATGAATAGAGAAGATCTGAGAAAAGATGAATAAGTCACAATTGAAATAGAAATTTCAGTGAAATTATGATTTGGTGGAATTTTAATTGGTGGGAATTATTTCTCGATTCTCACCAAAACAATCCATCGGTCACCAATATTAGGGAATTTTACTTCATTTTTTTGACAAATGTATTGTATACGACATAATATAGAGATTATCCTAGTTTTTTTGGATAGATAAAGAAGTGTAATTATTAATCTTTGTTGATGATGTAATGATAAACATAATTAAAGGATGAAGATATAGTATTTTAATGTTATATTTTTCTGATTATCATAACTAATGATATTCCAATTCACATGATTACCATATTCTTCTATTTATTTATATTTTGATGGTCATCATATTGGAATGGATAACTAGACCAGGTTTCTATATTGGGATTTCCATGTTGATGAGGAAGGGGTTCCCAATTGTCCCCAGAATTTGAAGTCATTAAAATTTATATCTAAAATAATATGAGAATGTTATATAATTTTCCTATAGAGAAAAATCATATTTCGAGAATCGTACCAAGGAGAATAGGACTGGGAGAGTAATTATTCAGTGATTCTTATAAGAAGAATCAAACATTTTTTTTCTTCACAAAGTACAAGAATATCTTAGCATCTTCATGGTATGAAATTGAATAATTTTTTTCCAATTATTACATTTGTTGAAAATGAAAAGAATCACTGGTAGCATCAGCTGTTACACAGTATTTGTATTACCCTAATTTTGGAAAGAGGTTTTATACATACATTTGAATTGTCCTCAACATAATACAAGAGTGAACGTGCATATACAACTCATTTTAGTCCAAGGATTATGTTATCATTTGATTGTATGCTATTAGATTTTCTACAAACTATACCAAGGTCATATCAATTTGTAACGAACAATGGAAATTTTATATAGTTATGTTACCATGGATGTGTTTTGGGATTGTTTTTGGGAATGGAAAACAATACTTAATATAATGAAATAATTGTTTCATTCAAAAGGGAATCATAGATGAAAAAAATATCATTGATTTATCACCTCTAAAAAACCCTGATCATCTTGTTACATTTATACATGATTTAAAAACATAAAATTACACGTAATATACAATGAATGATCAAGAACTGCACTGTCCAGGTAAATTAGAAACATTACATATCAACTCAAAACATGAAATACAATATAATTATTGAAAACTTCTTTTATATGACCAAAACATTCCATCATATATAACATTGCATGGGATAACCTGAGGACATAAATTAGAAAGGGGGGAGCTATAAAGCCTAGTAAGGGAACAAACAATAATAACATAAGGAAAAAAATACATGTTATACAATAGGAATGACAATGGACCATAATGGGAAACATGAACATAACGGAATGATATAGAATGATAATCATAACATAGAAATGAGGGGACAACATAAAACATATCATCATATGTCATGAAAAAAAACCAAGACATAATGGTGGATAAAATAACATAATGTAATCAGGTAAACCCCTATTATAGCAAGTTTTATCATGATACTAAACATTACCACATGCATTAGAGTCCTATATAATTCTGGGTGGACCTATCACATTCATTTCATTCTCATTCTAATGTGTGCCACATAGACCATAAAGCATGGACCCATTCATCATAATAATTTATTCCATGATAAAGGGGTGTGGAATAAATACATTTATGTTCTGAATAAAGATTTATGTGTATAAAATTGACCACCCTTTATTGGTAATGGGTATGATATTCACAACAGAATTGTTTTGTAATTGAAATTCATGGTGCAATTTTAGAAGCCTAACGACATGACATAAAAATTCAAAAAGAAGGGTAGATGAGGGGGAATAGGTCTCTAATCATATATAAATAAAATTTATTGTAATAGGGTCATTGAAAACATGTCCCAACAAAATTACTTTTTAAATATAAGGCATAACGTAATATATACACTTAAAGAAATATGAGAAATCGAATAACTCTTATGAAAGTTCATCATGTTAACATGTGTATGCGGGAGGGATTAACAAGAGATAAAGGGGTATCTCATCTTTAAAATATAATAAGGGAAGTATAGGGAATTATTTAAAAAAAATCCATCATTATAAATTGAATATAAAAGTCTGAAATAATATTATGAAACATAGATTATAATGAGGAAGGAAGGAACCCTTATTGAGTGTGGGACTTAAAAATCATGAAGAGGGGATTCAGTAGTGATTAGGGAGACTTAGAAGGATTACATATTAGTGAGTACATATTATCAATGAGGTAAAAGGAATTTGAGTAAATTGAAGTTGGATCTTGGGTGGTATTATTTTAAAAATGAGAGGGGAATTCTTTAATATTCTAGCAATATAGGTTTTTGAAAACTATATAATTAAATATTCATAACCACGAACCATACATTTATTTTTAAAAATATTTTTATCCAATTATGAGTGGAAAACATTATTATATAATTCCATGGGCCGAATATATTAAAATATGGTACTTTATAATGCTTATGTGATTTCGATTATTAAAGAAATTAACATAAAATCAATAAAAATATTATAGATTTTTGAGGAATCATTAATTCATTATAAAATATGTAAAAAATATAGGATCAAATTATTTTAAAGATAAATAATAAATTTGGCCTAATATCCATTTAATGGTGTCTATTACATCACTATTGGGCCAGTGTGAAGTCATAAAACACACTATATTTTTATGCTATTTATTTTTTACCCAAAATATAGATTGTCTAAAAAAATTATGTAAAATTATCCATTAAATAATTTCAACTTTCTGATTCCAAAAATAATAATTATTTTAACCAAATATTTTTTTAAAATTTGTAAATTTTCACTTTAAAAATATAAAATGTAACTTATTAAAAATTGACTACTTTTGGAAAAAAGATTATTTAAACATAAATTAAAATTTTATATGGTCTAAACATATATATGATAATTTAAATTTAACAAAATTTATTCTAAAATAAAATTTTATTAAAATAATATTTTTTAACTCATTAAACTATATTTCTTAATACAGTTTATTTATTACCCAAAAAATTACTACATATTCATTAAAAATAATAATTAAATTAATATATATGAATTATTTTATAAAAAATAATGTATATTAACATAATGATAGGGTCTTGATGTATATACCTTTATTACATTAGCATGCACACAATGAGTTTGGTGTGTGATAGTGGTGATTTCATGGGGCCTTTTTATGAACCTAATTTGGGTTGTGATCTTGATTAATATACACTTCTCCCATAAACGGTTTTACTCATACATTTGGTGATAGTTCTAATGTTGGTATTGGGCTTTGGAAAATCATAGAAATGTTATATCTCTTCGAAGCTTTGATAAATGGGATTCATAGGGAATGATCTTACTGGTTGATGAAGTCACCTCCATAGTCTATGTGGAATGGATTTATTAAAAATACATATATACTAGAAATGAAATCCCATTTCAATAGATATATAATCAATGGTAATTATACATAATGGTAATTAAAATTAATGTAGTTCATGTGTTTTCTATATGATATTTAAAAAAAATTTAATTAAATCAACAGGTAAATTGCACATATAATTGATTCGGTGGTTACAATCTTACCACCTTAAGATATTTCTCCCTTGATATTTTAATTTTCCACCTTAAAACAGAAGAGGGTAACTATGTTACACTTGCTACTATGGTTCCCACATTTCTTCATTAATGTTGTGGATTTTCCACAACACTCTGAACAGGTGCATTGCTTAATTATTTATAACATTGTGTCTATGATCTACGATATTCACTGGATTATCATAAATGGGAGGTCATTCTCCAATAGTACCACATCTAAAATGAGTTCGTGAGAGGGGTCTGGTATGTTCATTCTCAATTGATATACATGGAATACATCATCTAATTGAGATATGTTAGATGGTACTGCAAGTCTATTGGCGACTACTCTGATGCGATCAGGGATTTCAAAAGGGCCTATGTACCATGGAATAAGCGTCCAAATATTACGAAATTTTATTAATATCATCCATAGTGATATCAAGAATAGTATCATATCTCTTAAATCATAATCTATGTATTATTGATGATTGTTAGCATAATTTTCTATCGACTCTGAGCAGGCTTGATGTTTTGCTAAATGGTCATAACCTTCTCCACCATTTCATCAACCATTTCCAGACCTAGGAGTTTTCCTTCCCCAGCATCATCGCTACAAGTAGTTTCTCGGATCCTCATCCCATTAAGGTATTCATATGGATACAATTGGATTATTGAGTGGAAAATACTATTTTATGAGAACTCATCCTAAAGAAGATGTTGATCCCATCATACATTGATGTTCATCGAGAATTTTCTCACGATTTCCTCAACTGTCTTGATAGACTTCTTAGAAAGACCATTAGTTTGAGGGTGATATGTCATGTTGATGTTTAACATAGTAATAAAAGCATGTTTGAGACTCTTATTGAACATTAAAATTAATCATCAATCTCAATCATATACAATAGTTTGTGGTACACCATATAGCCTCACCACTTCTCTGATGTATATCTCTACAAGTTGATCCAATAATAAATCCACTCGATTCACAATGAAGTGTTTAGTCATTGTAAAAAGATCCACCAAAACCCATATGGAATTGTTTCTTCTAGATGTCTTAATAACTCGATGACAATGTCCATTGTGATATTTTCCTATTTAAATGTAGGTATGGATAATGGTTGCATCATCCCCATCCATTTTTTCTTTTACACATTCACATGATGAAATATGATATATCATTATGTATATTCTATGATATCCTTCATTATATTATCCCACCAATAGTTTTCTTAGTGATATAAATACATCTTAGTGATTCTGGAGTGGATAGAGAACATTGAGCTACGTGCGTCATCCAAAATCATCATATTTAACTTAGGATTTGATGGTACGCATAGTCTTGACCAAAATCATACGACACATTCTTCATTAATATTGAACACCAATAATTTACCATCTATAATAAATTCCATTTTCTTCTGAATTCCCACATCATCTCATTGAGAATCCTTTTACACCTCTACATGTTATGGTTGAGGAATCATTTGTGAAATTAATGATGATGTTCTTTTATTTATGATTCATAGGTCCATCCTATTCAAGTATATAATGATCAGATCCTTCTAAATTCCCATCAATGAATGAGTTTTTAGATTATTTATTCTTAGATAGCATGAAACATTATTCACTTTCCCCGTATTTTAGTGAACTGAGCAGCCATAGTATTTCATCATCTTTGATAATATTTATTTGGAAATCCTCAATTAATTTTGTATGAATATATACATGAAACATTTGTGATTTGTATATAATTCACACATCTCCCCAAAGAGGTAATGTTTAAAATTTGTCAAAGCGATGATCACTAAAAAAAACAAATCATGTATTGGATAGTTTATCTCATTGAAATTCAATTTCCTTGAAGTATAGGAAATGAATTCATCATTTTTATCCACATATATCCTAGGACCTTCTTCGATGAATCACTGGATACGAAAAAAAATATACCCACCTGTGGGTAGTGTGAGAACATGTGCATTGATAAGAATATTTTTTATCTCCTTCAATATTTCATTGCATTCATCATTCCATGAAATATTAACTCCATTTTATGTTATCATGGTCAGAGGGGTTGATAATCACCAAAAATATCACAAATCAATGATATTATCCAACTACTCCATGGAAACTATGGATATCTAACAAATATGTTGGCCTTAAAAATCCTTAAATTGCATAATTATTTTAAAGGGCCACAATTATCCCATTACTTGTGATGACATTCACTATTAATGGTTATTACTTCAACCAAAACTTAGATTTTATCTACATGGCGGAACCATTTTACTTTCACAAGATCTATATCATAGTACATAAATTCTCCTCATGATCCTTGTTTTGAAGTATATTATAATATTGTCAATAAATACTGCAGTTAAATTGTCATGGTAATATCTAATGACTTAATCATCATGTCCGTGATGATTTTCGGAGCATTACTGGGTTCGAATGGATGCACATGGAACTCATAATGCCTATACCTTGTATGAAAAGCATTCAAGGGGATATCCTTCTTTTTCACCCTTACATGGAAATATCCGGACAATAGATCCACATAGGAGAAGCATTTTTCTCCATGTATCTGATCAAAAAAGTCATCCATCCTCGGAATATGATACTTTTTCTTTATAGTGATATTTTGGATCTTAGTATAATAAATGCAATGGCACATTTACCCACACTTCTTCTTTGTTATGTGTACTAGTGCTTCCTATGGGGAAGCACGTGGGCATATAAACCATTTATCTATATTCTCCGATAATTTTTTCATTATTACCTCATGTTCCACAAAAACCATTATATAAAAAATCATCGATATTGGTAGAACTCCTTGTATAATATCAATTTATAATTGAACTCTTATACTATGAATAAGACAAAAAATATCCTCAAGAAACACAATAGTAAATTACCTTAGAGTAGGGCTGTCATCGAGGATGGTTCCTTCCTTAGAATGGATCATCTAAGAAACATATGCATTCTCATATGGTATTATTGTCCATGCATGGGATGATGGTACTAATGAATACTCATATACTACTAGAATTTGTATAGAATCAGTAGACGATTCCTAATACGGAGAGTAATTTCTTTCTCATTTCTATTTATGTGGCTCTATATTGGTAAATCAATTCCATTCCGGATATTTCATCCAATTTCACAATGGTATGTATGATAAGGATTGCTTGGAAGTTCAATCCAGAATTGGTGATAGGGGAAGAGATATATACAAGGAATTCTAAAATTTCCCCATTTTCTATTTTCTCTAACATCTCAACTTCCATACAATGTGGTGGTTTTTGAATTTTTATAATAAACATTCAGGATATAAAATAATGAATATAACATGAATCAAGAAGTAAGAATTCTATAATTGTAAAATTAACTTCTTTACCTCTCATTCCTTTATTGTAGGGATTAAATTTTACGGTAGTGTCAGAAAAATGTCCATCATGTTGCCTTGGAGTTTGTTGATTTCCATAAAAAACCCTTCTTTTAGTGAATTTGTTTCAGAAATTCCCTACATCCATACCGTTGTAACAATGAACAATGTGTCGACGGTCTATCAGATCATACCTTTCCTCAATCATCAAAGAATGTTTTCTTTTTTATATTCAATATCTAGTTTCCATTCCTACATACACAAAATGTATTTAATCATCCCCTTTATGAAATTTCTAGGGTGAATCTTTCTGTACCATTGGAAATTGGGATGTTGGAATTTTTGTGTCATCTTTAGATATCTCTATCGGACATTCAGAATTTGACTCCCCCTTCATCTTATTATCCCTATGATACACCTAATACTCTATAATCTCAATTTAAAATTTGATAGAACATTCGATATTTTTCTCAAATATATGAATGTCACAGAACACCTGACTTCTAGTGGGCTATGTTTTAGCCCCCCAAAGAAGCGATCGACTATAAATTCAGGGGTAACAAAAAAGCTAGAGTCATAACATGAATTCCTAGTAATGTTTTCCTCATATTCTCTGATGGATTTATTTTATTTTTTCTTTATGGAATTTATGTCCCTTTCCATCTTAAGTCAAAGAGTGTGAGGAAAATATTTATCGGAAAAAAAATTTCCATAAATAATTTAATCCCATCACATCATGCGATTACCCTGGAAGTGTATCTTTGGTAAATTTATACAATTGATCTTCTTCACCCTTCATATGATAATCATCTAGATGAACCTTCAACTATTAAGAGGATTGAAGGATGGATAATATCAACTCAGTGAACTTGATCCATTTTTTTGGTGATTGAGGGATCCGATGATCCAATAAAATTAGGATACCATTCTCTCATGAAAATCCCAATTGAGACTTTTTCTTTATAATTGGGTGGGGGTATGATTTACATCTTGACTTAGTATTAAATTCAAAACATGAGTTAACTGAGAGAGTATCATGGCAATGTTTGTGATTCCTACTCCCATCGGATTGTGCATCTCATTAGGGTAGTGATGACATTGATTTGTGAATCAGTTGTTAGGATTATTCCTTCTATTAACCATTATTAGCTAGAATAAAATGATAATTATTACTATGTATTTTAAACTATTATACACATAATGGAGAAATCAAATACATTAAATGTATAACATATAAATTATAATTATTTCCCTAACATATGGATTTCATGGGTTCAATATAAGTTATCCATGATCTGTTTCCTAATGTATATTCATATGATATTTTTTGTGTTCCATTAATAATTGTTTGTACTAATAATATTAACTTACCAAATCATATCTCCCAGGAGTGTCAATCCATGACTGCATTACGCGCTATTTTCAGGCACTAGTTCTCATTTGAGTCTTGCTCAAAGTGGGTTTTTTTTCATGTTTTACCCCTAGATAAATATCTACTAGAGCCACCACCACTTGTTCGTATCTAAATAGGAATTTCTTTTATTTGTAAAACATGTAATCAATAATCACCACAATTTTGGGATGTTTTTATTATAATTTTTCATATACCTAATCATTTCATTCTCATTCTAATGTGTTCCATATAGATCATAAAGCATGTATTCATTATTCATCATAATATATTCCATGACAAATGGGTTTGGAATAAATACATTTATATCCTTAAAAAATTTATATATGTATAAAAGTTAACAAACTTTATAGAGAATGGTTACAATATTCACTACACAATTGTTTTGAACTGGAAATACACGGTGAAATATCGGTAGCCTAATGTCATGATGAAAAAATCAAAAAAAAGATGATGATAGAGGAAGAGGTATCTAATAATATCTAAATGTAATTGTATGTTTGAGGGTCAAAGAAACACATTTATTCAATGTAACAAAATTATTAATTTAATGCATAACATAATAATGAAACATGTAGCGGAGAAATGGAATAACTCTAATGAAAGTTCAGCATGGTAATAGGTGTACGTGAGAGTGATTAATGAGAGAGAAAGCTGTATCCCATCATTAAAACATTATAATGGAATAATTAGGGAGGTTAGAAAACATACCCATCAATTTTTATTTTAAATATCATGGTGTAAGAATATATAAAAACTTTGATAAAAATGAGAAAAGAACCCTTACTCGAGTGTGTGACTAAAAAATCTTGAAGAGGGGACTATTGATAGCATGGGGTGCCATTGGAGGATTCTAGAAAGGGGATGAAATAACAAGGACGTTATCAAAGTATTTTCAATGATGATATGTGGGACCTCGGGTGGGTTTATATAGGAAATGAAATAGGAATCCATTAATATTTCACAAACTTAGGTTTTGGAATATATATAATTAAATATTCAAAACAAAAAACCTTCACTGGGTTTTTTCCCATTTATTATTCCAAGTAGAAGTGATAAAAATTATTTGAGAAGGCCATGGGCTATAGATATTAAAATATTATCCTTTATTATGTGGAGGTGAGTCACATTATTAAATAAATGAACTTGAAATTATAAAATATGTTATACATTTTTAGGATTCACTATGTCTATAAAATAAGTTAAGAAAACATATTATTTTATTGGTAAAAAGTATTACTAGATGAAGATACATTTTATAGTGTTTATTACATTACTATTGGTCCATTATGATGTCATAAAACACACAATTTATTTATATGCTATTTAATTTTGACCCAAAAAATCTACAATCTCATAAAATTAAGAAAAATTTAATTTTGGATATATTTGACACCATGATTCAAAAAATAATATTCATTTTGCTCAAACAAGATTATAATAATGTGAATTTTCACATTTGAAATAAAAATGTTCATTTATTGAAAATTTATGGGTTTGGAAAAAAACAGTTTTTATGACTTAATGAAAATTAAATTTGGCCTCATAAAATATTAATCATACTTAAATTTCATAAAAGTGATTTAGAGATAATAATTTATGAAAATATAATTTATTAATTCATCAAAATAGCGTTCATAATTAAATTTGAATAATAACAAAAAATTACTATTTTTTCTTAAAAACAATAATTAAATGAATGTATAATATGTTTCCAATAGAAAATAATGTACATATTCATAATGTATGGGTATTGATACATATTTGTTTATTACACTAGTATACTCATTATGATTAATGTGTGATATGTCAGGGCTTTCATGAGGTCGTTTGGTGAACATGTATTTTGATTTGATCTCGATGAGCTCTAACATCTACCATAAACAGGTTCGCTCATGCTAATGTTATGGGATATCATATTGGGATTAGTCTAGGGAGAACGATAGAAATGATATCTTCCTCATCAGCTCCAATAAATGGGCTTCATAGGGTATTATCCTACTAGTTGAGGCCATCTCCTCCTTTTTCTGTGTCGAAAGGATTTGTTAAAACACTATATTTATACTTTCCATTTGATCACTGTTAAATGGATATATTATCAACAATAAAAATACATAACATCCATTAAAACAAAGAAGTGCACGTTTTTTCTATATCAATTATACAAACTATGACATTTAATAAAATCAAAAGTGAAAATTTACATAAAATAGATCAGGCCATTACAACCTCCCCCTCAGTGATACATTTATCATGACTCGGAACATACATATTCTAGCCACTCTGAGAAGCTAGAGTCATATCTAAGAATGATATGAGCTTGTGTAATCCTCAGGTGTGTGTGATATAACTTCTGACATACGTTATGCATCCATTCCATAAAAGGTATTTTTTACGTGTTTTTTTATGTTATTTTTCCTCATCAATACTCTCTCAATATTCATGGTCATGATGAATCGTTTTCTTCATCATATTCTTGATTCTTATTGGGTTGTATTTGTGGATGATATCATGGTGTATTCTCATACTCATCACAACCATAGAAAACACTCTGATATTGTATTTGATACACTAAGATATAATATGTTATATGATTACTCAAAATGTCAATCTTCTATATGGATATGATTTACTTCTGAGGCCATAATATCTCATATATATAAGGATTATTTAACCTAGTGAATCTGAGTAATTTATTTTCATGGGATTATCCCTAGATTGTTATTGATATATAGAGTTTCTCAGGGATTGAAAAATATTATATTCATATTATTAATGAATTATTAGGCATTTAAACAACTATTAAAGGATTCAATAACAAGGGTTTTATGTTATCATGGTCCAATTATTTCAAGGTGGCCTTTTAGGATATATACAAGAGAATAATATCAGTCATAATTCATTTCTTCCAAAGACAGGAAAATGATATATTTTATTTTGTGATGCATCAGGTGTCTTACAAGGATTAGTTATAATATAGTAGGATCATGTTATAGACTAATCCATTCTTCTACAGTGGAAACATTATATGAGTGACCAGATAGATCATCTCAAGTAATCCGTTCTTGTATATGCCTTGTCATGTTCAAAGAATTATTTATCAGGGAATTTTGTGGTGTACCCAGACCCCAAAATATCTATATAAAATCTTACCAAATATTAAATGAACCATTGACATAAAAGGTGGGGTGATTTTCACAAGTAGTTTGATTTTCATCAATCATTTTTTTCATATATGGGAAATGATATTTCCAATATATTGAGCTAGAGACTCAGACACAGTATGTTCAGCAGGCTAGTAGCAAGTGGGTGTCTATTTCAACAATTGGAGATATCCAATTAGAGTTATAAAATAGTCAAAAAAGATTTTCATCACATCATTAGTAGTTACATCCATCTATTTGCGTATGATGTGGGGTGATACAACTATCAAATAAAGTGGGCTTCATCCATTGTGAGGATGTGAATGGTGAGAAATCACCCACTTGTTTGTTTGTTAGAGAAGGCTGAATTTATTATGTAAATGGGCATATATGGGTCACAGTATGCATCCAAGAGGCATTTAGGTTGGAGTTTCATGCCTTGCCTTTAGTATTACATCCAAACAACACCAATATATATAGTGATTTACATCACCTTAATTGGTGGCATCAAATGAATTGGAAGATAGACTGATTTACTACATAGTTCTCCACATGTCAATAAGTGATGGTGGAACATCAGCGACTGATAAGGCTCTTACAAAAATTGAACAATCCTAGGTTGAGCTAGGATGGTATAACCAAGTATTTTGTGAGATTGTTCTTAAATCACATCATGTAAATGATGAAAATATGGTATTTTTTATTTATTTAGTAAAGTCTCCCACATGGGGCCAGCATAGGACATAATTTTTTATGATGAGATAGGGTTGCTATACATTATTGAAATCATAATCCTTCTTGGAGGATCATATTCTATAATATTATATAGGGATACTCTTTTAATTTCATACTTCTATAAGGGCTAGTATAAAGACACGTCTACCAATGCGATTCTGAGCACATTCCATTCATGATTTACCATAATGAAATGTAATGTAATTTCATGACCCATGATAATGATTGTACGAAAAGGGTGCTTCATGTTGACAGTTGTTAAAAAATTAAATTTGTGATCTTCATGAAGGAAGTTCATTCTAGAAAAGAATGGGTGCTTCACGAAGGTAGTTTATTCCACAAATTAAAGTGTGTTTCATGAAGGGAGATTCATGAAGGTGCATCGTGGAAATAAGTTTTCAACATTTTGTTTTAAATGAAACATGCATTCATATTCATCAATTCTGGACTACAATGTAAGAAGAGTCTCATGCTAATTCATTGAAATGAATTTAATTATTATCCATTACAGCGACATTCATGTTAATAATATGAGTCATACTTCTCTCAAAGTACTATGAAAGGAGGAGAATTATAAGTGTTTCAAGGGATGCAATGATTGATCAATACATTCTTGTAAATGCAGTGTTGTTGGTACAGAGTTATAATATCTGAAATCTTGTACTCCACAACTATTGGATATTAGTGTACTTCGGAATGACCAACAAACTTGTTTTTGTATACTCTTTGGAATATCACATAGTGGTGACCCAAATAAATTTTTTTGTCATACCATTATATATGATGGTTTCATTTCTACAAATTTTAATCCTACAAATTTAACATGTTCCAAACACTAGGGAACAAGATCCACCATTTCAATGAAACATGTTGACACCCATATTCACCCATTCCATCTTAGGGTGTTCCGGGGTCCTAAAAGTTGTATGAGAGGGTAAAAGATTCTGGTGTTAAATTTATCTTTATATTATATTGAGGATGATTCAGTGAATGTTAAGGGAGTACCCCTCTATGGTGGAAGAAACATTCAGATATCTATGAATATTATTATATATCATATATGATCACTTGGAGTGTATGTTATTTTTCTACTATATAGGGAATCAAATTAAATTATCCATCATGGTATTATATGATTAATACAGACCATAAATTGAACGATAAAGTCACAAATTAGTATAATTCTCTCCCAATGTAAATTTTTGATCAGTTTTATCTAATGGTGATGAGATAAAAAACAAATAATTCTACGTGGGGAAAATTTGAGAATATATATGAAGGAGAAAAAAAGGGAAGTAAGTAAAACTAAATGTCCTATATAATAACTACGATGATCTGATGATTGATCTGGATGAGATTTTATATTCCATCTTCAATAGAATTATTGAATTAATATGAGCAATTGAAGGGATTTTGTATGAAATTAATGATAGTGACAATGTGAAAAAAATTCATAAATATTCCACATCTATACAACCCTAATGTGTTATCCCTTAAGGGAAGGGATCTTTCTAAACATTCCATGAATGACCTTCTCAGTACTGTGTTGGAATATGAGATGAGAGAAAAGGTATAAGATGCAAAAACATGTGTCATCATGGATATTAATTCAAATACATGAAAAAAATATTAATTTTTGGAGATACTTTTGAGGAAAATAATGGAGAAAAATAACTTGTTTCCCTCATTTCAATTAAATTAAATAAGGTAATAATGAAATTTAGAGGTAAGATAACTCTGGTTTGTTTTTGTTGTGGATGGGTTGGGCACAATTCTTCTCAGATCCCAAGAATGATTGATGATCATGAAACTGTAGCTGGAAACTAGTAGAAGACTTCGAAAGGTTTTTTCTAAAAGAGATACATAAAATCTATAGTGAAACTATAGTGTACCAATTTTTTATGTGTAGTTGATGAATATAATTAAATATTTTAGGACGAAGAACCATAATTTAAATCTGCAACACATGCATCCATCATGGCTACCATTAGAATGTAAGATCCATTAGGTGATAATGAAAGATATAATCAATTGACCGCTAATTCTGATGTAATGTTGCAACATATAGATGCACATAGTAATATTGAAAATAATATTAAAAGAATAAAAAATAAAGCCTTGTTTTCGAAGAATCATCAAAATATATTGATCATATTGATGCCAAAATTTAATGACCAGATGAAATAGTTAATTTACTGTCAACAACTCTTTGAATCATATAAGATGTAGTGGAAATAAATATCAAAAGTGAAGAATATAAGATTGTCATCAATGACCATACCTCCACATAAGAAGATAATTCAATGAATGTTTCGGGAGTCAAAGAAGAATATTTTATTATCAAGATAACACTGGAAATTGTATTAAATTCCAAATCAGAAAATTAGAGAATACAGTTTGGAAAATTCTTATATGCTAAGTTGATGGTGGGAGATAAGAATGGTTCCAAGGATTTGAAAAGATTTTTAAAGATCCAATTCCAATATGCATGGGAAATGATGGAATCATTTGTGATTCAAAAAAATCAACTGCTTCAAAATAAATAGGCCAAAATAACGTCAATATGAAGTTTGGACATGTATAAATGTCCCCTGAAGCGCTGTAAAAGAAACTCTCAATTCCAACAGATTGAAGAATTCAAAACAATCTGCTGAAATCTAGAAGTGATAGGAAGACAAAATTTTTTCCTATGGAAGGTGACATAAAGAGGAATAGAAATAAACATAAATTTCCACATACAAAATGTCAATTTTTTTGCAATATTGTCCATACCATTTCATACTGTGAAAACACAAGGAGATATTTCAATGGTAAGGATCTAGGAAATTTTTAAGGGAGAACGAATTAGTATCATACAACATATAGAATAAATGAATTATATGAATATTGTTTTTTTAACTAACATTGACCATAAATTTGTTTATAATAGGAAAACAAAAGAAATTAAAATTCATAAATATTTCATAGATAATACGGTACTCATCAACCAGATGACGTTTCTCTTACAAACATGTTTTCTCTTCTGAAATAATTTTATGAGTATGAAGAACCTACCCAAAAGGATGAGAGATATGAAAGAATATATTTATACTTCACTCCAACTAATATTTCATGGATGGAAAAGATGAAAATTGAAATTTGAATACTTGAAATGGTAGCTGTCGAAGATACCAAGTTATACCAAATTTGGATCATTGACAGAGGATTGTTTTCCCGCATGAAGGGCAATGTAGACATGTTTAAAAATGTAAAAAAATGGTTCGATTGAATGGTAATGATTTTTATTAGTGGTAGATTATTGATTGAAGGTAGTGTGATAACTAAACCAGAAAATTATGAGCTATAGAGAATTGATGTTCATTATATGGATAGTTTGTGTCAAAATATCCTTAGGTAGATTCAACTCTGTGACGTAGGACTTATAGTGAGATTCAATCAAAAATTCGGCACTATAAAATCAAATACAATGAATTATATCAGGAATAACAATATAATTGATGGAAAATTATATCATTTTGATAGTAAGGATAACATTTTCTATATGATAGTTGAATAAGAAAACAACCTGTGGCATCGAAGTATGGGTAACACCAACCAAAAATATGTGGAGAAGATATCTAAGATGAATATAGTCTCGTATACCCCAAATTTGATGTGTGAATGTGAATATACTTATGATTAATATGTATTGTGGATGTTGGTGTATAGTTATTATCAGATAATGAAGAAATTGGAATCAAATATTCTTTATCTCATCTAGAGAGACGTATGTGGTCCAATAAATTTTCTTGGAATGCATGGATAAAGGAACACCATCTTTTTCCTTATAGGTTATAGTTGAATGGTTTTTGGGAAGGTTATTCAAAGGAAATGGAAAGTTCATGATTGCATGAAAACTTATTCCTAAATCAATGTGACTGGTACTAGATTGAAAATCAAATTTTAATAATCTGACAATAGAAGAGAATACACATCAATTTAGTTTGAAATTTACCTACATAAGTGTGGAATTCAACTTGAGGTGGAATATATGAAAAACCAACAACAAAAGGGAGTCTTTGAGAGTAGTAATATACATGTGAATAATAAGGAAAAAAGTATGATAATTTAGAGTCATATCCCATGACATTACTAGTAATAGGTCATTCAATACACAATGTATATCCAAAATCAAATAAAGAATTATATGGGTGTAACCTAGAGACTGAATGAGTTGTTTCATTTACGGAATCCCTCTATGAGGTATTTGTATTTTTTTGAATTAAGTGGTTTTTCAAAAACAAAAAATGAAATAAAGGATTTTGTGGTGATGTGGAAGACGGAGGAATATTCCTCAGATTTTTAATGAATTGAAAATCCACGAAGTGATTCAAAATGCATCTTATAAAAAATGTGGAATTTATTTATGATAAGATAATTGAATATAAGACTAGAAATAAAATGAGGTGATCATATACAAATGTGATTGAAGATTCCGATGACAATATACCTGGAATAAATTGAAATTCAGATGTATAGGAATGAGTGAGAAACATTTAGAGGGAACAAAAAGAAGATGATTCTTAATATGAATCAGATTATGAAAATGTGGTAAAAGAAAATTCTTATGTGCCTCACATAAGAAATCAAAGAGCAGAAAATAATCAATATGACATCATTGGGGATTATAAAGCACCCACAACAAATAGTAGGATGAGGAATAATCCACAATTTTATTTCTATTAGTTGTGTAACCATCCTCAGGTGAATAAGCAAAAAATGATGAATCGTGGGTTTAATTTCATGAACAGTGTGATAGATTATATCGACAAGAACCCATAAATAGATCTTATTACTCGACGTAAATGTCACAATGGGATTTCTAATAAGTGTATTTTCATGAATATATTTAATATGAATCATAACCTCTATATGAACAATGAAAAGATGTAATTTAAAGGAAATTCACATATTGAAGGTGGTGATGGTTAAGAAACATTTTCTCCCTTGGATTTACTTGACTCAATCAAACATTTTATTGAAATTTCAATTCAATGAGGATACAATGTATATAAAATTGATGTTAGAACAAATTTCTTAAATGGAGTTTTTTATGAAGAAGTCTACATAGAATAACGAGTAGGGTTTCATATTGGTTATGATGAAATGATGGTTTGTAGAATAATGAAGGAACTATATGGTATCAATAAAGCCCATGATCATTGAAATCTCATATGGATTCCTATATGAATAAGATCAAATTTAAAATAGGTGGTCTCCACCACACCCTCTATGTGATAAATTCAACGGAATACCAGTATATGGTATTGTTGTATGTGGGTGATATTATATTTGGAAGAAGAAAAAAAAGATCAGTGGATGAATTTTTCAACCACATGAAATCAATATTTTAAAGGACTATAATTGGTGAACACACATACTTCATAGGGCTACTGGTGATTCAAACGAAGGATTACACCTTTATTTCTCCAGAAAATTATGAAAAAGACCATCTGAAAAAATTTGATATGCATGATTCTAAACCAATTTTGAATCTCGTTGTGATTGGAACAAATCACGGAAATCATGAGGATGATACTTATGGGGATCCCACAATGCACAGAAGAATCATTGGAATCCAATTATACTGAACTGCAACATGTCCATATATCATCTTCTCATCATTATTAGCATCCATCTTTCAATGTAATCTGAATGAAGAACACAGGGATGTAGTGAAACAAATAATGAGGTGTATTCAAGTAAAGCTAAATTATATGTTATATTTTTCTATAGGAAGATATGACGATCTTTCATCTATTTCAAATATGTGGGAGGCATTGTTTATAGAATGTACATAAGTGGTGGAGGATTATTTGTCCAAAACAAAATTTTTGTTTGGTTGAGTGATAAACAAGAAATCACATATCTCAGTACTGTTAAACCTGAGTATGTCTCCACTAAAAATCCATGTACTAGACAATTGTTGATGGGGAATAAGTTGAACGATATTGTTCATGAAGTGAATCCGCCAATGGGGATTCAAAATGAAAAATATATTGAAATATTTCTTATAAATAATTGTGTTCAACATTTTTTTTAAAAATAATTTGAAATTATATATCACTTTATTAAAGTAAAGATTTGACATTGCATTATTAAAATGGATCATGATGTAAATGATAATCACACAGTTGACGAATATAGTAGGCCATTGTTAGAACAATTGTCTGAGATGCATCATTTGGACCTTGGGATACAGCCACCTCCTAGTGCAAAAAAAGTTACAAAAAAATCCACTATCCAAAGTTAAATTAATGGATTAAATGATATTTTGGATGTGATGTAGGTTTATAAGGGAGAAACAATCCAAGGGGAGTCTGCATTGAGCTCTAAAATCTATAGTTTGGCACATTGGGTTTATTTACTAAATGTGAGAAAGGAAAAATTCAATGATAATGCAATTTTTTTCGTTGATTGTAGGAAGATTGAAAATAGAAAAATAAAAAAAACTGATATAATGGTAGAGAAGGATTAGTTACAAAAGGGGAAAAATGGACTGTTGAAAATAATTCTGTGTTATGTGGAAATAATGACATCTATGGATGGACATGTTTAATCATTCCAAGACCTGAGTACCATATTTATGATTCAGATCTTTTTTATACACCACAAATTGCTCATGTAGACATAGAGTAATAGCTATGTTTTTTCATTCATATTTGGTTTAGATAGTGGATGGTGGTTCATTGCATTTGACTGCTGATTGCTGATAAATTCAAAGGGGGAGATTGTTCGAACCAAGGTGGGTCTTTGTTGAAAAAGGAGTATAGTTTATGTTTGTTCTCAATCCTCACATGGATGTTCTGTGACCTTTCAATGAAATGGATCAAATAGTACAATACAATTGTTTTTTTGAAGTTGTCCTCATTTCTGAATGTTTTCCAAATTTTTGGGGTCCAAAATGTTTATGATGGCTAGAATAAAAAAATGTATATTTCCCTAAAGACTTATGATAATATAGAAGGGAAAAGAGTTTCATGATGAATGTCAACATAAGTGTTTTTTGTGAAGAATTAGAGATTGTTGATGGTGTGTTCTACAATTACATGGAGCATCGTGAACAATGTATAATTGGAGCAGCGCAATTAGTGACAGTGATCGTTGGGAATCTATGAATTGTAGAATCATAGTAGTGTGAGTGGTGTGATAGATATAATCATGATAACTGAAAATTTAAATAGTCCTTTTTGAAAGGAGGTGTTCCATGATATTATTGTTATTGATCCGAAAAATGAATTGGAAGTGGAAAAGCATCACGAACGGTCGATCTTAAAAATAGGAGGATACCCTTATTCTCATTCAATGAATTATCCAATGGAAAATCCATATTCGCAATGATTTTGAAATGTATATGGTTCAATAAAAAATGAAATTACATGAATTTTCGAGCATCATGAAATTACTTGTAATATATTGACTGATACCAATGCATTTGATAAAAGGGTTCATTATGATGATAGAGTTTTTCATGTTTTCTTTTTCATATACATGAAGTATTTTTTTAGAAGGAAAGGTTGATTCACAAGGGTTGTTTTTTCTATAATGTCAAGGGTTCTTTGTGAAGGGAACCTCATGGATGCTAGTTTGAACCAATTGGTTTTAGTTGAATAGTGATTTCAAGTGCATCAATTTAGTACATCGATGCAGGAATAATATCATGCTTAGTTAAAGAGAATGTTAATAATTCTAATCCATTAAACAAACCTTGAAGTCGATAAAGGTAGATATGATTCTATGAATGTAGTGAGAAAGTGGGGGTCAATGGTCATTTTCAAAGAGATGCATTGATATATCTCAAAAATCAAGTAAAGGAAATTTTATTGGCATTGAGTGATTGTGTCTAAACTATCTTACTCCTCAAAAAGAAATTATTTGTGGAATTCTCTATGACTGAAAACATGTTTGTGAATTCTCATTAGGTTATTCCGTGGTTGAGAGGAAAATGAAAATATTGTGTCATCTATTTGAATATTATTGTTTGTTTTCATCACATTCTCATAAGATAGGTTTTACCGGTTCCTTCCAATGAAAGAATAAGATCCATCAGTTTAGAAGAAATGGTTTAAACCCAGATTCACCCATCCCCATTCACGGTGTATATGGTCCTATATACAATTGATCAGGAAGCACATGACGACAGCCGAGTCTATGTAGAATTTGTATTCCAATGGCAATAGAATTCGTCATGAATTTTAGATTGGTGATTGTGTTTAATTACATGTATCACCAATACTGGGGCATATATAGATTTAGAAATAAATGTAATGTAGAACCTCATTAATTTGGAACCATTGATATTCTATTGATTTCTAGGCCAATAGCCTATAGGTTGTAGTTACTTCATTGTAATAAAAATAAGAATGATGTCCTTCATGAGTATCATTATTAATGATATCATTCTAATATATCACATATCCCACATCTAGATTTGGGTGAGTTAAAGGACGATACATCCATTAAAGAGAATCGTATCTGTATTTTTATTAGTGGAAAAAATGTTCTCCTAGGATAGAGAATTCATCCATTACCTGTGATATAGTAGTACCCCATTGTAAGTAAGGAGATAATTGAGTTGTAGGCTAAAACATGTGCATAGTGGTTATATAATTTCTTAGATAATCCCTTACTACCATAAAAAGTAAAACTAGAGGATTTTTTTTGATTAAGGGGGAATTATTGTACCAAAATGGATTTTTATAAAGGTACAGATCATTTGTTTTCTGTTTTTTCATGGGATTTTTTTTATGAGTGCCTATTGGGATCATATAAGAAATGTGGGTGACAGTGGATTTTGCAGAACATAGAACCTAATTATTTAATAATTTAGTTGGGCCACATAGTTTGGATAAATAATGTAGCCTAGTCTTAATAGTTTAATTAAATATGTGATGTAGTCCATTGGGATGTCATGTGTCAAACTATTTGAGAGAACCATACAACCCATGTCACAGACCATTAAAAATTGATATAGTTTTTAATAGGGTAATAAATAGTGTCTCCACATTTTTTTTCTAATTATGCACCATGATCGTGCAATAATGGGCCATATGATATTAGTTTGTGAAGGGTTGACACACATTTTTTCTAACAATGTGTCCAAAAAATGTTTCCCATGTTTTATATAGGAAACAAACATTTTACCTTTTTATTTAAATTTGTTATACCATATCATCATTTACTTATTTTCACTAGTGGTTTTCACACTCTTTCTATCAATGGGAGATTCTAGGGAAGACTATCATGGGAATTTCCATAACTTCCCAATATAAATGTTGATTATTCCACCATTTGTCTCGTAGAGACCTGGTTCTTACCTTGTAAGACATTTTTGTATTTGAACATTTCTGTCTAGATCTAGACACTGAGATGGAGTGTGATTTTGAGGCACAATGTTCCAAAAATAACTTTTATAAAAATATTTTGAATATTTTATACAATTCATGTGATAGAGACAAGATACCTCTCAAATGGTAGATCGAGTTAGAAAACTATGACCAATGATGAGTCCATAGCATGTTGTTTACACTAGGAGAGACATAACATTTGTCACCAAGGGGACACTACAGAAAGAGCCACATAAGGATTTTTCTATATAAAATAGTTATATTTAATTATTTTATCTCGAATGTAGAATCAAACAACTTTTGAACAGGGACTCATATTGGAAATTGGAGACCACCGTTGTGTTTTGAATGGGGTATTTACCTATGCTCGTCTTAAGGTGAGAGGGAACAAGAGGTTTGGATTCCTCTCTTACTGGTGGTTTCTTATAAATATGTGTTTAAGATAAATGATCAAGGCTGGGTTCATTTCTCTCAAAAAAAGCCGAAAAATATCTCTCTACTCCTTAAGATGGTGAATCAATGTCGTATCCTTGACAAATCTCAATGAAAATTAATGTCCAAGTAGATGAGAGCACAATGCACACAACGACAGAACCAAAATCTAGGAAGGATTATTCTTTCTGAATTTTGATCCTCATGTCGGATTTTTGGTTTTCAAATTTTATTTTTGATCCTTCTTATACTTTTAAATCCATTTTGGATTGACATATATACAATGGACATCGAACATTTAACTTCCATGTTGTTTATTTTTCATTTTTAGCATGTTCTTCATCAATAAACTTTTAAACATTCTAATATGACATACAATGTCAAGGGAAACTTATATCTTTGAAGGTTTTCATCCAAGAATTCTGGATCCATGCCATTTTTTAGTTTTAGGGTCCGGGTGAGGCATGGTAGTGAGTAAAAGTTGAAACAATTTTTAGATTCATCAAAACATTGATGTATCCTTAAGAGGAGACCCTTTATATTTATATTGGGATCTGATGATCTCAGATCTAGTTTTTGTTTCATTTAACAACCAAAACTGTGGTCCAAACAGTCATCAGATGAAAGCTGATGGTGTGGGAATAGTGAGGTTGCAGCTCTAGTGAGGCATTGGCGTCGTGGCTCCAATGAGGGTGGAAGGTGGAAACTCTATCGCGTGGCTCAAGGACATTATTCGGCATCTCCAGCAACAGTATTCCAGTATTTTGGATGATTCCGATTTGCAACTCTGGCAGGAAACATGCCACAGGAACACCACCCATTGGTTATCAGATAACCTAAAAAAGAATGAAAATATTAATCATAAAAATAAATAAAATATTTTTCTATTAATATTAATATTATATTTATTATTATTAAAATATTTAAACATGTGTAACATCCCTCATGTGGCATCCAATTCATTCACTGTCATCAATAATGTGACCCAGACGTTGATGTGGTATTTTTATGACCAACGATGAGTGCACTTCATCGAATCATGGAGTGGGATAATAAAATTCCTAGAGAAATACAAACATATTATTATTTTCAAATTCTAATTTGAATGTAACACCAATGTGTAGCATCAGATTAATGTTACGTCTATGGAAATTTGACCCCTGATTTAACACGGACCTTTTGAGGCAAGTTAGAGAACATTATATTTCGAGCATAATGTTTGGTGGCATAAAATGTAAAGTTATTATATTAATATTTATTTATTATTATTTGAATCATAAAATTTTTTAGGTATATTCTAAATATCAGGTCTAATTGACACGGTGTTAGTGGTGTTTCCACCCTGAATTTAAGGAATACATTTCAAGACTGATTTCGAGCACTTTAACTAAAATGTAGGATTGGGACCCGTGAAGCATGTCTCAGACATGTCAGGAGAAGTGTGACTTCTTCATTGGGTATCCATTTTGGATGAATGAATAAATGACCCATTTTTTCTCCATGAGTATCACATCACTTTGTTATGTATGATTTGTTCTGGGAATGAGGTGTGAGCCGCACAAAGCATCATTCACGTACGATGATGAGAGATGAATCTTTCTCACTTGGTGTCCGATTCTGGTAAATAAATAATCAATCATGGGTATTTTTCTAACATAATTGTGATGGTGTGATTATTTGTGTTATTTGGTTCCATATTAGGAGAAAACTAAGTAATGCATGTTTTCTATCATTCAGGCCAGGGACGAGCATCATGCAGTCGTGATCCTTTTGGCAGGATGTTCCATATACTACTGGAGTGTGATGGAATTCCTAGGTACAAGGTCCCTAACCCAATTGCCTAGAGCCAGTGCTTTATTGGTTACACTGGCATACAAACAATTAATATGCATCCTAAATTAACAATTAGTATAGTAATATTGGAAACATGATACATACATAAGTTCATCATTACTACATGAAATGAAAAACAGCATATAAACTCCTTAGATACATCCATAAATCGTATGTTATTTCAGACTGTCATCCATAATAGAATTATTGTTTCCATGTGGAAATGAAACATAATAAAGGGGTCAGATAAAATTCTAAGTAAATGTAAGCTATACAACATAAGATAACCAAAACATTAGACAAGGTGAATAATTGAAAACTCATGCCTTTAGAAATAAACTTGAACATAATATGGCAGAAACATGAGCTAAGTAAATATTGAAATAAAATAACATAATCATGGGTATTCTACTAGTCGAATAACCACATGAAAATTCAATACTATATTCATAATGGGGAAATGAATAATGTGGGACAACATTTCCATATTGTCAATTCCTCGTGCTAAGACCATAAATAATCATTTTGTCAAGGCCTTGTGCCAAGATCGTAGTTTGTCTCAGGAGACCTACTGATGCACCGAGGGGCTAGAGTGGGCCCCACACAAAACATACTATGTCCAATTAATTCCTCATATGAATGGGGATAAACATAAATAACATACACATTAATATATGAAATGTAAATAACTTTTCCCAAACAATAATCCAAAACATTAACCATTCGAAGTAAACTAGTGAATGGTTTTAAGATAGAACATAAATAGCCAAAATAATCATAAACCATTAAAATTAATATGGTAGGTGATAACATAGAATACTAATCACAATAATACATAAGAATCTAAAAGAGTATAGAATCAAACATGAATACTCTTATAAAATCATTAAGCAGTTTTTGAGATAAATACTCTTTTATTTTGAAAAAAGTGTTCTTTTGGAAAAATATTTTTATACAACCATAAGTGAAGTAAGATAGTAATTTCATAATTAAATGAGTGATTTTATAAAGATAATGGTTTTCAAAAATATATTAGATATTTCCCTTCAATATATGAAATAAGATGAGATATTCCCTTTAATCGGTCTTGTATTTTGGAAACAATTTTGATAGCACTTTTTAAAACATGTAACAATACATAAAATAAATAAGGATTCTAGTTGGTGTAAATATATAGAACCCTCACATAAAATTAATTATGAGTATATAATAATACATAAAAATTTAATTGAATTAATTAGTCAATCACAATAATCCGAATGGAAATGGAAGTTTGGGTGGATAAAAACTTATATTAACTATGAACATGTTCCTCTCTCAAACATAAGCTCATGGAATATGAAATTACACTTATTAATGACATATTTAAGAACTTATTAGACATGTATTTATTTTATCATAATTCTCGTTATTTCATTTATGTCATTATTGATAAGTTACTGTATTGATTTCTAACGTTCTTGAGTGTTCATTTTTCATTATTTTTATATTCAGATCACTTGTTTTTAAGTATGTGGGATTGATATAAAACCCCAGAATTGAAAATATATATTACTTATTAAAATAAATAGGTGTTATTTGTCATTTAATTAACTTGGTTACAAGGAATGATGATGAATTATTATATATACCTTTAAGGACAATTGTTTCGGTTAATATGTGGGTTTTTGATTACAACGAAGTCATTTTTCATTATTACATAATATCATTTATACAAAGGGATTATAGAATCATAAATCAGTTATATTACATATATAATAATCTATTTCCACCATAACAATAATGGTTTCATGACCTGAATTGAGAATGATAATTGAAATCAAAATCCCATCGTCATAGAATGTGGAAAATACACACATCTCGGATGATGTTCTTGCTACTAGTATAAATGAATGAAAAAGGGAGAGATGATGATAAAATATTCCACTATCATGAAACAATTCTAGCATATATAAGTTATAGTAGTCATCACAAAATTTGGATAATGATAGGTAATAGAAAAAGAAAACAAATGAACTTGAAAAGAAAGAAAAATAATTGAAAAGAGGAAGTTACCTCTTGAACCAATCATCTTTGAGATCCTCCATAAGGGAGAGGTTTTGGTTTGGTTTTTGAAAAAGGCTTGCTGGAAATGAAATAGGAGTTTGGGAGGTTATATGGACAGATTTTGGAGAAGGTACATGTCTTTAAAGGAGTGAGGAGAAGAGGGAGTGAGAGGGGGTATTATAGTGGATTAGAGGGGTAAATTTTGAATATTTAATTCTTTGTTTTATTATTTCCATCAAGACAACCAATAGTGTTGTTACATATGACCAATAATAGTAATATGTGCATGTGAGTTTGAACCATGTTGATGTACATCACTTATGATGTCATAAATAGGGTGTTTAACTGATAATTTGTATATACACTATTTATCGTATTTCACTATTCGTCAAAAAATCTAGAATTTCAGAAAACACAAAAAAATTACCCCTACAATTTTTCAATGTGTATAATTGAAAAATGAACACCATCTTTCAAAATTAATTTTCTAGGTATTATTAATATAATTCTTAAATAATGTAATAATTAATTTGAAAAATCAATTTTAACGGTGGAATTAGTTTTATATCACATTGAAAAATTAATTATGATCTCATTATCTTATTATCCTAATAAAATACAATAATAATATTAATTACTATTCATAAGGGTCTTATTACTATTCATATTACTATTCATAAGGGTTTGTTACTATTCATAAACAAAATCAAGTTTGTTCTATTATACTTCAAATGACTTATTGATCACCACTCTAGATGACCATTTTTTGAAATTCAATACATAGAAGAGGAAAAGTAGAGTTTAACATCTGTATTTTGAAATGCACGCAAAATTTATTTTCAAAACCACTGGGTGTTGCAATCTTCCCTCCTTCAAAAATTTCACCATCAAAATTTCATTTTAAAATATAGGACAAAAAAAGGTGGGGGTACTTTTTCTTCATTGCTTTCTCCATTTCCCATGTTGCTTCTTCATACATATGGTTTCGTCGTTATACCTTGACCAGATGAGTAGTCTTTTTGTGTAGGAATTTTTCCCTACGATCCAATATTTTCATTGGCGGCTCCTCATGGGAAAGATAATCCTCTAACTATACCACCTCTAAAGAGAGTATATGTGAATGTTCTGCTATGTTCTTCATTAAGAGGGATACATGAAAGAATTGTGTACTTTCGACATGGTAGGTGGAAGTTCCAGTCGATAGGCCATAGTTCCAACTCAAACAACGATCTTGAAGTGGCCGATATACTAGGGACTTAGCTTTCCATTCTTCACAAACCTCATGACCTTATTCCATGGAGATATGCATAGAGTTACCAGATCAAGGTCTCGTTAATGGTTATCTGTAAAACTCTTTGGTTGGATTTGGGCTGCCTTGATATGCTGCTGAAGGGTTTTCACCTTCTCCACTATTTCTTCAACCAATTCCTATCCTAGCAGCTTTTTCTCACTAACTTCAACACAACATGTCGGTTTTCTACACATTTTTCCATAAAGGACTTTATATGGTTCCATTTGAATACTAAAGTGAAAACTATTGTTTTAGGAGAATTCCACCAGCGGAAGATGATAGTCCCATCCTCCCATTAATTCTATAGAACATTCCCTCAACATGCCTTCCAGTGTCTGAATAGTCCGCTCAGATTGGCCATCAGTTTGAGGATGATAGACCGTACTGAAGTTTAGTTAATTTCTTAGATCATGCTAGGTACTTTTACAGAACATCAAGGGGTATCTAGGTTCATGTTTGGATACAATAGATAGTGGTACTCCATGCATCCTTACCACTTCTTTGATGAAAATCCATACAAGTTGATCTAATGAGAAGTCCTCTCAAATAGCGATAAAGTGAGCTGTCATTGTTAGACAATCCACAATGACCCATATAGAATTGATTCCTTTGGATTTCATTGGATGTCTAGTGACAATGTCCATGGAAATGTTCTTCCACTTCCATGATGGTATGGGTAGTGGTTGCATCATCCTCTTAGACTTTTTCCTCTTAGCCTTCACTCATTGACATACTAGGAAATTTGATGTATATTCAGCAATCTCCCTTTTTATATTGTCCCACAAAAATTTTTCTCAGAGATCTCAATATAGAATTGTGCTGCCAGGGTGTATAGAGTAATTTGAGCTATAAGAATTATCCAATAATTCCTTCTTTAGCTCAGGAATTGTAGGAACACCAAGCCTCTTCCCCAATTTCAAAATACCACCTTCATAAGCGAAGTCAGTCAACTTCCCATCATTTATAGCATTAATTTTTGTTTTAAACTCATCATTATCAGCCTGAGAACATTTTATCCTTTGTTGTAATGAAGGTTTGGAATCTATTTAAAAATGTTGTAATGTGTTACCTTTCTTGATAATTCCAAATTACATCTTTACTAGATCAATGAACAAAGGATCTTTTTCAACTCTCGTCTATTTCAGAACTCCATGATCTTTTCTAATCAATGTATCTACAACAATATTTCCCTTCCATGGGTGGTTGTGTATTGTGAAATCATATACATTTAGTATCTCAATCAATCTTCTTTGTCTCATGTTGAGTTTGTTTTGTGAGAATATATATCTCAAACGATTATGATCTCTATATATCACACATTTTTCTCCATAGAGGTAATTTCTCCAAATCTTCAGAGAAATGATTACCAACGCTTGCTCAAGGAAATGAGTTGGATAGTTTTTTTCCTAAATTTTTAGCTACCTAGATGCATGAGCAATCACTCGATCATTCTGCACAACAAAACATCCATGTCCATTCTTTGATGGATCACTATAGATAACAAACCCATCATTCCTCGATGATAGGGTCAGGATCGGAGCGTTCACTAACCTCTTCATTAGTTCTTCAAATCATTCTACACATTACTTTTTCCATTAAATCTTAACCCCATTTCACGTGAACTTGGTCATTAGGTTAGCTAAACGGGTGAAGTTCTAAAAGAAATGATGATAATAACCTGCTAAACCAATAAAACTACGTACCTCAGTTACATTCATTGGAGTAGGCCATTCTTGAACATCCTTTTTCATCATTGGATTTATAGATATTCCATACTTACTGACCCTGTGGCCTAGAAAGGCAACTGATTGGAGCAGAAAATCACTCTTTCTAAAAATCACATTTAATTTAATTCCTCTAACTGTGTTCAGAATAGTGCTGAAGTGATTTTTCCTGATCTTCGTAGCTTTTAGATAATTCTGGTATATCATCAATAAACACCACTACAATTTACTAAATATAATCCTTGAAAACATTGTTCACTAGATTCGTGAAGACATATGGTTCATTAGATAGTCCCAAAGGCATTACTATAATCTCATAATGCACGTACCTGGTTTGAAATGCTATTTTTTGAATGTATTCTTTCCTCACAAGAATCTGATGAAATCCATATCAAAGATCAATCTTAGAAAAATATTGGGCTCCATGAAGATGATCAAATAAATCATCAATTAGTGGAATATGATACTTATTGTTTATTTTAATAGCATTTATTTCTCTATAATTAATGCACTTCCTCATGGATTAATACTTTATCATGAAAAAGAGGATATGGACTCCCAATGAAGAAATGATAGGGAGAATACATCCTTTATCACTGACTATCTCTAGTTGTTTCTTAGGTCAACTAACTCCATAATTTCCATTCTATAAGGAGTCATTTATATGGTACTGGAACAATGAATTATGTCAATGGAATACTCAATTTCCCGCTCTGGAGGAAGTCCATGTAAATAATTTGGAAAGACGTCCACATATTCATTCACAATAGGTACATCCTCAATCATTATATTCTTCTCCTCACACATATTTATTTCATTTCCTTCCTCCATAATAATTGAATTAAGTAGATCTACAGGGGGTGGTTCTAGATGAGAATCACATGGTGAGGTTTTTGCTCTAAAAATAATGGATTCTACACCATTCATAAAAAATTTAACTTCCTTCTTCTAGCAATTGATCTCTCATCATAATTAGATATTAAATCTATACCATGAATTATATAATATTCAACCATTAGTATTCTGATAAGGTTATCAACTAAAGAACATTTATGTGTCATAAGGGGGACACATCAACACGACTATGTTAGAATGATACATCCACTAGGAGTTTTGACTGACAAAAGCATTATTAAATCAAATTGGACATGTCTAATTTTCATGGAAAATTGGGAAAATATTAATGAATGTGATGATCAAGAATAAAATAATGTATTGTCTATGTTGGATGGAACCATCAATGTACCAGCCACCATTTCTTTAGAAAATTTAACATCCATAGTTGTGACCGCACAAGCTTGGCCTTGTTCGCTTGGCCTTATTTTGGGAACATATCTCAGATTTTTAGGACATTAATGGGCTTATTGTCCCATCTCCTTGAAATTGTAGCACAAAACATTGGTAGCTTCATTCATCCCATTACAATCTTGAGATAGGTGAACTTTTTCTCCGCACTTGTAACAGACTCACATTCCCTTCAGGCAAGTGCCATGGTGTTTTTTACTACAATTACTACATGATGGAAATTCAACTCTTCCCTTATTCCCCATTTCCTTATTTCCTTTCCAAGATCTTCCAGCAACCCTCTTCTTCTCTTGAATTTCCTTAAAGTCATAAGATATTGAGAATTCATTTTCTGTCTTCATTGCACTTGATACTACATCTTCATATGATTCGAATCTTTGGGAGACTAGATCCCTTCAGAGCAATGGTTTTAAACCATCAATGAATTGATCTATTTTCCTTTTTGGATTATGTATGTTTTACCCAACATGCCTTGATACCTTGTAAAGTTGGCTTCATATTTGGCAACATTTTCATCCTCCTTCTACCTCAGATTTAGGAATTGCCTCTCCACATCTGCTCACTGGTGACGAGGGAAAAAATTTTCAATGACTATTTATTTTAAATCCCTCCATTCCATATCATCTATTTCATCCCCCTTCTCTGTTTTTTTATTAAAGACCATCACTGATCCGTTTCACCCGTTAGACGATAAAATACCATGACATCCTTCTCTCTTTCGTTACATCTCAAAGAGAGAAATATCTTCTCAAGGGAACATATCCACTACTCTACTACAAACGGGTTTGTAGTCCCACTAAATGATGGATGTTATCGTCACATAATGTGATCTAACATAGCTCCGCCACTTGGTGGATCCAGATGCACTATATGTGTTAGGTAATTATTCATAACCTGAGTATAATGTCCCAGTATAGTTATTAGTTTCTTAGCACCAGTCACAGCATCAGAGCCAACAGAATTATCATTCAATGAAAGGAAATACCTATAGAGGAGACATACATTCATGCATCATCCATTCCTTCCACTAGGCTCCATCTCTAGATAATGGAATACACTAGATTAGGTTATGAAATCATAATGTATAATCTTAACTTAACAAAACAATTAGAAAAACTGAGATCCTACGCATGGCTAATCCCATATTAACAAAAATGGATTCTTTAGAAGATAAATTTACATTTAAATCTTTCATAATGGATTTTAATGAAAATTTAAATTATCCTAAGCATATCACCTAGGGGTTTTGTAACCAAGAGTGCAGCAAGGCCTGTTGTCGTGCACCAGTTTCCGTTCGAGTCTTGATCAAATCAGTGTGTTCGAGTTTTACCCCTAGATATATATATGCCAGAGACACCGCTACCTGCTCATATCTAGACATGGATGTATTTCTTGAAATATCTACATAATATATTCCTTACCAAAATACCCAGACATTCATGTATGTTTATCCTCAAAATTATCATAGGGACTCTTCTCTAATCCACATTTTCTAAATTTGGTGTCTAAATTTTCTACTAAACATCCTCTGATACCAACTATAAGGACCCGACCCCAGTTGCCCAGAACCGAAACATTATTGGATAAATTTTCATACAAACATGTAATAAGAATCCCTAAAGGCCGATTAGTTTAGTATTATTTAAAACAAGACACATACATAAGTTCATCATTACAACATGAAATGAAAAACAACAAAGAATCTCATTATACAACTAACATAAATCCTATGTTATTTCAGCATGTCATTCATAATATAATTTTTCTTTCCCTATTGAAATATAACATAATAAAGGAGGGATATCAAATACATAGTAAGGTTATTCAATACAGCAGAAGATGAAATAAACATTAGACATAGTGTATAATTGTAAACACATACCTTTAGAAATAAACTTTAACATTATATGGCAGAAATTTTAGCTGAGTAAATATTTCCATAACATAACATAGTCATGGGTATTCTACTACTAGAATAACCAAATGAACCATTAGCACTATATTCATAATGAGGTAATTCATAATGGTGGACAACATATCCATAGCATCAAGGCCTCGTGCCTAGACCATAAATAATCATTTTTTCAAGGCCTTGTGCCAAGACTGTAGTTTGCCTCATGAGACCTAATGATGAACTGAGGGGCAATAACTGGACACACCCTAAACTTACTATGTGAAATTAATTCCACTTATGAATGAGATAAACATAAACAAAATACACATTAATATATGAAATGTAAATAGCTTTCCCGGAATAATAAGCAAAAACACTAACCATTCGATGTAAACTAATGACTGGTTTTAAGATACCACATCAATAGAAAAGATATTCATAAACCATTAAATTTAATATGTTAGATGAATAAATAGAATAAAAATCCCAATAATACATAATAATCAACAATATTGTTGAATCAAAACAGAATACTCTTATAAAATCATTTACTAGTTCTTGAGATAAATACTCTTTTATTTTGAAAAAAAGAGTTCCTTGGGTAAAATATTTGTATAAATCTAGAAGTGATATAAGATAGTATATTCATAATAAAATGAGTTATTTGATAAAGGTAATGTTTTAAAAAAAATATATTAGGTATTTCCCTTTAAAATATGTAAGAAGATGAGATATTCCCTTGAATCATGCTTGTATTTCAGAAACATTTTGAAAGATCCTTTTATGTCATATAAATATACAAAAAATAAAGAAGAATTATGTTGTTGTACATATATATACACTAAAACATAATTTTTTATTATTATATAAAAATAAATATGAATTTCATTGTGGTATTTTGAGAATGACATTAACCCGAATGGAAATTGAAGTTCGAGTGGAAAAACCCTTACACTAACTATGAACATGTTCCGCTCTCGAACATATGCTCCTATAATATTAAATTATACATATTAATAACATATTTATAAACCTATTAGACATGTATTTATTTTATCATAATTCTGGTTAGTTCATTTATGGCCTTAGTGATAAGTTATTGTATTGAATTCCTTCTTTCCAGAGTGTTCATTTTCTTAATTTTTATATTTCGTTCATTTGTTTTTAAGTATGTCGAGTTTATTTAGATCTCCAGAATGGAAATTATATTTTATTTATTGACATAGATAGGTGTTATTGGTAATCTATAGAAAATATTTTCATTTAATGATGATGAGTAATTATATAAAAATTTAAAGATAATTTTTTTGGTTAATATGTAGGTTTTGATTACAAAGAAGTAATTGTTCTTTATAACGTAATATCATTAGAACAAATGGATTACATAATCTTAAATAGGTTATATTACATATTTAATAATCTATTTATACCATAAAAAGAATGGTTTCATGACCATAATTGATAATGATAATAGAAATCGATAGCCCATCGTCCTTGAATATGGAAAATTAACACATCTCCGATGGTGTTCTTTCTATTAGTATAAACGATGGTAAAAGGGAGAGATGTTGATAACTTATTACACTATCAGGACAAAATCCAATCATATATAATGTACAGGATTAATCAAAAAATTTGGATAAGGATGGGTAATATAAAAATAAAACAAATGAACTTGAAAAGAATGACAATGAATCGAAAAGTGGAATTTTTCTCCTGAGCCAAACTTCCTTGAGAGCCTAATTTTGGGAGATGTTTTGGTATTTTTATGAGATCAAGGATTTATGTACATGGAAGAGATGGTTGGGAGAATATTTTTAAATAATTTTTAGAGGGTACATGGCTTGAGAAAAGTGATGAGAAGAGGGAGTTATAGGGGGTTTTTATAGTGGAGGAGAGGGGTAAATTTTGAGTATTTAATTTATTATTTTACAATTTCCCTCAAGACAACAAATATTATTGTTTCATGTGACCCTTAATAGTAATAAGTTCATGTGAGTTCTAACCATGTGGCCTTACATCACTTTTGATGCCATAAATAGTGAATTTAGCAGATAATTTGTATATACGGTATTTATCGTATTTCACCATTCATAAAACATTCTAGATTTTCAGAAAAATAAAAAAATAATCTACCCATAATATTTTTCAACAACTATAATTCCAAAATGAACATCATTTTTCAAAATTAATTTTGTAGATATTATTAATTTTATTTGTAAATAAATTCATTTTTAATTCGAATGAAAAACAATTTTTTAGGTGTAATTAGTTTTATATCACATTGAAAAATTAATTAAGATCTCACTATCTTATAGCCTTAAGAAAATAAAATAATATTATTAGTAACTATTTGTATGTGTCATATTACAGTAAATATTACTATTTATAAGGGCATGTTACTATTTAACAAAAAATCATGTTTGTTCTATCTGACTCCAAATTACTTAATGATCACAACTATATATGACCATTTTTGAAATTCAATACATAGATGAGGAAAAGTTGAGATTAACTTCTGGATTAAGTAATGCACTAAAAAGTAATTTTAAAACCCATTAGTTGTTAAACTAAGGGTACTATTGAAAATTTTAGTACGTAATTATTTCATTGTATATGACCAATCGATGAGTTGGGGTCAGAGGACGTGTGGGACACCCACATGTAAGTTACCCTATCACAAATCTTTTACCTATCAGATCACCTACTTATATACTAAATATATGTCCAGCGAATATCATATACTATGTGTTTTTTTCATGTTTAACAAAATTATAACCTCCATAATATCTTTTTAGGTATGATGTGAGATTTTATGTGCATGATTTCTTTAAAGGCGATGTTTGATGAGAGCTGTGATCAGGAATGTTTATCAGAGTTTTCCAATCCTACCCTCCAGCTTGGATGGGTACCAGCTTCACTCAATGCATCGCAAGAGGTTCCATCTAGTAGGAATGGTTACATAAGTTATAAGTGGAATCCATCAAGAGGGATGTGAATGGGTCAATGACAACACTATAGTGGAATACTATAATTGGGTTGGTCATGGGTCTTTAATGGAACTATAGTGGATTCCTCTAGCGGGGTTGGTGATGGGTCATCGATGATACTACTATGTCATCCTCCATCTAGTCTGGTAAGGTGAACTCAATGATAATATTGTGTAATCCTCTAATGGCATAGGGCATGGGTCCTCAATGATACTATAGTAGAATCCACCATCTGGACTGGCCAAGGGTCCCCAACAACACTAAATCGGATTCCTCTAATCAGGATGGCCATGGGTCCATCACCTAGAGATGAGATATTTTATACGAATCAGTGATGTGGAATGATTTGACATTAGTTTCGACAAAAAATTAATATGTGAGATTTTCCCACTAAGACATGTCATTGTGACTCAACATAAAATAGTTCCTTTAAGATAGATATGCACAAAGAGGATTGAATAAGGGTGTAGTGACTGAGTCCCATTAACATTAATTTTCATTTAGAATGTGTGGGATGTTGGGAATTTGTGGTGGTTCTACTAGAAAAGCCAGAAAATCGATTCTTGGGCAGAGTTGTGAGATTTATATCACCTTATACCCTCATTTATTATTACTTGACATACCATAAACATGTATCGTTTTTTCAGTCCCCATTCCTTGGTGTTTTTCCCTCCTTCTATATGGGGAAAAGACTCATGTGGAATGCCATGTGATTTCAATATCGAACATCTCAAGGTATGATGAGTCTAATCTCCAACTATATCTAGAGATTATTTTTTTGAGAAGTTCTCCTTCTCATCGTTTGTAGCTCCCAATGTTGTGGATGATTTTACATAACTCTCTTATTTTGTTGATCTATACTTCTTTATGGTACATTATTAAATCAAATTATTTCATCTTCATTTGTATCTGTTATCCCCCCCCACTATTATTTTCTGAAAGGGGCCTACTGAGTATGTTTATTCTCACCCTAGAATGTGCCTTTCCCACATGTATCGTGCCTTTTGTAGATGATAATCTAGTTTATTGTGACTTCATATGAGATTACATTTATGAGTGCATAGACAACCTAATGTGGTAAAATAATGGTATCTTGGAGTAGGGCTCACTCTACAATTTTACTTTTCAATTCTTGCAATTTTGTGGAACATTTCAGGTTGAGATTGTATTTTTTTCCATTCCATTTCAGTTTAAATTTATGTACCCATACTATTTAGATGATGATGCAAATTATTGGATTATATATAGCAGTGGGGTATCTTGTTTCCCTTTCCCTTGACAATTTTTCATTTTGTTGGATGCATGTGTGTGTACAGGTTCTTAGGTAATGGCCTCCCATAGTTTTTTGGGCATTGGGCCCTTGTTTCCATACCATGGCCTATAGAGGATGGGTTGGGGTAGTTTATGCTCGATCAAAGCATGTTTCAGGTGGTAAAACAGTGGTATCAAAGGTTGTTCACCCCATGAGACATTTTATGGACATTTTTGTAAAAATGTATTAGTTGGGATTAGGGAATCCATGTCAATGTGTCTCGATATCTACTATTAGGCCAGGGAGTCCAATGATGGTGTGGTGACCGCCGTAACCATTCACCGGGACCCTAATTACCAAATTACCAACTCAATAAGTAGATACATTTGATGCATTGATAATTGGTACATGCATCATGTGTGATTAAGTCCTTGAATTTCTTTCTTGATTCATCTCCCCTTTTGTGGTTTATATATATATATATATATATATATATATATATGTATATATATACTTTTTTGGTCATCCTACATCTTCATAAGTTTCAAGATTCCCTACTCAGAATAGAATTATAGGATAATAAATTCATTTCTTGTAGCCAACCGTATGAGTGAAGGGGCCACATTTCAAGATCCATCATATAACCCCCCTTCCTCCAAGAGGATATGTAGTAGAACATCCACCTGTTGAGTAGTAGTTAGTCCAATCGGAGAAGGATGAGGACTTATCAATGCTTAGTTCACTGCATTTGTTCTTGAATCAGTGTCCATTTAGGATCCAAGGGGATCCATATCCTGAAGAAGTATAGGATTGGAAAGAGTTAGTGGTCCTCCACATTAGTCTTTTTTGGACACCAATATATCATATGGTGGCCTTGGAATCCATCCTTTTCAACAAAGTAGTTAGGTGTTGGAAGAATCTTGTTACTCAGATTCACAATGAGATGATACTCTGGTGGGATGACGTTCACCAGCTGTTCTATGAGGATTTATACATATCTTGCATATGATCCATCCTGAATAAAGATTTTTTAGATCTTCAGTTTGGAGGGATTATAGTGTCTGAGTATGCAACTAGGTTCTTAGACCTTATTCTCAATTCTTTGGACATGATCCTTGATGGCTACTTTTGGGAACATAATATTGAGCATGTACTTTGAATGGAGACCCATGGTAGCATAGAACAATTGTGCTCCCAACCTATTTCGAGGTGCAATACTGTGAAATGGTTATAGAGACATGTCATTCAGTGAGACATCACTATCTAGTTTTGGCAGTGGGCATGTCAGAGCAGTGACATCTTCCAAACATCATTTAGAAGGGCCTCAAGGTTGGAGACCTTCCCATGATTAGACCCATGCACATGGTCTGGGGCATCGTAGAGAACTAGGTCCCCCCAATCATGAATGGGGTTTTTCATATGATTTTCAAGGTCACATGGTATAATAATGGACAACCAGACGTGTTGAAAATATTATGTAGACTATAATGAAACCTCCATGGTCGAGATAGAGTTGTGATATGGAATCCCCCAAGTGACGATCGGGTATTCCCCTAACTGGAGATGTTGTAATAGGTGAAGGTAAAACTGTGGCAGGTGTATAACTCAATGAGATCCTTCCTCCAACCCCATAAGTCCCACATAAGTATCATGGATCTCATAAATGGGGTCATGGGAAGCTATATATTATAGATGTATACGATCCTACAATAGACGATATGACAATAGGTATTATATGTGTCTTTTCCACCAGTTGTATTACAACATGCTAGACACAATTTGAGGTACTATATTCTATTTTTTCCTTTCTTGATGTTTTATCGGAGTGACATGGGGTGTCAATTAAAGCCTATTTTGATGATATTCAACATAACTATTAATTCACAAGGATGATATGTCTTTCCCCCACCGAGACGTGTTTTTTTTGCAATAATAAAATTGAGGGCGATGAAGTGAAGCCTAAAGTGGATAGTTTCTTGTTGTGGTTGATGTGTCCCTCTGACATGTGCATTCATGTCAGGGTTGTGTAGAGGTGTTTCAAGGAATGTCTTGGAATTTCTAGTTGAGTTTTTCTTCTAGACCTCCTTTCTCTTGGGATTCCACTAGTGGGTGTGGAAGAGTGACTAGTTTGGGGTTTCGTTCTTTCCAAGAGAGGTCAAGATGTAAAAGTTATGCAACATGGTTTCCATGTCTAGATTTATTAAGTTGGATGATTTTACTCACCTTCCCAGTTCGTAGGTACCATTTTGTGCTCAATATATACTTTAATAGGGTAGTTATCAAGTACATGTCGACATGGTGGAGACCCTATAAACATAACTATCTAAATAACTACCTGTTTCTAGAGGTAGTATTTTTTTCCCTACACATGGAGAGACGCAATATTCAAGGAGAGCACATTCTGTTTTGTTCAGACTGTAAGAGTTGGTTTCCAAGAATGAAGTTGGTGTAAATTGATTACAAATATATTTAATTTATTTAAATATTAAATATCTAATTATATATTTTTCATTATTCTGCATGACTATGATTTAATAATGTCTTAGAGTATTTGTTTTATTGATAAGGTCATGGAAGTTCCCCACTATGATGAGAATCTTGAAATGCTATAGCAATACTCTGGAATATAGTACTACTATTAGATGACATACTATGAAGGGAAATATTGCAAACAGACCCTCAGGTGTGAGTACTCATAAGAAGATGAGACTTCCTCTCATGAAGTTCATAATTGGTAACCTCCAAGATAAGATATTATGATAACAGACCCGTCAGTAAGAATTTGACATATTTTTGTGTCATTGTATTTTTCAGTCTTCGAACATGTGTCATGATTTTAGACATTATGATTATCATTAATACATGTCACCACTTGCTCACTTGGATTTACTGATGAAAACCAACACACAGATAGTTGACAGGAAGTAGAGTACATTGGTTGAGTCATGAGGGACATGTTTTTAATGGATAGTCGAGGAAGGATTTTCCCCTTCCATTTATGGAAGTTGATATCTCAGCCCGTTGATAGAAAAAGAACCATCACACAACATTTCATGTACATGGTGTAATGATGAGTATATTTTAGGTAGTCAGTGAACAATGATTCATGTATAAATGATGATGACACTAATATGAATCCAGCATGATGAGATATTGAGACAATAATATTATATTACACAGTGATTGTTCGTAAGTGGATGTCATTTTTGTGACTTTATGTTCATTCCCTATGGTGCAATGACCCATTTCTAGATAGTCCTCTTTTAATTTAGTCAAGGCCCCATAATACCATCGAGAAAGAATCCTAGAGTGTCAAACACTATGTATTTTTGATGGCCTCTGTTAAATTCTATTGAAAATTAATTAATGGAAAAAACATTATTCTCAAGAGCGTGGAATAATTTTATTCAGGTTTAGATGATTGAAAAAATTAAATAAAATATATATTTTTTATTTTATTGAACATTTAATATATATTTATTTACAAGTGTGTAAATAAAGTATTTATTTAAGACAATTAATTATTTATTTTTTAATTTGTGTGATCCATAAATAGAGGTGGAGTTCGATCGGACCAGGGCCTGTCTAGTTTTAAAATAATAATTTGGTAGTTGGTAAATAATTATTAGTCGGGAAAATTTAAAACAATAACTATGCTTCTTTTATTTTGTGACACTTAATTTTATTCATAATTCAATTTTTTGCTACTTGGCACACCCTGAATAATGATGCGTCATTATTATTATGAGCTTGGGTTTTATCTAAGTTCATGAATGTATTTAATTGATGTTATGAAATCTAATTTTTTAACTAATGTTCCATGCATATAAATTGATAAGTACATCTATTGTGGAATGGAACACACAACAAACACTTATTGAATTGAGAATTTTTGAGCTAAAAATTTTCTATCTCAAATCCAATTCCCACCCACCTCAAGAATAGGAAACTTTCTCCAAGGCCGAAGAACAAGTGATCAAGAACGAATGACAAAAGACACTCGATTTTCTGTGATACCACTCGAAGAAAGTGTGATGATGATCAGAGGCCATAGGAGAATGTGTGGATAACCACTAGCAGGATTCTAGTTTGGATCCTCACAAGCACAACGAGGTAATACAGAAGGTTCATCCCGAACAATCAACATCTTCCATGAAGAAAATACCGAAGATCCGGGAACTAATTTCATTATTAAATTAATTAAATTAGTTATAAACATGATGTGAATGATCCTCTCTAAAGGTTTTGGTCCTCTTATTATTTATCTAAATCACTGATTCCATTCCATGGAGACTGTATTTCGTCGTCGTATTGATCTAGGAATAATCATTAATCATGTTAAAAACTAATGTCTGATGCCATCCCAACCACGCTTCCACTGTGCCCAAAACCATAAAATGTTATCAGTGTGGTTAGATCATATTTTATAATTATTTAAATAGTTATTTTATGATTTATGAATTTAAAAATTTAGTTGTTTCAATTCATGGTAATAATTCTACATATTGGAATCTTGAGATTTGTTCTTCCTCTTTAATTTATAGTTCTCCTTCTAGAAATGATCTTTTCGTTTAATTTTTATTAAAATAAATAATAGGATCTCATCTAGATGTGACAAATATTACTAGTTGTATAATAGAAGAAAATAGTACATGTATTCATTAGTACTACTGTGTATCCATGGTTCAATGCACTTTGTCAGGTCCGCCAATGCAAGCCGTGTCATTGGAGTTTTTTATGTTTTTGTAACTCCATGTGTTGACCAGAAGTAAGTGGGATGCGGTTTTTGGATTACATGTCATATATCCCCATGGACATGATGTGTTGTCCCTTCTGGTTAGGATTGGACTGTGTACCTTGTACACGGCTTGCCCGACTAGAGACAATCTTATGAGGAACTACACAATGTGTCTCCTACTAGAAACACCATGTGCTATGATAAATTATGAAGTACACTCACATGTCATTTACATGGGCGAGTACTATGGATGGATGGTGAAAAATTGTACACTCTGTGTAGTTGGAACTACATGACATGTAATCATCCAAATTATGTAGATTTATTAAAATTTATCATTATATTACACAAAAATTTTGAGATGTGTTCCATTTTTCATGCATAAATCTGAGTCACAACATGTGGTTGGGGTTTTATTTATTTGTTTTTAATTTAACATCTTCTTAATGATCATTTCTACTCATATTATAGTTATCAAATGGAATTAACCTGGTTTCCTCCATGGTAAAAGTTATGTACAAAGATAATTTTAAATGAATTTATTTTTTTTAAATTATGATGAATGAGAATCTCAAGGAAATTCTGAAAATACCTCAAGATAAAATGATTGATTAATTAAAGATGATAATTAATTGATTCGAGCGTGATTTATCTTAAAAAATGATTGATGAACTGAATGCTAGTTTTATTTATGTGTAATTATTATCGCATTAATGGATGATCATGAGCTAGACCAAGAGCATTGTATATGGATGGTTTCTTTTAATTTATTTATTTAAATTAAATTTGATGGCATGAAATCCTTCTCATCATTATTATGTAGGTCATGCATGCCCAATGATTATTATATGTAAAACCCCTTTTCACCTACATGTGAGTTAAAAATGGCATATGTTATGGTTGGAACTCTCAAGATAGGGTGGCAGTTCAAGTTGGATTTAAGACAAAAAAAATCCTAGGAAATACAGAGGTGGATAGGTGGAATGATATAAACATGAACCCAAAAGAATCATGATGTTTCTCCCCTATGTTAGGGTTACATTATCATGTTCTTGATAAACTAACCATTAGAAAAGCTCATGACTGTTCTCTTTATTTTATTTTTACTAGTTTCATGGTTTATCATTATGTATGTGTTGTCACGATCACATAATTAATGAATTAAAAAATCATGCAATATAGATCTAAAATAAACCATACTTATGCGTAAACATTATCTATAAATGGTTAATAACTTAAGTAAGTTCCTCTAAATATTTACAAGCATGTGACAATGATAATAATAAATTCATGTATAAGGGATAAAAATATGTCAAATAAAATATAACGTCATATGAAACCTTCCTTACATGATTATGAGAAAAACACAATAAAACTATGTGTTTGACCAACACATGTTTGAACTCTAACTTTTATACAAGAATCCCTTATAAAAGGCTTGGGGTATACATAACCATATCACATCCATAGGATTATCCCTTTCAAGACTAGGAGTAATATTGGAGGCAAGATTTGAGGAAATCCAAAGTCATGATTTCAGGATTGGGGTGTCCACTCAGCAGACCGTGGAGCTGCAAGCCCATAGTTGGTATAGAACTACCTATATAAATATCTTTTAATAGCATGACCATCCTATGTTGGGGTTATGAGAAGGTGAATATGGATCCTTGAAACTATAATGACATGTATACTCAGCATTCTGAGTTCAATGGTGTGGGATATTGGGACTTGATAAAATAGTGGGATACTTGATAAAAAAAATTTATTTCTCATAAAATGTAATCAAGAATTTACTAATGGTCAGCTCTTTTAATTGTATAATAAAAATGAAAATATCTCGAACCACACTATCTGTGTGATCATTTCTAGACAAAGAAAACATCCTCAACGTTAGTAACTTCCATGAATTGTTTAAAATCCATCTGGTTATCATACGCCATGAACGGATGTCTTACGTGCTGGAGTAAGCATTATCTAATATACTAGCCAATGAGGTGAGTGATGAGTATTTCATAGTATTTGAGAAACATTTGAATGACATGGTCGATGTTCAATGTCTGATACTATCATCAATGTCTATTAAGCTAATGATGTCTCTGGAAAACATTGGTGCTTATAGAATGCAAGATAACCTTTGTGGGTTTTACCATGAGAGAGCAAGACAGAAATGGTTTGAGATATTTGAGGCACTCTTTCAAAGTATTCTTGGATAAGGTGCTCCAATTGGGCCTCATTTAGTCATGTTCATTGGATATATTGAGCGCATTGAGGCTCTAGGGTTTAAACTCTACGAAGAACTCGGAACTGATCTGATTATCCCATCACCCCCTCAGAGATTCTATAAATTTTTCTTCAATTTCAATATGAAACCATTGAGAAGTCTACATCTGATATTTTTTATCCTTTTTCTCCAACTGTATAGTGATATGAAGTGTAAAACAACTTCTGTATTTATGGTAAATAAGAGGAAAATAAAGTAGAAGAGATTTAATCCCAATGCTTCATCACGACATTCCAGGATAAGGTAGATCAAAGGGGATGCATTAGAACAAGAGGATGTTTGTTTCGCATGTGGCAAGAAGGGCCACTGGAAGAAGAACTCCACCTTGCCTAAGAAGCAAGTGGAAGCTTCAGTTGGGATTCTTATTGAATGAAATATATCAGTTTGCACAAATTGGTTATTATATTTATCTTGGGGTGCTCACATATGTATCCAAATATAGGAATGATGAATATTCAGAATTATTGACTATGTGGAGGTAAATCTACGAGCAGCCAATAGAACCAGACTTGCTGCTGTAGCTATTAGGGACTACCACCTCATGTTGCCAACTGGGATGATCTTGGTGTTAAAGGGGTGTTATTATGTTCCTTATGTTACTAAAAACATTATTTATGTATCCAGATTAGATACTGATGGATTTTATTCATGTTTGGAAATGAAAGTTTCTTTTTTATCAAAGATAGAAGTTTTTTTTCTAGGTCACATATATATAATGGTTTTTACGTGTTGGATTACAGAAACCAAGTAATGGAAATCTATAACAAAGATACTTCACATGACTCATAACACACCCAACATTGGCATCACCATCTTGTTCATATAAATGAGAAATTATTGACAATGTTACATCAAGATCGATATTAAGATTCTTTTGAACTAAAACCACTTTTCATATGTCGTGGATGTTTAAAATTAAAAAGGACCAAATCTTCATATAGTTGTAAAGGTGAAAGTGATAAATGACTTCTTGAATTGGTTTATTCTAATATATGTGGACCATTTCCAGTTGAATCTAGGAGAGGGTACTCATACTTCATAACTTCTAGTGATGATTTTGGTAGATATGGATATATCTACTTAATGAGGAATAAGTAAGATTCAATTGACAATTTAAATGAATAGAAGAATGTAGTTAGGAAACAACTTGGTAATTAGATAAAGAAACTCCACTCAGACCAAGGTGGAGAATATCATAATCCAGAATACATTGATTACTTACAGGATTTTGGTATGCTATCTCAAGTCACTCCTCCATACATGCACTAGTGGAATGGTATGAGCCAAAGGAAAAACCACACACTGTTGGACATGGTAAGATCAATGATGAGTCTTGTGAGTCCTCCATTACCCTTTTGAGGAAATGCAAAAAAAAAAATGTGGCACACATACTAATCCAAGTACTAACTACATTGATAAATGGTATTCCATATTAGTTCTGGATTGGACGAAAATCCATGTTATCAAATATACATTTGTGGGGTAGTGAAACATATTTTAAGGCCTCTACAGGTAACACACTCACACACCAAGGCACAAACTGTACCTTTATAGGATACCCTAAGGAATCAAGGGGATACTACCAATAAAACACCTCTTACAAATTGATATAGTATTAGAGATGGCATATCCCTTGAGAGGGATCACATATCTAAAAGGGATAGTGGGAGCGAGATAGACATTGATGAATTCATGGCTCAACAAACACAACAGTTGGTACAAGAATAGATTCCAAAAAGCCCCGTAGATGATGAATATGTTCATGAGATACAAGTATTTAGTAAGAGTATAAGAGAGGTTATAAAAATGGAATGGTATGGTTTTCTAGTTACATAGTATGATGACTCATTATTAGTTGATAGTAATGATCCTCTAACCTAGAGGGATGCTGTAAGTGGAATAGACATTTCTAATGGAAATAATCCATGAATTATGAAATGGATTCCCTGTATCAAAACCAATTCAAAATTTTGGTAGATCCTCCTAATGAAGTAATGAATATTATTTGAAAATATAAATTAAAGATGAAATAGGACATGTAAGTTCAAGTTCGTACCAATAAGGAACGATTGGTCGTAAATGGCTTTAAACATCTTCAATGAATTGATTATGATGGATCCTTTTCCCCAATTGCAAAGCTCAAATCCATCAGAGTTCTACATGACACTAAGGATTACCATGAGTATGAGATTTGACAATTGGATGTCAAAAAAACCTTCCATGATTTGAATCATTAGGAAGAAGTCCATATGACACAGCCTGAAGGCTTTGTGACTCAAAGGATGTTAATAAGGTAAAAAATTTGATAAAATCAATTTATGGATTAAAGAAAGTATATATGTCGATGAACATGAATTTAGATGAATCCATAATAGAATTTGGTTTTAACAATAATGAATGTGAGGATTGTTTCTTCAAAAGGTTTAGTGAGAGTTCAATAATTTTCTAAAAGTATATGTTGATGAAAGATTACATATTTGAAATGAAATACTGGTCTTATAGTCTATTAATGACTTGTTGAATCGATGCTTCTCCATGAAGTACCTGGGAGAGGAAGCATATATTATTGGGATAAATAATCATCATGATAGATCCAAGAGATTGTTGGGCCTATGTCAAAGTACACATGTTGATAAGATACTGAAGAGATTTAGTATGGAACAATCCAAGAGGGTACTATTGCCAACTTCACATGGCATTAATATTTCAATGAAAATGTGTCCTCAAAAACATAAGGAGTTAATGATAATGTAAAGGACTACATATGCATCAATGATTGGGTCATTCATGTATACCATGCTATTTACTAGGCTGGATGTCGCCTAGGTGTTATGTGTGGTAGGCCAATATCAAGCTGACCCAGGTGACCACCATTGGATGGAAGTCAGGACTATCAAAATGTATCTAAGGCATACTAAAGGTATGTTTCTAGTTTATGAAGGATATGAGGAACTAGTTTTCAGAGGATATGCAAATGCTAGTTTCAGACTAATCAAGATGACATGAATTCACCAACGAGATACATCTTCACATTGAATAGAGGTGTAGTGAGCCGGAAGAGATCAATGAAGAATGTGATCATAGATTCTACTATAGATCCTGATTATATCAAAACATAAAAGGTAGCTAATGAAGTAGTTTGGATATGAAGCTTCATCTAGGAGCTGGATGTGATACCTAGCAGAAAATATCCCATCACATAGTACTGTGATAATATTGTAGTAGTGGCTCTTGCAAAATTGCGAAGGTCACGTCAACTGACGAAGCGCATACTTCAGAAGTATCATCTCTTGAATGATTTTTCTTAGATAGTTTATGTTTAAGTGGTTAGTATTTACAAAAAAGGGAACATGGTGTACCCCATTACTAAAGCTTTGACTCAACAAAATCATGATCACCATGTGAGGTTTACCGAACTGAAAGTCGTAGGCAGTAGACTCTAGTCCAAGTTGGAGTTTGTAAGAATTGGTGTCCTTGAACCAACTCGTTGAACATTGATTATATAAATACTTAATGTATTTTAATATTAAACACCTTATTACATATTATTAATTGTTCGGCCTTACTATTGTGTAATAATGTCCTAGAGTATTTGTTGCATTGATAAGGTGATGGAAGTTCACCAATATGATGAGATATTTGAAATGACATAACCATATTCTTAAATATAGTTCTAATGTTGGAAGACATACTATGAAGGTACACATATCATGAATACCATCAGGTGTGGGAACACGTTAGAAGATGATATTTCCTCTCATGTTGTTCACACTTGGTAATCACCAAGACAATAGATTATGAGAACAAACCTGCCAGTAGGTATTCAACATGTTTTGGTGTCATCATATATTAATATATGTGTGTGTGTAGTGTTCCATATACATTAATATTATCCTTAATACATGTCACAACTCAATCACGTTTATTTACTGATGTAATCCGTCACATAGACAGATAGTAGGAAGTTGGGTATGTTGGGTTTGTCAGGGGTGACATGATATTAATGGATAGGTAGATAAAATATATTAAATTCCATTTAAGGATGTTAATATCTAGGCCCATTGATTGATATAGAACCATCATGCGAAATTTTATGGCCATGATGTAACGACGGGTTTATTTCAGGTATTCAATTAGAAAAATATCACATATAAAGGTTGATTACACTATCCTAAAACCTGCTAGATGATATATTGAGACAAATGATTATTTTACACAGTGAGCGTTTAAATGTGGATGTCATTTTTGAGACATTATGTTCTTTTTCTTGGGTTCCATGACCCATTTCTAGACAATACTCTTGGACATTAGGCATTCCCACCTTATTCCAAGGAAAAATAATCCTAGAGGGTCACACACTATGGGTTTTTGGCGGCCATGTTTAAATTCTATTTGAATTTAATTAAAGAAATAAATATTTTTTATCATGACCGTGGAATAATTTTATTCATGTTAAGATGATCACATAAATTAAGTTAAATATAAATATTTATTTTATTGAACATTTACTAAATATTTATTTACAAGTTTGTAAATAAAATATTTATTTAATAGAATAAATTATTTATTTACTTATTCTAGTGTTCAATAAATGTATGTGGACATTGAGCATAAAAAGGTTGTTCTTGTAGAAAAATAATTATTTTAAAGATGATAAGTAATTATTAGTTAGTAGAAGTTAAAATAATAATGATGTTGCTACTATATTGTGACGTTGAATTTTATTCATAATTAGTTTTTGCACAAGTTGGTGGACCATAAATAATGATGTGGTATAATTATTCTTATCATGGGTTTCACTATGTTCATGAATGTATTTAAATGCTGTTATGCAATTAAATATTATAATTGATGTTCCATGCATATAAATAGATATGTAGGTATATTGTACCATGGCGAATAGACCTCACACTTGGTGAATTTATAATAGCGGAGATAAACAATTTATATCTAAAATTCTCTTCCCACCCCTCTCATGAACAAGATGCGGTCTTCAAGGCATAAGAACAAGAGATTAAGAATGACCGAAACAAGACAGTCGCTTCGCTGCACTAATACCCAGAGAATGAGTGGTGTCAATCGAAGGCATCAGATCACATGTGGATCACTGCTATAGGAATTCCTATATGGATCCTCAAAATCACAATGAGATAATTTGGAAGGGTCATTCCCAATAATAAATATCATCAATGAATAAAATACTAAATATCCATAATTTATTTCATTTATGAAATTAATAAAATTATTTATAAACATGATGTGGAAGATCCTCTATAAAGGTTTCACATATCTTCATTATTTATCTACATCATTGATTATATTCTGTGGAGACTGGCATTCTTTGACATATTGATCACAGAATAACAATTATCATAGTAAAAATTAATTTTGGTTGTTGGCCCAACTGCCCTTCCACTGCAACTGAATCCTTCAAAAAACTTCCAAATTCACAGCTATGTTTTCACTAAAATAGAACTAAACATAAGGAAATAAAGCTGGTTGAACTCCATATAGGACAATAACATCCAGATATACTATACTCTGGGAAATGGAAAATTCTTAGAATACTTTTTCATCGTGAATTACCAGGATTTCCACGTGTGGGAAGTTTCTATCTAGTTGTCTTTCCTTCAACATACCCTAGTGGAGAGGAAGGGTAAAATATTTCATTAGTCTATGGTGTTGAATCCACTTCACAGTCATTTTTAAGAATCATGAATATAAGACACCGATTGTGAGATCTAACATAACCAGATATCCTAGGGAGTTTTACCCAATGGATATTTAGAAGTGGGAATCATGAGTCATTATTTTAGGTGTATGATGTGGTTTTAACTATGATTCATGTGGAGGATTAAAACTATGTTCTAGTGGGTTGTTGTATCCTCTTGAAATCCTAGAGTGAAAATGTGATAGCATATCCTTGAACATAGTTATAGGAAATTTGAAGACATCAAAAGACAATGATTCCATCTAGGTAATAGTAGATAGAATCATGATATCAATGAACATCCCTATCATCAGGGAGTGGATTTTGTTAAAGAGTTTGGTTAATTTTTATGTATAAAAGATCATATTCCCTAATGGGGAACCCCAGATGTTTGTCTCTAATCATGAAGTGGGGATCACCTCACAGTTGTGGAGAGTCTTGTAGGAGGATTTCATGACCCATATATTGATGACTAATAGCTTTCACTCCTAGACAGATTGGATGATCTAGAACACTATCGATGTTTTGGAGGATATTCTGAAGGATTGCAGGTTAGTTTTTTTCCAAGGAGGCAAGATATCCCGGGGGTTCTTTGGGACATTTTTATTTCATTTATAGGTTTTTTGATGTTTCTTATCGTCATTCCATACCCCCACAACATTTGCAGGTGCTCAATTATTTCCACATGTCACAACTATGGAGATACATTCACGATAACATGAGCATCATTGACAAGAGTAGACTATATGTGGAAGGACCATCCCATTGTTTTTTAGGCTGTCGCAAAATGGAAACAAATATGCACTGCCTAGGAGAAGGATTTCCCAGTGCAGAAAAAGTATCTTGTGTTGTTCCCTAATTTATTTTTAGGGATGAAACTCTTATAGGAGGGAATTATGTAGAGACCTTGTTTCTTCCCAGAAAGGTATCAAAATATTTCTCAATATTAATCAATAACTATGAACTAAAACAACCTACGATTCCACAACCTCGTGTTCTCAGATAAATATTATAAAAATATTAATTAAATATTATACTATTAATGTGACAGAAATGGAATATCTCTAAAATAGTATCTCAGGTCAAAAATCTAAGTATGTGGTTGAGTTTGGAACATGGTATTACCCAAAGCTAGACATAACTTTTTTTGGTGCAGATCATCTATAGAAAAATCATTTGAGTTAATTTTCATATCTAAAAAAACTAAATTTAATTATATTATCTCAAATTTGAAATTAAATAAAATTTGATCAGGAACATGAATTGGAAATTTGAGACAACAATTGAGTTAAGAATGTAGTGTTTTAAAAAAGCATTACCTAAATTTTATGGCCACGTGCGGTTCATATTCTGTGGCCACTGGATGATTCCAAAAAATATATGATTAATTGAAATGATCAAGTGTTGGCTCAATTCACCAATATAGGTATGTGAATATTTCCACTCCCTATCATATGATGAATTGATGTCGAATCGTTGGCACATTACGATGTAACCTCATATCGATGTAGATCAGAGTGCGATGAATCACACAGTGGATAAAAAATCCTAGTAAGATTATTCAATCAAATTCTTCTACCTCTTATTAGAGTTTTGGTTGTTTAAATTGATTTCTGGACACTTTCTCTACATTGAAATACATTTTGATGACCAAACTAATAATGGTTATTGATATTTTATAATCTTTATCTTTCAATATTCATCATTAATCGATTTATTCATTGATCCACTTTTCGACACACTGATACAACATCCAAATTTAATTCATTGAATATATATATCAAGGTTGTGATCCACAGATTCTAGACCTAGAATTGTTTTTAGTTTCTAGTGTTTGAGGAGGTACATTGGTGAGCGGAAGCGGCATTAACATTTTGCGTTGTCAAAACGGTGATGAATACTCTAGTAGAAACTATTTACGTGTAGATTTGGATACGTGGATCGTATATCTAGTCTCAGATTCTTTTTCCAACAACTGTAGTTGTCCTGGTGTTCTATTAAATGAGGCAGGGGTGTGGGTCTGGTGGGGATGCGACTATGGCAAGTAGCGGCACAACATCTACAGTGAGGGAGGAAAGTAGGGGTTCAAATGTGAGGCACCAGAGAGCGGATCCGGTGAGGGGGGATGGGTGGCATTGAGATGGCTAGTGAGGGATAGTGGTTTTAGTATGTGGTGGTATGTGGGAACATCCACCCCCATTTTTTTAAAAAAAATTATTTTTATTATTATTATTATATAAATACTTTTAATCAACTGTAACTTCCCCATGCGGCGTTTAATCCACATGCCATCAATGGAAATGTGACCCATACAATGATACTATATTTTTAGACCATCTTTGAGTACTTTTCTTGTTCTAATATAATGTGTCAACAATGGGAATTAAAAATAATAATATTATTATTTTTTTTATTTAATGATTCAAACGTAACACCTACATGAATCGTCATATTAACGTGTCGACTACGGCAACACAACCCTTACTTCGAGGTATACCTTTTTGAGGCTTCTTTTTGAACATTGTGTTTCAGGCATGGGGCTCGGTGGCATGAAAAGTTCAGTTATAATAATAATAATAATATATTTAATATTATTTTGAGATTCTTTCATCTGATGTCTCTCCTACAACCGATGTTCAATTGAAATTACATCAGTGGAATTGAAAACATGAATATAATGATTATGTTTCATGCTGATTTCATGTTTATAAACCAAAATTGTGGTTTGGGCCCATTGAAGACCATCTTGGGCATGTTGGGAGAAATTTGAATTCAACATTGGGTGTTTGTTTTAGACTAATGAATAGCCAATACCATATTTGAGGATCGAAAGGGTGTGATCTCTATGATGTGTTCCGTTATTAAGTCAAGGTACACAAGAAGCAACGTTCGTGTATGACGCTGATAGTGGCATGTTTTTCAAAGGGTTTCTGATTTTGGTGAATGAATTTTCAACCCTGTTCATTTTTCCCAAGAATCGTGATAGGTTTATTCGTTGGGTAATCCAGTTCCATATGAGGAGGCAAGTCAATAATGTACGTTTTCATACTTTTGGAAAAGTTACAAATGTCAAGTGCTTTTCATCCTTTTGATAGGATCTTCCATGTACTCTGGGAGTGAAGTTTCCTGGTTGGGGGTAATAGAGAATATTTTAGTACCCAATAATGTAAAGGAACATAGCCACATTTTCAGTCAATGATACACAATTTGTGGGCCCCACTTGTTTCATGTTCCACTTTACGAATATTCTATCTCTCGTCTATTCTTCTTCTGAACTCGGAATTTGGACCCAATGTTTCTTATGTTGACTATTCTTCTATATAGATTTTGATGATTCAGACTACATTTTTTTTTGAGGTATGATGTGGGATGTTCCATGAATGATGCATTTTCAAGCAATTTCCGACAGAGGATGTGATTGGGTATGTTTATCATTGTTTTCCTATAATACCTTCTAGTTGGTCCATGTGGTAGCTTTCCTCAATGCATCTTGATAAATACAATCCAATAGGGATAGCCCATTATGTTTTGAAGGGAGTCCTCCAGCTAGGATTGGAATGGGTCATCAATAACACTAGAGTCGACTCCTCTTGCTGGTCTTGGCTTGGGTCCTCAATGAATATAGAGTGTTATATTTATGTTGTGCTTAGAATGGGTCCTGGAAAATACTAGAGTTGAATGTTCCAGGTAGTCTAGGAAATGGTCATAGAAGTAACTAATGTTTAATCCTCAAGATGTGATGGACATCTATTTTCAAAGAAACTATATTTTCATTATCCAGTTGGGATGGAAATGGGTCCTTGATGACACTAGAGTGGCATCATCAACAGGGGATGGTCATGGGTCGATGACGATACTAGTATGGAATCCTCCAGCTGGGCTGGTTATGGGTCATCATCATTGAGATGACATTTTTCCTATGAATAAATGAAGTCGCATGATTTTAAATTACATTGGACTCACTAAAATGAGGGGATCTTTTCCCACTGATATGCATCCTTGTGACGCAACATAAAATAATGTAGGTGAGATATAGATACCCAAAGTGGAATGTATCATGGTATGGTGATCGATTCCTTTTGATATGCATGTTCGAGGAAAACTACTGTTATTTTTGGCATCATTGTTGGTAACTGCTAGAACTATTGGAAAATGATTTCCTGTGTTGAGTTGTGAGATTGAGATCCCCTTAAACTCTTGTTTTGGATTCTTTGACTGAGCATATACAAGAATCCAATTTTCATTACTCACCCTTTGGGTTTTTTTACTCTTCTTACAAGGGAAGAAAAGACACACATGGTATTCCACATGATTTATGTTTCAAACTTCCCATGTTTTAAAGAAACTACACTCCTACTATATGTAGTTAAGCCTCAATGATAGGTTCTTATTCTCACCATTTCTAGATCCTGGTGTTTTAGATAAGTTTACCTCACCCATTATATGGGTTTAGATATACTCTTTTATCATAATAAGATCTATATATTTTATTCCTCTTTAGTTGTATCTCTTAATAATTCCCCTTCTCCTTTTCAATATGTCCTGCTATGTATGTTTATATATCACCAATACATGGTCTTTTCACATACGTATTATGAAATATATTGTCAATAAACAATTTGATCATGACTTCATAGGTGTATAGGGATGTGGGTCCTGGGATTGTGTGTTATGGTCATAACATAGGATCCTAGATCAGGGCTCTCTCAGATGTTTTACTTTTCAGTTACTACCAGGTCATGGCACATTTCTGGTTGGGCATGTATTTTTTCCCTTTTCATTTCAGTTTAATTTTTGTTACTTTTATAGTTTATAGGTTTATGAATATTTTTGTTTATATATATTAATTTTGTATCTTATTTTCCCTCCTCTATATACATTATCATTGAGTTGGATATGTTTGTGTACAAGTTCATAGGAAAAGGCCTCCTCGTGTTTGTGGTACCTTGTGTGCTTGTCCCTACCCCCTAGCCAATGGTGGAAACCTTGGGGTAATTTTGGCTCGAAACTTTCATGGGTTAGGTCATGACATATCTCATTAGATGTGTGGTGGTGAGTTCACTATTCCACATTTTAATATCATCATTTGACTTCCACATAAAAACTTATTTTTGTTGAATGATAATACTCCATGTTACTATAGTAATTTTCATTTCTTATATTTTCTTCTAATCATTTCCATGTTTGGATCCGATTCTAAATGAGTTTTTTTAACCAAACTAATAGTATATGATCGGTAGCATTTCTAAAAATGTATACTTGTATTATAGTTTTTCCCCTATTCCACACATCATGACTTAAATTTTTCTCTAAAAATTGATTAAATACAATCATTATATAATGTGAACATTAATAGACTTCAAACTAATTTCAATGTGATGGTTGGAGGGGGTAAAAATCAACCTAGACTATCTGTTAGGTTTTTTTATGTATCTTCCCCATGATATACTACCATGATCAGTGTTTTTCAGATCTCTCCATATTAATGGGAAGCATAGTGAGTAAAATTTTATATTAGGAGGGGTATTATGCCTAATTTCAATTTATTTACATGTATTGAAATGATTAAATGACTAAATGAAAAATTTGTAATGGGACGGATAAAATAATAGATTATATATATTTAGGAAAAGGGATAAAAAATTATCAATGAAAGGGTTTTGGATAAATAAAATTCCATAGACAAATTTACATAATTTATTTGGGATTAAATTGAATTTCATGGATATTTATACTCTATGGAAATGTAACTAGATCGAATACTGGGGTAACTAATATACTTTGGATATTTTTATATATAGAACTACATGGGTATTTCTAGTATATGGATTTAATAATATATTATATTCCGATGTTATTTCTTCTCTATAGGTATGTATTAGAAGGGATGCTTTAGACATTACTACTAAATCGATCCAGCCATTGTGTCTGACAATAGATTACTCAGCATATGCCATAGTGGATGTTTTACCATGATTTATCAATGGACCATGTCTATGATTTCATGATTATAGATATTTTTGGTAGGGTGGACATTATAATTTATACATATATCACATTATTTCTGTTTTATCCATCATATTGTGGCATATTATATACCCAGACTACTCTAGTTATAGACACAATTGGTGGTGGCCTTTATAGTGCTATCTCAAACCCTATTCGGGACATTGTTTGTTACTGAGATAGAATCAATGGATGTAGGTAGGGACCAAGTTAAGAAACCATATTGAGATTCATGGTTGTTATGGAATAAGATTACTAGATCAAATTAACGGTATATGGATTGTGATGTTATATAGGGACAATTCCTTTTTTCTATTTCAACATTCGATAAATGTAAAATATTGGATTCCTCTTTTCATGTGTTTTACATCTATTATGTATGGAGGATAACATGAATATAATTTTTTTATTATATTTAATATTTCTAGGTTTATTATTACATTTTTTGAATTTTTTATCTTTTATAGGTGATTTATAATATGCATCCATTACTTATTAACATATGATACCATTGTGTGACTCTGTTCATGATGGTATAGTCTCCAGACTATAAAATTATTGACCCATGGTCTATGTTAGTAGCATCATCTATATAGGTAAGTTCACATGGATCCATAGGATGTACTAGCATGAGAATGCAATGTGTGGTTCTCGGGTCGGGATGTTATAGGAATCATAAAAAACATTGTTGTTATTTACACTTTATGGTTCGATGAAATCACTATATTCCAAGGAAGCATAGCCGCTATAAATCAAAAACAATCTCCAAAAAAGATCTTCATAATACCTATAGGTTGTATTCAAATTCCCATATAGTAGTTATAGGATTTCAATAGCGTCCACCAAAATTCAATTGTCCTCTTCAATAACTCATTTAAATGATCTCACATTTACTTCTATATGACTCTAAATAAACTATATTTTATTCTTCTTAAACAATATTATTATATTAATATTGTATAAAAAAGAATTTCATTCATATAAAACGTATGATTTATATTGAAAAATTCATTTATTAGAGATCTCAATAATAAATTTAATGAAATTATTGGAATTTATACAGGTTTCAATTTAACCATGTTATTGGTTTCTAAAATTTTGGTTACAAATTTATGAGAACCTATCACATACTTCAAAACACCGTGAATATGGTCCCCAACTGTCCAACCCAACTATTCTTCAATACATTCATGTGGGCTTCTACATCGTTTCTATGTAACTCAATATTGACATAATCAATCTCTAAATGTGAAAACACTTTATATAAAACTTATTTATATTACAATGAAAAATGTTAACATTTGAATGAACCCATTTCTCAACTTCAGTAATTAATTATTAATTCATCAGAAAATATAATAGTTAATTAATCAACAGATATCCAATAAATCTCATTATCAGTGCGATTTATGCTACAATTAATTCATAAATTGATTTAACATTGTCTTTATTTAATTTTTTATGTTTTACTTACTACCCAACATCATCATACTAAAATAGTATTGATAAAAAATATAAGGGAAATATTATTCTTTTTTATTAGTCTTCAAACATCCATCTAACCATCTTATGGTTGGCCTTTTATCTATAGTACTCCAATTTAATAAAAATCAAATCATCCAATAATGTCTCAAAAATCCCCTTGTAATTATTATGTAACTCTTCAATGTATTTTATGAAATATAACTTATGGCATTATTTCATTGGACATTATGATATGATTGTCATTTAATCAGCCTATATTGATATCAAAGGCTTCAATTCCTATATACATCTTCATATTTTATTATTCACAACTTTTTATCTTTTAGTCATAGGAAACATTCCATCATCATATAAATTTCAACCATGAACCAGTATTCATTAAATAAATCTTCAACATATAATTATTATTTTATTAATATTGATAAATCTCACATAATTTGTTTTTATTTAAAACCATATTAATTTGTGATGTAAATTTTCAATAATTTAAATTTTGGATTTATATCATCGAATGAAATCGTAATTACTGATTTTTCTTACTTCTATTAATCTTATAATATTGTTACATTAATATCCTTCATATTTTACACTAATGATTTCATAAATAATTTATTTTACCTAATTCTCCTCGAGAATATATATTTTCAATTTCATTATCTTATAAGATATAATTTTTAATAAAATCACCTTCATCATATAATGGATTTACAATTTTATTATACTAAAAAATATGTTATTTCATCAAGAGATTTAATCCATTCATAAACATCATCAATATATATAAATTTTCAAGAAATTTACCTTTTTTAAATGATATCTTTGAAAATAATGTGCCTTATAACTACTTCTACATCTTTTCCAAATCACTTTGGGGTTTTTATTCCAGTAAACATCAATCATACTTTATTCTCATAGGATAAAGGGTATTATGACATTATAAATGAACATGTAATTATATCATGTTAATTTCAAATCAACATCTTTATCCTTAAATTACCTAAACAGAATGAATTTTCCAAAGAATTTCATGATCTTAAATATTACATTGGGTGATGTGAAATTTTTCAAATTTATATTAAGGACATTTTATTCTTATATATTTTGTATGTTTTTATACTCTTCTGATTCTTCACTAATAAAGTGATATAATATCCACAAAAATTATGTATTGATTCAATAATTTTACAATATTAGATTCCATTATATATCTAGAAATAATGTTATTTTAATATATTTTGTCAAGAATGATTACAAATATTCGGAATGAGAAGCTACCATAACCTTATATCAATCATACATACTTAGTATTCAAATCTATAACTTATATTATGAATTCAATACAGTTTCTATCATAGTTACTCTGGGTATTCCCAAATGGTATATCAATTTTGATAATATTGGGATTTAAAAAACATAGAGGCCGTGGTGAATTAGTATTGGTTCCATTTAGATAAAATGCATCATTTTATCCCATTACCTCTTTAATGAACTTTTAACATGATTATCATGTTCTATTCCATTACATTATGCTATAAAATTAATACATGTCCTATATGTAAAAAGGAATTTTGTAAATTGATGGTTGGAGTGTATACTCAAGAGGTGGGTGAATTGAGTGACCATTAAAATTTCTTTTAAAAAGATGTCTATTAAAAACCCTGAATTTAAAAACTATGTTAAACTGTAGTGAATTTATATAGATTGTAAATGTTCAATTAGTTTCTCAAATATTGATTAGGCCTTAGTTAATTTAATCAGAAGATTAAATTAGCTTTTTAAACTAACTTACTAGTTCACAATAAATAGAAACACTTGCTAATTTAACTATCAGAGGAACATTAAAATAAATATGTATTTTAAAGTAAATAGCAGTGGAATATAAAAACAATAATATAATCTACACTTAATCTAATATGCACAATAGATATAACCAAGAGGTTTAGTCTCAAGACGAGACTTAGTCCTCTCAAACAATTTATATAAATTTTGATCAACACCCTGGATCAGGGTATACAACAGTAGAAATAATTTCCAGGTACTAAGACCTCTACCACAGTTCTACATGGGAATAAGAACAATAGAACACAGGCTATCCAGGTCCTAATTGACCTCTACCATTATCCATAGTGTCAAATAAAATAATAGGAAAGAAATGATGGAGGATTAATTCTCCAGTTCAGCACAGGAGTCAGTGTGTGTGTATATGAAATATACAGTGAACACACACTGCTCGAAAATGTAAATGAAATAATCATTGAGATAGTATATATGAGTTTATAATTCTCGTGTTATTTTAAGTTTAGCTCTTGAATCCTATTTATTTGTAAAAAATTATTTTGAATCCTTGTCTGATTTTTGTCTGAAAAACAGAGAGTCGTTTGCTTGCTTGGTTTTCAGGTTCAGCTTGATCATCTTTGAGTGTATGAGCAGCTCGTTGTAGTTCTTCACTCCTTTACTAAAGTTCTGTTTTTGTTCTCTTCTTATATTAATTTCTTTTTTTTTGTTTCAAGTGTTCTTCAAATATGGATGTAGTCTTTCTATATGACCGAATTTTCAGCCCTCTTTAGCCCTATTTTTCGAGTGTATATCTGCTCAGCCTTTGTCCTTCCTTTTATAGCATTCACCACTAGTCAATGGGAATGATTAAATTTTTACAAGTATAAGGTATGGTTCCCTTTCAAGCCAAAAACTATCATTAAATAACATTAATTTCATTAAAATCAACAAATATGACCGTTAGTAGAAATTTAAATAAGGCATAAAAGTTTACGCAGCAGAGTGCTTGTAACGGTCGACTTTGTATATTGGTGACCTCCTATCGATAGATCATTTTCCTTGTACCGGTAGATCCATGTATCGGTAGCTGTTACTTCATGTATCAGTAGCTCTATGTACCGAGGACTCCTTATATCGGTAGCTTTGGTATATCGGTAACTTGTCTGTATCAGTAGCTCGTCTGTATCGGTATGTCGTCTATATCGGTAGCTCATGCATATCGGTGGCTCGTCTGTATTGTTAGCTCATACATATCAGTAGATATGTTCTGTTTCAGTGCTAATGTGCATATCGGTAGAATTGTGCATCAATGACCTTTCTATAATGGTAGACTTGCATATGTGTAGCTTTGTATCAGTAGTTCTTTATCAGTGGACTTAATATTTGTACGATCGGTATCAGTAGACTTGATCTATTCTTGACATGTGCTTACCTGTGGACTTATAGATATCAGTATCTCTACGAATCGGTGACCTTTGCTTATAGGTGACTATGTCTATCGGTAGACTAAGTATCGGTAGAGCTGTATCAGTAGCTAGAAGCATGTCACTAACTTAACACTTATCTGTTCTATGCAAAACATATTCTGATTGAGTTAGAAGGGTTTCAAAGTTCACATAAACATATATAAACATTGATTAACAATTTTCGGAGATTATTTTGATATCATTATCAACTTGACAATCGAATGTCATAGATTGAAATAATTAATATATAGATAAACATTTATTTGGGATTAACAAAGCATGTGAAATCATAGTTGGGATTTTCAAAACAAGTGAGGTCAACAATCTCCCCCTTTTTGATAATCTCATCTTATGATATTATAAGCTCAAAATAATTAGTAATGTATGAGAGAAAAATAATCAGGAATTTATTAGAGGAAAATATTATGAGCCCAAAATAGAATCAGAGGATATTGTAGTAAATCCAATTTTATTAGGGAAAACAATGTATTATAAAACACATGTACTAGAGGTAAAATGTAAAACAAATGTACCAGATAGAAATGAATTTAGATTATAAGGGGTAGTATTTTTCCACCTTTGTCATAAAAGATATTATTTCTCCCCCATATATGTTTCCCTTAGATAGTATTTCCCCCCCTTTGTGATAATCAAAAAGTGGGATAAGAAGGAAAGACAGGAGAAGAGAAGTAACAGAGTGTAAAATAAAGGAAGATCATATATAGTTCTTGGTGCAAACAGATACAAATAAGTGCACAAATAAAACAAAAAGAAATACAGTTGATTCCTATCAAAATCCTAGTCACTAAACAATCCACATCCTCAGAATTATATTTCCCCTTGGGATCATAAGAGGATTCCAGTGTGGTGGATACAGGTGAAGGATTAGGGACATGAGAGATGATCAGAGGTGGCTGAGCTACTGAAACTGTTCTTGGCCTTCGTTGTGTAGCTCTCATAGTTATCATAGGAGTTTGGATTCAGATGGCTTGTGCTGGAGTCATCTGAATAGGAGAAGTAGTATAAGAAGATACATGTAAAGCTGGAGGTACAATCACTGGCTGAGAATCAACATCCAAGAAAGGAAACATTAGATTTCTGAAATACATAATAGTTCCTCCTCCTCCTTCCATGGAAGAAATGAAATCATCCCTGTTTTCCATGAATTTGTCTAGTGCAGGTGTCAATTCTCTGAGCATGGTGACTTGTTCTTAGATGGATTGATTGATATGAGGTAACTAAATGTTTTCTAACAGAATATTTAAGTGAGTACTGAGCTGATTCTTGGTGTAAATCCTTTGGAAATAATAATTTACCTTGTCTTCCACCTCTTTCTGAGAAGCAGAAGCTTCTCTCATATAGTATTGAACAATATTCATGATATCTCTAGTGGTATCTCTAGTAGTAGTTAACAATTTTGTCAGATCAGATGAGTCCACATAGCCACTGGTAGATGCTGAACCAAGCTCCTCCTTCATCAATGCTCTAATTTGATCCAAATCCACTAAAGGTCACGGATCAAGAAAACCAATAGAAAAGCATACAGTTTCCTTGATGTTTTTGGTCAATCCACTGATAAGATTTTTCACACGATAATCCTTGGTGCTGACATGATCTTTCATGGAGGTTTTAAGTCCCCCAAAGACTGATACCATCTGGTTCACAACACTTTTGACATATTCTATGTCTTTGTCTTCTTGAGTTCTAGAACTCCTATAATATTCTAAATAAATAACAGATTTCTTTAGAATATCATCATTCTCTGCCAGTATAGATACTTGAGTCTGGAAAGCTGTAACATCATCCATTATCTCTGCCACAAAGGTTGACACATTACAACCAAGATAGAGTTCAAAAGACTTTTCTAAATTGCTCATCTCTTCAACAATGTGATTCATTAACTCGGCCAAAGAAGCATTCAAAATATCTTTCAGATCATCCTTTAAGGATTCAAGATCATCCCTTGGGGTCATATTTTCATGTGAAACCACAACTGGTGCTCCTTCAGACAAAATACTGTCTATTGAGTCATTCATAACTATCTGAATGGATGATACTAAGGATACTTCCATTTTCCTTATCACTTCCACAAAACTTGTTTTATGATCCGACATTAGCTTATCCAGATCATGTATTCTTACAACATCTTTAGGTAATATCATAAACTAAATATCATAATTGACTTTTGGTCTCCTATGGGATGTCTCATTACTCATATCAGGATAATCTAATACAAAAACCACAAAACCTAGGTATTCTACCCAATAATCAATCTCAACAGCCATTGAAACACTGTCAAACCTGGTTGGATGCTCCCCCTCAACTGGTGAATTCTCTTGTATAGTACTGAAATTCTCATTAGTTTGTTCTTCCTCATTGGAATCTTCCACAACCATTTAAATCTCTCCAATAGTAAGAGGATCCTATATAGTAGCTAAAGGTCGTTCAACTTCATCATAATCCTCAGCAGACATTAGGGAATGTACAATCAATGGACTAAGGCTCAAGCTAACATAAACAGATGCTTCAGTTGCATGAACTTCTTCCTCGTTTTCTCTAGAATCCTCTCCCTGATCTACTTTCTATTGGTCTTCATCGTCAACAGGTGCCTCTTTATTTCTTATACCCAAAATAGTTTCTATACTAGTTAGGATCAAAGATGCACTCTTCTTTTGTTGTGATAAAATTTCAGGAGTTGGGCAAGGATGAATGTCTGGATCTACTCCATCTGTTGTGGTGGAATAATCCTATACGAAATCATCAGTATACTCTGGATATTCTTCATCAGGTCCCTGACATGGATCCCTCACATCCTTAGGTCTTGAAGGATGATCCACAGGATTGAACTTATCATACAGCTTGTCATTATCACAAACCCATTCTCTCATCCATGTAATCCAGTTTATCTTCATGTATTTACATAGTGTTCTTGTGATACAGAAGTTGTTTCTTACCACTACTGTCTCATCCTGAGACTCAGATACTCCTTTTACCTTAATCATTACTGAGATCAACTTGTAAAATAATAAGGCATTGGTCTTTGATTTTGTCCTGGTCATATCCTCCATTTGAATCATTAGCAGCCTACATAGATTTACTTTCACACCTTGTCTCAAGAGATGTAGAAGATAGATATCTTGATATATCAAATTTTCAAAGCCCCCCCCCTCTTTGTAATTAAAACATGCTGAAAAAACATGAACATCAATCTATTATCCCCATCCATTTCTGCATCCACCACCTGTCTTTGATTTCCACTACTGGTGAGCTCCTCTAAGGCAGTCTCATAATCAAATTTGTCGCTTATAGGCAGTACTGATTTCAAGAAATATCCTGAAACACCTTCATGTGGAACCTTCTGGCATTCAACCCATGAAATAGAAGAAAAGTATATCTCCATTCCATTTACTGATGAAACCATTCTATTTTCTTCATCAGATATCTCAAAACATACAAACTCATAAAACTGTTTCACCATTTTCGGATAGTAGGGGCCATTGTTGTTCAAAAAGAATTCTACCCACTTATTATCTTAGAGAACCTATCGAACTAATGAATTACTATACAACAACCATTCTATTCACAACTCTTTTTTAATCACAATAAATCTGTTTATTAAATAAGGATTCACTGGTCACCTCCCCAACCTTGTTCTACTAACACTGTTACTTTCTTCTAGCTCTGTCTTCTACTTCTTCATATTCGGCTCATCAATGTCATCTCTGATTGTAGTAATTTTGGTTTTTTCCATTTCTAGTTCAAGGATATTAGGGTTTTCACGAAATTTGGAAGCTAAGTCTAGAGGGAAAAGGGTTTGAGGTGGACCGAGATATAATTAAGACTTAGTTTTATCATTTTGGAATCGTAAAATAAATAATTATAATATAATAAGTAAAAAATTCAGATTTTGGCGGCAAACCGATGTTTAAAACAGCGCGTACATAACGGTATGGTATACCGGTGAAAATTCCTACGGTCGAGATCCACTAATCAGTGAGGTATATCAGTGAGGTCCATACCGGTGATGTATATTGGTGAGGTATATCGGTGAGGTTTCATGTCGGTGAAGAATATCAGTGATCTATCATTCCTAACACATGTCTAATGTAATTTAACCTATCCTAAAATAATGGTTTCAAGAAAATGTCAGCTAATTGATGTTTAGTACCTATAAATTCAAGTGTAATATAACCTTTTTGGTAGTGGTCTCTTAAGAAAGGGTGCCTTACATCAATGTGTTTGGTCTTAGAGTGAGATACAAGGTTCTTTGAAATATTAATCGCACTAGTGTTATCACAATTTATTGAAACTTGCTTAAAATCATATCCATAGTCCAAAAAAGTGTGTTTCATCCACAGAATTTGTGTACAGTAACTATCAGCAGCTATATACTCTGCTTTTTCAGTTGACAAAGCAATAGAATTTTACTTCTTACTACACCAAGAAACTATGGATTTTCCTAATAAATTACATGTTCCAGATGTTATTATTCTATCTAACTAGGAACCAGCAATGTCAGCATCTGAATAACTCATTAATTCATAAGATTATCCTTTCAGATAAAACAAACCCAAATTTGTAGTATGTTTAAGATACTTGAAAATTCTTTTAACAGGAATCAAATGCAATTCTTCAGAATTAGCTTGAAATCATGCACACATGAACACACTAATTATAATATCTGGTCGACTAGTATTAAGGTAAAGTAAGTTTCAAATCATAACTCTGTAATTTGTTTGATCTACTGGTTTCCCAGTTTCATCATCATCCAACTTACAAACAGTACTCATAGGTGTATCACTTTCCTTAATACTATCCAAACAAAAACATTTTATAAGATCCTCTATATATTTACTTTTATTTAAAATAAAACCATTTTCATTTAGAAAAACATGAAATCCAAGAAAATACATGATTTCTCCCATTAAAATCATTTCAAATTCAATTTTCATAATCTTTGAAAAATAAGTACATGAATAATGTTTAGGAGATCCAAAAATAATATCATCAACATAGATTTCTACTATCAATACATCTTTATAAATTGTTTTAAAAAGACATTTGGGTCAACAATCCCATTAGTAAAACCTTTTAAAATAAGAAAATTACTAGATCTATCATACCAAGCTCATGGAGATTTTTTTAAACCATATAAAGCTTTTTAATGTTAGAAAACATGATTTTTAAAATGAGGATTAGTAAATCCAAGTGGTTGTTCAACAAAAACATCTTTAATTATAAAACCATTTAGAAAATCACTTTTAATATCCATTTATATAACATGAAATTCAGATGAGTAGAATAGGCAAGTAGAATCCTAATAGCTTCTAATCTAGCTTCAGGGGAAAAGGATTCCTCATAGTCTATTCCTTCCTCTTCTCTGTACCCTTGTGCAACTAGCCTTGCTTTGTTTCTAACTATATTTCCTAATTCATCAACTTTATTTCTAAAAACCCATTTAGTGCTTATGGTCAAAGTGTCCTTAGGTCTTTCTACTAATTCCCAGACCTTATTTCATTAAAATTGATTTAATTCTTCTTGCATATTCATTACCCAAAATTCATCATTGATCGCATCATTGACATTTTTAGGTTCTAACTCTGAAAGAAAGGCTTAATGTTCAACCTGATTTCTTATAGAAGCTCTAGTATGGGTCCCTCTATCAAGATTACCATAAACAACGATGATTATTTAGAATTCTAGTTGATTTAGTAGAGGTAGGACTAGAAATTTCAGTTTATACTCTAGGTTCGGGTTCTATAGAAGTAGATTCTAGAATATGTCCAGAACAGGTTGTCTTTACAGCAGGTTCTTTGGTTTTATAATTAAGGTCTAGAATTGATAGATTTTCTTCATGATTTTCAAGAGAAGTTTTATGTTCATGCAGATCAGTTTCATCAAATTTGATGTGAATAGATTATTCCACACATTTGGTTAAATTATTAAAGACTCTATAGGCTTTTCTAGTGATTGAGTAACCAAGGAAAATTCCTTCATCACATTTAGATGCAAACTTCTCAATATTATCCTTTTTTATTGTGAATAAAAACATTGCAACCAAATACTATAAAGTAATTATCCTTAGGAATCCTATTATTCCATAGCTCATAAGGGGTATTCTTGAGAACATGTCTAATTAAGAATCTATTAATAATATAACAAGATGTATTTATAGCTTCAGCCCAAAAATAAATAGGCAGGTCATATTCATTAAGCATGGTTATTGCAATCTCTTTAAGGGTTCTATTTCTTCTTCCTACTACAGCATTCTGCTGAGGTTTCCTAGGGGCAGAAAATTTGTGACTATAGCCATTATGTGAGAAGTAAGATTCAAACTCATGATTTTCAAAATCACGACGACGATCACTTCTAAGGGTCTTAATCTTAATTCCACAGAGGTTCTTTATTGAATTGGATTATTTAATAATGTATGAAGAAGCTTCAGTTTTGTGAGCTAAAAAATATTCCCAAGTATATCTTGAAAATTCATCTACTAAGACATAGACATAGTGCATCCCATTGAGACTAGAAACTCTAGAAGGTCCAAACAAGTCCATGTGAACCAACTCAAGAGGTTGAGAAGTTGAAACTTCTTTCTTTGATTTAAAATAAACTTTATGTTGCTTTCCCTTTAGACATGGATTACAAACTTTGTCAACTAGGAATTCAGGTTTAGGTAGGTATCTAACTATCATCTTTCTAGTAAATTTTCTAAGTGAATAAACATTATAGTGTTCTAATCGTCTATGCCATAGCCATGACTCCTTATGTAAATCATTTAAGCAAGTAATGTTTTGTTTAGATAAATAATTCAAATCAACCGCATGAATATTTTCATTTGTCAAATCAAAAAATACTAAAACATTTTTAGAATTAAAAAAATTACCAGAATCATTTTTAAATTTAACATTGAAACCGTCATCACACAACTATGATATACATAATAAATTATATTTTAATCCATAAATAAATAAAACATTAGAAATTAAAACTAAATTAGTGTCACCAATCTGGCCTAGGCCGATGATCATTCATTTAGAGTTATCACCAAAGGTGACATGGCCTATATCAACATTGATTAAGATTTTGACACATGAAAAATATCCAGTAATGTGTCTTGAACATCCACTATCCAACTACCATACCTTCTTATGAGAACCCTTCAAGCAATTATCTTACAAAATAGGTTTAGATGGAAAATGATTTTGGTACCCAGATTCTCTTGGGACCAGATAGGTTAGCAAGCAATGCTTTAGGTACCCAGATTTGTCTAATGGGTATCAAATAATTTATTGAATCAATAGATTTTGAAAGATAATATTTATTTGATCTATAAATATGTGTGTAACTAGTTGAGGCATATGAATTTACAGAACTACAACTAGCAGCATACTGTCCAGATTTAGAAATAAATCTTGTTTTAGTAATCAGCCTTTTTCCAGGATGATAGCCTATCCTAGGGGTATATTTTGGTGCCATATGTTTTCATAGCAGTTTTGTAAGTGAATAATTTCAATTTGTGAACTTTTCTATGTCCTTCATCAGTTTCTCATTAAACATTTTCAGTTCATTATTTTCCTTCAGTAATTGAGCATTATTTTCCTTTTCTATATCAAGGATAGATTTAACAGAGATGGTTAAAGAATGTTGTTTCTTTAAAGCTTTATACTTGTCTTTCAATTCATTACAGGTTTCTTCTAGAATATTAAAATATTCATATAACTCTTCACTAGACATAATTTCAGATTCAGAATCAGAATCACCTCCAGAATAATATGAATTTAATGCAAGAGTATCCAATGTTACCTCAGACGTGTTTTTCATAAAACACATATTTACTTTTTGACATTTTTCATCCTGAGTAGAAATGAGAATCATTTGAACTATCCTATGAAGCACTCCATGTTGCTTCCTTATATTTCTTATACTTTTTTCCATTATATTGATATTTCTTTTTGAACATCAATTTTGGACAGTCTTCTTTTACATGTCCTTTCCTTTTGCATTCATAGCAGACAATTTCATCACTTTTATTAGGCTTATTCCAATCCTTCTTCTAGTGACCTTTGTTGTCATATTATCCATTGTAATTTGATTTTCTGAAGAATTTCTACTTCCTGTAGAACTTATTGAATCTTTTGGCTATCTGAGCCATCTCAGCATCATAGTCAGATGCACGCTCATCACTGCTTGAACTATCACATTCACTTTGAATTTTTCCTTTCTCTTTATCATTGAAGCAGATGTCTTGAATGCTACTTACTTCTCCCTTGGTTCATCATCCACTTCATTATTGACCTTCAGCTCTTCCTCAAACATGATAAGATTACCAATAAATTCATTAACAGGAAGTGAACTTATATCACACAATTCACTTATTGAAACAGATGTGCCTCTCCATCTTTCTGGCAGACATCTGAATATTCTCATAATCTTTCCTTTTGTAGGAACAACTTTTCAATGTGATCTCATAGTGTTGACAATATCATTTAACCTGAGATACATATCAGAAATAGGTTCATCAGACAACATTTTAAAATAATAATATTTAATAGTTTAGGTATTCAATCTCAATTCCTTGACATTAGTTGTTCCCTCATGGGAAATATCCAAAGTGTCCCAAATTTCATAAGCAGTTTTACAAGCAGAAATTCTATTAAATTCTTCATCACATAAAGCATAGTACAGGGCATTCATAGCTTTACAATTATTATTGTAAGAAGTTTTAGTATATTCATCCCAAGTCATTATTTCAGTTTATGGAATCGTATATTGAGTATCTACAGCCGTCCAAATATCAAATCACATACTCTCTAAATGAATTTTAATTTTAAGCTTCCACTGGGCATAATATGAACCATTAAAGAATGGTGTCCTGTTGGTAACAGCACCTTGAAGTCTATTATCCATAATTCGATTTTAGCAAATATATTTAAAGAGATAAAATTTATAACTAACACAAATTTAAGATCTTTAAGATACAACTAAAATCACAGTTGAAAAAACAAATTATTTTGAAAATCATTAATAATAAACAATCCTCAGATACCAAATGTTGGTCGGAGTAGACACTCAAGAGGGGGGTCAAACGAGTTCCAATTAAAATTTCTATTAAAAAGATTTCTCTTAAAATCCCCCAATTTAAAAACTATGTTAAACTATAGTGAATTTATAAAGATTTTAAATGTTCAACTATTTTCTCAAAGATTGATTAGGTCTCAGTTAATTTAATTAGAAGATTAAATTAGCTTTTTAAACTAACGTAATGCTTCACAATAAGTACAAACACATTCTAATTTAAATATCAGAGAAACTTTAAAATAGATTGGTATTTAAAAGTAAATAGCGGCGGAATATAAAAACTATAATATTCTCTTGAATCAATCTATGACGCACAACAGATATAACCAAGAGATTCAGTCTCAAGGAGAGACTTAGTCCTCTCAAATAATTTATAAAAATTTTGATCCACATCCTGGATCGGGGTAACCAACAATAAAAATATTGTTTAGGTACTAAAACCTCTACCATAGTTCTACATTGGAATAAGAAAAACAGCACAAATGCTATCTAGGTCCTACATGACCACTACCACTATCAATAGTGGGAAATAAAATAATAGGAATGCAATGAGTGAGGATCAAATCCTCCAATTCAGCACAGGAGCCAGTGTGTGTATATGAAATATACAGTGAACACACACTGATCGAAAATGTTAATTAATGAATCATTGGGAGGGTATATATTAGTTTAGAATGATCTAGTTATGTGAAGTGTGGCTCTGGACTCCTTTTGATTTGTCAAAAATTCTTCAGATTCCTTGTCTGGTTTTTGTCTGAAAAACAAAGAGACTTTTGCATCCTTGGTTTTCAAGATCATCTTGATCATATTTGATTGTATGAGCAGCTCATTGTACTTCATCACTCCTTTAATGATGTTCAGTTTGTGTTCGCGTCTTTTATGAATCACTTTGTGTAAGTCCAGTGTACATAGAATATGGATTTAGTCTTTCTGTATGCACCACTTTTGAGCACTCTTTAGCCCAGTTTTTCGTGTGTATATCTGCTAATCCTTTGTCCTTCCTTTTATAACATTCACCTCTAGTCAATGGGAACGATTTCCTTTAAACAGGTACGCAGTACGGTTCCCTGTCATGCCAACAACTATCATTAAATAAAATTAATTTCATTAAAATCATCAAATATGACCGTTAATATTAATTTAAATAAGGCATAACAGTTTATTCAGCAGAGTGCTTGTAACGGTCGACTTTGTATAGCGGTGACCTCGAATCTGTAGCTCATTGTCAATGTACTGGTATCTCCTTGTATCGGTAGCTGTTACTCCATGTATCGGTAGCTCTACATACCAGTGACTCCTTCTATCTGTAACTTTGGTCTATCGGTAGATTGACTGTATCGGTAGCCCGTCTGTATCGGTAGCTCATGCATATCGGTAGCTTGTCTATATCAGTAGATCATGTATATCGGTAGCTCCGTTTTGTTCTAGTGATAAAGTGCATATCCGTAGACTTATACATCAGTGACCGTTCTCTAATAGTAGACTTGAATATCAATAGCTCTGTATCAGCAGTTCTTTAACAATGGACTTCATATTTGTAGTGTCTGTATCGGTAGACTTGATCTATCAGTGAAAAGTGCTTACCGGTGGACAAATACATACCAGTAGCTCTGCGTATTGATGACCTTTGCTTATCGGTGACTATATCTATCGGTTGACTAAGTACCAGTAGAGTTATATTAGTAGCTTCAAGTATATCAGTGACTTAACACTTAGCTGTTCTATGAAAAACATTTGCCTATTGAGTTAGAATTATTTCAATGTTCACGTAAACATAGATACACATTTATTAACATATTTCAGAGATTATTTTGATATCATTATCAACTTTATAATTGAATGTCATAGATTGAAAGAATTAATATATAGATAAACATTTATTTGGGATTAACAAAGCATGTGAAAGCATAATTGGGATTATCAAAACAGGTGAGGTCATCATAAATGTTTTTTGACATAAAAATAGTGGATAATTATTTTTGTGTATGTTGATAACCAATATACATATTATCAAGAATAATAAGGTACCCATTACTATTGTTTTTCCCTTATAAAATTCTAATAAAAATATTGGATCCCAACAGTTTAGGTGGGGTGGGGTTATGGATAATGTTAATGATTAGATAGATTAGTGATATCGTATTAAACATGTATCTCTTTATTGGATATTTCTATAGATTATGTGGAAAGATTATATCTTTTTTTATTTTTCCTTTAAAATCTAGTGATGTTATATAAATAATATAAATAATTAAGAATGTCACAATGTTCCCTTGGATCTTAATTGTCCAATTGATTTAAATACCATAAAGAATTCTATTATATTATTTCATCTCTTTATATTATATAGTAATTCCTGAATGTCCCTACATTCACTATGCAGACAATATATCATAAATTTTTATTATTCATCTTGTTGTATTATTCTTTCTATCAAATGGAATATAAAGTAACTTATGTTCATTCATATCAAAATCTCTTCTTAATCATAAATTCATATATTTTTTATAATATCAAATATAAACCCTTTATAACATTAGGATGTGCATTAATGATTATGTTCAGGTACCCATTCTCCTCTTTGAAACCAGAAAAATGTCCCAGATAGTTTCACTCTAGGATCTATAAAAACATTAATATTTTAAACTATAATTTATATATATATATTCATATTAATCATAACAAAATAATCAGTTGTATTTTTTTCTCCCTATTTTATATATTCATATATTTTCATAACCATGTAAATTAAAGATTTGAATTTCCACATTTTTCTATCATTCGTATCCGGAAAGATAATCAACCAAATATATTGAAAAGAATCATTCCACATGACACCCTTATTATTTTCATAAAAATGATTGAAAACCTATATTTATTATTTTACAAATCCATAGGTCTGATATTATGGTCCTTCATTCAATAAAAATTACAATACTCTTAGAATTCATTCATATTTATCTCATCAAACCCGTACCTCATTCCTTCCACAATAATTCATTATGGGAAATGATAGTATAAATATTCTTGATTCATGTTCTAGTTATTACAAACCATGAACCATAATTCATTCTACATTTTTTATAAGTATTAATGTTCTAATTTCCCCACACATTTGAACAAATAGTAAATTCTAGAATTTAATTAATAAAATGAAATTATACCATGAACTTTTAAATTATAATCGTATCCATTCAAAACGCATGAATTCAGTGTTGTTTTTTATTATTCATTATTGAAAAAATATTTTACTAATAAATTATTCTTGAATATCCATTATCCATTACTCAATATTCTATATATAATTATCTATAAATAAATTGGCATTCATGCATCTTGGAATCTATTCAACTAGTGTATTAATATTTTTATTTAATCCTCTCTAACATTTTATCTACATTCATGGATCTTAATAAATCATGTTTAATGGAGTGTAATATATTAATGTATTTGATAAATCATATCTTAAATCATCTAATTCAAATCCCTCTTTATTTTTTAGTTAAATGATATGTCCATGTGTTAGATCATATTGTAGTTGTTTTGGAATGGTCATGTTACCAATGAAAAACATACCTTGAGTATCTTTTACAAAAAAATAACAAAAACATATACATAATTTATTGAAAACTAATACGGCCATTCTAGAATGTCAGCTTCAGAATAACTCATCATATGCATTTTTTAGCTCTTCAAGTCATCAATCATCCATGATCACCTGTATCACACTTTTATGGTAATGTGATATATATTGTGAAATACCTTCACTTGATCTCTCATAATGCATATGGTTACTTGATATACACTAATGAATTTAGTCACTTTATAAACCATATAATCAATTCCAATCAGCCGTATAATGTTCCAAAAAAGAGTTTACTCTATCCAAGAATCACATAATAAGCATTTGTTCTTCCCATAGCTACTCAAAATATATGGAATCATGTGCTTTCTCTAATGTAAACTCAAACATAAGTCATATGTGAAAATGCCCCGTGTTAACCCACTAGATACTATTGGGGAACCCAATCACACAATGTGTTCCCGTAGACAACTGTGTATGTTTTTAAAATCCATGAACGATGACATTCTCCTATCTTAAAAGAATCCAACAAAAGGGACATCGATATATTCCATTGAATTATACAAGTTTACTAGGTTCATATCATGTAGTACTGATTATTATAAAATTTTAAAATTAATTTTAATAAAATATAATTCCTTAACTCTCAAAATCCAGGATATTGAGACAAATTCTGTAAAAAATAATTCAAAATAATATATTCTTCTCTTTATCTACAAATACACATTATTTTTAACCATCATAAGTTAAACACACTTCTCATAACATGAATGGAATCTTAAAATATATATTTTACATAATCAAATTCCCCACAAAACCATTTGATGAATTCATAAGTAACTTTATCAATCATATTTTTATACGATATATGACAATCATGGAATTTCATCTTTTTGGTGACATAAAATAATTCAGAATATAAAAATAATGGAATATTGATATATTTGATTAAACACTGCCCCTAATGTAAAAAAGTCCAAATTTCCTTGAGGATTATTATTAATAAAAATCTAACTAACACTATTATTCTCAATGATATAAAACTACTTCATTAACAAGATCAGGTCTTTATGTTATTTGTTTGTCAACTTGTTTTTAATCAAAAATAAGTTTCTGTTATAATTTCTAATTTTACATTAATATATATATTTTATTATTTTATTATTTTAAAATTTTATGATATAAATCATTTTGTTTTCAATTAATCATATATAAAATTACATTTTATGAATTTCATGTTCCCTTTGAAAAGGATTTTTTAGTCGAAAATTATTATTTTAATGAAAATTAAGATTTATTTTATTTAATCATTATATGAGTATGATATTGAAGTCTAAAAAATTTATATAATCAGATACCTATTTATGAAATAAATTATTAATATTTAATTTGTTATTTTTTTTGAAATACCATGTGAAAATTTTTAAAACTTCATTAAATTGTTAGTTTATTAAAAACTATTTTGGATATTTTAATTGATTTAATTATTCTATAGGTTAGTCTTAATTTTAGATTATATTGGAAGCATCATTAAATATATTATATTTATAAATAATTTATTTATTTCATTAAAATCACTATCCATGAAAATTCTATCAAATATATTATTCAAAATATGGAAAACATTTTTTTCCAAACCCAAATTTATGTTATTATGTTTTTTTGATCGTAAAGTTCAAATATAACATTTTTATATATTTCATAAGAAAAATCATATGCACATTTTAACACTAATTGATAAAATTATTTAATAAGTACAGTGTTATTTTATTTATTAAGATTAATTACAACAGTGATATAGTGGTTACATCATTAAAAATGTAAAATTGGTAAAATGAATTTTACTATAATGAAGTGGCCAAAACATGATAAAACAAGTTTTGAAATGATTTTTTGAGGTATGTTTTTATGTAAACCTACATTTCCCTCTAATTCTTTTTATATTGGGTCTATCAACTGTTAAATATTTTCCTTGAATTATTTAACATTTTTCAAATTTTTTAAAAGTACACATTTTCTTCTTCTTAAATGATATGACTTCTTCACTTTCTATATTTCCCTTAATCATAGAAAGTATATTCCAATGTATTCTATTTTTTTCCTAATATAATCCATTAAATAGTCCTAAAACCCATAGAAATGTTTCTTATTTATTTTTTCATCTAGATTTCGTTACATATCAAGAGTTTATAAAATAAATAGTAAAATTATAATTAAATAGGTATTTTATTTTCATTCTTCTACTAAATTATATTCATTGAAAACAAACATGTTATTAACCATATTCACCCATCAGGTCAGAGTGTGATCATGTTAGGGTCCATTTACGCACCTACATGAATGATGCTATAAAATTATATGATGGATGAATATGAGAACATAAAACCTAATAAAATTAAATGATAATAATAATTTAAAAACATGTTTTTTATTATAGAAATGTTATATTATTATTTTACCTTATTATTAAATTATCATTTCTAATTTAATGAATTAATAATAATTATTTGTAAAAATTCATTTTTCTTAAGAATAATAGGAAATTAGATATATTAAATAAATATAATAAAATATTTACTGTCTTAAACTAAATTAAATATAGAAAAACAATTATTTTAATAAGTTATATAAAAAAAATATTTTTATAATTCTGGATGATTAGTTTCTGTAGAGAATTATTTTGGAATATGGTAAGGGTTGTTCATCTCAATTTCTCTTTATTGAGACATGTATTAATGATACACATTAATTTATTACCACTATAGTGAATATTATTCTTATTAATATATTTAATCATAGTACATGTTTTATATGAATATATTTATTTATCTATATTTCATGAAACTAGCTAATTACTAATATTCATAGATTATTTAACCCATACGGGGTTTCATAATTTAATTTATTTTCATTGATTTATACTACTATTTGTTGAATATTATTGTAAAAAATTAGTTATAATCACTCATATAAAGATAGTATGTCATAATCCAACGTACTTTTCTATGTAATTGTGTTTTATATCCTTGTATAGGTCCTTGGATATTTCTTTAATAAAACATAAGATTGTAAATAATAATTCATGTATTTTGTAAAGATCGTTATCATTCATGTCGATATATACTGTGTCTACAAATATTTTTATTTTTATTTTGACATGTAATATATTTAACAACTTATTACATAATTATATCCCATTATTAATTTATTGAATTAATTTTTATTAACTGCTAAACTGACATGGGATTCGACCAAATTATATTTTTTCATAGTAATTATATTTTAATTTCAAGGATCCTATATATTATCATGTAACTAGTATTTTATTATATATTAAAATTAATATTTCATGACTCATAATTTCTAAACAAATTTTTTTAAAATTATCATTGTATCAATATGAAAAATATTATTTTTAATTTATTATTAACATTTTCTTACTATCAATTTACCATGGATTTAATGAAAAACATTTTTAGGAATTTTCTATTAATTTATATTTCATCCATAAAATATAAAACAAATATTTATTCATGTTTCTTTATTTTAATAATATTTTATCTTTTAATATATTTTATTTGGTTAACTTGTTCTCATTTTCATTTTATTTTACATTTGATGGTATTTTAAAATATGAAATTTCATAATTTCATGGAGAATATTTTTCATCATAGGTGTTATTTTATGTTGTGGTGATTGATTTTTTAGTGGAAAAAGGTAATGTATTATGAGTCCTTGGGAACTATATGTCCCACTATTTTGTTGTGTAAAATAATATTACCGATGAGATATAATTTTCATCTAATCAGGTTAGGGAGTGTCTAGGTTCACAATGGTTTAGTTTGATAGTATTTAGCACTACTCAGAAAAATTCATTAAAAAGGATAAAATATAGATATTTTGTAATGGGTAAGTGTGATGGTGCATAAGTAAAATCAAAATTCGATGTATCAATAAGTTAGTAGGTAGAGATCTTCTCAATGATAATAAATCCTATGTTTATGATTTTTTTCACACACGTTCATATTTTATATGTGACATGTTATATCATTCATGTAATATTTTTTCATTGCATGAATGAATATATATTGTTTTAGAAGATGTTTCTATCATTAATTCTTATTCTTATCATTGAAACATTTATATTTTTCCAAATAATATATATTTACTTATACATTCATTCTCAGGTGTTTATGATCTACTGATTATATCCCCTTATATGATATACGTTACAAAGTATTATTACTCACCTGAATTTTTTTCACCTCCCCTAGTATTTTATGATTATTATGTATCATAGATTTATAAATATTTGGTTTAGTATATGAATAAATATTCAGAATGTGTTGATTTTTTTTATAGGTACTAATTAATGTTCAGTAATAATGTATTATGTATGTCTGCTTATCTAGAGAAATATATTTCATGGAATCTCTTCCAATTAAACTAGTATCTCATATATATCATTTTAATATATCAATAAAATAAATAAAACATAGTCATTGTGGGAATATATTCCCATTTATATTTATAAATAATTCCCTTTAAAAGATGTGTCAGTATTTATTATCTTTATCATTATTATATACAATTCCTCATCATTATTTCATTTTGATATATCTAACATGTATTGAGAAAAATCTTTGGAAAATTTTATAAATATTTACATAGAAAGGAACCCTTATCCATTCCACTCTATGTACACATGATCGGTTATACATGTAGAAAATAATTGGGTTTGATCTCAACAATATGTGTGTGTCTATTATTTACTAAACATGATACCGAATGAAATGAGAACTATATAACATTTTTAAGATCATTCCAACAATATTATAGACTCGTGATATTTCTGATATAAATCAATTAATGAATAAATCATCTTAAATTTCTAGTATTCACAAAACAAATACTTCAAAACATTCTAGCACAATGTAATATTGATGTTCTAGGAATTAGATCTATATTTTATAAAAAATTATTCAATTACATATATTTGTTTTTCAATTACTCCAGTACATTATTACATGACTATATATTAACATTTATGATATATTTAGAAATTCATTCACTTTAAATGAATCTATTTCAATAATATTTTATAATAATTTAGTTATGAATGATATGATTATATAAAATCTTCTTCATTATTCTTCACAATTATCCCCTAAAGAGAATAATAATTATGATCTAATAATGCTTGATCTCTTCAATAGATTAATATTAATATGTATAATATTTTAAAGATAAAAAATAGATTATATTTCCCTATAATTCATGGATTTACTACTTCCACAAAATCATTAAATATGTTCTTTCCTCCATGAATTGTTAAAATTATCAAATTTATAATAAAACAAAGATGGTACCTTCTTCAATTTTATATCATGTATTTATTGAAAACAATTCTCTTTAATATCATCAAATATGACCCTTGGATTTTTTATTATATTTATGATAAAACAATGATGTTACCTTTTTTAGTTTTATAGGATGATATATTTTTTCAGATCATAATTTTTAAGGTTTTACACTTATCCCTCTTAAATAAATTAATCCTTTAAATTTTTTTTCTTGGTAATCATGGTTTCATTATTTTTAAATACGTTTATAAAAATAACATATCATATAAAGGGATTATAAAATTTCTGTTGAACATGGAATGTGGAACAAAAAGGATACCAAAAATATATAATAGTAGGTTCCCGTATAACGATATAATTAGTGTGAATAGAAAATACATACATCTAGGATATATTTAATGTCTCTATTATAATATAGTGTGATAGAAAATGTAGTCTTGATAATGTTAATGACCACACAAACCTAAATTAGTGATGTGTGAAGAATACTATAAACTAATAAATATGTATGAAAAAGAAAAATATTTATACTTCAAGACCCATTCCTTAGAGTTTTGGTACCCATTTACCATTAATTAGTTAACATATTTAAATATTCAAAAATGATATGTTTTACTTTCATAATAACACTTTCATGCATTTGTTTTTCATCACAAAATTTGGAATTTAATAATATCTATTTATTAATGAAAATAAAATCCATTATAAAAATTTATATTCATAAAGAATTAATAATTAATTTTCTAGAAACATAAGTTAAAAAAATGAATGACAAGTTATTATTTGTTTTCCTAGATATTTACCATAAAAATTATTTTATCACAAGTTATCCATTAGGGATAAATCATTATATTATTATATAATACATTAATTTCTAAAACCACGAAATTAAATGATAATATTCAAAGTGAACAATTACATAAATTTTTAAATTCAAAACTATTCAAAATTACGACGGAAGAATTTCAAAAAATGAAAAAAATATAACAGTTTTGATCAGATTTTATTCCATGATTAACTCTAACAATTATCAAAAAACCAAAAATAATCCAATAATAGTATCACACACCAAATAATTGAATAACACGATCATATATTATATTAAAAAGTCATATTCCTTTCTAAAAAATACCCGAAGCACTATAAAACTATAGAGAATAAATAATTTCTTCAAATAATTAACTCCATGATTATTCCACAATTACAACCACATTGTATAATATAGGTTTCATATATCCAAAAATATAATTAACATCATCATATATAACATTAATCACTAGATTATTAAAAAAACTATTAATTTTTTGGTTTCCCAAACTATCCAATTTACCTTTTGTGTATCAATCATATCCTTATCCCATATAGACATTAATATTTCACCATGAGTCCCAATTTAATTGTTAACTATCCCAAAATAATTTATTTCACCAAAATACCACCTTACCTCTAAATAACATTATGATTCATTTTTCCATTCAATTAACACAATAAAATCAGTAATGAAAAAAATATCAAAAATTACAAAGATGATTCATAATTCCTATAGATTTTATAACACACCATATTATCAAAGGTAAATACCAATATTCCTAGTACATAATATATAAAAACATTAATCATATTATTTAATTTTTTATTCCAACAATATGATATATGAATCAATTTTTAATAATAATTTATATCAATTAAATCTTTTTTAATTCTTTTAATATTTGATTTATGGATAAAAAAGTCTTTACATTAATATTCCATTCATAATCTCTCCATCATCAGTAGAAAAAAAATTACTCAAAAAACTATATTGATCATCTTATAGATAATTCATCTGAGGACATCAAGATTCCTAATTCCTATAAATTAAAAATTTAAAACATTCACTTTATGATGATTAAATAAGGAATAAAATATTCATATCCATTATGGTAACAAAAAATTTAAATTTACCTCAATAACACACCTCATTATGTCTTTATTGTTGAATAATAAAACAACAACTTATTCGTTTGAGATAATTCTCAGAGTAATCTATTACAAAATATTGACATGTTAGATGTGGAATCATAAATCCACTGTAGTCTTCATGATTGTCATTTTTAATATTATTTGGATTATTTGAAAATTCAACTCTATTTATGTTGTTGTTACTATATATGGATATTTTTTACTAGTAATTACTGAATACCATAATCCATATCCCATTTAATTTTGGTTTAAATGAGGAATACAACATTATCACCTCCCACATTCAGTATTAATGTAGTTCCCTTAGGTTCCAACCATCAATTCAAAATGTACAGTTAGAGAAACAATATTTATAGTGAGTAATAATATAATAATGAAAAAATTAAAAGGATATGTAAGTCATGTTAATTTATACTCAATATTTGACACCTTATATTGACCCTATTCTATCTATAGTTTTCATATATTGAAATATTTCATAATGATTCATAATAAAAATTTAAATTAAATAAGAATATTTCATGAGGTTGTCTTTTATGGTATGAAGACTTAGGATTAAACAACATGAACTTGTGATAATCCTCTTAATCCCCAATATACCCAATTCATAGTCATTACTCCTATATTAATATATGACACATCTGAATATACTTTCTATATTCAGTGCATGGATTTATTTTCGAGTAATCAAACAATCATTAATTTACCATGACAAATGATTTTATCCGACACTTAGTATTATCCTAACAGTTATAAATAATGTAGTATAATCAAAAAAATTAATAAATAACAAAACCACCAACAGATAAATATTATAGAATACCAAACTAAAAATAACTATATATTATATATTTAAAGAGAAATATTAAATACATTGGGTAATAATATATTCAGGAGTAATGTAATCTTTTTTTTATTTTCACAGCATATATATAAACTACTTATTTCATGAAACGTTTTCCATATCTCTCATATTTTATTTTCACATTGTATACTATTTAGTCAAAACCAACAATAACTCTTTCTTCATAACCAAGGTAAAGGAAACATATGAATGTATGACATCAGATTATTAATAAGGATCAACATGGATATATTAATTAATGACCATAAGTGAAAATAAGGTAAGAATAAGTGAATGATATCTTGACTATAACATTCAAAAATCACACAAATGAATATATAAATTATAACCATGAGTCCTTCTGTAAATCATTCTTATTTGATAATATAATAAATATATGTTTATTGAATATCATGATCTATGAGAGTATATCTTTGGAATAAGAATATTACCTAAGATAGTGAAATAATGTGTCATAAAAATATAATCAAAAAATATTTTGTCATGGATTCCCACTTATAAATTCATCACATGTTAGAATGGATATAATCAATCATGTAAAAGTATTTTTTTTGTAAATCCACATATGTACCCTCTTTTTGGAATTGGATAGCCATTTATTTAGCCTATATTGGGTTTGGTCCAACCTTTCTGTAAAATATTTTAGACTATGCTATCTTATTATGTACCCTTTGATATCATAAATCATAAATTATTATCTATATAATTAAAGGGATATAATAGAATTTATGATCACATAATAATAATTCATTCATATGTATTATTTGGGATCATGAAAGTTTTAATCATTTCCCAATAACAGAACATATAGAAATGAAATTTGGTTTGATAAATATTTTATTACTATTTTCATATACCATCCATAGATATGATAAATATGGTATCATTGGATCATATTACCATGAATTTTTTTAACAACAATGGATATGGTCATAGATGAAAATACCATTAAAATATAACTTGATTGTTTTACAGGGGAAAATAACTATTTTAATTTGATAGCAAATTTTTAAAATATGATAAATTTCAATAATGTTTATGGAAAAATATGATTTAAATGAAACGGTACAACTATAAAATGGTTATTAAATTAAAATGTAATGCATTATAATGGGAAAATATATTGAGGTGTTTACATTGAAAATACTAATTAATCATTTTTGTAGAAATTTAAATATACTTTGTTCTCAAATATACAAGAATATTAATTTTTAATATTTTAATAAATTGTATAACATGGGGAAAATAAATTTTAAATCCACATATGAAATTTTAAACAACTACTGATAAAAAAATTAAAATATTGATATATACAAAACGAATGCATGATGGAAGAGAGAAATAATTATATTTTCCATAAAATCATTTTATTCAGACACTAGAGTGCATCCATAGATATAAAAAAAGTAGAATATGTAATATTTATAAATAAATAGTGGAGGATAAATAAAATATGATTTGGGAGATATAAAAAATTTAATATCATCATATAATAGTAATTCTTATACAATCTCATTTAAAATGAGATTCGATATTTGAACACTTACAACTTTGGTGACTTTTCAGTCTCAATTACTATGAAATAAATTACATGAAATGAACAATTAAATACCATGAAGATCAAAATATTAATAGAACAATATATCATATAGTAAACCGATAATCCTCATAAAATAATATGGGTTTATAATATACCATATTTCACATTAAAATGTGAGAAGATTAACCCATACCACATTTGAAACATTAAAATAAAAACCCTTTCGATCAATTAATTTGAATTTTAACATTTAATATAATTAGTTAATTATGAAAAAAGATAATTAAAATAAAAGTGGTTATTTATATATCTCATTATAATAAATAGGCAAAAAACATAAAACATGTATCATCAAAACAGTATTGATATGAAGATCCCTTAACTTCTTCAAACATTATACATAATAACTCTATCCTAAAATATAATAGAATTATATTTTTTAATATTATATAACATACCTATTTAAATAATTATAATATCATATATGATACTCTTATAACATTGAAAAAACAATTATTATTAATTCATATTAAAAAAATAGTTTATTGGTGATAAATGTTTCATTTATCATGTGTATTTCATTTCATCCTATAACGAACCCACTAGTTTAAAACAAACATGTATATTTGTACGGATTTATATAATGATGTGATCAACACACTAACCAAATCCCATCTCGTTTATTGCAAAATTGGGTAAAATAAATTGACAAAAATATAGAAATATTATTAAATATTCATTGGATATGAAAGCCAAGCCCATTGATTAAATGAAAGCACCATAAAACATGACCCTGGAAAAAAAATATCCATGTGAACATTCATCACCTCCGTCTCTACCCACTACAATTGAAACAAAAACCATGATAAGATGGAAGGTTATATAATTCCATTCCATAGACATGTGTCATCCGAAACCGAATATGTATATACCAAAAGTCATATGCATGGTGTGATGTATATAATCAGTATGATACCACCATGAATATATAAATTTTCCATCACATTGAAAAATATAATATATAGAATTGAAAAACATTTATTTAGAAAAATTTCCTTGAAATCATTTTTAAATAAAACATTTTAAGTTTTTCATTCCAATTATTCAATATTAAAAACAGTAGGAATATGAAAATAAACAAAAATTACAATATGGTGATATGTAGTAATATCATTTGTATCTAAAATGATGAACACACGAGAAATCAATTCATGATCAATAAATGAAACCAAAATAATCAAATATAATTGGGATCAAATATATGGAATACATAACTGGGATATGTAAGTAAAATAAGATGATATATAATATGATCCTATGTTAGTAATTCAGTCCAATTTATATATATATCTCAACCATTACCCATTGAGTATCCAATGTTTTTATCTTTTTTATATTTCCATACCCTATGTTCCGAGAATGTTCATTTGTCATTTTTATTCAGTAATATTCTAAATAATTCTAGATCATAATTTTCAAAAACATTTTCATAATAGCTGTTTATATACACCTAGTCATGAATATAAATTTTAGATTAAAAATTGAATTTGATAATTTTTTGAGTCACACGGTGTGAAAAACATTTTTAAGGAAAACAACCAATTAAAAACATATCAAAGACCCCACTTATGTATATTTAAAAACAAGCATTAAATATATTTCAGAAGAATTATCTTCACAAACCTAAACAAATTAAATTTCATGAAAAGTAGATATATCCATTTGGAAAACAATTATATAAATACACTAACCATGTCCATGAAGAAAACAATGTATTATTAAAATAGTGTTCGGAATTGAAATTATTGGGTATACAGAGTCTTTATATAGAAAAAGAATCATCAATACACAATAAAACAATGAAGTGGTAAAAATCACAGCCCTATTGGGTTGCAATGAAACAAGTGGAAGAGATATTGAGGATAAATATATTGAAAACAGTACAAATGATCATCATAAATGAACAAAACATGAATAAATCCTTTAAAAATGATTGAAAATAATAATAGAATCTTTTTTATAACCTTATAGAGAATCAAAGAGATTATGGATTATGATAATAAGAAATAAGGGGGACATTAAATGAAAAAAGAACCATATGGATCATTTTGATTTAAAAATGTTATGTAATATTTTTTGGGCCACCTGTTTAGGTCATATGATTATACTAACTATATTCTAACCATATATTACCTACCATACCATGAAGACTATAGTTCATAGTTTCTTGGAATTTATCGCATCGTTAGAAAAACTATACACATTCCAGGATATATCCAATGTCTACAGGCTAACTGCACACCTGATTTTCTTAGTGACTATCAATTTTATAAATAAAATCATTAAATATTCAATGTCACACATGGAATAAAAGGATTAATAATTCAATGTTATTATTTATATAGACACAATATTCTCTTGAGCCATTCATCGATAGTGTCCCCCCCCCACAAAACGCCAAATTTACAATCACCAACCACAAAATTCCACTAAATCCACTGTAAATAAATTATCTGATAAGAACACATTTGACCCTATGTGCATAATAATTATCATGACAATTATTTTCTACCCCAATATATTTCTTACGATTTTGTACCATAGAAAATAAAAACTTCATTATTTCCTCTTCAATGATTCCTTCTCCAACATCTGATGTCTATCCCACCTGTACATTCATATTATATGAACCAAATGATTGTTTTGTGAGATAACAACTCATGGTCATCCATAACCTGAATTAATTTCACAACCACTTTGGTGTTGTTCTAAAATTCATACCCTCCCATTACATATGATGGGAAAGGTATAGTACATACCACATGAATATAGAATAAAGAAACACTCCATGAATCCATGTCAAGTAAGATGAAATGACTAATCGATAATCCACATATACATGTTATTAATTGATCTATAATGTTCTTAAAAAACATAGTACTAGAATACACTACATACCCAGACGATGTTGTCTCTACTTAGTTGAAACCCTTAGAAAAAGCTCACCACACCTAGTGAAATCTATTGGGTGATGTAAAATGTTCACATTGGAGTTTTAGTTCTATGTGGTTTTCTATAATCTCTTCATGATAAACTATACCATTTTTATTCTTCTTAAAAACCCATCTTGATATAACATATGCCTATTCTATAATGTCCATACCACATAACATAGACATACAGGGTTTCCCAGACCCATGTATTAAAGGGATCTATTTTATTTGAAGCTAAATAACTGCAATTATATGATAAATTGATCAATGTAATATGATTTTCTTATATAAAACTTAAATAAATACATCATACCGGAATAATATCCTCTAAAATATAAATGGCTCGGTTTTTTCTACCCGTCTATCTGAGGGGGATACATAATGATTAACTTTAATTGGTTACCAATATCTATCTATAATTGTTTTTACAATATACACACATACCATGAATCTTCGTTAGATAAAAAATAACCATGTTTTTTCATAAACTTGGATTAATATACATGATCATTATATTATAACATCATCATCATATCCTTGTTATGATGAAATGTGTCTGATTTTGGGAGACATTTGACAAGAACCAAAATCTCCCATGTCCCTATAGGAGTCCAAAGATAAAAAATAATTATATTCATAGATATCTCAAAATATTTTACACAAAGTTTTATCGTGGATATAGTAGCCTAGTAGTTCTCTAGTTCCCTACAAATATATTATTTTATCAAAAGAGTTGTGAAATGATTTCTGCAATAATACACATCATCCACGACCGGAAATATTAATGACTCAAAACATGATACATCTTGTTAGTATAATTGTGACAAGAACAATAATAGTAGGGACCAAAATCAACCAATTATCACCACTAATATATCATTATTAACAAAATAACATAAAACCATAATATAGACCCAAAAGTTGAGACCTTGCACCAGAGGTCCCCCTACTATTAAGGGATCTACAAAAACGTTGAAAATTGGTGATTTATGAATCCTAAATAGAAACCATATTATTATTTGATGAATCAATTATATATAAATATAATAAAACATTACTTATAGCATCATCCACATCCATGATCATCACAGGGATCAATATCATCGAATACCTCTACTCTTCATATATCATCATGGATTGGGTTGATAACATGTAGATCAATAAATATGAAATAACATTCATTTTTATAGTTTTGTATTAATTTTAAAGATTAAATGTATGATGATATTGAACCCAACATCTTTGTTTCATGTTGAGGATGATTTAGGTGATAAATGTAATTACCTACCAATTATCGTTGGCTTGAGAGTACAATGAGTTTTCACTAGGTGATAATCAACATCCTCAAGATTCCAAAGTCTAAAAATAGATTCCTAAGGGTTTCAAATACATGTGGGGGATGATTTAACATATAAGAAATAATCCAATAAACAAACCAAACTAGAACAATAGTTCACCATATAATTCATGAACCAATGAAAGACAAATCAATAACTTCACATATCTCAAAACCACGTCAACGTAAGCAACAATGAAAAAATAACCATGAATCAAAGTACATAGTAGATAAACTAAAATAGACTCCCAAAAGCCCTCAAGAATCCATGAACCACAATCCCTAAGCCCAAATATTTCCATACAGCCCAAACATCACGAGGTTGTGCTAAACACTTGTGAAACCTTACCTTTGCCCTTATCTCAAAAGATAGAATCTGCAAAAGCACCAAAGTGCCAAAGAAGGGGTGAGTATAAAACTCAGTTGGTTTTCCAAAAGAAATTCCAAACTCATTCCACATGGATAAAAGTGTTAGCACCAATTATTTTAAACTGTTTATATAAATCAATTTATTAAAAAACAATTTATATCTAAATATAAATGTGTTTCCAAAAACCATTCCTTAACTGATGCATAGAAGTGCAATTGAAACCAATTTTCCTAGAATGATATTTTCCTCAAAAATAAATAAACAATATTTAAAATCATTTCAAAAAATCAATTTTTTGGAATACCCAATCATTCCACAATCCCTTGCTACCCACCAGAAATTCTATGTTATGACATTTCCATACTCATGAGTGTTTTCTCGTTGATCATATAGCGACCCTAGCCTTTTACTCATAAAATTTCAAGATTTTAAACATAATTCATCATCACAGTAAAAGCCAAGGATCGTTAAGTCTAGTGTTCTGGGAGACTAGGTACATATATCACAAAACATGGGGCCAAAAACACTTCATTGTTTAATCTTCAGAATGAGCTCCTAACTTCCTTTGAGCCCTTACATTTGGATAGGGTTCCCTAAGGAACACATAAAAAAGGGATGAGCTAAAAATCCCAGTAAGGGAGAGAACATAAGAATAAACATTAAGCACATAAGTTAGGAGGCTTGACATAATGATATTGGAAGCATGGAACATATGGAATCATAATATATATACATGTGATCATAAAAACATTGAATAAAATAATCCTGGGATCATATAATCATGAGCTTATATAAGCATAGTTTCATAGAGAGGTGGCAGCAACTTTAAACATGACTTTAGTACTAGTCAAGGCTAACCACTAATCTCGTTTCCCATAGTAGCACAAGCCAAGGCTAACCACCGGGACCGTTTTCCCATAATCATCTCATTAACATTAACTTTACCCAATGAATTGGAGAGCTATCTTGGTGCACCCATCTAAGCCTATTCATGTATATTCTTTCCACATAAAGAATCTCAATCATACATAAACATAAGATTACCCAAGGAAAGAAATTGGCACACAATCACATTATGAAGCATAATCAAAAGGGACGTTACATACAAGCATCCATGAAAGGAATGAATTAAATTATAAATAGACATTAACAATTTATAACGTCATAAATCATGACAAGAGATAACAAACTAAAGTGATAACATGGAAAAATATTTTTTAGGAATCTTTGAGTCAAAACATTTTAGTGCGGTTTAAGAAAAAATCGAGTATATCTTAAAACAAAAATCGGCATAATAATTTTTATAAAACCAGAAGTAAATATGGAGGGTTTTCATAATAAAAATACTTATTTTATAAGGACAAAGGGGACTTAAAACAGATGATTGAGTACACTTGATAATAGGAATGAATTCGGGGAGTTCCCATAAAACGGGTTAACTTATCGGGAAGTAATGACGAGAGAAACACTTAAAAGCATGCATATACCCAAAAGAGTGTGATGAAAGAGTATTGATAAATATAATTGGAACATTTAAAAAAAATTTAGAGTATTAACATTAAAATATAAGATAACATACTTTTGGTAGAATGGTAGATAAGACAACCCGAAGGAATAAAAGAGGTTCTGGTAGAATTCATTACGAATTATCGGCATGGTATTAATGATATGAATAGTAAAATTAAATTAATTAAAAAATAGTTACAGAACCATATCTAAAATTAAAAGATTCATTATAACCTTTTTATGTTCATTTATACCCATATTGGTTGATTATGAGGATCAATTTCATTGTTCGGGTCCGTTTGTTTCATTTGTTTTAATGATCAGTTCAATTGTATTTAGGTTCAAATAAATTGTAATACGTAAGTGGTTTTCCAGAATTGAAGTTATAAAATTAGTGTAAATCCATTAGGATACATGGTTACAATATTAATTTGGTTAATTAGAGTGAAAGAGAACCTTTACATTAAACACTAATGATAAACACTTGAATTGATTTTAATAATTTTCCCCATAATTGACTTGTTTTGTATTATTGTTCTATATTATGAGTGTATGAGGATTACAGAACATTAAATAGGACATATAACATATATAATAATCTAGTTCAACCATAACATAAATTTATTAATGAACAGAATCAAAATTATTGGAGAATTTGAAAACACATTATCATGATGTTGGTAATTTGACCCATCACGGACGATGTTTAATTCTATAACATGAGGGAGAGGAGGAGAAGTATGACACTTGAAATTTTCCATAAACATGATTACAATCCAGAATATATGAGATTATAGATATTTAATGCCTTTTGGATAAGGGAAGGGGAATAGGGTATAAGGAAAGAAAGAAAATGAAAACAAACCACTTGAAAAAAAGAGGGTTCTTACCCTTTGATCTCCTCTATTTGAGACTCCTCTTAGGGTCTTTTTTGGACTTTTGAAAGGACCAGAAATACATGGATGTCGGGAAGGAGCTTGGGAGGGTATTTAGGCAGAAATTTGGCTAGGAACAAAGCTTGAGAGGTGTGAGGGAAAGAGGTACGGAGAGAGGGTATTTATAATGGTGGAGAGAGGGGATTCTTTAATATAAAATTCATTTGATTATTATTTCCCCACAAGAAAATGAATTGTCAGTCTTTCATGACCAAGTATAATAATTTTATAATTTAATCCAGAACCAAGTGGGATTACATCAGCAGAACATCACATATGACTCTATAATTAGCATATTTAGCTTATTTTTTGTAAATTACGATATTTCACTATTCATAAAAAATTCACGTATTTCCGAAAAATCTCAAATATTCACCCCAACAATTTTTCAACATGTAGAATCCAAAAATGAAGTCCATTTTTCAAAAATAATTCTCTAAATATGATTAATTTAATATTTAAATAATAATTTATAATCAAAACTAATTTTAAAGCATTCATTAACTCATTCTAAACTATAGGTATATAGAACATCCAATATGAATATTATTTTTATACCACCATAGGTAAGGTTAATATTCATTAGGGTAGGTTACTATTCACCAAAAATTATTATTATTTTATTAGACTCCAAAAAACTTCTTGAACACAACCGTGTATGCCGGATTTTCGAAATTCCAAACACAGAAGTAACAAACTTATGTTTAAAGGCCACTTATCACTTAGTAGTTCATTATGTTGTGTTTTCATGTGATTTTATGACATAAATATATGAAGAGAATTTTCCATTGAAAAACTTTGGGTCGTTACATTATTCCTCCCTTAAGAAATCTTGCCCTCAAAATTTCATTTTACATTCTAGGCCAAAAACAGATGTGGGTGTTTTTCCTTCATTGATTCCTCTAGCTCCAATGTTTCTTCCTCAAACTTATGGTTTCACCATAGTACGTTGACCAGATTAGTAGTCTTGTTATGTAGAAATTTGTCTCTAAGATCCAAGATCTTCACTGGCTGGTCCTCATAGGAAAGGTCATCCTCCAACTGTACCACCTCTGAAGAGAGTACATGTGAAGGGTCTGGTACGTACTTCATTAAGAGGGATACATGAAAGACAAAATGTACTTTTGACATGGTAGGTGGAAGTGCTAGTCGATAGGCCACAGCTCCAAATCGATCAAGGATCTCAAAGGGGCCGATGTACTTGGGACTTAACTTCCCTTTCTTCCCGAACCTCAAGACCTTCTTCCGTGGAGATATGCGTAGAAATACCATGTCTCCGACATTGAACTCAAGGTCTCATCGACGGCTATCTGCATAACTCTTCTTTCGACTTTGGGCATCCTTGAGATGCTACGGAATGGTTTTCACCCTCTCCGCCATTTTAGACCATTTCAAGTCCTAGCATCTTATGCTCACCGACTTCATCCCAACATGCCAGTGTTATTCACCTTTTCCCATAAAGGTCTTCATATGGTGCCATTTGGATGCTACAGTGGAAATTATTATTTTATGAGAATTAAACCAGTGGAATATGTTGGTCCTATCCTCCTTTGAATTCCATAGAACATGATCTTAACATGTGTTCCAATTTCTGAATAGTTTGCTATGGCTGGCCATCAGTTTGAGGATGATAGGCCGTACTGAAGTTCAGTTCAGTGCTCAGAGCATGCTGGTGACTTTTTCAAAACATTGAGGTGAATCTCGGATCATAGTCTGATACAATAGATAGTGGTACTCCATGCAGCCTTACCACTAATATGATGTAAATCAGTGCAAGTTTATCCAATGCGAAGTCCTCTCGAATCGTGACAAAGTGAGCTGTCTTCGTAAGACGATCCACAACGACCCATATAGTATTGTCTTCTCTAGATGTCCTTGGATGTCCAGTGACATTTTCCATGGTAATTTTCTCCCACTTCCATGCTTGTATTGGTAGTGGTTTCATCATCCCCTTAGACTTCTATCTATCATCCTTCACCTGCTTACATACAAGGCACTTTGATGTATACCCGACAATCTCTGTTTTCATATTGTCCCACCAAATGATTTCTCAGATATCATGATACATCTTTGTGCTCCTTGGGTGGATAGAGAAAGTCGATCTACTTGCATCATTCAATTGTTCCTTCTTTATCCCTGGATCGGATGGTACACACAATCGTGTCCCAAATCATACAACTCCATCCTCAGCAATTTTGAAATCAGAGGATTTCCCATTTTTAATAGTTTCCACCATTTTTTGAATTTCTACATCTTCTCTTTGAGTATCCTTTATTTTCCCCACGAGGGAGAGTTGAGAAATCATTTTCTAAAGGATTGATGATGTTCCTACCTCAATGATTCCCATGTCCATCCTTTGTAAATCTATGAAGATCGGATCCTTTTCAATTCTCATCATTGATAAAGATGCTGGATCCTTTCTACTTAGAGCACCTACCACCTTTTTTTCCTAACAGGGATGGTAGTGGATTGATTAGTCGTAATCCATGATGAGCTATATCCATCTTCATTGTCACATATTATGCTCATTCTGTGTGAATATATTCTTGATACTCTTGTGGTCAGTATATATCTCACATTTCTCCCCATAGAGATAATGCCGCCAGATTTTCAAGGAGAAAATCATAGATGATAACTCCAAATCATGTGTTGGATATTTTTTCTCATGGATTTTTAGATTCCTTAATTCATAGGCTATCAATTTATTATTTCACATTAGCACACAGCCTAAGCCCTTCTTAGAAGCATCACTATACACCAGAAAGAGTTCCCCGCAGGTTGGGAGTGTGATTACTGGCATAGTGATAAGCCTCTTTTTTAACTCTTTGAAACAGTCTTCACACTCATGTGTCCAGACAATCTTTACTCCCTTTCATGTCAGCTTGTTCATTGGGTTTGAAAATTTTAAAATGTTCTTCATGAATCGTCGATAATACCTAGCTAGACCCAAAAAGCTGCAGATCTCCGTTACAGACGCTGGTATAGGCCACTCTTCAATTGCCTTTTTCTTGGAATGGTCCACAGATATCCATTTTCTAGTGATAACATGCCCCAAGAATGAAGCTTCCTCCATCCACAACTCATATTTACTGTACTTGTCATACAACTTCTCCCTTCGCAATTTATTTAACACAGTTTTCAAATGATCTTCATGTTCCTCGTTGCTCTTGGAGTATATCAGAATATCATCGATAAAGACTACCACAAATTTGTTGAGGTAATCTCTAAAGACTATATTCATTAAATCCATGAAAATTTCTAGAGGATTAGTGATTCTGAAGGGCATCACTATGAACTCATAGTGTCCATACCTCATTCGAAAGGCAGTCTTGGGAATATCATCCTTCCTCGCCTTTAGATGGTGATATCCAGACCAAAGTCCCACCTTAGAGAAATAACTGGACCCATGTAGCTGATCGAACAAGTCATCTATCTGAATAAGGGGATACATGTTCTTTATCGTGATTTTATTGAGCTCACGATAATCAATGAAGAGGCACATTGATCCATCCTTCTTCTTGATGATGAGGACTGGAGCACCCCACATTGAAGCACTCAGGAATACAAAACCCTTCTCCATATTCTCCTATAACTGCTTCTTCAACTCTTCCAGCTCTATGGTTTCCATTCTATAAGGTGTCTTTGAGATTGGGAAAGATATAGGGATATGTTCAATTGAGAACTCAACTTCTCGGTATGGAGGAATACCAGACAACTCCTCAGGGAGTACATCAGCGTAATCCCTCACGATGGGCATGTCTTCGAGCATGATTCTCTCCTTTGTCTCAATCATTTGACCTAGATATGCCTGTTCACTAGGATGTAGTATCCAAACATGAGACGAAGATTTTAAAGGAGATTCATCTTCCTCCTTACATTTGTAAAGAATCGGAGGATTCTTCGGAATGTGAAAATTGATCTCCCTTTCACGACAGTTGATGTTGGCCTTGTACAAAGATAACCAATCCTTGCCAATGATAGTGTCAAATTCCACTAAAGGATGTATGAGAAGATTTTATGGGATGTTCAGTCCACAAAGATTAACTGGGGTTGAGTTATAAACCATGTATGCAATAATTTCCCCATTCGTTGTTCTCAGAGATAACTTTTCCTCCAAATTTCGAGGTGATGATTGAATAGTTTTACTAAACATTCATTGTATTAAATATTTCATAAACCATAATTAAAAATTATGTTCGTTATTCTTTAATGAATAACCAGTGTACCTGTCAGCACTTCGTTTTTCGGTTCCACCTCAGTAGTAGTGATAGCATAATCCCTTCCTTGTTGCCTTGGAGGTTGTTTCTGTTTGCCTCCGACAACCGTCGGCTTAGAGCAATAGTTCACATAATTTCCAAGCTCCCTGTAGTTATAACACTTCACTGCAGGCTGAAGGTTGATCTGAACCTTCCTTTCTTCTTCAACATTAGTGGGGATTTTCATATCCTTTCGATAGTTCTTGGATAGATGACCAAACATTCCGCATTTGAAGCAGTTCTTGGTTCCCTTCAGACATTTACCATGAGGCTTCTTCCCACAAATTTTGCAAAGGGGAAAGATGGGATTCTTTCCATCATGGGATTTGATTGATTGAACACTCATGTTATTTTCCATTTTCCACTTCTTGTCACTGGTCCCATGAGACCATTGAGAGTCTCCAATCTCCATTTCCACCTTAAGGGAAAAACGGAAAATGTCCTCATAACTGTTGAATTCTCGAATCGCCATCTCTTTTCATAGACTCGGCTTTAGTCCTCTAATGAAGAAATCCACCTTTCTTTTGATGTTCATGAAAAAACTAGAGGCATATCTTGTAAGCCTTGTAAATTTTGCTTCATATGCCCCAAAGGACTCATCTTCCTTCTGCCTGAGTCTGAGGAACTCTCTTTCCATCTTGAGACATATGGTTCGAGGAAAATATTTATTGAAAAACATCATCATGAATTCCTCCCAATCTATGGAATCAATTTCCTCTTGTGACTTTGTATTCTTGATCAGTGTCCACCAATGATCAGCTTCCCCATCAAAACGATAGACCGACAGTACCACATTCTCTTCTTCAGAGAACTGGAGGACGGTGAATATCTTTTTAATGGAGTAAATCCATTGTTCCACGAGTAGGGGATCAGAAGATCCGCTAAACATGGGAGGCCTTTGTTGCATGAAGGATTCTATGGAAACTTTCTCTTTCTTTGGAGGAGGAGGACGTTCCACCTGATTCATGTTATTATTCATAACTTGAACCAGCTGAGCAAGTACTACCATGAAATTTTGAGCACCTGATTCCATCACCTCAGTCCTATCATTAGGGAAATCATCACATTCCCTATCACATTGGTTGTTGGTACACGACCTACTATTTCCCTCCACTAACTAAGAGAATGAACATATAATTTGAGGTCATTAATAGTTAGCTATTGAGAATAAAAGGAAAATTTGAATATAAAATGATAAACTTATAAAGAATAAGTATATCCTAAATTATTATTCCTTAGGTTAAATCTAGATTAACCTCAATCTATTTCAAACATATATTCTTAAGGGATTTTTTTGTCCCTTAGTAATGGTTTTTACTAAGCTCATGAATCTACCAAAGAATATCCCCCGGTAGTGTCATAACCCAGAGTGCAGTAAGGCCCGTTGTCATGCACCAATTACCATTCGAGTCTAGCTCAAAGCGATGATTTTAGGTTTCACCCCTAGGACACATCTATGCTAGAGCCGCCTCTACCTACTTGTATCCAGACAGGGATGTATTTTCTTGATAAACCACTTACTCAGTACTCGCCTATATTTGGGAATGTTTTCTAATACATAGTCTCATCATTAATGTTCTCACAAAGGTCCTCTATTCCTAATATCCAAAAATAACTAGATCATCCTCTGATACCTACTATAGAGACCCTAGCCTTTTACAAATAACATTTCACGATTATAGGCATACTTCATCATTAGAGTACAATCCAAGGATCATTAAGTCTAGTGCCTTGGAAAACTAGGTACATATATCAAAAAACATGGGGCCAAAAAAACTTCTGTATTTAATCATTAGAATGAGCTCTTAACTTCCTTTGATCCCTTACAACTGGATAGGGTACCCTGGGGAACACATGAACAAAGGGATGAGCTAAAAAGCCCAGTAAGGGAATGATCATAAGAATAAACATTAATCACATGAGTTAGGAGGCTTGACATAATGATATTGGAAGCAAGAATCATAGGGAATCATAACATATAAACATGGGATCATAAAAACATGGAATAAAATAATCATGGGATCAAATAATCATTAGATTATATAAGTATAGTTTCATAGAGATGCAACAGCAACTTTAAACATGACTTTAGTACGAGTCAAGGATAACCGCCAATCTCGTTTCCCGTAGTAGCACTAGCCAATGCTAACCGCCCAGATCGTTTTCCCAAAATGTTCTCATGAGACATTAACTTTACACTATGCATTGGAGCACTAATTGGGAACACCGATATAAGCTTATTCATGTATATGCTTTCCACATAGAGAACCTCAATCATACATAAACATAAGATTACCCAAGGAATAAAACGGGCACCCAATCACATTATGAAGCATAATAGAAAGGGGTGTAACATACAAGAATCCATGAAATAAAGGAATTAAATCACAAATAAACATTAATAATTTATAAAGGCATAAATCATGACAATAGATAACAAACTGAACTGATAACATGTAAAAATAGTTTTTAGGAATCTTTGAGTCAAAACATTTTAGTGCGGTTTAAGAAAACATCGAATATCTCTTAAAACAAAAAGTGGCATAATATTTTTTATAAAATCAAAAGTAAACCAGGAGGGTTCTCATAATAAAAAGGCTGATTTTATAAGGACAAAGGTGACTTAAAATAGAGGATAGAATACACTTTATAATAGGAAAGAATTCGGGAAATTCACTTAAAACGGGTTCACTTATTGGGATGTAATGAGGAGAGAAACGCTTAAAAGCATGCATATCCCCAAACGAGTGTGATGAATGAGTCTTTATAAATAAACTTTGAACAAGTACACAAAATTTAGTGTATGCACATGACAAGATAAGTTAACATAATTTTGTTATAAAGTTAGATAAGGCAACCCAAAGTAATAAAAGAGGTTTGGGTAGAATTCTTTACAAATTATCAGCATTGTATCAGGAGTACTTAAGGGGGCCTAGTGAGAGAGGGAAGGGAATTATCAACACTTATACATGAATAGGTATGTATGGGGGAGGTGGGAAATCATATCCCATAATTAATAATTACACACAACATGTCTTAACATAGTGAACAATCTTGAATAAGAGTGAAATTTAGAGGATCCCTTACCATAGGCCCGTTGGTGTTCTCCACATGATATTAATTACCTGAATAGTAAAATTAGGTTTATTAATCAATATTTAAAGAACCATATCTAAAATTAAAAATTTATTATAACCTTTTTAAGTTCATTTATACCCATCTTGGTTGATTACAAGGTTCATTTTCATTGTTCGGGTCCGTTTGTTTCATATGTTTTAATGATCGGTTCAATTGTATTTAGTTTCAAATAAATTGTAAGATGAAAGTGGATGTCCAGAGTTGAATTTATAACATTAGTGGAAATCTAGTAGGTTAAATGGTTAAAAAATTAATTTGGTTAATTAGAGTGAACGAGAACCTTTACATTAAACATTTATGACAAACACTTATATTACTTTTAACGATTTTTCCCATAATTGACTTCATTTGTATTATTGTTTTATATGATGATTGTATGAGGATTAAAGAACCATAAATAGGAAATATGAGATATATAATAATCTGGTTAAAGCATAACATAAATGGTTTCATGATCATAATAAAATTGATAATAGAATTTGAAAACACATTATCCATGATTTCAGTAATTTGACCCATCACGGATGATGTTTAATTCTAGAATGTGAGGGAGAGGAGGAGAAGTATGATGCTTGAAATTTTCCATAAACATGATTAGCATCCAGAATATATGGGATTATTGAGATTGCATGCCTTGGATAAGGGAAGGAGAAGTGTGTAAATGAAATAATGAAAATGAAAACAAAACTACTTGAAAACAAAAGAGGGTGTTTACCCTTTGATCTCCTCTCTTTGAGACTCCTCTTAGGGGCTTTGGTTTTGGTCTTTTGAAAAGACCAGAAAGCCTTGGACGTGGGGAAAGAGGTTGGGAGGGTATTTGGGTAGAAATTTGTCTAGGAACAAGGCTTGATAGGTGTGAGGGAAAGAGGTAAGGAGATAGGGTATTTATAGTGGAGGAGAGAGGGGTTTCCTTAATATAAAATTCATTAGTTTATTATTTCCCCACCAGACAAGGAATAGTGAGTCTTGCATGACCAAGTATATTAATTTTATAATGTAATCCCGAACCAAGCGGGCTTACATCAGCAAAAAATCACACATGACTCTATAATTAGCTTATTTAGCTTATTTTTTGTAAATTACGGTATTTCACTATTCATCAAAAATTCAAGTATTTCAAAAAAAATCCCAAAAATATACCCCAACCATTTTCTGACGTGTAGAATCCAAAAATGAAGTCCATTTTTCAAAAATAATTTTCAAAATATGATTATTTTAATATTTTAATATTAATTTGTTATCAAAACCAGTTTTAAAGCATTCATTAACTCATTCTAAACTATAGGTATATCGAACATCCAACATGAATATTATTTTTATACATCCATATGTAAGGTTACTATTCATTAGGGTAGGTTACTATTCAACAATAATAATTATTTTTTCACTAGACTCTAAAAAAAATCTTGAACACAACCGTGTTTGCCAGATTTTTGAAATTCCAAACACAAAAGTGACAATCTTATGTTTAAAGGTCACTTATCACATAATACTTAATTATGTTGTGTTTTCATGTGATTTTATGACCTAAATATAAGAAGGTAATTTCCATTGAAAAACATTGGGTCGTTACAGATCTACCATGTCGTCTCAAGGAAATTGTTTCCCATGTTACATTAACCTTTTGGCTCTACAAAAATTGTCATATTTAAACCAAGACTTGTATATTCAATATGAAATTTATACCATCTGTTCCATTTAACTTTTTGCACTGAACAAAATGTCAAATTTCACCCAAGACCCATAAATGAAATGTTAACTCACACACCAAAATTCACAATGATCAATCCAAAATACATTTTCAATAAAAACACCAATTTTATTGAAAATATAATTTTCATAATACCATTTAACAATTCCTGAAAATTAATAATTTAACATCATTATTTAAAACTCAAGAGGCTAAATCAAATTGCACAACAATTCAACAAGATTTTACAATTTCACTAAAACCATAAATCATCCCTGAGGAAGATTTATTCCATAATTTTCACAATAAATTCCATTAAAATAAAAAAATTTGAAACTAATACAATAAATATAATCAGGAGGAGTTGTGAGAGAAGCCACTTACCATGAATGTTTTGACGAAACACTATAATAGATGAAGAAAACCCAAGAAGACTGGTTGATTCTCCAAGAACTTCCTTAATTCTCTTACCTTAGAAATATCATGAATCAAAATTGAAATAATTGGAATTCCAATATGTAGATCAACCTAGTTTAGGTTCGTATCTTAGAAGGAATTGAGATCGGAGAAGTAGATTATAGAAGATGTACAATATAGTTAAAAATCTGGAAAGAATGGTTACATACCTCTTGAATCAGATCAAGATTCCAAGAAAGATGATTAGATCTCTTCCTATATCATTAAAACACTAAATTTATCCTGAAATGACCTTAAAAACTATTATCTACCAATAATAGGTGTAGATCTATGAAAACGATAAGTAGATAAGGAGGAGATTGCAAAAAACCAAAAAGAACCATGAAGATCAGCACATACCCCAAGAATTGGGCTTGAAATCACCCAGGGAATGATCTAGGTTGGCTCTGACTCAAGTGGGAGTGTCCACCAGCCTTTTAGGGATAGTAATCTCGATATAGGGGCGTTTTAAGCCAAAACAAAATATATAGAGAAAAAACAAGTAAGCTCTTAGAAAATAGGATCTATATTTGACCGCCCCACAAGGTTTGACCTCATGGTTTGGGTCAACAATGTATGGATCGTGCCACCTTCCATTTGGTCCCAAAAATCATTATAAAAACCACAAACACTCCCATCCTTCACATTTACCCTTTTTGTGGAATCAAATATTTCATGTAAACAACCCACTTTATGGAAAAAACCCACTTTATTAAAACACACCACTTTTTGGAAACTACCCACTTTATGGAAACAAACCACAATATAGAAACACCTAACATTATAGATACTCACTATATTATAGAAACAATATATTTTATGGAAACTCTATATTTTATGGAAACACACTATTTTATGGAAACCCAATCAATGTCACGCCATTTAAAAAACATGAGGAATGTTTTTATGTACCTGAAACCAGGGGTACACCATTTTCCCCATCATTGGTATTTCCATCCTCTAAAAGTATAAAACCCTCACTGGAAAAAAAAAATAGTTCTCGAAAGTGCCCTTTTATTTCCTTATCACATTCCCATGTCTATCCCTAAATCTAACCATTTTTTCATAAAACATGTACTAGGCCGATTCTTTTCCCACGCAAGACTTTTTCTAGTTTATCCATGATCTGCAATAGGATATGTACAAATAATGCATCTGGTTCTAGGTGAACGTGATCACATCTGATGTCATAGTCAGTATCAGGGGGATAGTTTTTCAACTGGGATACATGTAAAACATTATGTACATAGCTAAACCATGGTGGTAATTACAACTGATATGACACCTTTCCAACCCGTTACAAAATATTAAAAAGTCAATTGTATATAGGAGATAACCTTCCCTTCATCCAAAAATGACGATGTACAAGCCTTGGATATATCCTAAAGAAGACCTGATCACCCACAGCAAACAAAAACGGTCGTTAATAGTGATCTATATAAGATTTCTATTGACGGTGATCTATCTCCATTGAGATTATTTTCAACTAGATATTCTCCATTGTTTCTCAGACAAGGCTTGGCCCGACTAGTGATGTTTAGCTCGATTCCACCCAGCATAGTCCAGAACAACAATGACTCCCATAAAATTTCTCATATAGATCCATGTGTTTCGGGGCTTGATAGATGATATTGTATGAGAACTCAATTAAGGGTATATGATCAACTCATGAGGGACCAAAATCCATTTCACAAGACTACAACATGACATCCAACATTTGTAATGTCTGGTCGGATTTCCCATCCATACAAGGACAATACGCTATGCTCATAGTCAACTGAGCCCCAAGGGATTTCTCTAATGATTTCTAGAAATGAGAAGTAATCCTAGGATATCTTTCTAAGACTATTGAAATAGGTAGACCATTCCTATTTACCTCTTATTAGATATAAAATTTTTAAATATCCTCCACTGTAGAAGTTTCAAGAATAGGGATGAAATGTGCCAACATGTTTAGAAGATCCACAATCACCCAAATGGCATTGTGTTTCTAGACCATTCATGGAAGACGTCTAATAAAATCCATTTCTATTTGATCTCATTTCTAAACTATGATGGGAAATTATTGTAATACACCATCTGGTATCTAATTCTATGTTTTAACCTACTGATAAGTTATGCACCACGAGACAAACTCATCGACCTTCCTTTTCATGCCTCTCCCCCAAAACATCGTCATAAATGCCTTGTACATCTTATGTACCTATATTTATACCCCATATCTAATGGTGGTAATCCTGAAGCTGTTTTTCCTGACAAACCATAGGTACAACCATTTGATATCTGAAACACAAAACTAATCTCCAATCATCTTTCCAACCCTCAATAGTCTCCCCGCCATTAAGTTTAAAACATACAACCATTCATTCTTCATCATATGTTTGTACCTCATTAATAATATTTACAAAATTAGGAACAAGTATTACTAAATATAAAACTACAAAATCCCATCGACATTCACATTCCACATGCATATTAACTAAGACCGGCATCAATAGCCATTCATCTGAATATTATTTCTCCAACTGAGCATATGAAATTCTACTCAATTCATCCCACATCAAATTTCCTTTTCCTGGTGTAAATCAAGTCCTAGTCAAACATTTGGAGATACTCCATCCATCACCATTTCCTCATATTCAAATCTCGCTATGAGAAAATGTGTTTCATGCTTTTAGGATCCTAAAATAGAATAAATTTACCACCAAAGAGATATTGTATCCATGTTTTCAAAGCATGGATGAATGTAGCTAAATCTAAATCACATGTTCGGTAATTCTTATCATGAACCCTCAACTACCTTAAACCAATTACAAACACAAGATCTCTTTTCATGAGAACTAATACCGGCCCTAATTTTAATGAATCACAATACACAACTTACCCTAGTCCTGATTCTAGCAAGATCAATATAGGTGCTGAAGTAAGCCGAAAATTTAGTTCCCAGAAAGAGTTCTGAGATTCTTCATTCCATTGAAATGGAGAGTTATTGTTTTTAAGAGATGACATTGGTGAAGCTAGTCATGATAAATCAAGAAAAATTCATTTTTAGTAACGGGCTATACCAAGAAAACATTGTATCTTGAAAATATTCTTCGGTGGCTAACAAGAGATAAAAAATTCTATCTTTTCATGATCAACAAAAATGCATTTTAATAGAAATTTCATGTCCATTAAAATTTACATCATGTATCCTAAAATCAAACATTTATAATTTTTTATAACAATGATGATCTCTCAAGATTGGTAACACTATTTCAAGGTGCACCTCATGGATATCCCTTGTCATTGAATAAACAAAAATGTCATCCACACACACCACAACATAAGAATCTAGATATTCATGAAATATCTGATTTGTTCATTCCATGAAGACCAATGGAACATTCGTTATACCAAAATTCAGGATTACATATTCATAGTGGCCATATCTACTTCTGGATGATTTCTCAGGAAAATCCTATTTTTGAACACTCAATTAGAGATATCCTGATCGCATGTAAATCCTAGATAACCACTGAGGACCCTATAATTGATCAAATAGATCATCTATGCATGGATGTGGATATATGTTCTTCATCATAACATGGATATGCTTACGATAATGAACAAACAAATAAAGAGTTTTATATTCATTTTTTACAGAAAAAATGGTGCTGCCTACCGAGATGTACTTGGTCGAAAGAAAACATTTGTTTTCAACTCCTCTCACTACACATTCTATTCCCATAACTCTTTTGGTGCCATCTTATAAGAAGGAAAGGAAGTAGTACTGTTCCATGAAAGGTGATCAATTTTAAGCTCCAATTTCCTTAGAGGTGGTAACCCTGAGATGTTCTTGGTAATGTCATCTAGAAATTGATCCAAAAGATCTAGAAAACTATTGTCCCCGATCTCTTCCAATCATGCCAAAGTCAACATTTCCAACTGGTAAGATATCGTTCCCACCATTGGGGTCAACAAGATCTTTTCTCCATTATTTACAATCTTCTCTCTTCTAAAGAGATGCTTGTTGCCATCCCTAGTAATGAAACTAACTATTCCCCTATAAAAATACATTTGAGCCTTTAACATTGTAAGCCAGTCTATACATGTGATTAAGTTATTGACATACATATCCAACATCATGATGTCCCTTTTTAGTTCAACTCTATAAATAGTAAAATCACATTCTCTACACACAAAGGTGTGACATTCTTTTTCATAGGGATAAGTATGATGTTTCAAAATAGAAAGCATCACACCTAGTTTCAAATAATGAAAGTCGAAATCATGATAAAATATTAAGTAATGTAATGAATTTGTATCAAAAAAGCACTTGAAAGAAGTAGAATTCAAATGAATCGAACATCTTACTTTATATGGTCCAACATTATCATCAAAAATCATCTACTCAGCTATATTCAATTGATTATTCACTACACTATTATCCTTGTTTCTTTACTAAGGTTTCCTTAGTTGATTAGTTATTGAATTTCTAGAATCACCATGGATAGCTATTCGCTGCTGACAAGACTGATTCTGCCATCCTCCTCCAGTCGAAGCAAAAGATGCTTGTAATACCTGAGAAGTTTCTTGGGCACCTAACCATAGAGCACTGTGATAATAATGCTAAACATTTCATATATTATTAAAATTATGAAAATCACTAGGTTATGTTGTAAAATCTTTATTTATGTGTTCCAGGAAACCACATTGAAAACAATATACATTGCTCTGGGGTCATGGAGGAAGGTTTACTATCCAACAGTCTGGTATTAATTTCCTATCGTACTATTGAAATATATCTCCCTTTTTCGCGTGTTCCCAGCTATTGAGTTCCCACTATTTCATGTAGTAATTACAATGCCTCCTACCATAGATCTAGAGATATCCCATTTACCCATAGTCACTCTGTTCACTATCTTTGTAAAATCTATAATACAAAGTACTGCAATATTTGATTGAATCTCCTGTCATATCCCCAATTCGAAGATGTGTTCCTTCAAATAGGCACTTGCTACAACTTCTGTTGAAATACACAGAATTTTCATGAACATAGCCACATACTCTATGAAAAAGAGACTCTATTGTTTCATGTTGAATAAGTCCATCATTTTTAGGATCATGAATGTGTAAGGATGGAATATTTTGTTGAAAATTTCTTCAAAATCCTCCCATGTAAGGCCTTTATCCAATTTTTCCTCTATCAGTAAATCCCACCACTGGCGTGAATGAAAATCGAGCATATACATTGCCATTTTTACCTTTAACTATACTAGTTTGCAGATGAAGTTAAATATATGATTCATCCTACATAGGCACACCTCAGCCTTCTCATTTTCAGAATCACCATGGAAATTAGCTAGATTCTGCTTCAGGAATTGGAGGATATGATCCACATGTCGTGGCATATTCCTCTGGTTACTTGTGTCCACATCATGAAAATTATGGATTGTACTATAAATAAGCTCTTGGTTCATACGTGATTCAGGTGCAACCAGATTCACCACATATTTTTCGGGTTGGTTTCGAAAACACCTACTAGGTGTAATGTTCTAATCTAACAACAAACTATGTTAATCTCACTCTCTAGAAACTATTTTCGTAGCATTTCAAATTCTATCACATCAACTATCATAAAATTGTTTTCAAAAACAACCTTTTTCCCATGTAATTCCATTTTTGAAAACAATTCAAATGATTTTGAAAATTAAACTATTTTTAAAATACGATAAGAATTGACTTTTTCAAAATACTTCGTTTGAAAACAAACTCCATACTTTTTAATAAATTATGAATTTTTTTTACAACAAGAATCATTCCTAGAAATGAGGTATGCACTCATGGTGTGAAGTCGTTCCTCTATAATCATTTCATTCTTGTCTCAATGGAAAAACCCATGAAAATAGGATTTTAATGTCCTAGATGTGTCTCCAAACACATATTTACACAACTCCCTAGTAACATGATGTTCAACATAAAAGGGTTAGATATTTCCTTTTATAATATACAGTTCAAGATCCAACAATCCTACTCCTTTCAAAGATTCAAACCCATGGAATAAACAAGAAGGGATTTCGTCTCCCAAACTAAGAACATTGACGACTGCTTGTTATAAATGGGCTGAACAAGCTAGTACCATTTGCAGTGACCCATCAATTATCATTGTCTTGAGAGTACAATGTGTTGTTACTTGGACTTTAGTGACATCCCCATGACCCAAAAGGATTGCAATAAATACCGAAGGGTTTCAAATACATGTGGGAGATGATTTACCCTTTATGAAATAAACCAATAAACCAACCAACCATAACCAATCATTCACTATATGATGCACGAACAAATGAAAGACAACTCAACTACTTCAGGTATCTCAAAACCAAATCAACGTATCAAACAAAGGAAGAATAACCAAGTATCAAAGTACTCAACATAGAGACTACACATGAATATCCAAATACCTCAACACTCAATGCTGCACAATCTCCAATCTCCAAAATCTCCATGCAGCCCAAACTTCACGAGGTAGTGCTAAAGATGTGTGAAACATTACCATTTCCCTTGTCTTAAGAGATAGCATCTGCAAAAGCACAAATGTGCCAAAGTATGGGTGAGTATAAAACTCAATAGGTTTTCCCCAATGACATCACTAATCACGACACTATGATATAAGAGTGAAAAATTATTTTATAAAATTATTTATATAAAAAAAATTCGCAAAAATATTTTATATCTAAATATAATCGAGTATTTAAAACCATTCATTCACAAAAGCATAAAAGTTCAATTGAATGTAGTTTTCCAAGAAGGATATTTTTCTCAAAAAATAACTGAACAATCTTTAACATCATTTCACAATACCACATTTTTGGCATTCTCAACCACTCCATAATCCCATGCAACCAACCATGCAAGCTACGTTATGACAGTTCCATACTCATGAGCAGTTTCTCGTCGATCTACCTTGTTGTCACTATGTAATTTTTTCCCATGTTCCATTAAACCATGGTCACCAAGAACATGGTCATATTTCAACCAAGACCCATATATGAATTGTGAAATTTATATCTCGTTCTCCATTTAGCCTTTGGAACTAAGCACAATGTCATATTTCAACCAATCCCTAGAAATGCAATATGAACTCACACCCCAATTAGCCCAACAATCATGCCAAAACACATTTCCAATAAAAACAACCTTTATTAAAAACCAAATTTTCATCAAATCATATTACAGTTATATAAATTCAATTATTTGAAATCATTATTTTAAATTAAAGAGGATAAATAACATAGCACAAAAATTCACCAAGATTTCACAATTTCACTAAAACCATAAATCACCACTGAATAAGGTTTATTCCAAGATATTCAAAATAAATCACATTCAAATAAAACCACATGAAACAAAGACAATAAATTCGATCAAGAGGAGTTGAGATAGAGGAATCCTACCTCCAAGGATTTGATGAAACTCGATAACAGAGGAAGAATCGACATGAAGATGAGTCGATTCTCTATGAATCTCCTTATTTCCCTTATCCTAGCAAGATCATAACTCAAAATTGAATTTATTGACATAAAATAATGTAGATCTACCCACTATAAGTTCGTATCTGAGAATGAATGGAGATTGGATATGTATATCTTTTTAGATCTAACAAAACGTGACAAATAAGGAATGAATGGTGACCAACCTCAAGAATCTGATCATGATTCCATGAAAGCTACATAGATCTATTCATTGATAATGAAAAACACCAAATTTAGCCTTACACGGCATTAAAAAATTATATCTACCCAGAGGATGGGTATGTATAATTAAACAATATGGAGAGAAGGAAGAGTTTGTAGAAAATAGAAAAGAACCAAGATGATCAACACTTACCTCTTGAATCGTGCTTGGAATAACAAAGGGAAGGCTCTAGGTGGGATCCAACTCAAGTGGGGAGGGTTCTACAACCTTCTAGGGAGAGTAATCTCGAAATAGGGGCATCTGAAGCCCAAAATAAATATATATAGAAAAAATTAGTATGCTCCTTGAAAATACAATCTAGATTTGTCCTTTTCTCAATGTTTGAAAACAAGGTTTGGGCTAACCTTGTATGGATCATGCGACCTTACGTTTAGTCCCAAAACTCCTTATAAAACCCCAAAACTCACCCATACATCACCTTTATCCTTTTAATGGAATCAAAAGATTATATTGAAACTTCCCACAACATGGAAACAACCCACTTTATTGAAACAACCCACTTCATGTAAACACCCCACATTATGGAATCAGCCCACTTTTTAGGGACAACCCACATTATAAAACTCTATATATTATGGAAACTATATATTTCATGGAAAATCACTATTTTATGGAATCTACATATTTTATGGAATCTATCTATATTATGAAAACCAATAAAAGAAACACCATTTAAAAAAACATGTGGAAAGTGGTCATATACCAAAAAACTGGTGGTACTACAGAAATATTCTTCTTTCTATTATGATATGAGAATATAGTATACCACAAACTAATGATACAATGGTACAATATCTTATGTTCTTGAAAAAAATTACCCAACATGAAAATATTATAATCATTATATTTCTCATGGGGAAATATTGGCATGATAAATAGGCCACCACCTATTTCCCCTACACCAAAACCCATTAATATTCTGTACCTATGGAATTGATGAAAACATAATAGATCAAACCTAATTCAATAAAAATTTGCTCTACAGATGAGTTAACATCACCACCAACTCATCAAAAGAACTTTGAAATTGATATTATATGCAGACATTCCACTATTAGGGGTTGGATCCATCATAAGATACACAAGCATATTGAAATCCAATTGAATAGTATACTTGACCAGTCGAAACCGTGGTTTATTGAATCTCAAAAATATATATGTAGTTTATCCATATAAATAATATCTAGGATGTTTTTAAGTTTTTTTGACACTCCCTGGAACATTCTACTCTGATCAAGATACTTCATTTTTATTGATCCAGAACACAGACATGGAAATAATTTAGTGCAAATGATGTTCGTTCAGAATTCAATGAACAAGATTCAGATGACTTTTTGTTCATCCTGCTACTTATAGAAAACGAAAATATCACCCAAAAAGATTATAACATATAATACCAAATACTAAGAATGATATGATTAATCAAATACAATAACAACAATGGAGAGTAAGTAAGATTAAATGGAATAAACTAATAAACATAATGTCCTTTCTAATCCTAATGTGTGCATTGAAAATATTTTAATCTTTTACCAACAACTGGTGGAACCCCAAATGATGATCTATCTCTCAAAACAATTAATCAATCATGATATGATCATATTGTTTATCAATCCTAATAAATTATTATATGTTCGTAATTTTAGTTGATTATTCATTAAATACGATAATTGAGATAAACATAATGGGAAAATCATAGAAGAAAATGTAAATATTTATTATATATACAAACTAATCAAATGAATGAAATGCAATCAACCAAATCCAAGACCATGTCCAAAACCACCTCTTCATGTGAACATCCACAACCATCATGAAATCCCACAATAAAGGAAACAAAAAATCAAAATATTATAGTGAGATACACATATCACTTACCTTAACAGGTATCCTATAAAAATCATCATGAAAAAAAGAATATAAGGGGTTCAAGGAAAATTACATGTAAGATACCAACACTAATCCCTAAAATGGTTGTCACTATTTAATCATGAGTTCAATCTTTATATCGATACAAGATTATTAAGATATTTAATTGATGATATTATTCATATGACATCCTTTGGATTCCAATTAAATCTATTCCCATTCCATTACTGAAGGTATATTATAGTCAATATTAATGATAAGATCTATTGATGTAATGCAATAGATCTATATCTGAAATGATAATCATATGAAAAATAAAAAAATTATATAAAAATTTAACAAAGATCATGAAACCTAATATGGATCTATCCTATTGGATTTTTTAATTATTTAATTAATGAAACATAAATATGCATTAAATATGAATCTTATAATATCAATTCCTACCAAAATGTACCAATATCACTATCATAACCCCTGGTGGGACAACACTCAAAAGGGATTTATTACTACCTTACAAAAGATAGAAAAAATATTCCTATATTATTTGTTTTCCTCAAACATCCATATTATATATTCTAATAGTTTTACTAAAACATTTTCTAAATAGAAGAATCATTTCCCCCTAAATTATAAAATGATATTAGATTAAAAAATATCATTTGATCCATTTTAACTATAACAGGGTGTTGAAAAACTATTGCTAAAAAAAGACTTTAAAAATAATTTCACAATCCACCCATGATATACATTCACATAAAACCCCCATGAAGGTAAAAATATTAATTTTCATAAAAAATAAAATTGAATTGAAAATAATTTAAGAAAAAATATTTAATTGAACAATTTTAAATAGACATGTACAATGAAAATAAATAAATCATAGTATACTTTGAATACAAATACTGGAATCAAAATAATATGGTGCTCACAACCATAGAAGTAAAATAAGCATCATAAATTTCAATTTAAATCCTATTGATATGGAAATCAAATCACAATTATAATCCAATGAAATAAGACAATTACAGTTGAATGAAATATAATTATAAGATTTGAGAAAATCATATTATGTACCAAAATTCATCGAAAAGTAACAGAAAAAATTGATAATATACATGGAATCATGGAGATAACCCTATAGAGAATCAAATAGGTTATGGTTTAAGTTAAAGAGTAATTTGGGGAGATTAGTATTTCAAATTATCCAGGATGGAATGGTAATATTAAAATTTTAGGAATCCATTAAGTGACACATAGTTAGGGAACACACCTCGAAAACCCATGTGTTATCTACTATCCCTTAAAACCAATAGAACCCAATAAGATGCACAGTTATAAATATGTTGTTTAGTTCATGTGACAACCAATAATTGAAACTCATCTATCAACACATTTTTTCATGAGAACCCACGGTTAGAAAAATAATTCTTACACAGTGGAAATCAACACCATAACAAAGAGATCAATATTCTGTTCTTACATCATGGTTAGACAAAACATGTGTCAAAACCATGAACATGATATTTTTCCCCTCAAAACACCAAATACTCAACCCCTAAACTCTTAAAGGTATATAAAACCTCAATAATGACAAACTAAGAAAAAAACAATCCTACAATTTACCAAAAGGATGACACAAGGAAGTCATGAGTCCTTCACATTGATCATAGTTCCATCACATCCAAAATATTATTCACGTCCTATGTATCATATCTAATTACTATATAATATTATATAACAACATATATAATGTAAGGAGAAAATATAATATATTACTTTTTATAGATACTAGTATGTACATATTGATGATTAATGATTTCAATATTTGATATACTGTAAAAAACAATTTCTAATACTAATTAAAATTTATATAATAATTATTAGATGATAAATATTATACTTATAATAATTAATTCTATCCATATTATAATCCATGTATTGAAATTGTGGAAAATAAATTTCATTTCTTCATGGATGTGGTAGTCCACACTTAAGCGTAATTATTGGTATCATTAAGAAATATACGTTATGGTGACATGGTCGATGTTATATTATAATTATGTAAGAATAATAATATCAAAAAAATAATATTTACATATCCATGAGTGATAGTTATTGAACTTGAATCAATTTTCTATGTGTGGGTGGCCTTCCAAACATATGAATGAGAAATAAAATTGTTTCAAATTTGATGAAGAAGATATTGGAAATCAGTGTTATATTTTAATTGAAACAGGTTAGTATATTTATGATACTATATTTTTCATGTTTTTGTGGATACTATAAAAACCATTGTTTTTCTAGATAGAAATTTTGAGAAGGAATTATAATTTATTTTCTTTTTGGTGATTATAATGGGAAAAAATAAAATTTTATGATATAATATGAAATTGGATCAGTTTTCACAAAAATCCATTGGTCATATAAAAATACTTTTACCCTATGACATGATTTTGGTGAAATCATGATCCATTTTAATTTTTATAGAATAATTAAATTTTAAAATAGTTAAATAAATATAAATTTTACCACATATGTTTGATAATCTTTATCATTTGAATGGATTGTCAAAATTAGAGTATATATCCACCATTAAGTCTAGAGTTGGGTATTTTTAATAGAAAATGTGCCAACTTGTGTTAGTAACTTTTATAGGAATGAACCCCTATTCCTTTCATTTTCATCATTTTCATTTATTCAATTATTTACTTCACGAATCCCTAGTTTGTCTCATACAACCTTTTGGTATTCATCCTTTACTATAAATTTATGTAAAAATGTTGTTGGAGAGGTAGAAAGAAATATATAGGAAGAGATGTATCATTGTGGATCTCGGGAGTGTTTGGATCAACGTGTGGTAGGTGTAGATCTGGGAAATAGGTGAAGCTACATCAGAATCCACCCAAAGGATGTTCATTTTATGTTTTTTCATAAATCCTTATAAAATTTCAATTTTCATGTTTTATATCCCTTATCTCACTTATTAGGCCCCCTTGAGGTAAAATATATATCTTTTGCAGAGAAGAATAGTGTTTCAGGGCAACATGAGGTGTATCCCCCTCTGAAATTATGATCACATTGTTTAATGTTTAGGAACACCCTCCATGTGATCATCCCTTTGGGATAACATGACCATCATTGAAGTACATTTCATTTATATGGTATAGAATCAATTTACTAGGACTCAGACATCTAGCTGAGCATCGACTTAGATAGCCCATGTAGGGGAACATGGAAGTGTTGAGTACATGTCCAAACCCTATGCGGGTCACAGATCGTGTAGAAGTACATGGATAGATGATGTTTGTGGAAAAATATTGTGAGGTGCATAGGTAGGTAACCCATTCCGTGTATATTATATGAAAATTATCAAAAAAATCATATACATTGGTTATTTACATACCAAATCAAGAAAGTGTAGACACCCAAGTGAGCCATGAGATTACACATTAGGTAATAGTGTACACACATAGTCCCATTGACACCATTTGTAGGATTTTACCTATTTTAGGACTCATCCATGTAATTGAAAAAATTAATAGTCCATATTTATTATCATTCCACATAGATCATTATGGTAATACCCATGAGGTAGTTTCAGTACTCCTTGTGGTGATTCTATTTCCTTACAAAATGAAGATTTTCTAACTCTAGTATTTGATTTTTCCATCTCGTAATAGTGAGACCCTTTGATCTAAAGTGGTCCATGTTATGTCACTTTTTTCCAATTATTTTATCAATGATAATTTGAGGAAGTATTTCGTACAAAATGATCTCATATAACCTAGGAGGCAATGAAAATAATTGCTACTGGGGATACTCAATATGATTTCTTCAAATACATGATGACATGAGGAATATCTTTTAAGATCCCATTCACCAGTGTAGTATTTATAGGGATCCCATGTTGGATCCATTATCCTATATACATTATTGTTGTGGTTTATGTGTTTGTAGTGTCTTCTTATGTATCATTTATGAGGATCCTGAGTAGGATTCGACTTCTTTGTCATTACATATGTGACCCAATGAGTACAACAACAATTGTCTGATGATGAGCTAGTGTGTTTGGGTTTTTGCTTGTTATGGTAGTATATTTAACCATATAACCCATATCGATTGTGTAATACCATGAGGATGAGGCAGTATTCGTGGAATTATGTTTTTGGAAGCCATATATTTTTTATTCATTTACTGATTTTATGGTTTTTTTGTGATGATTATGAAAGGAGATTCCTTTTTTATGGATGAAAATCCTAAAATGACATGGAATTATCTCTTGGGATGGTTATAAATATTCCATTTGATCTAGATATTCTAATAATTATTTTATATATGGGGAATCCCAGATGTATTAATTAGAATTTAGATTTTTACACTATGATTATGATATTCATGCTTTAAATACTTTTGTTTTTGATATTTAGTAAGGGTTTCCATATGCTTATGACACTTGGGTATGGCATCCCTATGTTTGTTAGTTTCATTCATGAAATCTCTTTTGATGGGTATAAATATCATGGTACGTAGACTTATAAGGAGTTTTTTATGGATGTGGTATGTTGACTTGAGGATGAAACCTTGCTCACTCGTCAAGGGTCATTCCTGTGTAGGTCTATTTTAGGACAATTTTTTTATTTAACTAATGGACTCGTGGGATGATCATCATCTAACTAATTGGTTACTTGATTACAATGTTTCAAATTGTGACCCTCGTGGTTTATGTAACATATAGAATATGGATTATTACACTCGATATGAGAAATTCCAATGAATCTTCCTAGGGCCATGAGAAAAAACCATTACAACATCTCCCAGAGGTAAATCCGAGGGATAGAGATGTTGTAATGTTATACCAATGGATGTCAAACAAATTCTTAGGTCCAAAGATAATTCCATTTACCAATAAGATATGAGACTTCTCCTTGGCAATTATCTGAGTTGAAAAGTCATTATTTCATATATACTATCACCTAGGATGGATGAATCATTCTATATTCACATGGATTGATTGGTATAGGATTTCACTTAGTGGCCATTTACAAGAGTGTCCTTCGGGATACACCATACATTGATATAGTTATTGGAGGAGAGTATGGGTGAACTGAGTATTATGACACGTATCCCCCTATAGAGACATAACATTCCCAGATACATTTTTGGTGTTGGATGGTGAATTTATTTTCTATTTTCATTACGTACACATAGATTGACATAATTATACACAACATGAGTAGTGCAACATCTATGTCAATGATTGTTTTATTGGATGTTTATATGATTAGTATTATTAGATCTATGATTGAATGTTGTTGATTTATGTTATTTTTATAACATTACACATGTAAATACATATTTATGTGTATATATATGGACATATATATATTTATATGAAGTCTCTTTTCATAGATGATTGGGATCATGACCCTAGTGGTTGATTATTGTTTCAGTTGATTTAATTTATTTATCTTCTATGTTTTGTCTCATCTTGCATGAGAAAATTTCATTAGAATGAACATATGACCGATTATTTATAGGTTCATCATTTAAGTGGCCTAATGAGATTATTTATCCCCACTATACATGAAGCTCACTAGTTTTTAAGACATTGTGAATGTTTTTCAGGTTGAGAATGAATCTAATAATGAATAGAAATGATGCCCAATGTTTCTTGATTGAGAATAGAATATCATTCCGACTCTTTCTATCAGACTATTTCTTCTTGTAAGTGGATTTTAGAAAACCAATTTTGTAAAACTTAGAGTTACAATGAAATACATTTACTATTATATTCATATTATTTTTTATAATTGTGCATGTTTAGTCATCCTAGATGGTGATATGAGTTTTATAGATGAAATAGTTGATATGTGTTCTACACAATATCATTTGTTATTAATGTGTGCTAATATTTTATTTCATTTAGTACTTGCAGATAATGTTTATTTACCACTGTGTATTTTATCTAGTAATTGTTGCTATTAGTAATATGATATGAGTGTATAGTATCCCTAATGTACAATCATTAGATCCGTGGTACAAGTCCACAATCTCTAGATAATGGGTTTCCAATCATGAGGCCTTGTGGAAAACTATGTCAATGCACAAGGATAACGGCATACAAGTCATGACATTACAAATTCGTATCAGTGATGTTCATTTTCAAAATGTATTACTATTTGGGTTATTAAATATGAAAGTGTTAAGAATGTGTTAGTGACTATAACTTTTATCATATCAGTACATTGAGAACACATGTTTCAAAAATATGTATGGGTTTCATGGGTTTTGGGTTTTTTTTCTTGAGATGTGATGTTATTGTATTTATCTGGTTTTAATATGGAGTGACACTCATGTTGCAAAAATATTATGATTTATTATAGATTTTTTACTCTTTTTCAGAAAATCCATGATTCATCTCATGAATCCTATTTTAAATATGGGATTTAAATTTGATAATCCAAGAAGTGTGTTATTATTAACAATGAATGAGGCCAATTGATTAACATTTTTGAAAAAAACCTAAATGGGGGTTTCTCGTATAAGTTCTTTTTGGAATTTTTCTCAATTGGGAAATCATATATATATATTTATTTATTTATTTATGATGGAAGGAAATGTGAATCTATGGTTACACATTTTATGGTGTGGATTATGACTCAGTACTAATGAATGGGATCTGTAGTGACCCGATCTGGTAAATAGCGAACATGATTTCCAGGTTTTAAACCCCATGTAGTGTGTTTTTATTCATGATCAGTTATTTAGTTTTTCAGTGATGTTCTATATAATGATTTACTATATAACATTGTATAAAAATCTACATCCCTACCCTTGGAAAATGATCTGTAACACGGATTGTTGAGTTGATGATGTGTACATATAGTGTCCCCTTCAAGGTCAACCTTGTAAGATGATGCATCCCACTATGGTTATCTTTCTAGATTGATGTGTATAATTCTGATCGGTACTATGATGTTTATAGTGAATTGGCCATGTATCATGTATTAACATATGAGTATTACTAGTGAGTTTCATCTCAATTTATTTTCTGTGTTTGTATCATGACCTTCGTTGTGTAGTCCCTTATAATTATTATTAGAGTGGATCAGGCCCAGTTAGGATGATGCAAGACAGTTTTACCATCATAGTTCATTGATGTTCTTTACCCCCGCCCCTTGAGAGTATTTCTAGGTAAGTCAGAATCTTTGTGATGAGATGAGTGATCTAATAACTCCTCATGATATGTGACCTAGATAAATGGTTTGTACTATGGGTTATGTGTTTAGACCAAGATAACTGGTTATGAGACATGATGGGTAGGTCTAGGGGTGACCAAGACGACCATAGATGTTACTCAATACCTTTTAGTTTGACAACCATTTTATTAAGGGAATGTTGTTAGTAGGCATGACTCAGGTGTAAGGATTCATGATGTGTAGTGAGGCAGGTTAAATGTTTATTTGAGATTTATTCATGGTTGGTTATTATGTTTTACCAATTTGACATAATAATGACTTCAGTTTCTAATGAAATACCCATGGTTCTTGTCCTTCCAGACTGAGTTTGATGGGTAGTAATGTACTTATTCAAGGCATGGTCAACCAATGTTTTCTTTATTACTAACTTGGTTAAAGAAATGGTCGACTCTCATTATTAGAAAAATTCAAGGTGATGGAAATTCTGGAATAAATTGTGTCACGGGTAAGGTGCCTGATTTGGAAGAGGAGATCGATGATAGCTTCTTGGTTGATCGAAATAATGTTTCATGTAGCATGGTCAACTTATAATTATTGATAAATGACTCTTGGTAACATGAATAAGTAGATAATGGAACACATCTAATATTAGTGGTACCATTTTGACCATAAATTAAAGGGTGGTTTGTTTGAATAGAGGACCAATGGTTTGAAGTTCTTTCTATAGGAATGGATTCCAAGGTGTTGTGATGAAATGAGAATTCACTCCATAACAGAGGAGACATAAAGGATAAATAAAGTATTGTGATATTGTTGACCCGTGTTTGGACATGGACATGCATTATTAGAAGATGGGGTGTCAAATATTGTTTAATGAAAATTAGGTCCTATTTTTTGAGAGTGTGGCACAATGAGAAATATACACAAATATATATCGAATATTATTTTAATCATAGTTAGACATTATCTTGTAATATATTAAAATTTTTGTATGAGAGAAACCTTTCTAATTCAGTCTAATTTTCTTGTAAATATCATTTATGGTTAGATACAAGAACCAGTTGAGTTTTCAATCAAGTAGTATTTTAATGTAATTCATATAGTGGGGAGTGAAACATTATCCATTTGAGGGTACTGATAGAAATTTTTATTTTAAATATATTATATACCTGGAATCTATTCTTTGGATGTATGAATGAGTGAATTTACTTGGTGATGACAACGATTCTCACATGGTGGGTAGTACTAGAACGGTTATAGTTTTGTATCTCACGTGTAGGAGAGTTGTGGAAGATATGATATTGGTTGTAGGATAGTCAAGATAACATCTTTATTCATATTCTCTAGTCATGATAATTTAAATTATTTTCCAATAATGTTAATTAAGAATGACGAGGTTTTTGGTGGGGAGGCTGTCAGAACCAATGTTTTTTTGAATAATGTTTTGAGAATGAATTTAGTTTTTTCCTAAAAAATATTCTTAGGGGTAAAATATAATTTTACATATTATATTAATCCACTTAAATTTTGGACTAATTCATTGGTCCCTTAATAGGGTTTTAGCCTTTGAGAATAGTTTGGTAAAATCCCTAGAAAATCACAATATAGTGGTTTTATTCTCCTTTAATATATTTATATATTTATAAATTTATTCAAGTTGGTATATTCAACCGTTAATATATAAATAAGGATTTTATTAGGATTACCCCCCATTGAATCTAGAATGGCTAGGGTTTCTATAAGAATCATAAATTATGCACAGTTTCAAGGTCGGGCCTATGTCCTTTTACTTCTCCTTTTTCTTTTATTTTTTTCATTTTCTTTTCATCTAGCCATATTTGTCCTCCACCTATATTCTCACGTACAACCCAATGGGATTTCTTATTCAGGATAAAGATAGGGGAGAGGGAGGAGAGGTATGTATTGATATTGAAAGAGAGAGATAGTGTATGATATATACCATCTTGAAGATAGGGTGGATCTGGATCACCGTGCACCGGCTATGGAGTATAGAAATTGGTGATGCTTTAGAGGATTCCCCCCAAAGGAAGGATGTGTATAGGTTTTTTCATAAATACCAATAGGTTTAATATTATAGAGAATTATATCCGTTCTACCAGTATGTTGGACATCATAGGGGTCTATCAATAGATTTTGGAAAGAATAATTGGGTTTTAGGGTTATTTGAATGATCTCATGACCATAAATCTCAATCTAATGGTGTGTAGTTATGGACCCACATCATTTGTTCTTCCAATTTGTGAAAGGTGACCATTTTTAATTACACTATTTTTATGGTGTAGAATATCTATATTTTGGTACTCGACTATGTCAGCAATAACCCAACATGATAGCTCATGTAGGGGAACATGGTCATGTAGACAACACGGTCAGACCCCGTGTGGGTAGCATGCTATTTAGAAGTACACGACTCAGTGAATAATATGGATGGATCATGTGATGAACACTTGCATGTAACCTATATTGGGTACCATCCATGAATATGATCATCACACCATGAGCCTAGGGTATTTTCAAACAATCTCTGGTTTTAGTATCCACCTAGGTCGAGCCCTTGGAGTATAAGCCATATATTATGATGCACGCACCATGTACTAACCAATTAATAACATTTTAATGTTTTTTTCCTTTTTTAGGACATGATTTTTGAATTTAAAACATGATTAGTCTATTTTAGTATCATTCTACATATATCATATTACACCAAATTATTTTATATCAATCCTCTTAAAAAATTTAATATCAATGATTTTTATGCTATACACAACGCTGAGTTTAAAAATGTAATATACTATTAAATATGACATTAAAAATAGTAATTTGACTATTAGAAATAGTAATATGAATAATAGTGTTATAAATTAGATAATGAATGTATAAATTATATTTATTTATCTTATAAATTAAAATATGTTATATTTATATCATCGAATAAGTAAATTAATATTTTAAAAATGATAAATTAGTTGTTTTTGTTTGTGGCATTCATAAATAATTAATTATAATTTTATATTTAATTTAATTGTTAAAAAAATAATTCCATAATATATATTCATTATTTAATATTTTTTGATCCATGTATTATAATATAATATTATGATACCATAATTAATTTTTCAAACTGTTAAAATGTCATTTATAAATTTAAAATCATTATTTTTATAATATATGATGATAATATTTAAAAATAAAAATTCTCATATATAGATAGTTATTTTAATAAAATAAATTTCATTCTATAAGTATGTATTTTAAGAAATTTTTTGGTTGAATTTATTGCAGTTTTCATAAATTGGTGAATTTTCATGAATAGTAACATGCAGTAATTTTTCCTCCTTATTAAATACATGATTTATTGAGTCATACATTATATATGGGTAGGTGGAAACCTTATTGCAAAAAATATGTGTCGATTATATCCAATTATTAAACATAAATACGTTCTGATTATGGATTTTAGCATCATAACTATTTATTTTGTTATAATCCCACAAATATTACAGGTTTCAAAATCAAATGAATTTTTTTTTTGAAATGAGTTTTAAATTTTGATTCATGATGAATGTGTAGAATTTCATATCATTAGAGGAGATTCTTCATCATCCGACTCACAAATGGATCCACCTTTAGTAGATCTTAAATATAAAATTCATGGGGAATAACAGAATTTATTTTCTATAGAAGGGGAAAAATCATAAAATGGTGTATATACATATTGTGTGAGAATACAGTGATGTATTTCTGGATAATTTACCTAGAATTGTAGATGGACTGAGGTTAATTTAAATATTGATTTAATTATGGGTGTAAGACCTATATCAAATACTCTTTATAGAATGACCACTAAAGAATTATTGGATCTGAAGAAACAACTAGTGGAATTGTGAGAAAGGATATTTATTCTCCATAATATTTTTTATGTGGGTCCCTTGTTCCTTTTAACAAGAAGAACGAAGAATCCATAAGACTTATATTTACTAGAGATAATTCAATAATATTATAATAATCAACATGTATCCACTTCCTCTCTTTGATTAATTATTTGATAAACGTGAACAAGGAAATATGTTTTGATAATTTACCTTAAATATATATATCATCACTTCTATATTAAGAAGTAAGATACTCCAAATACTACATTTCATTCGAGATATGAAAATTTTTAGTTTATAGTAATTCCTTGTGGACTGAGTAAACAACTATCTATTTTTATGCATCTAATGAATGAAGTGTTGAATGATTATCTAAACCATTTTTATTTAGTTTTTATTGATGATATCATTATGTTTTAAAAAATATTTGTGGACACTAATAAACAATTGTGGGTTATTCTATATTCTATGAGAAGAAATGTGTTTTATTGAATTTTTAGGAAGTGTGAATTTTGACATAATATAGATATGCTTCCCATCCATATTTTCTATAAGGATGGACTATCTATTGGTCATGAAAGTAAAATGGATGTCTTGGAATAGGATATAGTAATAAAAATAACCCAGGTTGATAGTTTCAATAATTGAGCAGATTACCATTAGTGTTTCATTAACCATGGTTCTTGATTAGGTAGCACAATACGCATGCATACTCATAATGGTTTTGTGATCATGTGTAAAAAATAATGTGATGAATTTTTTTATGATTTTATATGGAGATTAGTGAATTCTTTAATCTTGACTACGCGATTGAGAAATTTAGTGTTTGTGATATATAACTATGAATCAATTATCGAACTGGGTTGTGTCTTAATAATGAATGATAGTATTATTTTCTTTTTATAAAAAAATTAATAACTCCTGAATTAAATTATCCAATTCCTAATCTTCAGATATAATCCATAATATTTTCTCTGAAGAGATGCAGAAATTATCTCTATGGTGAAGTATTTGGGGTATATATATATCACAAGAGCTTGAAATATATCTCCTCATTGAACTAACTCACCATGTGATAGATTCAATGGCTTAAGCTACTCAAGGATTTTGATTTATCAACTCACTACCTCACAAGAAAGAAAATAAGGATGTAAATGCATAGTATATTATAAATCATGCAGTTATGAACAAAATAAGGATTGAAAAGATTAACTTGTACATTGATCCTGTAATGATGGATATTTTAATTATCATGGAATTTCAAAAATCATAACTATTTCATTTTTATTCCCAATTATCTTTGTTGGAAAATATTAAAGGTTCTCAGTTTGATGATGAGAATTTTCCATATAAAATAAAAAATGAAAATTATTAGAATTTGGAAGACTTCTTCTGTGAGTATGGAATTATGAAATATGGGAAGAGGAGTTGATATCCCTCTATTCACATGTTAAAATTGGAGTTATTGGATGATACCTATAGATATAATTTCATTATACACTTTGTTAGAAATAATATGTATAGATTTTTTCATGAACATTTCATATGAGAAAATATGAAGAATGAAATTGCTAAATAATTATGAAGATATTTAGACTATCAACATGTGAATGTGGAATGAAAACATCCTAGAGGAATCATGAAAGCTATGTATACTACAATGTGTAAATTCGATGATATTACTGTTAATATTTTCATTGTATTTCCAACAACTCCAAGAAATAATGATGCAATATGGGTAATTTTTTCGACTTACCAAATATAAAAATTTCCTCTCTATAAGGGAGAAATATACTTTGGGGCCCCATGCATGAATTTATATTAATTAAGTTGTTATACTTCATGGAGCACCAATTTCAATTATGACTGATCATTATCTATGATTTACATCAATATTATAGAAAATTCTTCAAAAATCATTAGATACTAAGCATCATTTTTGTAGTACATATCACTCCCAAACTATAGGGTAGTCTAAATGGCTGATCTAATCATTATGTGACAAATTGATATCATTCACACATGATATTCAAGGTGTGTGGGATAAGTATTTACATTTTTAGAATATTATTATGAGAATATATTTTATTCAAGTATTCAAATGGCCCCATATGATTCCATGAATGTAAATAGATGGCGTAAATGAAATTGATAAGATGATGTTGGTGGAAGGAAGATTGTAGGAATGTCTATTGTATTATAAAAAAAATAAAATGTAAAGACTATTTAAACAGATATAAAAGAAGAAAAAGAATGAAAAATTGTTTTTCCATGAATGTGATGAAATATTTTGGGTTCCAAGAGAGAGATCATGTCTTCTTGATAGTATCTACATGAAAGAGTGTCAGAAGGCTTTGAACTAAATGGATCCTGGTATCTATATACATTCAAAAATTCGAAATCCTACAGATAATTGGTTCTATGTATCATCATTTGGAGACTAATCCTAGCCTTTCTAAAGTACACATTATGTTCCACATATATTTGATAACGATATATATTCTACACCTCACGCATGACATCACATACAAAGGAATAGAATTGTAACTCAGTTTATCTTACTCTGAAGATCCTATCCAAATTATGGACACTATAGAGTAGGTGTTAAAGAATCAGAAGAATTTTTTGGTAAAGGTACATGGAAAAAAATTCATTAAATTGAAGAGGTGATATGAGAATCAGATGAATTTATGACAAAGAAATACCCAAAAAAATTATGAGGTGATATTCAAGATATAATTTATGTGGAAATTTCTTTGAATGCTGGGATAATGTAACACCCTATAAGTTTATGGTATGCCTCATTTAAAATTTAATATATTTGATAGATTATGCTACGTGAAATACAAATTTTAAAACTATAATATACTATTAAATATGGCCATTTGAACAGTAATATTACCATTAGGAATATTAATATGTCCAAAAGAATATTGCTGTCACCCTTGAAAGTATAAATAAAATATAAGCATCTTATATATGTAAAAATTGTATAGTTTAATCCTGGTATGAGTAAAATAGGTGTTTAAAATTGATAAATTAAGTGTTTAACTATTCGTAAAACATTAATATATTTTAATTATTCCTAAAATAAAATAATTAATAAGAATAAAATATTTTTTTATAATATATACTCATAATGTAATATATTTTTTCTATTGATTATAAAATAATATAATTATACTTTAATAATTTTTTATTTTTTTATAAATTCAATTATAAATTCAAAGTCAGTATTTTATGAAAAAATGACTAATTAATTAAATTAACTTATGATATTATAAAATTATATTCCTAAAAAGGTGAACATTTTTTAATTCTATCCATCTAAAAAAGGTTAGGGTTTTTTTATTTTTCTAAAAAAATTGATTTTTTGGGAAATATTGAAATACAAAAGTTTATCATATCTAATAAATACATGAATTGTTGATTTATAGATGTCTTATGGCTAATTTATTCCCATAAAATCGATATATACTTTATTGTATTTTTATATTCACTGATAATTGTCAAATTATTCTTAGTCTTGAGAAAAAATAATTAACAAAGAAATTAAATATTCAAAAAATACACATCTCCACTTATAGAAAAATGGTTTCGCACCACCCCTTCCCCCACACCTTCATATCCATGATTATTTAATATATTAATTCATTTTACTCTCTATAAAATCTACCCCATTAATTCTATTTCTGGTATCTCCCAAAATAAAATTTCAATGATCCTTATGCATTTTCATAAAAAAAATTCAAGAGGTAAATCCCCTTTTGTTCTTTTAATATTCATTGAATTTCATTTATTTTCTTATCCTTACTAATCCTAACCTATCCAAAGTGACATGATAACCCATTTATATTTTATGTGGTGAAATTTTATTATGTTAATGTCAAATCCACAATCAAATCTATTTTCCTACTTCCCTATATAAGGTGTAGATTTACCGCCTTCATGGATGATTTGTTTTTTGTTTTTTATTTTTTCCTTCATGGACAGTAATAAAAACATTTTCAAGTATAAAAATAATATAATACAATTATTACTCAAATGTAATCTTCTAGATCTAGTATATTATCATATTATAAATTAATGAAGGAAAACTATGTTGTGATGTTTGAAAGCCCTACAAAATAATCTGAACAACTCTCAATAACATATTCTCTAATAATTCATCCTCTCCCAAAAAAAATAAAGTTATTTATATAACCATTTAATATAATATATGATCACTAAAAACATATCTTTTCAATTTTGAAGAACTATTTTCATTTTACATGATCTTTCATATGAATTTAAATGTAAAATTGTCATGAAAACCATGTAAAAGGACACTCTAGAATGAAGAAATATAATATAATAACTCTTCAAAAAAAACCAGAAATCACCTCAATAAAATTTTAATGAGATGAATAAAAGTTTATATGGTTCTAAATTAATTACTAATGAAAATAAATATCTTATCCAAGACATTAATAACATGCGTAGAAAAATTTCTAATATAAATCAAGGGATTCTACCCAAGCCACCATATTTCATTTAGGTTATGTTTTCACTCAAATTACCAAAATTTAATTTTTCATTAATGTAATATAAATATTCTATATTCTATTAATTAGTTCCAAACTCATATATCTAGATCATTTCATATACATTTATGGGAAATACATTTTCTACATGTTTCCCTTCTCGATTGTTCCTTATAAGAAAATCAAAATAAATGGAACGTCCCAATGTCTTACCCATTTTCAAGTATAGTGCATAATAGGTTTTAAAACAAACTATTTTTCATTAATATAATTATTCATGATAAATTATATGTGTTCATTAATTTTTTTATATAATTACTGATGAAAAATAAAAATTATTTTTCCGAAAAAACTCTTCTTTAGAAAGATAAAATGTTATTTCTCTAGAGAAACCCTTAATGACATTATTGGAGTATTTTAATCTATTATTTTTTGAGATTTCTATATAATGATTATAATCTATCATATTTTTTATAATGTTTTAGGATCAGTTTGAATATGTGTATTCTTTATTTAAACCATTCACCATACTAAGCATAATAGTTATGAATTCTGTCTACAAAATGGTGAATGTTATTTACATTTGTTATGTATATATTGTTTCTGTTTCACTCCATTAATATGATGAATGGATTATAATTAGTTAGTGAAAGGTGAGTAATTATTTATACACTTGATTCATCATTAGGTTTCATGAGACAAAAACTATGGACTTAGGCAAGACCTTGGAAATTTATTTTCATATATGGATTCAGTCAAGGCCTTAAACAGTTATTCATAGATGTCATGGAAGAGGCCTTGATGGTTTATTTTAGATGTTATATATTATAATTTACATTAATATTATAGTATTAACTTACAATTTCTGTTATTATTCAACTATAAGAATATCAATTTTTATGCTTCTTTCACCTAAAATTATTCATGGAATTATTTTATCATTTTCATTCCTTCTGTATTATGATCAAGATTATGATTTAACAACATATGTTTTTAGTTTTTCATCATTACATAATATTTATGATATATTTAATTATATTTCAACTCATTAATGATCATATATTATTATCCATTTATTATATTTATTTTCCCCCCAAAATATGAATATATTTATTTTGAATAAAATGAATGTATAATATTGGAGTTTTGGATGTTACAAATATGGTTTCTATGTTTTTTTTCAATCAAGTCACAATGTAAATAATATTTATGAATAATAATTTTAAACCTAATATTATATTTTTTTATTTGGTTTGTGATCTACTGCTAATAATACCAATTTAATTATACAAGACACTGAATTCGGGATAGTGGGGTTGGCGTGTTTAGATATCACATTGGTGAAACCCATGAGATGTTTGAGCATTCATAGGCCGAGTTTCATGTTATTTTAAAAATGTAGACTTTCATCCTATGATAATAAAATCAGGCCTTAAATTAAGAGAGATACTCTTTAATATGAGATTGAACATAAGCTATCTATTTTCACTCGTGCATTCATAGGTTATTAATTGATGAATTCATTCTTCAAAGATGTTCCCTTTTGTCCACAGAGGTGATGAAACTACTTGTTACTAATGATACTATGTAGGATTGAGTAACATACATGATGAAATAGATCATTCCTTTTAGAAATCCTTTAAACAATTTAACCATTCCTACAATCCCATGTAGGATGGGTCTACCAACATAAATTGTTATTGAGGGTCCCATATATGATTCCTCTTCCAAATAAAATCCCACTATGATATCCAGTATGATTCACCATGTGTATTTATATAGGGTACTAAGAGAGTTCCCAGATATTTGAACTAACCATATATAGTGTTTGGGAGGACTTTGAAGAGATGGTAGAAAGTGTCAACTTCGTGTCTATAATGAATGTGTAAGGCCCTTAGGTAGTGGTAGTGGTGGTGTATTTAAGAATTTGAGCTTACTCACTATTTATTATGCATTTACATATTTTCTACTAATGCAATGATTATTTGAAGAGGTTCTTATGGGTTTTTAGTTGATAAACCTTATGTAATGCAACATTCTATATTTGTATTCCTATAAATATTTCATTTGATCTAGATTCCGATGCATTTATTTTATATATTTGGAATCCTAGACATATCCCATTTTATTTGGCTATAGCCTATGCTTAAGATATTTAGGCATAGGGGCCAAATTTTTTCGATATTTGGGAATGGAAGGACTATTTTTATTATTCAAGTGATTGGATCCCCTATGTTTATAATATTTATTCATGTAATACCTTTTATGGTTATTAAAATCACTAAATGGTACATTATATAGAGTTTTCAATAGATTCACACTAAATACTCAAGGATGACGCCATAGTCACTGGCCTCAGGTCCTAACCAATGTATATTTATATTAGAGAATTTTTTTGGTGGGTGTTCTCTATAGACTCATGAGATGATTACTCACTACCTTATTAATTAATTTACCTCACTGTTATACATTGGAATCCTCACTACAGATAAGACTTATACTTGAAAATTTAGCACACACTCCTTAAGAGACAAAACAGAATATCCCAGGGGTTGAGAGGATGAACCATTGCATTTCCCTGAGGTAAATATTGGTTATATGGATATTCAAGTGTAATATTAATGGTATTGATCTGATACATGGGTTTGGAGATAATTCGAATTGTAGATCTCCTAATAATTAGCCCAATGTGATTATCTTAGTTCTGATGTGGCGATTTCTTATAGATCATATTTAAACAAATATCATGATTCATATGTATAGATTGGAATAGAATCTAGCTTAGTGACCATTTAAAGAATTTCCCATCGATATAAAAAATTAAATTTTATATTGATTTGATGTGAGTATTGTTGAACTAAGTGTTAGGACATGTACCAACCTCTGGTTAAATAGATTACTTAGAGACTTTTCGCTCATTGGTTGATTAAGGTATTTCCTCTTGGGATAATAGTTCAATAGATAAAATTAATAATAAAAATTTTGAGTGGTATGATAACAATCACTATACCCATTTTATAAGATGTTTTCAAAATTAGGATTACGAATATGAGGATCAATGTAACATCCCAAGTAAGTAATGAGTAATAGATATTTTTATCTAAGTATAATAATGAATTAGATAGTGTTTTAGAGGCTTAAAATGAAAATAAATCCAATCTTAAGCATGGAATACACTAATATTTTTAAAAGATTGTTTTACTGCCTTTTGATGGAAAACCATTTTTAAATCTATCTTTTGAAAATTTTATAAGCTATGTTTGTCAAAATAAACTTATTCTTTATGATTGGGACATCAAAATTTACTTTGTGTGAATTTTTGGTATTTTTCAGACAATGTTCATTTTTTTAATGAATAGTGAAAAATACTCTATTTTACATCAAAACTGCTTTTAAATCTAATTTATTTATACGATTTGATTTTCTTTTGAATTGGTTTTGAAGTGAAATTAGAATATATTTTTACCATTTAATCCAATGGTGGTCATTGGAATCAATTTTACTTTGAAATTGCACTTAAACTGGTGTAAATATTTTGATACTTATTGTTTCATAAAAACACGCAATTTGTCATGACAGCAGGAATAAATTATTAAATTATTTAATGTGACTTATATGTTTTGAATTTTGTAAAATAGACTTCATTTTTGAATTCAGAATATCAAATATATATTAGGGTGAATTTTTGGTATTTTTCGAAAAAACATCAATTTTTGATGAATAGTGAAACCACTAAGTGGTAATTATAAAAACTGATTTTTTGTTTAAATGAAATTTTACCACATATGAGTTTTGAATTTCAAAAATCCAACATACATGGTTGTCATTAAGAAGTAAAATTTGGTTCAATGTGATTAAAATTATTTTTTGGTGAATAGTAACTCTTAAGTTCTTAATCGCGATTAGAGGTAATTAGTGTAGTTTAAGTTAAAAATAATTCTTTAATAAAATGAGATGAGCTAGACACATGTCCTACCCTCATTGGATTTGTCATGGCCGACCCTGAAAATCCATCTGTCAACATGGGGACCCCATGGAGCCACTTTGGGTGGGAAATGACATAAATAACTTTTTATTTAATGTAAAAGTAAAAATGACACAAACATGAGAGGTTTTAATAAAACAATTTTTAAATGGGGTTATAAAGATCATATTTTTTATTATTAATAGTAATTGGAAAGATAAAAATATTTCCTATATCATAGTATTTTTTTATAATTTTTAGACATTAAATATATTAAATTATTTATGACATCATGATGATGTAGCGATTACCTCATTAATAAAGGATTTAAATAAAATGGAATGATAATGTAAAATCTAAGACCTAAACATGGCCAAAACCTATTGGATGGGTGTATTTCGAACCCTTATCACCTTATCCTCGAAACACATCAATTTGAGACCTCTTAAATCCGAATACCATTTTAAAATAAAGTGACTTTTCCTTACCTTCCAAGAGTGCCCCTCCTCTCCTCTTATAAAAGGCCCCCACCTCTACCTCCTTACCCACACTCCCAAAGCCTTTGGCTCGGCCAACCCCTACCCATTTGGCTCTACACATCCCTCTCTTACTCCTTGGAGCCTCACTTTGGGCAGAAGTCTTCCAAAGGAAGCCTTTGAGCTCAAATCTAAGAGAGTTACCCGATTTTAAGGTAAAGTCTTCTTTTGAGTGATTTTGTTTGGTTTTGCTTCTCCAACACCCTAAACACTTTTTATTCATTTCTTTTGTAAAAACTCCAGTATCCACAATATACTAGGATTTTGGTATAAGAAGAATTTGATCTACACTTACACACACCTACATCTAATGGTTAAAGGACATACTGTTTCTGTGGATGGTGAATTTATGCCTCCCGAAACGATGATTGTTCAACATTATTTTAACACATTAAAAGGTGGCCATTAATATGTCACTATATTTATATATGATATATAATATGTTTATGTTTTCCTTAAGCTTCTGTATTTTTCATTTTGGGTATACCTTTATGGTTTCCATTATGGGTAAACGTGATATCTTCATTTAAGGAAGTGCGGACTACCTCCCCTTCAAAGTGATTTGATTAGTTAAATACCATATGTGGGACGTATAAAGGATAGAACTATGATATTATATATTAAATTATACTAGAATTATAATATACCTTTATATCATTTTGATTCCATTCTATAAAATATGAAATATAAATGAAAGTAGCATTCATGCGTACGTACGGCTTACCGTCTCCATGAACGGTGCATTACATTTCTTACCTCTAAATGATTATGAAATATTATAAAGGAATGTATATACTGGATATATATGATATATACATCATGATTATAATTCTGGATATAATGGATACATGAACAACTAGTAATTATAAAAGGTTTATTTTTGACTCAAGTACCAATGATCGTTAAAACGACCGTTATTAACTTAAATAATTACATAGTGTTCATGACATGGAAATAAGTGATATTAAAGGAATAATGAACTTGAAAAATGTTTTTAAGCAAGTAGAAATTAACTCAAGATTAGTATTCAGGACATTAAAGAACGATCGAGTCAAGTCGGACCCGAGGTATGGGACTTCGTCTCAATCTCCTTTCATTGAGGCATATTTTGTTTTATACACAACCTTCTTTTATACGATGTATAAACCCCCTCTGACTTTTACGTTTATCCAAAAGGAATCGTTTTTATATGAAGCATTTTACTAAACGAAAAAAGGGAATGTTTTTGTCATACGTATGCGGCGACAACGACTTCTCCGCCGCCGTGACCGTTATTTGAATTTCGGCTTCCTCTACAAGACATACCTTATTTTTAAAAGAAAAATAAATACCATATTTTAATTTTCTTTTATTTTGGTATTGAAAATGGTTTTCATAATGTTTTAATATCAATGTGTTGTATTGATATCTTGTGATTGAAAGGTGAAAATTTTATGTTTCCTTTATGCATGTTTTATGTGATACGATTATATTGAGGTTCTTGGGCATTATTATGAAGACGGGTGGTTCCGTGATAAACTAAGGCCGGGTGAGCCCGATATAGCTCTCCAATGCATTGGGTAACACGAAGGAGTGTAACGTTAAGGTTTCTCTGAAGCGATTTAGGGAATATACTGTGATGGGTATTCCAAATGTAACCAAGAGGGTTACTCCCTACGTAAGAATGTTATGAATGCCTCAAGTTACCTTTATGTATTATGATTTCTTTGATTTATTCATGATTTGATGAGGTTTGTTAAAGTGATTATGTTTTATGGGTAAAGTATGATTTCATTCTTATGTATATATGTAACCATGTTTCCTTACCAAATTTTTATATCCCTTACTGAGCTTTTTATGCTCATCCCATGTTTTTTTGAAATGTTTTTCACAGGTCAAGGGAAAGGTACATGATATGATGATAGTGTCAAGGAAGTGTCAAGAAAGAATCCATGTTTTATTTTAAATAAGTTTCCATTGATGGGAAAGAAGAATACTATCTTTATGTAACCACTTTGTTTATATGTGGAATGTAATGCAAGTTTTATGATCTAATTCTCTAAAACTCTAAACCCGAAAAGATCCTCAATGTGTAATCTGGTAATAACTCAAGATTAAGTAATGTTTAAGGCTGGGGCCTTATAGTTGGTATCAGAGGTCGGTTTAGATAACTTTAGGAGTTATAATTCTATTAAATGATTATCCAAATTTTTTTTACGGTCAAATTGAAGTGATATAGTATTTGAAGATTACCGTGTTGCTTCATCTAAGACATGTTTGTTCAGAATGGTTTTCTGAAGAGGAAATAGGGAAGTAGTGCTAGGAAGGCATACAGAAGGAAATAACCTTCCAAATCAGTATCTAGAGATGTTCGGAATTGGAACTGAACAGTTTTTTGCAGTAATGGCGTTGTTGACTCAAGAGATAAATGGCGGTGGTATCCATACACAAGATCTGCCAGATCAACTGCAGAGGAACATGTCAGTGGTGGAACATTTCATGAGGAAACATCCCCCATCATTCAGAGGATCATCTGACCCTGTGCTAGATGATGGGTGGATTAAATCACTGGAGAATATTTTTGATGTCATGGGGTGTTCAGACAATCAAAAGGTTAGTCTTGCTATTTACCGTTTGGAGGGTGAAGCAGATCAGTGGTAGTCGATGGTTAAAAATATTAGGGACGCTGATGATATTGATGCTCTCGACTGGGATGAATTCAAAGGTATGTTTCTTGAGAAGTATTTTCCTAAAGGATTTTCGACTTAGGATGGAAAATAAATTCTTGGAATTGAGGCAAGAGGAAGACTTAGTGGCTGCCTATGAAGAAAGGTTCACTCGATTGGCAAGGTATGCTCCAAATTTTATCCGAGACCTTAATAGTAAAATCAATCGTTTTTACTCAGGATTAAAGCCAAAATATCATAGGCCATTAGCTTCTCTTGAGTTTAAAAGTTATGAAAAACTTATTCGATGTGCTGAGAAGGTGGAAATGGAGTTTTCTGATGATCAAGTGTTCTATAACAACCAACAGAAGAAGAGACCGAGGTGGCAGAAGAAAGGTAAGAATTCTTCAAAAAAGTTTGACGGTAAGAAAACTAAGTTTCCAGTTTGTGATAAATGTGGAAAAAGGCATGCTGGGGAATGTCTTCTGAATTCTGGAAAGTGCTATCAATGTGGTCAGATGGGACATAAGGCTCGTGATTGCACTGGAAAAAATCATGGTGATGGTAAGACCAAATTTGATTTACAGTTAGTAGAATGTTATAAGTGCAATGAGATGGGTCACTATGCAAACGAGTGTCCGACAAAGAGCTTGGGTGATGGGAAGCAGTTAGACTTCAAGCAGAAAGGGGTGGTGAAATCCTTTGCAACTACTTCAGTAGATGTCGGGCCATCAAATGAAGTTGTATCAGGTACTTTGTTTGTTTTTTCAGATTATGCCAGTGTGTTGTTCGATTCGTGGTCTACACATTCTTTCATCTCTAAAACCTTTTCTAGTAAAATGGGAATACCTTCTCAAGAAATGACTCCTGAACTTTTGGTAAAAACAACCTGGGTGAAATTTTGAGGCAAAAAGAATTTATAAGAATCTTTATATCCTTATCTGTGGAAAGAACCTACTTGCAAACATTATTGTTCTACCTCTAGTAGCGTTTGATGTTATCCTGGGTATGGATTGGCTCTCTATTTACCATGCTAAGATTGAATGTAGAGAAAAAGAAGTTTCTTTTCAGAAGGTCTTTCAGTTTGTGTACAATAATGAACCCTCATTGTTGATAACTTATCAAGAGGCCAAGATACTTGTAAGAGATGGAAATGAATGTTACCTTGCACACATCGTTGAAAATAATGGAACTGTTTAGATTAATGATGTGCCAGTGGTAAATGAGTATCCTGATGTTTTTCCTGATGAGTTGCCTGGAATAATACCAGATCGGGAAGTTGAGTTTACTATTTACTTGCTTCCTGATTCTAATCCAATTTCAAAACCCCCTTATCGAATGGTTAAAATTGAACTTTTAGAGTTGAACGAGAAATTGCAAGATTTATTATAGAAAGGTTTCATTCGACCTAGCACAACACCTTGGGGTGGTCCTATTTTATTTGTTAAAAAGAAAGATGGTTCAATGAGACTTTTCATTGATTATAGAGCCTTGAATAACATCACTGTTAAGAACAAATATCCTTTGCCTCATATCGATGATTTGTTTGATCAGCTCCAGGGAGCTCAGTATTTTTCAATGATTGACTTGAGATCGTGGTACCATCAACTGAAGGTAATGGTAGAAGATTTTCTGAAGACCGCGTTCCGTACAAGATATGGCCATTATGAATTTTTAGTAATGCCTTTTGGGATAACCAATGAACCTGTTGTTTTCATGTACTCAATGAATAGAATTTTCCATGAGTTCTTGGATAAGATTGTGGTGGTTTTCATTGATCATATTTTGGTGTTTTCTAAAAGTAAAGTGGAGCATGAAAGAATTTTAAGGGATATCTTGCAAACCTTAAAAGAAAATCAACTGTATGGAAAATTCAGCAAGTGTGAGTTTTGGTTGCAACAAATTGCTTTCCTTGGTCACATGGTTTCTAAAGATGGGATAACTGTTGATCCTGCAAAAAAAAGGTTTTTGAAGAATGGCCAAGTCCCACAAATGTAACTGAGATTCGTAGCTTCCATGGTTTGGTAGGCTATTACCGAAGGTTTGTTAGAAATTTTTCATGCTTATCTAGTCCAATGACTAAGCTAACTCGAAAGGGTGTTATGTTTATCTGGAAAAAATAATGTGATGATTGTTTTCAGGAATTGAAAAGAAGATTGGTGAATTCTCCAGTTTTGGCACTACCTTCCAGGAATGGTGAGTTTGTTATATACAGTGATGCTTCATTGAAAGGACTTGGTTGCGTCCTAATGCAGAATGATCAGGTAATTTCTTATGCTTCACGACAGTTGAAAACTCATGAGGTAAATTACCCTACACATGATTTGGAATTAGCTGCTATTGTTTTCTCTTTAAAAATTTGGAGGCATCATTTTTATGGAGTAAAGTGTGAAATATATACTGATCACAAAAGTTTAAAGTATATATTCACACAGAAAGAGTTAAACATGAGACAGAGGAGATGGCTGGATTTAATCAAGGATTATGATTGTACAATTCATTACCATCCGGGAAAAGCAAATAATGTGGCTGATGCTTTGAGTCAAAAAAGTAATGCTTCATTAGCAATGTTGCGTTTGGAACGTGATCCTTTGGTTAAGGATTTGATGAACTTTGGCATAGAATTTTTTTGTGTCGTAATTTCTTCTGTTTTGTTTCAGGTATCAGTGAGATCATCTCTATCAGATAGAATCAAGAAAGCACATAAGCAAGATAGTGAGTTGCAGAAAAAGGTAGAGCTGGTTCAGAAAGGTAAGTTTCCTGAATTCAACATTGATAATGATTGTGTTTTGAGATTTGGGAAGAGATTGTGTGTGCTTTGTGATTCACAGTTAAATAGAGAGTTGTTATGTGAAGCTCATAGTTCTCTGTTTTCAGTTCATCCTTGCAGTACTAAGATGTACAAAGATCTGTGGGAGTATTACTGGTGGGATGGAATGAAAAGAGATATTGATGATATTACTGTGAAGTGTTTGACATGTCAACAGGTTAAAGCAGAGCGGCAGTTACCGAATGGGATGCTTCAGCATTTACCAGTGCTAGAGTGGAAATGGGAGAATATATCCATGGACTTTGTTGTGGGATTACCGAAGACATCTCGAGGTAATAATGCAATCTGGTTTATTGTTGATCGCTTGACTAAATCTGCTCATTTCCTTGCTATACGAGATACTTTTTCCTTAGATCAACTTTCCCGTTTGCATCTTAAAGATATAGTCAGGTTACATGGAGTTCCCCTCTCCATTGTATCTGATCGTGATCCCAGTTTCACTTCTAAGTTTTGGAAAGGCCTTCATAGGTCGTTGGGTACTGAATTAAATTTTAGTACAACTTTTCATCCTCAATCAGATGGGCAGTCAGAACGAACAATGCAGACATTGTAGGATATGCTATGTTCTTGCTCTATGGATTATCAGGGAAGTTGGGACCAACATCATTCTTTGGTTGAATTTTCATATATTAACTTTATTCATTCCATTATTCAGATGGCACCATTTCAGGCATTATATTGGAAGCGGTGTCGAACTCCAGCTTTCTAGGATGAAGTGGGTGAAAGAAAGTTGATGGGACCAGAATTGGTTGAAGAGATGGCAGAAAAAGTTTAGCTGATTCAGAAGCACATGAGAATAGCTCAGAGCAGGCAGAAGAGTTATGTGGATAACCGGAGGAAGGATCCATCTTTCGACGTAGGTGATCATGTTTTTCTCAAGGTTTCTCCTTGGAAAAGTGTGATGTGATTTGGTAAGAAAGGAAAGTTGAGTCCAAGGTTTATTGGACCATATGAAATTCTAGAGAGAGTTGGATCAGTTTCATACCGGGTGGCTTTACCTCCGAGTTTATCTCAGGTACACAATGTTTTTCACGTTTCGATATTGAGAAAGTATATGCCAGATCCATCTCATGTTTTGAGTCCAGAGGTAGTTCAGCTGGAAAAGAACCTATCTTATGAGGAACAGCCGGTCCAGATTATTGACCACAGGGAGCAAGTGTTATGAAATAAGGTGATTAATCAGGTAATGGTTTTGTGGAAAAACCACCTGATGGAAGAGGCAACATGAGAATCTGAAAATGCAATGAGGGATAAGTACCCCCATTTATACGATAAGTAAATAAATTGTGGGGACACAATTTTCTAAAGGGTGGAAGGATGTAACATCCCAAGTAAGTAATGAGTAATAGATATTTTTACCTATGTCTATTAATGAATTAGATAGTGTTTTAGAGGCTTAAAATGAAAATAAATCCAATCTTAAGCATGGAATACACTAATATTTTTAAAAGATTATTTTACTGCCTTTTGATGGAAACCCATTTTTAAATCTATCTTTTGAAAATTTTATAAGCTATGTTTGTCAAAATAAACTTATTCTTTATTATTGGGACATCAAAATTTACTTTATGTGACTTTTTTGTATTTTTCAGACAATGTTCATTTTTTAATGAATAGTGAAAAATACTGCATTTTACTTCAAAACTGATTTTTAATCTAATTTATTTATATGATTATATTATATTTTGAATTGGTTTTGAAGTGAAATTAGAATAAATTTTTACCATTTAATCTAATGGTTGTCATTGGAATCAATTTCACATTGAAATTGGACTTAAACTGGTGTCAATCTTTGATACTTATTGTTTCATAAAAACACGCTATTTGTCATGACAGCGGGAATTAATTATTAAATTATTTAATGTGACTTATATGTTTTGAACTTTTTAAAATAGACCTCATTTTTGAATTCGGAATATCAAATATAGCTTAGGGTGAATTTTTTGTATTTTTCTGAAAAACATCAATTTTTGATGAATAGTGAAACCACTAAGTGGTACTTATAAAAACTGATTTTTCGTTTAAATGAAATTTTACCTCTTCTGTGTTTTGAATTTCAAAAATTCTACATACATGGTTGTCATTAAGAAGTAAAATATGGTTCAATGAGATTAAAATAATTTTTTGGTGAATAGTAACTCTTAAGTTCTTAATCACGATTAGAGGTAATTAGTGTAGTTTGAGGTAAAAATAATGCTTTAATAAAATGAGATGAGCTTGACACATGTCCTACCCTCATTGGATGTGTCATTTCCGACCATGAAAATCCATGGGTTAACTTGGGGACCCCATGGAGCCACTTTGGTTGGGAAATGACATAAATAACCTTTTATTTAATGTAAAAGTAAAAATGACACAAACATGAAATGTTTTACTAAACCAATTTTTACATAGGGTTATAAAGATCATATGTTTGATTATAAGTATTAATTGGAAAGCTAAAACGATTTCCTACATCAGAGTATTTTTTTATAATTTTTAGACATTAAATAAATTAAATTATTTATGACATCATGATGATGTAGTGATTAGCTCATTAATAAAAGAATTAAATAAAATGGTATGATAATGTAATATCTAAGACCTAAAAATGGCCAAAACCTATTGGATGGGTGGATTTAAAACCCTTATCACCTGATCCTAGAAACACATCAATGTGGGACCTCTTAAATCCGAATACCATTTTAAAATAAAGTGACTTTTCTTTACCTTCCAAGAGTGCCCCTCATCTCCTCTTATAAAAGGCCCCCACCTCTACCTCCTTACCCACACTCCCAAAGCCTTTGGCTCGGCAAAACCCTGCCCATGTTGGTTCTCCACATCCCTCTCTTACTCCTTGAAGCCTCACTTTGGGCAGAAGTCTTCCCAAGGAAGCCTTTGAGCTCAAATCTAAGAGAGTTACCCGATTTTAAGGTAATGTATTCTTTTGAGTCCTTTTGTTTTATTTTTCTTCTCCAACCCCCTAAACTATTTTTATTATTTTGTTTTGTAAAAAATCCAGTATCCTCAATATACTAGGATTTTGTTATAAGAAGTCTTATAGCTACACTTACACACACCTACATCTAATGGTTAAAGGACATACTGATTCCGTGGATGGTGAATTTATGCCTCCCGAAACGATGATTGTTCAACATTATTTTAACACCTTAAAAGGTGTCCATTAAGATGTCACTATATTTATATATGATATATAATATGTTTATGTTTTCCTTATGCTTCTGAATTTTTCATTTTGGTCATACCTTTATGGTTTCCATTATGGGTAAACGTGATATCTTCATTTAAAGAAATGCGGACTACCGCCCCCTCAAAGTGATTTGATTCGTTAAATACCATATGTGGGACGTACAAAGGATGGAACTATGATATTATATATCAAATTATACTGGAATTATAATATACCTTTATATCATTATGATTCCTTTCTATAAAATACGAAATAGAAATGAAAGTAGGGTTCATGCGTACGTACGGCTTACCATCTCCATGAACGGTGCATTTCATTTCATACCTCTAAATGATTATATAATATTATAAAGGCATGTATATACTGGATATATATGATATATACATCATGATTATAATTCTGGATATAATGGATACATGAACAACTTGTAATTATAAAAGGTTTATTTTTGACTCAAGTACCAATGATCGTTAAAACGGCCGTTATTAACTTAAATAATTACATAGTGTTCATGACATGGAAATAAGTGATATAAAAGGAATAATGAACTTGAAAAAGGTTATTAAGCAAGTAGAAAGTAACTCAAGTTTATTATTCAGGACATTAAAGAACGATCGAGTCAAGTCGGACCCGAGGTATGGGACTTCGTCTCAATCTCCTTTCATTGAGGCATATTTTGTTTTATACACAACCATCTTTTATACGGTGTATAAACCCCTTTAACTTTTATGTTTATCCAAAAAGAATCTTTTTTATACAAATATTTTTACTAAACGACAAAAGGGAATGTTTTTGTCGTACGTATGCGGCGACAACGACTTCTCCGCCGTCGTGGCCGTTATTTGAATTTCGACTTCCTCTACAAGCCATACCTTCTTTTTAAAAGAAAAATAAATACCATGTTTTAATTTTATTTTATTTTGGTATTGAAAATGGTTTTCATAATGTATTTATATCAATGTGTTCTATTGATATCTTGTGATTGAAAGGTGGAAATGTTATCTTTCCTTTATGCATGTTTTATGTGATACGATTATGTTGAGGTTCTTGGGCATTATTATGAAGACGGGTGGTTCCGTGATAAACTAAGGGAGGGTGAGCCCGATATAGCTCTCCAATGCATTGGTTAACGCGAAGGAGTGTAACATTAAGATTTCTCCGAAGAGATTTAGGGAATATACTGTGATGGGTATTCCAAACGTAACCAAGAGGGTTACTCCCTACGTAAGAATGTTATGAATGCCTCAAGTTACCTTTATGTCTTATGATTTCTATGATTCATTCATGATTTGATGCGGTATGTTAAAGTGCTTATGTTTTATGGGTAAAGTATGATTGCATTCTTATGTATATATGTACCCATGATTCCTTACCATATTTTTATATCCCTTACTAAGCTTTTTAAGCTCATCCCAAGTTTCTTAAAATGTTTTTCACATGTCAAGGGAAAGGTACATGATATGATGATAGTGTCAAGGAAGTGTCAAGAAAGAATCCATGTTTTATTTTAAATAAGTTTCCATTTATGGGAAATAAGAATACTATCTTTATGTAACCACTTTGTTTATATGTGGAATGTAATGCAAGTTTTATGATCTAATTCTCTAAAACTCTAAACCAAAAAAGATCCTCAATGTGTAATCTTGTAATAACTCAAGATTAAGTATGGTTTAAGGCTGGGGCCTTATAATCAACTGCAGTAGATTTATTTTATTTCAGTCACATTACTCATGTATAATCATATTGATGTATTTATATATATTTATGGGATTATATATATTTAAATATAAATTTATATACATGTTTTAAATTTTAATGGTGGAAAATAGTTTCACGTGGATTATTTTATTTTTATTTTATGTTGTGTCTTGGATAGGATGATAATATTTCTTTAAATTTCACTTGGGAATGAATATTTATAGTCTAATATTTATGATTTCCTTCTGGGATAATTTCTCACAACATTATAAGAATAATCATGTCTGTATAAAAATTATATATTCTTTTAAAGAAGATCATATATTTCATTGTTGATAGGGATGAGGCCTAAGGAAACATTATCTAGTGGAGGGACTCATGTGGATTCTTTTGATTAGTCTGGAAAATATCTATAATGTCATTGTGACTAGTTATGTTTAATGGATAATAGTTACTATGATGGACCAATACATTTGTATTCCCCTATTTATTTTACTCATACATGTATGGTCGGCCCACTGGGCGATTAGCGTATCATTTATGACAAGGATATTTGAGGTCTTATTGATTTTTATTTTTCAATATAGAAGGATTTTATTTCTAATTATTCACTACTTTATGACTCTATTTTTGTACACATATTGATTTTATCTGGTCATTTCTACTATTGATACTCTATTATGAGGTAATAGTCTCCCCATTGTACCACATTTAAACTATCACTACTAGTCATTAGCCTCTAGCATAAGGGGATGAATGCATATGGTCTTGTGGAGAACAACATCAAGAATTGTGTTATTGGAATCTTAGAAAACAAATTAAAGATAAAATATGATTATAGTGTTTGGAAAAAAATTAAAAATTGAAAGTGTGTGGTTATTATTTATTAAAATTCTTGTAGAGACCACCCCGGGCATATATACTAATCCCTAAATGATTCATATTTGGAGAAGATAAAAAGTTAAAGGATTAAGGGAATGAATTTCTAATGTAATTAGAGTAATGAATTTTCAATCTAGATGGCTCAAATTCTAAAAATATATGTGGAGAATATGGTCTGTTTTGTATGTAAGGTAAATGAAACACATTACATTACATAAAAAATTTGAATAATATAATATTATCTTCATGAGAAATTGAAAAATGCATAATTTTTTCATTATTATATTTTATAAGTTTGAATGATCTTATATTTAAATTAATTATTCAGAATTATGTTGAATTCCAATGCTAAAATCATAATTCAACCCCAACTAAACCCATTTTACAATTTATGGTGGTAATAAAAATTTGTTGTTTTAAAATATTTAATGATGAAAAATCTAGTTTAAATAATATTATTATATTATATATGATAATTAAAAATATTTATTTAATATAACTAGGTACAATATTTATATTTTCTTAAATAAATGTTTAAATATGTTTTTCCAATGCAATAAATGTATGTATTTGTCAAACAGTATTCTAAAACATAAAATTGATTTTCATAAATTTGATGACTTGTAAAAACAATAAAATTAATTTAAAAATATAAAAAAAGAATCTATAATCAATATAGTTAATTTAAAATTAAATAAATAAGGTAAAATTATATGAATTAAGATAAAAACTAACTATGAACATAATAATCATTTTATCGTAAATGTGTTTTAAAAAAGAAGTCAGCCCAAATTTAACTATAATGATGATTATTTCATAATAAATTAGGTCAAATTAAATTATATTAAATTATATTAATTTAATATAAAATTAATAACCTAATTAGGATTTTTTATAACATGATTTAATCCAATGAAATGATACTTTGTCCAACATTTGGTTTTCACTGTTCATATAGAATGATTTTTTTAGAAATATCCCCAAAATAAACCCTATTATAATAATGAATTGTTTATTTAATGGATAATATTAATTCATTAACATATAATATATAAAAATGTTTTAAATAAATTATAATATCCTCAACAAAATTAAAACAATTTTTTCTGATGAAAACAATTTTTCTATGATTAAATTACATTTAATAAAAATTCAATAATTAATAAGTTTTTATTAATAAATGTAAAATAATTATTTAGATGTTTTAAATATAATATAATATAATTTATTTATTATTATTAAATAACATAAATTTAATTTTTAATTTATATTTCTCAAATTTTAACAAAAGTTTTCTAGTCTATTGCCATTCAAATAATGTTTGGTGTTTTGTGTTATTTATGATATTAATAATATTATAATTTATAAAGAAACTTTCATTTTGTTATATGGATAATTCTCCAAAATTTATTTTACATCATAAAAATGATTTATGTACATTATTAATTTTTTTCTCTTTCAATGGTTTAATGGACAATCGTTATTTTTGAAGACTATATTACATTAGGAGACCTTCTCATTAGTGTTATTCTCATTCTTCATGTTTTAATGAATAGAACATCACCTTCCATTATTTCCCCTCCAATTAAATTTTTCTAATTTATTTCATTTTAGAAACACTATGTCTATTATAATATCTATGACACCATATTATGTATATAAATTATTGAGTCGAGTCTCACTTTTCAGCTCTGATACCTGAATGTTGGTCCAAATTTATTAATCAGATCACCCAAATTGTATATCATCAACTACTAGGATTATCTATATGTTTTAATAATAATAAAAACAATATAAAATTTAATCTTTTCATATATTTTTATTTATATTATTTATAAATCCTCATAACTAAATGATTGTAATAAAAAGATTTTATTGTATTAAAAATTATTAATTATCTTCGGACACATCAATTAACTAGATCAATAATTATCAACTGAATTATTTATCATTAAACTACATCTCAAATATTAATTATGTATTAATGAATCCAATCAATTTTAGTTAAGGGTCTCAATTCATTTAACCTACCAATCATCTTGGAATTCATCCTCATTAATTACATCAAACCAACACCTTATTATTTTCTTATTGGGAAGCGTTCGTGCAGTCTATTCCCTTAGAACATGATTTACATATATTTTCATCCTTGTGTGTGTGTCTCTTATATGGTTGTACCTAACATTTTTTACAATTCATTCATTAAAAAAATGTAATAAATCGAGATAAATTGTTGCTTCAATATCATTTCTCATGAAAAAAATTTCTCACATAATTTATTGTTAATCCATTGCCTCACACATATATCGACCCATGTTTTTAAATAGGTGAATCTTTAATTTTATTCCATACTCTAAATTATCCTGTGAAATTTTACATGATAACTGAATTCATACAAAATACATGAATATGTATTTCTTCATTATTATTTTGTTGTGAGAAATGACTTCATTTCTAATCTGTTGATTCATATCCATTCTTCATTAAAATTTTATTTACATGTAATTAAATGTATATAAATACGTATTCATACTCCATGGATAGTATTGTATTTTTAATGAAAAACATTTTTCCAAACAACCTTTCCACATTCACATTATTAATAGAAATTCTTGAAACATGTCAAATATTGTATCTAATTTTTATTATTTGATTAATATCATATATAATATCTTTATATTCAAATAAAACATGTTTGTTTTTAAAAATAATAAGGATGATCATTACAACTTCATGATGTATCTCATGAATGGATGTGTGGTCATCTTTCAACTCATACAATATAGAATTTACTAAAAAAATTGTTCGATCGATTTCCTATTATTTAAAATGAAAATGTACATTCATGACAATCAGTATCAAACAAATTAACTAAATTATTTATGTATCCCTTCTTACTGTATATGATCCCCAATCACTATACATACTCTTCATGTGGTCACCTTTTCTACCACGAAATATATGATCAATTTATCTTATGTAAATATTTTTGTAACATCATCAACTATATTCTATTTGGTCGCTTAATTGACCATATTAAAAACCCCAATAGATCATTATAATCTCACGGTATCTCTATCGATAATTTATTTTTCATTATGTGGATGATATAAGCATGGTCTATCAAATAATTTTCCATGTGAATACTCCATAATACCTTAGTAGATCCAATGACGGAATCATTATTGTATGTGGATAAACGGTGAAGTGCATGAGTTTGAGTTAAAGTTGACTCACATAGTGAATACTTTAAAGTTTTGTTCATTATGATTAGATGGACCACATTCTATTCAGATGTTAAAATCATGAAAAAATGTAGCTCACTTTGAAGTACCACATTTGATATTACATCATCAATTCTTTTCATAATGTAACATCCAGGTTCTGGAATCAACCTAGAGGCGCCCTGTACCCAGTTGGTCCCATGGCCTCAAGCACATTTCCCCAAACACCATAGGCCTCTGACTAGAAGCAAGGGCCTTGGGTGTGATAGTGGGGAAACTATGCCCTCATTCGCAGAGTACACAACGGATGTAAATAAACATGAAATAGTGGAAGTAGTAAAAAACCAACTATAACAAACAGAGGAAGACTAAATCAGAAAACAACTGGAGAACATATGTATATATATGAAATGATGCATGATACATATCTAGGAAAGCATCCAAACAAGTCATAATGATGAAAAAATACAATAGTACGAAAACAAGTACAAAATAAAGTAAACAACTACTCAGCATCGCAAGACAATGCTTGGTCCCATGCTCTCCTTCTCCAAGCAATCAAGTACCAGGAGTCGAAGAGCGCTTTCCCTTGTATATACCTGCAACAACATAGTCTGTTTGGGCCCAAAATCATGACCCAAACATGGCCTGAGACTAAATACTAGTAGTCAACCACCTGAAGATCTGTGCAAAATAGTCAGTGAGTATATGGCAAGTAATAGTACAATAAGCAGTAAGCATTAGCAGCAACAGCAAGCAGAAATAAGTAAGTAGTAAACTGGATGATATACAATAGTGATCAATCCACTGAATAACAAGAAGTAGTGAAGAAATAGCTAACACAATAGGAAAACCTCTGGGATGTACTCGCAGACATCCCCTCTGGTCAGTCCAAGAAGTACCACAACCATCTTCGCAGTGCGCTAAGCCTAACCCCTCTAGTTTGTGCGTACGAATTTATAAGACTCTCTGGGGAAGCTCACTCGGTCAATTCCCCTAATAGTCTAGGGTAGTCCGGGACTCTCTGAGGAAGATCACTCGGTCTGACCCTCTTGGCGCCAAGGTCTAGAGACTCTCTGAGGAATCTCACTCTGTCAATCCTCCTATAGCCTAAGGTATACCATAGACTCTATGAGGAATCTCACTCGATCATTTCTCCTCTAGCATGGGAAGGTTTTATGTACATTCAAACAAGGTAAAGACTCTCTGAGGAATCTCACTATGTCAACCCTCCTGTAGTCTATAAAAACTAAGACTCTCTGGGAATCTCACTCGGTCTATCCCATGTAATCCGTAAGAACTAAGACTCTCTGGGAACCTCACTCGGTCTATCCCATGTAGTCTATAACATCCAAGACTCTCTAGGAATCTCACCTGGTCAAACACTTATAGTCTATAGCACAGGTTTCTCATGGTCTCGTGCCAGTCAGTGCATATTAATGCCTAAAGGCCAAAGTAAACCTATAGAGCTACTTGGCTAACCAAATTACACCTATAGAGAAACTTTTCTAAATAGTCTATATAGAAACAAGAATGTTAACAACATCATTCCATCCTACAATCACAAGGCATGGAAATAAGTACAACGGCCAAAGGCTAACTAGACCCAAAGGTAGTAACAAGAACAATGCATGGGCAAAACATCCAATCACGACAATTATTCACAAACATGATCAAATTACCTTTACACAAGCATGAAACCAATGAAGGAAAAACCACAAGGTCAAAAAGGTAAAAACACAATACCCCATTCACGGTTATTGGTCGAATTTTCACATAAAACTCAAAGACATCGAAATGTAAGGAACAAACCACCTACCTTGATCCGAGGAGATTGATATACATGAACCACAAGGCTTTCTTCTCCTCAGAATGGCATAGATCTACGAAAACACACAAAATGTTCAGCCCACGAAAACTCAAGAAAGAAGAGTAATTAGAAAACAAGGCTCTAGGGGAAAGAAGATCTTACCACTGCATTTTCAATGCAATCAACAGCGGTCAATTCAGAGAATGGATGAAGGCTTGGGGATTCAAAAAGTTCTGTGGCCATACGACGTCTCTCGGTCAAACAGGAACTAGAAGAAGACGATTATGTTGATTACGCGTGACCCCGGTCCGTTTAATGAACAAAAAAGAAAATACATGGCATGTACTTCTTGAGTACATGGCGTGTACTATACTTTTCCACACTCCGCTTTTAGTGGCCTCTACTTCACCGCTACACACCATGTGTGTGGGCCAGACACGGCCAGCCCACTTCCTGGCGCGGTATGGGAGTACATTGCGTGTACTAATAAAGTACACGGCATGTTCTTAAAAAATATCCAGAAACTCCACTTTTTTCAAAAACGACCAAAAAGGAAAAACATACCTAAAACGAAGATCCGGGTTCTTACAAACCTCCCCCCTTAAAGAAATTCGTCCCTGAATTCCCTAGCGAGGCGTAGAAGATGAAACCCCGAACAGCTCCGACCACTGCGATCGTACATTGTCCTCCCTCTCCCAAGTCTCGTCCTGCACTCGTCTGTGCTGACATTGCACTAGTACTAGAGGAACAGACCGGCCATGGAGAACCTTCATACTGTGATCGACAATCTGGATGGGATGCTCCTCAAATGACGCATCCGCATCAAGCTCAACCTCATCGGGTTGAAAGACATGAGATAGGTCTGAAAAGTAATGTCGGAGCTGAGAAATGTGGAAGATGTCGTGCATAGCCGGGTACCTATGAGTTAAATGCATCCGATAGGCAACCGGCCCAACTCTCTCCAACACCTCAAATGGCCCGACATACCGTGGTGAAATCTTACACTGTCTCTGAATCCTCTTGTGTCCCAACCTCGGTGTGACAAACAGGAAAACATGATCTCAGACCTTGAACTCCATAGGTCATCTCCGCTGATCAGAATAAGACTTCTGCAGAGACTGTGCTGTATCCATCCTCTTCCGAATCAACCATATCTTCTTTAACGTCTCTTTAACAAGATGAAGTCCCTTCAATGCTACCTCTATAGCCTCCATCCAGAATAAGGGTGATCGACATGGCCTACCGTAGAAAGCCACGTAAGGTGCCATCTGAATAGTCCCCTGGAAACTATTGTTATAGGAAAACTCCCCAAAAGGTATATTTTTCTCCCAAGAACCACCAAAGTCCAAAATGAAAGCTCGGAGCATATCCTCAAGCACCTGAATTGTACGCTCACACTGGCCATCTGTCTGGGGATGGTATGTTGTACTCAAAAGTACCTGTGTACCCAAATCCTTCCGAAGTCCCTGACGGATCTGAGAAGTAAGGCATGCATCCCTGTCTGAAATAATGAAGTGTGGAAATCCATGTAGATGTAAAATCTCTCGGATGTACAACCATCCCAGCTCATGAACACTGAAGGTCTCCTTGATCAGCAAGAAGTGAGAAACCATCGTAAGCCTGTCAACTACAACCCAAATAGCATCACTCCCTCGAGGTGACCTGGGGAACCCGGTCATGAAGTGTATCGCGACATCTTTCCACTTCTAATCAGGAATAGGTAACTACTGTAAAAGCCTTTCTGGCCGATGATGCTCTTCTTTCACCTGCTGACAAGTACAAAATATCATGAAAAAACCAGAAACATCACACTTCATGCATGGCCACTAGTACTGGTGGCATAGATCATGATACATCTTGGTGATACCAGGATGAACTTCCCAAACCGAGGAATAAAAATCCCGCATCAACTCCTTACATATGTCTGTGGGCACCCATACACGTCCCTGGAAATGCAAGATCTCATCCTCGCCCACTATCCATCCATGAAGAGGGTTCTCTCCTAACACACTCTCCCTCAAGACTAAGCCTTCTGAGTCTGATAGAAGCCTCATCCATACCCGATCAAGAAGTGAAGAGGTAACAACTATAGAAGATTGTTAATTCTGTCCCTATCTACAGTGCACCTCCAGATGCATATCAAAGAATAGATCCATAAGCTTCTACTCACTGCTGGCCTCTACAACTACCTGAATCTGAGTTCTCATGCTCAATGCATCAGCCAATGTGTTGCCCTTCCTCAACGTAAAAGCGATTTCGATGTTGAAATACTGAAGATACTCGACCCACCTGCACTGTCTCAGATTCAAATCACACTGAGTGAAGATATACTTGAGACACTTGTGGTCGGTGAAAACCACAAACTAATCTTCCATAAGGTAGTGTCTCCAACAACATATGGCATGAAAAATAGCTTCCAACTCAAGATCATGCGTTGGGTAGTTCCGCTCATGTGGCCTCAACTGCTGATACCCGTAAGTAATGACCCCATCTCCCTGTGTAAACATAGCTCCCAACCCGATACCTAAAGCATCACTATAAAAAGAATAGCCCTTTCCTGGATTTGGCAAGTCCAGTATCGGTGCTGACGTCAACCTCCCCTTCAGCTCCTCAAAGGATGACTCACAAGAATCTGACAATAAGAACTTCGCCCCCTTCTTGGTCAGACCTATCAGCAGTGCTTTTAGGCGTGAGAAGCCCTGGATGAAATTCCTGTAGTATCCAGCCAGCCCTAGAAAACTCCGCACCTCAAAGACACTTTTCAGCTACTCCCAGGAAACTACAACTCTCACTTTCCCTGGGTCCAATGACACTCCTGTCTCTAAGATGACATGACCCATGAAGTGAATCTGATCCATCCAAAAGTGGCATTTCTAGATCATAACATATAACTGATACGCCCCTAGTGATCTCAGAATGATCTCAAGATGGGTAACATGGTCGTGTCAAGTGTGAGAGTACACTAAGATGTCATCCACAAAAACCACCACAATGGAATCTATGTACGGATGGAACACTCGGTTTATCAGTTCCATAAAGACTATAGGTGAATTCGTGAGACCAAATGGAATGACTGTATACTCATATAGACCATACCTACTCCTGAAGGCTGTAAGAGGTATATTTGATAGTCTAACGTGAAACTGATGATAACCATATCTCAAATCGATCATTGAGAACACCTAGGCTCCTTGAAGCTGATCAAAGAGGTCATCGATCCTCAGAAAGGGATATCGGTTCTTGACTGTCAACTGGTTCAGCTTCCAATAATCCACACAAAGTCAGAGGGTGCCGTATTCCTTCGTTGAAAACAGGGCAGGAGAACCCCAAGGAGAAGTACTAGGTCAGATGAAACCCTTTTCTTGCAACTCCTCCATCTTCTTTTCGAGCTCCTACAGATCATGTGTAGACATCCTATAAGGAGGAATGGACACCGGTTCCACTCCTGGAATGAGCTCAATTGAGAAGTCTACCTCACGTTCTAGAGGAAAACCTGAAAATTCCTCTTGAAAGACATCCCTGAAATTATCCACCACTAGAGGAAAGTCTAACTGTAATATCCCCAGGTCATCCAGATAAAGACTGGCAATCTAGGCTGTAACTCCTCCTAATCCATGATGCTCTTGTCCAAATCTACCCGCCTGGACATCCCACTCGCCTCCATAAAAGAATGATCCACCTTATGGTGATACGAAACTCACCCTACGATGATAACAATCGACGACTGTCTGGAAGGGAACCAACCAGTCCATACCGAGAAAGTCATCATAGCCTGTCATATCTAGGACATAAAGAACCCATAAGAAGTGACACCCTGAAACCTCAAGAGGGCACTCTCTTCACTGACTTACGCTAGGAGTCCTCGTTCCCAATAGTGTGTTAAGAGTCAACAAGTCTGCAGACGAAAGGATACGGAGCCCACGGATCTCCACAAAAACAAAATATATTAAAATAAGAGAGGCACCTGTATTGAAAAGAGATGAAGATAAAACTGAGGCTACTAAGATCGTACCTCGAAATGTAGAAGGGTTGGGATCCTACACCAAATAGGACTGCTCCACAGTGAATGTCTGGACTGTACCGCGGCCCTGCGGCCCTGGCAAACTACTCTGAGCTGACCCACTCTGCTCTCGCTGGTATCCTGGTGACTGACCACCACGACCGCGACCTCCACCTCAACCCGAATAGCTGGAAGAACTCTAGTTCCTGAACTGGTCCGAAAGTAGTGAAGCATCATTTGAATGAGTGTCAGATAAGAACCCCTACCACCAGGTGAAGGTGAGAAGATCTAAAAAAAGTGTTGTAGATGGCCCATCATGCCACAAGATCGGCACTCCATCGGGTCCCTCTAGCACTAAGGCCTAGTATGCCCACTCATACCACATTGGTATCATACTACCTGGCTGCCCAAAGATACATTCCGCCTACCCTACATGGATATATATGGTGTCTGATCACCATATGGAAGATGAATTACAACTGGAGGACGTCTCAGAGGCATAGCTCTTGAAATATCAAAAGCACACCTTAGATCAGGATTATCAAAGATAGAGAACACAAGAGCACAAAGCATAAACAAGTGAAAAGAACAAACATGTTCTTCAAAACACAACTACACGACGTGTGTAAAACTACATCGCGTGTCCTCTTAAGCCAGACACATGGGTGTGTACCTCTTCCACCTCTGGTCATGTAACACCCCTACTACACGGAGTGTTGTCCCAAGACATAGCATGTATGTGATTTCTATTCACCTACCCGAGTCTCTTTACACAGTTAACCCACACGGTCTTCTTAAACTGAGACTACACGACATGTTACCTATTGACACGACGTGTATTAGACAAGGTTTCAATGAACTGTGTTGTGAGTTACACGGCATGCTACATGGCTTACCCTTACACTACATGTTCCGAACAAATGAGGCATGTATAGGAGAAGATAACACCGACCCGTGTTGTTCGTGACACGGCCAGTAACCTGGAACAAGACTACATGGCATGTTATTTACCAACACGATGTGTTCAACTCGAGCTTCCCCAGACCGTGTTATTAGTTACATGGCTGGGTAGAAGGATCTATACTACACAGCATGCACCTACCGTACATGGTGTGTTCCTAAAGGCATTTCCTCAACACCGTGTTCCAGCTCACACAGTCAGTGACACGGTCTGAAACTACAATGCATGTAGTCATGAAGTACACGCCGTGTATTCTGGGTTTTTCCGAGAAGTAGCTTAGAAACTGCACCGAAGACCAAAAATACAGAAAAAAATGCATGAAGGTGAAAAATTCTGATCCGTGAGGGCCCATACTCCCCACGAAACAAAGCTTAGCATCCAATACAGTCATATATAAGGGAATAAATGTCAATGATTCACCAATTTTCGATTCAAGAGGGCCCATAACACCTCAATAACCAATATTTTGCATTTATTTATGAAAAGTACAATCCAAACTATCCTCTATCAACATTAGATATTTTGTCAAAGAATATATCCCAACAGCATGAATAATCTACACAAAGACTATCAGAACAACATGCAATATCTAATTCTCCCTAGATGGCATGACAAGAATGCATGGAATGTGATTTCTATCAAGTGCCTATGTGATGCATGAGATGACATACCCTCATCTCATCAGGTTGCGACAGAAATAGAACCACAATAGAATCAACAATAACAACACAAGTCATGTGAATCATTCTAGGTGAAATCATATCAACTGTCAAATCTCAAAACTAGAAAACTATAATAAACGAGGTAGTATAGCTTTTCCCTGTACACGGGTTTTCTACTCCCCGGCACAACTTATTACCGAGTACTGAATCCATCCTATCCCTTTCCAAAGACTCCAAACAAAAAATCAAGAGAAAAGAATTCCTCTGATACCACTTTGTAATGTCCCGGTTCAGGAAGCCACCAAGAGGCGCCCCGTACCCGGTTGGTCACGTGGCCTCAAGCGCATTTCCCCCAAGGCCAGAGCCTGCTGACTAACAGTGAGGCCCTTTGGTGTGATAGTGGAGAAATAGTGCCCTCATTGGTAAAGTACACAGCGGATGTAAATAAACTTTCAATAGAGGAAGATGTAAATAACCAACTATAACAAATAGCCGAAGACTAAATCAACAAAAAAACTGGAGCACATATGTATATATATGAAATGATGCATGATACATATCTAGGAAGAAGCCAAACAAGTCACAATGCTGAAAAAATGAAATAGTACCAAAACAAGTACAAAAGAAAGTAAACAGCTCTTCAGCATCGCAAGCCAAAGCATGGTCCCACGCTCTCCAGCTCCATCTAATCAAGTACTAGGAGTTGAAGGGAACTTGACCTTGTCCATACCTGCAACAACTTAGTCAGTTCAGGCCTAAAAGAATCACCCAAACAGGTTGTGAGACTAAATCCTGGTAGGCAACCGCCTGAAGATCTGTGCCCAACAGTCATTGAGTATATTGCAGGTAATAGTCTGATAAGTAGTAAACAGTAGCAGCAATAGCAAGAAGTAATTAGTAAGTAGTAAACATGATGATATACCATAGTAATCATTCCACAGAACAACAAGTAGCAATGAATCAACATCTACCACAATAGGAAACCCTCTGGAAAGTACTCGCAGCCATCCCCTCTAGTCTGTCCAAGAAGTACTAGAACCCTCTGGGCAGCGCGCTCAGCCTAACCCCTTTGTTTTGGTCGTACGAATTTATAAGACTCTCTAGGGAAGATTACTCTATCAATTCCCCTTATAGTCTAGGGTAGTCAGAGAATCTTTGAGGAAGATCGTGCAGTCTAACCCTAATTGGACTAAGGCCTAGAGACTCTATGAGGAAGCTCACTCGGTCAATCCTCCTACAGCCTCAGTTATACCACAGACTCAATAAGGAATCTCACTCGATCAATTCCTTCTCTAGCCTAGGAAGTTTTTATAGAAATTCAATCAAGGTAAAGACTCTCTGAGGAATCTCACTCGTTCTACCCTCCTGTAGTATATAATAACTAAGACTCTCTGGGAAGCTCACTTGGTCTATCTCCTATAGTATATAATAACTAAGACTCTCTGGGAATCTCACTCGGTCTATCCCCTATAGTCTTAACATCCAAGACTCTCTGGGAAGCTCACTGAGTCTAACCCTTATAGTTTATAGCACCTGGTTCTCACGGTCCCGTGCTAGTCAGTGTATATTAATGTTATAAGGCCAAAGTACACCTATAGAGCTACTTGGCTAACCAAAGTACACTGAGAGAGCTACATGGCTAAATAGTCTACAGAGCAACAAGCATGTTAACAACAGCATTATATCCTTCGATCACAAGGCATTGAAACATGTTCAACGACCAAAGGCTAACAAGACCAAAGGTAGTAATAAGAACAAATCATGGGCAAAACTTCCATGAATGACAATTATTCACAAACATTATCAAATTACCTCTATACAATCTTGAAGGAATGGCAGGAAAAACCAAAAGGGAAAAAAGGTAAAAACACAATACCCCGTTCACGGTTATTTGTGGAATTTGAACAAAAATCTCAAAGACATCGAAAGGTAAGGCACAGACCACCTACCTCGATCCTAGGAGATTGATACACTAGAACCACAAGGCTTGATTCTCCTCAGAACGTCGTACATCTAAAAAAATACACAAAACGTTCAACCCAGGAAAACTGGAGAAAGTTGAGGAATTAGAAAACCAGGCTCTAGGGGAAAGAAGAGCTTAACGTTGCGGTTCCAACGCAATTGACAGTGGTCGATTTGGAGAACGGATGGAGGCTCGGGGATTTAGAGAAGTTCTGCGGCCGTACGGCGTCTCCCGGTCGAACGGGACCTAGAAGAAGATGATTTTGTCAATTAAGCGCAACCCTAGCCCATTTAATGAAAAAAAAGAAAATAAACGGTGTGTATGTCTTGAGTACACGGTGTGTACTATACTTCTCCATACTCCTTTTAAGCGGCCTCCACTTCACCCCTACACACTGTGTGTGCGGCCCCGACATGGCCAGCACACGGCCTGGCGCAGTAAGGGAGTACACGGCGTGTACTCATAATGTACACGGTGTGTACTTCAAAAATTTACAGAAACTCCTCTTTTCTCAAAAACGACCAAAAAAGGAAAAACATACTTGAAATGAAGATCTGGGTTCTTACACATAATATAAATCTATACACTCCTAATCATCTTAACAACCATGGAATCTAGGAATATCCATAAAATATATTCACACATGATTTCGGGGTTGTGTTTCTTTTTACTGGACCATAATAATGATAAATCTATTTGGGTTTCGATCCATTGTTATCCCCATCATTAATTTATAATTATTTAGTTCTATAATTTTAAATATTGTTTCAGTTTTCCTAAATTAGTAATGAAACCTAATTATAAAATATTCCCTATAATATATGAAAACAACTGAGCACATGTCACTCACTAATCAGTGGGTCATTAAAAAAATCACATAAAACTAAGTATTTTACATCATGTGTTATTTTTCCACAATAAATAAATACATCTATTATATGTGTCTAAATTAATAGGGGATTATTGATAGAGAAAAATTTTCACAAATTGGAAATATCTTGGATCATATTCCTCCCAAAGTATAAACAATAACCCCACAATCGTACGATGAATAAGAACACCATGAAATGAGAAACAATTACGTGTAATATATAATATTAAATAACAATCAAAATTCAATTATACTAACTAATTTATTAATTTATAGTTACAATATTATATAAAAATTATGTTTTGGGATTTTATTAATATATTTATTGGTATTTGAGTAATAGAAGCTAATATTTTTTCATATAACAAGTATTTTATGAAATTATTATTAAATAAGTTTGAAATTCAAATTTATGAAACCATTTTTTGAGACCAAAAATGATTTTAATCTGCGACATTATAAATTTAAAATTTTCATTTATAATTCATTATCCATGATTTTAGATTTTATAAATAATTATATATTGTTTTTATAAATAAATCATTAGATTTCAAATTTTTTATTTTAAATGCAATTGTAATACTTTTATAAATTTTTTAAAATAACTGATTTAAAATTATTAATCAACAGGATTATATTTAATTATAATGAACATACTATTTTTGGTAATAAGGGATAAATTAACTCGGTAAAATGTAGATACTATAGTGAAAAAATGTAAAAAATGTGTAACAAAAGAGGTAAAAGAAAAAACATATTAAAAATGTTTTAATAGTGCTCTTAGGTGTTTTAATACATTTTATATAATCCCCCTTTCTATTTATCAAATTTTAACCATTTTATATTGGTGTTACATTCAATTATTGAATATTTTGTTGAATTCATAAAAATTATATTATATTACGCATATAAAAGGAGATCCCCTCTTCCCACTTTCCCTCACAGTAAAACATGAGTACTAAGTAGATATTAATTATGTCAAATTATGTAATATTTTCTATCCAATGCTTGTTTTAGTAATTTTTTTTCAAATTTTAATATATTAAAATAATATTGTTTATATAATTTCATTATGGTTTTGGCATAAGGAAAATTCCACTTAATCACATCATAATATTCAATATTTTTAGAATGTTTTTGTTTAGGTCAGTTTGACCATATTCTAAAAAAATGCTATTAATTTATTTAATTGATGTTTATGAAAAAATAATTTCTGGTATAATATGATATAAATATTTATTTAATGATATTAATTGTTCTACAAAAAATATATTTATGTTTATCCTAACACATAAGAAAATACCCTTCATTTCTTGATAATCATAGAAAAATATCTACAATCGATTTGATATTCAAATATAAATAATAAAGTACTGATGAAAAGAATAATAAACTTCATAAATAATTAAATTTCTTCGATTATAGTAACTATAAAGAATATGGAATAATTTTTTTGGAATAATATCATATTTTGACACTACTCCTACAAAACAACTCATAATAGTGTAATCGACAATACATTATGTGATATATGGGTAAAAAATATGAATATTACATATACATAATGACTACAAAGAGAAAATAATAAATAGTGTTAGGGTTGAAAATAATTAATAGATTTTATATTAAGATAATTATGTTTGACTAAAAGGACTTCTACGAATATATGATTTAGTTGTATTAATAGTATGGTGTTCTTGGTGTCAAATTTAATTTTTTGATACTTACTTTATAATGTCAATCATGATAACTTTAATATTGTTCAATAACTTCCAAATGATTGAATTTTATCACATCTATTGGATTTTTAGAACCATAGAATGTAATTTTTTTAATTGGTCATCGATGTCAAAATACCAAACATAAAACATGTTTTGAAAAAAATATTTATCAAACAATAAGTGTTCCAATACCATTATTATTTACCAATAAAAGTTTTTCAATTATAGATAAATTTGTCTATGGAATTTTTAATATTTTTAAATCTTATAATTATTTCCATTTCATATTAATAGTATTTTACTTGTTCCCTTCATATTTCATTTCCACGAAAAATAATTTTCACAAACATTATTATATTAATTATCTTGGACATAGTCTTATTAAAAACACAAAATTTGGTTTATTAATATTTATACGGGTTGTTTTTATCAATGTGTAAAAATAATCTTATTTTATCATTTTCAATGTCAACAACTCTTTCAATCTTAATTATCATTTTCAATGACAAATTACCTTTATGGTTTATCATTTTTCTAAAGGAACTAATTATTATCCTTTATTTAGAAAATAATATTTTAAATAATATTTTCAAATATATAGTAACTCTATAATTTGAGAGGATATTTTTTTCAAAATCTATTTGTAATGGTTTCCATCTAAATAAAAATTATTAGAAAAATAATTTACTTGATCATTGAAATATTTCTAATGTAAACAAACACCATTATTCTTTAGATTACGTATGAAATTTCAATCCTTTGGAATGAAGGAACAATCTATTTATTTTTTCTTAATTAACCAATAAGTATGACAGTAGCATTTGAGTCAATGTATTTTTTTTGGAAGGACCATCCCAGGTCAACAAGAGAAGTCACCCAATACTATCTGCCACATGGTGCAATTCATAAAATAATATAATTTATCATGTATAAATAAAAGAACACGAATGAACATCTCATAATGAATAATGCATTTCCATGAGACATATAAATAAAATCCCCAATTCCCAAATGATAATGATATAGAAAACCATAATAAATAAGTCATTTTATGACTATATGTTACCTCCAATCAATCACATTATGAAAGAAATATATGTAAAGAGATACCAACATGATATATAATTCCTATACCTCTCCTTGGTTCCCATCAAAAAGTCTAGAACAACCCAAATGTAAAGGAGGGTTATTGTAAGATAACCTATATAGATACCACCAAATAATCAATACATGTTCTAATATCAAAAAAACACATCTTCTATCTACATAAATTAAATTTTACATTGATTTTGCAAAAAAGATCCATTTGAAAATATTCCATTATTTTTCATAAATTCATTCCATATATGACATATCTAGTAATATATTGGGTAGAAAATAATAAAAATAAAACTATACATTTGACAAAAATATCCACGAATTAATCCATATTGTGAAAAATGATGTATAAAATACAAACAACATCAATTATACTCTAGTATACGAGAATACATAAAAGATATAAATATATCAAAAACTAGGAATATGTTGGTTCAACATAATTTAGAGTCCTTCCATGGATTTTCATTGTCACAAATTTACCCCTTATTTCTTCTACAGAAACTATTGTCACCTATGTACATTTTCCAATACACCCAAGTATCCAAATGTGTCATTTTTTTATCCAAAATAGACGATGACATTAATTAAAAATTTTCATTCAGATTACAATATTTTTCATTTGAATCCAAATATGGACAACATGATCCTACTAGAATTCGTGAATTAGTAACACTTTCATATATTCCTATACCTCACGATTGATGAAAACCAATCCTCCATTGATAACAGGAATTGAAAACCCATTGGGAAGCCATTAAAAGATATGAAACAATGGGAAACTAAAATTAATAAAGGGTAACTCAAGTAGGTAATGAATATGATACAAAAACACATCCATCACCACTGGCTTAATAATTTAAATGATGAAGAAAAAATATCTCTTTATAGGGATACGTGTTAAAAAGTACAGAGGAATCAAATGACCAATAATGAAATCTGAAATGAGGGAGACCACTAAAAATCATCCAAAATCACCCTAAGGGTTGGGAGTAATTCATGTACGTAGATTGAAAAATTATTCAAGTATAGAGTTGGTTTAAACCATCTAGATCAGATGAATTCACATCCGGAATCAATATCTCTGTACCCAATCGTATATATTATGAAAACATTTATGAAGGTGTAGCCTCAGTTTGAATTAAGAATTGACCTAATTTTACATGATGTGTAATGGTTTAATGGCCTGTAAAAATGTCACTCCATCCATAATACTCAATGAATATTCCCTTAAAAATATTCACATAGTTTTACCCAGTCACGATGTAATTGTATCCAACATGTAGTTCTCTACCAAATTATCTACATAGAAACCACCAGAATAAAATAATACACTATGATCCTAATGGACAAATTTAAAATACATTTTAAAATTTTAATTAAACTCAATTAATACAAACACAAAAAATTTCTTTAATATTAGGTAATTTTCCACATCAATTTTTAATCATTCAATAGAATCATTAAATTCACCCAATGAAAAAGGGAAACCAAAATCAAATATCAACGAATACATGATGTCATGTAATAGGGAGTTACGAATAACCCATTATAAACACATGTGGTCTTTGATGCAAAAAATGTGAATTCTACTAATTCCTCTTTAACAATTCCACTTCTCAATCCTCATGGCTATCCCATAATGACTACCATAGTAAAAAACCAATGAAATCATTTTACTATCAAACACCTTCCCTTGCAAATCAATAATCCAAACTTGTTTTTCGACAACAATGTTTTAGGGTACCAAGATCATCAACCTCTCATTTAGTAGTAATATAAAGATTACATAGGCACCTACTAAGAAAAGAAACATAAAACTCATCCTGGATATAAGTTAAGTGATGTGATATGTCCAACATATAATCCACCATTCCAAATCATCCAAATACCTGAAAGGGGACCATATACCTTGATTCCAACATAACATTCATATCCCACTGATGATGTCCCGGTATATGTGATTCTATTATAAACTCATTATCTACAACATTAAGACAAAACAATTAGTGATGATGTCCTGATTACTATTTATAAATATCCTATGCCATGATCAATCAAATCTAGAGGAACATCACCCTATCCATCATCTACAAAAAAGAAATATCCAAATCTAGGACCACTCACACTACTCTTCCCAAAAAAATGGGTATATTTGTTGTCAATAATTTAATTCCTTGAGGGGAACTATCTTAATATATTCATAATAACAATTTCTATCAGAAAAATAAATTAAATAAATGTTTATCCACAAACTCGAAAATTCAAGAATAGTTTCCCAGATCATATCTTCACGAACTTGGATGGATATCTCTATGGTCCCATCTATATTAAGATGACATGTGGTGGTCAATTTCAATAGGGAACCCATTACCTCCTACAATACTTTCCAAAACCAAGATTTAACCCTTTGGTCCATGGAGTGACAATCACATAGGATACCCCATGAAGTCTCAAAATCCCTATAACATTCAAGTTCCAATTCTATTCCACCATCCTAATTTCCATTATAGGATGAATTACAACAAACTATCACTTTGATCGGGTATGTTTTTCCCATGCATTAATGTTTGATTTTTGGATCAATGTTCTTAGAGGTGTTTTTCTGGGATTACTGATGGTATCATAACATGTACACATCATGTACTGGTTGTTGAATTCATGTCATGAAGGGGGAGGTCATGTTATGAGATTCTACATGTCGTTAATGGTCGGTAAACAACGTTTAAGGTAAAACGAATATTTTTAATATGAGTCGATGGGATTTTCAGCATAACATATCTTACATGGACTATACATCAAGACCCTTAGGTACATGTTTTTACCTAAAACACTCCTAGATTTTAGTCACACAGTTAGAAGTTTTGGTCAGTTTATTCTTTCTAGTCCACTTAACTCTCGAACCAGAACTCAACCTTGTAAATTTTCAAAGGAATCCCTCATTCACAATTTATCTTAACAATAATGGACCATTTTTTCTCTTGCAACGTGATTCTTGTATAATTTGTCTCCCTAACTCATCATGTTTCTCACTTTATATCCTCCCAAATTGTTGATGGATCATCTTGGTATTTATAAAATAATTCTCTATGGTGTCAGAACATGATTTTATGTTGGGATTCAATTTATCATTCATCTTCATTATCATTAACGGGTGCTATTGCGAGTGTTGCTCTTTAAGAATGAGGTAGGTGGATCTATTCTAAATTAGGGAAATTAATTACCATTGTACTACTTGATTTATTTCAACAGCTGATTTAAATTCAATTTCTTAATGTTTTTTTCAATTTCTTTGATGAAACCAAATTCTAGTTTATTTGGAGATTTGAAATGGTTTTCCAGCACAAATTTAAAAAACCACCAATTCCCTTGAACTGGGTTGGTATTATGTATATTTTTTGATTTAAATTTATGAATTCAAATTGTAGATTTGGATTAAAAATTTTCAATAAAATTGTGGAATTTATTTGGGAATGTGGATTTATAAAAGGTTGAAATTGTTTTTGAATGGATTTTAAACTCATTAAATTAGCATAAAATGATTTTATAAAAACCTATTGGTTTTATCATATAATGGAGGCATGTTTATGAATAAAACAATTTTTAAAATGGAATGAGATTTAATTTTTTAATAAAAGAATTGGATTTATTGTATTATGAGTAGTCTTGAAATGAATTTCCAATAATATAAATACTATCGAACCTTTTTCCAGATGACCATGTTTCTATATTGATTATATTTATTTGAGAAATAAATGTATTCCAATTTTGTTTGAAATGCATTATATTCCAGTAGAATTAATATAAATTGTTTTATATAAATTTATTTCATAAGAAATTGTTTTAGAAATATTAAATCTCTTTTAATGTACAACCTATGGATTAAAATTAATTTCCGTCTCATGAAAAATATACAACATGTTTTATTTAAATTTGTTTCTGAAATCTCTGAACATATTTTTCCTTGAATGCTTTAAGAATTACGAATTGTTAATATATATTTTGAAAATATTATGGAATCTTTTCTGGTATCCATATGGTATTTCTCTCACACCCAACTTTTTACCTTTGGGTTTTTGTGGACTTTCTTCGTACTGGTTCGAGCAGGTGGGAATGGGAAACCTGTGAGTGGATCTATCTATTGAACCATGTTCTTTTTCAGTTGTTTCCTAGGGTATATGCACTATTTTTTATTCTTGTTTTAGTACATTAGTTACAATACATTGGGATTTTGTTCCATATTGTATTGTAGTACATTACTCCCAATGTATTTTTATTTTGATATGCATATTGTTCTTTTTCTTCATCCACATTCTTATGGGAAAATTCATTCCCACTTGAATGTTATATGATGTCAGCTGCTAGTCTCCAACCCATGGGGATCAGGAACACCCTTTAAACTATGTTAGGGTTAACTATGATATCGAGTTACCAGGGCACCCTGAATAGTTTTTGATAAAATAGTACCAGATAAGGTTGTTCGGCATCTTTCTTTGTCAACAGTTTGAATTTTTGAAGTCTTTTCCAGACATAGGAGGTAGTTTCGATTGAGTTTCTATCCATCTCTCACCACAAGAAACCTTATGTCACTAGTGATTGTTAGGGAATTAATTCTATGGATTAGTTATATTTATTTCCATTTTTTATTTGGAAAGAGAAAAATCCAAATATTATTGTTGCTTATATAGAGAATAATTTCTATTGTTACTTAGTTTAATCATTAATCTAATGCCTTCCATTTATCTGTTAATTTTGTGTTGCATCATACCTATGAAAGGTCATGTGAATCATATATATAGAGAGGATTTTTCTGAACCTCATCTATCAAATCATGTTGTTTATATGAATCTAGTTAAGGTGAATGCACGCACTATTCATCTCTAGAATATGCACCACCTCTAATTCCTGATCATGCTTCTGTTGTGGATATTCGTGAGGATGATCTTCCAAATAATTCTCAGGATTTCATTTAAAAAAATAACCAATAATTAAGGGATAAAATTACGTAAAAAATTCTGATGAATGGTTAGGAAAGATAGAATTTCATTTTGAGTTCATAGACGCACATGAATTGGTCAGGGTGATTTGTGTCACCATTTTTCTGGAGGAACCAAGTATGAGATGATGGGACATGATAGGGATGATAGAGAATTATGAGACCTTAGAGTTGGAAAACATAAATGATTGTTTAACTAACTAGTTCTATCCACAGACAATGGTGTTGGATAATGCTATAGAATTCATCAAGCTTTGAGCTGGTTGAAAAAATCATCACATTGTATTGAAATCACCTTGCATAGATGCTGTAGTTTTCACATGATATTGTATTAGATGTGATGATGAGGGATCAACTATTTGTGTTTGGACATCGATCAGATTTCCATTCCCATGTATTCTCGTTGAAGCATTCCACTTATAATGATGTGTTGGATTGGGCGATGATGGATGAGATGGACTTTCTGGGAAGTTAGGGTTGATTGAAGATCTATTCTCTTAGAGTGGAAATGTAGATAACTTCAAAATAAAATGGAAGCATGATGATTTTGGTAGTATTTCATGATGATAGATTCATTCTAGACCTCATATTTCTCCAAGAGGATGTTCTTTTGTAACACCCCAAGATTTCATAGTTCGTAATCATTTTAAAGTAGTTTATTAGCTTATATTACACGCAACACCGAATTGGCTTGCGTTATACACAAGATTGTGTTTCTTCGAAACAAGACATTAGTATTATAAATATTTAAAACATATATTTTTTTATCAATTAAATATTGTAATTTGAATAGTTACAAATATTTATTAAATGTTATTTGAAATGATCAAACATAAATAAAACATATTAATTATGAAATTAATATGTTTCATTATAATAGTTATATATATTGAAAAAAAATTATCATAAAAGAATTACATTTTATATCTATTTGTGAACAATACTAAAATAAATATTAGAAACATTTAAAAATTTAATTTGGTAAAATAGACTTCAATTTCTAATTCTGAATATCCAAATTTTCTTAGGGTGAATTTTTATGTATTTTTTTACTAACATTCAATTTTCGATAAATAGTGAAAAATATTGCGTTATTATATAAAACCAATATTTTATTTAAATATTTATTTTTAAATTTATATTTATTTTAAATTAAAAAATAGATATATAATAAAACTATAAGACAAATTTAATTCATTGGACTCATTTTATAATATGAATAGATATATATAATTGACTTGGACTTTTTGACATATTTTACCAACCTTAAATGCACATCTGCAATCTCTATAAAACATAATTTTACCTCTTCTGTAAATTAAATTTCAAAAATTCAACAGATAAAATTGTCATCCGTATGTAAAATTTGGTTCAATAGGAAGAAAATAATTTTTTGTGAATTGTAACTTTTGAATTTAATTTACCATGGTTAAAAGTAAATAGGGTAATTAAACGTAGAAATAATAATATAATAATATAAAATTACCCGAACGCTTGACCCATTTCTATTGGATAAACTTTTTTCTGCCAAAATCAACCTTAGGATAAAAATATTTTCATTTTTGATCCATTTTGGTTAGATTATGACGTTTACTATATTTTGTATAAGGATGAGTAAAAAGTGTTAAATTCAATGTTTAATAAATAAACCATTTTAAATATTTGGTTACGCATAACATAAATTACACTATAAATATTTATTAGAAATATAAAATGATTTCCTATGTCATGGTATTTAGTTTATAATTTTTTGACATTAAATAATTATATTTAGTTATGAAAAAATAATGATCCATTAATTAAATTTTTAGTAAATGATTAAAATAATTGATATTATAAATATAAAAATTTATGTAAATTGAAATTTTTGAGAAAATTAACGAATATTATAGGTGAATAAGATATTTTAGCCTTGATAAAATGTATTGTTTTTGATTTAATAATGTTGTAATGAATTTCATAGAAAACAAATACTAAATAGTGTCAGAATTGTCAGAAATGAGTTTCAAAACAAATTCAATTTTATTAAATGATATAATATTCATAAAAAATAATATTACGTCAATGGAAATATATAATTTTATATACATTATTGATTAACAACTTGAGGTTTTCTTGTCATTTTATATTAAATTTATTAACCATGTATTATAAAAATACAAAAAGACATGGTAAAAGATAAAGTACTTAAATAAGAGTTAAATCTAAAAGATAAGGTCAATATGGTGACCAAAACATATCTAAAACCTATTGGTTATAATTATTTTGACGCATACCCACTGCTTACTAGAAATAAATCCATTTGGAGCTATTATAAACTGAAATAATTTTATAATAACTTAATATTTCAATCTTTTTTGAAGTTCCCCTCACCACTTTTATACAAGGGAACCTCCCATTCTTATAATTCACACATCCAATGAAAATTGGCTCAGAAAAAACCTGATGAAATCTCCTCCCAACTACCTTAAATTTATCGTAGAGGCCATAGTTTTATTATAAATCCATCCTATGGATCCCTTTTGATCAAATAAATAGGAAGATCCCAAAGAAGATATAATTATTTCATGACCTATTTCAATGTTCTTTTTTTCTTATACTTCCTATTTAATTATTATTACCATAAAAAAAATTAAAAAACCTTATAAATACAGACATGTTATTATAAATATATTACAAACATATTCACAATTCTATCCATCATGTTAACAACAAATTCACCATATGTGTGTACGTACAACTTACCGTTTCTATGTCGTGGTGTAGTTTGTTATTCCACACATCATTATTTGGATGGGTATAATAATGAGTATAATGGATGTAATAATAAATATAAAATGTTAATGATTCTATATATATAATATTACATCCAATTATATAAGATTTAACCATCAGTAAAATAATATTGTCGCTCGTGCGTACATACGGCTTTCCGTCTCCATGACGTGATGAGATTCTTCTTCAACGATAGCCATTCATGATTATTTATAAAAACTTATATGTTGATTAAGAATGAGATACATGAAATAATAATGCTACTAAAAAATACATATTTATTTAGTCAAATATTTTATCATTTATATAGTACCATTCAATATGATAAGAATATAGAAACAGTGACCATGCGTACGTATGGACTACCATCCACTTGAACGACGTTTGCATTTCTTATATCTCTCTATTATACATATTTATATTCTTAATGTAAATGATATATAAATATTTGTTATATATTTTATAATTATTTAAATCACAATCAATGTGATGCAATCAAGAATAACAAGTTAAAACACATACGATATAGAAAGCGATTATTACCTGAAATGTTACTTTAACATAGAAATTATTATTAAATGGGTAGTATAATTTCATAAATTTATCATGTATAGTATCAAAAATATGGATATGGTTCTGGTATAATTTAATAATGTACCGTGGTCATTATACTAGAGTTTAAATGTACCATCGACTAAAATAATGTACAAGGTAAGTCCCATTATTATCTGAGATTGTATATGTGTATGAATTTATTGGGACATATTTATGACCCCTGTCCATATTTCAAAAAAATTATTTCAAATGGAATCTATTAAGGTTTAATGGAAGAGTATCTTTAACTAGATCATCTTTTTAAATTTATTAATGATTTATTTTTTTAAATCTTTTTAATTAATGTACATACTTTAAAATGATTTAAGGGATTTATTTTTATAGACATGATTGTTTTAAATATTATGTTCATTAAAAAATATTCAAAGTGGTATGTCACAATTGGATTAAAACATCAATTTTAAATGAATTTATTTATATATTTTGTATCTTTTAAAAAATTTCATGAAAAGAGATATTTCTATCAAATAATGTTACTGATCATTTTCAATTATGTCATCATCCATTACTAGATATTATTATTGATTGAGGTTGATTTATTATAATAAAATATTCATTATTGTATTGAATGAGTTATGAAACGTTTGTCTATGAATGTTCTATTTTTAAAACATTTATGGTTTACACACAAGGTATTGACATTTTGTATGATAGTTTTAATACGGATGTTTATGTTATGTTTTACCCTTTTCTTATGAGGAATCGATGGACTTAGTAAGTGACTGGTGGGGCCCGCTATAGCCCTCAAGGCATCGTTATGTCTCATAAGACAAACTATTGTCCTCGTACGAGGCCATGCCAAAATTTATATTTTGGTTTTGGGAACAGGGCCATGACATTATGGTTAGGATGTCTAGATTATGCATCCATTCATTGTGAGATTAGTTTTTGATGTTACATGTGATTACACAACTATTAGAATATCGATGTGAATAAGTTAATGAAATTATTTCATTTATCTTTTCCATATTATGTTTAAAAGTCTTGTGATTTAGTCTTATACATTTCATTAAATGTTTGTTATTATTTATGAGTGATTATGCTATATCGTTTATCTTTAATGAGATTCCAAGGTCACCCCTTTCAAATGATTTATTTTCCCAAGATTTTTAGAAAGTGAATATTGATTGATATAAAAGGTTAATCTAGGAAAAAATGTCGTCCTAAAATAATTATCTATGCTATATTTTATGTCATATATTTAAATTTTATGTTATTGTATATAATATATTTTCTAAAACTAAAAATATGATCGGTCCTTCCGGACTTGATTCCTTGTAATCGTGACAATATATTAAAATAATGCACTGGCTCTAGGATTTTGGGGTCGAGGCATTTCAGTTGGTATCATAAGACGTTGTGTACAAACCATGGAAACTATATTTTGAAAAACTCTTGTTAGAGAACGTTACACAAAGATAAACATTGGGGATTATTATAGAAGAACATCCCAAAATGTTGGTAATATAGATATTGTGAGGTTTTTCCATGAAATAAATCCATGTATGGATACTACAATTGGAAATGTTTCGGGATCAAATGTATCTTGGATGAACAACTTCGACAAGGTGTACCAAGCCTGACTGTAGGATACCTAGTACATGAAAATGGGCCTTACTACGAACCTTATTTGACACTCCCAGGGTATATACTTATGATAATTCACATTTTCATTACAAACCATTATGAACTATTTATGAGTAAATATGTTAGCAATGAAACCAATTTTATGATTATGAGATAAGATGTGTGAAAATTTTCAATAAATTTTTATAATTTTTCATGATTTTAGATTATAAATTATGATATAAGTTGACATTGTGTATTTAGTCATTTAGAAATGGTTCATAGTATAAGGAATGAGAACGTTATCTATACACCTGACCCATAGCGTCTGTATGATAATATCTTTTATTGTCATAAGACAACATTTAGAAGGAAAATAGTCTCCCACGTATTCTCATCATATGTAGAAATTGTATAATTTTTCAATAACGTATGTAATGATTTCTACTATTCCTATGGATTTAAAGGGAAATAAGAGAAGAATAAGATAGCATAGAAAAATATGGATAATGTGAAGAAGGGGAAAATGATTTTCCCACATCTGATAACTATTGAAATAATATCCTAGGTAAATGTTTGAAGAGAGTGGTAGTTTTTTATATGTGTGGTCAAAAAGGACACTATGTTCATGATTTCAAGGGTAAGAAATTGTTTTCAAAGCTATAATGCATCAACTGGAAGGAGTTGGGACACAACACGAATACATGTCCCAATCATAATAATATACCCCAAATAATGATATTGGATAATAATCAAATTATGATACTTCCACATATGAAGAGGAATGATTAGTGTTCATTTGTTTTTTTTACTATGTTGTGACATATGAGTATTGTATTAATTATGTACAAGTTATATGAAATATAGAGTATATAAGGATTTTATTTTAGTATTATTTCATTAAGTATTTGAGGTTTCATATTACCATGTAATGTGGCATTATTTCAATTTAAACATTTTGGAAAATATATGGTTGGGGGAATATAATGCTTGATATGTTTCTGAAATTGAGAAAAAGATTTTTGAATAAGAGATAATTTATTTGGATAATTTAGATTTGATATACTTTACATATTTGGAACATATTAATGGTTTATTAAAAATGTGTTTTATACCGTCATTATTAGGATTTTTAATAGTTTATAGGTTTTAGGAGTATATCAAGTATTCTATGTTTCAAATAAGTAATTATAATATAAATACAAATTTAGTAAGGTTTTATGGTAATTAAGTGTGTCATGGTGTTTTAAAGGAATACACAATGAAGGAATTCACATGTTATTATGATTATAGTTATTTTTTTATGTCCACATAGAGAGTGTGTAATCCTATAGTTATTTAGTACTATCGTTCCTTTTTGAAGAAGATCATGTTTCTCGCTTGCTCTTTTTCTAAAATAAATGCTTGACAATGTTTTCTAAAAATGCATTACATTATTGATGAATTTATTTGAATTATTTCATATCAATGTTTTTCATACAAAATTGCTGTATACATATTCCATAATTTATAATCTATAGCCTATGGTTTAAAATTATTTTCCATCACCTGAAAAATTTATAGCATGTTTTGTTTAAATGTGTTTGTGAAACTCAGGAACATATTTTTTCTTTGAATGTTTGTAGAATTCCATTTGGTTAATATATATTTGGATAATATTATGGAATCATTGGTGGTATATTATTGTGATTAAGCGCACACCCAATATTATTCCATTAGGTTTTTATGGACATCCTTTGTACTGGTTCGAGCATGGGGAATGGGTAACCTAGAGGTGGATCCATCTACTGAACCATGGTCTTTTGGGTTGTGTCCTAGGGTATATGGGATGTTTTTTAATCTTGTTTTAGTACTGGGGGTTCAATACACCGGTCTTTTGTTCCACATTTAATTCGAGTACATTACTCCCAGTCTATTATTCTTTTGATGTGCATAATGTTATTATACTTTTCATCCACATTTTTATGGGAAAATTAATTCCTACATGAATGTTGTATGATTTTAGGTGATTGTCTCCAACCCATGGGGATCGGGATATCCCTTTGGACTATTTTAGGGCCAACTTGGTTATCAGTTTACATGGGTACCCATACTAGTTCATGAAAAATTAGTATCAAATAAGGCTATTCAACATCATTCCTTGATGTCAGTATGTATTTTTGATGTCTTTTATAGACATAGGAGGTAGTTTCAATTGAGGTCCTAGCTAGATCTCACCACAAAAGACCATAAGTCAATAGGGTTGTTAGGGAATGAATTCTAATGGATTAGTTATATTATTTTCCATATTGTGATTTGGCAATAGCGAAATCAAAATATTATTTTTACTTATATAAAGAATAATTTCCACGGTTTCTTTGTTTGACCATTAATATAATTTCTTCATTTTATCTCCTAATGTTGTGTATTATCATGACTCGGAAAGGACATGAGAATTAGATACATGGAGAGGAAATTGATGGACCTCATCAATCAAATCATGTTGTTGATCTGAATCTAGTTGAGGTGATTAGGTGGACTATCCATGCTTCAGGATAGGTGCCACCTCCAATTCCCACTCATCCTTTAGTTGTGGATATTCATGTGGATTCTCTTCCGAATCCTTCACATGATTTTCATTTAAAAAAACCATCAATAATTATGGGAAAAAAATAAAACTAATCATTCTGAGAAATGGTTGGGAAATGTTAAATTCCATTTTGAAATCAAGGAGAAACTAGAACTGAATTGGGTGATGTGTGTCCCCTTTATGTTGGAGGGACAAATTATGAGATGGTGTGACATGATAGGGAAGAAAGAGAAATTATGAGGTCTTAGAGTGGGAAGACAAAAAAGTTTGTTTCACCAACTAGTTCTATCTAGATTCAATGGTGTTTGCTAATGCTATAGAATTTTTCAAGCTTGATGAGGTTGAAATCATATCTACTATGAATTGAAATCACTTCACCGAGTTGGTGTATTTTTTCATGGGAGTGTATATGATGATAAGATGAGGGCTCAACTATTTGTGTTTGGAAATTGATCACATTTTTATTATCTTGTCTTCTTGTTGAAGCATCCCACTTATACTGATGTGTTTTATTGGGCGATGATGTATGAGATGGACCTATCTAGGTCTTTAGGGTTGACAGGTGATCCTTTCAATCCTAGTAGAAATGTCGGTGCCTTTAAAACAAAATGGAATCTTGATTATTTTGGCGGTATTTTTAAACGATAGATTCTTTCTAAACCTCCTATTTCTCTAGGAGGATGTTTTTTTGGAATAACCTATGATTTCATAGAACGTTATCTATTTAATGAATTTTATGAACTTATATTACACGCAACACGCAACACCGACTTGGATTGTGTTATACACATGATTGAGATTCATGGAAACAACACATTAGTATTAAAATTATTTAAACCATATATTTATTTATCAATTAAATTTTTTAATATAAATTTTAATAAATATTTTTTAAATGTTATTTATAATGTTTGAACTTAAATTAAACATATTAATAATTAAATTTATGTGTTATTATTAAAATAGTTATATATTTAGAAAAACTATTTTCTTAAAAGAACTACAATTTATGATAATATGGGAACAATAATTAAATCAGTTTAACAAACACCTAAAAATTGAATATGAAAAAATAGTCATCATTTTTTAATTCTAAATAACAATATTTTCTTAGGAAAATTTTTTAATTATTTTTCTACAAACATTAATTTTTTTAGGAATAGTGAAAAACACTACGTTATTGTTTAAAACCGACTTTTTAGTTAAATATTTTATTTCAAAATTTATTTTTATTTTAAAGGAAAAATTGATAAATAATAAATATATTAGTCCAATTAAATTCATTGCAGTCATTTTGTAATAAGATAAGACATATATAATTGGATTGGATTTTTTAACATCTTTTACCAACCTTCTTAGCACATTTTAACTCTATATGAAACCTAATTTTACCACTTCTGTAAATTGAATTTAAAAAATCCAATAGAAAAAGTTTTCATCAGTACATAAATTTTGGATCAATAGGATGAAAATTATTTTTGGTGATTTGTATCTTTTGAGTTTTATTTACCACGATTAAAGATAAATATGTAATTGAATGTATAAATAATAATACAATGATAAAAAATTAACATAACACATGGCCTCAGACTATTGGATAATTTTTTTTCGACAAAAATCAAACTTTGTGTAAAAATAAGATCATTTTTTTATTCATTTGTGTTAGATTATGACATTTATTACATTTTATATTAGGGAGTGTTAAAAGTTTTAAATTCAATGTATAACACATAATCCATTTTAAATAGTAGGTAACACATAAGATAAATTTGACTATAAGTATTTATTAGAAATATTAATATATTTCCTACATCATGGTATCTTATTTATAATTTTTAGACATCAAATAATTATATTTATTTAAGACACAATGTTGATCTAGTAATTATCTTATTAATGATATATTAAAATAATTTATATAATAACTGTATAAATAAAGGCAAATTGAATCCTTTGAGTACATTAACTAATTTTATAGGTGAATAAGACATTTTAAGGTTGATATAATGTATTATTAGCGACGTAATATTATTGTTTTATCTTTCACAACAACCAAATACTCAATAGTGTCAGAATTGACTAAAACGAGTTTCTAAAATATTATATTTTATTAAAGGATTTAATATTACTAAAAAATAATATTTAGTGAAAGAAAATTGATAATTTTAGATATATCATTGATAAACCACTTGAGGTTCTCATGGTATTTTATTGTAAATATATTAACCATGTATTATAAAAATACTAGAAGACATGGTAAAAGTTAAGCTATTTAACTAGGAGTAAAATTTAAAGATAAGGTTAATATAGTGATCAAAATATATCACAAAACTATTGGTTATGAGGATTTTGACCCATCCCCAATACATCATAAATATAAATCCTTTTCGATCTATTATAAACAGAAAATAATTTTATAATAAATAAATATTTCACACTTTTCTTGAAGTGCCCCTCACATCTCTTATACAATGGCACCTCCCTTTCATTTAATTCACAAATCCAAAGCCATTTGGCTCAGAAAAAACATCATAAAATATTCTCCCAACTACCTTCAATTCATCATAGAGGCCTTACATTGACCAAAAATCCAACTTAAGGAGCCCTTTTGTTCAAATCAAAAGGAAGCAACCAAAGAAGAAGTAATTATTTAATCACCTATTTCAACGTTCTTTTCTTCTTATACTTACTATTTCATTATTGTTTCCATATTAAAATAATAAATCCAATATCTTTTACAAAAAAGGATGTTATTATAAATTTAATGCAACCATATTCATTATTTTATCCATCCCATTATTGACAAAGTCATCGTATGTGCGTATATACGGATTACCGTTTCTACATCATGGTGTAGTTTGTTGTTCAATGATTAATTAATTGTATGGGTATAATAATGAGTATAATTGATGTAATAATATATTTTACAGGTTAATAATTCATTATATATAATATAACATCAAATAATATATGATAGAAAAATAAATAGAATGATATTGTCGCTCGTGCGTACATACAACGTCCCGTCTCCACAACGAGATGAGATTCATCTTAAAAAATTACCATTGATGAATATATATATATATATATATAGATTTATTATAAGATAAAATAAATAAAAATGCTACTAGAATAATATATATTTATTTAGTTAAATATGTTTCATTTACTTAGTTACATACTATACGAAAGGAAAACTGAAACAATGTTCATGCGTACGTACAGACAACCATCTCCGTCAACAGTGTTAGAATTTCATATATATATCTATTATAAATATTTATATTCTTAACTTATATAATATATAAATCAAGATATATAATATGGAATTAGGTGACTTACATTCTATGTGATAAAATCAAGAATAAAATGTTAAAACAGATATGATTAAGAGGGCTATTATTTCCAGAAATGTTACATTAACATAGAAATTTTTATTCAATGGGAATTATAATGTAATAAATTAATTATGTATGATATCATAAATATTAATATGGTTTTGGTATAATTAAATAACATACCATTTTCATTATACTATAGGATAAACTTACCCTTGACTAAAGGAATGTACAAGGTGAAGGTTAACTCCTCTGTCTCATTATTATTTGAGATTTTTTGTGAGTAAGTATTTATTGGGACTTATTTATGATCCATGTCGATGTTTCATAAAAAAAATTCCAAAGAATTATGTTAAGGTTTTATGGAAGGGTATCTTTGTTAAATCATCATGTTAAATGTCTTAATGATTTATTTTTTTAATCAATTTAAATAATGTCCATACTTAAAAATAATTTAATGGAATTTCTTATAGACATGGTTGTTTTATAATGTTAATTACATTAAAAATATTCAACATGTTATGGAATACATGGATTAAAAAATTTCTTTTAAAGTAATTATTGTATATATTGTGTATCTTGTAAATGATTTCATGAAAATGGATAATTCTCTCAAATATTGTTATTGATCATTTGCAATTAGTTCAACATCATTTACGTGATATTATTCATGATTGTGGTGGATTTATTATTATTCAATATTTAATATTGTATTTAATGAGTTATTTTATGTTTGAATATTGATGATCTATTTTTATAACATTCATGGTGTATGGTTAAGGTATTGACATTTCGTATGCTATTTTTTTAAAAAAACTTTTTGTTTTGCTTCCCCCTTTTCTAATGAGGAAAGAGTTAGACATAGTAAGTGATGGGAGGGGCCCACTATAGCCCCTCGATGCATCGTTAGGTATCATGTGACAAACTAGTGTCCTGTCACAAGGCCTTGAAAAAATTTATATTTAGTTTCTTGGCAAGAGGACATGACATTATGGTTAAGATGTTAGAAATTATGCATTCATTCATTATGAGATTATTTATTTATGTTACAAGTTATTACTCAACAAGTAGAATATCCATGTGATTAAGTAAATGAAATTATTTGATTTATCATTTCCACGTTATTCTTATGTTTATGTTTAAAAGGATAGTGATTTAGTCTTATACATTGCCTTAAATTTTTTTTATTAATTATGATAGCTTGTTCTATATTGATTATCTTTACTGAACTTCTGAGCTCACCCCTTTAAAATGTTTTATTTTCCCAAGATTTCAAGAAGTGAATTATGATCGATATGCATGGTTAAGCTAGAAGAATTATTTCTTCCTAAAAGAATTATATATGATGTATTTTATGTTAGATATTGAAATTTTATGTTCTTGTACGAAATATATTTTATAAGACAGGTAAACTAATCAGATCTTTCGGGACGCGATTCCTTTTAATAATTAAAATATATTATAACAAATCACATGCTCTAGGATTTTGTCGTCAGGGTGTTATAGTTGGTATCAGAGGAAGTTTAGTACAAACCTTGGAAACTAGATTTAGAAAAACAATGATTAATAAACATTACCATAAGATAAACATTGATGATTACTATTGAAGAACATTGCAAAATGATGGTAATATAGATAATATATATGTTTTCCAAGAAATACATCTCTCTCGGTATACTAAATTTGCCCATGGTTCTAAAACAGATGTACCCCAGAGTAACAACTTCAATAAGGTGTTCCGAGTGAGACTTAGGGTAATCTAGAACATGACAACGGGCCTTACTACACACATGGTTTGAAACTCCGAGTTTATATACTAAAAATAATTCACATTTTCATTACAAACCATTATGAATAATTTATGAGTAAATATGCCAGCAATGAAACCATTTTCATGATTATGAGACTGGATGTGTGAATATATTAAATTAATTCTTTGAAATTTTCTTGTTTTTAAATTTTAAATTATTATATAATCTAACATAGTGTATGTAGTCATTTAAAAATGTTTCCCAATAGAAATAAGAGGAACTCTAGTAATACACATGATCGAACGAGTATGATGTAACATATCTTTCATGGTCTTAAGACATAATTTAGAACATAAATAGTCTCCAGCATATTCTCATCATATGAAATATAGTATGATGTGTCAATAATGTAAGTAATGAATTCTATAATTCATTTTTCTTTTAAGGAATGAATATGAAGAATAATATACAATGGAAAATTATAGAGAAATGGAATAAGGTGAAGAAGGATTTTCATACATGCGATAAATGTGGAAATAATCACCTAGGTTAGATTCTTGATGAGAGTGGGAGTTTGTTATATGTGTGTGAAAAAGGACACCAATTTCGTTACTGAGATGGTTGGAAAATATTTTCAAAGGTACAATGCTTCATCTTTAAGGATATGGGACAGTATGAAAATCAATGTCCCAATCATCAGAGTATACCAAAAATTATGCTATTGGATAATAATCAAGTTACGATACTACCGCATATGAAGAGGAATAATTAGTGTTATTATGTTTTTATTAAGTAATTTTAACATTTTAATATTGTATTAATGATGTAAAATTTATATGAATTATATAGTATATATGGATTGTATTTTAGTACTATTTCATTAAGGATTTGTGATTGTATTGTACCTAGTAAAGTGACAAAGTTTTTTCTTTTGAAACATTTTGGAAAATATATGGTTAGGGCAAATATAACCCATGATATGTTTTTGAAAATGAGATAATGATTTTTGAATACGAGATAATTGATTTGGATAATTTATATTGGATATACTTTACATTCTGGGAACTGAGTAATGGTTTGTTTATAAAGTGGTTTATACCATCCTTATTGGGAGTTTTCAACATTTATGAATTTAAGGAGTATATCCAGTATTATATGTTTTACATAAGTAACCAAAATGTACATACAAATAATGGTTTTATTATAATGCCCCGACCCCAGTTACCCAGAGTCGGTGCATTATTACATAAAATTGGCATGATCACAAGAAAGATCATGTCTCGAAAGACCGATTAGTTTAGTATCCTTGGAAACACTAGATACAATAATAAAGTTTTACATTACATAAAAAACAACTTGTCTTCATATCCCCTCATACTATCCCTGCAGGTCATTCATAAATTACTTCTTCATAATCCTGGGAAAAATAAAACATTGAAAGGGGTTGAGCTCATATGATCAATAAAGATGACATTATAGTAGAAGCTTTCATAGATAAGCATAAACACTTAATGAAATTTATAATTAAAACAAAAGCCTTTTAAACTTGAACTTCAGCATAATATGGAAAAGATAAAGTGAAATAGTTCCATTTACATATTCACATGGATATTCTAATAGTCGAACAATCACATGCAATATCAATAACCACTTTCATAATGATGGAATGCATAATGGCAGACTATCATAACCACATATCCAAGGCCTCATGCCAAGACTACAAATAAGATTTTTCCAAGGCTTTGTGCCAAGACACTAATTTGTCTCATGAGACCTACCGATGCATCGAGGAGCTATAGCGGGCACCACCCGTCACTTATTAAGTCCAATGCATTCCCATATGAAAAGGTTTAAACATAACATACACATTCGTATTAAAACTAGCATACGAAATGTCAATACTTTAACCACAAACCATGAATGGTATAAAAATAGCACATCCACAGTCAAACATAACTCATTCGATACAATATTGAAGATTGTATTGTATCATATTAACCACAATCGATAATGATGAAGGATATTGACATAGATTAAAATCATCATCAAAACAATTAGAGTAAAATATCCCCCTTTTTCTTGAAATCATTTAAAAGTCACACTATTTTTCAAGAATCCATTTAAAATAAATTTTAGAATCAAAGTGTCCCATACCACTTTGAAACTTTTAAAAGGAGTTTTAATTTTAAAACTTTAATGTCCATATAAAAAAATCCTTAAAACCATTTTTAAAACATGGACATTAATGATAAAGATTTAGAAGAATAAGTCTTTAAAACATTTAAAAATGGTATTTTAGTTATAGTTTCTAACCAAAAGAGAGACACTTTATTACAAATAATTGTGGTAATAAAAACTTCGTAATATCATGAGAATAAAGGGATTCATGATATACTATGTCAAATTACATTATATACACCATATAAAAGTGATTTGGTGTATAAAAACAAATAGGTCTCAATATAATGTAAATTGAGATGATTTCTCTTATAAAGACCATATCCTTAGGTTAAAGATACATCAATGAAATAATTATGTGTGAAAAAAATAAATACACTAAATATGATTGGATATATAGTGTAAATCAATCAGATGACATTCACACATATTATTGTAAAAACAACACCAATGAATTGGATGTTTAACTTAACAAATCGAGATTGAGTAAAAATTACTCTTAAAAAGTGCATACTGATGACATGATAATTTATCAACAGAGTGATTATGTGTATCAAAAGTATATACACAGAAAGGGGAGTGGAATTTATGACATAATCAAATGAATAGTGATTCTACACATAATCTTGGAGTAAAATAATCAATGAAGTATGCGTAAAGCCGAATGAGTGGAAATTGTAGTTTCAAATTCCCTTACTGATTTGGTAACATACAAAACATACACCCATGAATGAAGGATAATAAAATTATGATGTAAATATACATGAATTAAATTATATTACACAATGAATACAAACATGGGCAGTACTCACACCACATGCAATAAATAAGTGGTGAACAATGGAATTCTCACGGAATTAAAAGTGAGATAAGAAACCCCTTACTTTGTACTTTTTCCTTGGTAGACGGTAGGTTAACCTCCTATATAATGGTGAAATAATTGTTATTTAATTATAAAATAATCATATGCATTAATATGATATCATATATCATCTTTTAACATTGATTTGTTAATAATATCTTAAAATTATCGTCATTTCGGGTGTTAACGGGTTCATTTTACTTTATATTCTTTATTATGTGAGCGATATTTTTTATTAATGGGATGTATATTATTCATATACAGAATGATATCAAGTCCTTAAATATTATTTTTAATCATATAATTAGAATTATACTTGAATGGATACGATGGAAAATGAATCTCATCGCGTTCGTGGAGACGGTAGTCCGTACGTACGTACGACCGACAATATCATTCTTTTGATATTAAAATAATATATAATTGGATGGTATATCATATACACATGATCATTATCATGTTATATTTACTATTTACATGAGTTACACATCATTATTATACCCATCCAAATAATAATATATTGAATAACAATTACACCACGACGTGGAGATGGTAAGCCGAACGTACGCACGTGTGGTGAAATGTTATTCAAAGGGTGGATAGAATACTGAATATGGTTGTACCATATTTATAATAACATCACAGAATATATATGATACTGGATTTATTATTTAATAATCGTAATAACAAAGAAAGAAGAAGTGGATGAAGAAAGGAACTTGAAAAGGGGTGGTGAAAACATTACCTCTTCTTCGGGTTCTTCCTTTTGATTTGATCAAAAGGGCTCCTTAGGATGGCATTCTGATCAAACTAAGGTCTCTAGGTTGTAGTGAGGAAAGTTTAGAGAGTATTTGGGCAGGGGTTGGCCGAACCAAAAGGCTTTTAAGGTGTGACGAAATGAGAAGGAGGAGTGCCCTTTTATAAAAGGGGTGAGGGGCACCTTTGGAAAAGCTAGAAATATTAATTTATAATAAATTCATATTCGGTTTCTAATAGCTCAAAAGTTTATTAATTTAATTTTAAGGTGGGGAGGGGTCTAAAACCACTCAACCAATAGAATTTAGATAGGTTTGGGTCATTATATTAACCTTATCTTTAAGTATTAACTCTAAGTTAATTAGTTTCACTTTTACAATGTCTCTTTGTATTTTTATATTATATAGTTAATAAACATACTATATACATCCAAGAGACCCCCAAGTGGTCCCTTAATGACACAACTATCATTATATATGTCTCTTGGCCGAAAATTAGATTTTTAGGAATTTAATATCAATTAATAATATAATATTTGTTTTGAAAACTCTTTTATGTCAATTTTGACACTATTCAATAGTTGATTTTTGTGAAACTCATAACAGAATGATAACTTCGAAAATATTTAATTAAATCATTCCCAACATGTCTGATTAACATATAAAATTAGTTTAATTCATAAAAATTCTCAAATTAAATTTAGTTGTGTATTTATAATATAAATTATTTTAATTTTTCACTATTATTGTAATTACTGCATCATCATTGTGTCATAAATAAATTAAATTATATAAAGTCTAAAAATTATAAATATAATATAATTATGTAGAAAATCTTTTTATCTTTCTAATGAATATTTATAGTCAATAATCCAACATATATAACCCTATGTAAAAATTGTTTTTCTAAAAGATACATGCTTGTGTCATTTTTGTATTCATTTTAACTTAATTAAAATTTAGTGTCCCTATCACCTACAAGTGGCTCCATGGGGTCCCACAAATCGACCCAAAGATACCTATGGTATAACATGTATCAACCAATAAGGCTTGGACACGTTTTAGGGTAATTTAGTATTATTATAATATCATTTTTTAACCCTTATTTAATGGATTTACCCTCAACCATGGTAAATAAAATATTTACCGAAGTAATTATTCAAAATGTCTAAAAATAAAATTTACCTATTTACACAATTTGAACATCCTAATTCCAAATATGGAATCCATGTTTCTAAATTCAAAATACAGAAGTGGCAGAAATTAATTTAAAAATAATTTCCGTTGTTAAAACAAAAAGCGTTTTTTTAAGAGATAATAACTATCAAAAAATTGGCACTTGTTTATGTCTGGTTTAAATGTGAAATTATGTTCAATTACCCACATTGTATTACATGGTAAAAATAGATTTTAAATATAATTTAAAACCACTAAAATTCATAATTTATCACTATTAATTATTTCGATTAAAAAAGTTGTTTGTAATTAAAATTTAGTAATATTTACTATTCATCAAAATATAAAAGTTATCCGAAAAGTACCAAAATTTTACCCTAGGCTAATTTCGTTATTCCGAATCAAAAAATGAAGTCTATTTTACCAAATTTAAAACGTAAAAGTTTCATTTATTAATTTAAAATTGATTCCCGCTTTCAAAACCAAAATGCGTATTTTTAAGAAATAATAACTATCGAAAGTTTGACACTTGTTTATGTCCAATTTCAAGGTGAAAATACTTAAAATGACCATCATTGGATTAAATAGTAAAAATATAATCTATTTATACTTAAAAAAAATTAAAATTTATAATTTAACAATATAAATTACTTTGATTTAAAAAGTTGTTTTCAGTTAAAATATAGTATTTTTCACTATTCACCCAAATATGAAAGTTATCAGAAAGACACCAAAACATTATTGATACTAAATTACTATGTCCCGATTCTAAAGAAGAATTTCATTTTGTCAAATTGAATATATAAAAGTTTCAAATATTGGTTTTAAAAAGGCTTCTCCATTAAAAGGCGGTAAAATTGCATTTTTTTGAAAAATACTTCTTTTATCTGAAAAAAATGAATTTTTTTATAAATCATGTCTCATAATATGGATTAAAATTATAAGGATAATATAATATTTAAAATTTAGTTAATAATATTCATAACCTCTTTTGAACGGCTAGTTTTGTAAGTCGTGGTGTACTTAAACTCAGTGTTTCGTACAACACACGCTATTGTATTATTCAAAGAGAAGTATATCGTGGAAGATTGGGGTGTTACATTCACCCCTCCTTCAATAAATTGCGTCCTCGCAATTTTAAAAATTCGTCCTGAGAATGGAAAGTCTCACATCGGAAAAAGAGTCAATAAAACTATCACTTTAAATGAATAAAAAGAGAGATATAAAGGTCAACCATGATTACCCATACTCGGATTCCATGTAGGAAAACATGGATATGGATGATAAACTAAGTTCCATGTTATGATAGAGAGGGATAGAAATCATGATCAGGAGAAAGTTAACAATAAGAAAACCACACACTTGTGTTGGGACAAACGACCATTAGTCTCCTAGCAGGAAAGTAAACAGACAACATTTTTTTGTTTTAAGTTACATTACATAAGGATGAGGAATTCATTTATGATATTGACTAAGAATATAAAGATATATACTTACATTTTAAGTAGATTTTCATCCCTTAATAAATTTCCACCACTAACTCATTTTTTTTAAATGATGAGTATTCAAGAAGACTTGGTCACACTGAAAGAGCTAGAATAAACTTCTATAGAATCACATGATCCATGCAGGATGAACTATATATTTACATTGTCTTTAGAGATTAATCAAAACCAAAATGGTTAGTAAAAGATCTAATGATCCCCCAAAAGGATATTCCTTGAGAGAAATAAACACTAATATTAATTTCCAAAATTAAACCAATAATACCCCAAAGTTAAATAAATACCATTCAATAATCAATTGTCCTTAAAATCCTTCAATATAATCCAAACTAATATTGAAACTCAAAACTTATAAGAATGTAGTCTTCCACGTTAAATTGTATCCCCAAATGACATGAAATACTCTTAAAGTCACATACTTAAAAGTAATTAACCTAATCATTTCTATAAACAACCCAAATCACTATAAATCCATAATAAAAACATAGATAAAAATCCACCATTACTCCTCAAATGAAATCCCATACTATTCTATTTTCCTTGGGCATATAGTGTTCACAATAAAGTGAAAAACTTCCGAAATAACATCTATCACTTAATCACTAAATCAATTTCCTATACTAAGGGTAATCATTTCATAAGACATAAGATCCCAAATAAAATTATTATTGATCAATAAAATCATTTAACTAAAAATAATAGTCACACTAACCAGTGACTTCGCGTAGTCGAGTGGTAGGCGATAAATCCCAATCGCACTTTGCTTGTGGGTTTGATTCCCACAACTTTGTCCGACGTGATGGGTTGTCACGTGGTCTACGTGTTGTCCTTTTCAAAAACTATGCTTTATAAAATTACCAAAATGAGATAAATTCCTCAAAATAACCATAACATAATTTAACCACTAATCTTATCTCATACCTCGCATTTTCATCCCAAATTATAATAACATATAATTTTCTCAAACCCAATGATCATATAAAACCAAATGGTTATTTATAACTATATCCACAAGAGAAGAGGTAATTCTTCCTCAAATATCATTCTCACATGTCAAACTGTAGGGTTACAAATACAAGAGAAAATTATTCCAAAGTAAACTCATCAACCAGAAGAACTAAAATTTTTAAACATTTCTCCAACCATTTATTTCCACATAGCTTCTTCTTTGACCAAGAAAATATCCTATGGAATAGGTCATTCACTCGGGTAATGGCCAGGTCCCCTACATTTATGGGAAATGACTATAAACGGACTCTTGGGACCATTTTTACCTTCTTCCATAGTACTCTTCATTTTTCTTCGGCAATTCTTCACTTTATATCCTTCCTTCCCACACATAAAGCATTTCTTGGTCCCATTGAGACACTTTCCCAGGTGTCTCCTACCACATTTCTTGGATGATGTAAATTGAGGATTTTTTTTCACCATGGTCTCCATTACTGGAGCTCTTATCATTCATCACCTTTCTCTTCCTTGTTGAGTCCATGAGTTGGTTAATATATATGTTATTTATCATATTTTTGGAAAACTGATTTGTCATAAAGATGATATCTTTTACGCCTATCACCATTCCATTTTGTTTCTCATTTCCACCGTCGTTCCCACCTTTTACATCATTCTCAAAGTCACTATGACTTCCTTGGAATCTAGCCATTGAGTAAAACCAGAAATCATTTTGTGAGTAACAGTAGTCATAAAATCATTTAGAGATTAACATGTCACCCTATTCTCAATTTGAAACACATTAGGATTAACCAAGGTCATTTACTCTCATCTTATATATATAATACTTTAAATTGGTTTTTAATGAAATTTTAAATTATCCTAAGCATATCCCCCGGGAGTGTCGTAACCAAGAGTGCAGCAAGGCCCGTTGTCGTGCACCAGTTCCCATTTCAATCTAGCTCAAAGCGGTGTTTTTGGGTTTTACCCCTAGGTACATCTGTGCCAGAGCCACCTCTACCTACTCGTATCCAGATAGGGATGTATTTCTTGGAAAACTCACAAAATCTCAACAATACCAAAATTCTAGGAAGTTATTCTATACTAATCCTCAATGTTAATCTTAAGTCTAAGTGCTCTAATCAGAGTTTATCTAAATCTAGCTTCCAAGGTTTGTACTAACCTTCCTCTGATACCAACTGTAACGCCCTGACCCAAGTTACCCAGAGTCGGTGCATTATTACATAAAATTGGCATGATCACAAGAAAGATCAAGTCTCCAAAGACCGATTAGTTTAGTAGCCTTGGAAACACTAGATACAATCATAAAATTTTACATTACATAAAAAACATCTTGTCTTCATATCCCCTCATTCTATCCCTGCAGGTCATTCATAAATTAATTCTTCATAATCTTGGGGAAAATAAAACATTGAAAGGGGTGATCTCAGATGCTCAGTAAGGATAACATTATAGCAGAAGCTTTCATAGATAAGCATAAACACTTAAGGAAATTTATAATTAAAACAAATTCCTTTTAAACTTGAACTTCAGCATAATATGGAAAAGATAAAATGAAGTAATTCCATTTAATTATTCACATGTATATTCTACTAGTCGAACAATCACATGCAATATCAATAACCACTTTCATAATGATGGAATGCATAATGCCAGACTATCATAACCACATAGCCAAGGCCTCGTGCCAAGACTACAAATAAGATTTTTCCAAGGCCTTGTGCCAAGACACTAATTTGTCTAATGAGACCTAACGATGCATCGAGGAGCTATAGCGGGCTCCACCTGTCACTTATTAAGTCCAATGCATTCCCATATTAAAAGGTTTAAACATAACATACACATTCGTATTAATACTAGTATACGAAATGTCAATACTTTAATCACAAACCATGAATGGTATAAAAATAGCACATCCACAGTCAAACATAACTCATTCGATACAATATAGAAGATTGTATTGTATCATATTAACCATAATCGAGAATGATGAAGTATATTTACATAGATGATAATAATCATCAAAACAATTAGAGTGAAATATCCCCCTTTTTCTTGAAATCATTTAAAAGTCACACTATTTGTCAAGAATCCATTTAAAATAAATTTTAGAATCAAAGTGTCCCATACCACTTTGAAACTTTTAAAAGGAGTTTTAATTTTAAAACTTTAATGTCCATATAAATAAATCCTTAAACCCATTTTTAAAACATGGACATTAATGATAAAGATTTAGAAGAATAAGTCTTTAAAACATTTAAAAATGGTATTTTAGTTAGAGTTTCTAACCAAAAGAGAGACACTTGAATAAAAATAATTGAGGTAATCAAAACTTCGTAATATCATGAGAATAAAGGGATTCATGATATACTATATTAAAGTACATTATATACACCATATAAAAGTGATTTGGTGTATAAAAACAAATAAGTCTCAATGGAATGTAAATTGAGATGAATTCTCTTATAAAGACCATATCCTTAGGTTAAGGATAAATCAATGACATAATTATGTGTTAAAATTATAAATACACTCAATATGATTGGATATATAGTGTAAATCAATCAGATTACATTCACACATATTCTTGTAAAAACGACACCAATGAATTGGATGTTTAACTCAACAAGTCGAGATTGAGTAAAAATTATGCTTATCAAGTTCATACTGATGACCTGATAATTTATCAACAGAGTGATTATGTGTATCAAAAGTATATCCACATAAAGGGGAGTGTAATTTAGGACATAATCAAATGAATTGTGATTCTACACATAATCTTGGAGTAAAATAATCAATGAAGTATGCGTAAAGCTGAATGTGTGGAAATTGAAGTTTCAAATTCCCTTATTTATTTGGTAACATACAAAACATACACCCATGAATGAAGGATCATACAATTATGATTTAAATATACATGAATTAATGTATATTACACAATGAATACAAACATGGGCAGTACTCACACCACATCCAATAAATAAGTGGTGAACGATGGAATTCTCACGGAATTAAAAGTGAGATAAGAAACCCCTTACTTTGTACTTTTTCCTTGGTCGACGGTAGGTTAAACTGCTGTATAATGGTGAAATAATTGTTATTTAATTATACAATAATCATATGCATTAATATGATATCATATATCATCTTTTAACATTGATTTGTTAATAATATCTTAGAATTATCGTCATTTCGGGTGTTAACGGGTTCATTTTACTTTATATTCTTTATTATGTGAGAAAATTTTTTTATTAATGACATGTATATTATTCATATCCAGAATGATATCAAGTCCTTAAATATTATTTTTAATCATCAAATGAGAATTATACTTGAATGGATACGATGAAAAATGAATCTCATCGTGTTCGTGGAGACGGTAGTCCGTACGTACGCACGAGCGACAATATCATTCTTTTGATATTAAAATAATATATAATTGGATGGTATATCATATATACAGAATAATTATCATGTTATATTTATTATTTAAATGAGTTACACATCATTATTATACCCATCCAAATAATAATATTTTGAATAACAATTACACCACGACGTGGAGACGGTAAGCCGTACGTACGCACGTGTGGTGACATGTTATTCAAGGGTGGATAGAATACTGAATATGGTTGTACCATATTTATAATAACATCACAGAATATATATGATACTGGAGTTATTATTTTAGAATGGTAATAACATAGAAAGAAGAAGTGGAAGAAGAAAGGATCTTGAAAAGGTGTAGTGAAAACATTACCTCTTCTTCGGGTTCTTCCTTTTGATTTGATCAAAAGGGCTCCATAGGATGGCTTTCTGATCAAAATAATGTCTCTAGGTTGTAGTGAGGGAAGTTGAGAGAGTATTTGTGCAGGGGTTGGCCGAACCAAAAGGCTTTGTAGGTGTGAAGAAATGAGGAGGAGTGCCCTTTTATAAGAGGGATGAGGGGCACCTTTGGAAAATCTAGAAATATTAATTTATAATAAATTAATATTCGGTTTATAATAGCTGAAAAGATGATTATTTAAAGGTTAAGGTGGGTAGGGGACGAAAACCACTCAACCAATAGAATTTAGATAGGTTTGGGTCATTATATTAACCTTATCTTTAAGTATTAACTCTAAGTTAATTAGTTTCACTTTTACAATGTCACTTTGTATTTTTATATTATATGGTTAATAAACTTACTATATACATCCAAGCGACCCCCAAGTGGTCCATTCATGACACAAATATAATTATATATGTCTCTTGGCCTAACATTAGATTTTTAGAAATTTAATATCAATTAATAATATAATATTTGGTTTAAAAACTCTTTTATGTCAATTTTCACACTATTCAATATTTGATTTTTGTGAAACTCATAACAGAATTATTACTTCTAAAATATTTAATTAAATCATTCCCAACATGTCATATTAACTTATAAAATTATTTTAATTCATAAAAAGTCTCAAATTATATTTATTTGTGTATTTATAATATCAATTATTTTAATTTGTTACTATTCTGGTAATTACTGCATCATCATTGTGTCAGAAATAAATTAAATTATTTAAAGTCTAAAAATTATAAATAAAATATAATTATGTATGAAATCTTGTTATCTTTCTAATAAATATTTATAGTCGAAAATACAACATATATAACCATATGTAAAAATTTTTGTTCTAAAAGATATATGCTTGTGTCATTTTTGTATTCATTTTAACATAATTAAAATTAAGTGTCCCTATCACCTACAAGTGGATCCATGGGGTCCCAAAAATCGACCCAAATATACCTATGGTATAACATTTATCAACCAATAAGTCTAGGACACGTTTTAGGATAATTTAGTATTATTATAATATCATTTTTTAACCTTTATTTACCGGATTTACCCGTAACCATGGTAAATAAAATATTTACCGATGTAATTATTCAAAATGTCTAAAAATAAAAGTTACCTATTTACATAATTTGAACATCCTGATTCCAAATATGGAATCCATTTTTCAAAATTCAAAACACAGAAGTGGCAGAAATTAATTTAAAATTAATTCTTGTTATTAAAACAAAAAGCGTGTTTTTAAGAGATAATAACTATCAAACAATTGGCACTTGTTTATGTCTGGTTTCAATGTGAAATTATGTTCAATGACCCACATTTTATTACATGGTAAAAATATATTATAAATATAATTTAAAACCACTCAAATTCATAATTTATCACTATTAATTATTTCGATAAAAAAAGTTGTTTTTAATTAAAATTTATTAATTTTTACTATTCATCAAAATATAAATGTAATCTGAAAAGTACCAAAATTTCACAGTAGGATAATTTTATTATTCCAAATCAAATAATGAAGTATATTTTACCAAATTCAAAACATAAAATTTTCATTTATTAATTTAAAATTGATTCCCTCTTTTGAAACCAAAAGGCGTATTTTTAAGAAATAATAACTATCAAAAGTTTGACACTTGTTTATGTCCAATTTCAAGGTGAAATTACTTAAAATGACCATAATTGGATTAAATAGTAAAAATATAATCTATTTATACTTCCAAACCATTAAAATGTATAATTTAACAATATAAATTATTTTGATTAAAAAAGTTGTTTTCAGTCAAAATATAGTACTTTTCACTATTCACCCAAATATGAAAGTTATCAGAAAGACACCAAAACATTATTGATACAAAATTATTATGTCCCAATTCTAAAGAAGAATTTAATTTTGAAAAATTTAATATATAAAAGTTTCAAATATTGGTTTTAAAAAGGCTTCGCCATTAAAAGGCGGTAAAATATCATTTTTTGAAAAATACTTCTTTTATCTGAAAAAAATGAATTTGTTTATAAATCATGTCTCATAATATGGATTGAAATTATAAGGATAATATAATATTTAAAATTTAGTTAATACTATTCATAACCTCTTTTGAACGGCTAGTTTGGTAAGTCGTGGTGTACTTAAACTCAGTGTTTCGTACAACACACGCTATTGTATTATTCAAAGAGAAGTATACCGTGGAAGATTGGGGTGTTACTTTTATGGTAATTAAGTGTATAACCATATTTTAAGGGAATAAATGATGAAGGTATTCACATGTTATTATGTGGAAAAAATATATCGTTATTATGTTGAACTTCCTTATAATTTTTTGGACAGTGAGTTTGGATGCAATAATTTTTGACAAGTCTAAATGTTGGAATTGGGTAATTTGAACAATTGATATTTTGTTTCAGGTTAAATTATTATTTATTGGATACATTGAGCTAACTATTTGGTATTCTATAAACATTTATAGGATTATGGGAATATTTTTGGAACTTATGATCTATCAAATGTGATTCAGGCATGAAAAAAATCATTTTTGAACATTCCTTTACTATTGTAAGGGATGAATTGAAAATAGATCGAAGCACAACCAAATGAATATAATATGATTATGATAGGTAATGAAATCAAGTATGTTTTTTGGACTTCGTATAATGATATTAAATTAATCCCTCCCCATACAAAAATAATCTATCTACAAATATGTGTTATCATAATACCTTATGTTGTGTTGAACTTATGATATTATAAATCATAATAGATTTATGTCTTTGTGGCCCTAAATTTTCCATTTATTATTCAATTGTTTTTAATTGATTACCTCATTCACACCCTATAAATATGAAATTTTTCCCTCTAATTATGTGTCTTTAATTTCCGCCAATGTTCTTCTATTCATAATCATAATTGGATGAGGACATTTTAATTTCGTTTTGTATCTTATTAATAGTTACTTTTATAATCCCTATTGCTGAGGTGGGTTTTCCACAAAGGTATTTTCTATGATTCAAACGTTTATTTGTAAAGAAATATTTCATATTGTAAGGATGAAAAATTTTGGAGGATAAGAGAATGTAATACACAATGATTTCATAGTATGTTATCTCTCTAAAATAGATTAATACGGTATATTTCACGCAACACAGAGTTGTCTTGCGTTATAAGCAAATTGAGTTTCTGTGAAACAACCCATTAGATTTACAATTATTTAAACAACCAATTTATTTATCAATAAAATATTTTAATATTAATATAAAAATTACATTTTAAAGAATATTTATAATGTTTTAACATAAATAAAACATATTTATAATGAAATCTATATGTTTTGATAAAATATTTATTTATTTTGAAAAACTATTTTCTTAAAAGAATTACCTTTTATGAATTTTTTTGAAAATTAAATATAATTAATTTAGACACTACAAAAAATTTAATTTTTTAAAATAGACACCATTTTTGAATTCATAATATCCAAATTATCTTTGGGTGAATTTTTTGTATTTTTCTGAAATCTATCAATTTTTTATGAATAGTGAAAAACACTAAGCTATTGTTTAAAATCAACATTTTATTTAAATAAATATTTTTTAATTTTAATTTATTTTAAAATTAAAATATATAAATAATACATATATTAGTTAAATTTAATTCACTAGATTCATTTTAAAATATTATTTGATATATAAAATTTTCATGATTTTTTAAATAACTTTTACCCAACTTTGAGGAACATTTTAAATTTGCAGAAAACAAAATTTTACAACTTATGTAAATTGAATTTCAAATTCTGATGGGCGAGGTTGTCATTTCTATGTATTATTTTTTTAATAGGATTAAACTAATATTTGGATAATACTAAATTCTGAATTTTATTTACCATGGTTAAATGTAAATATTTTAATTAAATGTATAAATTATACTATAATAATATAAAATTACACCAACACATGCCCTAAATGTATTTGATAAGTTTTTTAGAATAAAATCAACCTTTTGACATAAATTATATCCTTTTTGATCCATTTGGGTTAGATTAGGACACTTATTATATTTTATTTAAGGAAGAGTTAAAAGTGTTAAATTCAAAGTTTAATAACTAAATTTTATTAATATTGGAATACACATAAGATAAATTATTCAATAAATATTCATTATGAATATAAGAAGACTTAATTACCTCAGGGTATTTAATTTATTATTTTTTAACATTTAATAATAAAATTTATTTTTGATGGACTAATGATGCATTAATTACCATATTAACGAAATATTAAAATAATTGAAATTATAAATATAAGAATAAATAAAAATGGAAAATTATGATTCCATTCATGAATATTCTAGATTTATAATACATGTTAGGGATGATTCACTGTCTTTTTTTATGTAATCAACTTGTTATGACTTTCACAAAAACCAAATACTATGTACTGTCAAAATTGAAATGAATGAGTATTTAAAACATATAATATTTTATTAAATGATATAATATTACAAAAAATATATTATTCAGCCCAAGGATATATATAATGTTACATATGTCATTAAATAATCACTTTAGGTTCTCTTGGAATTTTATAGTATCTATATTAACCATTTATTATAAAAATACCAGAAGATATGGTAAAAGTTAAAATATTAACTAAGAGTAAAATGTAAAAGATAGGGTTAATATGGTGACCTAAACTTGTATAAAACAAATTGGTTAATTATATTTAGTTCTATCCCAACCTTATCCTCAAAATAAATTCATTTTAATCTAATATTAATAGAAAATCATTTTATAATAATTTTATATTTCATGTGTTTCCTAATGTGCTCCTCACCTCTCTAATAAAAGAGAACATCAAATTATTTTAATTCTCACCTCCAATGCCTTTTGGCTCAGAAAACCCCCTCTCAAATATGGCACAACCATATTCAATTTTATGTGCAACCTTTTAATGACAATGTTTCAAAATGAGTATACTTACAACTCACCGCCTCCAAGTTGTGGTGTAGTTTGTTATTCAACACATCATTATTTGGATTGGTATAATAATGATTACAATTGATGAAAATAATAAATGTAACATGATAAAGATTATTTATATATTATATACCATCCTATAACATTCTATTTCACCATCAATATATGTATATTATCGATCGTGCATACGTACATCTTATCGTCTCCAGGATGAGATGATATTCATCTTCAACGATCCCCATTCATCAATATATATATATATATATTGATTAATTATGAGATATATGAAATAATTATTCTAATGGAATAATATAGATTTATTTAGTTAAATATATGTTTTTTACTTACTTACATACTATACGATAAGAAAATGAAAACAACATTCATACGTAAGTACGAAACAATGGATCCATGAACTGTGCTTCCATTTCATATATCTATCTATTATGGATATTTATATTATGAATATACTTGATATATAAATAATTTATTATATTCTGGAAGTATGTAAATAAGAATCTATGTGGTCAAATAAAGGATAACAAGTTAAAACTAATATAATAATGAAAGTGATTATTACCCAAAATGTAAATTTAACTAAGAAGTTATTATTAAATGGTTAGTATTAAGTCATAAATTCATAATATATGATATCAAAATTATGAATACGGTTCTGGTATAATTTGATGACATACTATGGTCATTATACAAGAGGTTAAAAATACCCTCATCTAAAGGAAAGTACAATGTAAGGGTTAATTATTCAGTCTCATTATTTTCATAGACTGTTTATGTGTATGTATTTATTAAGAAATATTTATCATCCATGTACATGATTCATTAAAATGTCCTAAAAAATAATCTTTTATTGTTTTATCGAAGGTTATATTTAACAAGATCATCATTTTAAATGTTTTAATGATTTATTTTTCTAAATATATTTAATTAATTTCCATACTTTGAATATGATATTAAGGATTTATTTAAATATGCATGATCTTTTTAAAATGTTAATTCATTTATTAGTATCAATTTTGTATGGGAAAATTATATTCAAAATTCTATTTTAAATGAATTTCTTTATATATTGTGTATCTTTTTAATGATTTCATGAAAAGGGATATTTCTCTAAAATAGTTTTACTGATCATTTTCAACTAGGTCAACATAATTTAATGGATATTATTCTAGATTGAGATTGATTTATTATAGAAAACTTTTACACATTTTATTGAATGAGTTATGATATATTTTACTATGGATGAGTTATTTTTATACTATTCTTGGTTTATGGTTAAGGTATTGATATTTCACAGTCTAGTTTTAATAGAAATGTGTATGGTATTTTTCACCTTTTTATATGAGGAATTAATTAGACATAGTAAGTGACGAGCGAGACTTGATCTATCCCCTCGATGTATCGGTAGGTCTCATGAGATGAACTATTGTCTTGGAACAAGCCTTGACATAATTTATATTTAGGGTCTTGGCACAAGGCCATGATATTGTGCTTAAGATGTTCAGCATTATGCATTCTATAATATTGATATTTGTAATTTATGATATATGTCATTATTTGAATAATAGAATATCCATGTGAATACATAAATAGAATTATTTGATTTATCTTTTCCATATTAAGTTGAATTTATGTTTCAAATGCATTTGGTTTAGTCTTATACATTTCCTTAAATGTTTCTGATTGTTTATAATATCTTATGTTATATTTTTTATCCTTAATGAGCACATGAGCTCACCTATTTAAAATGTTTTATTTTCCTATGATTCCAATAACTGAATTATGATTGACAAGAAAGGTTAATATTGGGAAATAATTACAACCTCAAAGGATTATCTCTACTATATTTTAGGATAGAAATAATAATTTTCTGTTCTTGTATGTAATATATTTTCCAAGACTACTAAACTGATATGCCATTTGGGACTTTATTCCATGTAATCATGCCAATGTATTAAAATAATGTGATGGCTCGAGATTTTGGGGTTGTGCCATTACATAATTATAATAATCTCAGTAAGGAAGTATAACACATTTTTGAAGGGTTTTTACTAAGGCACCAATGGAATATAGTTCTAGAAGATGTTTGGGACTGTTATAGAGGATCTTCCTTCACATTTCAACATTGGATAGTTGTACAGGACCATAAACTCCTCAAAAATACAAGGAAATAAAATGTAGCAAATTGAAAAGGCTTCCAGAACCATGCATCTAGAAAGAATCTTCTTAACCCAGTAGAATAGTATCCTATTTAAGAAGACATGAGTCCCATAACTGTGAGAGGTTGGATTACCATTGCTTCATCACTACAGACTCCTCTATTTGATACTGGTGAATCTCAAACTTTTTTTTCAACCTGTATTGTAAATATTGTTAGTCATCCTATGGAGGAACTGCCTTGTGAAATAGACAATACTAGCCCCTTGTTATGAAGATAGATAAGTTAATTGTATTCCTACTAGAGACTTATCCCTATCAAATGCTATGCTAGCCTAGTGTTTCCTAGTTCTTCCTATGAAATATCATGACATCGTATTCGAGATTGACTGGCACATTTCCAAAAAATCCCAAATTTATTGTTATCTTTGATGGGACTGTTTTATTACACCCATTGGCGTGTCTCTATTATTTTAAGGAGAGTGTGACCCAAGTTTGAATAGAGCCTATGATTCTTTTCCAGATTTTTGGAATGTGATATCTATTTTTTCATCTGATATAGAGCAAGATACAATGGTGGTTATCTTTATCCTACCATCGCTAATATTTCCGATGTTTTTCCTAATGATTTATATGGTCTACCATAAGTGATGTAGTTTTATTATTCTATTTTCAAAATTCCTGGAATTCATCTAGTCTCTATCCCCTCTTACCGAATGGCCCTAAATGAACTGAATGATATGACGTCCTAGATAGATGATCTTATTAATAAAGGCTTTATCCAACTGAGTGTCTCATATTTGGTGGCTCTAGATCTCTTCACTAACTAGGATGATGGATCTCTTCATATATATGTCGATTATCAAAATCTCGATCGATTTACGATAAAGAATATATATATATATATATATATCCACATATTGATGATATGTTTGATCAGTTGAAAGTGGAGAAGTGATTTTCAATGACCGACCATCGATCAGGTTACCATTAGTTGAGTATGAAAAAATATGACATTTGGAAAACCCATTTTTCATAGTAGGTATGTCCAATATGGGTACCTTGTTATGACTGTTTGGTCAAACCAATGCACCTATAGTTTTCATGGCCTTAATAAACATGTTTTTCAACAAGTATCTTGATACCTTTGTGGAAGTATTTGTGGGTGAAATTATATTATAGTCCATGTTTAGGGAGGACCATGTGCAACACCTTAGAACGTTTTGAGTTTACTAAGAAATCACCACCTTTATACCAAGGATTCATAGTGTGATTTTATTATTCGAGAAGTGAAATTATTGGGAAACACAGTATCATAATAGGGTTGATCAGTTGATCCTGATAAGGTGAAGGATTTTAGATGTGGGAGATACCATAAAATGTCTTCATGATCTGAAGCTTCTTCGGCTTAGATGAATATCGGTGAAGGTTCATGAAATACTTCTTGAAGATGGATTCTTCGATTAATTCTCTCACTAGGAAGGGGTGATTTTAACATGTGATGTTAGATGTCTAAGTTATTTTATTGATCTGAAATGTTTTTTGATTGTTGTGTCATTACTGACTCTTCGAAATAACGGGCTAGGAAATGTGGTCATTTGTGATGCATTAGGTTCAGGCATGGAATGCATTCTTATAAAAGTTGACCATAGAGTATCATATGGATCTTTTCAACATTCTCCATAAGAGAATAATTATCTTACAACTGACCTAGAACTTGTAGTAGTGATGCACGCGCTTAATACTTGTCAGTACATCCTTTTTGGAGAAAGAATTATAGTGTATTAAAAACAAAAAAACTAAGTTATATATTCTTTAAAAATTATTTCAATTTTCAAAAGAGGCATTGGGTGGAATATCGTTAATCATTAAAATATGAAATAATATATACATCAGAGAAATTAAATGTCATTAAAAATTTGATGAGAAAGAAACATCCATCTCAGGTTGTGAAATAATCCTGAGAAGTGTGGCATTTGATGGATCTCATTACATTGATGGATATTAGAGTTCATGTGGAAGGGGATTAAGTTTCCTTGTCATGTGTTCAGTTGATATATACTCTTCTTAAGATGATTCATAATGATAAATATCTTGTTTATTAGTTACTTAGCTTTAGAAACTCTCTTTATTGTGGGGAGACAATTTCTTAGTTGTCATTCTCCCAAGAGGGTGTTATATGATACCGTAGTCACATTGCTGTGTTGTTACTAGCTATGAACGAAGTTATGGGAGATTATCATAACTCCATGTAGATTGTGGAACATGGAACCACACTTCTGTTCAATGACCAGAGGTAGTATTTGTAATAGCTGGGATTGTTGTGGGACATTTCTGGTTTTGTCTCTCGTTGTTATAAGTGGTAGAAAGCTAAATTTGAGCAATAGAAACCTTTGGTTTTACATCAACAAATTATAGTACCATCATGGATGTGGAATGAGATATTCATGAAATTTTCAGTTCTATTTCACCGTACCCAGATAAAGAATAATGAAATATGGGTTGGGGTCGATAGGCTGACCATGTTGGCTCACATTATAATTGCTTGAGAAATGGACAACATTAAAGAGTTGGGAAATCTCTATGTGAAAGAGATTATTCTCATGGATGGAATTCCATAATCTATTGTATCTAATATGGATAGTTAGAATTCATCCATCTATTAGAGAATTCTTCTCTGGAAATGGGATATCAGGTCCATTTGATCATGGACTACAATCATTATATGGATGGCCAGACAAAAATAGTTGTACAAAATATTAAAGATATGATTTATGCTTGAATTATTAGCTTCATTAGGGATTGGGATGATCTCTTATGGAAAGTTCATATTTATAAAAACAACTGTTAGAAGTCCACAAGAAGAATGGAACCTTTATAGGCATTGTATGGTTGACCAAGTAAATCCTTGTTGTTTTCATCATTGGTTGGTGAATGTTCATTTGATATAATTTTCTTTGAGGAAGATATGACAACTAATATTTAGCTTATTATTTATTGTCAGTTTCGAACAAAAATAAGATATAAGTCTTATGCTTATCGATGTCATAGACCATGAGGGTTTTTAGTTTGTGATCAGGTGGCCTTTAAGGATTCACCCCGGCTAGGTCAGTTAAGGCTTGGGAGGCAAGGAAAGTTGTCCCCTCAATTTTTTGGATATTTAGAGGATTTTTCAAAAGGTGGTAATGGTTCCTTACTATTTGGATGTCCATAGAATATAACATCGATACATAACATTTCCTATGTAAGGTAGCTGATAAAGTATGTAGGTGATTCATCACACGTTTTGAGATGGAGTGATCTTTAGATCGAGCCGGATTTATCGGTGACATGGCCACCAATTTGGATAGTTGACTCTGAGGACAAGGTACTTCATGTGATAAAGACACCCTTGGTTTATATAATATGGAATAATGGATCTAATAGTAATGATACACGGGAATGTTAGACACTAATGAGAGAGAATTGGCCTCATCTCATTGGAATGTATGCTTTTTATATGCTTTATAGGGGAAAACTTTGGGAAGGTTGTAACAACTTGTTACCTTGATCAGGTTTGGTTCCCCATTTTATTATGTTTCCCTGTTGTTTAATGGTTTTTATAGGTGTTTGTATAGTTTTACTATAGGATGTAGATGAGGTACACATCATGTACCTATGATAAAGGTCATGTACTGGTTGTTAGATGCATGTTGTGATGAGGGAGGTCACGTGGTGAGCGTGTACACATCGTGAATGGTGTATACACCACGTTAAGGGAGAAAATAAGCATATTTAAACAGAGGCGATGGGTTTTCAGCACAACATATCCATAATGGACTAAAGGTCCTGACCCTTGTGTACACATCATGACGAGGCCTAAAGCCTGCTTCATGTCATGTGTTTCTCAATTTTGCTTCATCTATTTTTTCCATACCAAAGGTCTCTCAATCCAAAACTCTACCTAGGTGTTTTTATAGGATCCCCTCCTTTTGGATTGATTAAATTAGCTTTGTACCATCATTTCACTTGCGGTTTGATTTTTGGGTAATTACTATCCCCAATTCTTCATGTTTCACTATTTTTATCCTCTGGGGTTTTCGAGGGATCATCTTGGGATTGATAGATAAATTGCCAATTTTGTAGGATCTTTCTTCAAGGATGGGTTTCAATATCTCCATTGACTTCTTTTTCATTGAATATGTGTTTTTCCTAGTGGTGTTCATTATAAAATATGTAGTTTTTTCCAACCTTATTTTCCCAAATTGATTTCTATTGTACTACTTGAATTATTTCAACTGAAAATTTCAATAAAATTGATTCAATATATTCTAAATTGATTTTTAAAACATTATTCCAATGAATTAGGATATCTGAAATGGTTTTGGCACAAAAAGTTTGAAAACCCCAATTATATTTAATTGGGGTGGGATAATAGAAAATTACTGATTAAAATTTTTCATTATCAGTTAAGGAATTGGTGGAAATGTCTTCAATTAAATTGTGGAATTTTATTTTTAATAATGATTGCAAGAAGGATGGAATTGGGTTAGAATGGATTTCGATCTCATAAAAAAAAGAAAAAATGATTTTATTAAAACCTATCGGTTTTCCCTTTTGAAAGAGGCATGTTACTGAAGAAAACTTTTTTGTGTTTAAATGGAAAGAAGTTTTAATTTTTTAAATGGAACATCGTGATTTATTATATTTATAGTAGTCTTAAAATAAATTTCCCATCATGTAATAGAACAGGAAATCTGTATCTAGTTGGTGAGTTTTATTATACACTCTATGTTATGAAAATGTTCTAAAAAACCTATGGCGTGTCACATACTCAATGGGGTGGTGAACAGTCACCTCTGTCCAGTGTCAGGGGGATGTGGGTGTAATCATTTTGATATGTCCACATAGAGAGAGGATAATTTTACAGATGGTTTATACTATAGTTTCTTTTATGAAGAAGACTCGGTAGCTCTCTTATTTATTTATATTCGATATATAAATGTATTCCAATGTAGTTTGAACAAGTTTAAATGCATTATAATCTTCTAAAAACTATTGTGTATAAAATATTACATAAGCCATTAATTTTGAAATATTCCATCTCTTCTAAAGTATATCAAGGGGTTTAAAAGTATTATCCATCAGTTAAAAACCTATATAGTTTGTTCCATAAATTTTCTTTTTAATTTTTCAAATGTATTTTTTAGTGAAAATTATATGAATTCCCATTAGATGAAATATATTTGGAATTTGTTATGAAATATTTTGTCATATCTTATTGTCCATAGGCTCACACCCTAATTTTTTCTTTTTGGTGTTTGTAGAATTACTTTTTAATGGATCGAGATACGGTAAATGGAAACATGAAGGTAGATCCATCTTTCGAACCGTGGTCTTAGTGAGTTGTGTCCATAGGGAATTGGGATAATCTTTCATCACATTTTAGTACCTGAGTTTTAGTACATTGGGATTTTGGGCCATGTTGTATTCTGGTACATTACTCTCGATGGATATTTCATTTTATATGTATATTGTTCTGGTTTTCTTTTGATTCCTCATTTTTTATGAAAGAATCAATCCCCCATGTATGTTTAATGATGACCGGTGCTAGTTATCGACCCATGGGGATCACTAAATCCCTATATTCTATTCCAAGGTCTGCATAGTTATCATGATACTAGGGTAATCATGATGATTCTTGAGAAATATGTATCATAGGATGCTATTCTACATCGTTCATTGATGATAGTATTTTTTGATGACTTGTTGGGTCTTAGGAGGTTGTTTCAATTGAATTTAAATCTATCTATCTCTAAACAGAACCTTATGTCACCAAGGGTGGTTATACAAATATTTCTTGTTGATAAGTTCTAGTATTTTCCCAATTGCATTTAGGGTAGTGGGAAATCAAAATCTTATTAATAATTATGAAGGGAATTGTTTTTCTTGATAATCAATTTGAGCATTAATCTAATTTCTTCTCGTTATCTGATGATGTTTTCTAGTATCACACCTCTGATAAGATTTGGGAATTAGAAAAAGGGATAGGCTACTACTAAACCTCTGCATGAATATTCTATCGTGGATCCAAATCTAGTTGTGGTGACTGTGAGAAAAATCCATGATTGAGGATATGAACCACCTCTAATTCTTTCTTAGGATCGAGTTGTGGATCCCCATGAGGATGCTCTTCAAAATCATTCACAAGAGTTCCATCAATATAATCCACCAGTAATTAAGGGGTAAAATGACCTATAATATGCTGAAGAATGGTTAGGAATGATAGAATGTATGTTTGTGTTCTTCGAGACACCAGAAGTGATCAGGGTGAAGTGTTCCCCCTTCGTGCTGGAGGGACCATTTAAGAGATGGTGGGACCTGATGGTGATGGTAGGGAAACATGTGGTCATAGATTTGAAAGACTTCAAGGTTAATTTCCCCAACTAGTTCTATCCAAATTTAGTTGAATTGGATAAGGATGTAGAATTTTTAAATCATGAGTTGCCCGAAAAAATTGGGCCTGAGTATTCAAATCGATTTTCTAAGATGGTGTAGTTTTCACATGAGACTGAATCTAATGAGAGGATGAAGGCTTGATGGTAAGAGTTGGGAATTTAATTAGATATATGTTCTTAGGTCATATTATTGTTTCTTTCTATTTATGTTTATGTGATTTATAGGGAGATTATGGTTGAAATGGACCAAGATGGGAAGTCAGGGTTGATAGGAGTTCCTTTTTCTCGTAGTGGTAGTTTTGGTTCCATCAAAGGAAAATTGAAGCATGATTATTCATGCACCATTTCTCGAAAAAAAAAGTCATTCCAGACCTTTAATAGCTCTAGGGGGATGTAATTTGTTCTTCTATTATAGTGTAATGTCATGAAATTCTATGAGGGTTTGCACTGAGGCACCCAAGGATTGCAGTTTTTCAGACAAAATGCACACTTTCTGAGTTTTTCCATCACATCTCTACTCTACATAGTGGAAAATAATCATAATCGCCTCAAAAAACTATGGGGATGTCAAAATTCTTCTTGTTAAAATGAGTCCCACCCACAAGAATCTTCAATGACTCTTCCACACATAGTGGAAGTGTCTCCATAGGTTGAAGAAACGGGTCCCCAACATTGAGATGTACAATCACCATTACATCGCTGTCAGGAAATCCTCTATTTCATAATGGAGAATATCACTCTTTTTTTCAAACCCATATTGTAAATATTCTTATTCTTAATATGGGGAAACTGTATTGTGCAATAGATATTATAAAAATTCATGTTATGAAGAGAGATAAAGGTCTCCATAGTATTGTTTTTGACTTTTAACTAATAAAAAATGATCAAGATTCGAGTTTCTTGGTTATTGATATGAAATCTATTGATATTATATTCGAGGAGGATTGGAAAATTTCCAACAATTCCTGAATATATTTTTATCTTCAATGGGTCTAATTTAATACACCTAGTGGTGTGCAACTTGTCATTCAGGGAGAGTGGGACACAAGTTCGAACAGAGTCGGACCATCTTATCAAGAATTAAGGAAAATGATACCCATTTTTACATTTGATCTGGAGATCGAATCAATGGGTGGTGATATTCCTCTAGTCATCATTGAGTTTTCAGTCATTTTTTCAATGGATTTCTATGGTATTTCATTTGTGATAGAGGTTGATGTTTCTATTGACATAATGCCTGGAACTCAACCAGATTCTGTTCCCTCTTTCCAAATAGCCCCATTTGAACTGAAAGTGCTAATATCATAGCCTGATGATCTTCTTGTGAAAGGATTTTTCTACCTATGTGTGTAACCTTGGATGGAACTGGTAGTCTTTGAATTGAATGAGGATGGATCTCATCAACCATGTGTCGATTTTCAAAATCTCAATAATGTTACGATAATTAAAAAATATACATTTTTACATATTGACTATATGTTTGATCAGCTGAAAGGGGTGATGTTTTTTTCGAAGATCAACCTTCATTTCAGTTACAATCAGTTAAGGATAATGAAAATCAGACAATCAGGAAACTGCCTTTCAGAGTAGATATGGCCACAATGAGTATCTTTTTATACAATTTTTCCAACCAATGCTCCAACAACATTCATGGAATTAATGTTCATGATTTTCCATGAGTACCTAGATACCTTTGTGTATGTTTTTTTGATGACTTTATTTTCTACTCCATGTCTGAGGAGGACCTTGTGAAACATCTCAGAAAAGTTTTGTCTCTTTTGAGAAATCACTTCTATTATACCAAGCATTCAAATTTAGATGTCTGGATATGGGAAGTGAAATTATTGAGACATGTGGTGTCCGAATAAGTGAATCAGATAAACCTAACAATGTGAAGGCTGTTATGACATGGGAGAAACCATAACATCTCTTTGAGATCTATAGTTTCTAGGTCTTACATTGATATTATCGATTGTTCATGAAAAGCATCTCGATGAGGGATTCTCCAATGAATTCTCTCACTAGGAAGGGGGTAAATTTTACATGGGATGATAAATATCTGAGTTATTTTGTTGATATGAAACATATTTTGACTACATCCATAGTCATGACTCATCCAGAAGACATTGAGGGCTATGTGGTCTTTTTTGATGCATAATGTTCAAGCTTGGGTTGCGTTGTTACATAGGGTGATCATGCAGTGGCTTATGGATATCAATAGGTTAGAACTCTTGATAATTATTGTCATACACATGACCTAGAACATGTATCAGGGATGTACATGCTTAAGATATCACAACGTTACCTTATTTATGAAAATTAATGGGGTATTTAGATAGCAAAATCAAGAGTTATATCTCCCCATAAAATAATTTGAAACATTGATAAAGGCATTGGGTGGAATACATACAGTCTTCTGAATTTACATTACCCATACCCCATCAAATGGATATATTGTTACATAATTTCTGGGTAGAAAACATCCAACTGAGGAAGAGAAAGAATCATTAGAAGAGTTTAATTTTAAGGACCTCTTTACGTGGTTGAATATTTGAGTTCAAGAGGAAGGGGATGTGGTCTCCATGGAAAATGATCAGTTGAGATATACTCCTATCAAGATGATTCATCAGGATAGAGATCTTGATGAAGAGTTCTATAGCATTAGAGACTCTATTTATAGTGGGAATACATTTTCCAACTAGTTTCCTACATATATTGTGCTCTAAGATATTGTATTCAGTTCGTTTTGATGTATGCTACTAGGAACATTGTGATGTGATATTGTAATAACTCCCACTTGAATGTGCACCCAAGAACCACTATGATGATCTTGGGCATGAGGTGATCGTTCGGGTGGCTAGTTGTGAGGCATGACATTGGTGATTTTGAGTCTCATTTCTATTTGTGAAAATAAGTGAAAGACAAATACCAAAAACCTCCAAAATCACATGAGCCCCTTCAATTAGATTCAAGGAATTGGAATGAGATATATATGGAATTTATGGATGATTTTATACAGACCCTCAAAAAGAAGAATGCAATATGGGTTGTGACAACAAGTTAACCAATTTGGATAACATTATATTCATATGAGGTATGGCCATAGTTGATGAGTTGGAAAATAAATACATTAAAGAGAATGTTCACTTGACCAGAGTTCCTTGTGCTATAATATCTAATATGGATCATTGATTTACTAATTTCTTTTGTAGGGGCCTTCAGGAGGATCTAAGAATTCAGGTCTATTTGAGCATGGCCTATCATCCACAAACAGATGGTTGGAATGAAATATCTATACATATTATTGAGGATAATCATCGTTATTGTGTTCTCTACAGTTGTGGGTTTCGGGATGATCACTTAGGGTTGGTTGAGTTTTCTTACAACTACAATTAACATTCATACAATAAAAATGTCACTATTTGAGGCCTTGTATGGCTGACCATGTTAACCCATGTTCTGTTAGTCAGTGGTTAGTTAAAGATCCTTGGATTGACCAAGAATGGAGAGAGAAAATACAGATTTATTCAGATAATCTATCAGAGGATGTTAATATAATGGTCCCGAAATAAGTCTTATTCTAATTGATGTTGTATACCATTCGAGTTTTCTGTTGGTGATCAGGTGTTCCTGAAAGTTTCAACTTGGTTGGGTCATTAACATATTGGGAGGGAAAGGAATCTTACTCCACTCTTTGTGTGATGTTTCTAGGTTGTTGGGATGGTTGAAATATTTTCATACCATTTTTCACTTCCATCAAAACTAACATCGATACATAATGTGTTCCCTACATCGTAGCTGAGAATGTATCTATCTAATTCATATCAAATTTCTAGCTAGAGTGAACTTGAGAACAAGACTAATTTATCTCTAACTAAGTAACCTGTCATCATAGTCGATTATGAGGCCATGTTTCTTCATGCGATGATGATTCCTTTGGATCGTGTAGAATGTAAACAAGGATCTGATGGTTACAAGGCATGGGAACATGAGCCAATAATAGGATAGTAGTGTCCTCAACTCTTTGTCATTGAATCCTCTTCATATTATTTCTAGGGGTAGAAAGTTCTTATTTTGGGGAGGGTGTAACATTCATTTACCTTGACTGGTTATTTTTATCCATATTTATGATTCCCCCTTAGTTTAATGTTTTTAGAGGTGTTTTTCTGGTTTTTCTATAGGCTTCATAATTTTTACATGTCTTGTACCAGAGGTAAAATTTGTATACTAGTAGCTGGTTTCAAGTCATGAAGGGGGAGGTTACAATATGAGCTTGTACACATCGTCAATAGTGGTAACTCTTCATGTATGGTGACAAGGTTTGTTTTTAATCTGAGCCACCTTGTTTTTCATGATAACTTATCCAGTGTGGACAACACGTCATGACCCTTGGTTACACATCGTGACCTGACCTACACACATCTCTATGTCACATTTTTGGATGTTTTCACTAGTATATTCTGCCTAGACCACTTGGATCTTGACCCATAACTATACCTAGGAATTATTTATATATGCCCCTCCTTTTGGATCGATACCATCATATTTATACCATCATTTCTCTTGCGGTGTAATTTCCTGGTAACCACTCTCCCTCATTCTTCATGTTTTTCTCATTATCTCTTCTTCTGTTCTTGATTGATCTTCTTGATATTGATAAATAATTTACATATAGACTTAGATATTGAATCTTGGTTTGGGTTCATGGTCTCCATCACATTTTTTCTCATTAACGAGCACCATTGTGAGTGTTGTTCTTTAAGAAAAATGTAGGTGGTTTCGTACTCATTTGGCCAAATTGATTACCATTGTACTAATTAATTTATTTCAATTTCTAATTAAATTTCAATTTCATCAACTTTTTTTCAGTTTCTTCGATAAAACCCAATCCATATGAATAGTGATAATTGAAATGGTTTTGGCTAAGAAATTTGGAAGAACCCCAATTCTATTGAATTTGGATTGGTTTATAGAAATTTTCTAATTTAAATTTTCTGAATTTAAAATGTGGATTTGATAGAAATTTATGCAATTAAATTGATGAATACAAATATGTATGTTGATTGTGAAAGAGATGGAATTAGATCTTGATGGATCTCAATCACATAAAAATGTCATAGAATGATTTGATAGAAGCCTTGTGGATTTATCTTATGAAAGATTCATGTTTTTGAATAATACATCTTTCTTTTTAAATTGAATAAAATTTGAATTTTTTGAAAGGAAGAATGAGATTTATTGTATTTTAAGAAGTCTTAATATAAATTTCACATCATGTAATGGAACATGAAATCCTTATGTAGTTATTATGTTATTTAGATACAATTATCGCTATGACAATGTTCTAAAAAACAGGCAGTGGATCACAACACTGATGGGAGGGTGAAGAGTACCCTATGGCATATGATTGGGGTACATGATTATAGTAATGTTGTTGTGTCCACATAGATATTGAGGAATCTAATAATTGGTTAATACTATCAATTCATTTGGAAGATAACCATATTTCTTGATTCATTTTTCGATTTGAGGTATAAATGTATTCCAATGTTGTTTGAACATCATTAAAAGCCTTCTGAATTTATATGAACTATTTAATATAAATGTTCTCGAAAATCTATTCATTTAGAAATATTCCATCTCTAGTAATGTATATATTTTCATTAAAAGTTTTTTCCATGATTTAAAAATGAATAAAAATTTTTGTTTAAATGAGCATTTTAAATTCATAAATATTTTTTTCATTGACAATTTTAAGCATTACATTGGGTTAATCTATATTTGGAATCTATTTTGGAATCCTTGATGTTATCATATTTAAATTAGGCTCAAACCCTACTTTTTTCCTTTGGGCGTTTGTATATTATCTTCTTCCCAGTTTCAGAAGGGGGAATGGGTCACTTGGAAGAGGTACTAGTAACTGAACCATGATCTAGGTGAGTAATTTCCTTAGGGAATTGGGTTGTTTTTATTCCCATTTTAGTACTTGGGTTTCAGTAATATGGGATTTTTTCCTTGTCTTATTCTGCAAATTTACTCAAAGTGGAGTTTTCTTTTAGAATTCATATTGTTATACTTTTCCTTTTCTTTAGCATTATTGTAGAAAAAATAATTCCCACTTGTATTTATAATGATGATAGGCGGTATTCTATGACCCATGCGGATCAGAAATTCTATCTAGGCTATGTCAGGGTCATCTCAATTATCAGTATTCCAAGGTACCCAACTCATTCTTGATAGGAAGTGAACTGATTTTTTATGTCAATCCACAATCACCTCAATCACATTCATTCCACTATGATTCAATGGTAAAGTGATGATTAAATATATGGAAATATAATCCCATTTCCATATTAGAATGGGTAACAGTTTCAATAAACATGAACATATCTTTTTTTTCTAACATAATTCATTGACCACTATTATACGGTGAAACAAAATCTAAAATCATCCACCTCATCCTCGACCACCAAAAATAATGTCTCAAAGTATAATACATCTTGGTAGTACCAGGGTGAACATGATATGATGTATGGTCTCCCCTTTCCATTAATTCATACATTAGAGAACAACAAACAACCATCCTATTTTGATAATATGATGTTATAGTAGGAGACTGAGACCAATCACCAATAGTCTCCCCACAATTAAGGATCTTACAAATGCTCTGGCACTCGATGTGAGATGTTTAATAAAGATAAATACATTCCTAAAAGTAATCCTTCATCAAAGATAAGCATTCATTATCACAATCAAATATATTGACATGCTCATATCAGTAGAAAAAAATCATAAAATACCACTATTCAACTAATTCTATCACATTATTTTTCATCAATTTCTTAATCACTGCATTAGTGAACACATCCCAATTTATAAGAGTATAAGAAATATCATAATAATTGTTTTGGGGTAAGTCCACCTATTGTCTAGATTACATGTTCATATCCCTATTATTGAAAATATACCTCATACTGTTATGATCAGAATACAACATCAATTGTTAGTAAGGAGTTATTGATCACGCATTTTCACTACATAAATAATCACTACAATAAAGCGATCATGGTTTTAGTATATCATCTAACTTTTTTGTTGTTGGATGGAGTTGTATTATAAATATTCTCACTCTTGAAACAAGACACACCCCAAACCCATTTTATAAGGAAAAAACATCATAGAACAAACCCAGTTTTACAAGAATAAAAAAGGGATCTAAATTTTATCTCACCCTTTATTCCTTAAAAAATATCTGACAGTCTTCATTCCACTAATATATTACACCCATGTGGTTTAAATATACTATTATAGATTCATGATTGGAGAATTACTAATCAAACTTCATGAAATAAAAATCCAACACCAAGGGTCTGGGGATCTCAAAAAAGTATTTAGGCCACTTCTATTACATAAATTCTTTTTCTATTTTGGGATTGAGTGAGACACCCCCACCCATATATATAATTCCCAAATAAAATTATATTCCTCAATACAAATATAATATTTGGAATTAATATGATATAGAATACATTCCCCTAGTTTTATTGGAATTATATAAAAATGGTTTATTTTATCCTCCTCTAAATTCTACTAAACCCAAATATCATTCAAAAAACCACTATAAAACACACCTTGAATAAATTTATGATCATATTCATCAACACCATTAATATGGTAATAGAATTAGTATGTATAAATGGAATAACATGAATCCTAACATTACTATATCATATCCAAAATCATAAAAAAATTATATAAACATCTTGTAAAATCAACTGGTGGTACCCTGAACATAGGTAAATTTTCTTAAACATATGATCTCCTGTATATTGAAAAAAATATCATCAATTCTATGAAATTATACTTTTTATTTAAAAGTAAAATTATTTAATTTTTTATTATGAGTATAGTGTTTAATGATCCTAATTTACATATTAGTAATTCAGATATATAAATCCCATGTTGCTGGGATAGAAAAAATAAATTATTTATCCTAAAGGTCCACAAGGTATACACTAATCTCTAAAAACATTTTAGTTAGTATATGGTAATATAGAATATATTTTTGAATTGTAATAAGTAATAGGTTTATGATAAAATAAACATCTTTTTAATGTGTCAATTTAATAAATAAACCAAAACATTGTCTGGGAATGAAAACACTACTTCATGTAGTTTACATCCCAAATAGGGGTCCATAGAATTAATTAAAATATATAGAAACATGAATGAGATCATCCATTCATAAGAAACAACACACATCGCCCTTCATGATCTGGAGACCCAGTCTCCTCCAAATACATGACTAACCCAACCAAAAGATAATAATATAACCCAAAAATTAAAATAGTCTATCTGGGTATTTACATTTATCATCAAATCTATGTTGATAACCATGGTGATGATATAAAGATCAAGCACTAGGAAGTCATAATCAGCCTCAATATCATTTATAACCTCATAAAATATAGGATAATTGAATATTTAGTTTACTTTATTACTAATGTTGTGGAATTCCCAATCCATAATGTCATAAGATATGAATGTAATACCTATACATAAAAAATATTTCATGACAAAAAAAATTGAGGACCACATGGGTTAAAAAAATTAGTACAATTGAACACATAGTAGACACCGTGCCTCTACTAGTCACAAGCCCTATTTTAGATTCCTCTTTTAATATCATAACCAAATAAAGAGTCTGGGCATCCAATCCTCCCTGATATTATCTATCCACATGAACACCCCCTTTTCCTAAGGATAAGACCCACCACTCTTTAAATAAATGGTATAAACCATCGAACACTCGGTGAATATTGATTCAATGTCACTACATTAGGGAAATTTAACAAAACTATGTTTCAAATGTATATATTTTCTCAAATGATGATATTTCTTAGGAGAATTCACACATTTAGTCTTGGTATGACAAGAGCTCCCACACGATTATAAAAAAACCCACCACTGTCTAGAAGATTTCCCCAAAACATGTCCGGAAGAAAAATTGATATGTTTAACCCTCATATTTTTGGATGAAGATACACCCTGGAAAAAGATAGTACATCAAAATGATCATCCCGAACATGTAATTAAATATATGATAACCTATGATAAAGAATTATTATCAAATAAATTCAAAAAAATTATTGTTACACAAGGGAATAAGCATTGACTGAATATCAACCCCTTACCATAACTCAATATTATGCTCCATTACGTAATAATTTGTACATAATCCGGCTCCAAGTGCACAAACTCATAAAAAATTGTGGAATAATCTATAATTTTATTCCCCACCATGTCTATAATAAAACACTATAATAATTGTTTCTAATGTAATAACTCTGGAAAAAAATAGGATTTAATATTTTTTGTAAATATGTCAATTAAAGATACTCTTGAAACATTGTTTCTAAAATAGGGTCACACCATATTTATCTCAGTTGTTCCATCTTATACATGTATAAAAAATGTATTGAGTTCATTATAGTCATCAAAATGATGATGATCATCTCAATCATCTCAAGACATTATACAGATTATTGGGGTCCTTTATCACGATGGGGGACTAGAGGATACAAATTTATAAATTATGATTTGTGATCCAATACCTGTCCCACGATCATAAAAACTGCATAACTAGGAGTCTGGGTACTAAGGATTGTAACTTGTGACAATGAAGGGTTTACCAGAGGTTTATCCCATGGAATACATCTCACATACTCCTTAGTCAATTTTGGAATATATCTTTAAATATTTATTGTATAATAATCACAAGAAAAAAAAATCCTTCACGAGAAGATTCCAAAATCAATGTACTAACATTAAGTATCAATATTAATTCATAAAAATAATAGTAATTTAATGAAATTATGAAATATTCAATAAATTAAAACCACATAATAATTTAATTGATACATTAAAGTAAACCCCATATCATTTAGATTCAAATAAATTCAACCACAGTGTCTTGAGATTGAAAAACACATTTGAAAAGCCACATTAAATCAGTTTATGACATGGAATAGATATGGATAGGCCCCAATTCATCACATACAATCATAATTTTTATGTTCCTAACTACTATGTACCATGACATAGAACCAATCTGATGTTTATTCAATAACAATTTGTAATGGGTATCCCTTCATTGTCAATTTTTGATGAACCCTTCTGGGCCAACGAGACATGTCACCCAAGACAGCCTACCACTTGGTGAGATTGGGAAACAAAGAGAAATTAATATGTATAAATAATGATACATCAATATAAAAAACTGGAAAAAAATACTTATCCATGATACATTCAATGATAATCTACACTAGAAAACCTATAAATATACTGAAAATGGAACTAAACAATTCTCCTTGTGACCATCTGACATCATCAATACATCCTACATTGAAGATGACACCGGATTAGGGAAACTAACATGATTAATTATTTCCACCCATTTCCATGAGTCTTATAAATGAATGAATATAACTAAACAAGGGAAAATTTAGGTATAGAGAATATAACCTAACATGATACCACAAAAATAAATTTTATATGTTCTATAACCAAGAATTCATCTATTTTATCATTAAAACAAACCCAATTTTAAAAATAGTTTTAAAAAATAATTTTTTAATCATTCCTTTGTTTTATATAAATTCGTACAATATTCACCTAATATAGGAATATATCACATATAAATAAAAAACAAGAAAACTATAAATGTGAGAAAATATACTTGTAATAAATCATCATCAGAAAAAACATGTTTAATAGATAAAGAAAATATTTTGGATCATGCATCAGGGAATATATAATATAAATAAAAAATAGAATATAGGAATATTATGTTTCTAAAAAGTATCAATTACTACTAAAATCTATTGAAATAAAAATGTAACCCATATGGGTTTCACACATAGTATGATTAACTATGTCTATTTCTCAATGAAACCAAAGTTCCCAATGTTAATTGTATTCAAAAACATTTCCTAAATCAACGATCACCTGAAAAAACATTTTTTACACAAAAATATATCCTTTTTCATGAAAAAACCCTACATATCAATAAAAACATATAGTAATTTAATAATTAACTGCACTTTAATAGATATACCTACCAAAAGATAGGTTGAAAACTATATACCATCAAGAATGGTGATTGATAAATCACATATCATTCTTCAATAAATAATACATGATAAAAATCATTAAAGGATTGACATAAACCACCAATAGTACTAGAATATAAAAAGAAAATGAATCAAAGACCACATCCATGACCAAAGGCAATGATAAGATAAAATAACACATACCTAGGATATAAAGTTCAATAACTACATGAATCAAATGGAATACAGAGTGATCTGATATAAAATAGATAACCCAAACAAACCAGAAATCACTATAGGGTTATGAGAAAATTTGGTACAATGGATGAAAAATTATTCAGTTGAGAAATGTGTTTGAAACCAATGTACCAAAAGATTTTAAATCATGAATCTATTTTAATGTGTGAGATCCCACTTATTGAAAATATGTGAAAAAAGAAATCATATTTGAATAACATAAATCCTGATCAATGTTTTCACAATGTTAAATAGTTTCACATCCTAAAAATGTATCATGAAATCATGCAATCAATATATCTATATCACATACACCATTCACGATGCGATTGTTACTATTATGATGTGTTCAACCTAGTTAAATTGGTAAAACATTCAAGAAAAATCATATGGATCTCAAATCAAAAGGAACACCCACTAAATCAATTTAAATATTTATATCCTGACACAATTTTTTTAAGGTAAAATATATCCCCAATGTTTATGTCATTCGTCATAGAAAAATCCTTCAATTACTGAGATGACAAAAATTCTCTAAAAAAATTGGAAACCAAAAAATGTATCTCAAATAATTCATGATTGATGGAAACAACGTATTAAATTTTATCTCTGGATAATTTATATTGATTTATTTTATTGAAGGGTGTTCCCAAAATGTTTTATAATGACTGACTTGGGGAAATTATTGACATAATTGTATACCCATTATATATATGAGGTAAATAAATTATGAATTGTTATCATGATTTAATTTTAGTCACCTAGAATATTACCTTATGTCATTGGATTCCCATTTATTTTTCATGGGATTATCATTTTATGATTATTTTTTGAATTTGTAATGATTTCATTATATAAATTCATCTTAAAAACATTTCCATTCTATGGAAAATATATGATGTGATTAATGAAAAATATTTTATTACCTTAGGTAATATATTCTCTAAATATGAAACATTTCCATTTAGAAGGATTTAAGAATACATAACTATTTACATGTGTTACATTGGGTGCGATTAGTGGTAGATTTTGAGTGGAACTTATAAGTATAAATGATCATAGGTGGGATCAAATACTGTCAACCAATGCAATGGTATAAGGATTATATATCTTGAGATAAGTATTTTTTTGTTCACTTTTGTTTCTCATAATCGTGGGAACTAACAGTTTTCCTCAAGAAAGAAATGTTCCATCTACTAGCTATAATGAAAATGAAAAATATCGTTCACAAATGATTCCTTATTATCATGAATTTGTTATGCTTTTATGGTTGATGATTATTGACTTGTGTTTCATAACAATTTTATCTATGTATTATTTTATTCCATGTCATATTTTATTATATATAATCTATGATATAAGAGGTATGAATTGTATTTTACCCATAAGATCATTTAATTTTTACTTATGATAATCAATTATTGTACCTTAGTTTTACTCATTTTAATCATTTGATCTCACACCATTCTTATGTTCCCATTTACATGATATTTGATGACGGTTATAGTGTATATGTATTATATTATGGGTTCTAATATTGGAAAATTATTATAAAATGACCTTTAAGGTTGTCAAATAATTTAGATATGTGGCTAGTCCTAAACAACACTAAACCATCCATTATTCTTATTGTTTAACTATTTGTGAGATCTATTTTTTTTATTTATTTCAATTTTTAATAGTAAATACATTTATATATTAGATCTCTATTGTGTGTGTCATATTATGTATTTGTTATTTTTAAGAACTATATTTTTTATTTTAGTGAATAGGATGAGAGAATCATACTGAAAACTCTATTAATGAGTCTATATATAAAATGGTATCAAAAAATATACATAATGTTTTTAGATGTCATTTCCTAGAAAATGATAATTTTTTATATAATAACATGTGGATATGGATATGGAACAAATTCACAAAGATTTAGTCATCCAAAAATGAAATGGTTGATAATTGAATCAATAATAATCAGATGCATGATGAGTGGGAATATGAATATGTGCCATGATGGAAACTCCTGAGTGGTGTTACATGGTTGAGGAAATTTTATTTATAAACTAAAATGAAGTTTTATATCCCAAAAACATTGAGAGATTAGATGGATAATTATAATATAACCCAACTTAATGTAACCATGGAAAATCTATGATCAAATTATGTTAAACTAAATGAACTATATAATAACCTGATAAATTAGAATAATAATTCATTATGATTGAAATTCATTATATGATGATGAAAATTCCACCATATTTTTAATTATTTCACCCATTTTATCCAATATAGTTTTAGTAATTTATTGAATAAGAAGGAACTATGGGTGTGGTAAAAAATTCAGAGAATGTTTAATGATCAACCTCTACGAATGTGAGCTAAATTATAAAACATTGGGACTATAAAAAAATATATATTATGAAATATGATAAAAACATACTTATAATCAATGTCTCCAAAACACTAATGTAATGAATCAGGGTATCTCATAAGAGAACTAGTGGCGATTGAAAAAAATTCAATATTTTATAAACCAAAAATATTTTAAGAAATGCTAAGGGAACTCCCTCAAAAGAACTAGAGGATTAATAAATTATTACTAAGGGGTTCATAGACCATCAGAAGTCCATTTTGAAATTAACATATTGCTCCGGATTATTGAGAGAAATAGAGTTAAATATAAGGTAATATTAATAAATCAATTCCTTATATGGGGACCTTTGTAATTATCTATTTAAATTCCCTAATCCTAGGAATCATCATGATGTTGATCATCACTAACCTCTAAGACTAGGAGGATACATTAATTACCATTTAATAACTAATACCAAATATTATCCATATATTTAATGTAATAATACATTGAACCCCATATGTATTCATATGTAATTGATATTTTTTTTGTTCGAAATCAAGTAAATCTATGTGGTTTCCTATGATTATAAAATCACCACCCAATTGACTTATTTTCAATGAAATAATATATTAGTATAAGGAATAATTTACAATGAAAATAATATTGGAACTTGTCTTTTTCAAATCATATTATCCTTACATATGAAAAATTTAATGTGATCTAATGATAGATTTGTTTCATCCACACAGAAGAAAAATTTCTTTGTTAATAAAATCCCATTACATATTAATATATGATATTCTATTAATGAAATGATAATGATAAACAAGTTCTAGGGAATAAATTAAATGAGGGCGTTTATACCAAAAAATCGTATTCCCTAAGTAGAAAAAATTTAAATTAAAATCCAATATTTTGAAAAATAAAATTCTAAAGAATGAGATATGATTACAAGGTTTATACGATTTATATCTCTATATAAATTGTATCATATAGAATAACATTAATTTAGATTCCCCTGACTATTTCTATTTGTATATGATACTTAATTTATGGGGAGATAATGTAATACCCATATTTTTTGGATCCATAATCATTATTTTTATTATGATTACACATTTTTATAATTCTCAAGAATACTTATTAATTATTTCAAAAAACATTGAAGACTGATTAGAAAATGATTCATATAGGAAATGACTCACACTAATGATGGTTTACCCATTCATATGTGCGATATTACAAATAAATCAAATAAACCTATGTATTTCACCACATGTATTATTACCGACCTTGAAGTAAATACATCCATTAAAGATGCTTAAATAAATTGGGAATAATAGATAAAAGTACACACTCTTCTTGATTAGGAACTCTAATTGATCATCTCCATCCTTATGGCACACTATTAACCAACCAAAATCTATAATTCCTAAGTCCTCCATTAATTTATAAAGAATTATCATAAATATATAATATGAAATAAGTAGTGTGAATTAAGAAGTATGATTGTAATGAACAAATTATTTTTTATTATATATATAGGAACATAATATTTTCACTAAAAATATTATTCTCAAAAATATGGTCATTGAAAATAGGGGCATTAGAAAATGGTTTTTTGTATTATATCCATTAGTGATAATGATGTCGTGTATTTTTAAGTAGTAATTTTAAAATTATTAGAGTAACAATAAAATAAAAATATAGTTTTAATATTTTTAAAATGCATACATTAATGATTTCTGTATTTATATTAATACTATTTTTTCATAAAATTGGATAATATTTATAGATTTAATTAAAATATATATTTTAATATCAACAAATTAATAATATTAAATTTTGGAATTGTAACATTTTATTGGAATTTTATTTGTAAAATTGTAATTAGAATGAAGGTAATATTTAAATTTTGATAAGTATTTCATATTTTATCCCAACAGATTAAATATGAATCTTTTATACAATTTGAAAAATTGATCTAATATATTATCCTTTTTATGAGAAAATAACCATAAATAAAATTAAGAACACTTAATTTTGATTTTTTTTAATAAATTCATTTTCATTATAATTTTTTATTTCATTAAATATATTAATTGATAAAATTTTATACTATTAAATAGAAAGTAAAATAACAATTTAATTAAAATTTATAAACTAATATAACATGAATATTTGGTTTTTTCTATAAAGATTGATTATTATGTGTATACTGAAAATATCATTGGTATAAATAACAAGAATTTTATGAATTTTGTAATATGTAATTTAGAATAATAAATTTATGAAATTTTTTTTATGAAAAATATATAATATATGTTAAATTATATTTTAAAAATATATGGTTTTAAATTTTAGTATAATATATAATAATTTAGAATTTTTTTATTATTCAAAAAAGAATACATTATACATTTAATATTTTAAACACATTTTTAATCACTTTTAGAAACTAAATAAAAATATAATTAAATTTTTATCCAATATGTTAAAATACTATTTTTTTTACCATTTTTTAGTTGTGAATAATGGATAAATTACAAAGTTAAGACATGTAAATGTGGTGCAAAGCTAAACGGTAAAAATGTATAACCAAAAGGGAAATTGGTCAATATATATATAAAAATGTATTAATTCAGTGGACGAGTCATGTATAGACTTTATATATTATCCTATATATTAATTATAAATCTTTTATCAATTTTTCATTGGATGTAATCTCTGTTGATAAAATGATTAGGTATTTACCAAAATGAGGCTCAACTTGCCTTATGAAAGTAGGCATCTTATCCACACATACTATCAAGCCCAAACACCCATATATTAGACAAAAATATACCCAAAACTATATAAGAAACTACTTGAAACCATAAAGAGGCTTTTCTTCTCAAATTACAATCCTCTAATGGGTTAACCCCCATTGTAATGGATATAACTAAAGCAGCATGTTGTATATTTCTAAATTCTTATTCCTCATTTATTTTTCATTTTGTACAATAATCATTACACATATTTCATTAAAAAAATTCCAAATGATATTTTCAGAGTCATTATAATACTAATTTTTTATTATAATAACATTATAATCATTGAACACCTAGAACATCATTGACTCATTGCTCCCTCTGGTGATTAAGAGAGTTGTCTATGTGTCTTCAGGCATGCATACCAATAAAATAAGGATTCCAACTATATGACATGGTAAAAAATATATTATGGAGAATATTCCCTTTTTAAAATAGTAAAAATTTATGTGAAAAAAAATAAAATAGTAGATGAAATACAGAATCCATATGAATAAAAAATCAATCAAACAAAACTGGGAAATGTTAATCTTAATAAATTCAAATAAGTAAAGAATAATTTAATGATAGGATGAATGTTTCTAAATGATGGGATGAATTTCATAAAAATAACATTATTATAATTATCTAATAAATTCATAAACCACAATTCTCAAAACCCATGTTTTCCTTGCCTCCATGCTTCATCCCATCCATCCAGCAATAAATAAGTAGCATGTATCATTTCCCTTATCCAAATATGCATCTATAAAATATACTAGGATAAATAATGGAGGCTTAGCTTGGGTGTGGGAAAAATTAATTCAGTTTACACCACTGATGCAAAATAATCCAGTTTATGAAATATAGTACATACAAGAAGTAGAATAATAGTGTATTAAATAAATAAATTAAGACTAAATATGTTATAATCCTGATAACCATTGGGTAATGGGTGAACAACCATGGATATCTAATCCTACTTTGGAACTCTACCCAAAAACTATATTAGTGAATGGATCCACCTACATCAAGATGGATCACCTAATTCAGTGGAAGAATATCATTGTCCTTCTTTGACAACATTTAGATCCACCTGCATTTGGACAAATCAACTGAGTCTATGGAACATTCTCAACTTATTTCACTAACTAATGGGGGATCCCATTATATCAGGGCATATAACCTAAGTCTAAGTCTAATTCTCATACCAAGGATGAATCACTCCGAAAATATCATAATCGAGTAGCATATTCCCTTAGAATAACCAGAATATTATCCTCATTCTTATTTGATGCTATCCCACATGCATTCTGTGACCTTACATCCAACTCTTAGGCATCCATCATAATCATATAATCTTTCCATGATACTTATGTATGTGTTCTCATATCTATAAAGATATATTAAAAACGCATACCATTCCCTCAAGTATCATCCAAAATCATGATCCTTTATAAGAAAAACTCAACATAAAAATGCATCCCACCCTCTGCTATGAATCACATCGAAGTCACATAATCTAAAAATCAAAGATAATAATTCACCTGTCCAAAAACAAACAGACCAAATAAGAAATTATAAGAAATAATGATTAATTATCCAATTATCATTTCACTAAATTAATACATTTCAATAATATTAATTCATAATTATTTCCATATTTATATCAAAAATTTATCACAATGATGTGGGCCATATTTTTATTAGCATCCTAGGTAAGTAATTTTATTCAAATTGATGCTCTCTCATAAATCCAATATAACATTTTTTAGGAAAATTAAAAAATTAATCCAAAAATTAATCAATTTTTTAAATTTTTTACAGGGCCCAAATGTCATGCTGATGAATTCATAGTAATGAATAATGTGGGAACACCAATTAAAAGAATATAGATAATCACCACCATGCCGATGGAGTGAATAGTTGTTAAAAATTTCTTATTATTTTTAAGGGATTATCCAATTTATATTGTCTAAATACCTAAACTTCTGGCGTGATCAAACATTTCACATATATTATAAAAAAAAGATCATAGGGAATGGGGTCAGGTTTTGACCACCCACATTGAAAATAGAGATAGAAATGAAAAAATAGAACATCCACTTTATTAATCGTCATAATGTTTTATTTCCACAAAATCCAAAAATTCTATCACCAATGGATCAAGTGGAAGAAAAATAAGAGGAAATCATACGTTGGAAATATTGGTCAGTATTTCTTTGATCCACAGTGGGATGTCATTTTGATTCAATAAAATTCCCAAACATCATCTGTAGTAGGCCAATAATTGGGAGAGAGGTGCGGAAAGTGTCTACAATCGAACATGGAGGTGCATGTATGGGATGCTGAAGGCATTTATTGAAAAGGGGTGTTCTTTTTTAGTAAAAATGAGGTTTTATATGTTTTAAATTGTTTCAGGCACCATATTTACAAAATTTTAATTTATTTCATTTGGTTTAAAAATCGATCACATTTCTTCCATTGTTTTCTGAATTCTGTTCACCATCACTAAAAAAACATAATATATATATTATGTTCCTTGAAATTATATTTCATGAATCATCGTACTATGTGTTTAAATTTTATAATGTTTAAATTAATTCAAGACATGAATTACAGTCATATATTTTAAGAAAAAAAATTTACATGAACAATTAGTTTCATGATGTTTTTTCCTCTATGACCATAACTCACCAGTAAACCCTGTTGAACCCTAGTAACCCATAACCCATCCTAATCCTCTGATTGGAAAGCCATGTTTATATAAATAAAAACACAACGTATGAGTGTTATAAAAATTAAAAATAATTCACACTGAAAAATTATAGGATATTACCACCTCCACACAATATAAAAGCACTTCATTGAGAATCTCCATGAAACACTATGATGTATTGATTAAACAATCCGGCTAATCTTCCCCCACATCAAAATCCCTCTCTCATTTATCCTATAGGATGCACCCATGATTCCACTGTACTCATATAAAAACCACATTCATCCCTATCAGATTACACTATGTACGGTCCACAATATGGATTATATTATAATCAATATACCCCCTCAATATATATATCAACATCATGAAAATATTTCACATAAGAATGGTTATAATGATATATATGAAGTTGTGACATAGGAAAATTGATTTCTAGTGAACTATATAGTTATTGAAATGCTAATTGGTATTCTATTAGACCAACCCCATCCATAATATCAATCATCCTCGAAATCCTGGGGTTCATCTTCTCATATTTTCTGATATGATGTTTCCAAAACATAGGTGACACATAAAGAAAACCATGATGACCAATCTTAAACTCTTAATGTCATCCCCACTTCCTAATGTATTATTTCATCTTTCATAAATGATCTGTAACCAACTTTTGATAAACTAAATCTGATCATATTTAACCTATGCATGAATAGGTCCAACATGTGATGAATAAAAAACCATGGATGAATAAATAAGAAAATGGAATGGCCTACTATACAATTAAATGAATGGTTCCAGGTGTATCTTTGAATGTATGTTTTTATTGTAAAAAAATGCATGACTTCCAATTGATAATCCCAATAACCATAGATATAAAAAAATGCTCATAATATTTCCTCCAAAATATGAATAGTAAACTCATATTGAATATCGGGATAAGGAAGGGTGTCTGTACACATAAGAACTATTCATTCCAATTAATTTTAAATAGTGTTACATAATTGAGACAAAAAATGATAATCATGATTAGAAATAGTTCTCATCAGAAAACCATGAATCTAAACTATATCTCAAACACAAAGACTATATAAAACATTAGTGGTGAAGGTCTTACTATAAGTGAAGAACTGATAAATATTCATCAGTTGATCCTAAATCCCCCATAAGTAAACATTCATGTGAGTTGTTAGGTGTAATACTACCCAAAATATTCATTGAGACACCATCCCATTTCCATTTCATAATGTGTAGAGGATTTAATATCCTAGTATTCCTCTTCTTCTCATTTTCACATCTTTATTGGTGAAACATCTCAACATAAATCTTGAATTATTTTTTTCAGTCATGGCCACCAATACTATGTATGGGGATCAGGATACATATTTTTCATGCCCAAATGTACAACACATCTATAATAAAGAATGTCTATTTTCATCAACAAAAATAATTTTAGAGGAAACCATACTCATCCATCAAAATTAAACAAATATTCTCTAATATAAAACCATTATAAATGTGTCTCTCCACTATATCTGTTTTCCATTTGGTACAAGACCCTGGTATTAGATAATTTCTTGGTCTTAATCTGATCACAAATCATGTGTCTGATTGATATCAATGTCATAGCCACTAGTTCCTAGAACACCAGAACACACACACACACACACTCACACACACACATAGATATATATATATATGGGTTTTCCAAGAATTTCATCACCCTACACTCATTTCATGATTCATAGATAGCATATTAATCTTCATAATCAAGGGATCCTAAATGATAATTCCCTTAAAAGGTGTGTATGAAAACTTATAATCAAAAGAATATGAATTCTCCACCAATCATCCTTTCAAAAGGTTTAGGTCTCCTTATAAAATGAATTACCTGACAATATTCTAATTAGTTTACACCACAAACCTCTATCCTTCAATATTTTTGTCTCTATCAAATCATGGCATGGACTAGTGCTACAAAATTTAGTTTATCAGTGGTATAATTCCACTCATTTGGTATTTGATTTCTAGATCCATGAGAAACCACTCAAACATCCTACATCTGAACTACACCATATCCTTCTTTGGATTCATCATAACACATGGTATTATAATTACCCATCACAATTAATGTTAATATATGTCATTAGGTCAGTAGTCTCTTCAGATCAAGTAAATCTCTCCAACAAGGAGATTACCAAACAAACAACACATCTTTCTAGGTCATCTTAAACCTCTATACTAGAATACATGAGAACTCCTATATGAAGAACTAGTAATAAACATCTAGAATAATAAAATTAAAAATCATGATGAAATTCATGGGTTGATCTCAATATACATTGGATAAAACCTAACCAGGGACACTCACCCTCTATCCTCTAAAAATCATGGCTCATGAACTTCACTCTATCAATATAGAATCTATATTTGTATAAAAAGTCATAAATCTGATTCTCTCTATGTGTACTCAAGACAATGTCAAAATGTTGGGCATTATCATATTAAGAATGGGAGTAAAATATTTTTTCCTCAACCAATACTACTAAGAACTGATCATTGGAAGAATGAAATATTTGTCTCATCATGCCCATGAATACATCTATTGTGTTCATCGGACCAAAAAACATCACTACGAAGTCATATAACCAATATCTTCTAAAAAAGATTTTGAGGTATTTCTAAATGTCTGACCCTCAACAGGTGGTACCCTGAACCCAATTCGTTCTTGGAGAAATTCGTTGAACCCCTCATATGATCAAAGATATCAACATTGTGGGGTAGGGGATACGTGTTCTCGAACTCCATCAAGTTCAACATTCTATAATCCACACAGAAGTGAAATGTATCAGAATCCTTCATGGTGAAAAGAAATAGTTAATTACTTAGAGATGTACCATTTTATATGAAACCATTATCATCATAGTCCTCCTAATAATCATTAAATTCATGAATATCTGTGTTTTTATCCTATCATGTGGAATTGAATCTTTATCACCCCGAGAACCAACTATATCTTGAACTAAATCTCCTACTCATATGGAAACTTTATATCTATTCTTTAACAACTACCTAAAAATAGTCCAATGATGGAGTAAAATTATCATATTTTATTCATCCATCATTCAGAACAAGACCTGATATATTATCTAGTTGTGAATAAATTTTCCTTGATTTTTTCATGCCTGGCCAGCATAAAAATCCCACTCACCTATGGGAGTATAGTTTCCACATTACAGAGATAGAAATTCAACACTCTAATGATAAATATTGGTATTACACTTATATTGATCTATCCAATCAATACCAAGATTCAAATTTTGTCCTATCATTTTCAACACACGAAATCCTAATGGATATTATAGACACCAATTTCTATTCATCACCCCTTTCAATTATTAATATCATTTAAACACACACTAAATGGAATGTCAATGGAAATAACACCATATATTCTCTCCACATTGAATCCCAAATAATTTTCAGTTATAATTGAAAGAAAATAATTCTATTGTTTTTTATCAAACAAATTAGAATGTATGGATGATGATAGAAGAATCATTCCTATAATGATAGAAGTTATATCAAACAAACATTCCAAGAAGATTTTAATGCATGAAACTAGTTCATCCATCTGCCCTAAGCTCCATCATGACCCCCCTACATTGTTACCTCTGAGTGGAAGTACCACTAATTCACTTGGGTACCATGATCCATACGTCAAGTTATTTTTCAAGTAGAACTCCATGTACTTGTATTTTTAGGGGTACCTGAGACTCTTCTAGGATTAGGATTATATCATGAATTCTTCCACTTCCCTTTATATAAAGTTCACTAAAAAAAATTCTGTTCATCAAATTTTATTTAAATATGACACCCTATTGAGTTTTAATGAAAATTACAGACACTTGTGGACCATCATACCACACTAAAATAATTTCACAAAGCTATGATATATTGGTACAATTCCACTCCCATGAATTATCTACCTCCTATTTACCTTGAGATATCTATAATAGAAACAGTTATTGAAACCGAAATAAGTGTTTTTTCATTTTCATACTTAAACTGCATGACCATAACATGGTTTTTTATTCATATTCCATTTTTGTTATGTTATCCTAATTAATCATAACTAAATGGATTCTCCAATGATATAAATTCCCCTATGACATAATATCATTGTTAATCCCATCCTAAAAATTGATCACCCTGGCGATCTCATCAGCTTCTATGTATGGTAAAAAATAATACAAGTTTGTGAAACATTCAATAGAGTCTATAACATACATTCACCCTACAGAAAATTCATGAAATCATGATCCTTATCATCCCTCCACATATTATGATAAAACTGAAATGTATTTTTCTCAAAAATTAAATTGCTGGATAACTCTTCATACTACCTAGCATGCTCAATAATGTATCAAAAATTCATGGTTGTTCCATGATGCATATATGAATCAACATTCACATTTATTTTTCTGGAGGTGTCTTGAAGTTCATGAATATTCTCCAGGCTTAATAAAATTGATAATTTTTTTTCATTTTATGGGTAAGGGGTTTCATGTCAATAGTTTTGAAATTAGTGCAGGCCTAGGGAAACTCTCATATCAATGAAATTATAGGCATTTCGAATAGATCCAATACTTAAAAAATACTATGAAAGTATCATTAGCTTCATATTTATAAGATAAATAATCAGCCTCAAATTTTCCTTCACTCCAAGTGTGCCCAACATTTCTTCCATGATCCCGGAACCTCACCCCCTTTCTAATGAAATACTCAAACTCCTGTGGGGCCATATCTATTCCATGAAATATTCCAACATAATATTTGGAATCAGTTCCTAAAATCTTGAGACCGATGATAGAATATTTAGACAATTTTATCCCCTAATAAAATCACTTACATACACTCCAAGGGAGCTATAGGTTCTATAGTAGATGCTAATGGGAAAATTTACAGATCGCCTTCAATTCGTGACCATCCCTCCACCTCTCATGGATCCTAGTACACATGACCCATACAGATTTTCTATTATCCTAGTTGTAATAGTGTTATATTATATCCATGCCCCTATTCTGTTACATAAATATGTGTCTTCTAAAATAACCATTCATAGAATGAGTTTTATGAGAGTTAAATTTGCATACCCATTATTACAGAGACCCCCTAACTGAGCCACCATAGATATTTTCACCTCCTAGATGTAGGACTAGGAATAACCCCATCCTTTTATTTATTATTATGTGCATCCATAATTACCTAGCTCAACATAGGGAATACAATGTTTGGGCCTTCATCTCATCACTATAAGGATATATCCTCTTGAACCAGTTAGGTAAGAAATATTTCAAGGATTCCCCACCATTGTCCACCCCCGTGAAGGACTCCATAAGATTTGATATTCTAGTCTCAAGATAAATCATAAAAAAGAGATTAGAGCATGAATCCTACCGTGGAATAGAATAATACCATTATTGGGATGCTAACTATATCAAATTATTTTCTATGTAAACCTCTATCTGGAGGTCCTTGTTCCACAAACCCTATATAAGAAAATTCATCGTCATCAGAATCCATTTTCACATGAGGATATATTCTCATTTATCATTTTCATATCTGACAATTAATAATTAACATAGATCTTTTCATTGAAATTATCCAATTTTGATAGAGATAGAACACTACTATCATGGTTGTATGATATCACAATGTTTTAAAACACATCCCGATCCTACAAATAAGGTATAATTTGATTAAGACTCAGGTGAAGAAAAGAATCTTTGAATATTATATCTAGACTCATACATCTAGGGATGAATTTATGGATATGGCTTCAATTATCCATCTAGTAGCTAATCTCTCCACACACCACCACCCATAATATATTATAATCCACATCCACTAAAAGTTATCATCATCATTATAGTAATAATAAACCGATTCTTCAAATAAGTAGACCACTAATTTCATTATTCTCTATAGATGTGTTTCATGAATCTCCAACATAGAGACTTCCCTTCAATGATTACCCACGCTAGATCAACTTTCAAGGAATTTGTTGATTAGGTTAACTCCCCCATCTTCAACTGGTCTAGGAAATCTCCTCTTACCCACCCAATGAAACCTACTAGTATCATTAAACTGGATCAATCAAGAACTTGGATTCCAAGTGGCCTACCACCCTAGGGAACTCAGTTGTATTCTAGAACTGAAACTCCATCATTATCTCATACATCAACTGTGTGGTGAAAAAAGTATCTTTTTCTAAGGTTCTCATCACCCTTAGCAAGTTGTCATGAACCCTAACATACATCAGATCCCCATGAGATATTAGAAGCATTATCTCTGAAATATAAGTAGTATTATGATTTCCCACTAATGGTGATCAATTTGAAGATGACAGTGACACTTTTTCGAACAAGAAAAAAACAATCCATAGGGAATAGAATTTACACAAGTTCCTCCTAGTTGGTGAAAAAATAGATCCATTAATTAATACTATCTGTATACATGGATTAACATGATAATTTTCATAACATAAAATTTCATTTATTATGTTATTCATCAAATGTAACATGTATCTCATTTCACATTTCATATTGGAAAATATATCACATGGATAATATATGTATCTATCATAAATAATTTATTTTAATATATATACTTCTATTATTATCATGATGAATGCGTACTCATGTCGTTCCACATCATGCAATGATTCGAAATATCATTAAATAATAATATCACCCAAAAGGTTAATCACCCTTGGTGAAATAATATCATTCATAATATAAGAACACCATGAAAAGTAACTCAATCTAGAGGTACTCAAAATTTCACAAATTCATTATTCTGAAACACTCATACACAAAATCATTACCAAGTCATAATACTTCCATGTCTCATTTCCACTAAATCCAAATATAAATTAAATTAATATGTAACATGAGAATCTAATTCCACTTTGTAACATCCCATGCCACGTGCTCCCTCATGTGACTAAACAAGTTTTCTATGCGACCATAGGAGAACCTCCATGTACAACAGATGATGATGACTAATAGTGATGGTTTAAAGATTGTAGTGGGGAGGTTATAACCTCTTTTAATGAGTTTCAATAAAATATTAATATTATATTAGAGTAGGTAAAACAATAGAATAAATATAAATAAAAATCAAACAAACTAAACTGATAAGGTTCTATCTGAATAAATCCAAATAATCAAAGAATAATGTAATAATAAGATGATTATATATATACTCGATGTGATGAAAATCACAAATATAAAATAAGAAGTAGATTAAAATAAAAAATTTGTAACCCTAATCCCGAACCCCATGTCAGTCCCATCACTAATCATCAACCCTTCCAGCTAGCTATAAATCAAAAATATTATTCCATTACTTTTTCAAAACCAACATCGATAAATTCATTCTAGGCACCAATATATGGTCCATCCAAATTTTGAGTTTTACTTAGTATGATTCGCCACCTTATTTAAAAAAATTTAGTCTATTAAATATATTTCATCTATTAAAGTAATTATTAGGGTAAATATTAAATGATTAATACTAATCATATATAACCCCACTAACCCATAATGGAATGGGTGATCTCCTAAGGCCTAAAAAGCCTTATTTTGATATATTACATGTATCTATTCTTATGGGTGGATCCTCTTGCACCAATATTGACCACCCGAGTGAGGGGTATAATATTTCTATGTATCTCGGAGTCGATGTAGTTCTTTATTCTTCTGGACAATCAACCAATTCGTTAGAATATTCTCACTATGTACCGTTCACAAATGGTGGATCCTCCAACCCTAATATAGTTCACCAGATTCAGTGTTTCATTATCTTAATGAGTATTACTCTCCTAGAACATTTCATTAATTAATGGCAACAACCCTCAGGTAAACAGGAATCTAACACATAAGAATACTAATATATCTCCCTCAGACATTATGTTACTATAAATCAAGCCCTTAAGAAGCCAACGTAATCAAATCATACACCCTTGGGAATCTTGTAACTATTATCCAAGCCTAATGATTACCAAAAAATATTCAGCAAGACATCATGCGTCAATAAAAATCATGATATTTAACTTTACAAAATCAACATGACAAAAAGTATCCCACCATCAGGTATCAATCACATAAATCCCACATAAGATCAGAATCTAAGAAAACTAAATTGTAAACATAAAAGAACAAATACTTGATATTTGATTATAGTTCACAATTATTTTTGTATCAACTAATCATTTTTGGAGAAAAGTTATTTCATTAATTCATGTTCATAGTTATTACCATAATTATATTCAATTAGTATTACCATGATCATTGAAATATGCTTCATATCATGAATGACAATAAATTTTTACAAATGTGATTATGTCTAAAGAAACCACTAACAAATGTTCCATTACAATTCCAAAATGAATTGAAATATTAGTCAATTTGTTGAGTTTTTACATGTCACTAGTGACTATTATTCCATGCCATAGTAAGGATAAAATTTGACACACCTATTGGGTCGAGACACGTCTCGATCTCCCTATAATAGACCCAATTATACAGAATGATTGTTTAAAAAATGTTTTAACTATAGGTTATGGAAAATACAATTTATTTTCGTGAATGGATGGAGTCTCGATGTGAGACCACATATAAAATGTATAATAAATAATCATATTTTTCAGAAATGGGTATGGTTTATACTACCGAACTAAAAAAAGAAGAATGCGATGATAAAATCTCATGTCCACTATAGATATAAAATTCTATTATCATTTCAATGAAATCTAGAAATGACAAGAACATATGATAAAGAGGAGGATGTAGAAGAAAAAGGCTTACATTAGAATCATAGTTTATATATTTAGTATCCAACGTGGTATCACATTCATTGCAGAGCGGACCCCCATACAATATCCATGATAGGCCATTATTCATGAGAGGGGTGTGACAAGAATCTCTATTCAAAGACAAAGGTGCATGGATTGTCTACAGAAGCTCTTCAATGAAGATAGAGGGGTGTCCATTTTATGAAAATAATATTCTAGATACATTTTTAAAAGGCCTGAAGTAACATTTTCTTGACATGAAATGATTTCACAACATGTAGCTATCAATACCTCTATTTTTTTCCCAAATACATTTTTCCATCATAAAAATATAAAAAAATATTAAAAATTTTGACGTTTTTTATTATCATTTCCAATTTTGAAAATTATTTGTGGTGTGAATTAATGTAGTTCATGAATTAATCTAACCCTGTCAACCCAAAAAATTCAAGTTAATAATTAGGTTCACATCATATTTTATTTATGTATCTAGAATTAACATCTTAACCTTAATGCACCAGTACAACAAATAACTTATCATAGTCCTCATTTGGTTAAACCATTTTTAAAAAAAGAAACCCTAACTCAAGAGTGGAAGAAAGAATTAAAAAAATACATAACGATAAAAAATTTATCTTAAATCACCCTTCCCATTTCCTTTTATTATTGAGAAAATTGTTTTTTTACACTAAACTAACATCTACACAAAATTTCATGTTTAATTTTTGATAAAGGAAAAAAAAATTATTTAAATAAAATTTAATATAATAAATATTTATTGTATTTATAATATATTTTCAATTCTTATATGATATAAAATATTAATTATTTATCCCATTATATAGAAAAAATCATCAAACCTCTTAATGTGTGGACTCCAACCACCATACGAAGATTGAATTTTTTTCTAAATATAGTTACAAGGATAGTAAAGAGAATGGTATTAATAAATTAATAGTTTTTTATGATTTCAATAAAGTTATTTTATGAAACTTTTGACTACAAATTAATGATATTATTTTTAAATGATTATTGTAAATTGATTTCTATAAATCAATTGTGTTAAGAGAAAAATCATTAATTTATTTTCTGAAATTTATTCATATCCATTGCAAATTATTAAAAATTATTTATAATTTTAATATATCATTCCAATAAAAAAATATTATTTAATTAAGGTAGAAGTGTATTAATAATGCAACAATATCTCCTCTAAATCTTCAAAAATAACTGTATGTTCATGTTTGGGTCAATTTGACCACCAACATTAATACTTTTATGATATTATGTCATAGATGATTATAAGAAAATAGTTACTATTATTCAATAATATAAATAAACAAATAAATACATATATATATATATATTGTTTTTTGAGGGATCTATATTTGATACATTAATATTTAACTCATTAATTTAATAATCACACTCATGAGGATAAAATTACAATAAACTATTTTTGATTTCATTTTCTATGATATATTATAATTTAATCATGAAAAGAAAAATTAAATATTGTAAATAATTAAAACTCATCAATTATATTAATTTTAATGAAATTATGATGATAAAAAGTTGATGAAGATTCTGTAAGGGTGTTACTCCTACATAACAAATAAAAATACTCATACCCAAAAACATTAGATCTACAAAATCCTACAAAACATAATTATTTTCCGTTAAGGAAATTATTACAAATGAAAATTATAAATAATTATATTTGTGAATATGATTCAGAGATATTTTATTAAGAAAGATATGTTCTATATATAGGATGTAGGGTGAATTTTAATAACTTTGAATAAATGTATAATAGTTCATTGTCTAAAATTATGTTTCATGAGATTATTTCTTTGTTTAATACAGGAAGCATATCATATGGAATGATTAATACCTAATGACTTAATTTTACTATATTCTTAGGGTTTAATTATCTATATAATTATATTTATTTAAATTTACATATATATGATAGATAATAAAATTTATCGTCTTCTTGATCAAAATATTACTCAAATGATAAGCATTTTGATAATAATATTATTATCAAATAATAGTTTTTTCAAATATAATGTATATAGATAATTTTTATTAACTAAAAAACCATTCATCATTTCCATTGTATATTAGCGGTGTTATATATATTCCCTCGATATATATTTTTCTATTTTCTATTTTTATGGAATGTTATTCTTTTTGGTGAAATAGACTGCAGCTCATCTTTTCGATTAAGGAACTCACATTTTATATGTCTCGATTCATTACATGATTTTGAAAAAATAAATATATCCAATTTAATAATATATTATTTTTATTTTCTTATAACATTTAATTAAAGAAATTAATTTATTTAATTATTTTTTATATGGGTTGTTTTGATTAATGCATAAAATGAATAATTTTTTATCATTATTTCTGTGAACACATATTTCCCTTATATATTCCATTTTCTAAGATATATTCATGAATTATTATCTTGATTAAATAGTATATATTTGAGGGATATGTTATTTTATAATAAATACTTTAGGTTTTCATGGGATATAAAATTACTATTATTGATGAAATTATTATTGATTTCCTCTTGTGAATTTTTATGAATTCCTTTATATTTACATGTGTTATTTATGTTTTGTTGAATGAATCCTATTTTGTTTATGTTCATTGTTTATCAAATAAATGTGACGTATTTTAATTTTTTAATTTTTAAGATAAAAATTTTATTTCAATACGTTTGTATGATGTGATAAGAGATTGATTTCAGGTGGGATTCATATATATTTTTAATTATGGGTTGGGTCATTTAAATACCCAAAATGTATTTTTAAAAAATTTATATCCAATGATTTATATATTCTATAGTAAATGTTACTTACTCTTAAGAATGGGAACTGATGATGTCGATCCAGATATTAATGATACCAGTACAAATAACTAAACTACAATTAAATGATGATTTAAATTTTTATACTTATTTAAATAATTATATTAATATAACATGGTTTAGATTAATTAATTCATGGTCCCACAGTAGTTATATTTATATATAATTTTATTCTATGATTTATGAAAAATAATTTTTTTGGGTATGAATCATTTTATGTATCTTGATTATACACAAATGGCTATCTTATTTTCAAATACATTATTGGATTGTTATCTTTTGTGTTTACACATAATCACTATATGTGAACTCCTATTTCTTATAATTTATTTAACCAAATTTATAATGATTATTTAAACAGTTAAAAACACTATAATGGAGTCTTGTGTTGATCAATTATAGAGAAATGCTCACCATGGTAGTAAAACAATTTACCTATGTTATTATTTCCCAATGACACTAAAACTTCTATTCTTGGGATTGATTCATTTTTTTAGTGGGAATGTTTAAAAGTAAGCACATATATAGGCTGTGTAATAGTATGTATCCATGACTTCACCTATGCACATGTATTCCTACTCTTGTTGTCCCATGTCGGTGTGTATAATGAATAAGGTTTGGATATCATATGTCTCACATAAATCCACCTAAATTGGACTATGATTTGATGCTCAAAAAGTTTCCAATGGTATTTTGTTATTTTAATTGAATAATTCCTAGAGAATTTATTCCTAGAGAAACATAAAAATAATAAATGAAAAATACTATAAGCCATGATCTTGGAATGAATTCAAAATAAATGAGACTTTTTACAAATCCTTCATAACTTAATATTTAAATGGACATATATATTAATTTTTCATCAAAATAATAAAATTAAAAACTTCTCATATCATGGTTGGAAGTGTGACACACATTTTTACATTAAATATGTTTCTAAAAAAATCTATGAAATCGTCTAAAACATATTTAAATATTTCATGAAATATATTTGATAAACCTGAATTAACTTATTGGATTTCCATTTTCTACAACATGTTTCTTCTTAAAAAATTTATCTTATCTCTTCAAAAAAGAAAAAACAATGGAATTGGTCTCATCAATTTCAACCAAGAATAGTACTCCAAGACATTATCCTTCGAAATAACTAAACATGTTATTCTATAAGTGTCAAATATGTAATTTAAAACGTTTGTTACTGTAACATCTATATGAAATAGAGCTTATAAATCCTTTATAATAATCCATGTAAACACATTACATCATATATAGAAATATGGATTCATTAAAAATCACTCATGAACATTCGGTAGAAAATTATTTCATTAATAATTTTTAAATTTCATTGATCACAAATAAGTTTATTGGAACAATTATATCATTTTCACCCACCTAACTATTTCAATCCTCATATGGTTGTTCAATTATTTTTCATATTAATTATGTTTAATATTTTCATAAAACCATCATCTTCATAATTCAAAAATATATATTGAATTTAACTCCATTTCAGACTATTTAGGAGATAATTCTTCAACTTTTCATACTAATTGAAATTATCAATAATTTAACACAATTAATCATCCACATGGTTCTTAATATACTGATAATTTATATACAAATGTTCTATCCAAATTATTCTTCAATCCCCAACAATTTATTTTATTATAATTCCAAAAAACATCACTTTCAACTATAATCACTATTCTCATTAGGATCACACCAGTTTGTTTTTATTCTATTCATCCCCATGTTGAAAATAAATTCAATATTAATATATCTTGATATTACATTGTTATTGAGTAAAGGAATTTCAGAAATAAAATCATTTTCCATCCATATCAATAAATTTCACCTTAATGGATATTATCATCAATAAATTAATTATAAATCATGATTTTCATGATGGAATGCTAACATCACTTTTCAAAAAGAAATTTTTCCAAAATTAATCAAAAATAAATATATGTCATTAATTATTATTGGATAATTAAGAAGTGACTAACCAAAATATAAAATGTGTGTATAGTAATTAAATCTGTAACACCAACTCAAAACACCTTACATAGGGGGTTTTATAAGATTTTTTTATAATCTATTACTTCCAATATAATGAATATATTAAAATAAATTAAAACCCAAAGTAGTTATCTCCCTATTCACATATAATTTCATTTATAATGTAATAATAAATCTCTCACATTTAATGTTAGAGTAACTTTTTCTTATAAATATATTAGAGGATACCATCATCATAGATGGAAAACATCCATTATTAGAATTTTATAATTTAGAAAACCACCTTCATTTTGAATAACGACAACCGAAATTTTAATTATTCGAATTTTTTAAGAGATCATTAGTTTTCTTATTGTCAAGAATTTAGGATTCTTCAATATAACCTAATATATCTCTATAACCATTGATTCTATATCATTCAACAGGTTGCAATATTTTTATCATATATATATATCAAAACGCACTTTAATATCATTTCCCCTCTCAATGTATTCTTTATAAATCTTATTTATTATGAAATGCACCCAATGAGTTATTATGGTTGATAAAAATTGATGTATTGTGAGTAAAGAACTTTATTCCAATTTAAATTATATACACCAATGATGATATCCCTCTTGGTGTTTTGATATTTTCATCTCACTCATTTCATAATGTATCCCTTTGAATGCATGCATCATTTTTAATTCCATAAATAATTAAAATAAAATTTACACGTGAAGGAATATGGTTGTTCCACTATTGAATTTAAATTAGAGAAAAGATATTGATAGATTTTTCTCAACATAATAGCACAAATAAAATTCTCCACTTTTCATCATGTTATGACCCTCGATTTCCAGAACACATATCTCATTATGTAACATTCACTTTCTTTTACTCCCATATATCAAATTTTGTGGCTATTTATTTTTAACAACATCTTAAATGTTACATTATTTTTTATGTATTTATTTCATATTCCTTTCAACCCCTGATTTATTATTCCAAATATTTATACATAAATTTCGAATATGATTATATTTATTTATATCTATTAATTTATTCTACACATTGTCCATTTTTTTACAATACTTCCTATATAAATGTGTCAGTTTATATATTAAAACATCTTGTTTCTATAGTAATATAATGAAATTTTATGGAATGAAACAACCTTATTTTATCATACCAAATAATATGATAAATTTATTTTGGTAACAATTTATTAGAAACATACAATTTATGTCAGCTTATTCATCGATATTTTAGTCTTCAAACATATTTTTTTCATCATTAATATATTTATTTAAATACTTTTACATTGTTATTACTTTTATATTTAATATTAAATAATTTCTAAAAAGATACATGATATATAATATCCATCATCAATAAAATAATCTCATTTTCCTTGAAAAATAATAAATTTAATCATTCAATCTTTTTTTTCTTTTATATATATATTTGGTTTACACACTAAATGAGTGGCATAATTATTCTTCATCTGATCCATTTTTATCTTGTGTAACCTTATTTGTTATTAGAAATTGTATAATATTTGGTAGGTTTAACCAAATTAAATTCCTCATAATGAAATAATTCCTTAAACTTTTCATTGGATTCCCCGTGTAATTCAAATATCGTTGCATTATTCATATTTACAGTATTTTATGTTTTTTCAGTGAAAGGTATGATTTTACATAATACACAATTTAACCCTATTTAATATATGAGATTAATTTGAGTACAGGGAATAATATGTTATGGAAATAATTTATTGTACTTTTTTCTGATCATTCTATAATAATAATATCAATAATATTGCACATCTCCCACAAAGATGAAGGTTAGTCGGCAATAATAAAATTATGTTGTAGTTTAAAATTTTCATCTATTGGATGAAATCTAGATAACCAAATGCTCTTTTTTATATTTTTAAAATACCTTAAGGGTTATTTTTTATGTCATATTATAATGTTTAATTCCCCATTTTTAATATGAATAATATTTGTAAACTAAACTCTTCAAATATCCTAAATTTGGGAATTGATATATTTTGAAACATGTTGTTACCTTATTCTGTGATCTATAATTGGATTAAACATAATATATTTTTAATAATTTTATAAAAAAAGAATAACTATTTTTTGAATTGGGAATCATTCGATAAACTATTATGAAATAACATTCCATTTACAATTTCTAAATTGTTCGGGTTGATCCTCTTCTAGATTTCTGAATTCAACTTTATTTTCAAATAATTTTATGGTTAGGGTAAGAATAAAAACCTTAAAATATAATAATAACTCTTCCTTTTATTTTTAATTATCTAAATATGATATTTACGAAATAAATACATCATATGAATGTATTTTTTTGGAATATTTATTATTTAATTTTTTATTACCTACGATGAATTCTCATTATCAAAAAATGGATTATTTAATTATTCAAGTGCGTCAATCCTCTCCATAAAAAGTCAATTAATCAAAATATTCTGGGAAAAAATACTTTAAATTACTTCTAAAACATGTAAAATAAATCATGGAAACATTATTCTTATTTTATATTAGAATAATAAATTGGACTCATAATATTACACTAAAACATTAAAAATAAATCATTCTCCATTTTTGTAGATAAATCATAATGCATAGAATTAGAATCATGACCTTTTTAAATATAAAAAAATATAAAATGGAAGACTTGATTATGGACATGAAATGATTAATAAATGGAATTAGATTACAAATTTTCATAATTTTAATGGAATTATAATATTCACTCTCTTACTATTGATCTTCTTAAAATAAAATTTTTAATAACATACCAGATTTATTACCATTATGTATTGGTGATCCTATTTGATTTTCCTCTGAGAAATTATCTTTAATAACATCATTTCCTCCCCCTTCTACATATATCCAAATATTATAGAAAAATAATAAATTTTTTATTAGTACGAGTAACATTATTTATAAGGACCATGGCTTAAAACATTACATAATTTTGAATTAAATGAATAATTCAAATTGAGGGCCTTTTCTTGTTTAAGGTTTTAGAGAACTAAGCCATAAATATTTCATATCAAGGTGAATATTACATGTAGACACTACTACTCAGTATCTATATTTTTCATCTAATAAAAATCTTAAAAAGAATCGTCTCAACTTCTATTTTTTAGACAAGATGACTTTTCCTTAATCCCATACAAGACTCTATTCATCATTATGACTCGGGGAAAACATTTCTAAAACGTGGGATGGGAATAAAATGCTCAGTAAGGGTTATAATATAAGGAAAGGATACATTTACCCAATAATAAATAAAAATCAATGAAACCATACTTTTCAATCATGAAAAACCTCATGAAATCATTTGATTTATGAATAACATATTGAAATCATAAATAATAATGGTAAATGTTTCCATACAAAACATACTTACATTATAGCTATCACAGCTTCATCGGGAGTTACATTGGAATACCCATCAAATTATATTCCCATGATCTCCTTGGAGAAACATTAACATTTACCTCTGTCACGTTACCCAACACATTGGGGAGCTATCTCAAGCTCACCCGGCCATAGATTATCACAGAACCACCCTTATACATAAAAAATACCCATGAATAGTAACCTAATCATAACACATAAAACAAGAATAAATTAAATATGACATTTCCACATTTCAATCACAATATATCGTTTCATGATACTGATGTCATCAATGTTTATCAAACCATTTTCAAAACCATTTAAAACATTTAATTAAAATATTTTTGATTCAAAGTGTCCCATACAACATTGAATATCTTACAATAATTAAAATAATAAAACATTAATGCCTATATAAACAAATCCTTCAAATAATTTTAAAAATATGGAAATTAATGGGAAATAATTAGATGAATAAACCTTTAAAACATTTAAAACAATATTTTAGATAAAGAGTTCCTAACCAAATGAGAGATGTTTGAAAACAAATAACTGATGAATAAAATTTAATTGAAACATTTTAATATAATGATAATATAGGTATTCATGATATATTATTCCAAAGGACAGTAGATACACCATATAAATGGGGTATTGTTCATAACATCAATGAAGTCTCAATAGAGTGTAAATTGAGATGAAATCCATTATAAAGATGTTATCCATAGATTAAGGATAAATCAATTATATAATTATGTTTGAAAAATATAAATACAATCAATAAGATTTTATATTATGTTTAAAAGAATTAGATGTCATTGAAACATATTCATATCATGACATAATCATCAAGTAGAAGTGTAACCTAAATAATTGAAATTTTGATAAGAAGTTCCCTTACAGAATTTTGACAGTACATCGACATCACTTTAAAATTTAGAAAAAAGATTTCAGGGGAGATAAAAGGTTATCTCATTACTTTGAAATAATATTTATATCAATATGGATTTATTAGAACTTATCCCAACATAAGAATATGTAAATTAAACAACATAACAAAAAATATTTCTTTTAAAAATAAGTGGGTGAAAGGTTCCCTTATCGATTTGGTAACATATGAAACATACATCACATGATAGAAAGATCATGAAATTGATATGTAATTACCCATAAATTAAATCTTATTACAAAAACATTTAATAATTGGCATCACATACACAACATAGAAGAAGATAGTGGAAAATATAACTAGAATCTCATGGGAACAAAAAGTGACATGAAAAATCATTACCACGTGGTAATCAATTGAGTCGTAAGAAAAAAAGGTAATAACAAAAAAATGAATCACATAATAATATTAAAATAATGATAATCATGATAATATATATGAAATTGTAGTATATAATACACCAAATTCAATAAATAAGTGGCAAACAATGGAAATCTGATGGAATTAAATGTGAGATAAGGAACCCCTTACCTCGTGTCTGAATTGACTCAATTGTTATGTAATCTAATGAATAATAAACTAAAGTTAATTTATAATTTCATTAAAAAATTTCTAATTTTTTTTAATACTTTTATATAAATTATTACCTTGCAATAGCAATTAGTAAATTTTTTTATTTCATATCATACATTTTTTCGATGTTAGAAACTTCAGTTAAACCTAAACTTGTTGTAATTATAAATTGACCATGTGGTCGAAATTACAATATCTCCAGCATTATATTCATGATTTAGATATAATATATATCATATATATCCAGTATATTTATGTATTTATAATATTACATAACTTTTGGAGATAAGAAATGAAATGCACCGTTTGTGGAGACGGTAAGTCGTATATATGCATGAACACTACTTTCATTTCTATTTCATATTTAAAGGAATGAAAATATTATGATACAAAGTTATATTATAATTACATTATAATATAATATATGATACATAATTTCATTAATGAAATCCTTTATATGTTCCATGTCTGTCATGAATGAAATATATCACATTAAAGGGCCGGTAGTCCGCACTTCCTCAAATGAAATTATCATATTTACACATATTAGAAAGAATAGAGGTATGTTGGTAAATAAAAATTACATAAGCATATAAAAAACATAAAAATAATATATATCATATATAAATATAGTTCCATCATAATGGCCACTATAAGAGGTGGTAGGAGAATATTGAACTATCATCATTTGTGAGGCAGTAGTTCGTCGTCCAACGAAATAGTATGTTCCTTATCCATTAATTGTAGGTATGTGTAATGGTAGTTCTAATGATTATCATAACAACAAACTAGTATATTTAGGATACTACTATTGTTATAAATTAAAGAAATAAAAAGCATTTATGGGGTTGTAGAAGTAAAAAACAAATGAACTTAAGAGAATATGTTATCTTTAAATCGGGAATCTCCCTTTGGTTGGACGAAAATTTTATTACTTGAATTGCCATATGCCTAGGGGAAGGCTTATAGGGGGAGGAGATGGATGTAGGGACTTAATCAGGCAAAGGTTGGAAGATCCAAGGGGCTTTAGAAGTTTGAGGTATGAGTTATATGTGAGGGATTTTTGTAAGTGGGTTAGGGGGTCTTTAGGAAAGCTTGACAATATTGTATTATTATATAATGAATTTTGGTTTATAGAAGTCGAAGTCTCATTAATGTCGATGAAAAGTAGACTTCTGTTTGAAATCGAAACAACCATATGAATTAGACATGTTCTGGATATTTTTTAATCTTTATAATCTTATTTATTTAAATCATTCAATAATGTCGTAAACACTGCATAAATATTGATTAATGAATATTTTAATTGATTTGATTTCTAAAAATAAAAAAACAACATGTGGGAAATATTTTTATATTTAAATGTAATATTTATAGTCAAATAGATATCTTATATAACACCATGTAATAATTGATTCACTGAAATATATAGGTTTGTGTCCTTTTTTACATTACTTTATATTAATTAATATACAGTGCCCATATCTCTTTCAAGTGGATCTATGGGGTCCCAAAATCATCCCAAGCATACCCAGGGTCATAAATGTATCAACCAATAGAATTAGGACACATTTTAGGATAATTTAATATTTTTATAATAATATTTTGTTACCTTTATTTACCAGATTTACCCTTTTACCATGTAACTAAAATTATTACTACTGTTAATATTCACCAAGTTTAAAAATAAAAGTGGAAAATTTAAACAATTTTTACCTCATGATACCCAATATGGAATCCATTTTTCCAAATTCATATAACATAAGTGGTAGAAATTAATTAAAAATTAATTCCTGTTGTCAAAACAAAAAAGAGTGTTTTTATGAAATAATAAAACTAAAAATATTAACACTTATTTAAGTACAATTTCAATGCGAAATTACTTCCAATTAACAACAATGTATTAAATGGTAAAAAAATAAAATAAATACGCTTTAAAACCAATTAAAAAGGTAACCTATCTTTATAAATTTATTAGATTAAAAGGCTGTTTTGAAATTTTAATACATTATTTTTCACTATTCATTTAATAATGAAGTTTATCACGAAAATACCAAAAATATACCCAATATATGTTTTTATGTCATGATTCTGAAGAAGAATTTTATTTTGTCCAATAAAACATATAAAAGTGGCCAAAACTAGATTTAAATAGGGTTTTCCATCAAAAGGCGATGAATCGACCTTTCAATGAAAATTAGAGTATTTATGCTTACAATTAGATTCATTCACATTCTAAGCCACTAACTTTTGTTGGATAAATGTAAAAACATTAAAAACATATATAATCAAATTTTAGTTAGTTCTATATATTTCCACCAATACAACACCTATGTGTTTACTAGCATTTAATATAATAATATTATTATATTATTTTTCAGTATAACTCAATATTGGTTACAACATAGGGTTTCAATGAAACCCATTGTTGTGGATTAGGTATTCCATCAAACATAGCAGCCCCTTTAAATTCAAATTAATATTTAATTTACAAACATTAATAAATATAAAAATTTTATATTCTTTGTTTACCTGGGATGTTGCATCCTTCGTCACTTTTGGAAATTGCATCCTCGTAATTTTAAAATTGAGCATGGAAACATCATTGAATGTCCCACATTGGAAAAAGAGTCAATAAAAATATCACTTTAATATAAGACTATGAGAAGAACAACGGTCTCTAGAGACCACATATAATAGAATAGAGCTTAATACTTTTTTTTTCAGATCCTTTCCATAGAGTAAAATAATTTTGTTAATAATTATACTATGATAATAACAAAATATACTTACTTGTTATGTTGAGATTCATTATTTGGTAATATTCTACCACAAACTCATCTTTACTCTAAACGGTTTTTATTCTCCATGACATGGTGACTCATGAAGTGCTAGATAGAACAACGAGAGCTTCACATAATCTACAAATGATGAACTATATATTCCTCTATATTTAGATATCAACAAAAACAAAAATTTGTTAGTAAAATATCGAATAATTCCCAAAATGATAATCATTTATATAAAGAAATACTAATCTTAATCTCCAAAAGTCAACAAAAAGAACCCAAGTTCAAGAAAGACAATTCAATATACAATTTTCATTTAAATTATTCTAAATAATCCAAACTGAGATTGAAACACAAAACTCGGTAGGATTTAAGAACATAGTCTTCCATAGTATATCTTAACAATTATCTCCAAAAACATCAAATACTCTTAAAGTCACATAATAAAGTATAATTAACCAAAACACATATTCCTTAAGATAGAATTTTCATTTCCATAAATAAACTAAATCACCTTGTGTCTTTAATAAAAATATATATATTTCGAAAATAATATTTCACCCATTACTCCACAAATTAAATCCCATAGTATTTTATTTTCCTTCAGAATATAGTTCATCCCAAAGAGATAATTTCTTCCAAAATGACCATTATTACTTAATCATCAAATCATTTTCCTATACTATGGATGTTCATTTCATAAAACATAAGATCCATTATAAACTTAATCTTGATCCATAAAATCATTTAACTTAAATTAATATATCATACTAACAAGGTACTTCACATAGGAGAGAGGTAGGAAATAAACCCATGTCGCATTTCTAAGGTTGGTTTGATTATTGTGGCCATACCGGACGTGACCTGTCATCACCCTTCTTTCAGGTTGTCATTTTTAGAAAACTCAATAACATCCCTAACATGTTTTATCCTCAACGGTATTATTGTACCTTTCATTTTCATCTGAATACATTAAGTCCTCAACATCTTATATATTGTCATTTTTTCACCTCAATATGATAAAATAAAATTGTTCCCAATAGAATGAACATCCTACCTTTATCAAGGGGTCTATATTGTTTCATCATCATCATGTTCATGTTGGTAGATGGTCCATGCATTGCAAAAATGATTTATAGATCCTTTAAAATAATTTTATTCTTTCATCCAAATGCACCATATATAACATGGGTCATATGGGTGTTCATAGAAAAACATTTTTAGAAGATACTCATGTGTGAATAATAATTTCAAAACATCAGATAAAACATTATTTTTATAAAACAGTCAGACCGAATTTGATTTGAAACATTCAATCAATTGTCCTTTTAAAATACCATAAGTTTGTGTTGAAAGAATATATTGTAAAAGAAAATAAAAAGTGGTTTGGAAAAGGTCTCCTTCTTCAGCGACCTATTCAAAATCATAATATGTTTCAAAATCATGTGATAAGGTAAAATATTTAAAAATACCTTGATAATGTTTACCATTCTTGAAAATTTGAGAATATTGAGAAAATATCATTTTTTTTAATACAAAACATGCTCCACGATGATATCGATGTATAGTGGAGGTGTATGATATCTAAAACATCAGATTTCAAGTGAGTTGTATGCTAGAGAAATTTTCACAATCACATGAACATGACATTGTAATATTTATTAAAAGCATATAACTAGGAAGAGATATGAATTTTGTTTGAGATCCTTCTCCTTCCATATGTAGCTGACATTCATTGATCTGAAAATTTTATAAAGCAATGATTTAAAAGAAATTAAAGACATGTGGACTAACAAAGTGTTAAACTAAAACTCATAATACATAACGTTATATAATCCAACCTCTAATAACAACTATAAGGACCCAACCTTAAAACATTACATAATCATGAATTAAATGAATAATTAACATTGAGGATATTTTCATTTGTAGATTATTCGATAATGAGGCCATAAAAATTACATATATACAATACTACTCAGTATCCATTTTTCATAAAATTAAAACACTAAAAAAGAAACATGTCTATTCCATGATTTAGATGACATGACATTTCTTTGATCTAATCCTTGACAGTACTCATCTTTATGTCCAATGGAAAACATTTCATAAACATGGATTTGTATAAAAAGATCACAGAAGGGTCATAAAATAAGTTAAGGACACATTAACCCATCATTAAATACAAATAAATGAAACCATACTTTTCAATCATAACATACCTCATGAAATCCATAGATTTATGAATAACACTTAGAAATCATAAATCATAATGGGAACTTATAGAATAGAAAACATACTAACATTGTAGCTATCACAGCTAAATAGGGAGTTATGATGGAATACCATCACAATATATTCCTTAAATCCCATAGGAGGAAAATTAACTTTTACCTCTGTTACGTTACATATTGCATTGGAGAGATATCTTGGGATCACCCGCATTAGGTTGATCATAGAACCACCTGTATATATAATAAATTACCAAGAACCATAATAGAATCATTAAAAATAAAACAAGTATAATTCAAAGATAACATTTCCACTTTTCAATCACAATATATCATTTCATGATATTGACATAATCAATGCTCCATCAAACCATTTTCAATACCATTTAAAACATTTAATAAATATTTTTTTGAATCAAAGTGTCCCACACTACAAAGAAGATTTTAAAGGAAATTAAATTTTAAATCATTAATTTCCATTTAAATAAATCCATAAAACCATATTTTAAATACAGACATTAATGAGATTGATTTAGAAGAATATTTCATTTAAACATTTAGAATAATATTTTATCTTGAGTTTCTTATCAAATCAGAGATACTTGAAAACAAATAATTGAGGAATAAAATTTTATAAGAAATTTATAATATCATGGGAATAATGGTATTTGTGTTATAATATGTCAATGGAAATTTTATACACTACATAAATCTGACTCAATGCATAACAACAATGAAGTCTCAATGGTGTGTAAATTCAGTCAATATCGCTTATAAAGATGGTATCCTTAGTATAAAGATAAATCTATTTTATAATTATGTGTGAAAAATATAACTACACTAAATATGATTTTATATTCAGTGTAAAACAATCATAGTTCATTCAGACGTATTCATATCACGAGATATCCACCAAGAAGAAGTTGAACCCAAAGAATATAAATTTGGTTATGAAGTTCCCTTATAGAAATTCGATAGCCTAACGACATCACATTAAAATTAATAAAAATATTTGATGATAGAAAATATGGTATATAGTCACATGGACCTAAAATTTACAACAATTAGGATATATAATTATATATACCAATATAAGAATATGTAAATTAAAATACCTAACAAAATGAAGTCTTTTAAAAAGAAGTGGGTGAAAGGTTCCCCTGTCGATTCGGTAACATACGAAACATACACCACCTGATATAATTATCACACAATGGATATGTATTTAACCATAAATTAAATTACATTAAAAAATCATGGGAAGTACATACACCACACAAAAGGAGATAGTGGAAAATATTGCATGAATATCACGGAAATAAAAAGTGAGATGAAAACCCCTTACCACGTCATAATCAATCGATTTGTATAGAAAAAATTTAATAAAAATCAAATGAATCACAAAATACTATGAACATAAAGATAATATTGATTATAAATATCGAATTTCGGTAAACAATACACCAAATTTAAATAATAAGTGGAAAATAATGGAAATATCACAGAATTAAAAGTGAGATAAGAAACTAATACCTCATGTACGACTTTACACGATAGTTATTTAATCACATGGATAATATATTAAAAATAATTTATAACTACATAAGAACAATTTTCATGTTTATGATTCCTTTTTTTATCAACTGTTACCTTTCTAAAAAAATAGTTAATTATTAGTGTTCATATCAGACATTTTGTTGATGATCAGAACATGAGAAAAAATGAACTTGTTACAATTATAAATTGTCCATGTTTTCAAAATTAAATTATATAGAAAATGATATTCATGATTTAGATATCATATATATCATATAAATCCAGTATACTTATGTATTTATAATATTACATAACATTTTTAGATATGAAATGAAATGCAACGTTCATGGAGACGGTAAGTCGTACGTACGCTTGAACACTACATTCATTTCTAATTCAAATTTTATGGAATGAAAACCTAATGATACATAGGTATATTATAATTAAAGTATAATATAATATATGTTACATAATTTCATTAATTACATACTTTATAAGTTCCATGTATGTCATGAACGAATCCTATCACATTTAGGGGGCGGTAGTCTGCACTTCCTCAAATGAAATTATCGTATTTACACTTAATAAAAATTATAACGGAATGTTTGAAATAAAAAATTAATGAAGCATAGTGTATAAATAAACATAACATATATAATATATAAATACAGTTAAATCATAATGGCAACAATGAGAGGTGGTAGGATAATATTGAACAATCATCGTTTCATGAGGCAGTAGTTCGCCGTCCACAGAAACAATATGATCATTACCCATTAGAAGGAGGTGTGTATATGTGTAGTTATAATAAATCTCATAACAACAAATAATTATATAGATTAAAATGTTGTTTTTATGAAATAATGTAATAAAATGAGTATATGGGGTTGGAGAAGTATAATAAAATAAAAAAACTAAAGAGAAGATGTTACCTTTACATCAGGTATCTCCCTTTGTTTTGAACCACAATGGTTTTCTTGAATTTCCTTCTACCAAGGGGAGGGCTTCTCAGAGGTGGACAGTGATGTAGGTCGATTAATTGGTCAGATGTAGGATGATCCAAGGGGCATGAGAAGTGTGAGGACTGCGTTAGATGTGAGAGCTTTTATAAGGGAGAGGATGGGCTCTTTAGGAAAGCTTGAAAATATAATTTTATTATATAATTATTTTCGGTATGTAAAGGTGAAAAAATAATTAATGCTGAATATTAGATGACTCATGTCTAAAATATAATCAAACAATTATAATTAGGCATGTTTTGTATGTTTTTTAAATTAGTATAATCAAATTTATTTTAATCATTCATTAATGAGGTAAACATTACAACATTATTATGTCATAAATATTTTCCAGTATTTGATGTCTAAAAATTATAAAATAAAATATCACGATATTGGTAAACTTTATTACAATAAAAATAATATTTATAATCGATAAGATAACGTATATAACCCCATGTAATAAAAGATTTAAAAAAAGATATATGTTTGTGTCATTTTCTGTCTTTACTTTAAATTAATTAATATAAACTATCATTATCACTCCCAAGTGGCTTTATGGGGTCCCAAAATAGACTCAAGGATGCCCATGATCGTAAATGTTTCAATAAATTGGATTAGGACACATGTTAGGGTAATTTAATTTTTTTATAATAATATTTTTCAACCCTTATTTACCAGATGTACCTTTTAACCATGGTAAATAAAATTTTTACAGAATTAAATATTCAAAAATTATAAAAATAAAAGATAACTATTTACAAAAATTGGAACTCTTGATTCCAAAGATTGAATCCTTATTTTTAAATTCAAAACACGGAAGTGGGAGAAATTAATTTAAAATTAATTCTCACTGTCAAAACAAAAAGTTAATTTTTAAGAAATAATTACTAAAAAAAATTGACACTTATTTATGTCTATTTTCAAGGAAAAATTACTTTGGATGAGAAATATTGGATTAAATTGTAAATAAGTAATATAATAACACTTTAAAATCATTTAAGAAGATAATATATCATTATAAATATATTATATGAAAAGGATGTTTTGAATTTAAAATAAAGTATTTTTCACTATTCATTAAAAATGATTTTTATTAGAAAATTACCAAAAATTTACCCAAAGTAAATTTTTATGTACTAATTATAATAAACAATTTTATTTTGAAAACATAACATATAAAAGTCACCAAAACTAGATTTAATGAGGGTTCTCTATCAAAAGTTGGTAAATCACCCTTTTAATGAATATTAGAGTATTTATACTTAAAATTAGATTAATTCATATTTTAGGCCACTAAATTTTTTTATAGAAATGTTAAAACATTTAAAAAACATAAATAATAATATTTTAGTTAGTTTTATTAATTGTCTCCAATACAATGGAATTGTGTTAACAACAAATTAAAATAATAATATTATTATATTATTTTTCAGTATAACTCAACGTTGAGTGCAATGTAAGATTTCAATGAAACCTATTGTTGTGTATCGGGTACACTATCAAACATAGAATCAACTTTAAAATAAAATTAATATTTTATTATAAAATATTAATAAATTTGAAAATGTTATATTCTTTATTTTCCTGGGATGTTACATCATTTTTCCTTAAAAATGAAATTTCCAAAATATCCTGAAATAATTATTTCCATTTAATTTGTTAAAATATCTATAATAGGAAATTTATATCCAATAATTATATACTTATATTACCATTTTTTCTACTATAAGTTGCAATTAGATCACTCATCCACACCAATGGGGGTGGGGTGAATATTATTTTAATTTTTCAGACAGAATTATTACAACAAAAACAATTCCACCATTAAATTTATTTTATCTTTTTTATTAATATATGAAATTATTGATTTTTATTATTTGAATTCATATAATATACACACATGTAATAAAAAATTTAAATAGATCACACCATGTATTATTCTTACAATCTCCTACCTAATTTGTGATAATATACTAATTATTTTATTTGGATCCATGTAAGAAACGTATAATTCACTATTATGCTAAGAGATTACAATATGGTAAAAATAACCATATGCTTCAGTGTTACCAATGATATAAAAATATAATGATTCACCATGATATTATGAACATCCACAACTATATACCAAACATGTGCATTATACATCATCTTAATATTCATTATCCTCCAGACTACCTGAGCCAAAATTTTATAGGTATCCTCACACATATAGTGGTTATCCTCATACAAACCCTATATAATATTTAAATTACACACTAGGATGTATTCAAATATATAATTTGTTACAATTTTTTAACAAATTACATAAATGAAACTATTTATCCAACTCTAAAATCAAGATCATCAACGAAGTTTCTTATTTTTTATAAAATACTCATTATTTAGTTTTCACTATTATATAACTCTATATTAATTTATAAAAATGCTTTCATACACCAATATTTTACCCTAGTAATCATACAAACAACATGGTTTTATTATCCCTCTCATCTAAAAATATGAATTATTATTATCATGACTTAAATGATCTAACTCGTTATATTAAATATTATTCATTAATAAAACAAAAATTAATGATCTATAACTTATTCCCTCCATAGTATCAAAAAATAACTATTAAAGATTCAATAAATATTAATTTCAAAGAATCATAAAAACTTCAATGATTAAGAATATCATTGTTATTCCTCTATAGTAAAAATATCAACTAAATTCATGAACTCCCCTCTATAAGTGTTTTATCATTAACATCTAACTTAGCAACATTATAGTTTCATTAACTTCAAATAATTTCTCTATGAAGTAGTAATCTAATAAAATTGTATTATAACTTATAGTTCGTCGCCTTAACATTTTTCCACTACCAATATAAAATAAATTCATTGCATACTTTTATTCATTGAGAACATTTAAACGTCATGCGAAAATCATGTGTTCAATTTACATTAGGAAAATGCATTCTATAATGTCAAGAATATGTATTCATTGTGTCATAATATCCATTGAACTAAACTTTTGATCATCAGCTTTTAATCACCTAATATTCAAAACATTTGAAAATCATCATCATTCTACCATTATTACATATATATTTTGGTTTTAGGTGATATACAATATACAAACCCTTTCAAATAAAATCATCCAATATAACTTATGATTCAATATGTTCAGTATTTTATGTTTATCTACATCAATATAAATAAATTCATTATTTTTCTACTTTATCCTGATAAGGAAACTATATTTTCATTATCCTTAATAATTTTATTTGTTTCATCCAATTTTATATTCATTATTAACCGTACAAAATTATAGATATATTCTTCCCGATATTCATCATTATCCATCAAAATTTGGGATTCCAATTGAACACATTCCATAGAGAGCATGATTATCTATGATAATATATAAAATATATTCATTCTTATTCCTATATCAACCACTAAAAAATATCATGGAGTTATTCTAACTAGTAAAATATTTCAATATTAAAAAACAATTTTAAGAAAATATTAATTATTCAGGAATCCTTATCATTTCTCAAACATTGTAAAAATCCATGTAAAAATTTTCTTTAAATAATTTAACATGATATATTATTATATAATACATTATAGAATAGATTTTTTCATTATTTTAGATTCCCCTACAGAATAAAACATCATTTTTTAATAAATCACCATGATGTTTATTAAATAAAATTATAGAAAAAATATCATAAAATTACATCTGGAGAATTTTCCAAAACATCTAATTTATACATATATTTCTCAAAATGATGATTTTAATATAATAACTCCTTAGTAATATAAAATCCTCTATGACTCAATGATTCATAAAAAAATTAATTCAAATTTTTTTCACATAATTATTATATTATGGATACTCTTTTAATAATTTTCCCCATGTAATCATTAATCATTTATAAAAATATCAAATTTTCTAATAAAAGATTATACCTTAGTAAATTTAATCATACAAATCCAAATATCCTTTATCCATTTGATATTTTTATGATATATATTATGTATTTTTAATCACAAACTATATTATTTGAGTGTCACTTATATATAACTAATCTTTACATATACATATTTTATTATAACATTAATACATGCTCTTAAAAATTATCTTCTAAAATTTAATCAATTAGAATTATACGAAATAGAAATTTTATAAATTATCCAGAATAGTTAATTGATTTTTCATTCTATAATTTTAAAATATATTATTGTAACATAAATTAACTATTACATATTGAGAAAATTGAATGTAAAACTCCTTCATCTTTTTATAGTGTAAATATATAAACTCTAAACATGGTGATTGATTCTCTAAATAAATACAACATACATGTAGTGTATCCTTATTTCATTTACCATAAAAACATTTCAAGGATCACAAATAAGTTTTTCTCAAGAATAATCATATAGTTTTCACCCTGAAACATTTTTCATCATTTGATAGAAGTTGTATCATATTTTATTAATCAACAAAATTAAATCCTGAAACAAATCATTTGTTCTATTTATAAGATGATATGGGAAATGCATTAATTTATCAATGATAATTATATGCTTCTTTGTCTTTATATTTTCAATTTTATGGAATTTACTAACCATTCTTCAGTTTCCACCATCCATTTGGTAATTCCACTATTAAAATAAAATACAACAGTCATCATCAACATTGGGTTCATTAATTATTCATGAATATAAATTTTATCATTAAAATATTTTTTCATGCATTAGTTTAAATGTATTTAATAAACATTAATAAATTATCATAGATTTTATTTGGGGGTTACATGTTAGGTAAGTTTTTTAATTTGTGTTTATTATTCATAAAAAATGGATAATATTATGTTATAAGCCGGAATGGAGATTTTAATTATATTTTTTACATATTATTGAATAGAATCCTTATGGATTTTATGTTTGGATAATGTAAATAACCATACATAGATGGAATATTCATCTAACTAACCTCCATCCAAGAGGATTTAACATTGATTAGAAAATTATGGGTTTATTCTCTATCACATCATATTTACTCATTTTTTTATTAATTAATTCAAAAAAATCATAAAACTAATATAAATGGTTATATTATACCTTATTCTTAGGATTCAATTGATATGTATAAATATAGTTGGGTTTTTACCTAGGAAATTAACATTATATATCATTTTTTACCATAGTAACATATAAATATAAATAAACCATTTTTTTAATGAATATGGATTAAAAATTAAATCAATTGAATCATTAATTCAAATAATGGAAATTAAATTAGATAATATATTGATAAGTAATCCCCATTAAAAATATTATGTGTCAGCTTCTTTCTAATGTAATCACATTTAATCACATCAATCAGTCATTACAAGAGTTTTATACTACATCTAGGTTCCCATGGGACCTCTTGTCTAAAAAGGTATATAATTTTATCATTTTATGAATTAGGTTTAAATTTTTTGGAATTTATTTTTATTCACTGTTACAAAGTTTACCAGATAATAACAGCTTATTAAGAAGTTTTAGTGAATCCATTAGTGGATTTAGCACTAGGTTTTCCACATGATCATTCTATGGTTATATAAGTTATTATTGGCCTAATGGGATTTAGATATTTATAAGTGATAAGATGCATTATAAGGTGGAGTCAACCAATATTAAATTGTATAACAAGCTCAAAAAATATATACAATGATATTAAAATGGTTTAATTATTCCACTGGGATTAAATGTAACAAAATTTATTAATAAGTTATTATAAAAATGAAATTAATCTTATAAAAGATTATATAGTAGAACTAATCAAATATATATTACATAAGAATGGATTTTAAATTAAATATATATGGAATGAAAGAATTATTATAAGTAACATTTTAAATTGGAATCATTTCATAACAATTATTATTTTTCCAAAAATAAAAAATGGCTTTATTGATGTATACCATTTATGAGTAAACAAATTTTGAAGTTATTCAAAAATGTGTACCTATTTCCCATGATAATAATAAATTAATTTACATGAGGTATCTAAAATATGAGAAGTATTCTGATCAATGTAACTATTAATATTCATTAATATACTAAGTGTTATATAGTTTTAAAATGGATTGAAGATATATATATTATCTATTAGGGATTGAATTGGATATGTAATTTAATATTATGCAATTATGGGAAATAGTATTAACAATGAAAGTGAGGTCATTCATATTCTACACTATTTTATAAAAGCGATGTGCATAAATGACATGTCATTTAATTCCTAGATTCAATTGATGCATTACAAGAATTTAGGTAAATATATAACGGACAAACATTAATTAGGAAAATAGTTATCATCGGTTTTATAAAATTTATATAAAATTTCATAATAAATATGGTATTTAGATTGGTTAGAGTAGTAGGGATACATATATGTGATTTGAGAAAAATTATTGAAATTCAACATTAGGTATTATTGTTTAATAATTTAATTGTACAATTTTAAATATATATAATATTAAATATACATTTAAAATAAGATAAATTTATATCAAAGGTAAAAATCAATGAAATAATGTAATAGTCTTGTAGTTTCAATACAATTTTTTTCAATGGTTTTAATTTGGATATTTATAATTGAAAAGAATATCTAAAACTAAGAAGGGTAAAAATAAAAGAGTTTTATTTCAATCCCATTTCACATATATTATATATTAAATTGATTATAAATAAATCATTGTGATGATACATTTGTTATAATGTTTTAAAAAACATGTTCTGTTATAAATTAGACCTGAATAACCTTATTAAAAAAATCAATAAATTTGTTTTACAAAGGGTTAATGTGTTTTTTATTAGATAAAATATGATTAGAATAAGTTAAACCCCCACCACTAGTGATACATTAAAAAAATAATAATTCTACAAACTTTTAAATTACCTTATAGAATTTGGATGAAACTGTTTATTTTTTAAAAATTTACACTAAATTAAAAAATTTGTTATTTTCTTAAAATAAATTACATTTTTATATAAAAAATGAATTACATATAGAATATAGTCTCTATGATGACAATAGAAGTATGTTTAGACATAAAGCAGTCAAATTGAATAATATAATATATTAATCTTGTCAGATTTTCATGTTCATGTAACATGATATTATAAATGAACTTAAAAAAACAAATAAATAGGAATGTAAAAAAGTTTCTCATTTATTCCATATTTATGTTAATTTGAAATTAAATTATATAGAGTATATAAAGTGTTTGTTATAATAAAAAATTATAAAGGGTAATATATATTATATATTTTATAATAAGGAATTTATTACTGGAAAGGTATGGAGATGATGATAAACATTGAATTTTTCATACATAGTTATAATAAGTTATAGATGATTTTGAATTTAATGTTTAAAAGTGATGGAGTTGGAATAATTTCTTCAAAAAGGGTAACAATAGAAAATTTAATACAGTGTATCACCATTAATTTATTAATATATAATTCTTAATGTTACTCACTGAAGAATTATTTTGGGATTATTAATTTATAATATAACATTTATAAATTATAATACATACATAGTGATCTAATGAGAATATGAAAATACTAAAATTGTTTTAAGCATATCGATTACCTAATCATCAATCGTATCACATATCCTTACATATAATATTCTAATTTTTTATGTATAAATTGTATAATAATAAAGAATTTATCATGTGGGAAGAAAACATTCTGCAACATTTAATTTATTTTATGTTGGTGTATTAATTGAGTGTACTGAAATTATAATTATCCTCTAAAAGAATAAGATGATGTTAACCCAATTTTTTTTCATGGGAGTATTAATGGTTGGGATGAAATATTATGTTTACCATGGGATCTAAATTATATAGAGATATTGTATATTGTATAAAGATGGAATTTTTTTTAATATATGGCCTTTATTTAAAACCACAATGATTGTCATAAATTAGGTCGATTATATTCTAGGTGTGGATGTTTAATATTAAATCACTAAAAATTATAATTTCAAATTAGTTACCCAAAAACACATAATTATTTTATAAAACTGTTATGAATGAAATATTTTCTAAATTTTGAAGCACTAACACATTTTTAGCCACCAATTAATAGAGGAATCTGATTTTTTTAGGTTTTATATGTGGTTTGTTTTGAGAAAATGATTGATATCGATATTCCAAGAGAATTTGTGTACTGGTTTTTTTCTAATTTGGAAAGTGGATATAAAGGTGCCACTGATTTTAATATGTGTTTTAGGAGATCTAATTTTTATTTCTTTTGATCAGAAGATATTGTTTATGACATGATGTTTTGGATGAATGATATTGGGAAAATAATGTTATTACCCTAAGATATAATGGGATCAAATGTAATTTTTATTGTAAATGTTAATGTGACATGGTTGGAAAAAAACTAAGGGTTAAACCATGTTACACATAGGGGAATATGTTATAATTATATTGTAGCCACGTCATAATGTAGTGTTATCTCATAGATTAAAAAATAGTGTGAAATGTTATTGATCTACTTCTAAGGGTTTTTACATTGATGGTGCACAGTTTGACAAACCGTTCACCAAAACTATTTGGAAATCAAAATATAATTATACCGGGTGGTAGTACCATTTTACACCATTGATTTAGCTCCCCCTCTTATATTCTCCCCAACACATTTCCTAACTAAGGAATATCGCAACCCATTTTATCCTTCAAATATTCTTTGAATATTATAGTTCATCATTGATTTTTTTCATTATTGATGCTGAGTAATCTCTTCTTCATTAACCTCGAACTTTTCCTTCATTTTGGACTTTATATAAAATGTCATGGAATAGGGATCCATGGATTATTACACTAGATAATGTTTTAATACTAGTAGGATGATATGGATTTTATATAATGGAGAAAGAGGATGTACCAAAATTATGATTACAAACAATATCTTATAATTTAATATATTTTATGTTTCAATTTAGATTTTTCATGGAATTTTTATTAGATTTCATGAAATTTCATATGGAATTTTTTGTTATTCTTATGAGTTTTACAAATGATATCATTGAGATAATTTGACGGGTGTTGTATTAATAGTAGTGATGGTTTCAATTCGATATGATTAACATGATAGATTTTATAAATTATAACAAATTATAATAAGTTTTACATTCATTTGGACTAAATTTAATAAATAATTTAATAAATGGAATTTAAATTTTTTTTACTTGTTCTGTTCACGTTATTTAGGGAGTTGGGTGCTTCGGATGATGGATATTTGAATTTTGTTAGCCCAGGCATTTTTACTGAATAATTTTTGAAATAGATTACTATTTTTAAGCATGGTGGTACCTTATTCATACCCCTATTGTATTCTGATTTTACTTATGGAATGTTGTATAGGGTATCACCATGAAATTATTTTAACCCTTTTTATTTGTAATTAATTATTTTATTTAACTAAAATCCTCAGATTGAAAAATCATTCAGGTTCCACAATTGAACCTTTTACACCTACTTCATGTTTTTACATCCAATAATTGAGGTAATATTTATTATTATATGTTGTGATTGATAGATATTCTAGAGGGTGATGAATAAAAAGTTAACATAGTGGCCCTGAGTCGAGGTTCCATGTTGACGTTGTTGTATATGGTTTGTATAAAATTAGAAGTAAAGTCAATGGGTTAGCAGTGGGAGAACAATATAACTCTGTATAGCCTTCTGGATAATATATAGGACCATGAATTGAGTATTATTACACCAATATGATGTGATTGAATTAGTTTGAAGAACTATAAGTGATTAATTTAGGGGTGGGGGTTATAACATACTGAGTTTGACCCGAACATCTAATGGGATTGAGTCTATTTCCATGTTATATTTGTCTTGAAACTCGTGAGACATGGAGGATAAATTTCTGATATCAAGGGATGTTATTCGAAATGAGGGATAGGTTTCAACACATGTGGTTTGTTTGAGATAATAGTCCCATGATGTTTTTTATTTAATTTGACCTATAGTGCCCCCATGGGTACCACAATAAAATGTTCTCCCCAAGTATTTTGTGTACATTAAATGGTTATAAATTATAATTTGGAACACCAGTGAACATAGATCGGTGAAGTGAGCCCGATGAGGCTCTATTAAATATAATATGAGTATTTTTTGGTTCATTTAAAATATACTGATACATAATGAAAAACATGGGATTCCTAGTACAAGACTATAGGATCTGAGTATTGATCATTGTACATAGACATGTTTTGGGTTGTCGTTCTCAAACTACATTGATCAATATGGAGGGATTTAAAGCCGACCAATACATAGGTAATCATTATTGGTTTTCCTTTCATTGTTTACATTTACTATACTATCATGTAATCCACAATCTAACTTAATCAGAATGGTCGAATGATTTAGACTGGTGGTAATTAGGGTTGGAATTCCAGTGATATAGTCAATTTATTTAGATCCTTATTTTCTGCGTTGGGAAAGCTTAGACATGCTCCATGGATTTAATTATCTATTTTTTAGATATCATCAGAAATTATTTCCTGAATCTTCTATTTAAAAAAAATTATTGACATAATTACCAAGAGATAACATAGACACCATGACCATGGATGATGTTATTTTGGGTTCACCATATCATTCATGCAAGAACCCATGGAATGAATTTTGGTTATTGTATTTGGTTATATAATTTATTTCCTTATTTGAGATGAGAATGTGAAATTTGTACATTGTATATACTTATTATATATGGGTTTATGTTTTTGGTGCCATAATGATTTTTACATAAAACATACTTTGGGACATGATATATGGAGACTGGTTCACTCATTTTATTTCATACATATAGGTTTGGTTGATTCCCAACATATGAAAATTATGTTGGATAACCTGATGGTTTTAAGATATAGATGATTTATTTCATAGATAATGAAAAATAATCTCATGTGATATTTAATTATTGTGTTTATTTTAAATATGTAGACTACCTATTGGATTGCTAGTGAATACATGTGACTATATTCTTCTAAATTTAATGTATTCTTTTTTAGTCAATTGTATTGATTCAACATAATAAAATGGTTTATTTTTATATGAAATTTCTTTTTTTACTATGAATTCAGATTTTGGAGTATATTATACTATTAAAACTACCATTGTAAAACACTACACGTCTATAGTGATTGTGAAATTTTAAGTTTGAACGGATGTCCCAGAAATTACTCTTCCGATCTGAGAAAAAAATATGTTTATATCCAAGGGGGAGACATTAAATATTATTTCGTATCATAATAAATTGATATAATGAAATTTTTCAAAGATTTACATTTCCAGAATATTTTAGGAGATTTTAGAATTGAAGAATGATGCTTCATAGTTTTTTTATAATGTCCATAATCATTCGTTGAGAAGACCTTTTCAAATAGAATTCCAAGGAAACCTGGCATAGGGGATTATTATTATTTAATTTAAAATTTAGTTTGAGAAATTTCAAAAAAATTATTGCAAATTTTTTTATGTATGTAAGGATTCTGGAATTATATTAATTTTGACACTTACCCTCTTTGTAAGATTCATGACTCTATGAATAATATTTTTTCATAGGACTCACATGAAATTGATGTGCTATTTGTGTTTGAAATCACATATAACATAGTTCAAATTGTTATTGGTTTATTCATAACTTATATGTAGTTTTCTTATATAATGTTGTGGGGGACCTGATTCATGGGTACATGGTATATTTTTATTGTGATTAAATGTTTTTTTGATCTATAAAAAGATAATCAATGATGATTTCTATATCCTTACTCAGATTATGTGAGGTATTCTGACCTTGTTTAGTATGTATGAGTTTTAGATTCTTCCATGATAATAAACACCTTGGGTATAATTATTGATATATTGTTGAAATGGGTAATTGGATTTCATAAATTAAATGTCACTATCAATGTATATAGTGAATTACAATATATTTCAATGGTGATAGATTACATGACTAAATTCTATGACTATTTATACTTGAAATGGGTCGTTGCAGTGAAATGGAACTCTATACATATGTTCAGATAGATGAAGGAGTGCTCCTTGAGTTGGGTATTCAAGTAATAAATTTTCTAGTGATGATGAAACAAAATTTAGGGTTTCTTGAGGGGATAGACCCATATATGGGTTCCCATTATGACATGATTACCTTGAGTATGATTATTTTATGATTTTTTATTATAAAAATAGACTCCCAGAGATGATATCCTATAGTGGGTAATTGGTGTGGGGGATATAATATAATGTTTGAGGAAATAATAAATAATTGTTTCTTATGAGTTAATATTTTTTGTATTTTATGTCCTACGGGTATAGTGGGAGACCTGATTATTTTTTGACATAACTCTAGATTATTAACATACATAGTATGGAAGAGACGAAATGAGATTTGAGAAGGTAACTCATGCGAGGATTTATCCATGGACTATGAGTTCCATAGATGTTTGAAGAATGGGTAGATGTTTGGGATATATAAATGGAATATGTTAGATTATACCATGTAAATGGTACCATACCATTTATATGTTATTATTTGGTTATGAGAAGAAATTTGACTGTTGATGTTGTTGGTATCGAGGTTAGGTTTTCAAGGATATATCCTGTTGAAGACCTTGATTAGTTGATTTTTTGATTTTTTTCGCATGGTTTGTAGTTATAGAGTGTCTATGAAAACATATTCTTTTCTAAATATTCCCATGTCGATGGCTAGTAATGTGATAGGACATGACACAATTGTGTTGCCTAATTAATGAAGAAGAATCAATATGGTGATTCAATTTCACCCATAAACTCCAAAATATTCTTCCCAAAATACATAACACTAGAATGATTATGCATGTACTATTAAAATATAATTATAAATTGTATAAACCATGTACATTTATGTTATTTGTTTTAGAGTGTTGGGATAATACATAATATACTATTTATCAAGTCTTCTCAATAAATATTCATTTTTACACTGTATTATAATTTATTATATTCACAATGGTTCTTAAATATCTCACATATATTGTTTTAAAAATATTTCTTTATTTCATTCAAATACATACTACATTTGATCGTATCATTTGTAAACTATATAATAATAAATTAGTGAGATAAATTTTTTATAAAGGTAAAAAATATTAAATAGCATAACATCAGATACATGAGGCATAAAATGATATAATAGTTAAAATGATAAAATGATTGAGTTAATGAAATAAGGATATGAAATGGAAAAAAAATAGATTAAATAATGATCATGAAATATGTAGTTGTTTACATAGGTAAAACTAAATTAACATAATCATGATATCATAAGAAAGTGCTTATGATTACTTCATATCCCATCAAAACAATTTAGGTTTCATTCATAGTACTATATATAGCATATCTTGAAAAATTATTACTACCAAATTCATTATCACGCTATCAGGTCATTCCCATAGAAGAAAAAGTATATCATATATGTTCCACATAATTTTAATCAACACATCATTAAATAAATTTCTATAAAATAGGTTTTCTATCCTTTTTATGTGGTTCCCAAAGGAAAAAATCCTAATTTATTATTAAAAATAACATGATAAACCTATGAAATAAAAATTTGTATCCAATTACTTTGGGTAGAATTGATAGTAATTTTACTTCAACCAAGATTACTATTCACATTTTATTTAATTTTTTTATTATTTTGAAATTCAGATTACTCAAAATAGTCCCAAAATGAGCTATTTAATTGGATATCAAGGTGAACACCTTTAATTCCCATAATAGAAAATATATAATTCATTTTGGAAAAATAAGTGAATGTAAAAACATACAAAACAAGTTGGAGATTTGGAAAATAATTAGATATGATAGATCAAATCATATATGAAAAATATATTTTCATTGGTTGAACAAATAAACAAGGTGGGGATATTAATTGAAGAATAATACGGATCTTTTATATGAAATCAATTAATTACCCTCATAAATTATTTATAAAAATTCCATTGAATTCCATATTTTGCTTTGTATTGTGAAAAAATATAAAAAGGAATATTTTATCAACCAATAGGAAGAAAGTTTCTTTTCATGAAAACATAAGGTAATTTAGTTGAATCCTCTGTTAAAATGAAATAGTTATTGGAATAATATATTCACACATAAACATTTAAAATATATTAATTTCGTTGAAAACAACCCATATAGAAAATGATAAAAATTGTTACATTTTAAACATTTTAAAATAAATTATATTTAGTTTTAGAGTAAATTAAAATAAACCGTATGTTAATCCATTTATATTATTTATTAAATGACATAAAATATACCCTTTTTTAACTATCCAGTTATAAAAGTTAATAACGATGTCAAATAACATACATGTAATTATCATCATAATTTTTTTAATAAAACATTAACATTAAAATCGTTTAACTGAATCCTTATGGTCACTTAATATAAAAAAAAATCAGATATTGAAATCAATTTAGACTGATAAAATATAGGCATTGTGGATAAGTATCCATTGGATATTATAATATATATTGTTTTCAATATCATGATTTTATTGGAGGAAGTGTGTTATGAAATGGGATTATATTATCATATATATGTAAAATCCTTATATGAAAATCAATTCTATCATTAAAATATTAATTTCATGAATTATATACATGGATGGTCAAAATCTATATTATATTTCTTGACTTCGAGGTTAAATAACTTGAGTCACGATTTTTTTTGACTTTTGTATTATTTTAATAATAAAAACATGATGGTGTAAGATAATTAATATGAACCTAAAATAAAATTAATAATATTTATTTATTTATTAAATACCATGTTGTTACAATATAAATAATACAAAATTAAATAGGTGAATGATGTAAAATGTGTCTCAACAAACTGAGTTTTTGTCAAAAACCCATTGTAACATACAATAAATTATAATAAAATACCTAAAAATAAATGGAGGTTAAATTTTTATTTAAAATATAATTATTATGAAAAAAATTATATATTAAATATATAATTTCTATTATATACATCATATAAATTATGTTAGGTTTTTAAAATTTGTTGTGTCTCAAAAAAGTATGTTTTGAGATGAAACCATTACATGTGATTTAATCCATTCTATAAATCAACATAGAATCATAAATAATCAGTGTTAAATTGTTGAATAATAGTATTATTATTATTCTTCATTAATTAATTTTCAAATGTCTAAATATCATTATACGTTTTCTATTTAATAAATAATTTCTTCACAAATTAGTTAAACGATGTAGTTAATTTCATTTTTATAAAAATATCATATAATGTTGAGCATGTTTTAGATTAAATTTAAAAAAACTAAGACTTTAATAATATATATATATATACATATATATTAAAATATCATTATTATACAAAAAAATAATTTATAAGGTCATCCATTATTGGTGGTTATGAAATCAATCATGTCACTATGTAGAGGTGATAATATGCATGTATACATTGTCAAAAAATTATTTTCCATGTCGAAGTGTTGAAAAAATTATGTTTATTTATCTTTTAATTTTCATAATTATGATTAAAAAATCATATTATTTAATTATTTTCACGTTTAAATCAATCAATTTGAGTTGGTCAAGATAAATAAGGCAAGAAGTTCACGTAAGTGGTAGTCCACACATGAGCACGATTAACGATTTAATTACCAAATAATTATTAGAATGATAATAGATATACATAATTATCATTTAATAATAGTATAAGTGACATCATTAAAATAAATATTCATTTAATATAAAATTTAATATCATTCCATAAGAGGTCGCGCTAAAAAATTAACCACATCATGTCGTGAATGTTATAGTCTACACAACACTTGATTGATGATTATTTTTTTCTTAGTGGATGTTTGTGGATGGATAATTGTTTTAAAAAAATATAATGAATTTTTTTTATATAATTTTAATTTAATAAATAATATAGAATAATTAATGGAAGATAACAATAATAATAAAAACAAAAATATAAATAGTTATAAAGAAACAATCACATTGAAGACTTATATTTTCATTTGAAAAATTATATGAAATGAATGTATTCGGGTATTTTATGGTGGAAAAGGATATATTTTGTTAATATATGGTTATTGTTTTAAAAATGGGAAGATTTTCACCTAGTAATCAAAATACGGGATAGGTTATGTAAGGGGTGTAATTGGTCTAATTAAAAAAAAGAGAAAAGTGAACATTCCTTGGAAAATAATGTAATATTTATTTTATAAAGGAATGATCATGATTTACCTTTATTTTTGTATATTATTGTTTGAGGAAAAACTGGTTCATACTTTACAAGAAAGAAATGTGTTTCTTGATGGTCAAAATGTTAGGCAATCTTATGAAAATTCATGATGATATAGATTTGTCATCCACACACATATAACTTTTAGTTATATAATAATCATGTAAATAAATTTATTTCAAAACATTTGAGTATATTGTTTTTTATGATATATTTATTTTAATTCATTATTAGACATCCATTTAACATAATTCATTTCATAGATATGATATATGGTAATTTTATTTTTACCACACATAAGAAATAACTTTTTATATTCAATTTTTCTTTAAATCAAACTTATTTATAAAATACATTTACTATGTTTTCATATTTTAAATATTAGTATATATATGTTATAAAATATTTAATTTTTTTTTTAAATTCAACCCATTCAATAATTTTATCTCAAAAAAAATACTTTTTAATTAAATGAAAATATATAAAAATGATTTCTTCATTAATTTTACCCTTATCATTAGTTATATAATGTAGGCCATGTGTTTTATTCACTCAAAAATTATTTTAAAATGTATAATTTTATTTTATATTTTAATATTTCATCAATCGAATGATTTTATTACATCATAGTTCATTATTATATATTTATAATATCATTAAATTGTAATTTTCATAAAAACTGGGTTTCGAACTAAAAATCTATATGTTCATAAAATGAAAAAAACTCATTACTAATTAATTGTATTATTATAAATTGATACATGTTGTTAATTATATCAAATTTTATTTTTAAAAATAATATATTTATAATTTAACATAAAAATTTAAATATCAACTTCTTTTAAGAAAATGAGTTTAATAATCATTAAGTATTTCAATTATTATTACCTAAAAAATAACAAATTTCCGAAATTATAATATTTAATATCATTCATATGTGTTATACTTTATAATAATGATCATATAATGAATAATATTTTAAATTTTCAATGAATCATAATCATAATTAGAGTGTATGATTATAATGATGTCAAACATGACATTATTTAATAGAAAATAGTTATATTAAATTATTTAGATGTAAAATTTCCTCACACATATTTTATTTTTTTCCTCAGAACTATTTTGAAATTATATTTTTTAAGGATTTAGAAAATATAGAAACGACTTAAGATAAAATTTCTTATAAATTTTATTGATGTATATCATATGAAAAACGATTAGATAATTCATATTTTGATATTAATTAAAATTAATTCTTTATTGTCCCTCAGTATATAGATGTTTTATGTGAACATTTTCCACACACAAATTTATTCGTTGTTCCTTTGAGACATTACCCTTTTTGTTTCCTTCCACATTTTTAACATTAATGAAATATTATCTCATTCCATAATCATCCTAATCATCCAAATTTTCATGAGATACCTTCCTTGACATTATTGGATTAATAGAAAATTAAAATTATATTACTTTTCAAATCATAAATCATAATTATTATATGTAGTCATAAAAAATTATTAATTGTGTTCTTATCCCAATATATTAAAGACTAAGACTATCAAAACATTGTCAATAACATCAATTTATATCATGTTTGTTTATATATTAGACATTCCATTAAAATTAATCATATGGATAATTGTAATTAAAGTAGTAAATTAATAAAGGGAATACCATGAGCATGGAGTAATTAATTAAAAAAACGTTTCATTCCCTAACTTATGACCAATTGACATGAACCAAGGATATAAACTGTAATTTTACTATTACATTCTATAATATAAATATCTTACATGAAATATTATGTTCCAATCCTTTATAATTATTTGAAAAATGAATTTTAATTAACATAATTGATTCATACAAGAGATTAAGACAATGTGCATAGTAAGACCCCATTCACCATGAACTACAATGATGGTTTGGATATGGTAATCCGGATATCTTCCAGATTATTACCCCTAGATATATCTCTACCCAAACCACGACCAATATTATTTTATAAATAGAGATTAATTTATAGGAAAACAACACAATATATACATTAACATAGTTTTCAGAGGTTCTCAAACATATTTTCTTATAAAAATATTTTCCCCTAAACCTCTATTATCCAAATAAACCAATAGTTATAAAATATTCCTCAATTTTAAACATGTTTTTTATAAATAGAATTGAAACCAATATATTTATTTAATTATCCACTATTGATTTCAAAAATAGCACATTAATCATCCTCAACAAATAATGTTGTAACCTATAATGACATCTAATTCCTACATAGATGCCATATGTAGCGGTCCCAGACCCATCCTCCAAAATGAAACTCAATGGCGGAGGTGTGAAACTCAATCAAAACCATCTACTGTAATTTCACTGGTATAACATTGTGCCCTATTAAAAAGACAACATGATCCACACCTATTGATTACACATGAGGATCCTTCCTTCTGGATAACGCAACATTTTAGGCCTCGTAGTCGACAACTCCAAGTTGTGTCTCCATAACTCGCTGCAAGAGTGGGAGAGTGAAAACCATATACTTAAGGTATGTTGTACCATCGCCATCTATGAAGGACGTTTGTATGACATTTAATTACTCTGACACCTCTCTCAACAACTACAACCTGATTCTCGTGGTGATATTTCCCGCAACCACGTTCCCATATCATTGGTGTATAGACTATCTCAATGTCATAGTCATGGAGGAACTCTAGATGTCGTTGTTGTATCCTATTCAATTAGTGCCAAAACATCTTCAAAACACATATAATTGCTTCTACCATAAGATCATTGGTTTCATAGTTATTCTCATTCTCCCACAACTATTGTGAACCGTAGGCAATCACCTCCTACTAATGCCTTGGGTAACAACCCAGTCCAATCCTCGATTTATCGCAGAACACTAAATACTTCATGCCCTCCTCTAGCAGTCTCTCGAAAAGGGTGCTCATCAGTCTCTGACTCTTATCCTAGAAACTCTACTGGCACTTCCCCATCAACATTAAGGCTCTTCCTTATATGTATAAACTGATAAGGGTGATGATCCCCAAGATAAGTCAGGCATGACCCTCCTGTAGTATCTATCCAAACATGAGACTCCTCACCTCAGTCAAACTCTTGGGTGGCTCCCAACAAATATCCACCTCATTCATTTCCAAGACTACTGTAACTACAACCTCTGAAATTACATGTCCTGGAAATTGGATATCCAGAATCCAAAACTGACACATTTATGGATTCCCATAATACTAGTTCCCTGAGAGTGTAGCCAAGACTATCCTCATGCATGTCACATGCTCCTCTATGGATACTGAGTACAAAAAGATAGCATCAATTAAGACAACTACGAACAAGTCAAGGTAAGAACCGAAGATCTTGTTAATGAGTCTCATGATCACTACTAGGGAAATGATCACACTGAATGGAATAACATAGAACTCGTAGTGTCCATACCAATATCGAATGGGTTTCTTTGAATGTCATCATCTCATGCATGAAGCTGAGGATAGACAAACCTGAGGTCTGTCTTTGAGAACCACATATCTCTATTCATTTGGTTGATGAGGTAACTGATTCGTGGTAGTGGGTATTTCTTCTTCACGATATCCTTTTTCAAGAACAAATTGTAAACACGTAGTCTCAATCTCTCATAATAATTCATAGAAAATAGAACTGGGGTCACCCATGTTGAAACACTAGGCCAAACGAATCCCTATTACATTAGGTCCAAGAATTGTACCCACAACTAATGTAATTGTACATGAGCCATCCAATATGCTGGCTTGGATATAAGTGTTATCCCCTGATACATGTAAATGTATAATTCAAATCCATATGAGGAGTTGACCCCCATAAAATCATTCGGAATGTTTTCCTCTTACATTTCCACCATTGTAGGGAATTCTATAATCCTCTGGTCCACAACAACAAGGGTAGGGCTAGCCAATTTGTAACTGATATGCTGCACCCTCCTCTAATTAGGTCCATCCTATATTGCAACAATTCTATTTTTTGGTAATGGATAACTTTTTTCCATCTCTATGAACACACTGCACTCAATGCCTATAATATTCATCCTATGCATGGTCTATAGATGACTAGTCCATAACCAAAAAGATAATGTAAGGCCTCGACGCCACTACTAGAAGATCCCAATCGAAACACTCGTCTCCAAGAATATGCTAGAACTACTGAAAATAGTGTGTTATCATTTAATCCCATCCTGTAAGAATCACTAATCGTACGGATTGAGCCAATTGATCTATGGAAATCTCTAACCTACAAACAGCATCTGTGGCGAGGAAAGAGTGACTGAAACCCCTGTCCATAAAAAATGTAGCTACGAAGATGAATACAAAAATTTTACCTTTAAACATCTATAGAGCATTGGGATCATATGCCTTTATCACTGGATGTTGGGCCATCCCTTGTCCAGCTACGCCTGTAGCCCCTGGTGGACCACCTTGGGGGTGGTGGTATTACCTCGATCCTCTACCCACCACCTACCACTATTCATTCTCCCCTACAATGTCCTCCTCCCTATAGGCCACCCTACTCGATTCTCTTACTCTCCTCAACAATCCTTTGACTATATGTTGATCGTCTACACAGTGAGTCGGGTATTCATGATCTATGTGTACATGCCCACCACATGCTTAGCACACCCTACTCCTCTGCTGACTCCCTAATCCCTACAAGCTTAGTACCACTGACCCGATGTCTTGGGGTCATCCCCTAAATGGATTGACTAGCATGGGTCCCCACATCGTCTTCCTACTACCCACCGTTGAAGAATTGTCCACCTGATATATACTAGTAGCTCTTGCTGCGGGCACCCGCACCGCCAGGAAGCTCACTATGAGAAGATCTTTCTCTAGAACTCCTTCTCGGGATGCGATGTCGAGAAATACCATGACTACACCCATATCCCGGCACAATCCTTGTTTAAAATATCAATCCCCAAATAATGGGTCTCACACTGTGTGTGTACAATAGTGTGATAGATTAGTGAATCTCAATAAGTATTGTGATACTATCATGTCACCCTAATTTAGGTACATTAGATCGAGGATGCATTCTGAGGTCATTGTCACCTGAAAGAATTTCTCCATGAATAGATACTCAAAATCATTCTATTTGAGGGTTACCTCATCATCCGTCTGGATCAACAAGCTCTACCATATTCCCACCTACCCACAAAGAACCATCGTGTCTATGATCTCAATCTGGTCGGGTCAAAACCTCACATGAAAAATAGAGAGGGTGACCACCTCTAGAAAATACCTAACAATTTAGGGGTCTGTATCACCCCTTATCCTAAGCGGTATCTTCTTCTGGAACTTGTGTAAGGCTCTGAGATTGTGTTCATCCTCTATAGATAACTCTTGTAGAAACTGTTGATCAATGGGTGGTGGTAGCACTGGTGCACCACATGGTGTGACTATCTCCATTACTGGTCCCATCACTAATGCCTCATCGCTAGGCATACTATCCTTGTTGTAGCACACATGAATCATGGTTGGTTTTCTGCATGGAGGCATCCCAAAACAAATCAAGATGATCCACAATCAATTTATTAGACCTGGTGAGCGAACAATGACTCTATATGGACACTATAACACTCTCAATTCATATATGATGCATGCAACCAGTGTTTTTATATACCTAGTCGAAAACCGTATTCAGATTCCTTATGTATCGATATATGGACCACAACACCAACAATGGAATCCCTAAGTCTATAAGTAAAACCTGAATCATTCAACCTGGTTTCCCCAAAATGAATCCATTGACCCTATGTCCTAAAGGTAGATCCAACCCCTCTGATCCCACTCTGTCATGACGCATCCCTCGGGGCATGTTCCATGACTACACCAAGATTTCCTCTCAAAGGCCAGGGCCTACCGACATGCACCGAAGGAATTATCCCACATCTGGGAGGTAATTTATTGAGTACCTACACATAGGCATAATCACATCACAGTCCAAAATGTTGAAAAGTAAACATTCAGGCCCCTAAGACAACCAATGATAGTAATATTACCAAATTGAAAGTAATGGGGTCGAGAATACAAGAAAATAAATAAAAATTTAAAATATCCTAAAATCCATATATGGTAAACCCTATCCGATGTGTAGGCGCAAGGGGTGGCTCCTGAAGTCGTATAAGTTCTTCTCATCCGTTAGATCTCCATTGACACCGCTTGGTCCCAGTCCATGAAGGTTTCTATTAAAGCATCTATCATCGGCATAATACATGACATGGGCAGATGGAGCCTGTGTAGGTATGACTATAATAATACTTAGTAATGACCCAAAAACACAAATGTAATACCACGATGAAAAGTATTCACAATGTATACTACAAATGTAGTAAAAAAATTATCCCCTAATAAGTAGAGTCATGAGATAGTCTCTATAGTTAGCCAACACATGTATAAAATAGTGTATGAAAATAAAGACTGTCATTTTATAACCACTAATCACCTTGTACTACTAAGGAATTCATTCCATATTAGTCACGTATTCCTACTGGGAAATCTAGACCCACTAATCACATACGACTACTGGAGAACCTAGACACTCTTTCCACATGGGCCTGGTGGGGCACCTAGACTAGCTCCTCATATAGGCCTACTAACGAACCAGGACCCACTCATCACTTATTCCTTCTAGGGAACCTAGAGCCGCTCGTGACAAAGGCCTACAGGGGAACCTAGACCCTCTCATCACTATTTAACATAGGATTCCCGCTAATTGTAGGATTGATTATTGGAGAATGTACTCCTCAAGAAATTTTTTGTATCTGTACTACCAAAATACCCAATATAGAGTATATTAAATGGTTTGCCTCATCGTAAGGGTCACACTGCTGCAAACATATCATTAATTAGACTTGCAGTTTCGACAATTTGAGACTTTTTTTGTAAAAAGGGGTTAGTTGGGTTCGGGCCTAGTCCAACTCGGTTAGGCCTAGCCCCATGTGGATATTGTAACCATCCCATTTGGTCGGGTTTCCAACATGCTGGGCATCCCAAAAAGACAACATTCATCTATCTCGTCCGATGCTAGCGGGGTATTTTTCACCCAACACGACTACTCAGAAACTAGGTCCTCCACTTTGACAAGTCTCGTGTTGGATGGACAGTTATGTCAACTATATACATAGCCTCCTCCACCTCCATTCTATCCCTAAGGATGGCCACGTGCAACGTGGCTAGTCCTTCGCGTAACTGCTTCATGGCATTGCTTCAGGGTCCCTCTCACGGTTCCGATGGACCGCAGTCCTCTACCGCATGATACAACTCCCACCCACCTCTAGCCGAGCCCCCTACCGGCGGACCCAATCAGTCACCCATGGGGGATAGTATGGGTTCCACCTCCTACGTACATCAAGATGGAGGCCCATGTTACTTCAATGACCCTCTTGGTCATGGCATGTCATCAAATCCATGACCTATCGGGCCATGAACCCTCCACTACCACTACCCATCCATGTTGTTGTTCATTCACCCAGCACTATTGTCTCCCTTGGCCTCCTACCTATGATTATCCACCATTGCGGTCCTACTTGATACATGGTTTCTATCATGTAACTAAGACCAGAAAGGATTGGCTGGAGTCGAATAATTCTCAATGAACACAGAATGGAAATACCCAGAACCTCGTTCATGATGGAGTGATTCTTCCATGTTAGGAGGTTTAATGAAGGATAATAAAAATTCAGATCCATCTTCCCTTTATTTTCAGAATGAAAATTCCCATTTTCAAAAATGGTGACCTATATTCGGGTCAATATATTTGAGTTTTGACTCATGATCGTGATTTATAAAATATAATGAAGCAATGGAGACCATACTGAAATAAAAACCGCTTACCTAGAGGCACACTGTTGGTCATATAAGAATATGGGTTGTTACATCATTGTTAACCAATCTACAACTCTTGGGGAGGGCGATATCCTTAAACATGAATGCAAGAAAATATGTTCATCTTCGCGAGATGATTTTTGTTTTCCAATGCAAGATCCCATGAGGTTTAGAACAATGTCCCCAATTGTGATCTAATTCTTGTACCCATGTTTGTTGATTAATTGACGAAACACATTTTAGAATTTTTGTAATGTTGAGTCACTATGAGGTTATGCTGTTTAATTTATGAAATGAAATAGTTTTCTCATCATGAATTATTAGGAGTACAGTTTTCAATAAAATAAACTCTTACAATGTAAATTTATTTTTATCAGAACACCAGAAAATTCGATTTTTTCCTCAACCCGAGACGATCATGTATAGGACCTTATTAGGGTAATGTCACTATTCTAGATGCAATAGTGCCCACTATTTTCTAATCCGAGATCCACTTAGATTTTTTCAAAACTACGCATGTGTTATTTTTTAAACCAACTAAAAAAATTTGAGACATTTATTCTTGGATCACTGGGCCTTGGAATAGAATTCTGTCTAAGCACCTTGTCTCCAAATAATATCATAAGTTTTTCATAAATTTTACACCAAATGTTTTCAGGACATTACATTCCATGTGGATAACATAAAAAATCATTCAAGATCATTTATGAAATCTACATAATAATCATGATTATATAAATTACATCTCAAAAACTATGAATGGAAACTATAATATAACATGTAATGAATAATTATTAGGGTATTTACTGTGATTTTGATTGATAAAATATTATCATGGATTAAAGAAATTCATTGGTATGTAAAAGGGTTATTCATACCAACATTGTTCTTTTATTAGAAGAAGATTTTGATCAATGAGGTGATATAAATGAGATATGTAACATCCCCACATAATAAGGGCTTATAACATTGAGAAAAAAAATTATAGGAAATAGGGAAATGGAATATCACCATTAATAATAGATTTCATGTCTCACAATAAAAAGAACATCATTTATGATGAAAATTATAGGATGAGTAAAAATTTTATAAAACCACCGATCAAATTTAGATGTTGGAAATCAACATTAAATAAATAAAATAAAATATATTAAATCATATAATATTTATTTTACTCATAAATACAATATAAATTTAATTTATTTCATAATTTTAAATGTTTCTGAAAAAGTGAGTTTAAGACATAAATCCAATACAACTTAGGATACACTCGAATAAAACATCTCATGAGTAATAGATATTGACATTGATGTTAATATACCATGAAAATGATTAAATGTGATATTATGTATCCGTTTTTATGTATAAACATTATATATATGAAATTAGGTACATAAAAGAACATATGTGTCAAAGAAGGATTTTTTATTTCAAACCCATAGCTTTGTCTAAAAGTGTTTAGGAAATTCACATTACAACATGAATAATTAATGTAAGATAAATAAAAATAATAACACTATACATATATCATTAATTTACATAGTCCCCAAATCATTATGTGTTCATTGTTTATTAAATCATTTCTACCCCTTTTTTACATGATGAGATTCAGTTGAGTTTTACATGAATATCGTACAATGTTGAGCAATGTAAGAATAATTTTAATAAATGATTCAAATGAAATAAAATTTAATTTTTTTAATTTAGTTTATAACATAAAAACTATTTTTATTTTAATACTGTTTTCCAGTAATGTAAGATGAAATACATCATTATGTGGAGATGGTAATCTATATGTAGAAATGGTTGAAATTTTTATTTTCAAAAAATAGGATGAAAATTGAATGTCAATGGTTTTAATTAATTATTAATAATATCAATATTAAATAATAGTGCTATTCATTGATAACACGTTTTTGTTAATCTATGTTAGTTGGTTAAAAAATAAGTTGTGGCATTCATGAAATCCCCAATCCACACATACACCTGATTATCAATCTCATTTCCTGACAAATGGATGGAATAATAGTAAATAATAAATATGATAAATTCATTAACTGATAGATGAAAGAAACCAAATTACATTCATTCAACCCCATCATCGATAACATCCCTAATTTATGGTGATGAAAAATGTATTGTATCACATTGTGCATGTCGTAGTCTATACAAAGAAAAGTATATCATCTTGTTATTCCATGTGGATTCAAGGGGATTTATAATTATTATTAAATAAATTTTATGAATTTAAATTATATAAATAATTTGGAATAAAATATATTATTTTACATATGTATGTTAATGAAAAAAAATATAATACTTGAGCGACTATGAATAAGAAAAACTTACATTAGATACCAATTTTTTCCATCAAACCCCCTAAGAAATTAATGGGTTTTATTAATTATGGTAGAAAATTGATCTTGTTCATTAAATATTTTTCTAGGGTGAAAATATTGACTAGACTTCACCATGTAATTCAAATAGTATGAGATGTATTGAAGGAGAGTTTGTGTTATTCATTTACAATTTATGAAAATGTTTCCCTTCATAGATAAAAATTCTATGTTTGGGGATTGAGTGGATATTCCTAAATGTTAAGTTATTTAAGAGTGATATGTTAATAGAGAAATGTTGGTAACAAATTCAAGACCAAAATAAGGTTACTATAATTTCCAAATATCATAAGATCTTTTGAAAGTATTAGATTAATCATTTAAGAAATTAATAATATTAACAAAATATCAATGATGTCAATTATTGTAAGGTGTGTTCCCATCACCCATTTAGAAGATTATTGGGGGAGTAGGCCTTAATGATTTTGAATGGTATGATGGGGTTTCATACATACCCTGAAGGAGCAAGAAATTTGTTATTCGATTATGGGTCCTAGATGACACCTTTTAGGAACACTAGTGACCTATTGACAATGAGAAGGGTGAGTAGAAATAATGGATTGTGATGATCACATGTGTCACCATAGAACCCTCATTAATGATGTAAACATGATGATTGTATATAGACTATGACATGATATGATGGTTTGTCAAACATTTCTCACCTATATGTGCTATGTTACCTAGAAAAACTAGGAAAATCTCTTAGGATACAACATTTAAGCCCCACATCTACATATGGTTTTTGGTTCCTTGTATATGCACAATATATCTGTATGGTTGATATAGAGTCCATTGTGACACATTTTATATGGGTTTGTATAACATGGATGAGAACCTTTGAACAATATGGTACGTTATCACAGTTGTAATTTCATAGACGAGATACATGGATTTGGGTAATACTACATTAGGGTAGGAATGACTGGAAAACCCTCTATGGATATGACACATGGGTATTTGTCTACAAATTCCATTAATTATTAGTATTGATCCAACTAATAGTTAATTTGGATTCCCATGTACTTTTGTCAAGTAATATAACATGGATTTAATATGGTTTGTAATACTTACATAATGTGGTTATAAGGGTCCATACATAGGCAGAATAAGTTTTGTGTTGATCTTAGGATTCATATAATAACTCAAGGATCAATAGTGAAAATGTATTTGGGCCCATTTAGATTATTTAAAGATTTTATATTATAATTCTAATTTTTTTAAATGAATATAATTTTTATGTTTGTGAAATATTGGTAGAACATTGTTATGTAATACTCACACCCTGGTTGAGTGGTCCTAGATGTTTGGTTGGCATGAATCCTTATACTTTTACATGTATTGGGTGGCTAAGGACCTAATATGTGATCATTTAGTGGGATATAATGAATAAGTAAATATTTTTATGAGGTATATCTTGTAATTTTTGTCGGATCATCTTATTAATTAATTTTATTCATGTATTAATTTTTTTTGTTTTTATCCATATGGTAGGCCAGAGAGTTAATTTGAAAATATTCTTCCGTGTTTCATATATTATTTAGGATTCTATTTAATTTTTTCTATACAACATATTTTTTTATTTTTTAAGGATATTGTTATGCGTATTAATCTTGTTTTTACACTATGATATGGATTATTATTCTATACCTGGTTCTATCATATACCCTCAGTACTAATAAGAATTCTATAGTATGCATGGAGGCCTACCTGAGTATCTATGGAACACTCCTCTATTATATAAACCACATAGTGGTTGTAGCCTAGTGGAGGATATAAAATATTAAATTATGGGGATGGAAGGGAATTTGGTTTTTCATGTAATTAGATTAGGCTTAACCAAGATTATATTATTACCCTTGTATAAATTTTTGGAAATTTGATGAACCAATCGATATAAGGAAAAGAAATGTATATACATAGTGAGATATGGTGCATAATTTCATGGTATATGTCTAAATTAGGAGCATTTGGTGTGACAGTTCTCTTATATTACGTATATTTGATTTATCTATTTAGATGGTTTGTTCCTACACAAGGAATATATAATGAATTAGTGGTTTAAATTAGATTGACATACACCATGTCCGATTTTCACTTATATACATATGCAAATGTATTAAATGATAATGAATACTTTTATGTGATACAGATCATATAAAGATCCAAGAATATTTATGTTCTCAATAATGATCATGATATATCCATTTTTTGCTTTTGTAACACTGAATATTTCATAGATTTCACTAACATATTATTTTAAAAAAATTGGAATTTATATTTGATTTCGATTCTATATAAGACATTAGGGACCCACTTAATTATTTGTAATATGGGTATATCTTTTAAGGAACATTTTTATAATAACTATATGTGTTTTTAGGGTTATCTAGAATAATTTTATGATGTTATTTCACAATAGTTTCATAGGATGTACAGTATTGTAAATATTTATGATAACATAACAAAAATGTGTAATTTAAAAATCCAGTGTGAATTTTTTGTATATCCATGACTTATATCATAAAATTTTATAAGGTGTGAATGTAATCTAAATATATGATGTCTGAATTAAATTTATAGATATATTGAGATAAATAATAAAAATATATATTCAATAAAAATGATGATTTTATGGGCTTTTTGATAATTCACCACATCATGGAAAAATTCTCTATATTATTCCATTATTCCATGTATGTTGTTAAATATATGATATTTGGTTGGAGAAGTATTATTTTACAACACATCTATATACATCAATTATAATCATTATTATATTTACTAAATTTATGAGTAATAAAAAGTATTGATTAACTCAAATATTAAAAATATCCATTAAAAATTAATCAAATTAGTTTCTATCATTGACATTTAATTAAGAATTTATTAAATATTCGTTAAAATATAAGGATTTTTTGAGTAATTTAAATTTATATTAAATAGCATTTTCAATATCAAACAAATATGTGGCATCATGGTCAAAAACTCTAAACATAAAATTTTAAATCACCTTATATCATATTTCCTCAATCCATGTATTAAAAGGTTCTAGCTGAGAATTTAAAAGTGGGAGAACCATCTTATGATTTGTGTGATTCATCTAACTCATGGTTAACCAATGAGTGAGGATCCTTTTTCTACTCTTTGACATTATAATTAACTTTATTTTTGACAAATGGAACCAAAGAAAATCTATTACATTCTTTCTTTATTATTTTACTCAGTCAAATATGGATTGATTATGGGGTTGCTTTTGGTTTATGTTTTTTATTTTCTAGTATTTTTATATAATAGTTATAACAAATGAAAACCTTAAAATTTATATATTATATTTCATCTAAAATTATTGTTAGTTTTTGAAAATTTTATTTAAATCATAATCTATATTTTTTAATATTTCATTATTAGGATTAAATGTTCAATTTATTTTATTCCATTGATAATATAAAAAAAAATTAAAACTCAATCAAAAATGTGTAAAATTTAGTTAACATGATTTATTCATGTTAGTGGTAGTTTATGGTTTTACATAATTTAAATAGGATGAAAATTTTATTAAACATTAATATATTTTCAAATAAATTATTAATCGTTAAAATTAACCAAATGACATCGCAACCATATTATCATTTGTTGCGGGTTATCAAATATAGAACTTTCACATTGGTGTCTAAATTAATATTCATAGTTCTGGATGGATAAAAAATTTTGGAAATTAATTATAATGATTTTTTATAATATATCTATATTTCATACCTATTATTTTTATCTTTTAAACAACTATATTTATTAAAAATAAAATATACATATTATTTCTTAATATTTAATCAATTATTTACATTACTATAACCACTTTTACTAGTCATTATTATATATATTTCATAGGGGTCTTTATCAGTATTCCATTTGTTTATAGGTTAATGTTACATAAGAAAATCACAATTCATAAAATTTTCTTCTTGATAATGATCGATTATGAATTTATTCATTGTCATTGTATTCACTAGAGTTGAAATTAATATTTTTTTCATTGTAATTTTGGATGAGTGATGGGGATAATGATTTATATTAATCATGGGAGGGTGTGATTGTCTGATTTTAGTGAGATTAATGGAAATGAAATTAGGGATATAGTCAGTGGGTTGAGATTTTAATATCAATATGGGGACATTTATATTCAAAAAGTGTAATAAAAAATCCTTAGTGATTATTTATCGCATTTAATATTCATGATAGGTTCTTCTATGAGTTGGTAGGTATGAATTTAAAAAAGTACAGATAGAAAATATCCAAACTAGAAATTTGTTTTACTGAAGTGAACATTTTTAAAATAAATTGAGTCAACCATTTTATCTCTCCATTTTACGTTATACAGATTGTATAAACATTAATGAGTAATCTTATTATATAAATGTTATTACTGTATGTTACTTAGGAATAAATTGGTAAATAATCATGTATTTATACATATTTATTCATGAGATCATTATTATAAATGTGTTTTTATATTTTTTAAGTGTTGGTAAATATATTGATATTATTGGATATTCAAATCTATGTACTATATTAAACATATATTGGTATATATAATGTATATCCTTATTCATTTTTTATCATGTAATTTGTGTTGTAGATAAGTTGTTTTATGATTTTAAGAATATAATAAACTGTTATTTAATGAGGTGGAATTTGAATATCATTCCTATAGATAAAAATATATTGATGCCTCATGTATTCAATTAGATTTTCCATTAGACAACATTTTTTATCCTCTTAACATTATATACTACTCCCTTTACCACAAGTGTATGCATATTTGAGTAGTATTTTTAATACATTACCATGTATAGAGGTTAATATGTCCAATTTTCAATTATTATATGCTTCCACTCATAGAATGTCTTCTTGTGATGGGATGTATTAATTTATCTTGTATTTTGATCATTCCATGACAGAGTATTATCTAATACTTCTGGATTGTGATTTTTACACTTTTTTTAGTGATAAATTCTTACATAATCCTTATAATAATTTATATATTTATATTTTCTAAATAATAAATAAATAACCTTATATAATAAAACATACAAATTCATTTATTCACATGATATTTTAAGTGGGAAGTTGAGGTCTTTTAGAACGACCACAAGGATTTCATTCTCAAACCTAGAATATATAGCCTTAATGGACATGTGATTTAACTTGTGTAATTTCACATTCTAGATGGTATTCAATTATAACAATTTTTATAAACAATTTCATAAAATGTTTTCAAATTATCTCGTGATGTATTCACTAGGATGTGAATTTTGTTTGTCCCAAATTGGTGAATGGATTCATGTAGAATATCACAATTATTTCATATATATAGTTTCTATATATCTATTTTTGTACGATTTCATGTCTTGTAAAATAATTTTTATTTTTCATATATAATATATATATTTGGAATTATAATTTAAAATAGTTAAATAAAAATCTCTTTAAAGACACTGACCAAAATGTATAATATATTTAATTCATTTATTTCCTTTTTCAATTAAAGTTACTATTAAATTAGTGTAGGATTTAGAGATATTGGGGTAATAAAGGGATTTATAAAAAAAATACCCAAGATATGTGGGAACACAAGGTACTTGGTGGTCCTTGAATGGTTATCGGTTAGGCTTTTCTAGGTATGGGTGGATATATTTGAACTACTATAATAATGAATCATTAATTTATATGATGTTATTTTCATAGGATATTTTAATTCTTATTCCCATTTATATGCCAATATATAATTTAATTTTAAATTTGTAATCTTGGATTTGTTAAAAACAATTATGTCATTAAAGTTTTTTCATGCTATTGTGGATTTCATGCGTTTCATCAATATGATTGAGTTATTTATCATATTTAATAATATAGATTTTCTTCGACCCAAAGAATATGACACTCTATCTTGTAGATTTTCACGATGATGTGTAATTAATTTAATTGTTTCATTAAAAAAACTCAATGGTTATATCATGATGATTTCATGAAGTGGTACCTCCGATACATGACTATGGTATTGATTTTCAATTGGTTATTAGTGAATGAGTATTATTCTACCCCCATATAAATGCATTCCATGTAATGATTCTAGTTGACCATTAATGGCTGGATTGGGATTTTGAGATTATTTCAAAGATACTGGTATTGATACATCATCCTTACTGTAATATTTAATGCGTTTCTTATAGTGAATTTCACTTTGAACACCATTTTCATGCCACAATGTGTCCCCAAAGAGGTAATTATAGAGTAAACTAATCATTCACATTGTATGAACCCCATTTACATTAACATTATAATTTTTCTTAAAAAATAATTCCTTAATATTTTTCCCACGCATTATGTGACACATCACCAAAAACTTATAATCCCCTTTTCTTATGATAGAAAAACTAATGTACCCCTCATTTGACTCTTATATTATTGATTCACTAATTATCATCATGTCATCTAATGTGAATGACTCCTATAATTAACTATATTCATTTTAATTTTTTTATCCTACATGATTCATTTATATCACCCCTTTTCATATGACCCTCGTTTTTTCACGTTTGAATCACTTCCAAATTTAAGGAGAATTGTATTGTATCAATCCCAATTATAAAATTTGTTGACAAATAAGACTAGTAAATGGTTTTTTTTTCATTTTCCACTATATACATGATGATAAATTTGATATTAATTCATGTCTATTTGGATTTTTAATTATTAAATTTTAGAACATGTTCGAGATAGATATAATAGTTGTGATTGTCAAGGGAAAATTCTCTTATATGTGAATTTTTTATCCTTTTTATTTGGTTGATTCATATGGGATCAATATTATGTCTTTAAGGGGTGTGACCTCTAATTATACCTAAAAGAGAATATATTTATCATTGTTCATGTGATTTAATGTGAGTTTCCTATCATGTGCCTATATGAGAGGGATTATCATCCATGTAGTTATGCTAGTCTTTTGTGGTGGTTTTAGTTAGTGAATGCATTTTTTAGTTACATGGGAATGGTATGAGTGTGTCTACAGACCCATGTGACACATGATAGATGTATAATGACAATAATCTCTATTAAATGATGAGGTACACCAAAATAGTAAGACATTTGGTAATTAAATAATTTTTCCAATGGAGGGTTCCTATATAATTTATATTTTGAGTATCCCATGGTTTATTTTAGTGAATATGTGATCTTTATTTATATAGATGTGTATGATGTGTATGGTTGTGATTTTTACATAGGGTATGGTGATCATTTGATGTGGCATGAATTTTAAATCAACCTATGTGTTTCAAAAAGAAATTATTAAAGGGTTGTGATTATTTTGTGATCTTTTTTGATACAATTTATCATTGTGAGATATGTAGACTAATTTCATAGTTACAACTTGTTCTATTATTATTGGTTCTATAAATGTATGTTGAAATTTTTAATGTGAGGATATTAAGGCCTAATGAACTAATTATTTCTTATGAATAATGTAAAATTTAGATATTGATGAGTATCAATCATGACTATGGAATTATAGGTTATGGATATTCATGTGGAAAAGAGATCAGAAGGTGTGGTGTTTTATTTAAACATTATTATAGTCATGGATGGAAGTTGGGAGAAGATTCTAAGAGGTTTAAAATGAGATATGTAGTGAGACATCCTCTATCATCACACTATATATGGATTGTTTTCTATTTTACGGATAAGTTGTATGTGCCTTCCAAATTTATTTTATTTTTGAACTCTTTTCATATTGCTGATTATGAGACATGGATGAAGGATCATCCATGGGTGACATGTTGTGGTTACTAGTCACCTGTGGTTCCATTGAACAATTTCAGAGGGTTAATATATGATCAAACATAAGAGATAGGTTGTTATTACTAGTTATCCCGAGTGATGTGGTGATTTTATAGTATGTTTTTATCATATTATTTAATTTTTCATAAGGTGAATATGATAATTGTTTTTATTGAAATTGTCCTTGAGTAATAGGTAGCGATGAAGATATACTTGCGGTATTGTGTGTTTACTCAAGATTTTTTTTTTTAATTTCACTAAAATTGTTATTGTTACATCAGATGAATCATTTTTGAAACGTAACATAAGTGAGTATATGTACATTTATTTCTGTGGGAGTTTTTACATATGGTTCCTTCATTTGTACCACTTGCATTATTTCATAGATGGATCAATTATATAAGGAATCCCAAACCTCTTACATTGGCCCAGGAAGGTGAGTAATAATTTCATGGTCACATGGATTGCATATGAAGACCATAGATATATGATTTTATTTAGAAATGACAATTCTCTTTTATAAACATACTATTTATTATTATGTACTAGAGGATCACCATTGGTGGTACCATATTGAAATTTATTTATCACACAATGCACAGAATCACAAATACATATGATAAAACATAAGTATTTATATATATATTTATGTCCCATAATTGATATTGTATTAATATATGGATTTAGATTTTAGATAATGGAATGAGCATATAATTAAATTTTTATTGTTGACTCTGATGCTTGATTATAACATATTTTACATTTTGAATATTATTTTTCATGTCGGTGATTTATGTGATTTATGTGTATTTGTCTAAATTTGGTCTCATTTTGTTTTATAATGTAACATTATTGTCAATATTTATTTTTAGAACATAGTTTGGACTCCACACATTTACTCTGATATTTTTTATAGTTATTAAATTATGAAATAGTTATTTTATGTTATGATATTGGGTGTATTCCATCTTCTCAAATGTGTTGATGCAACCCCTTACAATCAATATCATGTAGTGTATATTGATGAAAACATTGGGCTATATGGTTTTCCAAAAAAATGTCGATTACCCATGTTGATATAATACAATTTGGAATTGTGGAGTTTTTTTTGGGAATTCTTGTTTTATGGGAGTTATTTTTGAAGGTTGAATGTACTATTGATTGTGGTTTACATTATCCTTTTATATAATCATTTCACATCGATTTGAATCACAGGAAACCAATCAATTGATATATATTCAAGATTTGTATTTTTATTATATATGTATTTTTGGTTGATATTATTGTCAATGATATAAAACATGCCACAATGTGGAAATATTCCTAGTGTTTTTGAATCACATTATGAATGTATGGATATAAAGATATATTCATTACCTATTGTAAATGTAACAAGTTTATTCAATAAGGAATATTGGATATTGAATATTTTTTATAGGATGAGTTTTGGGAAAATTTTGACCACTATGTTTTTAGTAATTAACATATAAAGAATAACATGGTTATTTATAAAATAAAATATTTTATCACATTAACTACTCAGAATCATAACCATGTCTTTATTATGATTAATTTGTTATAAAGTTATTACATAAATTATATAGATTGTTTATTTCATCATTTTTTGGTATTTCATTGTAGAGGATAACATATGATGGATTTAAAGCCCATTGTTTAGTGATGTGGAATATTTTTCTTCAGATTTTTGGTAGACCTGAGACCATTGATGGGGTAATGTTGGAATGTAACCATACATCAGGGTGGTGATTATGTAACTAACTGATATTTTTCTCCATTACATAAATTGTTTCTTTAATAACTCCTACCACATAAAATGTGAAACCAAAATAACATCAAACTAATACATTTGATAAATATTATAAATAAATTACGAACATAATCGTAATTATTTAAAAAGATAATAATAAACAAACTAATTACATATTGTTATATTTGGGAAAGGTCATGGCATCAAACATTTTTTTAAAGAAAATTAGAAAGAATAATAATAATAGATATAAGTAGGTGATCAGATAGATAATTTCTTCCCTCAACCAAAAGGAAAATGCCAACAAGAAATTTTATGATGAGAGAAAAAGATAAAGGTAATAATCCATATGATAGGGATCATCTTCATAACATTTATATTATTTACTCAAATATAATATCATGATGGAGTGATCCATAACTCAAGTTATAAAGGGTCTGCACCTGGTACTCATTGTGAGCCCAAAATTGGAATAATCCATTCTATGTTTTATATTCATCATTGGAGAGTGTGATGAACCAACATCCATAAACCTCCAATGAATAACATTTTCTATATAAGAAGATTAAATATTTTCGAAAATTTAAATCTTCATTTGGGTGAGAAATATCAACTCATTTAGATGTGATTCTAGAAGTGTTATTAACCTCTTTGAAAATTGAATGATACACCACTTACTATTGTTCATATAAAGAAGGGGATTCAACCACAACAGGTCCAATATTGGTCATACCGTCTTAAAATTACCTAGGTTAGAAATTATAAACCGGGAAATATTGGAAAAATCATGGGAAGTATCTCTATCTCCACTTTTAATATCACACTACATGATACAATCACCTCATGAGTTAGTAACAAGTAACCTATCTTCTAATACACACTTGTGGCATGACCTATACCCACCTATTATAATGAAATACATGCTAGATTATGATGCATGTGAGTCTTAGTTAGAGAATTAATTCCAAAATATAAATTTATAAACAATATAGAATAAATGGACTATAAAGAACCATCCAAATTATATATCATCACTGATGAAGTGGAATTCCACTTCAAATCTTTGGAAAAACCATGAACACCATCATAGATATCATTATTCCTAAAAACATTCTCAATACTATCATAGGAAGGAAGGTTTTGTTCCTTCTTATTCAAATAAGGGTTTATAGTATTAAATATCATGAATTTAGTGGAAATTTATATGTTACAAGATTAGGAATAATGTCCACTAATGTGTGAGCATGAGAACATAGGGGACTACCAATATGAAATATTATCATGTACAATTTCATGAAAAAATTCATGGAAGGTATGTTGAATTTAAATTTCAACATGAACATTTAGATCATCATTCTGTGTGTATAACACTAGTTTTATTATAAGATATGATCCCATGTATACCTCAACATGAACTCAAGAAATGTAATAGAGGCTAATATATTCTTTTGGTTTTGGCATTTTTATTATCACTCTAATTGAATACAAAATAACAAACTGAATATTTAGGAACCAATAGATAAAACATAAACTAGAATGTATATCCCAAACATGCAAAAGATATTTTCTAATATAAAATATGTTGATGTTGTATTTATATTCATGACATAGATATGGTCATGGTTTATATGAAACAAAAAAATCCCAATTATATCACAATTGAATCAAATTTTGTGGAGGGGATTCTGTATAAGAAAATCCCCATTGGAATACATTTCTATTTAGAATATCCCAAAAATGATGAAATTTTTTATCCCTGTCCTCTAGTATCTAGTGATTTTTCTCCACTGAAAGAAAAACATGTCTAATGATAGAGTGGATACACAAATATGGTCTCTCCAAGACCCCATCTATAATTTACAACATGACTTTTAGACTAAAATTTTATGTTTCTTTTTGTAAAATCTTCATATCGTGTTGAAACCAAAAAATGTTAAACATGAATAACCTACGAGGAAATGGTCCAAAAAAGTTAAAAATGTTTCAATTTAAATGATGAAGTGTTTTAAAAACATTTCAAATATTCAATCTGTTATTTCTTTTTTTCATTCTACTTAGTAGTGACTTCCAAATATTTATGTGTATATAGTATTTACAAAATTTTAACTCCATTTCAATTATAATAAGGAATCTACTCTTCAAAAATCCCATACAATCCAAACCCCCTTAGTTTGGTCCAAACTCATAAAATAAATGTAATTAACAGACATAGATAATATTATGAGATTATTTTATTCTCGAAATACCAACATAAATGGTTTACCACCCATTAAAGATAAGATAATCTTGGTAATGAGAATATATTTCTACCCGCTTCAACCAATTAAAATTTTCCATTTTTTCATTTTTTTCATTCTAATTTTTTTCACTATGAAAAATGATATCATTAGTAGTTATCATAATATTTTAATAAAATTAAATAAAAATATATAACCACCCATCCATTTTCCCTCTGATAAGTGAAAACAAATTTTGTTTCTGTGTTGACCACTACCTCTACAAAATGTCATGTTACATTTTATATATCCATAATTTGTAAGATGTGAAAATTATGGATTAAATAATATGATATTTATAACATAATTTATATTTTTAAATGAAAAAAATTATTAATCAATAACAATATTATTTAGAAAATTAAATAATTGAAAATTCATACGGGTGGACTATCACCTATATAGGATTATTGATTTATGTTTTTCATTTCCTCACATCTATATATGGTTTTTTATGAGAAATGGTTTAGTTGATAAATATATTGTTTATTATATCATTAATTATTTGTTATGAAAAACCACATAACCTATTAGTGATATGATAAATTATTTTATGATTACTAATATAATTAACTAAAAAAAGTATACTCAGAGGAAACACATCAATTATAATTATATAATATTATCATTTAAATTAATTATTATCATAATTACATTAAAAATCATATATTTTTTACTTATGAAAACTAAATTATATAATTAATCTACTATATTATTGTTTCAAAATGCATTTCACCCTATAAATGTCTATTAAACGTTTAATGTTCATACTTGGGTCTATTTGACCACTAAATAGAAAAATACAAGGAAAATATATCATGAATGATTAAAGAAACATCATTAATGGTATAATATATATATTTATAGGTTTTTTATTATGAAAAGGAATAATAAATATTTAACTCATCCATAATTCCATAACCCATCATATGAGAAAAATTACAAAACCAAGGCAATTTTCGATTTTAATCATATATAATAAAAACATATGTACTCATGAATGGAAATTTATATTTCATAAATTAAAATAGTTATCCTTTTATATTAAATTTATTAAACATTGAATGATGAAATTTACAAGAATGAATATCAACTGAAAACATTGTAATGGATAATGTTAAAATTATAAAAACCACATACAGTTGATATGATAAATTAAGTAAAAAAATATAAATATAGAAAACTAATATAATATGATAATTATAAATATTTTATTTGTATTTATATAGTATTATGAAATTATATTATCAAATATATGTTTTTATAGGAAGATATATCAGATATTATGTTATGGTAATAATTTTAAGGATCTCATTGTCTAAAATATAATTTTGTGGTACTTAAATCTTAATTAGAACCATAAAAAATTAAACATGGTGGGAATGATACTACATTAAGTTATATTACATTATTAGTGTGGTTTAAATAATACATATAGTACTTCATGTAATTTTTAAAGGATTTATGTTTTATCCCAACTGAATGGGGTTTTGATCCAAACGTTACTCAAACATTAATTGTTTCATTTCAATTATTATTTTATGAGCAATATTTTTATGGAAAGATAATATTTTTTGGATATATTTTTTCATTATAAAACATTTCACCTTGTTAAATTAATATTATTGGGGTTTTTTATAAGAAATAATTATTTCATTTCCCGTTGGGTCAAATTTTGTTAAAAGTGTTTTATGTAAATTAAAATAACTCTGTTTCATTTATTCTATTATGAAACTTCCATTTTCCATGTCCAAATATAATGGATGATTTTGAAAAAATCCATATCCTTACCTAAATAAATTATTGAGATCATTATAACCTACACTAGGTTTTTGAAATTAGTAAAATAAATGTTAAACATTTTAATTATGTTCATTTTCAAAAAAGTATAAAAACAGTATCTTTTCATGATTTTCCATTTGAATAACTACTTATATCATAGTTTCACTATTTTATGATACTTAATTTAATAAATATAAAGGGTTTTAATGAAAAATTATTGTTAAATTTTTTTAAAATATTTCATTCTAAACTATTTTTAAAAATATCATTGAAGTTTCTTATTTCCATAGTTATTTTCTTAAATTCTCCTAAAAATGGTTTCCAGACATGTAATCATTATTCTAAATAGATTTAAAAATATAAAAGATATTATTATAATGTATAATTAAACCATATTTAAATTGATGACCTATTTAATGACCTTATTGTTTGTAGTATTGATCTATCAATAAATTTTTCTTCGGAATAATACATTATGTATGATCCTAACATTACATAAAATGACTTTATTTTGTGAATGTACGATTTTTTATTCATATGATTTATGTGTTTACACCTAGATGGAATAAATATATCATCTAGTATAACTTTTGATTTAGTACTATAAAATTTATCCATTTAGTGGAAACCCCTTATGCTTCATTATCCTAAAAAAATAATAAGTATAATGTAAATATTTATTATTTAATATCCATTTATTTTCAATGGGATAATCATGCTAGGATTATTGGTGGAATTATTAATTATTTCATTCTGGTAAAATATTATAAATTTTTTTTCCATGTAATCATTATTCAAAAAATTAAATATTTTTTATATGATTTATGTAATCAATTTTATTTCCATTGGTATTTATTAATTTCATAAGTGAATTACATTAAGCGGCTCATATAGGTATGAATGATGATAGGCGATAACATTTATCAACCCAAATTAATTCGATTATTGTTAATATATAATGATATATGTATTCATGAGTACATTTTACTATCACATATGAACGTTTCTTGTTTTTTTGGATCATGAATGTAATGTTCCCAAAAAAATTGTGTCCCAAATTTTATTCATGATCCACACTAATATTATTAATATAAATATTATGATTACATATTTTTGATCATTTTTTGTCTAATGGTTCAACCAAACCATCTTATAATATTTTTAGGTGATGAAAGATCTTTCGAACCAACAGATGGTATCATATCCAAGTAATGTTCCCAATAATTTTGATACCAACAAATGGTTTTAGAGAAGGATTACACTACACAAATACTTGAAGAGATTTTACTTTATATACCTTTTTTTCCATAATTATTTTTTGATATAAAAATATTATTTATAATATATTTTTCACCAACTTGTATCTATAGAATATATTAATTATATTTCATTAAATATGGCACTTCAAAATGTCAAATCCATCGACAATCTGAATTCTATCTTACCACCTCACATTTATGGTGATGAAAATTATTATTAGATAGATATTATGGATAATTTTGAAATCAGTACATGGGTTGATAACTTTTTTATTCATACTGTAGATTATAAAATCTTTGATTAGGATGTTACCTCAATCTTTAATACAAAAAATCATGTATATTAGTCAATCAATAGAGTTATATATACGTTGTTATTCTAAATGAAAATGAAATTCTAAATTCAAATTTCATTATTAGAAGAATTATATAGTATATTGAAAATTTAAAAGGATACATATTTTGGTCCATTAGATGTTGTTGAGACCAGGAGAGCTATATTTAGTGGAGATTATCAGGCATTTAATTTCATTCCATGAAAATAAATCTCTGAGATCCAACAGATATTCATGGATATTTTTAAATAATTGTGAGTCATCAGTGATAAAGGATTATACGATCATACTCTGGGGGAAAAGGTAATTTAAATTATTCCAAATGAATGAGAATGTAAGAGAAAAAAAATTGATGAAAACATGAAGGTGCCTAATATTACCATAAATCAATTTATTTAAACCTTGATATAGAAGGATAACAGACTAGAATTATTTTTTGATAAATCTAAAAAAATTAATGGATGTTTTTATTGTTCAAAAACAAAAATTCTTACTAATGGTCAAACATGAGGTAAAATTATTAAATATTCGGGAAAAATTGATTTTTTAATAAAATATTATTTATGTTATACTATTGATTATATTATGAAATTGAAATACCTTTCATGAAAGATGAATAAGTTTTTGGGAATGTGATATTTCCAATACCTATATATGAAATGTCATGAGGAAAAAATATTTATGAAATATAATGTTACTTGTTACGAATGTAATAAAGATAGACATATTAGACCAAATATCTCAATATTTTCATGGAAAGATAGAAAATAAATCAATATATAACATAATTAAAAAATGTATTATAAATACATTGAAATGAATATTCAGAATCCTTTGAATCATAGAGTTCTATTAGTGGTGACTCATCACACAATACATTAATTAATTCTTGTTTTGGGTAGATAAAGAGAGTTATTTATTCTAAAGTACTCATGGATGAAAATGATTCTTGTAAAATGTAAAAACTGTTAAAAAATTACTAAATATTCCTTGAGTATAAAATACCATGTTGAAAGAAATTATATATATTCAGAGTAAGAATATTCCTCATCTATTGAAGATAATTCTTTTCCTTCTAATGTTGATGTATCCCACATTGCTAAACTTTTAGAAAAAATGAATTATAGAATATGTAAAAGGCGTGATAATGGTAATGAAAAACATGATATGGCTTATTTATAGATATATGTTTAAAAAATTAAATATCAAATATTTTTAGGCATCTAAATGAGATTATTTATTAGAGTAATAGTATATTTAAATATTTCAAAAAATTGTATGTGGTTTCTCACTTTTTCCTCAAAGTGTTTTGTAATAAAAATTAAATTTTTAGTCAAAAGATTTAAAAAATGATGTTTTCGAGAAAATTGTTTTAAAAATATATGTTAATCATAAAATTAGTTAAATGATGTTAGGAATTTAGTTATTAAAGTAAAATTTGAAATTTATTATTTGAATAAAATTTGGAATAGAATTCCATAGGTAAATAATAAATTAATAAAAGTTAAAAAACTATTTCCTCCTAGTACTGGTTCGAGAATTGGTTATACATACAAAAAACCATATCATTGTATCATTAACATTTTTTAAAAAATTACACCCATTTTTACAAAATATCTGTCACGACCCGTCCTCGGGGCCCGTGCCGTGACTACCCCAAGCCCGCCTTCCATAGGCCAGGGGCTGGTGACTAACACCAAAGGCGTAAATCCCGATAACTGGGAAGCATTGCCTTTATAAAATTAAACAAACACGACAGAGTATAAGCGGAAGTAAACACTAAGTACAAAGAGAAGTACAAAAAGGAAAAATGGGCCAGAATACAAACCCAAAAGAAAGTACAACTACAACTGAACAAAGTACAACAGAAAAAGACAACAGCTAGTGGGACGGAAGTGGCTCATGGGTCATCCTCCTCAGATCCTACCTGAATGGTAGGTACAGTTAGCACAGCTCCTGGATCATCCACCACGGATCCTACCTGAAGGGTAGGTACAGATAGCCTCCACAATGCACTATCCCTCCAACCACCTCTGAGTGTCATCTCTCCATGAAATCCACCTCCGGATACTGACTCGTCGAGTAGTCCACCTCCGGGTACCATCCAGTCCTCGAACACTCGGCCTCCGTCAGCACTGCCCATCGTCTGCAACCAACACAACGAGGTGCGGGCATAGCCTGTGCAGGGGTGAGTATAACGTTACTCAGTAGGGACCCCGAGACCCTCACGGTCTCACTAAAACCAACAAGGATAACCACAAAGAAGATCTCAACAAATAAACTCTACTTAGGTATATGCCCATACATATACCTAAGTTAGCAAGTAACCCATCTCAATCATGAGGAAACACAAGGATCATGAAATCAACAGATAACCACTACCCAGGTATATTCCCATACATATACCTAAGTTATCAAGTGACCCATCTCAATCATGCAGTAAACACAAAGGTCAAAAGTCTCACCTCAAACCATGATTTTCATTATCAAAACTGTAACTGCTGAAGAGCTCCGTCTCTGGAGTGTACAGTGGTCCTGTCACGACTCCGAGGTACTGCTCACTAAACTAAGACTGCTGAAGTACTCATCCTGTCGAGTACCGCGGGTCATCCACCCAGACACATTAGTGCTTCCCGCTGAGGTATGTCACCCAAACACAGTAGTGCACACCCCCTAGTAGACTGTTGAGGTACTCTTCGGACGAGTACCGCGGGTCTGCACTGTCACACAGGTAGTGCTCCGTTCTCCATGGGTCTGCACCTCAGAAAGTAGTGCTCCGTCCACTGGGCTAGTTGACTCACTCCAAGTCGAGTCGGTCAAGCAGTCGTCAGGTCTCAGCCAGTTACACGGTCTCCGTACTCCGCGTGCTCGTCACTGGGAGGGTCCGCTCCACGAGCTACAGGTCGATACTCCAAGTATCTCAATTTCCCACGAAGAAGTATCTCAAAGAACCGCCTCGTCATAGGGGTCTCAACACAACAGACGGCGCGTCAATCGGACGCCCGGTCTGTGAGTTATTAGCCTTTTCGTCCCAGGGGCCCGGTTGGTTTCGTGAGCGAACCAAACCCGGCCGTATCTCAACTGTACCCCGAAATCTCATAGGGTATACTCATAGGGACCGTTTCTCAACGATATCACCAATGCTGCTGACGGTTCGTCAAACGTACGTTCTGTCAGAAAGATATCACCTTTTCTGTTCCAGGGGCCCGGTTGGATTTCGGTGCAATCCAACCCGGCCACTATCCATCTGCATCCAATTCTCAGGCGGAGGATGCCAAAAGTTCTGTATCATCAACAGGAACTCAACGCAACAGACGGCGCGTCAATCGGACGCCCGGTCTGAGAGTTATTCGCTTTTCCGTCTCACACCCCCCTTGGGAAACATCCCAGGAGGTCACCCATCCTAATCACTACTCTAGGCCAAGCACGCTTAACTATGGAGTTTTAACCACATAGGCTCCCGAAAAGGAAGGTGTACCATGAGTATAGTATATCGAAACGACCGTCTCGATCCAAGGATAGCGTTGCCGCTGACGGCGAGTCGTTTGGAGGCCCGTAGCCCAAGATACGGGCATTTGACCAAAAGTGGTCCGAAACTGGGGGTCTGCCCCCCCCCCCCCCCCCCCGGGTCGGCCGAACTGGGTCGACCCGGCCCGGGCGGCGACCCGGCCCGACGACCCGGCCCAGCTCGGAAAATCCCGGCCCGGCCGGCGGCGCAGACTGGCACGGCGGCGCGGCCTGGGCGCCGTTCGGGTGCCGCGCGCGGGGGGCAAAGCCACCCCTTCCCTCCTTTGAGAACCGCGGCCCCTTAATTGGGGCCGCTTTTGAGACCCGGCCGGGGGAAATTAATTCCCCCGGTCTCCACTGCTCTGCCGGCCTGCACTGGCCGGCCGGTTTCGCCAGCAAGGACCGGCGACGGCCGGTCCTTCCTTCGCCGACACCGGCGGCCCGGTGTCGGCCGCCGGTCATCTTGCTCCACCGCGGCCCGGAACCGGACGCGACCTAGGCCGTTCGGTGCGATGCGATAGCATCGCTTCCCTCCGCCGCGGCCCAGCTCCGGCCGCGGCGCCTTTGACTTTCTTCGACGCGGCGCGACGGCGTCGCGTTCTTGGATTTCTTTCCACGGCGCGGCGCGACGGCGCCGCGCGTATCTTCCGCAATAAAATCGCGTGGTGCGACAGCACTACGTTTTCTCGTATCATCCTCAAGAAACCATCATGAAAAACAAAGAAGGAGGGTCGGCCGTGTTTGTGCGGTCTGACCCCCTCGCGTTATTCGATAACAAAAAGGGTTTTAATCCACAATCATCACCAAGTTTGTATTCACGAACAATTAAATAAATAAAAACCCTCAATCATCAACCGATTGATCGGACGATCCGCGGATCAACCCGGTATTGGTTGGTCCGCGCTCGTCGTTTTTTTCTCAAAAGATAAGAGAATTCCAAAATAAATTCCCCTACCTCGGCTTCAAGAACGGAGTTCTTCAACGACCCGCGGAGGACAAGCGTCGCGTAGGTCGGGCGTCGTTCCGTCTAGGTTGGTGGGAGAAGAGCTCGGTGAAGTCGAGCCGAGACGTCACCCTCTGTATACTTTGTAGGCAGCGGTGCTTACGTTCCTTACTCCGGTTGAAGATGGTCGGAGGTGTTGCTTCACGTTCTTCGGAAACGTGGAACGTTCTTCCTCGAGAGGTTGGTGATCTTCCAAGAGTTCTTCTCCTCTCCTTAGTTCTCCCCACAAGGTTTATGCCAACCCAAAAAGAATAATATAATCTCTCTTTTTAATGTTGTGAAAATGAATTCAAAAGAATTCAAACACTCAAAATAATTAATTAAGTTGGTTTAATTAAATAATTTCAAAGTGTTGGGAAGAATTTCAAAAGATTGAAATTCAAAAAAACCATACTTAACTCACCTCATTAATTAATCAAGTTGTCAAATATTAAAGAATGTGGGTTAATGGGGAGTTGGAATGTGAGGGGTTAAGAGGGTTAGGGAGTTTAAGGAATTTGAAAAGGTGGGGGGGGGGGTTCGTGTGGGACCCACCCTTTCAAATATCCACACATGGGAAGTTGGATGGATGTGGGCCCACCACCAACTTCCCATGGGATAAGTTAACCACTTAACATTGTTAAAATTTGATTTAACAATTTTATTCACTTTTTTAATTAAACCCCAAAAATTAACTTCTCCTCCCGCACAAACGCAACTACGGTAAAGGTTCTCTTAAGTGATTACCGGCGTTACGAGTTCATCGGTGCAATCCGATTTCAATTCCGAGCACCGGTTCAAAAGATAGAAATTCCCACTCGCTCGTTCACTGAACGTACCCGAGCCAAACTTCGGAAATTAATTCCGGGCACACCGGGCCTCAGAATTAGGCGCCGTCAGAAACTGCGTTCTTGTAAAATTCCAAAGAAAATTAAGAAAAAAATTTCCTTGAAATTTCTGGGTCTTTACATTACTCCCACCTCAGGGCTTTACGTCCCCGTAAAGCCTCAACACAAACTAGGGTCACAAAAGCGGTACAGAGCACGCATCTGAGCCTTCTGCTCCCATGTGCTTACCTGGAAGTTCCGTACTTCCAAAGAAAGTGCACCCGAGGAATCGATCGTCCTCGTAGGATCTGCTCCTGTCGATCCTCGATCCCCACTGGAACCTCCGTGAAAGACACCCCATCGCCATCGTCCAGCTCCTCATGGTTGATGATATGCGAAGGGTCGAGCACGTATCTCCTCAGTTGAGATACGTGGAAGTCGTCGTGCACCTGCTGCAATTGCGGTGAATGGGTCAAGCGGTAAACCACCCGGCCTACCCAGCTGAGGACCTAAGAAGGTCCGGTGAACCTCAGAGATAACTTTCCGCCTTGGCCACATCTCTGTAAACCTCGTCGAGGTGAGACCCGTTTAAGGACGTGATCTTCATCCTCGAACTCCAGAGGTCTCCATTTTCTGTTAGATCTGGAACTCGAAAGGCTGCTGCCACGAGGGTAAGGTTGGCCGATTCAAGAGTGATCGGTCTCACCCTCCCGTGAAAGAGTTTATCTCGTGCTACCTGGGGTTTCCTTTTTTCCGACCAAGGAAAACCCATCCCGACGTTTGCCTAAAACCGTCAATTTGAGTATGAACAGTTATTGCCCATTCCATACTCAAACTAACGTCGTAAGGCCTCGACGCTGCCACCAAGATATTCCAACCGAAACTCTCACCTCGAGGGTCTGACCACACTGTCGGTGTAAGTGTGATTATCGAGTCTCCTTCCAAGGTATCTCCAGACGTGAGGGTCAAGTCCATGGCTTACCGAAAACTCTAGGTCTGGAACAAGATTTGTGAAAGTGAGGAATTATTCATATCGACGTCCGTCACTACAGCAGATAGTAGTGGACACAGACTATCCCTTGAATCATTTCTAGAGCCATTGGGTCACACTCCTTGACCGCATGCAGCCGCACTCTTCCTCCACCCTCCAGCTTCTTGAGCCTGGCAGGAATAACTATGGTGGGTGGTTGTACCATGTTAGGATGTACACCACCTCATGCTTCTCTCCTAGCTCTGCCTCCATGTCTACTACTTCATAGACTCATCTCTCCTTTAAGCTTCCTCTTCTTTAACATTCCCGAGTCTCTAAGACCGGCACCGATTTCCTGTTTCTTACTGCACTGTGCAGTCTTCATCCTCTCTTGGATGTCCTGGACCTCCTTTAGTCTCATAAGAGCTGTTATGATTTCTTCTTTGCCGATAAGAGAAACCCGGTCTCATCCCCTAGATGAACCACATTTGTTTCCTAATACAGTCAATCCTGGCATGAATGATGTATTCATGCCATGGATGACGTCGTAAGGCCTCAACGTAACTACTAAGAGATCCAACTGTCACTCTCGCCTCCAAGGGTCGAGTCACACTGTCGTCATCAGTGTGAGGTCACTGGGTCCCCTCCAGTAGAAATCTCGAAAGTGAGGGTCAAGTCAACAGTTTTAACCGGGACCACTCAGCATCAACCAAACAAAAAAAACAAGAAAGCAAACAAAGATAAGTGTCTTTATATTATTGCAGCTCATAGTAGAAAGACATGAATACAAAAGCAACATGGAACTAGATGTACAAAGGACGTATCCAATAGTTCCTCTCCTGCCCACCTGCTCTCAGAGCTCTACTGCCTCGGTGGCTCCTCCAACACCCGCTGATCAACCGTATGATGAGTCGGACAGTCACGTGCCAGGTGACCCTTTCCGCCGCATGAGTAACCCAACCTGCTTCTGGCACGCCTAGATCTGTTCCCACCCCGGGTGCCCCGCACAACTGGTCCTAAAACCCGAGATCGTTCAACTGCTAGTCTGGTCCTCCTAGACCTCTGCATCATCTGTCTACTGCCCACAGATGACTCGGCTACTGATCGAAAAACACGCGGCAAAGGCAGAAGCTCCTGTACACGCTCGGGGTGTAGAGCTACTGGCACAAACTCCACCCTGAAGAAGGTCTCGAAGTCTTTCCATGCGAATTTCATCCCGTCGCAAAACTGAAACAAGTGGCTCCACCACCTTCCTGCTGCTGCCTGAAGGAGGCTGGCAGCAAAGATCACCATGAATTCTGCCGGCGTCCCCACTAGCCTGAAGACTCTCACCACAGCCTCCAGCCAAACCTCAGCCGCCTGCGGGTCCGTATCTCCCCAGGACCTGGGTGGCCTCTGGCGCTGGAACTCGTGCAGTGCGCTAAAGCGTCGTGCATCGCCTACTGCTGGGTCTGGTGGCATCGGTGGCCCAACGTATGGTAGTACCGCTCGTGCCTCCGCTGGTGCCTCAACTACAAGAGGGCCCTGCACTGAAGCCTCGTCGCTCTACAGGCTATCAGCACTCACATCCCTCCGGGTTCTAGCTTGTCATCCATGAAAAGGAATCCTGAAAGAAACATTGTGACACGGTCAAACGTTTATACCTGGTGAGCTGACCTAGTTTGAGCTGTTTTAAGGGAAAACATTTGAAAACACACACGCAATCAGTGTTTTCGTGCACAAAGTCAGAAATCAATTGTCAGGGTCCTGGTGTATGGATACGTCGGCCGCCCGCACCAACACTGGACTCCCTGAACTGAAATCCACACTCGGTACTCTTAACACTATTGCTTCACATAAAGAAAAAGTCAGAGTCATAAGTTCTGCGATAGAACCAAACTTTTCTGATACCAATTTGTCACGACCCGTCCTCGGGGCCCGTGTCGTGACTACCCCAAGCCCGCCTTCCATAGGCCAGGGGCTGGCGACTAGCACCAAAGGCGTAAATCCCGATAACTGGGAAGGCATTGCCTTTATAAAAGTAAACAAACACGATAGAGTATAAGTGGAAGTAAACACTAAGTACAAAGAGAAGTGAAAAAGGAAAAATGGGCCAGAATACAAAACCAAAAGAAAGTAAAACTACAACTGAACAAAGTACAACAAAAAAAAAGACAACAGCTAGTGGGACGGAACCGGCTCCTGGGTCGTCCTCCTCGGATCCTACCTGAAGGGTAGGTACAGTTAGCACAACTCCTGGATCGTCCACCACGGATCCTACCTAAAGGGTAGGTACAGATAGCCTCCACAACGCTCTCGCCCGCCAACCACCTCTGAGTGTCATCTCGCCGTGAAGTCCACCTCCGAATACTGACTCATCGAGTATTCCACCTCCGGGTACCATCCAGTCCTCGAACACTCGGCCTCCGTCAGCACTGCCCGTCATCTGCAACCAACACAACGAGGTGCGGGCATAGCCCGTGCAGGGGTGAGTATAACTTTACTCACTAGGGACCCCGAGACCCTCACGGTCTCACTTAAACCAACAAGGATAACCACAAAGAAGATCTCAAAAAATAAACTCTACTTAGGTATATGCCCATACATATACCTAAGTTATCAAGTAACCCATCTCAATCATGAGGAAACACAAGGATCATGAAATCAACGGATAACCACTACCCAGGTATATGCCCATACATATACCTAAGTTATCAAGTGACCCATCTCAATCATGCAGTAAACACAAAGGTCAAAAGTCTCAGCTCAAACCAGGATTTTCATTATCGAAACTATAACTGCTGAAGAGCTCCGTCTCTGAAGTGTACAGTGGTCGTGTCACGACTCCGAGGTATTGCTCACTAACCTAAGACTGCTGAAGTACTCCTCCTGTCGAGTACCGCGGGTCAGCCACCCAGACACAGTAGTGCTTCCCGCCGAGGTATGTCACCCAAACACAGTAGTGCATACCCCCTTGTAGCCTGCTGAGGTACTCTCCGGACGAGTACCATGGGTCTGCACTGTCACACAGGTAGTGCTCTGTCCGCGATGGGTCTGCACCTCAGAAAGTAGTGCTCCGTCCACTGGGCTAGTCGACTCACTCCAAGTCGAGTCGGTCAAGCAGTCGTCAGGTCTCATCCGGTTACACGGTCTCCGTACTCCGCACGCTCGTCACTGGGAGGGTCCGCTCCACGAGCTACAGGTCGATACTCCAAGTATCTCAAAGTCCCACGAAGAAGTATCTCAAAGGACCGCCTCGTCATAGGGGTCTCAACACAACAGACGGCGCGTCAATCGGACGCCCTGTCTGTGAGTTATTAGCCTTTTTGTCCCAGGGGCCCAGTTGGTTTCGTGAGCGAACCAAACCCGGCCGTATCTCAACTGTACCCCGAACTCTCATAGGGTATACTCATAGGGACCGTTTCTCAACGAGCTCACCAATGCCGCTGACGGTTCGTCAAACGGACGTTCTGTCAAAAAGATATCAGCTTTTCTGTTCCAGGGGCCCGGTTCGATTTCGGTGCGACCCATCCCGGCCACTATCCATCTGCATCCAATTCTCGGGCGGAGGATATCAAAAGTTTTGTATCGTCAACCGGAACTCAATTCAACAGACGACGCGTCAATCGGATGCCCGGTCTAAGAGTTATTGGCTTTTCCGTCTCACACCCACCCTGGGAAACATCCCAGGAGGTCACCCATCCTGATCACTACTCTAGGCCAAGCACGCTTAACTATGGAGTTTTAACCACAGAGGCTCCCGAAAAGGAAGGTGTACCTTGAGTATAGTATACCGAAACGACCGTCTCGATCCAAGGATCGCGTTGCCGCTTACAGCGAGTCGTTTCGAGGCCCGTAGCCCAAGATACGAGCATTTGACCAAAAGTTGTCCAAAACTGGGGGTCTGGGCCCGGGCCGACCCGGCCCGACCCCCCCTCCCCCCTGGGTCGGCCGAACCGGGTCGACCCAGCCCGGGCGGCGACCCGGCCCGACGACCCGGCGCGGCCGGCGGCGCGGCGGCGCAGGCCGGTGCGGCGGCGCGGTCCGGCACGGCGGCGCGGTCCGGCGCTGCGGCACGGCCTGGGTGCTGTTCGGGTGCCGCGCGGGGGGGGCAAAGCCCCCCCCCCCCCCTTTGAGAACCGCGACCCCTTAATTGTGGCCGCTTTTGAGACCTAGCCGGGGGAAATTAATTCCCTCGGTCTCCACTGCCCGGCTGGCCCGCACTGGCCGGCCGGTTTCGCCAGCAAGGACCGGCGACGGCCGGTCCTTCCTTCGCCGACATCGGCGGCCCGGTGCCGGCCGCCGGTCATCTTGCTCCTCCGCGGCCCGGAACCGGCCGTGGCCTATGTCGTTCGGCGCGATGCAATGACATCGCTTCCCTCCGCCGCGGCCCCACTCCGGCCGCGGCGCCTTTGACTTTCTTCGACGCGACGCGACGGCGTCGCGTTCTTGGATTTCATTCCACGGCGCGGCGCGACGGCGCCGCGCGTATCTTCCGTAATAAAAGCGTGTGGTGCGACGGCACCACGTTTTCTCGTATCATCCTCAAGAAACCATCACGAAAAACAAAGGAGGAGGGTCAGCAGTGTTTGTGCGGTCCGACCCCCTCGCGTTATTCGATAACAAAAAGGGTTTTAATCCACAATCATCACCAAGTTTGTATTCACGAACAATTAAATAAATAAAAAACCTCAATAATCAACCGCTTGATCGGACGATCCGCGGATCAACCCGGTATTGGTTGGTCCGCGCTCATCGTTTTTTTTTCTCAAAAGATAAGAGAATTCAAAAATAAATTCCCCTACCTCGGCTTCAAGAACGGAGTTCTTCAACGACCCGCGGAAGACAAGCGTCGCGTAGGTCGGGCGTCGTTCCGTCTAGGTTGGTGGGAGAAGAGCTCGGTGAAGTCGAGCCGAGACGTCACCCTCTGTATACTTTGTAGGCAGCGGTGCTTCCCATCCTTACTCCGGTTGAAGATGGTCGGAGGTGTTGCTTCACGTTCTTCGGAAACGTGGAACGTTCTTCCTCGAGAGGTTGGTGATCTTCCAAGAGTTCTTCTCCTCTCCTTAGTTCTCCCCACAAGGTTTATGCCAACCCAAAAAGAATAATATAATATCTCTTTTTAATGTTGGGAAAATGAATTCAAAAGAATTCAAACACTCAAAATAATTAATTAAGTTTGTTTAATTAATTAATTTCAAAGTGTTGGAAAGAATTTCAAAAGATTGAAATTCAAATAAACCATACATAACTCACCTCATTAATTAATCAAGTTGTCAAATATTAAAGAATGTGAGTTAATGGGCAGTTGGAATGTGAGGGGTTAAGAGGGTTAGGGAGTTTAAGGAATTTGAAAAGGTGGGGGGGGGGGGGGGGTTCGTGTGGGCCCCACCCTTTCAAATATCCACACATGGGAAGTTGAATGGATGTGGGCCCACCACCAACTTCCCATGGGAGAAGTTAACCACTTAACATTTTTAAAATTTGATTTAACAATTTTATTCACTTTTTTAATTAAACCCAAAAAATTAACTTCTCCTCCCGCATAAACGTAGCTACGGTAAAGGTTCTCTTAAGCGATTACCGGCGTTGCGAGTTCATCGGTGCAATCGGATTTCAATTCCGAGCACCGGTTCAAAAGATAGAAATTCCCGCTCGCTCGTTCACTGAACGTACCCGAGCCAAACTTCGGAAATTAATTCCGGGCACACCGGGCCTCGGAATCAGGCGCCATCAGAAACTACGTTCTTGTAAAATTCCAAAGAAAATTAAGAAAAAATTTTCCTTGAAATTTCTGGGTATTTAAAATATCAATGTACAAAAATTTGATGAACTATCAATCTTTATAATTAATTCAATCTCTTGGTTTTTAGAAATCCAATTTTTTTAAAAAAATATTGATTCATAACGTTTTGTTTTCATACATTACCAGAACAATGATGTTATGGGTCTCGAAAGTCTAATGATTTTGTCATCAGGAAAAAAAGATATTATAGACAAAACTTATATATGGTACATGGATAGTGGAAGTTCAATTCATATGACAAGTTAGAAAATAAAATTTTCAAAAATATTATATTATTTAGAGGTGGAAAAGTCACTTTCATGGAATATTTTCTGGAAAAGATTATCAAAATAAATAACATTATTCATTTCTGTAAAGCTAAAATTTCATATGTTATGTTAGTTAAGTGTCTTATGTTATGATGATTACATTGTGATTATTATGAATGGTAAAATTTTAGAACATAGCTCGAAGTTTGAATTTAAAAATTATCAACATCGAAATGAGAATGTATACAGACTAAATGTAAAAGAACTTAGGATCCAATCAATATATAAATCTAGTGAAATTTGATTACAATATTCATTATGTAATATAATGTTAAGAAACTATAACATTAGAAATACATCGATGTTGATAATGAAAATAAATGTTAAGGACATACTATGACATATATTTTATACATCAAAAGCATGTGACCCTTATAAATATAGTGAGAACGTAGGTAATGTTTTATATCTATTCATGTAGTATCAACATATGATGCATTGTAGTTATTTTACATGGATATATTTAGTCCTAAAAAAAGTAGGAGTATTGGGGGAAAATTATATGTATATGTCTTATTTTATGATTATGATAGACAAACATGGGATTATTTTCTAACAAAAAAATAAGAATAGTTTTTTAAAAAACTTTTCTATATAATGATAAAAATGTGAAACAGAATTCCCTTGAATTGTTTTCATAGAGATAATGGTAGATTATTTTTAAACATTGATTAGGAAAATTTTTATATTTAAAAATATATAGATCATAACAATTGACTACCTAGAACAACTAATAAAAATGGTAATGTTGAATGAAGAAAGATAAGTATTCAAAAAATACAGAAAACTATACTGAGTAAATACTCAGTAGTTAATTTTTATTAGATGAATTGGTTAGAACAAAATAGTGTAATATAAATAGAGTTTTAATTTTACATCTTATTGATAAAAATCAGTATTACTTTTTGACTTGAAGAAAATCAATTGTTTCCTTCTATATAGATTTTTCATTTAAAATATTCAACCGAAATATTAATGATTTAATATAAAAATTTCTCCCAAATCTGATTAGGGGTCATTTTTAGGATATTTCACTACTTAAAATACTTATAGGTCTTATAATAAAAATTCTTGTATAGTTGAGTAAATAGTTCAAGTTATGTATGATTAATCTAGATCATTTGATTTGAAAAAACCCCAATAACCATTCAAAATTTTAATTCAAAGACTAATTTTCAACCATGGTTATAAAATACTTCTCATAAGGATATAAATTTGGAATATGTCTATTTATTTCATCCACATAAATAATTTATTCCTATAGTAGAGGGAAATACTTTTCAAAACACAGGAGGTTAGTTGTTTCATTGGAACCATCCTAATGAGAGTATCATGGGTGATGTTGATCAAATAGATTGGGCTATATATTTTATATGAAATGAATTTGAGAATATGTCATTCTAATACCAATTTAAACCTATGAATCCTAATGAGTATTTTGGTAATGATTTTTTTATTATTTATATTAATTATGAACCAAATGTATACAAAAGGAACAATTTATGTACATTAGTTGAATGAACTGAACAAACTTCTATAATTTGTGAAAAATGTAATTTAGGAACAAATGTGAGAAAAATGGATTAATATTTAGAAATAATTTTAAATATTTCTCAATGTTTTATAATCAACTTGATGGTATAGACTAATAGTGAATATATATGATCTTAGCTAGAATTGAATCTATTAGAATACATTTATCTTTTGTGACATTCATTAATTGAAAACACTCTCAATATGATTTAATGTGTTGATTTTTAATGGATATGTCATTGAGATTTTGTCTGTCGAATAAACCACTATTTCAGAAGATAAAAGTCCTCCTAAATGCATTTATAAACACACCAATTATTTATAAGTATATAAAGATGTCTCAAAATATTGGTTATATTGGTTAACATGATTTTTGTTTAAAATAACTTTGATAATTGAGTTATGGATACAAAAAAATTCATAAAATAAGTCAGTAAAATCATTATGATCATATAAATATATGATGATGGCATTATATTCAGATCATATAAAAATCATTTTCTTATTACTTTGCCGATATTATGAATCTTTTGTTGAAATTTTTAATAATGGGAGTGTTAACATATGTTATCGGTTTTTAAATTACAAAAAAATAGACAAAACATTTAAATCACAAAATAAGTATATAAAATATAATCTTAATAAATTTTTATAAGAAAAATATATAAGTATTAGTTTTCCAATCGGTTCCTCAAATAGAATTTACAATGATGAGAGGGGAAACTGTTTCATCAAAACAATTTTATAGGAATGATAAGATGTTCCCTCTACATATCTTCAAGTCATCATGATTTAATGTTTTTAGTATACTTATATGTATGATATCAATAAAATATTTTTCAATCTCATGTAAATTATAAAAAAGGATTTTCGTTATTATATGGGAACTATAGATTTATGACTTTTTTATTGTTCTGAAAATGTTTTGGAATTAAAATGTTTTTCAGTTGTTGACTTTGGTGGTTATATATTAGATAGGGAATGTAGTTCATTAAATTTTAATTTTTGTGAAGATTATGTTGTTTCTTGGTCATGTATGAAACAACACTCTATTTCACCTTCTATATCTGAAGCTGAATAGGCGTCTGTGGAATGTTTTTGTTCTCCTATGTTATGGATGAGACACACATTCCCTAATGAAATCTCAATATATACTAAATATAAAATTCTTTGTGATAATACATGTTTCATTATATTAAATCAAACCATAATATTTGTCTTGTTTAATGAACATTAACAAAAAAATCAATCTCCTTACTGATCAAACAGCTAACAGATATAAAATTTCACAATTCCTCATAATGGAAGATCAAGTAGTTTATATTTTTTTTCAAAACCTCTTTCATTTGTCAAATTTAAACACACTAAATAGAAACTATTAATGGTGAATTTAATGTAATCATTCATCATTACTTTTTTTTACTGAGCCCATTACATTGTATTACTCTTTCTCATTTGGTGGTACATATTTTAAAAAAAATATAATTTTGTTTTAGTAATTTTTATTAATTATATAAATATTATCTTAATGAATTTTTCTACAGTAAGTATTTTTAAAAAAAAATAATTCTGATTCTGAATTATTAGAATAATTACTAGATTCGAAAATTATTATAAAATTTCTTTAAATTGTTTTATTTAAATCTTAAATTTAAATTATTTTGTAATGAGTGTATTTATTATTATTAAAAACATATATATCTCAAAACAATCATAATGAGTTTTCATTAAAAACAATAATTAGTGGGTTTAATACAAAAACTATTATATTTAGTATTTTTAATACTATCAAAATATATGTTTTTTTATAAAATGCATGAAAAAAAGGATATTCATGTTGATGGATCAATATAAATTGAAATGTATTCTTAAAGTATTTTTTAAAATATTCTATTATGATAATTTTATTAACATTACTTTTTAAAATAATTTTTTTTAAAATATATTCATAAAATATTTAAAAATAATATTCCTTATCAATATTATAAAATCCATATAACCACAGGAATTAAATATTTATAGAAAAATATTTAGCTTCTATATTCTAGACCATCATATCATAGAATTTTTCAACTCAATCATTGATTTTATTACGTAATACATAATACACATGATGCCTGTATAAAAAGAGGACCCCATTTTCCCACATTATGTTTTTTTCTATTATTGATCTACTACTCTTGTTATGTCTCCTAACCCAAAAAAAAATCCATATCTTCTGATCATTTGATATAGTATCAGTTTGAATTTGATAGGGAAAAAATTATATGAAAAGTGATATGTTTTTTGTGAAATATTGTTTCGGAGTGATTTTTATTAAAATAATGAGTATACAATGAAGAAATAATTGATTTCATCGATGATAATCTTCTTGTATTTAGTAATCTAATAAAGTGTCTAATTTATTTTTTCTTAATAGTGTGAATGAATTTTATATTTCACATATGATTATGACGAAATGTTGAAAAGAAATTTTTTATGTTGTATGGAAAGGGATTCAAATTATTACATGGGAAATTCACATATTTTACTAAAGTAACTAATTAAGGATATGTGTATTTTACATAAAAAATTATACTTACTGACCATGGTATTAGAAGTATGAAAAATTAAGAAGATTATTTATTTTATCATTTTGAGAAATTAAGGAAGTTATCTTATCTGAAACCGAATAAACTATGTATTTTCCTTGTGTATGCAATGGTTCGTAATTCCTAGAAAACAAGATAGAGATATAATGAAATTATTGGGTTGTTTAGATTTCATGGTAAATTTGATAAATATTAACCATGTTATGTTTATTATTATTAATATGGAAAAAATAAAAAAATTGAAAACCATGATTATTATGTTTACATCTATTATAAGAAAAAATGATGAAAGGTATATGGATGTTTCCTAAGTGTCCAAAAAATCACATATGATTAGTGGGACAACATATTTCATTAGTGAGGATATGAAAAATAGGGTGAAGATAGTGGTTGATAAAAGATGGATGTTTTTTATTAAGTAGAATAATAGAATATCATCATAGGTAGCCCCATCAAGAATGTTTTCAACCATTCAGTGTAAAATATAAAAAAATACAGAGACATCCCACAAAATAAAACTAATAATATAAGAGATTTTCATAGTGATGGTTTTGATAATGGGATGAAAATTTAAGGCTAAAAAATTCATTGGATCCAAAAATCAGAACAATTACTATATTAGAAAATGATTTATGATCCCATCTACTGATACTTTAAAATATGATGCTTAATGAAATAAATAAATAAATGTGTTCATGATACTCAACTCTATGAAAATGTTATGAAATGAGTTTATAGGGACTACATGAATCAAGTTTTACCTCAATCTAACAATTATTATATCATAATGGAATCATGGATAGTATTTCAAGAAACATCACCAGTTATAGAAACAATTCATTTAGTCTCTGACAGAGGAATGAAAATTTTTTGTGAGGTTGAATCAATCAATTTGTTTTAAAAACATTCAATAAAAGGACATTATAGTAAGGGTGATTTATAAATGGCCACATACCTCGATGAAGATAATTAAAAGGATGTGAATGTACAAATTTAATGATATAAAATGAAGAAAATGTGTATGATAATGAAGTAAAAATAAATGAATATAAAGGAGTTGTAGAATAAATTGAATAAAAGGTGGATTACAAATAATGATATGTGTAAGAGGATGAAAATTAAGAAGAATAGTATACGGGAGAAACAAAATCTGATAATTCTTAATTATAGTCATTGTAAACATTGGAATTCCCCTATAAAGCTGATAATGAATATATTCTATTTTGGTCTGGAGAAGTATCGTCATCTAAAGAAGGAGATGAATCATCATCTATGAAATATGATGAAGATCAAAATTAGAAAACTATTGTAGATGATAAAGTGGTTAATAATCAGGATATTGGAATCCATGAGTTATTTGATGATAAATAAGATAATGAAAATAATATATATATGAAATTTTACATATTTATTAAAATGGTTTTTAAAAATTAAATCTAATTAAATCGAATTCAGACTGAGAAGAAATAAGAGAAATTGTATTTAAAAATATAAATCTGATTCAGTAAAAAAATACCTATAAACTGAGTTAATTAAAATTTTCATTATCTTAGTAAGACAGAACAAACTATTACCAACTTCATTAAACTATAAAACCGATTCAAGCACAATGATGATGTTTTTAATGAGAAACTAGATTTGATAATGATTTTAATAGTGAATGGAATTCTCTATGAAGTTAATTTGAATGTTTTTATGAATTTGACAAAATCAGAAAAAAGAACGAAGTAATATAGTGAAATTTTCTCACAAATTAGATGATGATATAAAATAGTATGATAATAATTATGATTATTTGAAAAATTACTTGAATAATTCATATGAATCATTCAATCAATTATCATAACACATGGTAGATGTTATAAAATTTTTGGAAGTGGTTAGGGATAAAACTAATAATCATACTATGGAATTACACTCTCATAATGTTAATATCTAATATATGCATTTTCAATTTTCTAGACTCACATATTATTAAGTGTAAATTAACGTTTGGAGGAATATGAAGAATGTATTTTCATAGAAATTTTGGATTCAATATGAGATGGTTGACATGGAAGATAATGCTGGAAATGATTTCATGAAGATGAAATACTTTATCAAGAGCTTTATGTCTAAATATTAAATATTTTCTATTGAAATGTATCAATATTGTTTTAAGATATTTTAATCAATTTCAATATATTAATAAATTATAATTTCATCCCATTATGATTGGAATGTGTTTTATCCAATTTTTATTTGTTGAATATTCATTAATTTTTTTATTGGATGACAATTTAATTCATTATATTGATTCATATATTGTTTGTTTCATTATATAACATTCTTGGAAGCTCTGAACATTTCCCATTAATTTTTTAATTATAAAATAATTGAAATTTAATGAATTTGAGAAATCGTTATATGTAAGAGAATTTCATTAATATGGGGAATGTTTTTTTAAAAAGTTACTTCTTTAAAAAGGTGGTTGAAATTGGATAAAGGTGATATTTTTATATAAAGGGGGAAAAATGATTTTAGGGGGATATATTATACTAATTTAGAGGTTATTTTATTCATCTTAGTTTTCTTCTACTTATTCAAATGTGTTATAAACTTTGGGGGAGTTATTTTTTAAATATTTACTATTAATATGATGATCTTACAAGAACATGGGACCTAAAATATACAGATATATTCATTCATTTTTGTTTGGGGGTATAGGATTCCAAAAAAGGGGATATTTTTAGAGTTAGAGGTTCTACTTGTTACATATCCTTTTCTTTTTTTGAAATGACATATATATTATTATTATCATTTTTACTACCTTTTTTACCCCAGGTTTCTTAGAATGTATTTTACAAAACATAATCTTCTACCATATATATAATACCATATTAATTATTAATAATGTAAACAGTTATTTCTTCATTACCATAGTCATAAATATAACATTTCCAATTTATCGGACTAACCTTAATCAAACTATATGTCAGAATTTATTCTTGTCTATCATACTAACAAAATTCTTAATCAGTGGATTGATACTTGTACCGATTCAATCAGACTAACACTCATAGTGATTATCATAGTGTAAGAAATAAGAAATTTCAGGCAAGTTACTAATGATTATAATCAAAATATAGAAGATTCAGTATTAATGAAAGGAAAATATTTTAAAATTTAATGGTGGAAATCAATATGATGTCTGATAATCTGTTATACTAGATCATTATAATCTATCAATTCCCATGTGATTGAATCTGTTAAAGAAAACATGGAGGCACACATCATTTTTGATATCAAGATGACCATTTATATATCACTTATAAATACCATGCCATTTAGTGAATTTTATGATGATTTCATATTGATTCATAATAATGGTATCATTTTTCGAAATATTGGCAGTATGAATAGTGTGAAAATATTTTTCTTAATATTTGTAAATTTTTATAGTGTTTTAGTTCTATTGAATAATGATTATGTTTTATTCCTTAAAAACCTTTTTATTGGAATCAATTTATGATAATTTTAAAGATTGAAGGCATCAGTGGATAGGAAGATAGGTAAAATGATCCATCATATAGAAGGATTATAAGTATAGTAAGATAGATTTGATCATCATATCGCGGGCTTATGGGGATATGAAGACATATCTAGTATACATATCCAGGGTATTCCTTGTTATGGAAGGAAAAATATTTCAATAATATTATAATTTGGGATACCATCAATATTTTTTATTGACTAACATAATATTAGGGTCAAAATAGTTATCTTTTAATTAGTTTGTAAGTCATTCTAATTATTTTTCAATATTGAATTACCATTTTAACATGCTTTAAAATATAGATAACGTTTAATTGAATTTGAGTCATCATATTCATATTATATTCTATTTTATTTATAATATTAAATATTATAATGATATATACTATATTTAATTGTATCTACAATGATTTCTATACTTTTATCTCTAATATAATAAATAATACAGTGACACCGATATTGCATTATAATAAAATAATACGGATTATAATTACAATTATTTGTCTTTTTTATTCGGGATGAGGTTCAAAAAAATCATTCTAATTAAATGGTATTTTGGTTATGTAGTTTAATTCTTTAAAACTATATTACTAAATTAATACTAACCCCCATATTATAATATTTCCTTATATAGACAATAATTCTACCCGAAAATAAAATAATAACATGAATGATATTCATGATATAACATGTAAAAGGGTATGATTCTATACATCATAACATAAGATAGGTTCATAACATAACATATATCTTAGTAAATAAAAACTGGGAATAATGTACCTTACATGTTTGGTAACTTTTATACCATAGAAACCATGAAAGAGAGAAAAAAAATTGATATTTCAGTCCACATAATTTTTTTATATAAAATAAAAAATATATATTCACGGATTGTATATACACTATATATTCAAAAAAATTATTGAACATGGAATGTATCTCATGGATATATATGTGAAATAAAAAATCATATGCATCTTTTGCTACTTTTAAATAGTAAATCCCATGAATGATGGATCATAAAAAGAATATTTAAAACAAAAAAATTATATTTATATGAATAAAAATATTAATTCATGGGTATTTTATATACCATATAAAATATACAATTGATGAATATGGAATGCGTCTTAGAGAAAAATAAAATTGAGACAAAAACCTCCCACCATAAGTCTCACGTTCCCTCATACATATTATAAATCCTTATCTCATAAATATTAGTTTATTAAAAAATAAATTATAGAACCTTAATTATATATAAAATATCATATATTATTACCTTATTATCATATATTACAATCTTATTAACAATTTTTATTAAAACTGTGTTTTAGGTAAAAACTAGTTATTTACCTATACATGATTTATTTTTAAATTTATGTCATATTAGGATCATCATTGTATGATAATATAATAAATGATAAAAATGACTTACGTGTCATATATATTCATTATATAAATATTTATAGTATTCCAAAAATCGTAGAGGCAGAAAACAAAATACATCATTCATGGATATCGTCGGATGTACGTACGAATGAACATTGTTTACATATTGTTCATGTATTGAATGAAAAGAATTTAAATAATATATTTCCATTATAGAATAATTTTTATATAATGTATATCACATATTTTTATTAAACTTCTCCTTATGAACACATACGTAAAGTGTGAATGAATAACATCATTTCATGTGGTGGTTGGTCAACGTATACACAAACAATATTATCTTATTCCTAATGAATATATGGTAGGATGTAATGTTAGATATCATTATTAATGAAAATTAAAAATATCATAAATATCATATATAAATTATAAATCCATCATTATATATGGCCATGAGAGATGGTGACAGAAAATGAATAAGATCGGTTCATAATGAGGTAGTCTGCTGTGAAAATAAATTAGGATTTCATGACCCATTTGATGAAAGAGGATAATATATAAACAAAATAATATATAAAAATATATAGAACAATATTGTTATCATATATGAATTTTTAATAACAATTCAATAGTTTAGATAAAGAAATAAAATAAAATGTTGCACTAGGGACCTTACCTTTTCAACGGAAAACATATAAGGATTTGCAAAAAAATTGTTCAAAATATTGATTTCAGAACAGAATAATTATTATATAATTATATGAGCGAATGAATGATTTTATTTTTCCAATAATTCGATATAATATTGTTATTTATGGTTTTTAGAGGATCGTATAGGTGGTGACCTTTTACAAGTGCGGTGAGCAGAAAACTAGAAATTTTATAAAAGAAACATCTATGGCCACCTAATTCCCTTATGAATGGGATAAAAAACGTTCTATTTGAGAAAATATATTTTATTTTTTTCATTTATGTTAATCAAGTGGGTTATGATAATTATTTTTCATTTTTAACTCATATAATTTTAATTTAACATATGGTAAACCATGATTTAATTTTACTAAATGATTTTTTTTTGTTTTTACTATTAATTATTGTAAAAAATTTATATTAATCTTTTTTGATAATATAAATTTTTCATAAAAAATGGTATCCATTTTTCAAAATTACATTCATATAATTGGAGCAATTAAATTAAAAATCAATCCTACAAACATGATAAGAAAGAATGTTTTCAAATGGAAAATGATTAAAACCATAAAATAATTTTTTATAATGATTATATATTAAAGTGAATACAACTACCTCAATATGATTAATAGATATATAGTAGAACATATTTTTTTCAATAAAATGTTAGTGGAATATATTTTTAAGCATTAAAGGAAAATCAATATTATAATGATAACCAGTGTTTTTCACTAGTGTTTGAAAATATTATAATTTCCAAATGTTAATAAAAATTTAAACAAAAAATATGATTTTGACAATATAATTTAAAAAGTAATGTTTGTTTTTTAAAATTAATTTTTTAAATTTGTAAAAAATAATTTTATATAGTTTTCAAAAAAATGTACAGGAATAGTGTTCAGGGAAATACATTTTTTTCGTAAGATTGATTTTTTTCATATATCTTGTCTTGAAAAGACATAATATTATTTGTTAAAATTTGTATTAATATATAATATAACCTATTAATTTAATTGTTTCACAAAAAAGTATTTTGTTATGGTATTGATATAAGACACATTTTAACAAATAAAAATAGATCTTTTGAAAATATTTATTGTCTATTTCCAAAAGTTTAATATTTTAATTTTAATATAATTAGTCACAACAGAAATAATTTTATATAAACATGTAAATCATATATTCCTAATTAGGAAAATACTATTTACAACCACCATTCCTAAAACTATGTGAATATTATCATCTTAAATAATATTTAGTCATTAAAATGTCATGTTTCATTTAAACATGGTGTTGCGAAAAAATAAGATAATCATAGTTTTCATGGAATAAAAGATAAATTGATTTTTTTTTGTGACACAAACTGAAATCATTGATTTTTTAAAAGAAAAATACTAAAAATATTCAATTTACAAAAAAATAACTTATTTCACTAAATCATCTAGTTTTACATGGAAATCAAGTGATCAACAATTTCTAAGGGTTTTCTCTATTTATATTTTGATGAAATAATTTAATTTGATTATTTTAATAAATACTAGAAAATTCCATGTAAATTTTTTTAGTCTATTTGAGATTTTAATTAGTCTGTGAAAATTGATGGCGTGTGATTCTGATTAATGGTGTGCCAGGAATGAATTTATGAAATTTTTTACGGCACAATCAATAAACATGAGGGTGATTTTTCTATATTTTGAACCAATTCTTGGAATAGAAATATATGAGATCTATAGAATCAATAACGACAAGATTCTCTTAATGGAAAATTCACGTTGAATGCAATTGGTCGGGAAAGAACATAGTTTTAGCGACATTTTAAGAAATACTAAAATAACACAAATTGTTATTTTATTTCTTTTTAATTTTCTTACCACCTATTGAGTGGTGGTGGAGGGGACCACAGAGTTGGTCAGACCTTTAATTATGTTTTTTTAACTTCCTGATAACACTTTGGTTGCATAACCAAACCACAACTAATTAATGTGACACTTTAATTAAGTTAATTACTGAGGTAATTTAATTTCTCAATTAATGGGGCACATTAATTACGTCAAAGGCTTAACATCATTTATTCCTCAAGGTGGTGCTCATATTTCACCCACTTAATTAAATGGAGTTCTGGGTGGGGTTTCGGCATGGCTTCATCAAGCAATAAATCCCTGACGATGTGACGACATGCCTTCCACCGACGAAAAACGGAGGATTGATGACACCCTCTGTATGGGCGATCCGAAGGTGAATGGATGAAGAACACCAATTGACGTTAACCTTCTCCATCATCCGCAATACCCCCAAATATGGAAGCACTGCCACTCGCTATGTCCTCAACGAATCACGAGGTAGGTGTAGTCTTTTAATTGATTTCTTTCCCTTGATTCTATTTCCTAATTTTTGTGTTTGATGGAGGTTTTTGAGGAGGATTGGAATGAGGTTCAACATTATTAAATTTTTATTAATATTTACATCTCTCTTGTCTTAATGTTAACACAGAGGGAACGAGCCAAAAAAACAAGGTCTGGACCCTCTTTCGCTTTTTATTTGCATTTAATTCAATAGGGACTATTTTCCCAATTCATGGGTAATGTGACGTAGACAGTCACTCTATGGCAATGGCGATCTGGGAGGCCCTTAGTCTTGTAGGACACTAAGATCGGACCATCAGAGCATGTACGGTGGCCCACAGAAACAACTGCTAGTTCGCAATGCTGATAGTGGCGGGCGGGGGCCGGAGGAGGCCCGGGGAAACTAGTCGTAGGTAGTGGGAAGGTGGTGTGTCGTCAACCACCGATGTGGCCAGAGGCAGCCAACCTGAGTCGGCCGTAGAGGAGATGTGTGGCGTCTGCAGGTGCTGCCGGTGGTAGTAGTTGCGGCAAGAGGGGCCGATGCAGACCCCACAGCGCACCACGTCTCACTGGATGAAAAGCCCCTACATCCATAGGGCCAGCTGGGAGGAGCGGTCCAACTTCAGGTAGACTCGTCCAGACGAGGGATGACCGAATGGGTTAGACAAGCGGCCTAGTGTGCCAAGGAGAGAGGGTCGAGCCCTAATCAGTGGGCCAGGCCAACCACGACCAAGGGCCGTGAACCAGATGGGATAACCCCGAAGGGCTGGACCTAGTGAAACGGACCAAATATTAACAGTTCGGATTCAGACAGGGTCAGGTAGACCCCACGACCCATTGCATCGGGCCGGCATGACCGAGTCGGATCAGGCCCAGACCCAACTGGACCCCAAATAAATAAACATCCATAACTGATGAACCAGGTGTCAGTTCGACATGACTTAAGTGGTATTGCGACAACTTTTGGGAAGCAGTCCCTTTGGCATATTCCAATTGGCCTGACCGAGTAGGGCCGGACATAGGTACGATCATGCCTCTTTCAAGAAATTATTTATAAAAAATAGACGGAGCATACGATCGATGCTCCATCTATGCCATAAGGACCCTTGTGACAAGGTGGTCCTTTGACATGTGACATGAGTTGGATCAGACTTGAATCAGACCGGGCAATTTTTACAAAAGATCACATATCTTAGAGACTAGGCGTTTGATCGATGCATCCTCTGCCACGTTGGGACACCTATGTCGGTTAAATCCTCAGGTTTTTCATTTTGCGGGTCTTCATACCGGTTCAAATATGACCAATGGCTTGATAAATATAATCTTCTAAAGATCAGGAATGATTAGTGATGGAATCTAGTGGCTGGTTGTGACATTAAAAATAAGACAAACAAATAGGGGTCAGAATCAGAAACACCAGAGTGGGATGATCTAGTTTTATGTCTAATCATCCATACCTCTGTAAAGGTGACCAATAATAGTCAGCAGTAATGAAAAATACTGGTGAGCACCATCGACCAATATGGGTTAGTACAAGAAACCAATAAGGGTCAGCATCTATCAACCAATATTGGTAAGAATACAGTAACCAATACGGTTCAGTAGTAGAGTTACTATGGATGGGATTATCTAGCTTTACGACAAGTCATCCATATCTCATAAATCGTGAAGTTATACCATTAGAGTGAGCTCTAACTTTTTCATTTTTCTTCTTGGTCTACATCATGCTTGGGATATTACCTTCATGGTATTTTTTGTGATTATTTCCATTGGGGATTACTGAGACACCTTCGGTGGTCTTGGGGGCCCCTACTATGTTTTTATACTCATCCCTTGCATGGGATCTACCCTCAAATATTTGTCTGGTATAGATTACAGTCACTTTGATGTAGACTTCAGAGGATCAGGATATGGTTGAGTTTAGTGCGATGGGAACAGTCGATTCTATCTTCTTTGACTTCAGACATAAAGCTACTACCCTCCTGGTAGAGCTCAAGGGAAGATGCGACATCTATTTACATTATTTTTAGTTTCTAGGTCTTGTATTCCAGCTCACTTTTTCTTGTGTGGAGTTGTACTTTTGGATAAACATTACTCCTGTGGTTATATCTCACTTAGATGGTTGTTTTTTTAAGGTTCCCTTTTTGGGTGTGTACAGATCTCTAAGGAAATACCTTCCCTATTTGGGAAAATTCTTCATGTGCTAGTCACCAACCCATGTCCTTCGGGATGCGGGATTGTGGTTGTCAGGTCCAGGCCCCGTGCGATGGGTTTTGATGATGTTGAATCAAAGGGCAGCTGGTTCTACCAGAAGAACTAAGAGTCTACTTTTAATGAGGCAATGGAGTAAAGTGTCTTGAGTTTGGTTTCCAGAACATAAAGTATAGTGTTGGTGTGGTGACCGACATATCCATACATCAGGACCCTGAACTCTGATTTCCGACATGGTAGATGAAAACAATGGGTCCTAGTGTTTTGAAAAGTTTATATGATCTTTCTTTAGTCATCTCACCAGGTATAACTTATTGATTGTGTCACATCAGTTTCTTAGAGGATTCCTCAATGAAGACAAAAAACCATGATTCTTGTTAAAAATCATGAAAGTGGCCCACCGAGCAACGATGCATCTATATATGGACCACTCACATGATGTAATCTTTGGTTGGTGTACCAGAATAACCACCACCCATTGATCATTAGATTCTACCAATGGATCATGAACACTAGATGGGCATGTTTTATGAGTCTGAGAGATGAATGCCTCCGATGTTTCAAGGCAAGACGGACCCCCAGGCAGTAGGGAACTGGATTAAGGTGGTTTGTGGGTCTTTATTTTAGTAAAGAAACTAGCAAGCAGATGTAAATCTTGTCCGCTATATTTTATTAGGGCTCAATCGGATGATGGTGGAGCTCGACGCTCTAAGTACATGAGGAGAATACCCTCTCCTAGATAAACATTGACAACGTTTCGAGGGCGGAGTTCATTCTAGAGACACTACGGTCTCTGTATATTTAGTAGCTGCTACATCTGTAGCATGGAAGCTATATTGTGGCTCAGTACTCAGCGAGATTTACTGATCTCCCCTGATACTCCACTGACATGGTACGATACCCTTACTTCAAGGACAGTTCCATTTAGTTGTAGCTCTGAATAGTGAAGAGAGCTCCAAAAGACTCATTTAGAATCTCAATATAGGGTGGGCTACTAGAGCGAGCTTTAATGATGGATATATTTTTACCGAGTATGCACCGACAGTGAGAGACCCTACTAGAAAAATTGTAGAAGATTCATCTACATCTGATATTAGATAAACGACGTAGAATCCTAAGTGGGATTGAACGTCCGAAAGGATACCCTGGTATGCAAGGTCGGAGGTGTGAGGATCGAGGGGGGAAAATAAGACACAAGAGAGGCATGATCTTCTTTTCCTATGGGGGATAGGGTCATAAAGCTTGTAAATGTCTGACTCCCTGCATGGATGATCGACAGACAGTGGAGTGACCACTGAGGCAGGGTCAGTGGTAGGAGAATGAGCGCCAGCTAGGTGGCGGACAATGTAGGGGAGTAGGACACACAACGGGTGGTGGTCGGGGTTACAAGGCACTATGACCGCCAACCCTATGAGGTCCACTACATGACCCGGGAGAAGATGGATGGGGATAGGCCTGACAACAGGTAGTAGATGCTCACGATCCTGACATCCCTAAGATGATATGAGGTTTGATCTATATCTTATCTATTTTAAAAGTAGTACCTATCGACACTGGGGCAGACCATTATTTCATTGTTGCAAACTTAGTTTGGGACTCTGAGATTTTCATTGTGCTTCTAGATCAACCTTATTATTTGGATACACATACGGGAAGAGATTCTATAGTCCCACATTGGTGCCAATAGTTTGATCTCACACATGGAGGAGAGAGTTTCCAATGTGTTCTTTTAGTAGCGGTGTTGAATCTGTTTAACGTTATTCAAGGCATAGACTAGATATCTGTAGTTCACACAAAAATTGACTTCTTGAGACGTACGGGGCGAAGTGAGAAAAGTGATTGAGGATAGTTTTTCTTTTGTTGGTGAGATGGAAAACAGAGCATCACAAGATGTAATTACACTCAGAATGGGGCATCCTATTACATATTAGCTGGCTTTCAGGACCTACGATGCGTTGGATGAGGAGAGTCCAAAATTTCCAGTGGTGGAGGATGATTTGGAGGCAGTCTTCCCAGACGATTTCCCAGCACTACCTCCTCATAGAGTGGATGAATTCCGCATTGAATTGTACCCAGGAATAACATCGATATTTAAACTAGAATATCGGATGATCGTTGCGGAGCTCAAGGAATTGAGGCTATAGTTGAGGGAACTAACAAAGGAAGGGATTCGTACGGCCCAGTGTTTCTATATGGGAATCCATGGTTTTTTTTTCAAGAAGGTAGATGGAAGATTGAGGATATGGGTGGACATATGGGGCCTAAACCATGTGACCATGAAGAACAAGTATCATATGCCAAGGATTGGTGATCTGTTTGACTATTTGAGAGGAGAGAAGTGTTTCTTTAAGATAGAGCTCAGATCCGGATATAATCTGCTCAAGGTATGGGACATGGATATACTGAAGACAGCCTTCGGTTTTCTATATGGCCATTACGAGTTCATTGATATGCCTTTTCATCATAACTGATTCTCCATCACTGATCATGGGGATAATGAGGAGGATTATTCAGCCATTCCACGATCACATTGTCGTGGTCTTTATTAACGAAATCTGGTGTACTAAGCATCTGAGGAAGTGAACGTTGTACACTTTAGGATAGTTTTGGTCACACTCCAAGAGCACCAATTATATGGGAAACTCTCAAAATGTCATTTATAGGTATAGTGTCTTTAGAAACTGGGAAACATAAACAACTGGTTCATAAAGCATCTACTTTGCCTCCCATTTATTTCATCATATCTAGAGTCCCTTTTTGGCATATTCTACTTAATAACCTTCTTCCTAACCTGGGGAAATAAAACATACAAAAGGGTGAGCTCAAATGCTCAGTAAGGGTAATCAAAAGAAATATCAATCACATCATATACATAAGCACATAACTTTTGGAAATCATAACCTGCAAAAGAGATCATAATTTCATAATATGGGATAAATCATAGTAGTGAAATGTAATCCCAATAATCATAACTTAAAACATGAAACTTTGTGGCATACACACATAATCATAGAGAATTATTTCTTGTTAGTCAAGACTCATTGACAAGCCTATCTTAGTGGACAAAGTCCATTTCTGAACCGAGTTCACACCTCGTTTCATTCCTGTTTCACTAAACCGGTATAACCTACCATTCCAGCCATGTCTATCTCATGAGATATAAAATCTTTACCCAATGAATTGAAAGGAGATATAGGTCCCACCCATCTCATAATGATACCATTCTTATGTGTGCCAAAAAATCATAAATCATACATCATTGCATAACCCATGTAATAAAAATGGGAATCGTAAACATCATGACATCATAAAACAATTCATATAAGATAAAGGAATTCATAAAAATATTTCCATCACAACATAATCATGTAAATGTAATAATAGGGATAGAAACAGAACCCTATATTATCTTAGATGGAAAATAATTTTGATAAAACACTTGAACTCCATTCTTGAGGAAAATATCCTTTCTACTTCAAAAACATTTTCCTTTCTGAATATGTCGTACAATTTTAAACTAAAAGAAGTTGATTAAAAATAAACGTTAAAAATTTTAAAGGAAGCTTCTTGGAAATAACGTTTTAAAAATCTATTCATGCTGTATAAGTTAAAAAATCATTCTTCTCGTACTTTTGTCAGAAAGTCAAAAAGTACCTCGTACGAAAAACGACAAAAGATTCCTTTCATATCTTTTACTAAAAACTCACCGAAGGGTAAAATAGGATTTAAACAATTGTAGATGGATGGAAATAATATTACATATTGAAGAAACATGGATGTGGATGATAAAATACACCCCAGTAAAACCAAAGTATAAACAATCTCGAATAAAAATGAGATTGTGATATTTCCCTTACCTTAGGTCCGTTATGATTTGTACGTGTCCGAACCTCCTGTATAATGATTTAAATAATGTTATTGACTTATTACAGAATCATAATTATTTTTATGATATCATATATGGTCATATTCTTAGCTTCTTAGTAGTAATATTTCATTGCTACTTGTTATTTGGGTGTTTATAACTTTTAGTTCTTATGCGTGTTTTGTCGAATAAATTCTTATTCTTCTCTTTAGGTTTTAGATACCTAATTTACAGAATGTTATTAGTGTAATATATATCATATTCATTCATTCAATTCATTTATATAATCATTATTAAATGAAGATCATGTAGAACGAGTCGCATCACATCGTGGAGACGGTATTCCGTACGTACGCACGAGTGATGATATCGTTCCTATGATCATGGAATTGTATTGGAGTGTATGTATACTATTTAAGAATCAGTATCACTTTATAATAGTCATATATAGTCATTATTTACACCATTATACCCATCCAGGTAAGGTTCTGGTGGAAAATAGATTACACCACAGCGTGGAGACGGTATTCCGTACGTACGCACGCGCGATGATTTCTTTTACCGTAGGATGGATAGATGGTGAAATAGGGTTGTTTCATTCATATAATAACATATCAGTATATAATTGATACTGATGTTATTACTTCATAATGAAACAACTAAAGAAGAATAAGTGAAAGAAGAAATAAAGATGAAAGAATCGGTAACGGACGTTACCTCTTCTTTGAAGTGCTTCTTTGAGACCTACTTTTAAGGCACTAAAATAGGTCTTTGAAGAAAACCAGAACCTCTAAGATGTTTCTAGGGAAGTGGAGAATAGAATGTAACAGGTTTTGGCCTATCTTGAAGTCTCAAAGTGGTGTGAGGAAGAGAGGGAGGAGGTGCCCTTTTATAAGGGAGGAGAGGGGCTTCTTTGGAAAAACTAAAAATATTATTTTATTATAAAGTCAAGTTCGGTTTTATATAGATCCAAATTTAGTTATTTAGAGGATAAGGTGGTTATGGGTCGAAAGTATCTCATCCAATATAATTTAGACATGTTTATGTCATTATATTAACCTTATCTTTTAGTTTTAACTCTTACTTAATTAGATTGAAATTTACCATGTCACTTTGTATTTTTATATTATATAGTTAATAAACTTACCATATACATCCAAGCGACCCCCAAGTTGTGTTTCATTAGTATATATAACCTTATCTAAGTAATTTGGCTGAACCTTAGATTTTTGGGAATAAAATAACAATTAATAATATAATATTTGTTTTAAAAACTATTTTATGTCAATTTTGACACTATTCAATAGTTGATTTTTTTGAAACTCATAACAGAATGATTACTTCGACCAAAGTAAATTAAATAAATCCTAACATGTCATATTAACCTAGAAAATTAGTTTAATTCATAAAAAGTCTCAGATTATACTTATTTAGGTATTTATAATATCAATTATTCTAATTTTTCACTATTATGGTAATTAGTGCATCATCATTGTGTCATAAATAAATTAAATTATTTAAAGTCTAAAAATTACAAATAAAATATCATTATATATGAAATTGTTTTAGATTTCTAATGAATATTTATAGTCGAATTAATCTTATTTATGACCTTATATTAAAAATTATTTAGTTATTAAACTTTGATTTTAACTATTTTAACCATTCTTTAAATAAATTAATAATAAATGTCCTAATCTAATCCAAGTGGGCCTAAATGATCATATTTTATTCCTAAGGTTGTTTTTGGTCGAATTAAACTTGTCCAATAGAATTAGGAAATGTTTTAGGGTAATAATAATATCATTTTTACCGTTAATTACCCTATTTACTTTTAACCATGGTAAATAAAAGTAAAAAGTTACTATTCACCAAAAATTATTTTAATCTCATTCAACCACATTTTACTTACTGACATCAACCGTGTCTCTCGTATTTTTGAAATTCCACTAACAGAAGCGGTAAAATTATGTTTTATGAAAAATTCAGTTTTTTAACTACCTCTTAGTGGTTCCACTATTCATCTAAAAATGAATGTTTTCAGAAAAATACCAAAATTTCACCCTAGGATAACTTCGATATTCCGAATCCAAAAATGAAGTCCATTTTGAAAAATAAAATTTATAAAATTTCAAAAAGTGGTTATTACTATTCATAACGGCTAGTTTTAATAATATTTTATTAGCATATCATTGTTTAGTGAAACTCGGTGTTGCGTACGACGCAAGCTATCGAGGAAGGTTGCGATTTCATGTAAATCAAGCCAAGAAAGTGTTGTGTGTAGAAAAAGATTCCTTTGATGATTTATATAACATAAAAGTCTCAGGTGTTACATTCTAACCCCCTTAAAATGAATTTCTCCCTCAAAATTCGTCACTTTGTAACAAACAGATGAGGATACCTCTCCCTCATCATATCCTCAAGCTCCCATTTAGCTTCTTCTAATTGGTGGTTCCTCCATAAAACTTTCACCAATCGAGTGGTCTTGTTTTGTAGGAATTTTTCGCTACGATCCAGAATCTCTATCGGTTTTTCTTCATAAGAAAGATCTTGCTCTAGCAGTACAACTTCTGAGCTAAGTACATGTGAAGGATCGGGTATGTACTATCTCGGGAGAGATACATGGAACACATCGTGAACTTGAGAGAGATTCGGTGGAAGCGCCAATCGGTAAGCTACCTTCCCAACATGATCCATTATTTTGAAAGGACCGATATATCTAGGGCTCAACTTCCCCTTCTTTCCAAATCTCATAACCCTCTTCCAGGGAGATATTCGTAAGAACACTTTATCACCCACTTCAAACTCTAGGTCTTTTCTTCGGTTGTCAGCATAACTTTTCTGTTGACTCTGAGCTGCTCTTATGTGTTGTTGAATAGAACTTACATTTTCTGCCATTTCATCAACGAGATCAGGTCCTAATAGCTTTCTTTCCCCAACTTCATCCCAGCAAGTTGGAGTCCTGCATTTCTTTCCATAGAGAGCTTCATAAGGAGCCATCTGAATACTGGAGTGAAAGATATTATTATTAGAAAATTCCACCAAAGGTAGGTGTTGATCCCAACCACCTTTGAAATCCATAGAGCAATATCTCAACATATCTTCTAGAGTTTGAATTGTTCTCTCAGACTGACCATCTGTCTAAGGATGATAAGCAGTGCTGAAACTCAACTTTGTATCCAGAGTATGCTGAAGACTTCGCCAGAACTTCGCGGTAAATCTCGGATCCCGATAAGATATAATAGAAAGTGGTACTCAATGCAATCTTACCACTTCCTTTACATATATCCTGGCAAGCTGATCCAGAGATAAATCCTCTCTAATAGCAATGAAGTGTGCAGACTTTGTAAGATGATCAACTATGACCCAGATAGCATTATTGCCTTTGGATGTTTTAGGAAGTCCTGTGACAAAGTCCATAGTGATATTTTCCCACTTCCATTCGGGTATGGGTAATGGTTGTACCATCCCCTTAGACTTCTGTCTCTCAGCTTTAACTTGTAGACAAACCAAGCCTCGAGAGACATATTCAGCAATATCTCTTTTCATTCCATCCCACATGAAGTACTCTTTCAGGTCCTTATACATATTTGTGCTTCCAGGATGAATAGAGAATGAAGAACTGTGATCCTCATCCAGCAGTTCCTTCTTTAATTCCCGGATGGGAGGAACACAAACCTGATTCCTGAACTTTATTATCCAATCACAATCAAGGTTGAATTCAGGAACATTTCTCACCTTCTTTTGTAACTCGAAATCTTCTTTATGTGCCTCTTTAATCTTCACATGTATAGATGGTTGAACATTCATTTGAGAAAGATAAGATTTTTCCCTTTTCATTATAATTCCAAGATCCATTCTTTGTAAATCCATAAATATTAGATCTTTTGTGATCCTCATCATGGATAAACTTTCATGGTCGTGTCGACTTAATGCATCGTCCACCTTGTTTACTTTCCCAGGGTGGTAATGGATTGAGCAGTCATAATCCTTAATCAGCTCCAACCATCTTTTTTGACGCATATTCAGCTCCTTTGGTGTGAAAATATACTATAAACTTTTATGAACAGTATAAATATCACACCTTTCACCATAAAGGTAATGCCTCCAAATATTTAATGCAACGATTACCGTAGCTAACTCCAAATCATGAGTTGGGTAATTTTTCTCATGTATTTTCAATTGTCGTGAGGCATAAGCTATCACTATATCATTTTGCATAAGAACACACCCCAATCCCTTCTTGGATGCATCACTGTAGATCACAAAACTTTCTCCACTACAAGGCAGTGTGAGCACAGGTGCACTGGATAACCTTCTTTTCAACTCCTTGAAATTCTCTTCACATTCCTCCATCCAAACAAACTTAACTCCTTTTCGAGTCAACTTGGTGAGTGGATTAGATAATCGTGAAAAAATCATTCACAAAATGTCGATAATATCCAGCCAAACCAAGAAAACTTCGGATCTCAGTTACTGTTGTTGGTCTTGACCATCTTTCGATAACCTCTGTTTTTGCTAGATCCACAGATATCCCCTCTTTTGAGATTATGTGACCCAAAAATGAAACTTTTTGAAGCCAAACTTCACACTTGGTAAATTTGGCATAAAGCTTCTCCTTTCTCAGGGTCTTCAATATAATTCTCAAGTGATCTTCATGTACTTCCTTTCTCTTTGAATAGACAAGAATATCGTCTATAAAGACTACCACAAACTGATCAAGATAGTCTCTAAAGACTCTATTAATTAGATCCATGAAGATAGCAGGGGCATTAGTAAGACCAAATTGCATCACTATAAATTCATAATGTCCATAACTTGTACGGAAATCCATCTTTGGTATATCCTCCCTTTTGACCCTTAATTGATGATACCCTGAACGAAGATCAATCTTGGAAAAGTATTGAGCTCCGCGTAGTTGGTCAAATAGGTCATCAATGCGCGGGAGAGGATATTTGTTCTTGATAGTGATCTTGTTAAGTTCTCGACAATCAATGCAGAGTCTCATTGATCCATCATTCTTCTTAACAAACAGAACATGTGCTCCCCAAGGTGACGCACTAGGGCATATGAACCCCTTATCAAGATTCTTATGGAGTTGCTTCTTCAATTCCTGCAACTCAATTGGGGCCATTCTATAAGGTGTCTTTGAAATAGGCAAAGCACCCGGTATGAGTTCTATTGAAAACTCAACTTCACGATTCGGTGGAAGACCCGGCAATTCCTCCGGAAAGACATCATCAAACTCTCGTACAATGGGAATATTCTTAATCGTGAGTTTCACACCAACCATTTGAGATAAATAACCTTCATTTAGTGGAATCAATACCCATAAAATGGAAGAAATTTCCACTGGTAGGTTTTGTTCATCCATGCATCGATAGACGATCATAGATTGATCTGGAATATGAAATGTGACTTCCCTTAATTGGAAATTGATATGATCTCCATGTGGAGAAAGCCAATCCATGCCAATAATCACATCAAATTCCACTATAGGAAGGATCACAAGATTTGCAGGAAGCACGTTCCCACAAACTTCAATCGGAGAAGAATTATAAACTTTTGATGCGACTGTTGTGCCATTAGGTGTTGTCACAGCTAACTCAACATCTAATTGTTGAGGTAATACGGTGGTACCCTTAGAAAATTCTTCAGAAATAAAGGAGTGGGTGGATCCAGAATCAAATAAAACATTTTCTACTTTAGAGTGGATGGTAAGTGTACCTTTCACCACATCGTTATCGTACTCCACATCGCTGATAGAAATTGCATGTGACATTCCTTTGTCTTTAGCCTTAAGAGTTTGTTGACGTCGACCATCATCATCAACCCTTGGATTAGGGCATTTATTGGCATAATGTCCCATCTCCTTGCACTTGAAACATTGAAGTGTATTAGGTTCATTCTGTGTATCCCTTCCATTGTTTGCATCATTAGACATCTTCTTCCAATCATCGTGGCATTCAAATGCTCGATGACCTTCCTTTCCACATTTGAAACATTTACTTGTCCCATTAAGACAACTCCCTCCATGTTTCTTTCCACACTTTGAGAATAAGGGAAATCTCATCTTCTTTTCAGTGCGCTCTTTATATTTTCCTTTGAATTCCATTTTCCTCTTATTATCAAACCCGTATGACTGATGGGTTACTCCAATCTCCATCTCAACTTTGAGAGCACATCGAACGATTTCTGCGTAGCTATTGAATTCCCTTATGGATAAGGCCCTTTGAAGACTTGGTTTTATGCCACTAAAGAATCGATTGATCTTACTCTCAGGTTGGATAATAATACCAGAAGCGTACCTTGAAAGTCTTGTAAAATTTGCTTCATTGGTACCGACAGATTCGTCATCCTTTTTCTTCAGTTCAAGAAACTCTTTCTCCATCATTGTTCGGAGAATACGAGGGAAGTACTTATTGAAAAATAAGTTCTTGAACTCATCCCATTCCGTGGACTCAATTTCATCTCTTGGCCTCGTATTCTTGATAAGATTCCACCATTGATCAACATCACCTTACAAATGATACACCTCTAAGATAACTTTATCATGCTCAGAACATTGAAGAACTGAAAATATCTTTTCAGTAGTACTAATCCATTGTTCAGCAACTAATGGATTAGTAGACCCGCTGAATGAAGGTGGACGCTATCTCATGAAGGATTCAACAGAATGTTTCTCCTTCCTTTGCTCGTTTGGAAGTTCTGCATGATTCATAGCTGGAGAAAGTTGTGTGAGCATGGCTACAAGATTTTGCATTCCAACTCCCATAACGTTTGGTTGCTCAGGGGGACAATCATTGCATTGCCCGTCGCATTATGCATTAACACGGTTCCTTCGGGTTCCATCCATTGACTAAAACCAAGAAGAATAGTGTGAGCAAAACTAATTATAATAGGAAAACCACATAATCAAGAATAAAATTTCACACTTAAGGTCTTATCCTAGGTTATTCATGGCCATTTCTAAAACACTAAGATTGTGTTCTATGCTTAGACTTATCCTTAGGGTTATTACTAAGGATTTCACATCCTAGTTTCCAAAGGTTGACTATACCTTTCCTCTGATACCAACTATAACGACCCATACTTTACATACATTGTTATTACTTCAGAATTGAAGCACACTTATTACAACATAAAACAAAACCAAGAAAGGACCGTATAGGTATAGTGTCTTTAGAAACTGGGAAACATAAACAACTGGTTCATAAAGCATCTACTTTGCCTCCCATTTATTTCATCATATCTAGAGTCCCTTTTTGGCATATTCTACTTAATAACCTTCTTCCTGACCTGGGGAAATAAAACATACAAAAGGGTGAGCTCAAATTCTCTGTAAGGGTAAACAAATGTAATATCAATCACATCATATACATAAGCACATAACTTTTGGAAATCTTAACATGAAAAAGAGATCATAATTTCATAACATGGGATAAATCATAGTAGTGAAATGTAATCCCAATAATCATAACTTAAAACATGAAACTTTGTGTCATACACACATAATCATAGAGAATCATTTCTTGTTAGTCAAGACTCATTGCCAAGACTATCTTAGTGGACAAAGTCCATTTCTGAACCGAGTTCACTCCTCGTTTCAGTCCTGTTTCACTGAACCGGTATAACCTACCATTCCAGCCATGTCTATCTCATGATATATAAAATCTTTAGCCAATGCATTGGAGGGAGATATAGGTCCCACCCATCTCATAATGATACCATTCTTATGTGTTCCAGAAAATCATAAATCATACATCATTGCATAACCCATGTAATAAAAATGGGAATCATAAACATCATGACATCATAAAACAATTCATATAAGATAAAGGAATTCATAAAAACATTTCCATCACAACATAATCATGTAAATATAATAATAGGAATAGAAACATAACCCTATATTATCTTAGATGGAAAATAATTTTGATAAAACACTTGAACTCCATTCTTGAGGAAAATATCCTTTCTACTTCAAAAACATTTTCCTTTCTTAACATGTCATAAAATTTTAAACTAAAAGAAGTTGATTAAAAATAAACTTTAAAAATTTTAAAGGAAGCTTCTTGTCAATAATGTTTTAAAAATCCATTCATGTCGTATAAGTTAAAAAAACATTATTCTTGTACTTTTGTCGGAAAGTCAAAACGTACCTCGTACGAAAAACGACAAAAGATTCCTTTCATATCTTTTACTAAAAACTCACAGAAGGGTAAAATTGGATTTAAACAATTGTAGATGGATGGAAATAATATTACATATTGAAGAAACATGGATGTTCATGATAAAATACACCCTAGTAAATACCAAAGTATAAACAATCTCTGATAAAAATGAGATTGTGATATTTCCCTTACCTTAGGTCCGTTATGCATTGCACGTGTCCGAACCTCCTGTATAATGATTTAAATAATGTTATTGACTTATTACAGAATCATAATTATTTTTATGATATCATATATGGTCATATTCTTAGCTTCTTAGTAGTAATATTTCATTGCTACTTGTTATTCGGGTGTTTATAACTTTTTGTTCTTATGCGTGTTTTGTCGAATAAATTATTATTCTTCTCTTTAGGTTATAGATAACTCATTTCCAGAATGGTATTAGTGTAATATATATCATATTAATTCATTCAATTCATTTATATAATCATTATGAAATGAAGATCATGTAGAACGAGTCGCATCACATCGTGGAGACGGTATTCCGTACGTACGCACAAGTGATGATATCGTTCCTATGATCATGGAATTGTATTGGAGTGTATGTATACTATTTAAGAATCAGTATCACTTTATAATAGTCATATATAGTCATTATTTACACCATTATACCCATCCAGGTAAGGTGCTGGTGGAAAATAGATTACACCACAGCGTGGAGACGGTATTCCGTACGTACGCACGCGCGATGATTTCTTTTTCCGTAGGATGGATAGATGGTGAAATAGGTTTGTTTCATTCATATAATAACATATCAGTATATGAGTGATACTGATGTTATTACATCATAATTAAACAACTAAATAAGAAGAAGTGAAAGAAGAAATAAAGATGAAAGAATCGGTAACGGACATTACCACTTCTTTGAAGTGCTTGTTTGAGACCTCCTTTTAGGGCACTAAAATAGGTCTTTGAAGAAGACCAGAACCTCTAGGATGTTTCTAGGGAATTGTAGAGGAGAAAGTGGTAGGGTTTGGCCGAGCATGAAGGCTCAATGTGGTGTGAGGAAGAGAGGGAGGAGGTTCCCTTTTATAAGGGAGGAGAGGGGCTTCTTTGGAAAAACTAAAAATATTATTTTATTATAAAGTCATGTTCGGTTTTAAATAACTCCAAATTGAGTTATTTCGAAGCTAAGGTGGGTATGGGTCTAAAGTATCTCATCCAATAGAATTTATACAAGTTTAGGTCATTATATTAACCTTATCTTTTAGTTTTAACTCTTAGTTAATTAGATTGAAATTTACCATGTCACATTGTATTTTTATATTATATAGTTAATAAACTTACCATATACATCCAAGTGACCCCCCAAGTTGTATTTTATTAATATATATAACCTTATCTAAGTCGTTTGGATGAACCATATATTTTTTGGAATAAAATAACAATTAATAATATAATATTTGTTTTAAAAACTATTTTATGTCCATTTTCACACTATTCAATAGTTGATTTTTTTGAAACTCATAACAGAATGATTACTTCGACCAAAGTTAATTAAATCAATCCTAACATGTCATATTAACCATGAAAATTAGTTTAATTCATAAAAAGTCTCAAATTATACTTATTTATGTATTTATAATATCAATTATTCTAATTTTTCACTATTATGGTAATTGCTGCATCATCATTGTGTCATAAATAAATTAAATTATTTAAAGTCTAAAAATTACAAAAAAAATATCATTATGTAGGAAATCTTTTTATAATTCTAATGAATATTTATAGTTCAATTTATCTTATGTATGACCTTATATTAAAAATTATTTAGTTATTAAACTTTGATTTTAACTATTTTAACCCTTCTTTAAATAAATTAATAATAAATGTCCTAATCTAATCCAAGTGGGCCTAAATGGTCATATTTTATTCCTAAGGTTGTTTTTGGTCGAATTACACTTTTCCAATAGAATTAGGACATGTTTTAGGGTAATAATAATATCATTTGTACCGTTAATTACCCTATTTACTTTTAACCGTGGTAAATAAAAGTAAAAAGTTACTATTCACCAAAAATTATTTTCATCTCATTGAACCACATTTTACTTACTGACATCAACCGTGTCTCTCGGATTTTCGAAATTCCACTCACAAAAGCGGTAAAATTAAGTTTTATGAAAAATTCAGTTTTTTAACTACCACTTAGTGGTTTCACTATTTATCGAAAATTGAAAGTTTTCAGAAAAATACCAAAAAATCACCCCAGGATAATTTTGATATTCCGAATCCAAAAATGAAGTCCATTTTGAAAAATAAAATTTATAAAATTTCAAAAAGTTTTTATTACTATTCATAACAGCTAGTTTTAATAATATTTTATTAGCATATCATTGTTTAGTGAAACTCGGTATTGCGTACGACACAAGCTATCGAGGAAGGTTGCGATTTCGTGTAAAGCAAGCCAAGAAAGTGTTGTGTGTAGAAAAAGATTCATTTGATGATTTATATAACATAAAAGTCTCGGGTGTTATAGGTTCACTCCCATGGCTATCTTAGTAGTCAATGATTGCTCCCATTACCATCATAGTATATATCAAGAGATATAAATCATTACCCAGTACATTATATGAAGATATAGGTACGTCCAATTTTCTTATGAAATCATACATACATGTTTCACCAGATCATAAAAAATCATGTCATAACACATTAAACGAAATGTCTAATATCAACATGTAATCATTTCATATAATTTGAAAAAATTGAAATGATTCATATTCATTTAATCAAATATAAACCCATGAAAGAAATATGTTTTTGTTATCATATAATAATTCAATAACAAATGTGGTTCATAAACATCATTTCTCTAATACATAAACCATTAATATAAGTAATATTAGTGAAATCTTTTTATAATTTTACCAGAAAGTCATGAGTAACACCAAAGGATTTCATCTTAAATGTAAAATAAATTTGAAATGTCATTTATTAATTTTCCTGTTGAAAATATCTTTTATAATTTGTAGAATTGTTTTTGAAACATAAAATTCTTTTTGGAAACATTTTCTTAAAAATAAACTTCAAATCATATAATGAAATCATGAAAAGTTTTTGAATACGTTTTTCCTTTGAGAACATAAAAATATGATTGAATACTTATTGAAAACCAGTTCATTGAAAATTAAATTCAAAATTTTTTCTTACTAATTAATATTTAAACTATTCAATGTATTCTTCTCTAAAATGAGAGACGGTTAATATGTACATATCATAGTCGGTAAAAAGAACATTATTTTGGTATGGTATAAAGTATTGAAAAATGTCTTGTTCAGAAATAAATAACATGATTTAGTTAAAAAAATAATATATATTATTAAAAGAAAGAAAAATAATTTTATATATCATAGGATAGTAGTATACAATTCATGGAAACATTTTTAGAAATAGTGGTTTGAAAGGAACATAGATTTCTGACTGAAGGGAGAGGTATGATCATATTTTCATAAAAACAATCTCTTAATTGTACAAACTGACAATGAGAGAAAATGGTACTATCGTATTCAAATTTCAAGACTTACTATAGTGGAATTAATTTCTCAAGTGTTCTTAGAAAATAGATCGTATTATTTCATCAATTAAAACGTGATCATAAACAATTTCAATAAATGGTGAGATTGTTTCATTAACCTCTCACCACATGTCATAATTGAATCATGATACCCATGTATAAAAAAGAGGGTACATGGTTCTTTAAAATTTCCTTAATATAACGTGATTCATAATATAACATGTAAAATCCATTTTATACACCTCATATAAAATTATTGGGGTATAACTTTACATCTGTCTCAAAGATAAAAAAATGGAGACAAAATTACTTTACCAATTTGGTATCTTTTGAAACATAAACACTATGAGAGAATGATATTAAAATGATTATGGAAATACCAATATATTTCAATAAATAATGAATATAATACATCTATGGGATTCACATACATCACAAAAATTATTTAAGTAATGAATAAGGAATGTATCTCACATAAATAAAAAGTGTGATTAAATTCCCTTACCTTGAGTTCGACATATATAATGTGCCTTTATATTCCAGAACAATTAAAGTATATTAATAAATTAAAATCTATAGAATATTTTTTAGGTTTATTATTTCTTTTAAATCACTTATTAACATGTTTTTTTCACCTACATAAACATTTATGATAATGTTTGATGATTTGAACAGATAAGGTTCATTTTATAAAAACGACTATGGTAGGTTGACTACGGTCAAAGGATGAATTATATAATCATATCCAGATTAATAAAAGTTAAATAATTATTATATTTTCACATTTATTGTAATTTTATAAAAAATAATTAATTATTATTGGACCAATGAATCAATACTTAAATAAAAGATAAATTAAGAAGTATGTAAGCGTAAGATACATTCATATTTCTCAATGATCATTTTGGAAAGAAAGTAAGTAATATTGATCATTATAGTATTTTACTTATATCACAAACACCATATTTTTTTAATCATATATATAGATATATATATAATTTATGCTAGGAAAAGGGAAATACATGATGTTGAGGAGGTGGTATTCCAAAAGACCATGAATGAAGTTATCACATTATTTGTGTCAAAAATGTTAATAATGAAAATGATATATATATTATATTTTCGAAATTTAAATGTGTAAATAATATAACATATATGTTTTTTGTGTCACTTATTTTTAATTAAAACCATCCTCTATATATTACATATATAATGTGATTGAATTAGATCGCTTTTATTACGAGTAGTCCATACCTCAAAATATGAATTTATCATGTAAAGACGTAATGGAATGATTAAAAATATTGGGTTATAAAATAATTAAGGTTGAATTAAAAATTATATATATCATACATATCTAATATAAATAGAGTTACCATAATCATAAGAATCATTTAAAGGAGGTAAAGGAAAAAACAAACAATCGTTTCTTCATGAGGCAGTAGTTCGTCATAAAAAAAATTGTAAGTTCATTACCCATTAGATAGAGGTGTGTGTATGTTTAGACATAACAATTAATATAAAAACTCGGTATATTTTGGAAAAAAATATATATATTAATTAAATTAATATATATTTGGGGTTGGAGATTGAAAATAAGTTTTAGGAGCTTGAGGAAAGATGTTTCCCTTCTTTTGGTAACTCCATTTTTATCGCACCAGAGGGATTCCTTGGTTGGATTTTTTCCAAATTGGTGGCCTCAATGTGAAAGGGATGGATTTTTTGGAGATAAATGGATAGATTATATCCAATAAATGTGTTTGAATATTTGTGATGAAGGGGGAGGAGATAACGTCTTTTCTGGTGGAAGATGTCTGGTACTCTTATAATTTTTTTTGGAAAAGGGAACCCCACTATCATTTTTATATTGAAATTGGATCCAATAATGGTCCAATATAGATCCAAGGAATTATTACTTCTAAATATGGGTATCCAATATATTTTTAACAATTTTATAGGACATATTAGGCCGTAATATTAGCATCTAGTCTCTAGTTAAGCTTAATTTATTCTTAATCATTGTAATAATTTTAAATTACAATCAATACTATATTAAAAACAATGTTGATCTTATTTAAAATAATATATTATTATTATTACAAAAATTAGAACCATTTTTTAAAATTCAAATCACATATGTGTTAGAAATTAATTTAAATTTAATCCCATAGAAGGTACGAAAAAGCGCGTTTTAATGTTAAATTTTTTGAAAGTTTTGTTGGTTTTTATAACCAATTCCTATATGAAATTTTTTTCAATTACCTAGATTAGATAAATTGATTAATCATTAATCATATTATATTATAAAATAAATTAAAAATAAAATTATACCTTATAAATAATTTAGATGAAAATTCAATTTTGAGTTAAATTTCAGTATTTTTTGATTCTTCATTAAAAATGAATCATCATAGAAAATACCAAAGAATTACCCTTATCTAATTTTTATGTTTTTATTTATTAAATAAATTTTATATTGACATATAAAATATTATTAAGTAAAAAAAAATTATATGTAAAATAGGTTTTCAATCAAATGGCGGTAAAATCCCATTAATAAATATGTAGGTTTCTATGTCTAATATTGGATTAATTCTTATCTTCTTCATATTGAATATATTAGATGAATATAAAAATTATTTTTTTCCATATAATATATATATATATATATTATTAACATCATAGATTAATTTTAATTTATATAATTTATTATTATAGAAGTAAATTGTCAGCATAAATTTTTTTTTTTATAAAACCATTCCATTTAAAAAATTTAAAATAATTGTTACTAATGAATTAATTTTATTTGGTAAACCATTGTTTTTAATAGTTTAGATAATGCTATTCCTAAACTCTTATATAACATCCAGGTTATGTCTTAAGATATTTAATAATTATATTTTATTAATATATTTTTTGGTAAATGTCAGACTTTTGTGTTATGTAGGCCATCAAGGAAAGTTAGTATTGTGTATAACATATGTTCATGCCAGTGTTCTATGTACATACATAAGAGAATTATATTGTGAGTAGCTCATGGTTAACATGGTATTTCATGAGAAATTATAGTTCTTTATTATACGAAAATATATATTCAATGTTGTTTTAAATGAATGAAATATCAAAGCGATTAAAATAATATGAAAAATATTTCCCAAATTCTATAGGTGTTACTTTCTACCCCTATTAATATTAATTTCACCATAAAAAGTAATCTTCGTTTTTAGAGTTTTAATATATAATTATTTCTTTAATAGAAACCAATATTATAAAAAAGAATAAATGAACATCCAAAAAACTGTAGCTAGAAACATAACGGTTACCTAATGTAACAACTAACTATGTTTCCATATTCAATAATATAGGTGGGAAGTGAATATATAGACTTTAATGGAATGTGTAAATATTAGGGAGTGATTTCATTCATCTATCACATACTAGATATTTATTCATCGATTATTTATCTAAAATAATAACCACTACACATTAAGCAGAACATCATTTAAGATAATAGTTTGGTGTAAAACCCTTATCATCCTTCGATGATGGGTTCATGAATAACTACCTTTACAGAATTGATGGGTTATAAAAAAGATATAGTATTTAATCTTTTAAACACCATTAACATAAATTTGTAAATAAATATGATAGACATTCTTGAAATATTTTTAATCATTAGATATCATTTTACATATTGGTTTCAATACAAACTCATATTTTAAATAATTCATATGATTTTTAACTTAAACATCCTATAAAAGGTCATCCACATAACCCTTACGAAAGTTAAAAATCGAGAATTTTCTGAATAAAGAAACAAAATCTGATTATCATTAATCCCTCACTTATCCAAAAGTAGCTATTGGTTGTAACAATCCAAACACGTGAATACCGTCATCATAGATTCTATTGAAACAAAGAACTAACCTAATTTAGCATAAAATGTTTACATAAACATGCATTCTTCCTTATTCAAAATATTACTACATATATTCATTAAATCCAATGGATATATAAAATCCATCCAATATAGTACAAACACCTTTCTCAAAAATACATTATCTGTTTCAAGGTAACCAAAACCATCCAATACACTTATTAACATCCAATATGCCACATATCCAAATTTTATTATCTTATTATTAGGAAGACAATAAGGTTTATATTTCCTTTAATCATGGGTTTCCCATTAATTTATCATTTCCATTTAATTAATTTTTATTATATTAGAAAAAATGAACCTAATATTTTATATTCAATTCAAAAACATAATCTTAAAAATCATTGCATGTTTCCCCATTCATAATAAATAATTATTTAATCCAAATTCATTTAATCTTTTATTATTCAACTTCATATATAATTCATAATAATGATACCTCATCACATTACCTAATACCTCATTCTTTTTATATTTCCTCTATAGTCTCATTTACATCAACAATATACCCATTATCCATACCACCATGTTGATTATCAACAAATGATTTCCACATAGGGAATATATTTTTATAATGAAGATTCATTCGAGACATAAATCATTTAACCTTTCATGATTTCAAAGATGGATAATATTACAACATATTTTTTTAGAATAACCCTTAATTTGTCCATTTATATTACTTACTCTATGACATTCTTTTCCATAGTCAAAAAACTATAATGTTACTATATGACATTCAATTAGGTGATTCTATCCAGATTAATGAAACAATAAACCAAATCTTATTTCCTCCAGGGTTTTCATTACCTGGTATCTCAAGGGTGTCCTACCTTCCCTTCAATGGTGAGTGTGATAGTTGGTTAAAGTTCATGGTGTTGATCATGTTCCATGAAGGCCGATTAGGCATGATCATAACATCCAAAAATAAATAGGTAATCCCATTTGACTTCCCATCTGTAAATTGTGAATCATGTTCAATATTATTCAATATCTCTCTGATTTCCTCCATTGGATAAAACTATAAGTCATTTAATATGAAACAACTTTCATATTGAGTAACCACATAATCCAAATAGTCACTTATAAAATATCTAATTTATGACTCCTTCCTTAATCTATATCACCATTGGTTTATCTTGGGTTATTTATATAAAAATAATATTTAAATCCCACATGATATTTCATGAACTATTATTTAATTCTCAAAGAATATCCTACAGGAGTGGTAAACCATTTTTATAGTATGGCATGTTCTAATGTACCAGGTCACCCCAAGTCAGGCATAGGACACCCTGTCAGAGTTGGTTCACCTAGCTTCATTTGTGATTGTACCATTCCCACCTGTAATATCTAGACAAAGATGTTTTTCTAGGAAATAAATTGATACAACTTTTACCAAAATTCCATGATATTTTCTTAAAAGCTAAAAAATCCTCATACTAATCCCATTAGACATCCATAGACTTATCCTTATAAATATTACTAGAAATATCCCTAATATATTATCAAGATAGTATCCGATGTTCAAAAAAATCTCTAATTCCAACTATAACAGTACAGTCTTAAAGTATATATAAATTACAACACATAAACGGTAAAAATAAAATATTACATAAATAAACTCCCAAAAATTGTATTATCTTATTTCCTTTGGGAACATTGAATCAAAAACACTAGTACATAATAAAGATACATTTTACCCCACTAGGATCTAAATGAAGAGAACCAATTTTAGACATATTATACATGTAATATATCTTCATATTATTTGGAAGGAAACATAAAAAGTGGAGAACTCAGATGCTCAATATGGGTAAAGAAGGAGAGATGTAAACCTAGTCATGAGAATAATGTTATGATAAAAGGACCATAGAATATCATAACCTATATATCAAATATCAAAAATTGAAATTCTGGAATAACGATTAGTATCACATAATACATGAGTCATATGTAATTTAAAAACATATTCCATTAAATCATAAAATAAAAATAAAACATTGAATTGTGCAAGACACATATGAACATAAATCCGATTTGCAATGTAGTCAAGTCCTCACAACGAATGAAATCATAGTTGTATAGGTTCACTCCCTGTAGCATCATGGTAGTCATTGTTCACTCCCATGTCTATCTTTTTATTATGAGTTCACTCCCCATACAATGTTTTCTATCCTGATTCACTCCCAATGCCATCTTAGTAGTCAATGTTCACTCCGAACACCATAAGATCCAATATCATGAGATATTAATATTTACCCAATTAATTATATGAAGATATAGGCCCCATCCCTATAATAATGAAATAATATATACTTGTTCTATAAGATCATAAACAACCACATCATTACCCATGAAATGAAATGGGTATCGCAAACATTTAATCATTTCTTAGCTGATAGAAAAAAGGAGAAATGTTTAATAATAATTTCATCAAACATAACAAATGAAAATTAGTATTTTTCATTGGAATATAAGTTTTTAAAAAGAAGTAGTTTACATTAGCATAAATCTATCAATACATAAGACATTTAGGGAAATAATATCAATGAAATTATTATATAATTTCCCCATAAAGGAACGACCAACACCAAAGGATTTCATCCCTGATGGAAAATAAATTTTAAATGACTTTTAAAAACATTAATATATGAAAATTTACTTTATACTTTGTAAAATATTTATCAAAACATAAAACCATTTTGAGAACCATATTCATGAAAATAAACTAGAAAACATAAAAACAAATCGTTATAACATATTGAAAATATATTTCAATTAAAAAAATATTTAGAATCCTAAAAATATCTTGTAATCACTTTACATGAAATTAACATTTAAATATGTTTTCTAAAAAATTAATCTTTGAAACATTGAATGGAATCATTAATTAAATGGATGCAGTTAAATTCATACATGACGTAAAAGGGAAAAAAATTTATTATGCGGTAAAGTTGGTAAAATTTCATTGTTCAAAAAACCCCAAAATAATTCCATTTAAAAATTGGGAAAAATAAAATATAGTAAAAAATTTATTATAAATATCATAAGAGAATAATAATATATTATTTCCATTCTTTTTATAAAACATGGTTTTTTAGGAACATAAATTTTAACTGAAGGGAGACATAAGGTAATATATTATCGAGAGCATATTCAGAATTATCCTGAGAACCTGTGAGTTGAAAAATGGGACTAATACACAAAATTAATCAAGGCTTACTATAGGAGAAGAAAAAAATGAGTGTTCCTGAAATTTATATCCGAATATTTCATTAATTAAAACGTTATCATAAAAAATATTGATAAATTATGAGATTGTTTTAATAATCTCTTACCACATGCTAACATTGAATCATACTCCCCATGAAAGAAAATGAAATTAAATAGATCATTAAAATATCATGAAATTAAATAAATTCACATTTTTTTCGGATAATGGTAGCTTATAATACCCATATAAAAGTATAGGTGAATCACATGGAATGTGTCTCAATGAAAAAAATTGAGATTAAATTACATTACTGATTTTGATACTTTTTAAACATAAACCAACTAGATAAAATATCATATATAGTTATGTAAATACCCATATATATTATGTATAATATTCAAAGAATACATTTATTATTAGTATATAAATGATGAAAAATAAATGTGTACTGAATAAATCATGTATCTCAAGGAAATAAAGGGTGAGATGATATTCTTTTACCTTGAGTTTGACTTTTCTATTATGTCTTTATATTCCTGATTAATTAACATATTTTAATGAATTAAATTCCTCAAAATAATTCTATTTTTATTATTCATTTTCATTTTGTTATTACAATGATATATGAAACTACCTAAGCTATTAAATTAATGTAAGGTGTTTTGACCAAATTTAGTTCATGTACTAAAATGAAATTGGTTATTCAGCAATGTGAAAATGGGTAATTATATAAAAACATATATTAAAACAATAATTAAATAAATATAATAATTATAATTTTAAAACTAATCATTAAATATGGGTATGAAAAATTAATCGACGTTACAATCTTGGAGATGGTAGGTCGTACACACACATTATAAATGTTCCCATTTATCAATGATCATTATAAAAAATGGAAATTAACACTAATCATTCAAGAATGTTAATAACAAAATAAATATAATATTATTTATACAATTATATATATATATATATATATATATTTCATGTTATGTAAAATTAATCATATCTGGAAGGGGAGGCACTTTTCCACATATACATCGATGATGTTATCACATTATAAGTGTGTGAATGGGTAATAATGAATATGGTATATATTATATTTTAAAAAAATTAATTATTTTATCAATATAATATATATGATTTTTTTTCTATTATGATTAATCGAAACCATAAATAAGACATTACATGTATCAAGTGATTGAATTACATCACTTTAAAGAGGATGTAATCCACAATTCCACAAACGATGTTATCCTATTTACGCACAATTGAATGAATATTGGAATGTGTAATAATAGAATAAAAAAAGAATAAAGAAAGTATATATATTATATATATTATATATAAATAGTTTTTCCATCAAAAATCCCAACCATTAATTGAGGGAAATGAAAAATGAACAATCAACATTTTGTGAGGTGGTAGTTCATCACAAACGAATGATGTGTTTATTACCCATTAGATGGATTTCATTGTATGTGTATATAGAAATATTAATATAATAACAAGTATAAATATTTTTAATACATGAGGGGTTTTATAATATTTTTAAAAAAAATATTTGATATGGTTGATGACAAAAATAAATCATAGGATCTTGATGGAGGATGTTTCCGCGTCATATGGTAATTCCATTTGGTTTTCACTAAAGGGATTCCAAGGATGGTTTTACAAACAATGTGAGGATTCAGGGATGATATTAGGGATATTGGAGAGAAATTGTGGTAAATTACTTTGAGAAAATTTCTCTTTAGAGGTGTGAGGAAGTAGTAGGATATAAGGCCTTTATAGTGGAAGAGGGGTAGCTATCTAGTAATGTTTTTGAAAATCGATGACCCAACCAATATTTTTATTGAATATGGATCCAATGGTTGTCCAAATAAGATAAATGGGAGCATAGGGTAAAAATATGACCTTAAAATTTATTTTTAACATCTTTCAAGGTCATATTAGAATATAAGATTAATGTTTTCCCCTTATTAAGCTTAACTTATTCTTAATCATTATAATTAATATTAATTTCATTAAAACAAGTGTTATAAAACCATAGTGATAATATTATACATTATTAATTATTAAAATTAAAAATATGGGATTAATTTTTCCAAATTATAATGAAATATATGTTATCTATTAATTCAAATTTAAACACGAGGACATGCTGATAAAGCGAGTATTTGAAGAAAAATGTTCAAAATATTTCTTGGTTTTTAGAACCATTTCAATGTGAAATTGATTAAAATGAGTTATATTGGATAAATTGATAATTTTTATATATATTTATACCATAAAAAATTTTACAAATAAATTACCATAATAAATAAATTAGATGAAAAATTAGTTTTGTGTTAAATGTGAGTATTTTTCAATATCCCTTAAAATTGAAACAATACTGAAAAAATACATATATTATACCTAACCTAAATTTTTAGGTTTATATTTCAAAAAATATATTTATACTTTAAAATAATTTTTTTTTAATTACAAATATTTATATTTAATATATTTCTTCCATCAAAAGGTTTAAGAAATGCTCTATAAAAATATAGGTTTTTAGGAGTAATATTGGATTAGTTCTTATGTTCTTCATATACATTATGTTAGATTAATATAAAAATTATTTTATATCATACAATATATATATATATTCTTAATATCAATTAATAATGTTAATTAATTTAATTTATTATGATAATACAAATTTCTGATCAAAAATATAGTTTCCTATAAAAGTATATCTATTATATTGAATTGGTTCTTATATTCAATATAATTAAATAAATAATTATATATTTGTAATTCCCTAACACTAGTTACCCAGTGTTAGTGCATTATTACATAACATTGGCATGATACAAGAATCAAGTCCAGAAAGACCGATCAGTTTAGTTGCCTTGGAATCACTAGATACATTCATAGGTTTTACATTACATCTTGAAATAAAAACATAAACAAAATTTTGTTCCCATTGAAAAAACATATATCCTTAACCTATCCCTACAGGTCAACCATTAAATAAATCTTCACATCCTTGAAAAAATAATTCATAGAAAAGGGTTAGCTCAGATGCTCAATAATGATTACAATATAGCAAACAAATTTATAAATATGGATAAACATTTAAGGCAGTGTATAAGACTAAAATAGCCTTTTAAAAATAAATTCTTAATAATATGGATTATCAAAATTCAAATAATTTTATTTACTTATTCACATGAATATTCTACAAGTCGAATAATCACATGCAATATAAATCACCACATTTATAATGATGGAATGCATAATGTCATACTTTATAACCACATAGTGAAGGCCTTATGCCAAGACTACATATAAGATTTTGTCAAGGCCTTGTGAAAATAAATGATTTTGTCTCATGATACCTACATATGAATTGATGAGTTATAGAGAGATCCACCCATCACTTACAAAGTCCATTGCATTCCTAAAATGAAAAGGATTACATATAACATTAAAATTTCTAATAAAACTAGCATACGAAATGTCATAACTTTATTCATCAACCATCAATAGAAAACAAATAACATATCCATAGTCAAACATATCACAAAAACATTAATAAAATATAGAATATTTTTATCATAATAAATCAACTTCAAACAAATTTATAATCCATCAAAGGATGTTGACATAGGTGAAATGAAATCTTTTTTTAATGAAAAACCTCTTTTTATTTTGAAACCATTTAAGAGTCATGTAATTTATAACAAAAAAGTTATTTTGTAAATATTATTAAAACCTTGAAAGGAATGATTCAAAGGAGTAATAAGAGCAGTGAATAGCCGCACCACTTTATAAGTTAAAAAAAGTCATTCTTACCTTAATTTTGTCAAAAATGTCATAATGCACATTCTTGGGAAAAGGGCGGAAATATTCCTTTCGAAACATATAAATTAAAATAACGGTATAAATTACTTTATCCCATATTCTAGTAAATGGTAAAAATGTTTTGAATTACATTTTCAAGAAAACATATATGTGGATGATAAAGTGGTCACAGTAGATACTTACGTATTAACAACCTCTGAGGATTAATGAGATTGAAGAATTTACCCATAACATGTACTTTTCTTTGGTGAAGGGTATCTTAAACTCATTTATAATAGTTAAATCATTGTTATTAAATTATACCCAAACCATATACATAAATACGATATCATATATGATCTTCTAATATTGCTTTGTTGATAATATTTTAGTAGTATCATCGTTTCTGGTGTTAACTGATTCGTTTTACTTTATATGCTTTCTTATGTAAGCCATGTTTGTAATGAATAGGATGTATTAAATTCATATAAATAATCATATTATGTTCACAAACATTATTTTTATTCATAAAATGAAAATTATTCCTTAAATAATAAGATGGGGAATGAATCTCATCGCATTCATGGAGACGGTAATCCCTACGTATGCACGAGCGACAATATCATTATTTTGATGGTAAATGGTATTTAATTGGATGATTTATCATATATAAAGAATAATTACATTTTATATTAATTATTTACAATAGTTATACTCATTATTATACCCATACAAATAATGAAGTCTTTGAATAACAAACTACCCATGATGTGAAGACGATAAGCCGTACCTATGCACATATGGTGACTTTGTCTTTCATGTGATGGATAGAATAATTAATAGGGTTGTCTCATTTTTATAATAAAATAACAGAATAAAGAATATACTTGAGTTATTATTTTATAATGTAAACAACAATGAAAGATGAAGTGGAAGAAGAAACTAACATGAAAGAGGTGATGAAATATTTACCTCTTTTCGGGTTCTACCTTTTGATTCGATCAAAAGGGATATATAGTTTGGTTTTTTGACCTGTAGATGGCCTCTAGGATGAAGGGAGAAAAGTTGGGAGGACATTTGGGCAGGGGATGGCCATGAAAAAAGGCATTGGATGTGAAAAATTAAGTGAACGTGAGGATCCCTTTTATAAGAGAGGTGAGGGTCACTATAGGAAATGTTTGAAATATTATTTTATAATAAATTCATTTTCGGTTTCTATTGTCTCCAAAATGAATTATTTCTAGGATAAGGTGGGTATGGGTCGAATACCTCCCAACCAATCGGATTTAGATAGGTTTAGGTCATCATATTAACCTTATATTTTAGACATAATTCTTAGTTAAATAGTTTGACATTTACCTTCTCTCTTTGTATTTTTATATTACATGGATAATAAACATATTATAACAAACCAATAGAACTGGATGAGGTCCATTATTAATATATATAACCTTATATGTTTCATTTTTCATAACCTTATATTTTTAGGAATCTTATATCAATTAATAATATAGTATTAGTTTTAAAAAGTCAATTTTGTCAATTTTGACACTATTTATTATTTGGTTTTTTCTGAAAATCATAACAGTGTGATTACATCAAAAAAATTATTTAATTTACCGTAACATGTCATATTAACTGTGAAAATCAGTTTATTTCTTGAAAAGTATAAAATTTCATTTATTTGGATATTTATAATATTAATAATTTCAATCTTTCATTTATAAGGTAATTAATGCATCATCATTGGATCATAAATAAATTAAATTATTTAATGCCTAAAATTTATAAACAAAATACCATTATTTAGGAAATCATTAAAGTATTATAATGAATATTTATAGTTGAATTTTCGTATTTATAACCCTATATTGAAAATGGTTTAGTTATTAAACATTGAATTTAACACTTTTAACTCTTATTTAAATAAAACAATAATAAATGTCCCGATCTTATACATGTGGACCAAAGGGATCATATGTTATTCCTAAGGTTCTTTTTAGTCGAATTGATGTTTTCCATTAGAATTAGGACTTGTGTTAGGGTAATTATGATATCATGTTTATCCTTAATGACCCAATTTTTTTTAACTGTGGTAAATAAAAGATAAAAGATACTATTCACCAAAAATTATTTTCATCATATTGAACAAAATTTCACTTACTGATATCAACCATTTCTCTCAGATTTTTTAAATTCAACTCACATAAGATGTAAAAATATGTTTTATGCATATTTTCAAATCCTCTAATGAGGTGGGTAAAAGACGATAAAAAGTTCAATAAAATTATTATTTAATTAAACTTATTATAAAATGACACAAGTGAATTAAATTGAACTTATATGGGAATTATGTATCTATTTTGACCTAAAATAAATTTAAATAAAATAAATAATTATTTAAATAAAAATTTGGTTTTAACCAATAACGCAGTGTTTTTCAAAATTAGTAAAAAATTGATTGTTTTCCGAAAAATACCAAAAATTCTCCCAATGATAATTTTGATACACGAAATTCAAAAAGGAAGTCCATTTTGAAAAATAAAATGTATACAATTTCAAAAATTGGGTCTTTCTATTCATAATGGCTAGTTTGATTGGTCGTAGTGTGTTAGAATCTAGATGTTGCGTACAATGAAAGATATTTCACTATTCAAAGCGAAACGTACTGTGGAAACCTGGGGTGTTACAATATTTTTGTAAACCCGAGGTTTTTATAAATTTTTTATTACTATTCATAACCACTGACATAATGACTATTTTATGTCTTATTTAATTTAAAAATAGATTTTTTGGTAAAACATGGTCTTGCAAGCTATAAGATCCATCTAGGAATATTAGTCTTGCATATAATGTAAGCTAACCATAATGATTCTTTTTATTGAAAGATAAACAATTACTGTTTGTAGTGCACATTTATCTTGGAATTGGTTGAGCCAAAAGTAGTTATTTTATATAACTAAATAAATATTAAGTCTTCTGTTAAATAAAATAAATATTAATGAGATTAAATTAATTCAAAAAAATACAAAACAACTATGCTTGTCACACCTGTAGTTTTAGAAAAAAATTTGGTTTTAAAATTCTAATTTTAGTTTATAATTTATTTCTTGTGCATTATGGAAGATGTTTATTGAAATCAAAAATATATTTGTTTCGATAGAATTCTCTGTGACTATCAAAAATCATTGTGATCTTAAAGTGAATTTTTTTATTTTATCTAATTTTCACAAACATGTGCCTAATTTTTGGATCAATTAAATAGATATGATGTTTTTTTTATCATCATAAAACCAATATAAATTTATATGAATGATATTTTAATTTAATTTTATAAATAAATATTTTCAATGATCCATTTTGAAAATATCTTACTCTACACATTGATATAATGCATGAATATTTAATCCAAAGTATGCTTTTAGTTTATAAAAATTATTTTAATTGTCTACATCTTATGAAATAACCGAACGTTATGGATTCTACCTATTCTCATATTTGTTCCATATACTCAGCAAATTATTATGTGGTTTTTTCTGAAAAATTGTTGTTTTTATACGAATTCACATTCCATTATTAATTTTTATCAAATTAATTTTTATGATGAATGACAATATTTTCATATCTCTAATAGGAAGATTGAAATTCTTTGGAAAATTTCCAAAATAGTATCCCATTAAAATAGGCACTCAATTCAATGTATTTAAATTTTATGTAATTTCATTTAATATTCAAAATTAAATTCAACACAATAAAATGAATTTTAAAAAAATCCAAAATCATGTTTTAAACAATATCAAAACATAAACCATTTGTTGAAACACTATTTAAATATAAATAATATATTTAAAATTTAATAAATAACTCATTCAAAGTCATCGAATTCCCAAAAATCATGTTTTAACTAATATAATACCTTAAAACTTCTATAATTACATATAAATTCAAATACCACAAGAATTATTGAATAAAATATGTATATGATAAAGAAAAATCATTCAGACCATTATAAAATCCATTTCCACCATAATAAATTACATAATTAGTCAAATATAATAATATTAAATATGAACAATGAAAATTAATTCCACTTTTATAAAATACATAAATTCACCTACCACATTTAAATGACGATCTAGTCAAATAACAATGGCTAGGATGGAGAATAATCCAACAACAAAACGGTCGCCTCATGCAATACTAAGATGTAAAACCCCTATTGATAAAACATCATGAACTATAATATCAAAAATGATACCCTATGTTCATGAGTGAGATATAAATCTTAGAAAAAGTTATAGGGTGAAGGAAAATAGAAAATAATTTGGATATAAGAGCTTACATACGAGAAATTACACATGAAACAAGGTGTTGGGTATTAAAACTGAATATCGATATAGGGTGAAATGCCTATGCTATAATCCCTAGGCTATTCTATAGAGAGGGGAGGGGAATTTTCAATATATTAAAGCTAAATAATTGTATAATGGAGAAGAACCAGAATAAAATCCTAGAAACATTCCTCAGTATTCCAACAAATACGGAAAAATATAAACTAGCTATGTAGGATTCTCTAGGCAGAGAAATCATAATTTTAGGGATTCGAAACATAATTTTATAAATCAGGAAAAAAATTTGTGAAACCACACTATTAAATTTCATCACAACATCACACACTTGTCTCATGGTTTTCATAATCATCTACTAGACATGTTCTAATAAATAATCATTTAATGGTTAATCCCCTTGTTTTCAAAAACATTGCATCCAATGTTTATTCATTTGATGAAAGTAAAACTATACATTTTAAAAATTATGTGTCATGGAATTTTACTACTTCAACTATATGTATTCTCCTAAACCATGAATGAAATATGTGTGATGAATTAAAATTAATAGAAAACTTGAAAATCATCCCTAAATGTAAAAAAATAAAATTACAAAAAAAGTAAAAAATAAATAAATAAATATATCTACTATTACATGGAGGTGATATAATACCATAGATACTATCATGTAAATTTTGTAGCTTCATGACAAGGATACTATATGATGAAGTATTTAATATTCTGTCATGGAATGAAAATCTACCAAAAAGTGTAGTAAATATTTAGGAAAGGGGAAATTGGTTGACATTCAAGGGAGAATGATATGGTTTTTGTGGTTTTGGTGGATTGTAGGAGTGGTACTTTTATAGATGATTTTTGAGTGGAAATTCCTTAAAAATTCATTTCTTAATTTATACTTTTTTACTTATTATATTATTATAAATACAAAAATATATAATAATGGTAGGTAATTTACCACATAAATCATATATTTTATGTATATATATATATATATATATATATATCTATTCATGATATAATATATCTTCACTACATTGTTTAGCCTATTTTAACATCATTTAAAATTACCTTGTAAACTCAAATTTTTTCATCAGTTACTTATTTTAATGTCCAGAAACAAAATTAACGATTTATCTTAAAAAATTTGATATCAATTTACAACTACTATTCTTAAGGGAAAATATAATATTTAAATAAAAATATTTTTCATATAAATTTATATTTTAAAACATAGTGTTCTATTAATCATATTTCATATATATTCCAAATTATATGACTATATATATATATATTATTCAATGGAACATTACATTATAATAATTTTTTATTTTGATTAATTTTTTATATTAGTTCATAAATATATAATACATTTCTAAAAATCCCTTTGAAAATATTACTTTTTAACATTAACTAATTTTCATCAAATCATATTGCAAATAAATATCCAACATTAAAATATTTAATATTTTCAATCCAATAATATTGAAATGTTTCATTGAATTTTATATATACATCAAATCATAATTTAATAATTTAAAATATTATAATATTTAATTCATAATATAATAAAAGGATAGATAAATTAAATATTATCATGTTTTTCTTTGTAGAATGATGAATTATACAGTTTTTATTTTGAATTTTATAATTACATGCCTTTATTATACATATGAGATACATCCACTTCATATTACAATATATACAATTCTTATATTTTGATAGACCATATTTTCAATGAATTAATTTATGAGGAATTGATTTCATTCACAGATATAATTTTATATATTTTATTTGAATTATTCACTAGTTTTTATTTCTCTATTTTAATTTCAATTATATTTCTAATTCACGTCAGTATATTCATTATTCTAACCATGTTTGTGATCTTCATGGAAAATTGATATGATAAATACAGAATATTCATGGAATTATTCATTATATATTGATTTTTTACAATGGTAGACATTATTTTTATATTTTATATATTATTTTTAAGATGTATTAATGTCTAAAATTTATTGTAATACTTTATATTATAAAATATTATATTTAATTCATAGTATTTTGTTACTTGATAAACAATATATTGAACAAAATATTAATTCAATTCATAAATATATAGTTAAATAATGGGTTGGTATATTCTATTCCCCATAATATAATTCCACATATTAAATTTCATTACTCTAATGAAATATAATGGTGGTAATTCAACATCATAACATATTAGAGTAGGAATATTACTAAAAAACATTTAATTCCTCTAGATAAAAAAATTGTGATCATGGACTTGTTTCATAGTATATTAAATCTGTTATTGATCATTACTATATGTAATTCCTAATAATGAATATTATGTTCATGTTTCACTATATTTGATTTTAGAAAAGGTTAAGGTTAAGGTATGTACTTTAATATAATTTATATAATTAACAAATAATTTAGTTTGCAATGGTTTCGATTTTGATCACGATAATGAGCTATTTTATGGAGACATAGACCTATAAAAAATGATTTGGTTTACAAAATGAATTTTATCATATGTGAAACAAAAATTTTCCAAGCATACATTTCTTTAATAATTTCATAATTAAATATCAAAAAAAAATTAATTATTCAAATACTATAAAGGTTCTTTCTAATTAGTTATTTGAAATAATAAAATCATATTTTAGAAAGGGGAGGATTCTGATAGAAGTGTACATCCTCATACTGTAGCTGGTGGATCGAGATATTGTGAGATGTGACTGGGCATCCGGTATAGGTTATAAATTTAGGTTTTAGTTTGGAAGCCTTATTTATTGGAGGAATATACTGAACATTTCATGTAATTCCATTTAATGGAATCACTCAACACAAAATAACCAGAGGAATATTTCTATATTAAAAAATAGGGGGGCGGTTACCCCGTACCTCATAAAAAATATATTAAAAGGTAATTTGAAAAGAACAATGAGGGAAATAGACAAAATAATCTTTCACCATGAATAAGATCATATTCATGTGAGAATAATGGTAATGATATAAATATTTTATTTAAATAATGTTAGATTTGTGAGTTTTTTACAATAGTGATGATTAAAATGCATGTAATGTCATATTTTAAAATATATACACTGGATGAAAGATATTGGGAATATAATAATGTTATCGTGGAAAATAAAATCATTTCACATATAAATGTGGCATAAGAGTAAGCAATGAAAAATATAACATTGTGGTGAAAACCAACAATGTTGATGCATATTTTTATTAAAAATATAACATTTATATTCATCATGTTGTAGAAAATGATGAATTATTAAAACAGTGGTTATAAACAAAAATAATACATATTCCTTTGGTTATGAACATAAATGACTCAAATTGTGAAAAAAGTTCATTTATATAATAGTTATCTCATGTGACATAAAACATTTAATATTACATTAAAAGGATTCTAATGGGCCTATCATTTCATAAATATAAATATTTTAGGCATGTGTTCTACCTGAATCAGATCATATAGTTAATCAATAAAGCTCATAGAGAGAAATTTTCATTTATTTCATTTTCAGTGGTATCATCTAAAAATTATTTGTATAATTCAATTTGATGAAACCAATATTCCATCCCTTAATTAGAGTATTTTATAATGTGAATTTAGATTTAGATTTATGAAATATAACTTCATAAGGGATAAATATATTGTTAATTATGATCCAAACTGATGTGATAACATCGAAATATTATCTAAAAAACATTTCTTAACACTATAAGAATTAGTTAATGGTATGATCCATATTAAATAATCATTTTTATTTTTCTAAATTGAATTTTTAAAATAACAAATTAATGTAAATCAAAAAAATGATGCTATTAAATTACATTATAGTTATTCAATCAAATGTTTTATACAAGAAAAAAATGAAATACTGTGAAAAGAATTCATTTTCAATAATTTGAAATACCATTATTGAAACCCAAATAATTTAAAATATTGACAATATTTTTTTCATAATAGGTGATGAGAATTAAGAGGATAAGAAAAATTAAGACACATTTTTATTTAAAAATAATAAAGAAGAACATTGGTTGGATGTTTATTATAAACATGAAATAAATTATTAAGGGGATTGGAATTGTGCTTAACATTATTTCATCTTAATGAAGAAAAAAATAATAAAGAATAATATGTTTGTTTGAAAATTTAAACAATTAGAAGTGAGAAGATGATATTAAAAATATCAATTTCATTGGTTATAATCAATCAATAATATTGTAATGGAGTTAAAAAATAATTATTACAATTCATCAAATGTTAATTGCATTTATAAAATAACATAAAATATTGGTATTTATTAAATTGAAATCCAATAAAGGATATAAAATTAGATGAATTTAGATATATATATTATCATATGATTTCCTGATTATAAATAAATATGTAATTGTAAACACCATACAATATAAAACATTTAGTGATGATTTCATAAGAACCGAATATAAAAATTATAAAAGGAACCCTTATCAAGGATTCATTCCTAATCAAATATTTTTTAACATCATCTATAACAATAATAGATTTATTAATAATATATTTTGTTAATTAATTAATATTAATTAATATTTCATAAAATATTTAATTTTCATTCATTACATAAATTTGTTGTGTTAGTTAATATTAATTATTGGTAATTAGTGACTTTAACAATTCCATTCAAGTAACAAGAAAATTATTTCAAATTTTACTCCATGATTATAAGTTTACAGTCTCTATAAGGGTCAATTATATTGTTATTGAAGTCCCATAATGTCTCAATAAGTTCTATATGAAATCAATGTAACAATGACATAAGATTCAAAAATTCAAAATATAAAACATGTTTATTTCAGGAACCAAATTTGTAAAAAATTATTTTGTTTATATTTATGTTGAATAATAAAAATAACATTAGAAAACTAAAACTATTTTTATTATTAATTTCATAACATACCATATATTGTGTATTCATTATTATCTATTTAAAATTAAATCGTCGTTCTTTTATTGGTAACACCTACTAAAAAACTCTATAGAAGTAATTGGATAACTATACTTATAGAAATATTTTATTATAATATCATAATTAATTAATTATGAGAAATTATAATGATTCAGAATTAGAATATAATATTATAATAATTTCTTATCTCTATAATGTTCATGATACAATCAATATAAAATCATTTTCTTAGGTGGTAAATTTGACTAAAAAGGTAGTGTGTTATAATGACCAAGTGAATAAAAAAGATGAAATTTAATTATTGTTATTTACCATTAAATATTCATAGTTATTTTAATAACATTAAAATATAGTGATAAGTAAGATTTATAAATGGTATTATTATTTATAGTTGTAATTTGAATTATCAGATTATTTGAAAAAATACACACTTACGAAAATTTAATCTTCTATTGGAAGAAGTCATTATTTTGAATGGTTTTAATAAATATATAGGGAACACAGGCATAATAAAATTGGATGTGATAGATTTGGAATTATATAGGGAGGTTATATGGGTTAACAATAATTTTCATAGTGTATTTTAATGGGTGGTGGAAGGATCATTTTATAAGTGATGGGAGTAAAACACAAATAAATTCTTTAAAATTTACATAGTAAAACTTTTTTTCAATGGAATGTGGAACCAATTTAGTAAAAAGTTGATGATAGGATTATTTATGGTCAATATATAGTCATAAAATAAAATAAGGGTATGTAAAATTGACAATTTTCTCATTATCTTTTATGTTGGCCTCCATTTTGTCCCTTTTAACCCTTTTTAGGGTAACAATATTTTACCATTGTAAATTATTTCTATGCACAAAAATTATTTTAAACACATTTCATTATATTCAATATTATTATAACAAATATAACATCCAATTTTGAAATATTAAATACCCATTGGTGATATAATTTTTTTATAATTAATTTGTATACCACAATAAAAATGACTATTTATTATAAAATTCCATTCAATGAATAAAAATATTTCACCCAAAATTCATGTATAGAATTGAATATACATAGAATTAATATCTTATTAGAATATATTGGTTTTTGGTGTGACCATAAAACAAAACTAAACCAAATTCAACCTTTTAATTAACTTATTAATTAAAAGGATCAAAAATAGTTATTTTATTTGAATAAAATAGCCCTTATGATCTAATTTATTAAACATAGTCTAATAAACTGAAGAAAAATTTATAAAAACATTAATCCAATATCATGAATCTTTTTTCCAACAAAATTTGTTCATAAATTTTTATTACATTATTATTATAACTTCCTGACTCTGGATTCACTCAACTGATGACCCAAGCGAGTGGGTCATAAGTGCTCATGCATGCCTCACTGTATGTGAGAGGCTACCAACTGGTAGTGAGGGTGTAAATGTTGTATTTTATGGAGAATATACCCACATATCCTATTTTAATAATGTATATATACATAAAAATAAACCAAAAAACTCATAATATGCATATCTATATTAATTAAGTAGTAGAAAAATAGATAACAAAAACTGAATCATGAATATATCCAAATCCACTAGGTAGTTTCATATTCAGTGATACATAAAATACTGATATCAAAATGGGGATAGGGAAAGGACATATACAACCATGCTATACAATAATAGAAAAATAAAAAAAAATCATTATAATACTTCTAATCCTATGTTCGGTCATATTCTCTTATAATCCACCAATATGTAGTGAATTTCATATACTTATTGATGTGAGATTTCCATACCCCATTCCCCTAGTCATATAATAATATAGGATATAAAAGGTATCCAAAGTATGGTGTGATAATAAATATTAATAAGCCATCTCCAAATGTTTCATTATGTAATAAAAATAGTTCTTGTAACTAGACATTTTCTAGTTATAAATTAACAATAAAACATTACCAAATAAATAACCATCCTACTAAGGATCATACATGGAACTTACCAGATCATCCTGCTTTAGCTCATGGATGTAATGAGTATCTGATCAGTAACTAAATATATATATATATTACTGTTTTATATATTGTATATTAATATATTTCATCCACCTATATGGACCAAGTACATGACAGCGTAAGGGAACAGATACGGGGAATTCTAGGTGGTGGTTAAACCGGTTTATAACTCAAACATCTATGAGCTGTCTAATTGAGCCTATATTCTCAAGAAATAGGGTGTATTCCATACATCTCAAAATGAGTGGGAGAAGTCATGTTTTTCACTTATGATGGTGTGTGTTTCATATTGTCAAAACTCAATACAAGGGATATGTTGGATCATGCCCACTATCAAAATTGTGTAAATGATGTGAGACATAATGCTCAAAACTCGATGTAAAAGAGTGGTAAAATTTCATGACCAACAGATCCCATAGAATCATTCCATAACATGAATAAGTCGTATCCATAATTATAATAGAAGGCATGATACATTTCCACTCATGATTCTCAATAGTCAAGTTTATTTACAATTTTGAATTAAAATTAATAATATAAATTTACTTAAGGGTAATCATACAAAATTGATTTACCAAACATTAAAGGGCATAACATTTAATCCACTAATTTATTTAATTAATGGTATTAAATCATTAGAAAACACATCAATTTAATACATGTCATTACAATAAACATTTCATTTTCCATAAATTTATAAGTTTCCTTGATGAACATACAAAGTTCCTTTCTTGATATGGGTATTATATACAAGGGAGATTCAAAATATACATTAGTAAAGGCAATTCAAATATTTGTGGATTAAATAACCATTTATGAGGGATTGGGAAATAAAAATTTCAAACCATGCTAAATTACTGTGTTTCATTTTGGTCAATTAGCTATTAAGGGAACTTTATGATGGTACAGTAATGGGGTATCCATATTTGAGGTCAAATACATCTAATCTACAAAATAATTATCAATTGATGTATACATAGGTGCATAGGTCACTATAATATGATTATCTTAATAAAATAGTGACATGTATAATAGGTCATTGTGTATCACCATGAAAAAGGTACTAAATCACCAAAACGCTTGGATAAAATGGGAGATGACCTTCCTTATTTCCATTGATATATTCTCATGTTATGGGGGATTTATATTAATTACTGCATTATTGCAATTGACGAAACAGTCCAATATCCAAAAAAGGGTAAAAGGTATTGCATGTAATAAAAACATGGATCCAAATATAAACTGAAATAGGAAGGGTGATGATTTTACAAGATACTCATACGGATCTGAGTCTCTGATGTATGTTGATTTAGAAAAAAGATGTGGGATTTATCTTAACACCTATGTAGGGGTAGATGGGATACAACATGATGAGGAAAACAAATCATATCAGTTAGCATTAAAAATAGGAAAATATAAACAGGTTATAAGAATATTTTAGTTCAAAAAATTCCATTTCTTCTTCCAAAACTCAACCGCAATGGTTTGGAAGCATGAATTGGACAAATAATTCTCAAATCGTACTCAATCAAATGTATAAGGATACCCCGAACACAGTTATGGTACATAGGTTCCCTAACCATGAACAAACCATATGAAATCCTACATTCAAATGTCTATAGATTTTCATATGGTAGTGCACCTAGAGTTTCATGGTATCTTATAAACAATGTCTCTCATTTTTATCCTATGATTTTTTCAAATGAATAGTGGATACCATATGGGATAGGATGAAAAAATTCTACGTGCATCTCAATCATACAATATGTGCATCCATCAGTATGTGTGCGAAATGATGTGCTCAAAAACACCTATGTACCCAGGGCCTACTATAACCTCCACCAACACCATGATGTAATGTATATGTCTCTATTATAAGTGATCAAACACGGTGCTCTAAAAAGATGTAAAACCTCCATTATGAAAAATTTCCCTAACATATATCTTCCTTATATCATTATCCATGAATTTCATTAACAGAATTTATTATTGTCTCAGCTTTATCAAACAATCAACAACCAATCTAGAAATCTATCTAAAATAATCTACTTTAAACTCATAAATGGAAAATGGATGTAGAAGAAATTTTAGATATTGATACACCACATTCACCACCTGAAAGCTGGGACACCTAGTGTTGAAGGACAAAATATCAAATTTCATACTAGGCCACCACCTCTTGGGTCATAGATCCATACACATTTTGGTTACACCAGGGTGAACTACCCATTCCCAGGAAAGAAAATACTACATCATCTCTTATATGATGTCTCAATAGACTCATACATGGCCATGGAACAATAGAATTTCATCACAATCCATTGTAAAATATGATGAATCATTATCATCTAATATGATTCTCCCCAAGACTAGCCCATTAGGATTAGATAGTGGTCTCAACATAACTTGGTCTAGAAGAGTGATAGTAACATATAAAGATGAGTGTATATCAACCAACAATCCTTCTAAAACTAATTGTGCATTTCTAATAATATGTTCCTGGTCTATATTTCTTTACTATCCTCCTGGATGGCCAGTTTATGAGACATCAGGATCAGATCCTTAGCTATAGAATTCCCTTTACCAGGAATGTAGGCCTGCATGAAATCAAAAGACTATAGGTACTTAACCCCCTGTGAGGATTGAGATTCAGGTGTCTCTATGTAAATATGTATATAAGGATTTTATGATATGTGAATACCAAAAAAATTATCTCAAAGTATATTGTGTCTCCAACATCATAAATCATGAACTACAACTGCTTGCTTGAGATCATGTGTTGAGTTATTCTGCTCATGATGCCTTAACTAAAAAGACTTGTATGCCACATATTATTTTTCCTACATTATAATATCACCAAACCTAATATCTTATGCTTAAAAGTATTCTACATAGCATGTTTCTATATCTAGAATAATCTTTTTTATTGATGAAGTCAAAAGGCCCTACAACTCCCAAAATAAATATTTACAAGCATATAAAAATATGAATTTCACACCATTCTTTTTAAAGAACGTTACAAGAGATACAAGGAATGAAAAATCCATGTTGAAAAATCGTTATTATCTAGAAACCCCTAAGAAAAACTTGATTTAATAGTCATTATTTGGATTCTCACAAGAAAACACATATCACATATTCTCTATAACTATTGTAAATCCTGAACGTGAGATAATTTGACCAAGGAAGAGGGTGTTGTTGATAAAAAATTTCACTCACTGAGTATACAATAGAGATTATGCACTATTGATTTATTTATAAAAACATCATATTGTACGTAATTGTCTTTTTTCGATCATGAATTCTCTATGATTTCAATAAAAAACACTACCAAAAATGAACCCATTTATGGGTGGATGACTTAGTTCATACGAGCCATGACAACTAGAGGAATTTTTATGACTTTAGAAGTCATAATTAGGTATTCTTATAGACCATACGTTATCTAGAATAATATATTTGGTATGTCTAGATTCATGGCATGCACCTGATAATATCCTGACCAAAAATCAATCATTGAAAATACTCTTTATCTTTACACTTGACAAAAGAATTAATCTACTCTAGGGCAGGGGATACTGGTTCATGGTTGTAATTTTGATCAAATAATTTAAATTCACACAATGCCAAATCTTACCATCCTCCTTCATGGAAAATATTACCAATGAATCCCAAGGATATGGGTTGGGACATATAAATCCATGATCTACCCAATCCCACATCTACTTCATCAGCTCTAAGAGCTCTATTAGTGTCATTTGATAATGAGTAATGGTCTCTAGTGAATCTGCTAGAAATTTGAAAAGGGTATATTCTACCTCTCTCACTTGAGGATAGCGAGAAAACTCATCAATAAATACACCAATAAAATTATCCACTGTAAGAGGGGAAGATGTGGATTATAACTACTTATCATCTAGAAAGATAATGGATATTTGAGCTTTAACAGTACCCAATATTAATTTCTCATGTCCTGATGACTTATCCTGAAAATCCCAGTATCCTTTATCAACATACATACTTACCTATATTAATGTAAATTTCACCCCTTGATTGAAGTAAAAAATGTGCTCCATATTGGGAATTAACTAGTCAATCTTGATCATCACATCAAAGCTAGTTATTTAATGGGAGAATAGATTCCATGTGGGAAGGTATTCGAAAATCTCAAGCGGAAAATTCATAAATAGAAAAAAATCTCTAATAAAATACCTAACAAGTCATCTAGATTCATAACACCATAAATGGGATTGATCTTGAGTCATAGAATCTCTATATGAGTCTCATATATATATTATAGAGATTCACATATGTTAAATAAATTAGACACTATATTGGAGACTACTAGAATAGTACCTCTAATAGTATATGTTCTAGTGAAAAACACTTCTAGCATAGGTTGGAATGTATATAAATATATAATAATGTAAAACTGATTAATTTCCTGAGTTCCATTTGTAATCTTGATCAACTATCACAATGAATCATGAGTCTGAATACCCCTAGCTCAATCAAATCCTCAGAATAAGGGGTCAGGGGTATCCCATCATCATTTATGGAGTGATCCAACAAGTTCTTCGCGGGGAATGTGGCATAAGGGAATATACCCACTAACTAGGAAATAATGTAATATCTTTTTAAAATCACTTAATATGGCCCATCCTATCGTAACCTCTACATTCCACTAGATCTCATACGCATGGATGGTTCATGTGCCTCATCATCCCACACCATTAAAATATTAATTATCTATCATGATAAAGATTCTAAATGTTACTACATCCACAAGAAGCCTTAAAAAACAAATTTCACTAATAGTAAGACACATAGATAGATATATTTGTCGAGCTACCCTAACATGGACCACAATACAACCTCAAATTTATGTTTATAACAAAGGTCGAGTATTTGATTTAAAAAATTATCTTCAATTGAATAACATTTAACTTTGGATGGATGGTGTATTGCATCCCATCTAGAAATAATTTGGATGTCATAAGATCATCACCCACAAGTAAAAGAGCAATCCACTATTTCTCATTAGAACATGAAGATTATTACATAACCTAAATGCCTCTGTTCTACATTTTTAAAAATTCTCCATATTTGTCCTAATTTAGAGAATGGGGAAATATATGGTCATATTATATCACCTTGAAATATGCCTAGATCATATAATGAAGATGATCATCATCTATGGTAACATTCCACCACATCTATTTAGAATCATGCAAAATATAGACAACATGTTTGAACCTCTTCCCTAGAGGCATCTCTAGATGCTCAAATGTAAAAATAATTCTTCCACCCAAGACCCAGTGGTATTATGTACATAATACATCAAAAATGTTGGATTATTCATCTACAAGAACCTCCATGTCAACTCATTCTTGTTCGAGGTAGTTCTAACAACCCCATGAATATGCAAAAAAAATCATTCAAAATCCAATTTTGGAATAGGGTGTAAGTGACCATATCTGGAATAGGGAGAGGTTCCACATTAGGTGCTACTGGAGGAATCACCTATGGCTAAGAGCCTATCAACTCGGGTTCATATTCATTACTTCTTTCAGGTCATGTGGTTGGATGAAATTATGCTGACATGTTACTACATTGCAAATCACATTCCTCAAAAGATATTTTAGCAATTTAAATATTTCATATATGAAATTTGGAATAGTACAAAGCCATCCTAATAAAATATCACACTCAAAATGCTACACATATTTTCAGAATTAGGTAAAAGGGAATGAACATAGTAGGTTATAGGAATGTATGATCAACTGACTACCCACTAAAAATGCAAGGTTTATATATGAGTCTTGATTTATCATCTATGGGAAAACATATTAACATTAAAAAAAATTGTCATTTTTTATTTTTTACTTATTCAAATATTTATGTCACATCAAATGCTTCAATTAGGTGGATTACCCTTTTATCCATAAGGGTATATACTCGTTATGATCCAGAATATGGAGTTATCTTAACTCAAACCATAAAATGATCAATCCCTTGGCCCCCTAAACTATGGATCAATGTACAACAATTTACTTCTTAATGTTATATCATTAAACAATATAGGATATCATTCTGACATGAAGGTAGGAAATTTAATTTACATTTATTTCTTCCAATACTAGCATGAAATTTCAGATCATTTCAATACATATTGAAGGGAAAAATAATTTTTAATAATAAAATGAACACTGAAAATAGACATGACATGACATAATGTCTAGAATATTAGTCCAATTGTGACCATAATGATAAATGTAATTCCTGGCCATCATTTCATCGCGCCAATGTCAAATAAATTCACATATCAATAAATTAAATAATAATACCACCAAAAAACTAGTGTGTCACTAAAAATGATGTTGTATACTCTATAATAGGTTTAATCAATCAGAAAAATTATTATCCATGTAATTTGGGTATCCCCTATACATGGGTGATCCAAATCCTAGAAATGGGTCAATTGAAAACCCTTTAACTCTTAGTCTCATGTCTAATACCTATAGTATAATAAAATGAAAAAATATGCTCTGATAACACAATGTAACCACATTACCTAGGATCCACTCGACATGTTACCCATGCTGGTAGCTCACATCCCCTCATTCATTCAACTGATTATGCCAAAGGCTGCCGATAATAAGGGATAGTATAGTGGTTTTATAGCTGGGAGATTATACCCTCATATTAGAGTGAAACGAGTGATAAAAACCCTAATCTAAAAAACAGCATAAGCATAATATATAATGAAATAATAGTTAATCAATTGAAAGATTGATAAATAAACAACCACATAACAAATATTAGTAAAATCCACTTAGTAGTGTCATATACAAGGATACATGGTATGGTTCAATTCAAAAAGTAATTGTGGGTCAGAAATATACAATAATCTCATAGTAAAAGTCAAAAAAAGAAAAAAATGATTATATATCAGTATCTTTATAATATTCCTAGTCTTATTCTAATATGATCCATCGATAAATAATATATATGAGATATATGTTAGAGGGAACTTTCTTTCTCCATTCAGTAGTCATAAAATCTTTCAATGTTAGTGTGAGTTGGGTATGAGATTAAATATCATCTGGAAACTTGAAATAATTTCTAGAAGTATTACAAGTATTCATCATAGATATATATTGTTCATGTATAAATAAATATCAAATCAATACTTAATAAATAACCAGCCCTACCAGTTTCCAAAAGAAACCAGTTGGCTCTATCTACATCTCTTGGTCATAATGAGATTTTGATCATCAACTATACTATATATACATATGTACATTATTGTTATATTATTCATCCACCTATTTGGATGAAGTACATGAGCACATAAGTGGCCATATACTTGGAATACCCGGAACTCGCAGAACCAAGGTGTAACTCAACCATCCTTGACTAGTCTAATAATGTATACATACTCAAGCAACAATGTATATTACTTACTTATCATAATGAATTAGATATTTTATTCTTGTACTTGATATGTTGAGTCTGACATCATGTCAACACTCAAAACAAGGGAAGTGTCGTGTCATGACAACCATCCAAATAGTGTCAATGGTGTTACATGTTATGCTCAACACCTCGTATAAGGGAGCATGAAACCAACATTCTTATCCTAACCCTTTACATCATATAGGAACATAAATCAAGGAATTGACAAGTTGATACTAAAAAATATATGAATAATTCATCTCAATAGTCACATCCGATCATAATTCTTCTTAATAATTTCTAATATTAATTAGTGAATTATAACCCAAAAGTTCCTATTTACTACCCATTATATGTTATTTCATTTGGTTTATTTAATTAATTATTGAAAGATAATTAAATAATGAGAAAAACCTTAAATGTAATAAATTTAATTCCATTAAAAATTTCACGATAATTGAATTTATAATGATAAATGAGGAACATTAGAGGATCTATTACCAAAAGTGTAATTTCCTACATTAGAAATAAAAAATATAAGTTAGACATGGAACATACGAGTTACTATAATTCAAAACTCATTTTTATAGTAGTGGGGAAAGGTAATTAAAACACAATATAAACGCTAAGGAGGCCTTCTGGTCAATTAAATAAAATACTATTAATTAAAATTTATTTTCGAACTCACATGGGGTGTCCGTATTTGAGTTCAACATACTATATTCTTCCAAAAAAGGATTAAAAATCATATATCATGGTGCGTAGATATACTCAATATGATGAACTCAATTATGTAGAGACTCTTAGAGGAGTTCATAATTCATCACCATGAAAAAAAAACACCAAATCTCTTGGAGAAAATGAAGAGATACACTACCTCAGTGATGTTGATGTCTCCTATTATGATAGAGGAATGAGATTATATGTAGGTTGGTAAAAAGTAATGAAATATTCCAAAACCCAGAATATAGTGGAAAGGTTATTTCACAAAAATATGTCCACAAATGAAAAGATAAACTGAAATAATATGGATGATGATTTTGGAATATGTAGAGTTTTATTAGATACATCTTGAAGATCATTATTTGGGAAACAGACATAAGAGTAGTCTCAACACGGCGGTAGAAGGAGATGAAAGATCAGGTAGGAGGAAAACAAATGTCATATGCTAGAATGAAAAGTATGAAAAGAGAACTATGTTATAATATTATTTAATGGAAATAATTTAATTTCATTCTAAAAATATTGGGAGCATGGTTTGGACAAATGTTTCGGACAAACCATGTGTAAACTATGCCCAATCCACAAATTAAGTACAACCCTCTCTTGGTTAAGGCACTTGGAATCCCTAACCATTCTCAAACCATGTGAAATCCTACCATCAATAGTCTCTAGTCATTCAAACATTTATTTCATGGAGGTTTATTGTTTCAAAAAAATTGTGTGGCTCGAGATTCTCCTCTAGTTTTTACCACACTATTAATAGAGACTATGAGAGATTGGAATAATGTATCAACTGACCATACATTACTATTAATTTTTACATTTTCTAGAACTCAAGTCTCTGAACAATCCTATGATTCTCTTGAAAGCATTCGTAGGTTGTAGACCACATTTACCAAGATTAATCAATGGATTTAAATTAGAAAAAGATTTATACCATTGTTAATTAAAGTGTCCTTAAAATTATATCATGATGATGTCTACAAAGTAAAATATTAATAAACCACTATTTTGGAACTATTCAACAAACAATAAACATATTTTTTTAAAAAAAACCAAAAATCAAACCTATGTTTTTTATATGATTATTTCAAAAATGATCTCAAATTCAATAATTTTAATTTCCGCAAATCATAAATTCATCTATTTAACCAATATTGAACAAATAATTAAAAATTATTTTATATAAATTGTACATTTTGGTGTTCTCAAACATGTTTTATATCATTTACTAAATAAATTATATTAAATATTTTCATTCATGGAATGAAATATTATATATTTTCATAATATTTTTTCCAGTGATTAATTTAATTTCTTATAATATAGTACATAACATGTAATTAATTGGTCATTTAAAAACTATGATTTTTATAATTAAACCATATTAATTATTTACCCTCTAAATATACCCATTTTAATTGGATAACTATTTTAATATTAAAAAAATTTATATTCTTTAGGTTATTTCAAAATCTCACAAGTCAATTTAGGTTGGGTCTTTATGTAAATTAATGTTATTCGTCATAGTATTTAATTGATGTACTGTTATATAGTAACGTATCATTTAACTGAATTTAACCCCCTTTTAATAAATTACATCATCACAATATTAATTTCCATCACAGATTATATTGTTTATAAAATAATCACGAATCAATATTCAATTTCGAATGAAAGGTAAACCCATTGAACATGGGAATACGAGTAAAATCATACCCTAATTGTCTATAAAGACATAAAGTATAGATATAATCATAATGAGGATTTCATAGAAATCCTTAAACTGATAGATTATCTCAAATCAATTTAGGGTATCTAATGTGAATTCATTATTATTTAAATTGATTTCGGATCTATATAGAGATATATAATCAACAACTACTATCAAAACAAATTCCAATAGTAGAATAATTAAAAAATTGTATGAAACAAATAACAAAAAAATAATCATGGGTTAATATATTCACAGAACATGTTTCTTTTCATGATAACTCAGTATGAAATCATCGCGGCTATGAATTAATTTTCAAAGGAAATGTACTCAATAAAATTTAGTTGTTAGAACAATGTCAAAATTTGAAACCCCAAAAATTGGGTTAGATCATAAGAATACCATAATAATTTTCATCTATTCTATGAGTAGTCAATATATAGGTTCTTCTGTATTTTATTGGTCTTGGATTTTGTTAAATTTTAGTATCCAATATTGCCCCATGTTTAGTGAATTCAATTTGGAAAGAAATTTATTACATCAATTTGACCCATAAATGTGTGGTTAGATCATTAGTTGTGTTATTCATCAACATTGTTTCTTTTAAAATAAACTTCATTTATTTTCTACAATTATGATATTAGTGACTAGTCCTCTCACACATGAAGTATAATATTTTTCCACTTAGAAAATCACATGATTTCTTCCTACCATTTTTCTTCCCTATAGGTAGTGTAATATTCATTCCTCCATGTGATTTTTCATTCATATATCATTTAAAATCCATTTTCATTTTTTTGCTTCTATATCAATTATATTTATTAGAGTCTCAATTTTCAATATCTACTATAATATTTCTTCTAAACATGTCATCATAATAATCAAAGACACATTTATTTAATTAAATTCTTATTATTATTTTTAGATGCTATTGAATTATTCAGTCTTAATTTTATAGTTAGTAACCAAACCATAGTTATATATTTCAATCCTCATGAAATAATCCTCGCATGTGCCTATATATCCCGCATTCCTTTTCTTCGACAAGAATAATTAACTCTTGTAGTTCATGTGACGACATTGAGAGAAACAAATTTGATGAATATTTTGATTAACTCTTCCCATTACATATATTAAACATTTTCCTTCTCCATATTATTGTAAATATTGTTCCACTACTAGTTAGGACCACATTCTAATTTATATAATGATTAGAAAATCATCTAATGGTATGTGAAATTAATACATAAAATATTGTTTAAAATATTATTAATTCAATTTTCAATAATTAGTGTGTTGGAGGACACACTAAAGAATGGTTAATGTTGTTTCATAAATGAAATGATATAATGTTACACCTTTCATGGTTCATTCCAGATTTCAACATGGGTTTCATTATGTTTTTTATCTTTAGCAATTTGGGAATTCATTTCCTTGTGGGTTTCGATCCCAAATCCCATCCCATCTGTATAGACACTGTATTATCAATCACCCCCATTCATAAAATGGTTCTTCCTAATTAGAGTAATATTATAAAAGGGAAATTTTATGATGATAATTTTTTAAAAATAAATCTACAAATATATAATACATATATAATAAATATTTTGTATATCATATGTAACACCCCAAGCTTCTACGGTACGCTTCTCTTTGAATAATGTGATAGCGTGTGTTGTACGCAACACCGAGTTCTAACACCCCATAACTAATCAAACTAGCCGTAATGAATAGTAATACCTACTTTTTGAAATTATATATATTTTTTATTTGAAAATGGACTTCATTTTTGGATTCGGAATATCGAATTTAGCCTAAGGTGAAATTTTGGTACATTTCGGATAACTTTCATATTTTAATGAATAGTGAAAATTACTAAATTTTAATTAAAAACAACTTTTTTAATCAAAATAATTAATAGTGATAAATTATGAATTTGAGTGGTTTTAAAGTATATTTAGAATATATTTTTACCATTTAATATAATGTTGGTCATTGGACATAATTTTACAATTAAACCGAACATAAACAAGTGTCAATCTTTTGATAGTTATTATCTCTTAAAAACACGCTTTTTTGTTTTGACAGCGGGAATTAATTTTAAATTAATTTCTGCCACTTCTGTGTTTTGAATTTAGGAAAATGGATTCCATATTTGGAATAAGGATGTTCAAATTGTGTAAATAGTTAACTTTTATTTTTATACATTTTGAAAAATTACTGCGGTAAATATTTTATTTACCATGGTTAAGGGTATATCCGGTAAATAAGGGTTAAAAAAATAATATTGTAACAATACTAAATTACCCTAAAACGTGTCTTAACCCTACTGGTTGATACATGGTCGACCATGGGAATCTTTGGGTCTATTTTGGGACCCCATGGATCCACTTGTAAGTGATAATGACACTTTATTTTAATTAAGTTAAAATGAATACAAAAATGACACAAGCATATATCTTTTAGAAAAACAATTGTTACGTAGGGTTATATAAGGTGGATTTTAGATTATAAATATTAATGAGAAAGATAAAAAGATTTCCTACATAATGATATTTTATTTATAATTTTTAGACATTAAATAATTTATTCTATTTATGACACAATGATGATGCAGTAATTACTATAATAGTGAAAAATTAAAATAATTGATATTATAAATACCCAAATAAATATAATATGAAACTTTTAATGAATTAAACTAATTTTATAGGATAATATAATATATTAGGATTGATTGGATTGACTTTTTTCGAAGTAATCAATATCTTATGAGTTTCACAAAAATCAACTATTGAATAGTGTCAAAATTGACATAAAAGAGTTCTTAAAACAAATATTATATTATTAATTGATATTAAATTCATAAAAATCTAAGGTTCGGCCAAGAGACTTATATCATGATAGGTTCATCATTAATGTACCACTTGGAGGTCTCTTGGATGTATATAGTAAGTTTATTAACCATATTATATAAAAATACAAAGAGACATTGTAAAAGTGAAACTAATTAACTTAGAGTTAATACTTAAAGATAAGGTTAATATAAGTACCCAAACCTGTCTAAATTCTATTGGTTGAGTGGTTTTCGACCTATCCCCACCTTAACCTTTGAATAATAAGCTTTGGAGCCATTAGAAACCGAATATGAATTTATTATAAATTAATATTTCTAGCTTTTCCAAAGGTGCCCCTCACCCCTCTTATAAAAGGGCACTTCTCCTTCTCATTTCTTCACACCTCTAAAGCCTTTTGGTTCGGCCAAACTCTGCCAAAATACTCTCCCAACATCCATCACTACAACCTAGAGGCCTTAGTTTGATCAGAAAGCCAACCTAAGGAGCCCTTTTGATCAAATCAAAAGGAAGAACCCGAAGAAGAGGTAATGATTTCACCACCCTTTTCTAAGTTCATTTCTTCTTCCACTTCTTCTTCCTTTGTTCTTACCATTATAAAATAATAACTCCAGTATCTCACATATACTGTGATGTTATTATAAGTATGGTACAACCATATTCAGTATTCTATCCACCCTTGGAATAACATGTCACCATACGTGCGTACGTACGGCTTACCGTCTCCACGTCGTGGTGTAATTGTTATTCAATATAATATTATTTGGATGGGTATAATAATGATGTGTAACTCATGTAAATAATAAATATAACATGTTAATGATTCTGTATATATGATATACCATCCATTTATATATTATTTTAATATCAAAAGAATGATATTGTCGCTCGTGCGTACGTACGGACTACCGTCTCCACGAACGCTATGAGATTCATTCTCCATCGTAACCATTCAAGTATAATTATCATTTGATGATTTAAAAATGATTTTTAAGGACTAGATATCATTCTGGATATGAATAAGATACAAAAACCATGGCTTATGTAACAAAACATATAAATAAAATGAGTAAGTTAACACCCGAAACGACGATAATTCTAAGATATTATTAACAAATCAATGTTAAAAGATCATATATGATATCATATTAATATATATGATTCTTGTATAATTTAATAACAATTATTTCACCATTATACAGGAGGTTAACCTACCCCAACAAAGGAAAAGTACAAGGTAAGGGTTATTTCACAATCTCTTCATTATCCGAGGTTGTATTATACGTAATAATCTACTGGGATCTCTTTATCATCCACATCCATGTTTCTTCGAAAGGTATTTCAAAACATTTTTACTATTTACAAGAATATGGGTTAAAGTCATTTATACCCTTGTTTGACTTTTTATAAGAGGTTTATAAAGGAATCTTTCCGTCGTTTTCAAAACAAGGTCCTTTTTAACCTTTTCGACAGAATTGAGGTAATAATGTTTTTTTTTAACTTATACGGCGGGTGCGGTTATTTTCCGCCGTTATAAAATCGTCGAAGCTTTCCATACAAGCTTATAAGAATATTTTCAAAGAAAATGTTTTATTTTATATGGATCTTAAATGATTTCAAAATAAAAGGAGATACTTCTTTAAAAAGAATTTTGATTTCATCTATGTCAACATCCTTTGATGGATTTTAAGATTATTTGAAGTTGATTTATTATGATACAAAACTTCTATATTGTATTGAAGGTTTTTTGATATGTTTGACTGTGGATGTGCTATTTTTATACCATTCATAGTTTATGGTGAAATTATTGACATTTCGTATGCTAGTTTTAATACGAATGTTTATGTTATGTTTAAACCTTTTCATATGGGAATGCATTGGACTTAATAAGTGATGGGTGGAGCCCGCTATAGCTCCTCGATGCATCAGTAGGTCTCATGAGACAAACTAGTGTCTTGGCACAAGGCCTTGACAAAATCTTATTTGTAGTCTTGGCACGAGGCCTTGGCTATGTGGTTATGATAGTCTGGCATTATGCATTCCAACATTATGAAAGTGGTTATTGATTTTTGCATGTGATTATTCGATTAGTAGAATATCCATGTGAATAAGTAAATGGCATTATTTCATTTTAATTTTGCCATACTATGTTGAAGTTAAAGTTTAAAAGGCTTTTGTTTTAGTAATGCATTGCCTTAAATGTTTATTCTTATTTATGAAAGTTTCCGCTATTTTGTTATCCTTACTGGGCATTTGAGCTCACCCCTTTTCTATGTTTTATTTTTCCCAGGATGTGAAGAAGTAAGTTATGAATGACCTGCAGGGGTTTTATGAGGGGTTAATAGTGTGGATTGTGGAACATTATGTTGTTATAGTATTTTTTCATTTTATGATGTAATGAAAAACTTATGAATATATCTAGTGTTTCCAAGGCTACTAAACCAATCGGTCTTTCGAGATTTGATCTTTCTTGTGATCATGCCAATGTTATGTAATAATGCACCGAATCTGGGTAGCTGGGGTCGGGGCGTTACAGTTGGTATCAGAGGAAGTTTAGTACAAACCTTGGAAGCTAAATTTAGATAAACTCTGATTAGAGCACGTAGACCTAAGATGAACTTTGAGGATTAGTATAGAAGAACTTCCTAGAATTTTGGTATTGTAGAGATTTTGTGAGTTTTCCGAGCAATACATCTCTGTCTGGATACGAGCAGGTAGAGGCAGCTCTGGCACAGATGTACCTAGGGGTAAAACCCGAAAACACCGCTTTGAGCTAGACTCGAACGGGAACTGGTGCACGACAATGGGCCTTGCTGCACTCTTGGTTACGACACTCCCGGGGGATATGCTTAGGATAACTCTCACTATCTTTACAAATAATTATGAAGGGTTTATGAGTATATACTTCCTCAAAGAAAACATTTTTATGATTATGGATTATATCCATAAATAGTTCAATTTATGTTAAGTGTTTTATAAGTATGGGATTATGTATTTTGATTCATAAACTGATCTAGTTTATGACATTGTTTAGAAATGGAGCCTAGTGGAAGAAATGGAAACCGTATCAATGCACGCACTCCATGTAGGGATTTCCCTCCTGCTCAAGATAATTATAGTGGGGCTGGTGATGCAACTGGTGCTGATCAGCTAATCACCATACTGGGACAACTTACTCAGGTTATGAATAATAACCTTACCCGTATGGAGCACCCTGATCCACAGCATGGAGGATCAATGTTAGATCGATTCATGAGGCAACAACCACCAACGTTCAATGGGAATACAAATCCCTTAGTAGCTGAGCAATGGATATTTTCCCTAGAGAAAATATTTCAGGCTTTGGGGAGCAGTGAAAGGGAAAACGTTATCATGGCAGTTTACCGCCTCACTAGAGATGTTGATCAATGGTGGTCATTGATTCAAAATACGAAGGAAGATGATGAAGTATCAAATATGGAATGGAGGGAGTTCAAAGATCTGTTTTTAGAAAAATACTTCCCTCGCGACCATCGAGCAGATATGGAAAGGCAATTTCTGAGTCTGAGACAAAAGGAGGATGAGAATGTCACAAAGTATGAGGCTAACTTTACAAGGTTAGCGAGGTACGCTGGTGATTATATTCGTAACCCAAGAAGTAAGATTGATCATTTCTTTGATGGTTTAAAACCATTTCTCCGTCGAGCGTTAGTCTCACAATCCTTTTCATCATACAAAGACATTGTCTCATGTGCTATCAAGACCGAAAAGGAATTCTCTAAGTCTTATGACTTTAAAGCAAAGCAAGAGAAGAAGAGACCTGCTGATCAATCTGGGAATGGAAATAAGGGGAAGAAGGGAAAGGTTGAATATCCATCTTGTGGTAAATGCGGGAAGAAACATCCTGGTACTTGCTTGAAGGGAATGGGAGTCTGTTACAAGTGTGGTGAAAAAGGCCACCAAGCTCATGATTGCAAGGGGAAGAAGGAAGCTACCAACGTTCAGTGCTATAATTGCAGGGAGATGGGGCATTATGCAAATTCATGTCCTAAGCGTTAGGAGAACTTACCTCAGAAAAGGCCAAGGGATCAAGGCCAGGCTTATGCTATCACTACTGCTGAGGTAGAAGCTCCGAAAGACGTGGTGGCAGGTAATTTAATGGTTTCCTCAAGTTTAGAAAATGCATTATTTGATTCTGGATCATCGCATTGTTTCATATCTTCCCAGTTTGCTAAGAAAATTAGATATTTCCAATTTTATTTAATAAGGGAGCTGTCAGTTAAAACTCCTAAGGGAAGTATCGTTGCAACAAAGTTTTGTGAATCAGTCCCCATTAGAGCACATAAATTTTCTTTATCTGCTGATCTCATCGTCATACCTATGATTGAGTTTGATATAATCCTCGGTATGGACTGGCTTTCGGACTATGATGCGAAGATTTTTTGTAAGAAGAAAGAGGTTACGATTCTTGATGATAATGATAAGGAACACCTTATTTTTAGAGCAGAATCGTCACCACCTAATTCTTATTTAGATCCACCCTCAATAGCTCAACTAAATTCAATTATTGGGGAGGAAGAGAATGAAATAACTGCGGGTGAGGAAAGGAATGTTCAAATAGAGGATGTACCTGTTGTGAAAGAATTTGTAGATGTATTTCCGGAAGATTTACCTGGACATCCTCCAGAACGAGAAGTTGAGTTTTCCATTGATTTGATTTCTGGATCAAGGCCTATATCGAAGACCCCTTATAGAATGGCCACTGTAGAGTTAGTCGAACTAAAGAAACAACTAGAGGAATTGAGTAATAAGGGATTTATTCGCCCTAGTTTTTCTCCATGGGGAGCCCCTGTTCTTTTTGTTAAAAAGAAAAATGGATCTATGAGGTTATGTATCGACTACAGGGAGATCAATGCTATAACGATAAAGAACAAGTATCCCCTACCTCGTATTGATGATTTATTTGACCAACTGCATGGAGCTCAATACTTTTCAAAGATTGACCTTCGATCTGGATACCATCAGTTGTGTGTGAAGAAGGAAGACATTCCGAAGACAGCATTTCGAACCAGGTACGGGCATTACGAGTTTACTGTAATACCGTTTGGATTGACTAATGCACCCTCTGTATTCATGGATCTGATGAATAGAGTTTTCAAGGAGTATCTCGATGAATTTGTGGTGGTATTTATTGATGATATCTTGGTATACTCCAAAACCTACGAAGATCATGAAAATCACTTGCGCATTATCTTGAAGACTCTGAGGAGGCATGAATTATATGGGAAGTTTAGCAAGTGTGAATTCTGGCTTCAGGAGATTTCTTTTCTTGGCCATATTGTCTCTAAAGATGGAATCTCTGTTGATCCTTCTAAGACCAAGGCAATCCAAGAATGGCCAGCACCTACGAGTATAACTGAGGTACGTAGTTTTATTGGCTTGGCAGGTTATTATCGACGTTTCGTCCAGAATTTTGCCCGATTGGCTAACCCATTAACGTAGCTCACACGTAAAGGGGTTAAATTTGTTTGGACAAAAGAGTGTGAAGAATGTTTCGAAGAACTGAAGAGAATATTAGTCAATGCTCCTATATTGACTCTACCATCGGGGAATGATGGGTTCGTTATTTATAGTGATGCATCAAAGAAAGGACTTGGTTGTGTCCTTATGCAGAATGATAGAGTTATTGCCTATGCATCACGACAGTTGAAAATTCATGAACAAAACTATCCTACTCATGATCTCGAGTTAGCAGCTGTGATCTTTGCTTTGATGATATGGAGGCACTACCTCTATGGTGAAAAATGTGAGATTTATACTGATCACAAGAGTTTGAAGTATATTTTCTCACAAAAAGAACTCAACATGAGGCAAAGGAGATGGCTTGAATTACTCAAGGATTATGATTGTATGATACACTACCACCCAGGGAAGGCAAACAAGGTGGAAGATGATTTGAGTAGAAAAGACCATGGAGTTTTGAACAATATGAGAATTGAAAGGGATCCAATTTTTATGGATCTAGTGAAGATGGACATGGGAATAACCAGGGAAGGTGAAACATCAATGCCTTTTCAAATGGTTGCCAAACCATATTTACTAGAAAGGATTAAGAGTTCTCAGAACGATGATGAATAATTTCAGAAGAAGATTAAAGCTGTGAATGATGGGAGATTGAGAGACTTTGTGTATGAAGATGGAATTTTGAAATTCGGGAAGAGACTTTGTGTTCCCAATATACCCGATCTAAAAAGGGAATTGCTGGATGATGCTCATAGTTCCAATTTCTCTATACACCCTGGGACCACCAAAATGTATAGAGATTTGAAGGAACATTTTTGGTGGGACAACATGAAGAGGGAGATTGCTGATTTTTTGTCAAGATGTATGGTTTGTCAACAAGTGAAAGCTGGAAGGCAACAGCCTGGAGGAGTCATGCAACCTCTTCCCATACCGGAGTGGAAATGGGACAATGTTACGATGGACTTTGTCATGGGGCTACCAAAGAATCCTAGAAGGAACGATGCAATATCGGTTATTGTTGATCGTCTTACCAAGATAGCACATTTTCTTGCTATAAGAGAAGATCTACCCCTGGAACGTCTAGCAAGACTATATATTAATGAAGTTGTGAGACTTCATGGAGTACCCCTATCGATTGTTTCTGATCGTGATCCCCGTTTTACTTCAAGATTCTGGAAAAGTCTTCAGAAATCCCTGGATACTGAACTTTATTTGAGCACTGCTTACCACCCTAAGACAGACGGACAATCAGAACGGACTATTCAAACCCTAGAAGACATGTTGAGATCTTGCTCACTTGACATTCAGGGTATGTGGGATCAATATTTACCTCTGGTAGAATTTTCCTATAACAATAGCTTCCATTCGAGTATTCAGATGGCACCAAATGAAGCGTTATACGGAAAGAGATGTCGTACACCAACCTGTTGGGATGACGTTGGTGAAAGAAAACTTGTAGGCCCAGAACTGGTGGAGGAAACGGTGGAAAAGGTGAAAGTAATCCAAAATCATATCAAAGCAGCTCAAAGTAGGCAGAAGAGCTATGCCGATAATCGAAGGAAGGATTTGGAATTTCAAGTCGGTGATCATATTTTCCTAAAGGTATCTCCATGGAAGGGAGTCATACGTTTTGAAAAGAAAGGTAAATTGAGTCCCAGGTACATCGGACCTTTCGAAATTCTAGAACGAATTGGGGCTGTAGCTTATCGATTGGCAATGCCGCCAAGTCTCTCCAAAGTTCACGATGTGTTCCACGTATCTCTGTTGAGGAAATACATGCCTGATCCGACGCATGTACTCACCTATGAGGAATTAGAACTGGAACCCGATCTGTCTTACTGCGAAGAGCCTGTCAAGATTCTTGATACGAGAGAACAAGTTCTGAGAAACTGGACGACGCGTCTGGTAAAAGTTTTGTGGAGAAACCATAAGATGGAAGAGGCAACGTGGGAACCCGAGGAACTTATGATGAAGAACCACCCGAGTCTTTTTATGCAGTAATACCCTAGAAATTGCGAGGACGCAATTATTTGAAGGAGGGGAGAATGTAACACCCCAAGCTTCTACGGTACGCTTCTCTTTGAATAATGTGATAGCGTGTGTTGTACGCAACACCGAGTTCTAACACACCATAACTAATCAAACTAGCCGTTATGAATAGTAATACCTACTTTTTGAAATTATATATATTTTATATTTGAAAATGGACTTCATTTTTGGATTCGGAATATCGAATTTAGCCTAAGGTGAAATTTTGGTACATTTCGGATGACTTTCATATTTTAATGAATAGTGAAAATTACTAAATTTTAATTAAAAACAACTTTTTTAATCAAAATAATTAATAGTGATAAATTATGAATTTGAGTGGTTTTAAAGTATATTTAGAATATATTTTAACCATTTAATATAATGTTGGTCATTGTACATAATTTTACAATTAAACCGAACATAAACAAGTGTCAATCTTTTGATAGTTATTATCTCTTAAAAACACGCTTTTTGTTTTGACAGCGGGAATTAATTTTAAATTAATTTCTGCCACTTCTGTGTTTTGAATTTAGGAAAATTGATTCCATATTTGGAATAAGGATGTTCAAATTGGGTAAATAGGTAACTTTTATTTTTATACATTTTGAAAAATTACTGCGGTAAATATTTTATTTACCATGGTTAAGGGTAAATCCGGTAAATAAGGGTTAAAACAATAATATTATAATAATACTAAATTACCCTAAAACGTGTCTTAACCCTACTGGTTGATACATGGTCGACCATGGGAATCTTTGGGTCTATTTTGGGACCCCATGGATCCACTTGTAAGTGATAATGACACTTTATTTTAATTAAGTTTAAATGAATACAAAAATGACACAAGCATATATCTTTTAGAAAAACAATTGTTACGTAGGGTTATATATGTTGGATTTTAGATTATAAATATTCATTAGAAAGATAAAAAGATTTCCTACATAATTATATTTTATTTATAATTTTTAGACATTAAATAATTTATTCTATTTATGACACAATGATGATGCAGTAATTACTATAATAGTGAATAATTAAAATAATTGATATTATAAATACCCAAATAAATATAATATGAAACTTTTAATGAATTAAACTAATTTTATAGGATAATATGATATATTAGGATTGATTGGATTGACTTTGTTCGAAGTAATCAATCTGTTATGAGTTTCACAAAAATCAACTATTGAATAGTGTCAAAATTGACATAAAAGAGTTCTTAAAACAAATATTATATTATTAATTGAAATTAAATTCCTAAAAATCTAAGGTTCGGCCAAGAGACTTATATCATTATAGGTTCATCATTAATGTACCACTTGGGGGTCTCTTGGATGTATATAGTAAGTTTATTAACCATATTATATAAAAATACAAAGAGACATTGTAAAAGTGAAACTAATTAACTTAGAGTTAATACTTAAAGATAAGGTTAATATAAGTACCCAAACCTGTCTAAATTCTATTGGTTGAGTGGTTTTAGACCTATCCCAACCTTAACCTTTGAATAATAAGCTTTGGAGTCATTAGAAACCGAATATGAATTTATTATAATTTAATCTTTCTAGCTTTTCCAAAGGTGCCCATCACCCCTCTTATAAAAGGGCACTTCTCCTTCTCATTTATTCACACCTATAAAGCCTTTTGGTTCGGCCAAACTCTGCCAAAATACTCTCCCAACATCCCTCACTACAACCTAGAGGCATTAGTTTGATCATAAAGCCAACCTAAGGAGCCCTTTTGATCAAATCAAAAGGAAGAACCCGAAGAAGAGGTAATGATTTCACCACCCTTTTCTAAGTTCATTTCTTCTTCCACTTCTTCTTCCTTTGTTCTTACCATTCTAAAATAATAACTCCAGTATCTCACATATACTGTGATGTTATTATAAGTATGGTACAACCATATTTATTATTCTATCCACCCTTTGAATAACATGTCACCATACGTGCGTACGTACGGCTTACCGTCTCCACGTCGTGGTGTAATTGTTATTCAATATAATATTATTTGGATGGGTATAATAATGATGTGTAACTCATGTAAATAATAAATATAACATGTTAATGATTCTGTATATATGATATACCATCCATTTATATATTATTTTAATATCAAAAGAATGATATTGTCGCTCGTGCGTACGTATGGACTACCGTCTCCACGAACGCGATGAGATTCATTCTCCATCGTAACCATTCAAGTATAATTATCATTTGATGATTTAAAAATGATTTTTAAGGACTAGATATCATTCTGGATATGAATAAGATACAACAACCATGTCTTATGTATCAAAACATATAAATAAAATGAGTAAGTTAACACCCGAAACGACGATAATTCTAAGATATTATTAACAAATCAATGTTAAAAGATCATATATGATATCATATTAATATATATGATTCTTGTATAATTTAATAACAATTATTTCACCATTATACAGGAGGTTAACCTACCCCAACAAAGGAAAAGTACAAGGTAAGGGTTATTTCACAATCTCTTCATTATCCGAGATTGTATTATACGTAATAATCTACTGGGATCTCTTTATCATCCACATCCATGTTTCTTCAAAATGTATTTCAAAACATTTTTACTATTTACAAGAATATGGGTTAAAGTCATTTATACCCTTGTTTGACTTTTTATAAGATGTTTATAAAGGAATCTTTCCGTCATTTTCAAAACAAGGTCCTTTTTAACCTTTTCGACAGAATTGAGGTAAGAATGTTTTTTTTAACTTATACGGCGGGTGCGGTTATTTTCCGCCGTTATAAAATCGTCGAAGCTTTCCACACAAGCTTATAAGAATATTTTCAAAGAAAATGTTTTATTTTATATGTATCTTAAATGATTTCAAAATAAAAGGAGATACTTCTTTAAAAAGAATTTTGATTTCATCTATGTCAACATCCTTTGATGGATTTTAAGATTATTTGAAGTTGATTTATTATGATACAAAACTTCTATATTGTATTGAAGGTTTTGTGATATGTTTGACTGTGGATGTGCTATTTTTATACCATTCATAGTTTATGGTGAAATTATTGACATTTCGTATGCTAGTTTTAATACGAATGTTTATGTTATGTTTAAACCTTTTCATATGGGAATGCATTGGACTTAATAAGTGACGGGTGGAGCCCGCTATAGCTCCTCGATGCATCGGTAGGTCTCATGAGACAAACTAGTGTCTTGGCACAAGGCCTTGACAAAATCTTATTTTTAGTCTTGGCACGAGGCCTTGGCTATGTGGTTATGATAGTCTGGCATTATGCATTCCAACATTATGAAAGTGGTTATTGATTTTTGCATGTGATTATTCGATTAGTAGAATATCCATGTGAATAAGTAAATGGCATTATTTCATTTTACTTTTGCCATACTATGTTGAAGTTAAAGTTTAAAAGGCTTTTGTTTTAGTAATGCATTGCCTTAAATGTTTATTCTTATTTATGAAAGTTTCCGCTATTTTGTTATCCTTACTGGGCATTTGAGCTCACCCCTTTTCTATGTTTTATTTTTCCCAGGATGTGAAGAAGTAAGTTATGAATGACCTGCAGGGGTTTTATGAGGGGTTAATAGTGTGGATTGTGGAACATTATGTTGTTGTAGTAGTTTTTCATTTTATGATGTAATGCAAAACTTATGAATATATCTAGTGTTTCCAAGGCTACTAAACCAATCGGTCTTTCGAGATTTGATCTTTCTTGTGATCATGCCAATGTTATGTAATAATGCACCGACTCTGGGTAGCTGGGGTCGGGGCGTTACATCATACATATGAACATCTATATTTAAAAATAGTTTATCTATGGTCATTGAATCATAGAATTATAGTCCTAACTATATGAAAATACCTCATAATTTATTTCAATGTGAATTCCAATTAACCATTTAATATTCATCGAGACTGTCACACAAAGTATAAAGCTTGGCCTCCTTATCATGAACCAAATGGTGATTGGGTTACCGACAACCCGTCTTTGTCATTGTTATTATTGTGGGGTGTGCCTATTCCAGAGCCTACATCTACTTACTTATTCCTATACATGGATTTAATATATAATAAACCCACGCACAATAAACATTACTAATATTACAAGACACTTCCAATGTTAAGGTGCATCCCTAGGTTTTCCAAAAAATACTATAAATCATTATTCCCATGAAAAGATACTATTCTTTATAAATAACAAAAACAAACTCTAACACTATCAATGATCCATAAATACTCATATATTTGTTACTAGGAACCCATTAATTATTCATAGGCTTTAATACAATGTGTAAAAAAAATTATATCTTATCCAAATTTTAAAAATTAAATCTCAAAAATACTAACAGAATTTCAGATCCATAATTGATTATTGTCATTTTAGATTAGAAACATTTCAGGTTTATTTCACTTATTTATTTTTGTTTCTCCATAATTTCACAATAATGGATCTCCCTCAAGACATATACCTCATTATACTAATGGTAAATTGTTAGGAAATAGAAAACATAACAATGGGTGACAAAAACACATAGTAAGTGGAGAAAACCTATTAATATCACATCATGGTTTACATTATATTCATATGATAAACAAGAAAATGAGAGAAAATTTTTTTTAAATAGATAAATAATTGGGTTTATTATTAAGGTTTTGTGTTCATTTTTTATGGTCATATCACAATGTTTTTTCATAAAAAGGTAGATCCTGGTTTCAAGAAAATTTTCTACAGGTCAATATATAAGGACATCTAATATCAAATTTAAAAAATATCTCTATATATAATAATTGAAGTAATAATTCTATAATCATGGTCCATGGATCATAAAATTAAAATATCACAAATATAAGTTTCATATGGGTAATAATGGTAACATATAATATTTTGGGCTAACAAAATTTTACCCCTAAATTTTGTTTTAAATAATATAAAATTTCCATGCAAAATATTTTTAATAGTAAAAATTACATTGTCATAGATAATGAATAATAAAATGATCCCCCATAATTGTTTTTCATATATGAAAATTCCCATGCTTCAAATTTTGAAAAATGAAAAATATCCATGAATCACATATTTATCTCATGAGATATAAAATTTTAGCCTATATATTATATATATATATTAATAGACATAAACTATCTCATATTTACAAACCATATTCTTGTATTCCACATGATACTAGTTGTAATTAATATCAATAGAATATATCAAATAGAAAATGGTTTTTGTATCATTTCAAATGGTATAAAAATGAAATTATTAATTCAATCAGAGGGAAGAAAAATTCAATCACTAAATAGTATTATTTCAAAAAAAACCACTTAGATGTTGATTCATTACATATAACTCTAAAAGAGATTCGTTATCTTGTAATAATATAGAAAAATTAAATGATTTGATACAAAAGTGTTTTTAGGAAAAATTTCATAACATTTTTAAAAAAATATGAAGCTATGAGAAACAAACAAAATTAATATTCAAAATAGAAATATGAAAAATATGTTTTTAAACACCACAAAAATTAAGTCCCAACAAAGAGACTTGAATTGTAAATTAGTTCATACGATCAATATTGGATATGAAGATAAAATATATGATCATAAGATGAAATCCATTTTAATAATTTAAAATACTTCATTGAATCCCATATATTACAAAATAGTAATAACAATTAATTTGTATTATTTTTTACTTTAATTATGTGGATAACTAATAATATTAAATATTTTTATTTCAAAATAATAATACTAATGTGTTTGGTAATAATAATATTCGTATAGATGGAAAAGATATATTAAAAATGATATGAGTTAGTTATAATGATGTAAGAGTTTTAGGTAGAAATAATTAATTTACAAGAAAGGAATATATTTATAAAATTTATAGTACATTGAAAATAATAAGGAAATGAAATATTTAATTTTCATATGATATATTCAATAAAATAGTGAATAACAATGTTTAGGAACATATGTTAGTATAAAACCAAAGGTATTTCTGTTTGAATAATCCCATACAACATTAGTTTCCCATGAATCAAAATATCAGGAAAATTCTAACATTGTATAGATTTTGGACATCCCATTAATTAAATGAATGTATGATAAAAGCATTAAAATATAATTATACATAACAAAAATTTAAAACATGTTGTGATTATGTCATTTTCCTCAATAAACAGAAACTACGACAAGAAACCCTTATTAAAGATCCCATCTGGGATGGATTCGTTCAAAAATCCCATATTATAATCAAATACTCATTAATAATCAATTATTGAACATAATTTTTATTTAATACCTTTTATAATGTCAATTTATAATAATTGGTTACATTATAATTAATTTTTTAGTAAATACTTATTACTAGAAATTGATTATTCAAACTATTCAATGATTTATTTGATATAATAATTCATATTTTTAATATATGTCTATATGTTCTTTATCTAAAAATATTAATTTTATTGGAAATATAAATTTCATTATTTACTAGTAAGTTCTATATACATTATTTGGAATATTGTGGCACCATTCATAAAGGGAATATATAAAACATGATAGTTTCTAAAATATTAGTAGTAAATAAATTTTTTTACATAATTGGTTTTAAATCAAAATATAAAAATTACAAAAATAACCTAAAATTTATTTTATATTTCTGTTATATATTATATTAAATTATGTTTATGTATACGTAGATTCTAAAAATCATAGTATCATTCATATAATTTGTTAAACAGATCAAGGATATAACATATAAGAATTAATTGGAAATGATTGTTTATAGAATGATTTTAAATTGAATAAAAAATCCATATTTAATATAATATCACAAATTCATAATAATTTTATTATGTTTCAAATATTTATGAAGTATGCTTCATTCATGATATAATCATTATAACTTGACTTACATTTGGTGGAAAATCTTAACAGACAATATTCTGTTATAAGAAATTGATATATACGAGACAAATATTAAATTATGGTAATATTAAATATCATGAATCATAATTATAAAAAACAATATAATATTTTTATGAATATGATTTCAAAAATTATAAATTTTGAAAAAATGGATAAATAATATGATAGGATAGAATATTTTTGTATATGAATTTAATCTTCTTGCCAATTCCATCATGATTTAGTAGGGATTTGTTTATTCAATAGGCTCAAAAAACTAATGAACTTAGGAGAAACATGTTTAGGAGGAAAATGGATTGATTATATAGGATAATCTGTTGATTTTTATTATCATTGAAGGTGTTGTGTAAAGATCCAATTGTATGTGTGATGAGTGGAACTCTTGTAAATTATTATAATGTTAAAATAATAAAGGTAATTTTCAATGGTAAGTAGATCCAATTTATTAATATTTGAATGATTAGAATATTTAGTTTCTAAATTTGATCATCCATTCAAAATGTATGTTTTATGTGATAAGTAGATCCCGATAACAGTTTTAATGCCTTATTAATCGTTTTTTCCATTACCGTTTGGATGAACATTTCCTATGGGACTAATTTCTATGACCAAAAATTAATTTTACAGTTATACAAATTATTATTGACATTGATTCCAAATATTCAATCCATGCTACATTATTCAATTAAATGATTTATATATATTAAACACAAGTATATGTATATAAAATTTAATGAAAAGAATTTCTTTTTAAAAAAAGGATTTTAAACATAAAAATGATTTTACACCAAAATCTTGGTTAGAGTTGATAATCATGATCCTAATTGGTTTATGAATATATAATGAACATCTATGTGGAAATAAAACCATAAATGAAATTGTATAGTATAGGTTAATTAAATAAAGTAAAAGATAAAAAATTGTTCTTTTATTATATTTAATTTAACACATATGTTTAAATATATTAATCATCGATTTAAAAATCCTAAATAATATATTCAAATATAATATTTATCTCTTTTGAATAATTTATTTATAATAATTGTTTTATAAAAAAGTAATGCCTTTCGTATATTGTGATTTTGTCTTAAACAAAAAATATTTTTGAAACTGTTGTTTTTTCAATATTACTCAAAATGTACTTATTTTTAAAAAATTCCCCAAAATATACATCATGATAATTTTGATATGATAAATAAAATAATGATGTTAATTTTTCAATTTTTTATTATACATTTCATAAATTTTAATTCTATAATAAAATAAATGTATTAATAAAAATTAGATTTATAATAAATGAACTTTATGATTTGATATTTATTGTTATTTATTTAATCAAATTTACTAATTAAATTATTAATATTATATTATTTCAAACAATAATGTAATACATATTATCATATTCATCTATTAATAGTGATAAATTATATTCTTTAAGGCAAAATAAAAAACACTATAAAAAATAATTTTAAAAAAAATCCATTTTAACAATCTTTCATACTTATTATATATTTACTATATGTAAAATATTTTATTTTATTAAATTTTTTATTTAATAGATATTTTATTGATATTTAAATTATAATATTTCACACCTCATATTTTCGGGTTTTTGGGTTTGTTGAAATCTTATTGACAATTATTTTTAATTATGATATATATATATTAAAAAATATTGTGTCATCACAAATATCCCCACAAAAAATATGATTTGAAATGGCATAATATATCTGGTGATTAAAAATCTTTTATTTTCAAATATAATGACTCAATTCTATGATGATACTAAAAATATACATTTCCTCCGACTTAAAATTCTATATTTCATTTATGTTAATATACAAATCTCCTACATTGTCTCTCTAGAATTTAAATGTGAAATTTATTGGTTTGAAACTTATTGGTTATTTATTGAGAATAATCTTGTCCCTTAAGTTTATTATATCCAAAATCATTCAATCATTTTATATTTATTCACTTATTCCAAAGAATAGCCTCATATAGTGCAATTTTATTTTTACAATTGACACTATTTTAATATTATTACTATATTATGGGATGATTTTAATCCCAATATATTCTCAAATCCACATATATGAATCTCAATATATCCTCTATAGTTTAAATAGTCCAATCAAATTTACAGTCAATATCTGGATGCTAATCGTTGTTAAATTTTAATTATGTATCTATTTTTTGTCATAATTATCTATAACATCAGTGTAAATATATATTCTGAATAAGTTATTATTTCAGAGTTGTATTTAATGATTCCTTACAATATTAATAATTTAGTTAATAAAATCATATTCAATAGACAAATCTTCTCAAATAATTAGGAATTTTTCTAGCATCGTATTACAATTAACTATAACAAAAATTTAACTATGACCCACAAAATTCATTGGATTAACAAAAATGAAGTCCACTAATACGTTCCTCTAAATACATAAATGTATATGTAATAGATTTATGATACATTGTCAAATATATTATTCTATCATAACATCTTGGAATATTATACATCATGATATGTCCTATAAATCCTCTCTATCTAGGTTTTCCCAACAGAACTTATTCATGAGGTTTATATATACCATTGTCATTCAATAATTGATATTAAATGATTTTTTATATTCTATATATAGTATACCAATTATTAATTATTGTTTTTATAAAACACATAATAGGTTCTAAAAAAATTAAATTTGGTAATGTCAATGTTAAACTACATAATATTCCTTATATTATTCAATGTCCCCAAATCCACATTTTTTGGTTAGTTTTCTTCCATTCATTAGTTGATGATATAATAGTCATTTAGGAATGATTTGATCATTCACATTCAATCATAATTCCATGGTGAATCCCATGAAAATTAATTAGTATTTTACCTCTTTCAACCCTTTTCATATATAATGCTTCATGATCCACCTTTTTTAATGTATTATCAGGCTTTTTTCATTCCCCCGGTGGGTATGTATCAAGAATTAATAGTCCATAATCAACTCCAACCCTCTCCATTGGTCAGTTTTTTATAACTTACGTTTTAATATATAACATAAACCCTTAGTTACGAATATATATTTATCATTTTTTCCATAGATATACAATATCCATATATTTATTTCTAATATTACTACTAATAGCTCCAAATTATCTATTTTATATTTTTAATAATCAATATATATTTGATATAAGGTGTAAAAAATAAAAATGTCATATTTCATGGAATTATATACCAATCCCTTCATTGATGAATCATTATATATTACAAACCCTACCATTTTACTAGGTACATTGAGTGTATGATTAATTAATGACCTTCTCTTTAGATCAATGAAATTATATTCCTATTCAATTATATATAAGAACATTAATCCCTCTTTAAAACTCTTATTTACTATGTTTGATGGTCATTATAAATATCAATAATTCCATAGAGTGTGTCCAAAAAATACCAGAAAACTACAGATATCTATTAGAGATAATGGTTTGGTTCTTTCGAAAATTACCATTATCTTTGAAGGATCCATATATACACTTCCTAATATGATCTCATAACCCATGAATGTTCAGTATTCTTACAAAAATTGACACTCTTTATATTTGGAATAGATTTTATCCTTTCTCAAGATATATATTAAATTCTATGAATTTATTTCATTCATATCCTTTCCCATTTAATATATGAGTATAAAATCTATAAATATAGGAAAAATTTATTAAGGCAATCTCTAATGATTTTGTTTATCAAATCCCTGAAGAGTGTTATAGAATTTGATAGTATAATTTGATGTAGTATAATATAAAGTTGTTTATCTCTTATGTGTCACCCAAAAATTATTGTATCTCATATTATTATCTTTATTATTTACATTTTTACCCTTAATTATTTGTCATATGTTTTATGTAGGACCAAGGTTGAGAAGAGAATGTATTATTTCTCTTGGGATCTCCATATTGATGTATTATGTGTTATATAAATAATGGAATTAATATGTATTTTTATGTGGGTGTGGTGTATCTTCATAGTGATAATGGTTTTTAGTGTGGTATGTAAAGAAAATTGCAGTTTTAGTTCTCCTAGGCTTGGTATTATGGGTGACTTCCAAATAGATATGTGCATTACACTAAGATTATAGGGATGGAATTGCTGGGCATTTGATTATGAATATTTTTAGAAGGGAGTTTCTGGTTGTAGTGTTGGAAATGAGTTATAAAGATAATATAATCCATGGTATAAGTTGGGGTCTTATAAAAAAAGAGGGGTACTTCCCTACACCTTGGTGGCTAACCAAGGCTATAGAGTTAATGCATTGTCGACATTGTGGTTGGGGGATATACAAAAAATCATAAATTTATTCACCACATCATGATCTAGGGATTTTTTTAAGTCATCGCAGGTTCTAATACATGATATGACCCCCAAAATCCTTTTGGAAATCATATTTTCTAATAGGTAACCATGTGTGATCATTTTTGGATATTTATGAAAACAAATTCTAAATTTTAGACCATATAATTTCACTTTCCATCTCCCTTGTTTTATATCTCAATATAATAATTCTTTAATTTGATTCATGATTATATTATTTACAATCATATATATTCATTTGGAAAATATATTTGGTATTATGTTTCAATGTGGGTGGATTCCCACTCCAAATACCATTATTTAGAAATTTGAAGATTTGTATTTTATATTTTAAATATCTATTCCGAGATGTATACTTCATAACATAGATAATCCTCTTTTGATATGCTTTTGGTGGATTTTTTTAAATAATGCATTTGGGAAATAGTAAAAACAAATACTATAATATTCAAATATTCATATGATTTAAAAATTATGATTTGAGATGTTATGAACATAGATTTTTAACATGTCTAGGGTTGGGTATTTTGTGTTAATTAATGCATATGTAAAGGGTCTTGTTGGTTTATACATGGTAAAAGGGGAAATTTGGGGATTTGGTGATTTTAGCACCAAACGATTACATTGGTTTAGAGGGAGGGATATTACATATCTATATGGGTAACATTGTGGGTATTATTTAACAAAATTTTCTGGTGTGGTTGTTAGTTAATGGAATAGGCGTGTTTGTGTGTCTATTATGGTATAGGTTATCTAATGGATATAAATGATATAAAAATGGAATACAGACAGAAGTGGGAGTAAAATATATAGGTTTATATTGTATTTTAATGATTTTTAAACCTCCTACAATTTATCTAATATGGGATCTAACTGTTTTTATTTAATGGGTGTATGTGGGTTGTCTTTTTGATTTCCATCCAATTGTGCAAACTAATCTGCAATATATACATTTGTATGGATATATAGTAATTATTCTTTATGAGAAATGTAATGCGAGGACCTCATACACACTATGAACATGTTCTAACTCTATATACCATGATGAATATGGAATCATTGTGCTAGTGTTCATGTGGAGTATGGATATGTTCCACGTAGACACCTGGTCATTTTAAGTGTCTTTTAGTATTATAGTCTTGAAATGTTATTATCCACCACACCTCAATTTTATTATCTATATATGTTGTATTTTTTCTAAAATATAGTGTATATTCATGTATTATATTTATGTATTATATCATAGATTCCTCTTATAGGTTTGTGCTTATATAAAGTTAAACCATTTCCCACAATATTAGTAAAACACACATTTTATTTCAAATTGTTGCATTCTAGGAACTTTCATATATGTTTAGAAGAACCTCAATATATTCAATGCCAGTAGGTCTAGTTGTGATGTTTCAAATGGTTTTTTTTATACCGTCTATTATTTGATATGGTTGGAATAATGATTAGTTCAATTTAGAACATGAATTGTTGATTAGAAATGGAATTCAAACCGATTTATATGAAACCTCATTTTACCAATATTGTGTGAGTGAAATAAATTGGTGTTATGAATTTATAGGTATATTATTTATATATTATCATGATCATAACAAATTTACATTTATTATAATAAATTAATAATCAAACATATCCCAATGATATAGTCATTTAAGTGATATTTTTCTATTATTAATTTTTAAATAGAAACATGATCACTTGTTTGATTCATATTGGTTGTTTTTTCTTATGTATTAAATTGAAAGATTCATCAAAATGGATTCTTTAACATTTAATATAAAATTACCATTTAATAGTTATCTTATTCTCGAGGAATTGATTTTTTATACATTCCAAATTATATTGTGTGTAAATAAAATATGAATTTGATGTCAAAGTGGAACATAAATTAGAAATGACACTTATTATAATTAATTATAGAAAAATTAAATGAAATCCAAGATGTTTTTAAAAGAAATTAAATAATATATGCTATGTAATTAAATATATAATTCATTATTTACTATTATACATTCCTTTTATTTTTATTAATTCAATGAATATATTTTTCAAACCAAATATACATACTTTACTAATTTTCATAACCTAAATATTTATAATATTCATAAAATTCCATTGGTTTATTTAGATGTCATGATTTAAAATTTCTCCACATATTTAATGAAAATAAATAATGGGAATACTACAAATAGAACTATATTTCATTTAGTTAATTTGAATACACAATAATGATTGGAATGTTGATGAAATGTCATTTTCTATACATATATAGTGAATCATGTTTAATATAGAGACGATAATAACATATGAAATGATATTTGTTAAAAGGGGATACATTATTTTTATGTAAATTAATTTTGATGACTCATACAATTGTAATATTATGGATTAGGTTACAAATCAATAGTATATGAGATTTTAAAGATATCATTTTAATTTTTGTATTAATAAAAGAGAGTTGATTAAAAAATAATGTTTTAGTAGTTTTTTTACCAAATATCACAACGAAATGAAATATTCTAATAAATTATGGGTCAAATAAATTTATTCATTTTTAGTTGAAAATAATTTCCTGTGGAAAAATGTTTTTGAAAATAAATTAACAATTCATTTCCTTGAGTAGGTTCTTTTTTCATGAATTAATATGATATTTATTCACCTATTTATGTATATGGAATAATCAATACATATTGATGAAAAATTTATTTTCAATGGTTTCCGGAGATTGTTGTGGTTACTTATGTAATTTTTTCGTAGACCGTGATTATGATCATAAATACATTTTTCAATTAAAAATTTAATTTTTTAGTGTTCATTTTTTAAATTAGGTCTACATTTTAAAATACATTTAAATAATTAATTATCAGAATATTTTTTGAACATTTTCCTATTTTCATGAAAATTTCATAGATACCCTTCATTATATGGGCCTTAGGGTAAAATTATATCCAAAATGAAATATTTTGTTTTTAGAAATCCATAAATTCAATATTTTTAGAGATTTGCATTAATGGTGTCATTATTTCTGATACATTTTTAAGTTTATTATAAAAACTATATTTTAAAATGCAATTAGTGACTTGTGGTTTTATAATTTGTTTATTTAATTGATTTTATAAAAACCCAATTTTGAAAAACAAAATCATTATTTATATGAAATTGTGTACTTTTCATGTAGATTTAAAGACTACTGTAGAACAATAAATGGGCCACTAGAAACCATATTGTGATATACTAGACTGTGATGTACAATGGTATGGTTCATAGAAAAAATTCTAATAGAGACATTCTAAGTGGATTTAATACATAGGTTGTCTTTTCATAACTACTAATCGTGGTGGTTTTGGTTTGACTTGTTGTATTTACTTTTTTTTATAATTGATATTCTCATGTTTCAGACGGTATATACATGATGAATCTCTTGGTTTTTTCCTCTATGCTGGTTTTATTCATTAATAGATATTGTTAATTGAATTGGAATGTCAAATGAAGGGATATGTTAGCTGTTGGAATGAGAATTAAGTCATCTCGTGGATAACATGTTATATTAAAATCTACATCAGTCTTTATTTCAAATTAAAATTTGAAATATTCTATAATTGGTATAATTAGTTGTCTTAGAAGAGTCCTTTTTTATAGAGGTAATTTAGTTGTTGCTGACAGAATGTTTCATATTGATTTATACACATAGAGAGTAACTCTCACATTTCCTATGGATTTTTATTCTTATCATTGGGGACATGATAAGAATCATGTATAGAAAAAAAAATTATTGATAAAAATATAATAATAACTTATCTTCAACCAGTTAAACAATGTGAATGGTGGAATTGGTTTATAGATTTATAAATTTGGAATATCTAAATTTTTTAGTAAATAACATTGGTTTAATTTCATGGTATTTTGTGGTACTTCAATGTAGAATAGAATTGGTAACCCCTTTCATCGTTATTCTATATAGAGAGAACATGGCCATGAATATGGATTTAGAAATGTGATATTTTACTTCTAAGAACTGTTGATTGGAATTATTTATAGTTTCCACTATGTATCTATTCGAATGTTATTAATGTGTAATTTTAAATGAATTTCTATTATATTATCTTTTCCAACAACACTTCTAATTACTCTAACTTTATATGATTGTTCACAATAAATTGGGTATTTAACATATCAAATCAAAAGTCTCTTAGTGATTCATGAATTAAAAAACTAACATGAAATTTGGATATACTTAACTACATGTTTTCATTATATTTTCAAGGTGGATCTCATTCTTCAATCTTATGATGAGTTCCTAAGTTGATTTGGGTATGATGTTTCAAAAGAATACCATTATGATTTATCTGAATGGTTTGAATTTATGGAAGGTTTGGAAAATAATGCAAATTTTTTCTTTCTTTTGGTGGTTCAATTCATTATTTTCACTATATTAGAAAATAATCTTGTTTTCCTTCTTTTAAGATATTAGGATGGTACACAGGGTAATGAATGTCTGACGCTAACAGCTTGTTATGGTGAGAACGACACATAAAACATTATTTTACAATGATTCAATTCTCATATGTATTGAAATCAATATATCTATGAGAATAATGTGTCCTTAGCGTTGCACGTGACTAACTTAATTTAGTTAGTGTACTTTATTCTGGTTCACATGATATTGTTGGTGAAGATCAAGAATTAGGATATCTAATATAATACAAAATCATTCATAACTAAGTTATTTGCATTATAAATATTGGTAAACATATCCTTTTATGTTAGTTTTTCTTGAATTGATTCATCTGGTTCAAATTGGACCATTTTATAGTCCTATAGGTTAAACCCCATTTCTCGATAAGAGGGTTGGTATTTTCCTTAAACATGGGTTAGTTTATATCGGCATGCCATCAAATTGGGATGTTGTATAGAAGCCTATAAATTTAATTAATATAGTGTATACCCAATATATACTCTCTTTGATTTCCAAATTCTATAATATTGGAAAATAATTTATTCATACGGGTGTACCCATGAATTAATAGTCTTTATCTGTGTACGTAAGGGAAGTTAGATCTCCTAATTTTCAAACAAGTGTATATGATTTTACTTATCGGTTGAACTATTACTAGCTTTTGTAAAATTATATACAAAATGTGGTTCATGTTATTCTAATATAACCTTATTTTTAGTTTATGGGTCAACCATTGTAAAGTAATCTTTTGGGATCATGTTTCTCTTGAGTTTGTTATTCAATTAGGTTCTCAACATGCATTATGTCTATAACAACCTGTGATTTTAAGAAATCTTATTTCCCAGAATAATATAATTTTTTAATAACATTCATTATAATAAACACTGATTATATAATGCATTACATGTAATAAGGTTTTCCTTCGACAGCATGTAAAACATTGAACATTGAGCTTCTGTGAACAATGAAATAATTTAATTTTAAATATAAATGTTATGACCTAGAGGTTAAATAGGTAGGTATGAATAATAAAAATACAATATTAATTATATATATAAACATCCATATAAATATAAATTGATTTATAAATATATATTTAGGAATAAATTAATTTTTGGTAAAGTAACTGAATTCAGCAAAAATATGTTTCATTCAAAATTGATTTTCAATTATTTTTTAGAGAAAATAATATAACTAATTCATTAATATTTTACATATTTTATTTGATAAAATTTCAAAAAAATTGGAATTAATAATATATAAATTAAATTATGGTGAGATTTTAGTAAATTTCAAAAAGAATGTCGATTTCTTATTAAATAGTGAAGAATATCAATTTTTTAAAAGAATACAATCTTTTATTTAAATTAATAAATTAAAATATCCATATTTAATATAATATTTTTTAATAATTAGTTATATCTAAAAAAATTAATTTCCTCTTAAGCAACTTTATATTGTATGTTCATTTAAGTTTACTTTTGTGTTTAAAAAACATATTTTTTTGGAAAATCTATTTCAATGTGCATAATACATTCCCATTTTAATTATTTAAATTTATCCATATTGGGTAATTTTTTAAATGAAATAAATAGTTTATATATCAATATTTTTCAATTTATATTCATTCCTTGATTATTATTTCAAATAGAGATAATAAAAAACCATATTGTGCTTATAAAATTTTTAGCGAAAAAATAACATTCTCATTGTATCTGTGAGTATTATTTTAAAAATAAAATTTTAAATAATAAAAATATTATTAAAAAATATATTATCCAATGTTAATATAATAGTTAAAAAATTCCTACAGTTATTTTTTGATACTTTTATATAAATATTAAATTATGAAGAAAATATTAAATAATATTGGTCTCTTTTAAGATCTACCATTTTTTGAAATATGTTAAATATATCAATTTTTATATACATTTAACTATATTATTATTTTATTTATATTTAAAATAATAAAATATTTTTCATTGGAATTAATTATATATTTAATTCTAACATAAAAACATTTCAATTGATTGAACATTATTTCATTACAAACCAGCTTTCTCGTCATGTCAGCGACATTAATTTTAAAAACAACTTACACATCATTGAATGGAATTTGGAAAAATTGGTAAAATATTCAAAAATGTCTTATTTTTATTATCTAATAATTATATCATAGATTATTACCATAATTAATACTAAAAATAGTAAAATTTATTAACCACAGTTAAATTATAGATGAGTTTAGTAGTGGATAAATTAAGATGATATGGGTAAAAATGACTCAAAACATGTTGAACACCAATTTTATGGTCATGAATTTTTTATATAACTCTTTGTTTATATATTGGTTCACTTATGACCTTTGTAGTGTGTGGAAAACGTGGCTATTCTTTTTTATTTTCAAAAATTACATTTGTGTCACTTACCTCACATATAAAAAGCCACCCACTCTCCATTATTATTCTCACATTAATACCATTTTGGATCTCCCAATACCTTCAAAATTATCTTATTTTCATTAGTTCATTAATCATATAATCCTTATATTTTTTTATATATTTAGAAAATGATGTATTTTGGTGAAAATATTTCCAGTTATACTAAGGAATATGTAACCTTCTTAAACTAGAGTTTTATTTTACATCTCCCTCGACCGTATTCTATAGTTATTAAAACATGATTATATAATAACCTTATTATTATAAATATACTGATATTTTAGTATGTTTTTTTCATCACGTATAACCGTATCCACTTCCATAAAAAATGTTACGAAATATTTATTCATGTACGGAGGAATAGTGCCTCACATGCCGATGTCATTATTTTTTTTCCATTACCACCATTCCTATATAGAAATAATGATGTACTAATTGTTAATATATAATATATTTTTTATTATTATTCATATTTTATTTTTATATCAAAATTTCATTCTGGATTTTATTTTCATGGGAATATGATAATGTCATTCAGGTTATAACGCAGTACCGCCTCACAAGGCGATGTGATTTGATCACAATTTAAATGTATTGTATTTAGGGTGGTTTTAATGAAAATATTTGATATGTATGACATAAATGTTATTCTATAATGGTAATATATAGTTTATCTTTTTTTTCATTCAACCCATCCCTAACATGGAAACGACGTTTATGTATCTATACTGCCCACTGTCACCATAAATGACGTATTTTATTTTTTATATCTAACATTATTGGAACACTCTAAATACATGTATACATAATATACCTGATATTTATATTAGGGTATAAATTATGGATATTATAGATCCACGATCATTGTATGTGAACCATGAATGAAAAATCAGAACACACACGAGACACAATGTAATTGTTGTCAGAAATGTGATTTTAACAAATAATTTTAGGTAAATGGTTTGTAACATGTAATAAGTGAATCATATATGGTAAAAAATGATTATTGTTTTTAATAAATTAATTATAAACATAATGATATTATAAAATAGGTTTTACAATGTATGGAGGAATTAGAGCCACAATTTTTGGGATTTATGTCTCACGTTTTACTACCAGAAAAATCATAACATATTCCCCAGGTTTTTAATTTATGTAGATTATGAAATGGATAAGAAGGTATTTTATGATTATTATCCCAAAATTAGGGGTATTAAAATATCCATTATTACAACTCTCATTCATGCGGTTTATAGTTAAAATCATACTAGAGCTCTAATATAATTCTATCTCATTTTGGATTTTTAGATACATGTTATGGTATACACAAATTATCATTACTGATTTCAATATAATCCCCATTGACAAGTGATATCATGAAAATAATTATATTCATGATATTCCATGTTTCAGTTAATATTATTCCCACAAGATAGTTACGATTCAATGTTGAAAAAGAATTAATGGTTTATGATAAAATATCAATGTTTATTGAGATTATTTATATTTATGCTTTTGATGATTAAATCATAGATTCTTTATCCCTTGAAAGTCATTAAATTTATTTTTCTATGGTTATTTCATGAGATTACATATTATCCATTAATTTTTCTTTCATTACCTAATCTAGAGTTAAAATTGTTGTTTTATTGAACAATACACTTTATTTATATCTTCACTTGAAAACCATTTTTCATCCAAATTCTTGTAGCCTAAAAATATCTTCAAACATGGTTTTTTCTTCATTAAAATTATTTTTAAACAAATAACTTAGTTTTTTGTTTTTTCACAAAAATTCAAATGGGTTATTCATTTCTTTTTTCCAAAAATAAATAATTTTTGGGTATCAGTGAAAATGTGAAGGGGATAATTTTTTCAAATATGTATATACTGAAATAACATCCATCCATCATGGCCATTATTTACATTTAGGAATAAATAATATGTTTTCAGGGATATTTTAATATAAATGGATTTTCAAAATGGTTGATGATTTAGAAAAAAATATAATTCAAATGGTTATCTTCCTCCTCAAAAATTTAATATTATTCTGATTGAATCTATTATAAGTTTCAAGGTATATTTTCAATGAAATTGATTTTAAAAAATGTTATATACTTTAAAATAGTTAAGGTCAAATTTATTTTTCCCCAAGAAATGTTCCAAATTAATTTTATTTCAAAATCATTTTCCTTATAATATGAACTCCTATGATTATATATCATATTTGTAGAGGATATGACCCATTGAAACCATTATAATTTTTTCCCAGAATGTTTTTTATCTATGATAAAAATATATTTATGAAACCAAATAATATTTCAATAGGATATGTTATAATTAAATGATGAAAGGATTATGAAACACATTAATTTTTCACAGGTTATTATATGATGAATTGTTTTATGAAACCCATGTAATTTCATTTGATGTGATGTGATGAACTCCAATTCATTGGGTAATTATTAAGGTTTTAAGAGCTCAAAGATAATAATTGATGTTATCCCACATAAAATAGGGGATCAGGGAAGGGCATCCAAGGATGAAAGGAGGGTACACATGATTTTATCCCATGCCACAAGAAGTTACATTAGTGGTTATGCCAGGACTAGCATGCTGTTAGATTCTATCTAGGTAGAATTGTTATAAGAGTTTATATGCTTATGTGTATGGAAACATTTCCATGTTTAATATCAATGATATACTCTTATCACTTATGTTCATTGATTACATCATGATCCATGAATTAATAAAATTCATATGTAATTCCATGTCTCAAGATTCTAATCCTTGATATGGAGAGGATGGTTTTCATATGTTTTTTTTCATGTTCTCATACCTTCTTCATTGTTCATGTTAACATATATTCCTTGTTTACCCTTACTGATCATCTCAACTCACACTTTTGTATGTCTATATTCCCCATTTTATGAAGAAATATTTCTTGTATGGTATATCTATGAATAGTATATAATGGAAATATCATTAAGGCAGACATAAATGGTCTTTAAAAAATTATATTATTGTGAATCTACACTAATAAATCACTAAACTATTACAGTCTTCAAGAGAATATATGTGTAATTTTTTAGTATTCATCTAATAATACATTATATCTTTATATGTAAATAATTTTTTGTTATTATATATTTGGATGGTAATCGTAAGCTATTTTATATCAATGAATTCCATATATTTGTATTATTGAATTAGAAGTTAGTATTTCACTGGACCTATGGGATGATCTTTGTCTAGACTTACACCTCCATTTTTTAATGGTTTGAAATACTAATGTTTGGATGAAGTTATCTCCCTTAGATTAAAATATTATTATTATTAATAGAATTTAATTATCTTTTGGTGGATTACATTGATTTGGGAACACGTTTGAGAGGACATTGTATTGATTTCTTTTGATTTTCTAATCAAGACATCACCAAACTAGATCTGTATCCAAGTTGGATGTTTTAGTGAAAATCATGTTAGAGATATGGACATGATGTCCCTTTATAGTGTACATGGTGGGATTTATGTTACAAAATAGTAACTCCCATAGAATGGATTAGGGCATGGTGTATTAGGATTTTTCCTATAGTAGATATGAACAACCACCAGAAATATAGTGGTCCTTGTGGTGTTTCTTATTCTTAGTAATGTTGAGAGAAGGTTGACATTGATGGGAGAGTGATAACTAAGGGGAAACAATTCACAGTCCAATTGTTGATATAGTGGTTCTTGTTTAATAGTGAAGGCGACGTCCCTACTCTATGGTATAATTATGGGGAGGGTAGCTACACATGTGGTCGAAATTATATTGTTGGTTTTTCCAAAATTGCATTAAGGATTGAAAAATGTTGTCATCCACTGAATGGTTCAAATTTTTGTGGGTTTTAAGTGCAATATTATCAATTGAAACATGGGGAAACCATGTACATTTTTAAGTAACCATGTGTGATATATTTTGAAAATTTAGAAATGGGGTTTTTTACTTAATTACACTACCAAGAACTCACATTACATATCCCTATAAATATATCTCTAACAACTCATTCTCTGAATTAATTCATTGTGATTTTCCCTTATCGACCAAACACTTTCTTTTTTAATTATCTATATAATTCAACTTGTGGTCGGTATCTTTTTACATTATAAACCATTATTAGGAATATATAATATTTTGGTTTTATGTTTTATAATTTATATATTAATATCAATTTAATATCATTTTAAATATTTTTTCATACGCTCCAGGTGGATGTTTTTAAAAAAATAATGTATGGGTTTGATAGAAACAATATAATTTATAAAATGAATATCTAGTGATATATTTTGAAAAGATTACTATTAGAAATTATTGATACTGCCTAATTACCATTCAATGGGATTAGATTTCATGTGTTCATTATTATGAGTATCGAAAATTCATTCTCATGTTTTATGTGGTCATGGGACCAATTCTTTGCTAAATATATTTTATAACCTAGAATAGACATTGGTCTCGAGGGATGGGAACTACATGTGAGTATGTATTTATTGGTGTTCCTCTATAGATTGAATATTTATGCATGGGTTTGAGTTCTTGTAATACTTGTATGTATTATTATGTGGGGTATTTCAAAGAAATATGGCATTATAACAGAAAACATGATTTCATTGTGACTTATACATATTAGTTGTTCATGTTTATATATTTCATTTTAACTCTCTCATGATTCACATACAATAGTAGACAACGTCTTCTTGTTTATGTGGAGTTATTGGTATGTCTTGGGTATATCCTACTAATTTGATATATTATTCCTTACATAAGAATTAAAGTTTTTATGAATTCATTATTCTATAAGATATATCTAATAAGAGGGTGTCATACATGCTATTAGGATATTTTAATGATGTTTACTGTTTCTAAATTGGGATTTTTGTGGTGGATTTCATATGGAGCATGGGACTGAGCCATGTGGGCACATAGTCATTATTTAGGGTCCTTTAGATTAGTTTCTTTTATTAATAGTGGTGTTTTAATTCATATTATTATATTTTTATATATTATGAATTGGAGTTTTTTTATCTGTTTATTCACAAATCATATTTATGTCTTATCATAGAGAGTTATCCTGATGGTGTTATATATATATATATATTGGTACATTTAATAACATTACAATACTAATCCTATGAAATTTCTTGAATCCATTGGTGTCTGTGGAATATAAATGATGCTTCATTGAACCCAATTCCTACCCATGACAATGAGTCAATTTGGGTTGTAATTTATTTTATAAATGTTTTTCTTTGGTATATCTTTTCTCTTTATTATTACTGGATTATATCAATTATGAATTACACATATTGAGAAGTATCAATCACCTCCAAATGGATCAAATGAGTAATCAATACATTTACGACAATACATATTATTGACATTAATATTTGATTAGTATGGGATAATCGATGTAGTGAAACACTGAGAAATCATTATTCCTACTAAAAATTTCTCGATCACCCCATGATAAATCCTTCTTGCTTACAACACCCAATATATATCCCTTTGTTGATTATTAATCAATTACCCAAAATATAATTGGGGACACTCATTTATGAGTCATTGATATATGTATATAATAATTTCATTTAAGAATAAAACCTCATGATATAAGTACGTACTATATAAGTCATCTATAAATAAATTAAAAAGTTTCTAAAACAATATGAATATATTCAATATTTTATTTTCCGCCAAAAAATTAGGCTAAATATAATTCATAATTATGTTTCAAAACCCATATTATGGAATTAATTTACCTAGGGATATTTTGGTGATCCTTTCATTGATGGATGGTCACAGATTGATTTAAATAATATATTGATACTTCCTTATCTAGATAGTTTAAATTGGATCTATGTTGAGATAGACAATCGGTACTACAAATCATGATACATTCCACTTAAGGAATATTAATAATATCTCCATGATTCACATTCACACAATATTATATCAGAGTGTACATACAAATCATTTTTTAAATCAATTCACAATAAGGAAGTTTCAATAATAATTTAATATATATATATATATACACTAAGGATATGACCAAATAATATTTAATAAATTGTATAATATTAATGAATTCATAGATCTAAAATCAGCTATGATAATTATGTTATTTAATGTAGAAATAGCTATTTTAGATTCATGATATTTCTATAATAACATACTAACACTAGAATGTGTTTTATCAGTATCATGCAATATTAACCAGATTATGTGATAGAATAATAATGAAAATCGAAGCTATAATTATAATAAATTATGATACTATTTTCCAATATTTCATTTAAGGTGCACCATAAATCACACATGGTTTGTTATTTGTTATTCATGGATTTATTAAATTAGTCTTCATATCCTAATCTAGAAAAATTCCCAAACCATTATATTCTCTCATAGGATTCCTCAATGACTCGCACTTCTTAATTTGGTTCTAAAATTATTGTCATAGACTCCTAACATAATAGAAACTCCTCCAACCTAATCATGTCATATATATATATATATAATTATTTCACAATAATAATCATTATATTACAAAATATATCACACCCCAATATCATAATTTAAATAACATTATAGATTATATACATAATCAATATATTTTAAAACATTTTCTACATATAAAAAAAATAATCTTCTCACAAGATATCCTTTTTTTGAAACCCTTCATAAGGGATTATTTCAAAATTAGGAGTGTATAAACATAAGAAAGGGTGATATTAGATTCTCGGTAATGTTATTTATTTTAGATATGAATTATATATCATAAAGTAGAAAAAGATAAAAATCTGGGTAAGATAAAATAATCATGATATATGGTGTTAACATAAGAAAGTCGTAAATAAATATATAAATATATATAAATATATATTATATATATACAGTTATTGTAAGTGGCTTTTAGCATAACATAATAAATGAGATTTATGGAACAGTTAACACAAGTCAATGTATTTAATCTATGAAATGATAACATAGGAAAGAGAATGTATTTTATAACTAAATATAGAAAATCATTTCATATGTCATGGAATATAGATAAGATCACTGTAAATTATTATATAGTTCACCGTAATTGATTTGGTTCACTCCTCGTTCCCATAGTTATATTTGGTAGATTTCACACTCGTTATTTTCAAATTATTAATTTTGTTAATTTATTCTAGTGTGTGTACTTAGAGTTGAATCCTGACATAAGATTTTGAGTTCTTATTTACAAACACACGTTTTAGCCTAGACAGCATTCAGTGCTATGCGGTCGAAGCCACACGGCCTCGCCTAGGTCAGCGCTCAACTTCTCCTGGTTCATCGCTTGGCCTGTTCGATATCAAGTTGATTAAAAACAATGAGCTAATAATAGAAAAATAAATTTAAAAGATTGGTAAAAAAATTAAAACAAATGAAGGAAACTGTGAAAAAAATAATTAATGAATTGTTTTAATATAATTAATATTTTTATTATTTGAAGATATAATTAATTATTATTCAGTTTTATTCATATTAATATCAGTAAAGATACAGATGTTATTTTATTTATTATTTTTTCTCATATTTTAGTTTATTATTATTATTATTATTATTATTATTAATTTTTGTTTTACCATAAGTTATGTTTTATCTTATTATTGTTATTTTTTCACTTTGTTTTAGGGTTTCGGGTCACCCCCACCATCTTTCCCCTTGGGTCATGGAAGACTCTAGCTCCCCTAGAATCTCATCACACAATGTCGTGGCTGTCAAACCTCCCCTCTCCCTTGGATCCCTGCACCGCCAGACCTCCCCTCTGCTCCTCATACTTCAACCACTGCATGCCCCCACCTCTAACCTCACCACGTGCCACCCTCCCACTCCGCTATCTAGTCCCCATCGCACACCCTTTCCGGAATAGTCGGCTCGAGCACGTCCTCTATCCAAGGCTCCCTCGCTAGTCATGAACCCACTAGCTGGCCGACATCCCTCAGGCGACTGCCCCTCTAGTTAAGCCACCCATTTATTTATTTCTCATTATTTGAGTTTTGGATTTCTAGTGGCTTTTGGATCCAATTTTGTGGTTTGACCATTTATTTCGGGGTTTGATCTCCCTGGTTAGTCCTCCTCATTATTTCTACATGGTGTCAATGAGGTTCCAGTGTGTTTTGCTCCATTTCTAAAAGGATATTCATGTGAGGTATGTCGTTATATGTTTATCTGTTGTTTAATGAGTTAATTTTCTTCTTAAATCAATTTATCATCTTTGTTAATTATTTTTTTATGATAATTTATTTGTTAATTTAAGTTGATATATGAATTTTATATTGGTGTGTTTTATGTGAATATTCTTATTATAAAGTTTTTTATTAGTTTAGAAATAATAAAAATTGGGTTTTGGATTGGTGTCAATTTCTATTGAGTCCTAGAGAATTATTTTGGTTGAATTATTAGTATTTTGTGTCAAGAGTCATATTCTAAAAAAAATTCAATTTTTTTTGTTAATTAGTTTGTAAATTTAATTAATTTTTCACTTTTTTATTGAGTTTAAACGATGCAAATGTGATTTTGACTGAGTTTTGTTGTGAAGTTTCTATGATAGTATAGTTTTTATGTGGCATTAATGTGTTTTTCCGTGAGAAACTACAATGAAATATTTATCAGTATTCTCAAAATTTTGAATTTAGTTTGATTGAATGTGAATGATATGCAGAGTGTGATTTGGGTGTAGCCACAATGTGAGTTTTGTCATAAAATGAGGATTTGAGTGTGCTTTGGTGTTTAATATCATGGAACACATTTTTGAACTTGCTGAATAAACATTCATGGTGGTTGTTTAATTGGAAAGATGTTTTCGTAAAAAATTGAAATTGGTTTAATTGACGGTTTTAGTGATCAAGATAATGTTTTAAAAAGATTTTTGTGTGTGATTAATTCAAATGGAGATTTTGAGTGTGTTTTCTTTTGTAATTCCTGGTGATACTCTTTTCAAATTTTTTTATAAATATTTAAGGGTTTGTCAAATTATATTGATGGTGCGATACTTGCATGGAAAACATTTTGTGGTGTGTAATGGTTCAAAATGTCAGTTAGGGTAGAAAATGTTGGTTTTGTGTGTATAAGTACCCTGTTTGGTATTTATGCATAAATGTGACATGTGACATGATCTTGGATATTAAACGTGGAAATGATGGTGTAAATAGTATCATGTATTCTGTAGTGCATAACATGGATTGTTTATGTGTTTCACAACTATTCAAAACATGAAACTTTTTTAGCACAAATTGGGAAGCATGGGTAGCTCGGAAAGTGGACTAGACTAGTGAGCTTGTGATATGATGGTGGCTTCGACACTATTTCAATTAGAAAGATTTACGACTACAATACTAACTAAAGATATTAATGATTGTGGTTCATCATTTTTAAGCCATGTTTGCTGAAGGGCGTAGATTCTAAGATATGTTTACTGAGGGACATCTTTTCTAAGCTTGGTATCATCAAGGCATGACAATCTAGGGACCCATGCTAGCTAAAAAATGTGAGGCATCATTCATATTTGGTGCTCATTGATTACATTATGTTTACAAGCATGATACTTTTCTTATCTTAAACGTAAGTGTTCATCTGTGCTATAATTTATGTGGTCATTAAAATGGTTTTCATTTAAATTAGTTTTTGTTAAAAAAATCATTAATTACTGTTCAAACATTTATTTCATTTTTATTTATTTAATGGGAAAATATATTCGTAATTTAATGGTTATGCATGGAATATTTTTATTTTGATGGAATCTTGTTGTGCCTTTATCTCACACCCTAAATAGACCTATGGGTGTTTGAAGTCCATGTTCATTGTGTATTCCAGTTTGATGCATCGTGCTAAGCGATGGTGTTTGATGGTCTTCTTGTGCATGTTGGTGTAGGTAGTTTCGGTATGTGTCTTCTTACGTTGCTTGGATGTTGGTAATTGAGTTTTTTTCTATGCCATTGAAGTCCCCTCTAGGTCTCTACGTTAATTTTGGACATTAAAGCTGCTAATGTTTTATGGTATGTTTGGTTGTTTTTTTTTCAATATTAGTTTATTTAGCTTGTTAGTGGTTGTTTATTTGTCACATGAGATAAATAATTCCCATGTATTGTTTTTGATACCCTGGCACTTGTGCCAGCCCATGGGGATCGGGGATTCCCTCCGGGATTTTCTGCGGACCTGGTCGGGTGTCAGATAGGATGGAGACCCAACTTGGTTCATGTCAAAATGGAAACTTAGTTGGCTTTCTCTATTGGATTATTTTCATTTGATATGGTGTGAGGGTAAAAAAAGGTAAGGGTTTCTGAACTCAACATTATAGCTACGAGAAAGCTACCTGGCTAGCATACCTCATGGAAGGACTTTAGTTACCAAGGTAAATTGAGGGTTGTTAGAGTCCTTGGTCCTTTTGGTTTATCATGTTCAAGGGAAATGAAAATGGAGTTTGTTCAAAGGTCCCATTGATAATGGAGGATTTGGAAATCCATGTGGAGGCAATGTCGCTATCGTTGAATACGCTCTTTGGTTGTGGGGTGATTGGCATATGGCCACCCACCATATGTCTCAGTCACCTACTAACACTAGTTTCCACATTCATCATTCCTCTTCTCTATGTTTTGGATTCCTGGGAATCTGGTTTTTATGTAAAATGTATTTGGTCTTGGAAAATGTTTTTAAATGAAGTGTTTAAAAAATAATATTATGTGTGTGGTTTGAGAAGTGTGGGTTGAATGTTTTTATTTTGGAAAATGGGAAGGTCTTGTTTCGATCATTGGGGTTCTCTTGGGAAACCACATGCTTGAGTGTTTTTGGAATGATAATGGTCAATTGAACGAGAGGATTATTGTCTGGATGGACAAGATGTGGGTTCCTGTGTGGCACAAGAACATGATTGTGAGAGGCCCTTGAGACACAATTGGTGTTTGTAAAACCCACATGCTTCATTTATTTTAAGAATGTTTTTTAAATTACAATTTGGTGTTTTAGTGACCACTAATTGTGTGGTGTGTCCTAGTACTTCAGAAGTTGTATGAAAGGCGTTTCAAGTGGAGAATCCTTTTTGACTAATTTTTTCAAGAGTTTGGATTATTATTTTTATGTTGGGGTGAAATCATGTGGTTAGTGGACACTTTTCAAAAGTTCTTTGAGAATCCTTTTTAGTGGTTTTCCCTACATGTTTAGTTTTTATTTGCATTTTTTTATGGAAAATAGACCATTTTGAGTGGTTCCATGGTTTTCCTACATGACTAGTGTATGGGACCTATAAAGTGTTGGCATGCGATTGAAGTGTGGGTATAGGGAATACATCGTTGGCCGACCCTTGAGTTGATTGAATGAATATCTTAATGAATTCAAGAATTGAACCAACCTATCATTTTTTACAATAAAGTAGATCCTCATATATCAGGAGGGTGATGTGAGAGGGGTTGAATGAATCTATGGTTTTCTTTAGTCACTATATAGTCTAGGGTGAAGTCTAAAAGGATAGGTGGGTTCAATTCCGAAATTCATGAAGCAGCTTGGATTTTTTGGTCTGGGATACTATTCTAAATGACCTTAGGTCCTTTGTGGATTCAATTAAGAAATGGTTTTTGTTGTGCCCCTAGTGTGTTAGACCTAGACACATGGGTCTGATATGGCTGATTGTTTGAATCATGTGTGGTTTAAGACTCAGTTTAATTTCCCGCTCTATGTTATGTTTCTCCAAAAAATGGACTTGTTCGGTGATGATATGAAATTTAGTATTCTCATATAGCATGATATGTGGTGATGCACACACATCATTTTAGCTTATGTGTGGGTAAATGGGCCGCAAGAGAGTAGTTGAATGTCTATGTGTGTTGATTTTGTTGGTGTTTTCTCAATTATGGTGCGGTAGCTAGTGGCAGTAAAAAAAAGGTAAGCTTTGTCGGTTTCTATAGTCTGACTACGAGGAAGGAGATGATTACATGTTATGAGCTCTAGCCATAGGTTCTAGAGTGAAGCTGGAAGGCAGTCAGGAAAAACCCAAGGTTGTGAAAGGTTTGGGTCTAATTCTGGTTCTTAGTGTAGAAGATAAAAATAGATTAATCCTCTAGCATTCTTATATTGTTTTAGTTTTTTATGTTTTGTGGAGAGTGGCGGGAGAGCCATATTACCACATGGGGGCCTATTTGAATGTAATGGTTATCACCTAGGTATGTTGAATCTATGTTATTCCGTTTTCTTACAAACTCAGTGGTTTTGTCTCACCTAGTGCAGGCACCAACTAAACCACCTGTATGGCGTCTGTTTGGGTAAATCATTCTCAAATATTAATAGTGGTCATCCATGGATGTGGAGGTTTGGATTTGTCTTTGATTGTGGTTTTGACACTACATTAGTTGGGCTTAGCCCTCCCTACCCCATGTGGTGGGGTGTTTGGTCATTGTTGAGAAATTTTTGAAGTTCAGATATCTTCCATCAGTTCCAATGGTGGGGAGTCCACTTGGGCCACCCCTTGTCTGTTTTTCTAGTCTCGTATCAGCTGTTGGAAGGTTTATAATGTTGGTGATCCCCTCACAGCATACCCATGTTGGAATTGAGTTCTGTTCTAAGAGATGACTTGTTGGTATGTGATAAATGTGTTATTTGGACATCGTTGGTCTTGTTTGATAATTCCAGTTAATCAGTGTGGTTTTTCTTTAATGGTTCTTATGGTGTTTCTTAAACATAGTAATGTTGAGCGAAGGGTGATAGTGGTGGGAGTGTGATAAATGAGGGGAAAATTTACTGTTCAATTGTTGATATAGTGGTCCTTGTAAAATAGTTAAGGGGACGACCCTACTCTATGGTGGAATTATGAGGAGGGTAGTTTGATGTGTGGTCATCATTATATTGGAATTTTTTCAAAAATAGCATTAAGGATTGAAAAAAGTTTTCATACAAGAAATGGTGCAAATTGGTGTGGGTTTTTACCGTAATATTATCAATGTAAACATGGGAAAACCTTGTAAATTTATTGGTAACCATGTGTGATATATTTTTGAAATTTTTTAAAAGTGTTTTTACTTAATTACACAAACAAAAACCCACATTACTTCTCCCTCTTAATGGATCTAAAACCACTAAATCTCTGAGTTAATTCTTTTTTATTTTCTATTTACGATCAAACTCTTTATTTTGTAATTTTCTATGTAATTCTATTTGTGGTCTATATCTTTTCACGTTCTCAACCTTTATTATGAATATAGAAAATTTTGATTTTATATTTTATAATTTATTTATTTAATATATATTTCATATAATTGTTAATTATTTTTTTCATACACCCCAGTTGTATGTTTAAAAAAATAAAGGATGGGTATGACATAATCAATTATTTAGATAAAATGAATATCTAGTGATATATTTTCAAAAGATGGATTTTGGAAATTAATGAAACTGACTTTTTACCATTCTATGGGATAAGATTTCATGTGTTCATTATGAGTGTCAAAAATGTATTATGTTGTTTTATGTGGTCATGAGACCAATTCTATTATCTATATATTTTATATCCTTGCAAATACATTGGTCTCGAGGGATGTGAACTATATTTGAGTATGTATTTTTCGGTGTTCCTCTATAGATAAAATATTTATTCATGGGTGAGAGTTCTTGTTATATTTTAATGTATTATTATGTGGGTTATTACAAATAAAGATGTCATTATAGTGGAAAGCAGGATTTCATTTTGACTTATACATACTAGTTGTTAATGTTTATTTATTTTATTTAAACTCTCTCTAGTTTTACATTGAATAGAAGATAAATTCATCTTGTTTTTGTGGATTTATTGGTATTTCTTGGGTATATCCTACTAATTCGATATACTATTCCTTACATAATAATTCAAGTTCTTATAAAGTCATTATTCCATATTATATAGGTAATAAGAGGGTGTCATACATGCTATTAGGATATTTTAATGATGTTTACTAGTTCAAAATAGGGATTTTGGTGGTTGATTTCATATCGACCATGGGTGTGAGCCATGTGGGCCCATAGCCATTCTGTTGGGTCCTTTAGTTTAGTATCTTATATTCATTGGGGAGTTTTGATTCTATTTATTATGTGTGGATGTATTATGTATTGGGGTTCTGTCATCTATTTATTTAGTAATCATATTTATGCCTTATCATGGAGAGTTATCCCGATGGTAGTATGTATATATTTGGGTACATTTCATCACATTAAAATAATAATCCTAAGAAATTTATTGAAACCATTGGTGTCTATGGAATGTAAATTAATGTACATTGAACCCAAGTCCTACCCAAGACAATGGGTCAATATAGGATGTTATATATATTATGAATATTTTTCATTGGTATATCTTCTCTTTTCATTGTCACTGGATTATATCCAAACATAATTACACTCATTGATACATATGAATCACCTCAAAATAGATCAAATGTGTAATCAATAAAGTTACGAAAATACATAATCATGACATTAATATTTTTTTAGTTTGTGATAATCGATGTAGAGAAACATTGAGAAATCGTTATTCCTAATAAAAAGGTCATGATCACCCCATGATAATGGCTTTTTTTATTCAACTACGAATATATATTACTTTGTGGATTCTCATTCAATTACCCAAAATATAATTGGGTAAACTCATTAATGAGTCATTGATATATGTATATAATAAGTTCAACTAAAAATGTAACCTCACGATATAAGTACATACTAGATAAGTCATCAATAAAAAAATTTAAAACATTCTATCACAATATGAATATATTCCATATTATTTTTTCCAAAAACAATTACGCTAAATATAATTCATAATTATGTTTCAAAAGCAATATTATGGAATTAATTTACCTAGGGAGTTTTTTGTGATCCTTTCATTGATGGATGGTCATTGATTGATTTAGAAACTATATTGATACATCATTATCTAAATGGTCTAAATGGGATCTATGATGAGGGAGTCAATTAGTACTACAAATCATGATACATTCCACTTATGGAATATTAATAATATATTCATGAATCATATTCAAACAATATTATATTAGGGTGTACATAAAAATCATTTTTTAAATCAATTCACATCAAGGAAGATACAATAATAATTAAATATGTATATATATGTATTGAGGATATGAATAAATATCTTAAATTAATTTTATAATTTTAATGAATTCATAGATATAGGATCAGCTATTATGACAATGTTATTTAATGTATAAATAGTTAATTCAGTTTCATAATATTTTTATAATAACAGACTAATACTAGAAAGTTTTTATCACTATCGTGCAATATTAAATAGATATGGTGATAGAATTATAATGAAAATCAAAGCTATAATTATAATAAATTCTGATACTATTTTATCATATTTCATTTAAGGTTCACCGAAAATCAAACAAGGTTTATCATTGGTTAGTCAAGGTTTTATTGACTTATTCATCATATTCTAATCTAGAAAAGTACCCAAACCTTTATCTTCTCCCAAAGGATGCCTCCATTACTCACACTTATTAATTTGGTTCTAAACTCCATGTTATAGACTCCAAAATTAAAAAAAACTCCTCCAACCTAATCACATAATATATATATTTAATTTACAACAATAATCAATATATTAAAAAATATATCACATCCCAAAATCATAAATTAAAAAATATTATAGAATAGTTACATAACCATCATATTTTATAACACTTTCAACATATCAAACATATAGTATTCTCACAAGAAACCCATTTTTTGAAATCATTCATATGGACTCTTTCAAAACTTTGAGAATATAAACATAAGAAAGGGGGAGATTTTATTCTCTATAACTGTATATATTATATATATGAAATATATATTATAAACAGGAAAAAGGTAAACATCTGGGATGGATAAAATATTCTTCATATATGGTTATAACATAATAGAATCATAAATAAATAAATAAATTATATATAAACAGTCATTGTAAGATGATTTTGTAATAACATAATAAATGAGATTTATGGAAAAATTAACACAAGTCAATGTATTTAATAAATGAAATCAAAACATAGGAATGAGAATGTATTTTATAACTATATATTTATTTTCATTTCATATGTCATGGAATATAGATAAGATCATTATAAAATATTATATAGTTCACCATTATCGATTTGGTTCACTCCCCGTTCTGATAGTCATAGTGGGTAGATGACACACCCATCATTTTTAAATTATTTATTTTATTATTTTATTTTAGTGTATGTCGACCAGGTTGAATCTCGAACTAAAATTTTGAGTTATAATTTAAAAATGCACATTTTATCCTTGACATCATTCAGCACAATGTGGTTGAAGCCGTGCGACCTCGCCCAGGTCCACGCACAAGTTCTTCTGGTGCATCGCATAGCATGTCTGATATCAAATTGATAAAAAACATTTAGCCTATAATAGAAAAATTAAATTAATAGATTAGTGAAATAAAAATAACAAAATAGAAGGAATGTGTGATAAGAGGAATAATTGAATTGTTTTAATATTATTATTATTGTTATTATTTGAAGATATTATTAATTATTATTTAGTATTATTATTATTAATATCATTGATGATAATGAAGTAATTTTATTTATTATTATTTCTCATATTTTAGTTTATTATTATTATTATTATTATTATTATTTTACCATTAGTTAAGCTTTATCTTATTATTATTATTATTTTCTCTTTGTGATAGGGTTTGGGTCACCCCACCAACTTTTCCCCTGGGGTCACTATTTTATTTCTATTTCATTCTCACAGTAATTTTTCTTGATCTTGTCTTTCTATTTAACCATTTGATATATCTTCAAATTAGTCATACACGTGATTTTATTATAAAAATTTCACAATCTAGTTTCATGGAACTCCCCACTGAATGAGGTTGGGGATGAGATATAGAATCATTCATCAATTTAAGGGCTATCTTTGCACTAAAAAACTCTATATACTTATCAAGTAAGGTGGTGATTTTAAATGATATGTATGAAGAGTTTTGGAGTGAATTGATGGTAATACTCTCTATGTTCCATGATTACTTCTTATTCCTATTGAATAAAATCAAATAAGTCTGTTTATTTTCTTCCTTTACCAAGCAGAATGTAACACCCTAGAATGATAAAAGGTTAAATAACTAAAATATATGACTCAATGCACCAAGGTGCACCTTCTTTGTTGGGAGCCTGTCTGATTAGAACTCCATAGTTAAGTGTGCTTGTCCTGAGGTAGTGATCAGGATGGGTGACCTTTTGGGATGTTTCCCAGGGTGTGTGTGAGTGAGGAAAAAGCACACTAGAAATGACATGTGCTGGTTTGTGGGGATATTCATTAGTTAGATGACTAGTGCAGGCACGTGGGTGGGCCCCCGGGTTGAGACCATGTGTCTGCGGGGCAACTGGTGGTACCTGGAGGGTCAAGACCCAATGACCATGTTATCGTGGGGTGTCTATGCAGTCACCGGGACCCAGTTGTTACATTTGGTATCATCGGTGGTACGCATCCTTAAGCATGATACACTGCCTGGGATGATAATTAGGGCCCACAATGAGGATGTTTTGCTCTAAAAGGGTGTGATTGTAACACCCCAGAATGGTAAAGGGATAAATAACTGAATAATATGTCTCATGTCAAAAATGTTCACCTTCCTTGTCGGGTGCCTGTCTGATTAGAACTCCACAGTTAAGTGTGTTTGTTATGGAGTAGTGATCAGGATGGGTAACCTTCTGGAAAGTATCCCAGGGTGTGTTTGAGTGAGGAAAAAGAACAATTGAAAGGACATGTGTTGGCTTGTGGTGATAGTCATTAGTCAGATGACCCGTGCAGGCACGTGGGTGGGCCCCCGGGTTGGGAACATGTGTCTCTGGGGAAACTGGTGGTACCTGGCGGGTCAGGACCCGATGACCATGTTGTAGTGGGGTGTCTATGCTATCACCGGGACCCAGTTGTTACATTTTGTATCATAGGTGGTACACATCATTAAGTGTGATACACTAACTGGGATGATAAGTAGGGCCCACAACGAGGATGTTGTGCTCTAAAAGGGCATGATTGTAACACCCCAGAATGATAAAGGGATAAATAACTGAATGATATGACTCATGTCAACAAGGTGAACCTTTCTTGTCGGGAGCCTATCCGATTAGAACTCCACAGTTAATTATGCTTGTCCTGGAGTAGTGATCAGGATTGGTGACCTTCTGGAAAGTATCTCAGGGTGTGTTTGAGTGATGAAAAAGGACATGTGTTGGCTTGTGGGGATAGTCATTAGTCAGATGACCCGTGCAGGCACGTGGGTGGGTCACCGGGTTGGGACAATGTGTCTCTGGGGCAACTAGTGGTACCTGGAGGGCTAGGACCTGATGACCATGTTATGGTGGGGTGGTTGTGTTTTCACTAGGACGCAATTGTCACATATTTATCATGACCCGTCCCCCGGGGCACATGCCTTGACTACCCCAAGCCCGCATTCCATATGCCAGGGGATGGAGACTAGCACCAAAGGTGTAAATCCCTAAACTGGGAAGGCATTGCCTTTATAACAATAAAAAAACACAATAGAGTACACAACTGGTAAGAAATGTGTTGTCTTGTGGAGATAGTCATTAGTCAGCTGACCTGTGCACGCACGTGGGTGGGCACCCGGTTTGGGACCATGTGTCTGTGGGGAAACTGGTGGTACCTGGTGGGTTAGAACCCGACGACCATGTTATGGTGGGGTGGTTGGGCTGTCACTGGGACCCAGTTGATACATATTTATCATGACCCATCCCCAGGGGCCCGTGCCGTGACTACCCCATTCCCGCCTTCCATAGGCAAGGGGTTGGCGACTAGCACCAAAGGTGTAAATCCCTAAACTGGGAAGTCATTGCCTTTATAACAGTAAACAAACACAACAGAGTACAAAACATGAAGGACATGTGTTGGCTTGTGGGGATAGTCATTAGTCAGATGACCGGTGCAGGCATGTGGGTGGGCCCCGGGTTGGGACCATGTGTCTGTGGGGAAACCGGTGGTATCTGGTAGGCCAAGACCCGACTACCATGTTATGTCGGGGTGTCTGTGATATCACTGGGACCTAGTTTTTATATTTGGTATCAGAGGTGGTACCCAGCCTTAAGTGCGATGCACTGTCTGGGTTGAGATGTAGTGCCCAAAATGAGGGCATTGTGCTCTAAAGTGGGGTGATTGTACCACACCAGAACGATAAATGGTGAAATAACAAAATGATATGACACATGTAAACAAGGTTTATCTTCCTTTTCGAGATACTATCTAATTAGAACTCCACAGTTATGTGTGCTTTCCCAGGAGTAGTGATCCAGATGGGTGACCTTCTGAAATGTTTCCCAGGGTGTGTGTGAGTTAGGAAAAAGAACACTAGAAAGGACACGTGTTGGATTGTGTGGATAGACATTAATTAGATGACCCATGCAGGCATGTGGGTGGGCCCCCGGGTTGGGACCATGTGTCTGTGGGGAAACCGGTGGTACCTGGCTGGCCAGGACCCGACAACCATGTTATGGCAGGGTGTATGTGCTGTCACCAGGACTAAGTAGTTACATTTGGTATTAGAGGTGGTACCTAGCATTAAGTGTGATGCACTATCTAGGTTGTGATGTAGGGCCCAAAACGAGGATGTTTTTCTCTAAAGGGGGTGATTTTAACACCCCATAATTATAAAGGGTTAAATAAAAACTGATATGACTCATGTCAATAAGGTGCACCTTCCTTGTCGGGAGGCTGTCTGATTAGAACTCCACGGTTATGTGTTATTGGCCTAGATTAGTGATCAGGATGGGCGACCTCCTGGAAAGTTTCATAGGGTGTGTGTGAGTGAGGACAAAGCACACTATAAAGGACATGTGTTGGCTTTTGGGGATAGTCATTAGTCAGATGACCCGTTCTGGCACGTCGGTGGGCCCCCGGGTTGTGACCATGTGTCTGCGGGGAAACTGTTGGTACTTGGCAGGCCAGGACCCGATGACCATGTTATAGTGTGTGTGAGTGAGGAAAAATCACACTAGGAAGGACATGTGTTGGCTTGTGGGGATAATCATTAGTCAGATGACCCGTGCAGGCATGTGGGTGGGCCCCGGGTTGGGACCATGTGTCTGCGGGGCAACTGATGGTACCAGGCGGGCCAGGACCCAACGACCATGATATGGTGGGGTGCATGTGCTGCCATCGGGACCCATTTGTTACATATTTATTATGACCCGTCCCCCAGGGCCCGTGCCGTGACTACCCCAAGCCCGCCTTCCATAGGCCCGGTGCTGGCGACTAGCACCAAAGGTGTAAATCCCTAAACTGGGAAGGAATTTCCATTATAATAGTAAACAAACACAATAGAGTACACAACTGGAAGTACATGTGTTGGCTTGTGGGGATAGTCATTAGTCAGATGACCCGTTCAGGCACGTGGGTGGGCCCCTGGGTTGGGACCATGTGTCTGCGGGGCAACTGGTGGTACCTGGCAGGTCAGGACCCGACGACCATGTTATGGAGGGGTGTTTGTGATATCCACATGACCTAGTTGTTACATTTGGTATCAGAGGTGGTACCTTGCCTTAAGTGTGATGCACTGTCTGAGTTGAGATATAGGGCCCATAATGAGGTTGTTTTGATCTAAAGTTGGGTGATTGTAACACCCTAGAATGATAAAGGGTTAAATAACTAAATGATATGACTCATGTAAAAAATGTTCATCTTCCTTGTCGGGAGCATATATGATTATAACTCCACAGTTAAGTGTGCTTGGCCTGGAGTAGTGATCAGGACGGGTGACCTTCTGAAAAGTTTCCCAGTATGTGTTTGAGTGAGGATAAATCACCTTATAAAAGACATGTGTTGGCTTGTGTGGATAGTCATTAGTCAGATGACCCGTGCAGGAACATGGGTGGGCCCCCGGGTAGGGGCCATGTGTCTGCGGGGAAACTGGTGGTACCTAGTTGGCCAAGACTCGATGACCATGTTATGGAAGGGTGTATGTGTTGTCACCATGTTCTAGTTGTTACATTTTGTATTAGAGGTGGTACCAAGCATTAAGTGTGATGGACTATCTGGGAGGAGATTTGGGGCCCGCAATGAAGACATTTTACTCTAAAGGGGGGTGATTTTAACACCCCAGAATGATAAAAGGTTAAATAACTAAATGATATGAATAATGTCAACAAGGTGCACCTTCCTTGTCGGGAGCTTGTCTGATTAAAACTCCACATTTATGTGTGATTGTCCTCAAGTAGTGATCATGATGGGTGAACTTCTAAAAAGTTTCCCAAGGTGTGTGTGAGTATAAGGCCCCAGCCTTAAACCTTACTTAATCTTGAGTTATTACAAGATTACACATTGAGGATCTTTTCAGGTTTAGAGTTTTAGAGAATTAGATCATGAAACTTGCATTAGATTCCACATTTAAACAAAGTGGTTACATAAAACACAGTATTCATTCTTCCCATCACGGAAACATATTTAAAATATAACACGGATTCTTTCTTGACACATCCTTGACACTATCATCACATCATGTACCTTTCCCTTGACCTGTGAAAAAAATTTCAAAAACTTGGGATGAGCATAAAAAGCTCAGTAAGGGTTACAAAAAATATGGAAAGGAAACATGAGTTCATATATACATGAGAATGAAATCATACTTTACCCATAAAACATAGTCATTTTAACATACCTCATCAAACCATGAATAAATCATAGAAAACATAAGACATAAAGGTAACTTGAGGCATTCATAACATTCTTACGTAGGGAGTAACCCTCTTGGTTATGTTTGGAATACCCATCACAGTATATTCCCTAAATCTCTTCGGAGAAACCTTAACGTTTCACTCCTTCGCGTTACCCAATGCATTGGAGAGCTATATCGGGCTCACCCGCCCTTAGTTTATCACGGAACCACCCGTTCTTCATAACAATGCCCAAGAACCATAACATAATCGTATCACATAAACATGAATAAAGGAAACATAACATTTCCACATTTCAATCACAATATATCATTTTAGGATATTGAAATAATGAATCCATTCAAAAAGAAACCATTTCCAAAACCATTTAAAACATTTAATAAAGAGATTTTTGAATCAAAGTGTCCCATACCACCTTGAAGCTTTTAACATTTTAAACCATTAATATCCATATAAATAAATCCTTAAAACCACTTTGAAAACATGGATATTAAAAAGAACAAATAATTAAAACATTTAAAACGATATTTTGGTTAAAGGGGTTTTACCAAAATTAGAGACACTTGAATACAATAATCGAGGAATAACATTTAGTCAGAACTTTATAATATCATGAGAATAAAAGGATTCATGATATAATACTCCAAAGGACAGTATATACACCATATAAGAGTGAATTGGTGCATAACAACAATGAACCCTCAATAGAAATGTCAAATGTGATGAAATCCCTTATAAAGAAGGTATCCTTAAATTAAGGACAAATAAATCTCAAAAAATATGTGTGACAAATATATATACACCCAATATAAGTGGATATTAAGTGTAAAACAATAAAAGGTCATTCACACATATTCAATGGATGACATATTCAATGACTACTAGTTGAACCCAAAGAAATCGAAATTGGGTAAAAAAGTTCCCTTGACAGCCTAACGGCATCACATCAAAATGAGTTGATGAGAGATAAAAAGAGTATCTCATCACTTGGACATAAAATTTACATCAATAAGGATATATGAGAACATATCCCAACGTAAAAATATGTAAATTAAAAGACCCAACAAAATAAGTCTTTTAAAAAAGAGGAGGGTGAAAGGTTCCCTTACCGACTTGGGTATCTTTCAAAACATACACCCCATGAAAGAAGGACAATAGATAATTGATGTAAATACTCATAAACGAAAGTATATTACAAAAAGAGTATAATAATGGGCAGTACATACACCACTCAATGGAATTTGTGGCAAATGTAGCATAAATCTCACGGGAATAAAAGTGAGATGAAAAATCCCTTATGAACTCTCGGCAGCCTAACGACGCCACAAAAAACTTCCGAATATGGATTGATGAGATAAAATAGGGTATCTCATCACATTACAATAAAATGTACAGAAAGAGGAATATAAAATAACATCCCCCAAAATTACAAAGAGGAGCTTAAAAGAAGTGACATAAAGGAGAGTACTTAAAAAGAAAGAGAGGTTAGATCTCTTACAAAAGTTCGGCAGCCTAACGGCGCCACTCAAAACGTCCAAAATGGATTGATGAGAGGGAATAGGGTCTCTCATCACATTAACACAAAAATTAAAGTAGTAGTAATATAAAAGAACATCCCAATCATAAGAAATATGAGCTTAAAAGAAATGACATAAAAGAGTGTACTTAAAAGAAAGAGAGTTGTAGGATCCCTTACCTCGGGTCCGACTTGACTCGATCGTTCTTTAATCTCCTGAATAATAAACTTGAGTTAATTTATACTTGATTAAGAACCTTTTTCAAGCTTATTATTCCTTTTATATCACTTATTTCATTGTTATAAACACTATGTAATCATTAAGTTAATAATTATTGTTTTGTCGATATTTGGTTCTTAAGTCGAAAGTGGACTTCTTACAATTACATGTTGTTCGTGTGGCCAAATGTTTATTATATCCAGAATTGTATTCATTATGTAGATATCATATATGTCATATATATCCAGTACATGCATTCATTTATAACATTACATAACCATTTAGAGGTAAGAAATGAAATGCACCGTTCATGGAGACGGTAAGCTGTACGTACGCATGAATGCTACTTTCATTTCTATTTCGTATTTTATAGAATGGAATAATAATTATATATAGTTATATTATAATTCCAGTATAATATCATATATAATATCATATTTACATCCTTTATACATCCCACATATGGTATTTAACGAATCAAATAACTTTGAGGGGGCGGTAGTCCGCACTTCCTTAAATGAAGATATCGCGTATACCCATAATGGAAGCCATAAAGGTAAGACAAAAATAAAAAATACTGAAGAATAAATAAAACATAAACAAATTATATATCATATATAAAAATAGTTACATCATAATGGCCACCATTGAAGGTGTTAAATGAGTATTGAACAATCATCGTTTCGGGAGGCAGAATTTCACCATCCACGGAAACCGTATGTTCTTTAACCATTTGATGTAGTTGTGTGAGAGTGTAGCTCGAATAAATCTTATAACAACATACTAGTATATTGAAGATACTGGTTTTGTTACAAAAGAAGTAAATAAAAAGAGTTTAGGTGGTTGGAGAAGCAAAATAAAACAAATGAACATGAGAGAATGAATTAGCTTTAAAAGTGTAACTCCTTTTGATTTGAGCATAAAGGCTTCCTTTGAAAGGATTATGCCCAAATGGAATCCTATAGGATGAGGAGAGGGATGTGGAGAGAGTAAATGGGCAGGGGGTTGGCCGAGCCAAAGGCTTTAGGTGTGTGTTAAATGAGGAAGAGGTGGGGGCCTTTTATAAGAGGAGAGGAGGGGTACTTTTGGAAAGTAAAGAAATATTACTTTATTTGAAAATGTGTTTCGGTTTCAAAAGGTCCCACATTGATATAATTCGTGGATAAGGTGATAAGGCTTCTAAATACACTCATACAATAAGTTTTGGACATGTTTAGTTCATAGATTTTACATTATCCTTCCATTTTATTTAAATCGTCAAATAATGATGTCATCACTGCATCATTATTATGTCATAAATAATTTAATTTATTTAATCACTAAAAATTATAAGAAAAATACTATGATGTAGGAAATATTTTTATCTTTCCAATGAATATTTATAATAAAAAATAAGACTTGTATAACCCCACTTAAAAATTTATTTAGTAAAACATATCATGTTTGTGTCAATTTTACTTTTACATTAAATAAAATGTTATTTATGTCATCTCCCAACCAAAGTGGATCCATGGGGTCCCCAAGTTGACCCATGGCTTGTCTTGGTCGGCCATGATACAACCAATAGGTGTAGTACAAGTTTCATGGTGTTTTCACATTCTTATAATATCATTTTTACCTTAAACTACACTAATTACCTCTAATCGCGATTAAAAACTTAATAAGTTACTATTCACCAAAAAATTATTTTAATCTCATTGAACCACATTTTACTTCTTAATGACAACCATGTATGTCGGATTTTTGAAAATCAAAACACAATTATGGCAAAATTTCATTTAAAAGGAAAATCAGTTTTTATAAGTACCACTTAGTGGTTTCACTATTCATCAAAAATTGAAGTTTTTCAGAAAAATCTCAAAAATTCATTCTAAGCTATATTTGATATTCTGAATTCAAAAATGAAGTCCGTTTTACAAAATTCAAAACATATAAGTCACATTATTTAATTTAATAATTAATTCCCGCTGTCATGACAAATAGCGTGTTTTATGAAACAATAAGTATCAAAAGATTGACACTAGTTTAAGTCTGATTTCAAAGTGAAATTGATTCCAACGACCACTATTGGATTTAATGGTAAAAATATTTTCTAATTTCACTTTAAAAAAAATTAAAAATATAATCTAATCATTTAAATAAATTAGATTAAAAAGTGGATTTGAATTAAAATACAACATTTTACACTATTCATTAAAAAATTGAACTTTATCGGAAAGATACCAAAAATTTACACAAAGTAAATTTTGATGTCCCGATTCTTAATAAGAGTTTTATTTGGTCCAAAAGAATGTTTAAGAGTGAACAATACTATATTTAATGAAGGTTCTCCATCAAAAGGTGATAAGTGAACCTTTAGTGAAAACTAGGGCATATACGCCTAAAATTGAATTCTTTCCGTATTTTAAGCCTTTATCTTTTATTGTATAAATGTTGAAATATTTAAGAACATATATAATCTTATTTTAGTTATTTCTATCCATTACCGCCATTACAACGGCTACATGTTAACTACCGTTTAAAATAATATTATTTTATTATTAGAGTGCAACGTAAGATTCCCAAGAAACTCGTTGTTGCGTGTTGGGTACGCCTTCGAGCATAGCGTCCCCTTTAAAGTCATATTAATATTTTATTCACAAATATGGATAAATATGAAAATGTCATATTCTTTATTTACCTGGGGTGTTACATCCTTCCCTCCTTTTGGGAATTGCGTCCTCGCAATTTTAAAATTGCGCATGGAAACATCCTTGAACGTCCCACATCGGAACAAGAGTCGGTAAAAAAATCACTTTAAAATAAAGAAAGACAAGCACAGAGGTCACCCGAGTTAACCCATACTAGGATTCCAAGTATGAAAATATGGACATGGAGGAGAAAACATAGAGTCATGTTCTGATGGAGAGTGATAGAAAACATGTTTAGGAGAAAGTTAACAGTAAGAAAATCACAAACTTGTGATGGGTTAAACAGTGTTGGGTTCCTCAGTAGGAAAAGTTAATAGACAACATTTTTGTATTAAGTTACTTTTTATTGAGGAATTTATTCATAAGGAAGCATAATAACTTATCATGTTGACTTTCAACTTTTACTAGATTCCTTAGTCAAACTCATATTTTTTCCAAAAGACGAGTATTTAGGGAGACTTTTTCGTATTAAGAGTACTATAATCAACTTCTAGAGAATCACCTAATCCCCAAAAGAGAACTATATACATCCCATGTATTTAGGCTTTAACCAAAACCAAAACCAAAAAGGTTAGAACAAGATCAGATAAACCAGAAAAGGATAACCCCTTATAAAAAGAAAATCTATTCTTAATCTCCAAAATTTGTCCAACAAAACCCAAAGTTCAACGAGGACCATCCGATAATCAATTTGTCCATAAAATTCTTCAAAGTAAACCAATATAATATTGAAACCCAAATATTTGAAGGATTTAGTCACATAGTCTTCCAAGTTAAATCGTAACATTTATCTCCAAACAACATCAGTTGCTCCTAAAGTCTCACATTGAAAAGTAATTATCCTAATCACATATCCTCCAAAATCAACTTACTCTTAATTCATAAAATCATATAACTAAAAAGAATCATTCAAACTAACCAGGGACTTCACGTAGTCCAGTGGTAGGCGATAAATACCAGTCGCACTTTGGTTGTGGGTTCGATTCCCACAGCATTGTCCGACTCGACGAGTTGTCACACGGTCTGCGTGTTGTCCTTTTTCCAAAACTATATAATTCTCAAATAATTACCCAAAAAGGGATAAAATCATCAAAAATAACCATAACATAATTTAACCTCAATTTTATCTCATGCCTTTCACTTCAATCATAACATGTGGTAACCCATAATTACCTCAAAAGTAAGGATCATATAAACCCAAATGGTTCTTTATAACTATGTCCACAAAAGAAAAGATAACTATTACTTGAATAAAATTTTCCTATATTAAACATCAGGGTTACACATAATATAAAAAGTCTTCTAATGTAACCCCATCATCAAAAGAGACTTAATACTCTTAAGAATTTCACCCTAACTCTTGAAGCCCTTATATGTTGACATCTTACTCATTCAACATTCTTCATGATCCATTATCCATTCCTTTCCAACTTATTCTGAAATACCTCTTTCCTACAAACAAAATCATGAATCATATCCTAAGATTCCAAAATAAGAAAACAATAGTCATGAAATAGTACATACCTTTGATTGGTCATTGTCAGTTTCTTCATCCTCAATCGGAATGGCATTAGGTATTGGTAAACGAATATTGGTACGCTCTTGGTGACCCCATTCACGAAACTTCTTCATAGGACATGTGTTTGCATAATGACCATGCACACCACATTTAAAACATTCAATTGATCCCTCAGAAAGAACTTCTTTCCCTTTCCTCGAGTCAACTGGATGCTTCCTTTTTCCATGGAAGGTTCTTGCTTTATGACCTTCATTTCCACATCTATAGCATATTTATGTCCCTTTGAAACATTTTCCTAGGTGTTTCTTTCCACATCTTTGACACATAGGTTTTTGAACACACTTACCTTTATGATTATTACCTGTACTTCCGTAGGGATTTGTTTCTTGAATATATGATGCCTTAGAGAAATATCTAAGGTTTAGGTGGTCAATCATGACTCCAGATAGTTGGTTGAGGATAATCAAAAGAGTTCTCATTGCAGCTCCCATATCATTCAGTTGCTTTCTCAAAAAACTGTCACAGTTTCCTTCACATCCACTGTTACTTTGGTGCCTGCTAGATCTAGCCATTTACTAAAACCAAAAAGGTCAGTGTGAGTATTTCAAAAAAAACCATCATGTACTAATGAGTAAGATAAACACTAAGATATACTTACTCATTCACTTTATCTAAAACTAGGACTCTTTCTGAAATCCTAACCATTATGGTAATGCCACTTATGCTTAAAGAATACCCTAACCTCTATAGTTATCTAAACCGACCTCTGATACCAACTATAAGGCCCCAGCCTTAAACCTTACTTAATCTTGAGTTATTACAAGATTACACATTGATGATCTTTTCAGGTTTAGAGTTTTATAGAATTAGATCATGAAAATTGCATTACATTCCACATTTAAACAAAGTGGTTACATAAAAGACAGTATTCATTCTTCCCATCACGGAAACATATTTAAAATATAACACGGATTCTTTCTTGACACATCTTTGACACTATCATCACATCATGTACCTTTCCCTTGACCTGTGAAAAACAATTCAAAAACTTGGGATGAGCATAAAAAGCTCAGTAAGGGTTACAAAAAATATGGAAAGGAAACATGAGTTCATATATACATGAGAATGAAATCATACTTTACCCATAAAACATAGGCACATTAACATACCTCATCAAACCATGAATAAATCATAGAAAACATAAGACATAAAGGTAACTTGAGGCATTCATAACATTCTTACGTAGGGAGTAACCCTCTTGGTTACGTTTGGAATACCCATCACAGTATATTCCCTAAATCTCTTCAGAGAAACCTTAACGTTTCACTCCTTCGCGTTACCCAATGCATTGGAGAGCTATATTGGGCTCACCCGCCCTTAGTTTATCACGGAACCACCCGTTCTTCATAACAATGCCCAAGAACCATAACATAATCGTATCACATAAACATGAATAAAGGAAACATAACATTTCCACATTTCAATCACAATATAACATTTTAGGATATTGAAATAATGAATCCATTCAAAAAGAAACCATTTCCAAAACCATTTAAAACATTTAATAAAGAGATTTTTGAATCAAAGTGTCCCATACCACCTTGAAGCTTTTAACATTTTAAACCATTAATATCCATATAAATAAATCCTTAAAACCATTTTGAAAACATGGATATTAATAAGAACAAATAATTAAAACATTTAAAACGATATTTTGGTTAAAGGGGTTTTACCAAAATTAGAGACACTTGAATACAATAATCGAGGAATAACATTTAGTCAGAACTTTATAATATCATGAGAATAAAAGGATTCATGATATAATACTCCAAAGGACAGTATATACACCATATAAGAGTGAATTGGTGCATAACAACAATGAACCCTCAATAGAAATGTCAAATGTGATGAAATCCCTTATAAAGAAGGTATCCTTAAATTATGGACAAATAAATCTCAAAAAATATGTGTGAAAAATATATATACACACAATATAAGTGGATATTAAGTGTAAAACAATAAAAGTTCATTCACACATATTCAATGGATGACATATTCAATGACTACAAGTTGAACCCAAAGAAATCGAAATTGGGTAAAAAAGTTCCCTTGACAGCCTAACGGCATCACATCAAAATGAGTTGATGAGAGATAAAAAGTGTATCTCATCACTTGGACATAAACTTTACATCAATAAGGATATATGAGAACATATCCCAACATAAAAATATGTAAATTAAAAGACCCAACAAAAGAAGTATTTTAAAAAAGAGGAGGGTGAAAGGTTCCCTTACCGACTTGGGTATCTTTCAAAACATACACCCCATGAAAGAAGGACAATAGATCATTGATGTAAATACTCATAAACGAAATTATATTACACAAAGAGTATAATAATGGGCAGTACATACACCACTCAAGGGAATTTGTGGAAAATGTAGCATAAATCTCACGGGAATAAAAGTGAGATGAAAAATCCCTTACGAACTCTCGGTAGCCTAACGACGCCACATAAAACTTCTGAATATGGATTGATGAGATAAAATAGGGTATCTCATCACATTAAAATAAAATGTACAGAAAGAGTAATATAAAAGAACATCCCCCAACATTACAAAGAGGAGCTTAAAAGAAGTGACATAAAGGAGAGTACTTAAAAAGAAAGAGAGGTTAGATCTCTTACGAAAGTTCGGCAGCCTAACGGCACCACTCAAAACTTCCAAAATGGATTGATGAGAGGGAATAGGGTATCTCATCACATTAACACAAAAATTTAAGTAGGAGTAATATAAAAGAACATCCCAATCATAAGAAATATGAGCTTAAAAGAAATGACATAAAAGAGTGTACTTAAAAGAAAGAGAGTTGTAGGATCCCTTACCTCGGGTCCGACTTGACTCGATCGTTCTTTAATCTCCGGAATAATAAACTTGAGTTAATTTCTACTTGATTAAGAAAATTTTTCAAGCTTATTATTCCTTTTATATCACTTATTTCCTTGTTATAAACACTATGTAATCATTAAGTTAATAATTATTGTTTTCTCGATATTTGGTTCTTAAGTCGAAAGTGGACTTCTTACAATTACATGTTGTTCGTGTGGCCAAATGTTTATTATATCCAGAATTGTATTAATTATGTAGATATCATATATTTCATATATATCCAGTACATGCATGCATTTATAACATTACATAACCATTTAGAGGTAAGAAATGAAATGCACCGTTCATGGAGACGGTAAGCCGTACGTACGCATGAACGCTACTTTCATTTCTATTTCGTATTTTATAGAATGGAATAATAATTATATAAAGGTATATTATAATTCCAGTATAATATCATATATAATATCATATTTCCATCCTTTATACATCCCACATATGGTATTTAACGAATCAAATCACTTTGAGGGGGCGGTAGTCCGCACTTCCTTAAATGAAGATATCGCGTATACCCATAATGGAAGCCATAAAGGTAAGACAAAAATTAAAAATACAGAAGAATAAATAAAACATAAACAAATTATATATCATATATAAAAATAGTGACATCATAATGGCCACCTTTGAAGGTGTTAAATGAGTATTGAACAATCATCGTTTCGGGAGGCAGAATTTCACCATCCATGGAAACTGTATGTTCTTTAACCATTTGATGTAGTTGTGTGAGAGTTTAGCTCGAATAAATCTTATAACAACATCCTAGTATATTGAAGATACTGGTGTTGTTACAAAAGAAGTAAATAAAAAGAGTTTAGGGGGTTGGAGAAGCAAAATAAAACAAATGAACATGAGAGAATGAATTACCTTTAAAAGTGTAACTCCTTTTGATTTGAGCCTAAAGGCTTCCTTTGAAAGGATTCTGCCCAAAGGAAATCCTATAGGATGAGGAGAGGGATGTGGAGAGAGTAAATGGGCAGGGGGTTGGCCGAGCCAAAGGCTTTAGGTGTGTGTTAAATGAGGTAGAGGTGGGGGCCTTTTATAAGAGGAGAGGAGGGGTACTTTTGGAAAGTAAAGAAATATTACTTTATTTGAAAATGTGTTTCGGTTTCAAAAGGTCCCACATTGATATAATTCTTGTATAAGGTGATAAGTCTTCTAAATACACTCATCCAATAAGTTTTGGACATGTGTAGTTCATAGATTTTACATTATCCTTCCATTTTATTTAAATCGTCAAATAATGATGTCATCACTGCATCATTATTATGTCATAAATAATTTAATTTATTTAATGTCTAAAAATTATAATAAAAACACTATGATGTATTAAATCTTTTTATCTTTCCAATGAATATTTATAATCAAAAATAGGACTTGTATAACCCCACTTAAAAATTGTTTTAGTAAAACATATCATGTTTGTGTCAATTTTACTTTTACATTAAATAAAATGTTATTTATGTCATTTCCCAACCAAAGTGGATCCATGGGGTCCCCAAGTTGACCCATGGCTTGTCTTGGTCGGCCATGATACAACCAATAGGTTTATGACAAGTGTCATGGTGTTTTCACATTCTTATAATATGATTTTTACCTTAAACTACACTAATTACCTCTAATCGCGATTAAAAACTTAATAAGTTACTATTCACCAAAAAATTATTTTAATCTCATTGAACTAAATTTTACTTCTTAATGACAACCATGTATGTCGGATTTTTGAAAATCAAAACACAATGATGGCAAAATTTCTTTTAAACGGAAAATCAGTTTTTATAAGTACCACTTAGTGGTTTCACTATTCATCAAAAATTGAAGTTTTTCAGAAAAATCCCAAAAATTCACCCTAAGCTATATTTGATATTCTGAATTAAAAAATGAAGTCCGTTTTACAAAATTCAAAAAATATAAGTCACATTAATTAATTTAATAATTAATTCCCGCTGTCATGACAAATAGCGTGTTTTATGAAACAATAAGTATCAAAAGATTGACACTAGTTTAAGTCTGATTTCAAAGTGAAATTGATTCCAACGACCGCTATTGGATTTAATGGTAAAAATATTTTCTAATTTCACTTTAAAAACAATTCAAAATATAATCTAATCATATAAATAAATTAGATTAAAAAGTAGTTGTGAATTAAAATACAACATTTTACACTATTCATTAAAAAAATGAACTTTATCGGAAAGATACCAAAAATTTACAAAAAGTAAATTTTGATGTCCCGATTCTTAATAAGAGTTTTATTTGGTCCAAAAGAATGTTTAAGAGTGAACAAAACTATATTTAATGACGGTTCTCCATCAAAAGGTGATAAGTGAACCTTTAGTGAAAACTAGGGCATATACGCCTAAAATTGAATTCTTTCCATATTTTAATCCTTTATCTTTTATTGTATAAATGTTAAAATATTTAAGAACATATATAATCTTATTTTAGTTATTTCTATCCATTACTGCCATTACAACGGCTACATGTTAACTACCGTTTAAAATAATATTATTTTATTATTAGAGTGCAACGTAAGATTCCCTAGAAACTCGTTGTTGCATGTTGGGTACGCCATCAAGCATAGCGTCCCCTTTAAAGTCATATTAATATTTTATTCACAAATATGGATAAATATGAAAATTTCATATACTTTATTTACCTGGGGTGTTACAGTGAGTGAGGACAAAGCACACTGGAATGGAAATGTGTTGGATTGTGGGGATAGTCATTAGTCAGATGACTCGTGATGGCACGTGGGATGGCCCCCGGGTTGTGACCATGTGTCTGCGGGAAAACTGGTTGTACCTAACGGGCCAGGACCCGACGACCAAGCTATGGTGTGTGTGAGTGAGGAAAAATAACAATGGAAAGGACATGTGTTGGCTTGTGTGGATAGTCATTAGTCAGAAGAACCGTGCAAGCACGTGGGTGGGCCCCCGGGTTGGAACCATGTGTCTTCTGGGCAACTGGTGGTACCTGGCGGGCTAGGACCTGACGACCATGTTATGGTGGGGTTTTTGTGTAGTTACTAGGACCCATTTATTACATATTTATCATGACCCATCCCCCGGGGCCCGTGCAATGACTACCCCAAGCCCGCTATCCATAGGTCAGGGGCTGTCGACTAGTCCCAAAGGTCTAAATCCCTAAACTGGGAAGGCATTACCTTTATAACAGTAAACAAACACAATAGAGTACACAACTGGAAGGACATGTGTTGTCTTGTGGGGATAATTATTAGTTAGATGACTCATGCAGGCATGTGGGTGGGCCCCCGGGTTGGGACCATGTGTCTGCGGGGCAACTGGTGGTACCTGGCAGGCCAGGACCTGACAAACATGTTATGGAGGGGTGTCTGTGATATCCTCGGGACCTAGTTGTTAAATTTTGTATCAGAGGTGGTACCCAGCCTTAAGTGTGATGCATTTTCTCGGTTGAGATGTAGGTCCCAAAATGAGGACGTTGTGCTCTAAAGGAGGGTGATTGTAACACCCTAGAATGATAAAGGGTTAAATAAAAAAATGATATGAATCATGTAAACAAGGTGTACCTTCTTTGTCAGGAGACTATTTCATTATAACTCCACAGTAAAGTGTTATTGTCCTGGAGTAGTGATCGGGATGGGTTACCTTCTGAAATTTTTCCCAGGGTGTGTGTGAGTGAAGACATAGCACACTGGAAAGGACATGTGTTGGATTGTGTAGATAGTCATTAGTCAGATGACCCGTGCAGGCATGTGGGTGGGCCCCGGGTTGGGTCCATGTGCCTGTGGGGAACCTGGTGGTATGTGGCAGGCCAGGACCCAACGACCATGTTATGGCGGGATTTATGTGATTTCACCAGGACCCAGTTGTTACATTTGGTATTAGAGGTGGTACCCAACCTTAAGTGTGATGCACTATCTGGGGTGAGATGTAGGGCCCACAACGGGGACATTGTGCTATAACAGGGGGTGATTTTAACACCCCTGAATGATAAAGGGTTAAATAACTAAATGATATGACTCATGTCAACATGGTGCTCCTTCCTTGTCAGGAGCTTGTCTGATTAGAACTCCACAGTTTTGTGTGCTTGGCCTGGAGTAGTGATCAGGATGGGTGGCCTTCTAGAATGTTTCCCAGGGTGTGTGTGAGTGAGGACAAAGCACACTAGAAAATACATGTGTTGGATTTTGGGGATAGTCATTATTCAGATGACCCGTGCAGACATGTGGGTGGTCCCCTAGGTTGGGACCATGTGTCTGTGGGGAAACCGGTGGTACCTGGCGGGCCAGGACCCGACCACCATGTTATAGTTGGGTGTTTGTGCAGTCACCGGGACCTAGTTGTTACATATTTATCATGACTTGTGCCCCGGGGCCCGTGCTGTGACTACCCCAAGCCCACCTTCTATAGGCCAGGGGCCAGCGACTGGCACCAAAGGCGTAAGTCCCTAAACTGGGAAGGCATTGCCTTTATAACAGTAAACAAGCACAATAGAGTACACAACTGGAAGGACATGTGTGGGATTTTCGGGATAGTCGTTAGTCAGATGACCTGTTCAGGCACGTGGGTGGGCCCCTGGGTTGGGACCATGTGTCTGTGGGGCAACCAGTGGTACCTGGCCAGCCAGGACCCGATGAACATGTTATGACGAGGTGTATGTGCTGTCCCCAGGACCCAGTTGTTACATTTGGTATTAGAGGTGGTACCCAGCCTTAAGTGTGATGCACTGTCTAGGTTGAGATTTAGGGCCCACAACGAGGACTATTTTCTATAAAGGGGGGTGATTGTAACACCCCAAAATGATAAAGAGTTAAATAACTAAATGATATGACTCATTTCAACAAGGTGCACCTTCCTTGTCGGGAAACTGTCTAATTATAACTCAAAATTTATGTATGCTTGGACTAGAGTAGTGATCAGGATGGGTGATCTTTTGGGATGTTTCCCTGGGTGCGTGTGAGTGAGGAAAAAGCACACTGGAAAGGAAATGTGTTCGCTTGTGGGGATTGTCATTAGTTAGATGACATTTGTAGGCACGTGGGTGGGCCCCTGGGTTGGGACCATGTGTATGCGGGGCAACTGGGGGTGCCTGGCGGTTCATGACCCGACGACCCTGTTATGGCGGGGTGTATGTACTGTCACTGGGACCTAGTTGTTACATATTTTTCATGACCCATCCCCCGGGGCCCGTACCGTGACTACCCAAATCCCGCCTTCCATAGGCTAGGGGATAGAGACTTGCACCAAAGGCATAAATCCCTAAACTGGGAAGGCATTGCCTTTATAATAGTAAACAAACACAATAGAGTTCCCAACTGGATGTAAAACACAAATTAAAAGTGCATAAAAATAAGAGGGTTGAAAGTAAAGGGGCCAGAAATACATGCCCAACAGTAAAGTACAATAAAACTGAAATGCTAGTACAGCTGAAGAAAAGAATTATAGAAGCTACAGGGTTGTCCTCCAGGATTACCAACTGAAGGGTAGGTACAAATGGCCTCATCAGCACCCCAAATCTGTTTTTCCGCTCCGTGTACATCTTTCCAAGTGGTTCACCTTCGGGTACCATCATGTTCTGTTACTCTCTGCTCCGGTCTGTGCTGTCCATCATCTGCCACCAACACAATGAGCTGCGGGCATATACTGTGTAGGGTTGAGTATAACGATTCTTAGTAGTTACCCCAAGACCCTAAAAGTCTCAGAAAATTCAATAAGGATAAACACAAAGTATGAAATCAATGGACAACCCTTACTTAGGTATATGCCCATACTTATACCTAAGTTATTTAGTAACCCATCTCAATCATGAGGAGAACACAAAAGTCGTCGACTCAGCTCAAACCATGAATTTTATTATTGAAACCACGACTGGTGGCGTACTCCTCCTCTATCATAGGTTGTACCCAGCCTTAAGTGCGATGCACTATCTGGGTTGAGATGTAGGACCCACAACGAGGACGTTGTTCTCTAAAGGGAGTGATTTTAACACCCCAGAATGATAAAGGGTCAAATAACTAAATGATATGACTCATGTCAACAAGAAGCACCTTCTATTTTGGGATCCTGTCTGATTAGAACTCCACAGTTAAGTGTCTTTGTCCAGGAGTAGTGATTAGGAAGGGTGAACATCAAGGAAGTTTCCCTGGGTGTGTGTGGGTGAGGAAAAAGCACATTGGAAAAGACATGTGTTGGCCTGTGGGGATAGTCATTAGTCATATGACCCATGAAGGCATGTGGGTGGGTCCCCGGGTTGGGACCATGTGTCTACGGGGCAACTGGTGGTACCTGGCAGGCCAGGACCCACCGACCATGTTATGGTGTGGTGTCTGTGTAGTCACCGGGACCCAGTTGTTACATATTTCTCATGACCCATCCTCTAGGGCCCATGCCGTGACTACCCCAAACCCGCCTTCTATAGGCCAGGGGTTGGCGACTAGCACCAAAGTCGTAAATCCATAAACTGGGAAGACATTTCCTTTATAACAGAAAAAAACACAACAGAGTACACAACTGGATGTAAAACACAAAGTAAAACTGTATACAAAAGATAGTGCTAAAAGTAAAGGGGATGGAAATACAAGCCCAACAGTAAAGTAAAGTACAACTGAAATGCTAGTACAACTGAATAAAATAAGTAAATCAGGTATAGGGTTGTCCACTAGGGTTCCCACCTAATGGGTAGGTACAAATGGCCTTCACAGCACCCCAAGTTTGTCCATCACCTCCATGTACGTCTCGCCGAGTTGTCCACCTTCGAGTATCGTCCTGTTCTGCTACCCTCTACCCCGATCAGCATTTTCCGTCGTCTACAACCAACACAACGTGGTGCGGGCATAGCCCATGCAGGGGTGAGCATAACGTTACTCAGTAGGGACCCCAAGACCCTAAAGGTCTCATAAAATCCAATAAGGATAACCAAAAAGTATAAAATCAATGGATAAACCTTACTTAGGTATATGCCCTTACATATTCCTAAGTTATTTAGTAGCCCATCTCAATCATAAGGAGAACATGAAAGTCATTGGCTTAGCTCAATCTGGGATTTTTATTATCCAAACCACGGCTGGTGGCGTACTCCTACTCTATTGAGTATAGTGGGCCTGCCGTGTCACATAGAGTTTCTTCCCACTATACTGGGACTGCTGAGATACTCCTCCTGTTGAGTGCCATGGGTCTGCTGCATCACATAGAGGTTCTCCCCACCACGGGTCTGTCATACTCACACAGAGGCGCTCCGCACCATAGTTCTGTTGCGCTCACATTGAGGTGCTCCCCCTCGTATCCTGCTGAGGTACTTCTCCGATCGAGTACCACAACTCTGCCGCGTCACATAGAGGTGATCCCCACTGTGAGCAGGCCAAGTCACGCAGAGGCGGTTCCCACTGGGCTACTCAAAACACATTAAGTCGAAATATCAGCAGTCTTCATGTCTTAGACAGCTACTAGGTCTCCGTACTCCGCACACTCGTCTCCAAGAGGATCCGCTCTATGAGCTACTGGTCAATACTATAAATGTCATAAAATACCAAGTAGAAATATCTCAAAGGTATGCCTCGTCACATGGGTCTCAAAGCAATAGACGGCGCGTCAGTCAGACACACAGTCTTTGAGTTATTGGCATTTCTGTTCTAAGGGCCCGATTGATTTTAGGTTCAAACCAACCTGACCATACAACAACTATGTCCAAACGTCAATTGGGGTATTCCAATAGAATCATCTATATCTAATATTTTCATCTACGTAAACGGTTCGTCAATCAAACATAGGTGTAAACTGGCCAAATGGGTCCGGGTCCAGTCCGACCCAGTCGGATTGACCCGGCCCAACCCGGTCCGAGGGTCTGACCAGGTCTAAGGGGGCGGCCCGACCGAGGGCGGTCCAGTTTAGTGGCCCAGCGGCTCACGTGGTCCTCCTAAGACCTGGCCAAGGGGGAAGCTTCACACCCCCTATCACCCAAACAATTGAACTGTTCAGGTGGAATCGAAACGGGGCCAAGTGGTGCTAGTCCAGCACACGCGGGACCCGACGGGGTCCCGCTCCTCCCGGATGGCCTGAGCAGCTCGCCGCTCGACACCAACGGCGGAGCACAACAGCGTTGTTCCTCTCCACCGTGGCCCGCCCTGAAGGCGGCCATTTTTTTGGACTCCACGTAGCGCGACAAGGTGGCGCGCCTCAGCTACAGCACGCCATGGCCTCAGCTCTCCTTCTGCGCGGCACGGTGGTGCCGCGCCTTCTTGGCGACCCGGCGGCCTTGCACCACTGATTCCTTCGGGGTCGGCCTAATGTATGTCGTCGTTGCTCTACCTCTATCTTCAACAAAAGGGTACAAAAAGGGGGGGTCATTCGTGTTCGTTCGGTCTGAACCCTCCTTGTTATGGTGATATCATTTGGAAAAAGAAACACCCAAGATTGAATGACGTTGACCGATGGAAAAAAAATCAAACGTAAAATCCCCTAACTCATTTGTCGTTCATTGACGATGTCAGAAAAAGGGAGAAAATCAATTCATTTCCATCGGGGAGCGTCCAGGGTGGGGGACTGAAGAAGAAGTGATGTCATCATTCTTTGTGTTTGGGTCCTTCTCTTTTGGCACAGTTGAAGATCGATGAAGGAGTTCTTCATTCTTCGGTGGTGAGTGGCGTTCTTCGTGGGTGACAGTTCTTCATTAGAGAATTCCTCTCCATCCCAAGCTCCAACAAAATGCCAACAAAAAAATAATAGAAAATGTTATCTATTATTTTTTGGAACAACCATTCAAATTATTTTGTTTAATAAAATGAAACAACTCATCTAATTAATGGGTGGTGTTTTCTCAAATAATTAAAGGGAAAGGTGAAGAGGCTCTCCACTTAATTGGGCGTTCCATGGGGATACAAACCCCTCGTCATCCCCACCATAGAATATCCTCCTAAGGGACGTTATGTGTGGGTGGTCCCCACCTCTATAACATCTCATGGGAGGTTATGGTGTGGTGGACCCCACCACTAACATCCTCTTCGATCTTTTAACCACCACAAATAAAAATAAAGTTAAAACTTTATTTTTATTCAATTTAATTAAACACCTCCAAAAAAACATCCATTCTCGTTAGAATACAACTATGGTGAATGTATCAATAAGTAATCACCGACTCTACGAGTTCAAAGGTTCCCTCAGATTTCAATTCTGAGCACTGGTTCAAAAGTTATAAAACCCGCACATACGTTTATTGAACATACCCGAACAAAATTTCTGAAATTGATTCCGGGTACACCGGGCCACGGAATTAAGCGACGTAAATTTCCACGGACTAGTAAAAATACCATGACTTTATGAAAAAAAATTTCCATGGAATTTCCAGGCCTTTACATTCTCCCCACCTCAGGGATTTACGTCCCCATAAGCTAAAACTCGAACTAAGGGATCAAATGGGGGTACTAAGCACGCATTTGAGCCTCCAGCTCCCATGTTCTCTCTTGGAGATTCCCGTGCTGCCAGTGAATGTACACCTAAGGTATTGACCTTCCATGTAGGAACCACTCTGTTCCATCCTCAATATCTAATGGAACCTCCATGAAATTATCCCCATCATCGATGTCCATCTCCCCATGGTCGATGATGTGGGATGGGTCGTGCACGTATCTCCTCAACTGAGTTACGTGGAAGATGTCGTGCACCTGGTGCAACTAAGGTGGAAGAGCTAAGCGGTAATCCACCTCGCCTACTGTGATGAGGTCCTGGAAAGGTCCAATGAATAGTGCAGATAAATTGCTGCCTAGGCCAAATCTTCATAGACCTCGTTGGGGTGAGACCCGTAGAAAGATGTGGTCACCATCCTCGAACTCCATAGGTCTCCATCTCTTATCAGAAGACGACTTTTTCCTGCTCTGTGCAGTCATCATCTACTCTTAGATGATCTACTTCTTCTCTGTGGTAGCCCGTACCATCTCTGGTCCCACTAGTGCTGACTCCCCTGAGTCTATCCAGCACAGTGGCGATCTGCAAGGTCGACCATACAAGGCCTCAAAGGTTTCTATACCGATGGTGGAGTGATAGCTGTGGTTTTATGCAAACTCCAAAAAAGGTAAGTGATCCTCCCAAGTGTGATTGAAGTTTAGAAAACATGCACAAAGCATGTCCTCGAGTGTCTGAATGGTCCGCTCAGTCTGGCCATCTGTCTGAGGATGGATGGCGGTGATCTATTGAAGCTATGTCCCGAAAGCCTCCTACAGCCCCTTCCATAGCTGAGAAGTAAACCATGTGTCACGGTCAGAGAAAATAGAAGAAGGTACTCCATGAAAATGCACAATATCTTTCACATAGAGTCATCCCAAGCTCTCTACTAAGCCCCTATCTCTGATTGTTAGGAAGTGGGTCGACTTGGTGATTCGGTCAACGATCACCCAAATTGAGTCATTTCTCCTGGATGTACGTGGAAGACCCATCCCGAAGTCCATGGATATCTTATCCTACTTCCACTCTAGGACCCCTAAGGGCTGATCCAAGCCTACTGGTACCTGGTTCTCCGCCTTCACTTACTGAAAAGTGAGGCACCATGAGACAAACTCTGCTACTTCCTTCTTCATACCTGGACACCAGTGCTGTCATCTGAGGTCCTGAAACATCTTCGCCACTCCTAGATGTACCGCTAGAGGGGAAGTGTGGAACTCCCTCTACACATCCTCTTGAAGTGAAAATGGTACCATGGTACATTTTCTGAAGAGAATGACGTACTCCCCACCTTCAAAAAATCTATCAGGTTCTCATCCTTTGGATAACTGAACACGTCGTGTCTCGCAATCAGCATCTCCACGATGTGCCTCCCTGACTCACTGATGAAGTGGATGAGTGATTGTAGATAGGCTTCTCCATCCGTATCCATAAAGGCTATCTACAAGGTATCCAGCTGCTCTATCTCCTATCCTAGAAGCTGCATATTAGACCTCCTTCTGAGTGTATCGGCAAAAACTTTCCCCTTCCCAGGAGTATAGATTATCTCAAAGTCATAGTCCTGGAGGAACTCAAGCCAACATCAATGTCTCAGATTCTGGTCCTTCTAAGAAAAGATATACCTGAAACTCATGTGATCAGAGTTGATTGTGAAATGCTCGCCCATCAGATAGTGTCTCCACATCTTCAAGGTGAAGACCACTGCTGCTAACTCCATGTCATGGGTAGCGTAGTTTTGCTCATGTTTTCTCAGCTACCGAGATCCATATGTGATCAATGATCTCTCTTGCATCAGGACACACCCATGTTTGATCCCTGATGTGTCACAGTAATCTACGTACCCTACGACCTTTTCAAGAAGCCTCATGATGGGGGCATTAGTCATCCTTTGCCTCAGATCCTAAAATCTCTACAGGCATCTCTACGACCACACGAAGGGTTTACCCCTATTTGTCAAGGCTGATAGTGGTGTTGTAACTCTGGAGATGTCTGAAATGAACCTCCGGTATTATCCAGCCAGGCCTGGGAAACTCCGTACCTCCATCACACTCCGGGGTGGCTCCCAAGCATGTACTACCACAATTGTTGCTGGATCTATTGCAACTCCAGCCTCTAAGATGACATTTCCCAAGAAGTGAACCTCTCAAATCCAAAACTAGCACTTAAAGAGCTTACCAAAAAGCTGGTGGTCTCGAAGTGAGTCCAGTACTACCTAAAAATGGTAGGCATGCTCCTCCTTAGAAGTCGAGTAATTCAGAATGTTGTCGATGAAGAATACGACAAAGCGATCGAGGTAAGGCCGGAATATCCTATTAATGAGACACACGAACACTTCTGGAGCGTTAGTTATGCCGAAGGGCATAACCAAGAACTCATAGAGGTCATACCGACATATGATGGTCATCTTCTGCACATCCTCGAAACGAACTATCAGATAGTGATAGCCTGATTTGAGGTCTATCTTCGAGAACCATCGTTCTCCCTTGAGCTGATCAAAGAGGTCGTCAGTCTTCATGAGTGGGTACGTATTCTTCACGGTCACCTCGTTTAGGTGCCTGTAGTCTACACAAAACCTCAATCTCCCATCCTCATTCTTGGCGAACAGGATTGGGGCTGCCTAGGAAGAAACACAAGGCCAGATGAATCCTTTCTCCTACAAGTCCACCTGCTGTACCTGCAGCTCACGAAGCATGGCGGGTGCCATCCGATATGTTGGAGTAGAAATTGGTGTCATCTCGGGGTATATTTCAATGTAGAATTCCACCTCTCTGTTAGGAGGTAGTCCTGGAACATCGTCAGGGAAAACATCTGCATACTGATCAACCACTACAGGATAACTCAAACTCTCCAGGTCAACTGCTCTGAGGGTAAGGCAAACAAACTGGGGAGTGATCGGTTGCACCCTCCTCTGAGTATGTCTGTCATGTGCTGCAAAGGTTCCCATCTCATGGGTGAAGGTAAACCTGGTCCCATCCGTGTGGACACACTGCACTTTGTGCCTAATATAGTCAATCTGAGCATGGACTGTAGATAACCAGTCCATACCCAAGATGACAACATAAGGCCTCGACACTGCTACGTGGAGATCCCAACCGAAGCTCTCGCCTTCTAGAGTAAGCTCACACTGTCGGCACCAGTGTGTAACCGTTGAGTCTTATCCCATAGGAGTCTCTAACCATATGGATCGATCCAATGGCTCTGTCAGAATCTCCAAGCTCCGAACGAGGGCAGTGGATATGAAAGAGTGACTGAAACCTGTGTCTATAAGAACTACAGCTAAGGTTGAGTAGACACCGATAGTACCTCGAATCATATCTGAAGTGCCATGGTCATATGCCTTAGCTACCTGAAGCTGAGTTCTCCCTTGTCCACATGCTCACTATAGTCAGGGTGGACCTCCTGGTGGTGGTGGTGGTATCACCTCATAAAGTCGTCAACCGCTAGCTGTTCGACCAGCTCTTCTGCCACGTCTGCCTCCTCCCTGAGGACCGTCTTGATCGAACCTATTCCTCTACCTAAGAGATCCCTCAACTGTCTACTGATCATCTAGATGGCGTGTCGGACAATCACGAACCATGTGACCATGCCCACCGCATGAGTAACATTGTCTTCTCCTGGCAGGTACGTCACTGCCTCGGCTGCCCCGCACAACAGATCCTGAGTCCTGAAGTTGTGCACCCATGGGTCTGGTCCTCTTGGACCTCTACGTTATATGTCTACTACCAGCTATAGAAGACTGCGCTACATGTTGAATAGTAGTGGGTCTCACTGTCGGAGACTTCTCAGCTAAGAAACTCTCCACTATGAGGGCTCTCTCTAACATCCCCTCATGTGTCTGGATGCTGAGGGAGATCATCGATTCCCTGATCTCTTGCCTGAGCCCCTGCTCGAAGGTCTGAGCCTTGAAGAATGGGTCTCGCACCATATCTGTGGAGTATCATGAGAGGTCGGTGAACCTCTGTGAGTACTGAGAAACATTCATGCTACCCTGTTGTAGATGCAGTAGCTCCTGTATCTGCACCACTCGAAGGGTCACTGGAATAAACTCTTCCCGAAACTGGCTCTCGAAGTCTGTCCAGAGAAGTGTCGCCTCATCATGGACCTGAAGCATTAGGCTCTACCATCTTCCTGCTACTGCCTGAAGGAGACAAGCAGCAAGAATCACCATGAGATATGCTGGTGTCCCTCCCAGTCTGAAGACTCTCACCACAACCTCCAGCCAATCCTCATCCGCCGGTGTTTCTATATCTCCTTGGAGCCTGGGTGTCCTCTGGCACTGGAAATCATGGAACGTGCTCAAGCGGTGTGCATCGTCTGCTGTTGGGGCTGGTGGCATCGGTGGGCCAACAGGAAGTGGTACCGCTGGTGCCTCCGCTGGTAAAGGGCCCTGCACCGAGGCCTCATTGCTTGGTGGGATATCATAGCGTACGACTCTCGAGGCTCTAACTGGTCATCCGTGGGGAGGAATCTTGAAAGAAAGAAATGAGACACAGTCAAAAGTTTTACCTGGTGAGCTGACCTGGTTGAGATGAATTAAGAAAACTTTAAGGATACAAACGGGCAATTAGTGTTTTTGTGCACTAAGTTGGAAATCAAAAGTCAGTGTCCTGGTGTATGGATTCATCGGCCTCCCGCACCAGTACTAAACTTCCTAAAGTGAAAACAACACTTAGTAACCTTAACACTATTGTTTCACTAAAAAGAATGATCAGAGTACTAAGTTATATGGTATTACTAACACCTATGATACCAATTGTAACAACTAGGTCCCGATAACAGCACACACACCCCACCATAACATGGTCGTCGGGTCTTGGCGAGCTAGGTACCACCATTTTACCCACAAACACATGGTCCCAACCTGAGGGCTCACCCACGTGTCTGCATGGGTCATCTGACTAATGACTATCCCCACAAGCCCACACAAGTCCTTTCCAGTGTGCTTTGTCCTCACTCTCACACACACTGGGAAGCTTCCCAAAAGTTCACCCATCCTGATCACTACTCCAGTCCAAGCACACTTAACTGTGGAGTTCTAATCAGACAGGCTACCGACAAGGAAGGTGCACCTTGTTGACATGAGTCATATCATTTAGTTATTTGACCCTTTAACATTCTGGGGTGTAACAATCACCCCCCTTTAGAGCACAACATCCTCATTGTGGGCCCTACATCTCAACCCAGACAGTGCATCACACTTACGGATAGATACCACCTCTGATACCAATTTGTCATGACCCGTCCCCGAGGGCCCGTTCTGTGACTACACTAAGCCCACCTTTCATAAGTCAGGGGCTGGTTTCTAGCACCAAAGGCATAAATCCATAAACTAGGAAGGCATTGCCTTTACAATAGTAATCAAACACAACAGAGTATGCAACTGGAAGTAAAACACAAAGTAAATATTCATACAAAAGAGGGTGATGAAAGTAAAGGGGTCGGAAATACACGCCCAAAAGTAAAGTACAATACAGGTGAAATGCTAGTACAACTGAAGAAAAGAAGTAAAGCAGTTATAGGGTCGTCCTCTGGGGTTCCCACCTAAAGGGTAGTTACAGATGGCCTCCTCAACACCCCAAGTCCATCTGTCTACTCCGTACACATCTCGCCATGTTATCCACCTCCGGGTACCATCCTGTTCTGCTACTCTTCGCCCCGATCAGCGTTGTCCATCGTCTGCAACCAACACAACATGGTGCGGGAATAGCCCGTGCAGGGGTGAGTATAACGATACTCAATAGGAACCCCGAGACTGTAAAGGTCTCACAAAATCCAACAAGGATAAACACAAATTATGAAATCAATGGATAACCCATATATAGGTATATTCCCATACATATACCTAAGTTATTTATTTTCCCATCTCAATAATGAGGAGAACACGAAATTCATTCACTCAGCTCAAACCCGGATTTTTTTTATCAAAACCACGATTAGTGGCGTACTCCTCTATCGAGTATCGTGGGTCTGTCCTATCACACAGAGGAGCTTCTAACTATCCTTGGACTGTTGAGGTACTCCTCCTATCGTGTACCATGGATCTGTTGTGTCACACAGAGGCACTCCCCACTACGGGTCTTCCGCGCTCACACAGAGGCGCTCCCCGCCACGGGTCTGTCGCGCTCACACAGAGTCGCTCCCCCTCGTAGCCTACTGAGGTACTTCTCCTGTCGAGTATCATGGGTCTTCAGTGTCACAGAGAGGTGCTCTCCATTGTGGGACTACTGAGTCACACATAGGCTCTTCCCACTGGGCTAGTCGATACACTCTGAGCCGAAAGTTCAGCAGTTGTCAGGTCTCAGCCAACTACTAGGTCTTCGTACTACGCACGCTCGTCTCTAAGTGGATCCGCTCCAAGAGCTACTGTTCATTACTCCAACTATCACAAAATCCCATGTAGAAGTATCTCAAAGGTCTGACTCGTCATAGGGGTCTCAACGCAATAGAAAACGCGTCAATCGGACACCTGGTCTCTGGGTTATTGGCATTTCCGTTCTAGGGTCCCGGTTGGTTTTTAGGTTCAAAACAACCCGACCGTACTACAACTGTATCTAAACCTCAAGTGGGGTATGTCAATAGAACCGTCTCGTTCTACATTTTATGACGCCGAAAATGGTTCGTCAATCGGACACCCATAGCCCATGATATGAGGAAAAGGGTATAAACTCACCAAACGGGTCAGGGTCCAGTCCGACCTAGTCGGACCGACCCCACCTGACCCAGTCTGAACCGGGGTCCGAGTTGGTCTGAGGGTTTGAACCGGTCCGAGGGTCCGACCCGGTCCGAGGGTCTGACTCGGTCTGAGGTGGTGGCCCGGCCCGAGGGCAGCCTGACCGGGGGAGGCCAGGCCGACTAGACAGCCCGGCTTGAGGGCGGGCCAGCCGACGGCAGCACGAATGAAGGTGGCCCAGTCTGGCGACCCGGCGGCTCGTGGGGTCTGCCTAAGCCACAGCCAGAGGGGAAGCCGCGGTCCCCTGGCACCCGAACGGCTGAACCGTTTGGGTGGAAATAAAACTGGCGCCAGGTGGCACCGATCCAGCACACACACCCCTTCGCTGCGGCCCGCCCTAGATGTAGCTCTCCTTCGGCGTGGCACGGCGGTGCCATGCCTTCTTGACGACCCAATTACCTTGCGCTGTCGGTTCCTTCGTAGTTCGCCCGATGTTGGAAACCGTTGCTCCACCTCCGTCGTCAACAAATGTGTACAACAAAGGGAGATGGTCGGCCATGTTCGTGCGGTCCGAACCCTCCTTGTTATGGTGATATCATTTGGAAAAAAATACCCAAGATTGAACGACATTGAACGACAGAAAAAAAATTCAAACATAAAATCCCCTACCTCATTTTTCATTCATTGATGATGTCTAAAAAAGGGAGGACGTCGATTCATTAACGTTGGGGAGCGTTCAGGGTAGGAGACTGAGGAAGAAGCATCATCGGCGTTTTTCGCGGTTGGCTCCTTCTCTTTTGGCATGGTCGAAGATTGATGAAGGAGTTCATCGTTCTTCGGTGGTGAGCAGCGTTCTTCATGGGAGACTGTTCTTCATTGGAGAATTCCTCTCCTTCCCAAGCTCTAAAAAAATGTCAACCAAAAATAATAGAAGAAGTTATCTATTATTTTTTGGCACAACCATTCGAATTCTTCACTTTATTTAAATGAAACAACTAGTCTAATTAATGGGTGGTGTTAGCTCAAATAATTAATGGGAATGGTGAAGAGGCTCTCCACTGAATTGGGGGTTCCTAGGGGTTACAACCCCCAAGTGGTCCCCACCATGGAATATACTCCTAAGGGAGGTTATGTGCGGGTGGGCACCTCCTGCATAACCTCTCATGGGAGGTTATGGTGTGGTGGCCCTCACCACTAACCACCTCTTGGAGCTTTTAACCACCAAAAATACAAATAATGTTAAAACTTTATTTTTATTCAATTTAATTAAAAACCAAAAAAAACATCCATTCTCATTAGAACACAACTACGGTGAAGGTCTCATTAAGCAATCACTGACGCTGCGAGTTCAATGGTGCCCTCATATTTCAATTCTGAGCACCGCTTCAAAAGTTATAAAAACTCGTTCATATTTTTTCTGAACATACCCGAACAAAACTTCAGAAATTGATTCCATGCACACTGGACCTCAGAATCTAGCAACATAAATTGTCATGGAATTGTAAAAATCCTATGAATTTAAGAAAAACATTTTCCAAGGAATTTCTGTGTCTTTACACAGAAGATCCCCAACCCATTTAATAATTTCATTGGGAAACACAAACTGCTAACCTAATGTGTTGTTAAAAATTACTTCACTTAAGAATGTTACAAAAAGTGAGTGTAAATAACTATAATTTTTCCATACATATTACATGTACATTAGGATTGTACTAGAAGTATCCTTCTAATAGATTTATAAACAAATATTTCATGGGAAAAAGTCAAATTGTGATGTTAAATATTGAAAATTGAAAATTAAATAAACAAATGAACATATTTTTTGATTAAAATAAGTGGTTAAAATACAAAAAACCTGAAAATATAAATATCTATAGATATATATTGAATTAATACTTAAAATATAAAAGTAAACATAAATAATATTGGTATTGACATTAATTGTGAAAAAGAGTGTAACTCGAATGAAGCCCTAGGGGATGAAGTTATTATGATGAGAATAAAACATGATTATCAAGTAAGACCCTCCAATACTCCTATGAAATATATAAATTTTTTAATATTATCCAATGAAATAACTAAAGTAAAAAAATTAAAGATTCCCTAAGAATAATTTATAAATTTCCAAAGATGAAAATATTACATATTGAAATAAATCTTTTTTTTAGTTTTGATGCATCCTAATGAAATATGGAATTAATGTTAAAGATGAAATTTTTATACATGGATGAATATTTAGTTTCATATTTCTAATATTGTGCTTCCAACACATCATGAATCAATTTTTTCCATTATCATCATCATCAATGTCACCATTAATTTATTTCTGAAATTATTCGGCCATAGGCCGAAGTACAAAATAAAAGGAAATAAAAGCTATGAGGGCCTATAGAAATTTATAGTAATGGAATCACTATGGTAAAAATTGATGCAATCTACTGGGATGGATCCCAGGATAGAGAAGCCGGTCACTGGTTCTCTTAGGGAGGCTTTGGATGCTAAAAACGGTTACCCTAACACAAAGTGGGAATGAGTTCAACATCATTGTTAATAATCAGTTTTCATTTCAGTATGTGGTAGGATATCTTCCAAGGAATGCCACACCGTATGAGTAGATAATTATAAATAATATGTGAGTCAATTGCAACCAAAGCACTATGAATATTGTGTTGTCTACAAAGAAAATATTTTTTATTATGGAAACCTTTGTTACTCAATAAATATTTATTCTAGGGAAAAATATCATATGAAAAACAGGATCAGTTATATTTATTCATGAAGTAATTTTATTGATCAATATTATTTTTATATCACTATATAAAAATTAAAATTTATAAACTATTCTTCAAAGTTTCCATCGATTTTAACAAGAAAAGAAGAAATATCACGCATAGAATAATTCAACTAGAGGATACAATTAATAATCTAGAATTAAATAATTAATTTTCTTTTTTAAATGAAGATAATATCCTATCTTATAATAAATAATATAAAGTAAAAATTATTAAACTAATAAATAATAAAAATTTCATTAAAAATAGTCATTAAGAAGATAATAATGTATAAAATATTCATTGAATTAAATTATAGTAAAAGTATCAAGGATCCTTGATATTGGTAGATCAAACCACATGATGGGGAAAATTGTTTAAAATGTAAAGAAAATTTTTAATTGAAATGTGTGATTTAGATTTTTTAATTATAAAACAAACATAAATATAAATTGAAATATTATTATAAATTAAATTCTAAATACTAATTTGTTGTATGTTGAATTATTGAGTAAAAATTTCAGGGTATTGTGTTGGTCGTATCATTTTAGTTAACCTGTTTTCATGTTGATGGTTGTTTTAAGACCTAATAAGAATATCCATTATTATTCTTTGTGGATTCATCTCAACAATGTGATTTTTTTAATTTGATGAATTAATGAAACCCCAATTAGATTTTCTTTAGTTTTTCTAGTATCTTGAGAGACACATTGGGATACTTATGGTTTTTTGGATTCAAATTCAAGAGGATCTCCAAGCATTAGGTTATCCAAATCATGTGATAGGGACCTATCAACATTTCCATTACTTTGAAAAAGATCAATTTCTTCTCCTAGGTATCCTATCACATAAATACCACGTGACCCACCATATACCATGTAAGGAACCTAAATAACATAAACCCCCCCCCCTCTCATTGAACTTCCACCTAGAAAAGTTACAGAAACTATCCTTGGTATTTGTGTTTTTTAATGAATGAAGATTTAATTAGAATTAATATAAGATTGTAGATATACACATTCTGTTCCATCAATGTTTTCCACCACTCCAAACCAATATCACTATTAATCATTTGGATTTTATTATTTTAATGTAATGGTATCATGTATATTAAATGATTCTTAAATAATATACTTTTTTGGTTTCTAAGCTCATAAAATGTTTTTATATTATTGTTAAATATTTTTATTACATCATAAAATAGGATTTATGTTAGTCAAAAATGGATAAATTTCAATTTATGATAGATGATTATAAGAATTCAGTGAAATAGTTCATCATGTTTATAAAATATCATTCATATGACCCTTCTCAAATCTTTTTTCAGTGTTTAGGTTGTTGTGATTCAAGAAATATTTGTCCACAGTATTATCTAGAGAACTTGATCTTTAATGGAAAAGATTTATGTTTTAAATGCTTCATTAATAATGGGAAAACAGTTACTTAGTGAATGGGATAACACTTCTTTTTATGGATCATATGATATTATTTCAAGTGTAAAAATTGATGAAGATTATATGGAGGATGTGATTATAGGTGTAAATTATGATTAATACCTTATTGAGAAAATGGAAATGACTGTTGAATATGAATTTCACGATGGTCTAAAATTGTTTCAGAAGTAAAATAGTTATGAAAACACTCTAGAGTATTGCATTTTTACTAAATATATTTCATTATTAGTCTTGTTGAAGTTATATAATATAAATGTTGTAAATTGATAGATTAATGCTAGATTTACTAATCAACTTTATATCTTGAATGATATTCTCTAAGAAGATAGTGCTCTTCCTGGATGAATATATGATGCTAAAATAATTCTACATTAAATTGGTATGATACTTAAAATAATATGAGTCTCTAAAAATTATTGTATACTATTTTACATGGACCATGAATCTCTTAAAAAATAAACAATGTTTGGTGCACCACAATATAAGAAAGATGAATCACAACCTATGAAAGTTGTATGAAACTTTATATTCATCATAAGGATTAAGTGCATTTATATATGTGAGGATATTGTAAGTAAATTTATGTGGCATGATGAAAAAAGATATAAACATGGGAAACATCATCTCTCGAAAAACTCTCATCTATGGAATAAAATTTATCAAGATTATCCTGAATTTTGAAAATATTTTAGAAAACTATGTCATGTTCTAACTATATATGGAGTGAATCCATTTTGTTTTTAATTAATAGATCATAGTATATGGGTGATTATGTTGGTTAATTATAAATTTATATAAAGGTTAATCATGAAACTAATATAAATTATATTATCTCTTCTCATATCAGTACCAAAACAACAAGGTGATGATCTTATTGCTTATTTATCTATAATAATCGAATATATATTATTATTGTGTGATTTAGGCTTCACATTGTTTGATTATAATAGAAATGAATATTTCTTATTGATATCCATGATGAATGGGATGATAAATGAAATCCCTTATTGAGGAAATATTTCATGATATAGAATTAAAGGAACTCAAGGGTATCCCATTTGTGAAAAAGGGACACACCAAATTAGATTAAAACATTCATTGATGATTTTGTATCTATTAGATCACATATGTACACCCTTGTGGCATAAATAATGATCCTAGAAAAAAATAGTTGATCGTAGTTCAGATGAAGTTACAGCACCATCTCCTCTAATAGGTGGTCACCTATTTAAAAAAGTAAAATATATGGAACCTAATTTTGGAAAACCTTATTTGAAAATAATTATGAATACTTATTGGAAAAGTAGATCAGTTTGTTTTAATACTATATTGTAATTTTTTGTACGTCATGAATTATCTTGATGTTATGCATGTGGAAAAAAGAATGATTGTGATTGTTTCATGGGAACATTACCAAATGAACCAAAAATAAATAAATAATGTAATTAAGGCTAGGTTGGACATTATTGACATGGAAATATAGGAAGATTTATCCCTAGTGAATGGTGAAAGAATGAATTTTCTACCTGTAGATACATAAACACTTTCTATGAAATATAGATACCAGTTTTTCAACTTTTTAAATTATATAATGGTTGTATAGGGGGTTTAATAAAATAAAAATAATATCATTTAAATGAATGATTTAAATTTAAGGGGTATGAAATGAAATGGTAGATATTTTTTTATGAAAGATCAAAAAATTTGTGTCTTTATGTTGTATTTTCCTAACAATTCCTATAATACATTTACTGAGATCTACGTATTTTTCAATGAAATTTACAAAAAAGTTCTTGAACTGGGGAAATTTCTAAATATGTAAAATTAAATTACTATCATATTATATTAATTGGATATTTTCTTCCCACATTCATTCTTTTATATGATATTTTAATTCATGTATCAGTTGTTTATTGAGATTTCAAAATTTGTCTCTAGGAATTATAATCAGATGTATCCTTTTTGAATGGTATAGGTAGATTTTGAAACATTATGTAAAAAATCAAAGTTTCTCAAAAGTTTATATGGGGAAGTTATATGGTGATGAGGAATATATTAAATTATATACCATATACATGTCTTGTGTGGAATTAATTATTCTAACAAAATCTCATCACACAAAGAATTTTGTGGGTGAAGAAATGTTCAAAATTGATTTTATATCAATTATTATTACAAAGATGGAGTGTGAACCCCTATACATTTTTTATAACAATTTATAGGTTTCACCATATTTTGAAACCCATAAATCAATTATTATGTTTCTGAATCCATCAAGTTATAAATGATATATATCAAATACATATAATCAATAGTTTGTAGGATGGATTCTATACTATATTTTTAATGATTCAATTCAAAATCTGGATTCAATTTCAGAATGACTTCAATGGATACCCATAAGAACAAGTGATAATTTATTATCCTATAATGTTTATTTATTTAATTCTTATAAATTTTATAGAAATAAACTTGATGAATGTGGTATGATGAAAAATATTATAGTTTCACTTGTAGACGAAGTGATTCACATATCCTGTACTAAGGATAGAAATCCTATTAATTTGAATTTGTAAAATATGGTAATATTTAAAAAAAATATGGGAGTAAGATTATACAACATTACAAGTGTATTATATTCAACGCAAGTTAGTTATTATTAGGAATTTAGTTAAAATAGATAAATTGGTATTTGTGTAAGTGGATTTTGGCAAGGAAGGGTACAAATGCCAAACATTTATAATTTATTCATAGGGAGTATAGGTATTTTATGTTCTAGAGCCTATAACGATAATGTTTTCAATTTTCCTGTTATCAACCAAAATCACTAAAGGGATAGATTTCAATTAAACTGAAGAGGAACCATTTATTTGGACCCGATAATAATTTTTCATTGGTTTTAATGTAGATGGGTTCATGTATTGTAAATCATATCAAAATGAGGTTATTTGGATGATAAATAGAGGGTTAAAATCCTTCAACACATTAAAAGGGATTGTTCGATAATTAGGATATATGTTTTGTAATATACAATGTGTTAGCTCATATTATTATCTCTCCACTACTCTATTTACGCAATCTGAATAAAAATTTGAACCACTTCTACAGAAAATCACTGTTTTAGATACTAATACTCCCAATAATGATTCATAAATGCATTATCATAATTTTGATTTTAATATATAGGTTTTTTACATGTATATATTTGAAATATATCTAGTAATATTTTTGAAGTTATACGCTAAGACGGTGTGATATTCTGAGGCTTAGTGAGCAAAACATTGATATATGAAAATTGTTAAATATATTAATATCAGGCCCTAAAAGTTTTCTTATAAAGTGGATTAATATCTAAACAGAGTCTCAAATCATAAATATGAGACCAACTTTCAGTCTGAAATATGTGCTTCACCTGAGACATAACATAATCATTGTTGGTGTTGGTCATTTTCTAAAAATTTGTCTAATAAAATAAATTTAATGGAAATAATTTATCTAATTTATTTTATGAAATGAACTAGGAATCCAATATAAATGCACTATTATGGGTGATTCTCAAGGATTACCTCATAACCTTAGAGACCTAAAAAGAATATATTGGAGTGGAGTTGATGAATTTCATCATTTCGGAGAATCGAATCAATATCTCAAAGATCACCATTGTCATCAGAGTTCATTTATCATTCCAAAGACAATGATAAACAGTAGTGAATCATTATAAACAAATCTCAATCAAGGTAGGACATTTTATTTTGTGGATTCATCTCATTTATTAACATCGTGTTGAACATGGATAAATTCCACAAATAAGAAATGATTAACACATTGACGGTTGAAGTAAATGTGGTTGATTTATTTTGGTTCATTTTTGAATGATTATATTCCTATATATTTTTCTATTAAAAAAGGGATGGAGGCCCAAATGAAAAAAAAATTAAGGATTGTTCACCACCATTGTTATTTTATGGTATTCTCCCCTCATTTCTTCACATGTTCATCATAAGTAATTTCGTTGTCCTCGGTTTAATGGATACCCAGAATTTGATCATTGCCAGACCATTGTTTGGTGGAACTGATTGATACCATTGGAACAAACTATGATTGAGTCTGAGATCAAGTATCAAAAAAAATGTGTATGAATGAAGCTAGATCGAACTAACATATCACATTTTCTTGATTGGGTGTGCAACGATGACACAAACAATGGAGGATTTGCCGATCAATTTGGGCATCCAAAAATGGATATCCCTGGATGATAAAAAATTCTTATCCAACATTATTTATACATGAGAGGTATTTTATGTGGTTCACTTGTGGGTGGATGTGGGATTGGATGAAATGTCGCAAACCGGCGAGTTCGGGAAATTTACAAACTACACGACATATAATCCAGAGATACACACCTTATGGAGTTTGAGTGATAGCACTAGGGTTTATGTAAAACATATAGAGATCACAAACTATGTGGTCCATACCATATTCCATGTGACCAATGGATGGAGTCTTAATTTGTAACATGGAGGATATATGGGGAAAAACATGGTCGGGCACACAAGAATGGGTATAGTACAAAAACACGACCTGGTACTCAAACATGGATAGGTACATGGAACAACCTATGCAAATCGGCATGGATATCTCTGCATAGGCATCGGTATAGGTACACAATAATGGATAGGGGAAGTTCCAATATTATTGGTACATGTCTTGTACTTCTTCAATGATGACTTGGATACCTTTTTCTCCTTAGGTGGACTGGTTTCCGTAAGGGTAAATTTCCCAAATACATATATGTGAGGGTATAATATCTCATTACTTCTTGAGAATAGGATTTTGATTCTTCCACTGGGATAGTTTTTATATATATCTATAGGAATCCCTCCATATGCGCCAATATGGGATCCTCTATCATATTTATTCGTGTGTGGGGTTATCATAATCAGTACAGAAAATATTACATTAATATCAATCACCTAATAAGAAGGTAAATCAAGATTGGGTTGCTGATATACCCCATAGCCCTAGGTGTGATCCCTATCCTTGTATCAATCGATTCAAACTTACAACATGTACTACATTATTGTGAAACCTGGAAATCATTAAATCTCAGATGGACTCCATTGTTGTTATCACAATTACTAAGTTATTTCTCTCGGGAAAGTGTAGTTACTGTATCTTGAGCATAATCATAGGTTGTTAATGTTGTTGGGACCTTACCATGAGACTTAGTGTCTATAATAATTATATCTAGATGAATTATTATTTTTATCCTATATGATTGTAATATATTGTGAGGATATGATTACTATTTATGCTTTTTTACATGTTTCAGCGTGTTCTAATATGAATTGTTATAATCAATGCTTTATGTGATATATAGGCAAGTGTCATGTATTTTGTAGATGATAGACTATTTTATGGGGTTCTTGGTGGACCAAGAGTATGTGGAGATTGTTTTTGGTCTATACATGACATGTTTCATTCTAGGAGTACAATTTTATTATTGTCCCATTTTTTGGATGTTTGGACATCTTTATCATTATTGGTAGGATTGTGTTTGTCCTTTTATGCTTTCTGGTATTATTCATCACACATTAATTTTGGGGTTTAAATTTATACATCCATTTTGTATCAATTTAATTTCACCTTTTATTCTTGTATGGGATAATAAATATATAACTACGGATAAAGGTACCTTAATCTACGACCTCCAATGTGAGTGTTATTTCTACTCAGCACTAGTCTCTAGCCCGTGTCCTATCAGAGGAGGAAATGGGGTATTCACACTCATTTTATCACCATGTATGTGGGCCCTAGTGTTTTATGTCTTGATTTAGTGGTAATAGAATAGTGTTACATATTTTGTCAAGATTTTGGAGTTTTTTATAACATTGTTATTGGTTTGGGTTTTAAAGAAATATTATTAATTGTTCTGATTTCTTATTCCAAGACAGGGACTCTAGTGTGGGGGGAAATGGTTGACATCTCCATACACCATGACTCAAACACATACCTTTAAACTTGTTACACATTGGAATCAATTGTAGGGAAAATAATTGGTACATGAATTATATAAGAATTATTTTTGTTTCAATGTCCTTCTTGAGTCGTCACCCTGGATATACACATTTATCGGGGTACATATTTTCTATTACAGGATTACTCTTTGAAAATATCAATCAAGTATTCTCTACCATGACCATGAGGAAGATTCCCTCAGTGATGAGGCTTCAATACTGGGACCTATTTAAGAGGTTTTTTTCCTTTGTTTTTTTCCAATCATACCTCCACCAGTCAAGAAGCATATTATACCCATATTACTTGTAGATGAGGTGTGTTGGCTCATCCTACTTCATAAGTTTTGGGGTTGGTAACTCCTAATGGTTTGGGGTGATCCAAAACCATAATAATATGATGATTTTATAATGGTAGTTAAGAATGTATCCTATCTCATCTAGAAACCTTCAATATAGATGGTTCTCTTATGGTTGAGCATTGTTTATGGCTTCATAGAGCATTAGTGGAGCCTGTTGGTTCAATCATATGTTGCGGCTGCTGTTTAATGGGTAGGGTTTGAATGTAATGAAAATGGGTAGTAATCCTTATTTATTATGTGATCATTACACATCGAAAATATTTTACAACTACAGAAGGGAACCATGATTGTAGTTAATTATTCTTCAATGTTTACCAACCTCTCACAATTCTCAATGGATATGGTTAGGAATCTATTCATTCCAGCATAGAACATTGAGGAAGGTATATGAAGATACATATGAGATATCTTTACAACTCTATGAATTCATAATTTTTATGGTTTGATAGATCGTTCTTTGATGATTGAAATATTTCAGGATGAGAAGACACCAACACTAGGTGCAAGTAGTGGGCACACATGTACTAAGACTCTGGTAGTAGGTATTCAATGGATGATTCTAGGAACCGTATATGAGATTCATTTCTAAAGTTATCTTATGATTGTGGTTTTGTGGTTTAGGGCTCTCAGGATGGGTCTAGTCAACATAGGATGGGGCCGTGTAACTCTTTTTTTTAGTCAAGGAAATCTCATATGGGACTACCCGAACAACCATATGGATGATAGAGAGACAGTGGATGGGAAGCATAGGCCAAGTTATATGAAGGAGTAGGGATGTTCATGGGGTTTCATATATAGTAGGCGATCATGGATCATAGTGGAAGGTTCTAGATGGTTTAACTTGTTTTCACCACTACCCCAAGGTAGTCCCCGCCAGGCTCAAGGAGCTGGTGGACAGGGGTGGTAGAAAATACAACCTATAAAGTTCTACAATCCAGAGGTTGTGGGGATGATTAAAGGTAATATCTATGTCTTTTCTACATTATCTATTTTTTTATATTTATAAGAGTGAGACACGTTTTCTTTTTTGTTTCCATATTTTGATACATTGATGTTCTAGTTGAGGCTTTGGTTTGAACCTAACACTTGCAGACTACTATTGTATATGACTTATTGATCACAGACTTTTATCGATAGTGTTATATAATTATTATAGTATAAAGTTTATCATGGTATCTTCTTGGTTATTGATAAGGCCTTATGACTTCTTCTTGGGAATAAATTGGATATATACCATTAATTCACATATTTACTATTTTTAGAGGAGGATGTTGTCTGTTCATGTGAATGAGAAAAGTATTTCCTTCATAAGTGAGAAGGAGACCCAGGTGGAGCAGGATAGAAACTTACATAGGAGGGTGCAACTGATTTCTCTCTAGTTGGATATCATGACTCTCAAATATGTTAATGCAATGAGGTATTAGTTTCTTAATATAGTGGATGAGTATGAGTAACTCTTCCCTTAAGATGTTCTAGGATTACCTCTCTTCCTAAGAATATAATTTTACATTAACATACACCCATGGATGGACCTAATATCAGCGCTAGTATATCGGATGGCTCTAGTAGTGCTTCACATGCTGAAGTTGTAGTTGGAGGACTTAAATTGGAACAAATTTGATAGAACCAGTAATTCCCAATGGTATCCCCATTGTTGTTCATTGATAATTAGGATTGTATCCTAAAGTTATGCATGTATAATAAGTTTCTTAACTAGGTTACTAGGAAGAATAATTATTCACTAATCTGGATCTAATGCTTATCTGATCAATTTAATGTGTGTGATGGTTACCAAATATTGAACATAGATCATTATATCACCACATACAAGTACAATATATGGATATATTGAAGAATATATTAATATTTATCTAAGTAAATTATGAGTACATTTTCATGGACCTGGTCATGAAAATCACCCCAACAATGTTAATTGGACTCATGAATTGGATATTTTATCCTTTCTTAGACCGGTTTTTTGTGGTCTTAATCAACAATATCAGAGTGTACTCAGTGTTTGAGGTTGAGAAATCAAGAAAATTTAGGATGGTTCTAGACACACTTAGAGAGTACCAACATTACTGGAAGCTCTCAAAGTCTTAGTTTGTATTTAATAATCCCACATTATAGGACATGTTTACTGAACCAGCTGTGTAAACGGGGGATAAACAACGTTTGAGGAGGTGATATCTTTTGAGATACCCAAGATTGTGATGAATGTGCATAGATTATTTGGGTAAACAACCTAGTACTATAAATTCATTCTTGATTTTTCAATAATTTCATCAAACATGACTACATTGATCGGAAAGGGGTAGAATTTCGTGTGCACAAAAGGGTTTCAATAATTTTATCAAGATTTTCGGTAATGGTTGATGAGTACCCCTGTATTGAGACTGTTGTAGGAGTGTATTGAGTACATACTATTATTCATTTCTTAAGTGACTTGAATTGGTAGTGTTTTGATTTAGAGGAAGTAATCTCTCTCTTCTAGGTACAACAATTTGATACCACATGAGAAAAAGTATATGAAATGTGTCCTTGAGTTGGCAGTATTAGTCTTCACAATAAAGGTGCATCGACACAACATTATGGTTGAGTAGTTTGTTGTCTACTTTGACCATAAGAGTCTCAAGTATATATTTTCTCAGAAGGATGTTAACTTGAGATAGAGGATACAGATAGATTTAATCCATGACTATGACATTGATACAGTCTATACTCCTTTAAATGTAAACATGGTAGAGTATGATCGCAGTTGGAGATCTTGTTCTCGGTTCTTGGTAGACGAATCAGGGAAGTTGACCTCATTGAAGTTGTCCTTAATGGACAAAGATTTGTTTCATAACATTACTCAATGGTTCCCCCCCCCCACACCCTTCTATATCCTTTTAGGGGGACCCCAAATGTATTTTTTAACTGTAAGTTACATACTCATATATCCATTGTACAAGCTCCAAATTGATATTATGATGGCAGAGAACATGTTATCCTTTTCAGATTGTAGACAACGGTACTAGTAACATTGTGAGAGGAGGGAATGAGGGATTTTAATACATTCCCTTTTTATGGTACACACAGGTGTGGGAAATATGTACAATGATCTATTATGTTAGTTTTGGGAGGATTGTCAGGAATAAGATTGTAGCATATTTTGTATCTTGATGAATCACTTGTCAGTAGGTGAAGGTTGGGAACCATGTTCTGGTGGGTTTAGCTCAACCCCTTAGCATTCCAGATTAGAAGTGGTATGGAATATCTATGGACTTCATGATGGGGTTTCTATTCACTTATAGAGGACATGATGTCATCTATGTGATCATAGACTAACTCAACATGTTGGCACACTTCCTAGATATTTGAGAGAAGTGTTCAGAAGAGATATTGGTATTCCAATACATTTATAAGATATTCCGGAACCTCAGATTTCCCCCAATGACCATTTCAGGAAGTGATTATTGCATTATTCTGTGATTATAAAGAGGATTTCAGGAGGCCTTTTGGACTCAATTGCATTTGATCATGGTATTTCTCCCCTAGAATAAAGTCCAGACTTATCAGATCATTCTAATTCTTGGGGAAATGTTGCAGGATTACATGTTAGAATATATCCATAGTTGGGATGATCATCTACCCTTGGTAATTTTTTTATATAATAATAACTATGATTCCAACATCGGTATAGAAGCATTTGGGGCCTTGTATGAGCAACCCTATTGGTCATCACTTTGTTGGATTAATCCAATAAAATCAGTACTAATGTGCTCAAAGTTTGGGTGATATATAATATAGAAGGTACATATCATCCAAGAGTATATGAGGACTGAAAAGATCTGTTAAAGGTCCTATGCCGACTGACAATCGAGGCCTTTGGAATTCGCGGAGGGAGACCACATGTTTCTAAAGGTGTCACATTGATGGGGATTATGGATATTTGGATTAGGAGGAATGTTATCTCCATGTTTCATAATCCAATTTGAGATATTTCATGGAGCCCGTGAGCTGGAATACTACTTGGATCTACCATAATAGTTAGAACGAGGTCATGATATCATCCACATGTCATAGCTAAGGAGATATGTGCATGGACCATCACATGTTATCAATTGGGTAATTCTTGACATTGATGATAGAGAGACCATTTTAGAGTATCATATATAGATAGGGGATAAGTTATAGTGGTTCCTCTATGGGTGTGTGATTTTTTTGGTGGGTGTATGTTAGTAGCATGAGAATATTTAGAAAACCACCTAAGAGTGGGAGACTCAAATTTGATTTTAGTACATGCATATTTTTTAGTGCCCTTTCATTATGTTTTGTATTAAAATCCTTATGGTGGGGTGAATTTAATGTCTCGGTCTCTAAAATGTAAACATTTTAAATATATCTTGTAATTTTTTTGAGTTAATCACTAAGACGGTGGGAAATTCCATCACCCAGTGAGTTGAAAATTTATATTTGAAAAATATTAAATATATTTATATAATGTGTGAGAAATTTCCTTGAAAATATTAAATAACTCTTAAATAGAGACATGATTATAAATATGATACTACTATTGATTATAGAATGTAGTATTTACCATAGGTTCAATGTAATCTTTATCGATGTTAGCCATTTTCTAAAAACTAAACACATGGACCATTAATAAAATTAATTTTTTTTAAACAGGTACCTCAAAATCCTTTATATATATATATATCCAATTATCTATTATCTTATTTGTTAGCTACATAACCATGGAGTCTTATAGGGAGTAGCTTAGACGGGCATTTTTGAATTACATGATATTGGAGGATCAAATTGATATCACGTGGATCACAAATAACACCAATGTTTGTGGATCTCTTCAAAAAAAATGATGCAGGATGGTTCTTCCTCGGGAACTGATCCAAACTCACGTTATCAAATTAGTATCTTTTGTATTAATCCAATTTATTTTTACCATAAAAAATGCATGTCAATTATTCAAACATGAATTGATACGCGCATTGACGGTTGATTTAAATATGGTTGATTTTTTCTTATTGATGATTACTTATTTTTTTTTCTTTCTCTTCTATTATACAACAACAAATTGAGGATGAAATGAATAAAGGTTGTTTTTCATTCCTCATATTCATGTTTTTATGGTTTTATGCCCCCATTTCTATGCATGTTCATCAAAGGAAATTTCTTTTCCCGCGGTTCGATGGATACCTGATATTAAATCATTGTATGATTTTTATTTGGAACAGTGGATTGATAACATGTTTGTCAATTGTGATTGAATCTATGATAGAGGTTTGATGACAATATAGGATGAACATAGGTATATTTTATAGAAATTTTTGTTTTCCTGGTTGGGTGTGCGATGATGGAATGAGAAATGGTGGTGTTATGGATCAATTTAGGTGGACAAAAAATGGACCATCAGTGATGATAGAACATGTTTAAACTAGATCTGTGATCCATGGTAGGGATTTTCAATGGATCTAGTATTGGTTATGATGAGAATGGATGATGCATGAATAACCTATGGGTTATATAAATTTCTAAACTATGAGGTGTGTAATATGGAGATACATGATGTGTGGGGAATGGTTGTGGTGCTAGGGTTTTTGTGGAAGAGAAAAGGATTGAAATCCATGCAGTCCCTAAAACATTTTGTTTGAGTTATGGATTGTGGATTTGCATGTATCTTGGAGGACACATCGAATGAACATGAACCAACACATTAGCATGGTTAGAGTACATCCTCATGGACATTTACTTCGTCATGGACAGGTATATGAAAAAACATTAATACCTGAACATGGCCAAATGTGCATAGCCATGAGAAGATGTATAAAGGAAAGGACACACACTACTATAAATTGAATCATTTGCAATGGGTCAATTGAAAATCCCTCCTGGCGCAAAATATCATTTGAAAAGGGGTCCTATCGCAAATGAGTTACAGTTGAAAATGATGTTACAAATATCTTTTTCGGGTTTTTTAAAAACCCTTTTGGGACGGACCCGTCGCAAATAAGTATTTGTGATGCAATTCAATACATGTTGCAAAAAACATAAAAAAGAAAAAAGAAAAATAAAAAATATATTATTAAAATAATAATACTAATAATAATAATAATAAAACAATAATAATAAAAACTAATAACTAATAAAACCAATTAAAATTTAATTAAAATAATAAAAAAACAAAAAATTCAAAATAATATTAAAATATAATAATGGTCATAATATCATATTAACACAATAATAATAATAATAAACCAATAAAAATAATAATAATAAAATACATGCAATAAGTTTTAAAATAATAATATAACAAAATAATAAAAAATAATAAGACAATAAAATAATAAAAATACACAACATTCGCCAAAATTTATAAAATTCACTATATTGAAATGTACATATATCAATTAATAAAATATTTATAATCAAATTACATTAAAATGTTTATTAGAAATAGGTATACAAATCACTAAGGGTGAGGATCATCTTGAGGAGCTAAAGGAGATGGTAGAGGGAGCCTCATCCCAAAACCATGATTCAGACGTCACATGTACTCCATCATCTACTCGGGCTGTTATTGTTTCTCCCAACGAGGAATCTCCTCCTGCTCATGCTATCGACAGAGATTTGTTTTCTCCCTATGCATTGTCTTTATAAGCTCACCATGAGATAGTGGTTCCTCCTCATATTATGTAGAATATGATTATGAATCTCCATGAGCTCCTCTCAAGCAACACAACAACATCGCCGCAGTACCATAATATCTCTCAGGCATCATTTGAGAACTAATGACAACTGCTCATCCTTTCTCAAAGGCATACTGAGCCGCTTTCGTCAATGCTACATCATCAAATCTTGCTACATTGGAGGTATAATTCTTTTTCTCAGCGAAACTCTCATCCTATATTTGAAATGACGCGGCCTCATATTAATTATTCAATTGAAATTTAAATTTCAAATAGTTAAAAAAATATTTAATTTAAAACCTAAAAAAATTTATTGACCACAATATGGAACTAAAGATCACCTCTAATCTCTACTGGTTTTAGATCTTCGTACATCCTTAGAAAAACATAGAACTTCATAATATCAGTTTACTCAACTTGTTATATGAGTATAAAATAAATGATTTACATTTAAAGATAAATAAATTATTAAAAAAATAATTTACCATATATCGTCGGTGTGTTACCTCCTCCCTCCCCTGATTTTTTCAACCTAATGATGATATCCTCAAAAAAGTATATTTCATACTGTATGAACCAAATTCATCCCATAATTATGATGGGATGTAATATGGTTGATAGGTGCACCAAGACTAATCAAATTCTGTGACTCACACATTCTATATGGATTTCCTCCTCCGGTTGTGAAAAAATTGATGGAAATGCTCATGCATATAGATCTCCCATGACTCCCAGATAGATTATTGTGCGCTATCATCAACAGGATACCATAAACCCTATTAATAATTAATAATATCTAGTTATTAAGTAAATAAATTTAAATGTTGCTATTTTTTATTTACATAACATCCAATGCTCAAACATACATCAGTGGACATCAATGTGAATCTGATCCCATGTCACCCATTCTCCCAAAAAAATCCACAATATATCACTCATGTGTCTCATAGTTATATGTGAAAATTTGTGGAAAATAATAACAAATATTCAAATTATCATTATATAAATAAATTAATTATAATTAATGAAAACTAACTAAAATACACAAGTAAACATACATCTTCATGCGTGGATCAAAGTCGGGATGTGAAGGTTGCTCAGGGATAGGCTCAAAAATCATCAATCTCACAAGATCATGATCTCTTTGAGTCATTTCAGGACCGTTAGGAGTTTGATAATCAAATTATGCAATACAATGCTCGTCGCCAGGTAGATTTTCCTCCCCCTACTCTCAAACCATTTCTAATTCCATCTAAAACACGACATGAATGTATTTAGAAAATAGATGAAAATATCTATTACATATATATATATATATATATATTATATATGATTATAACTAGTATTTAAATGTGTCCATCTTCATCTCTATCCTCATATTTACATATAACACTTTCAACATCATCATATTTATCATTAGTATCATCAATTTTCAATGGATTTCTAGTTTCAACATTTCATTCCATTTAAAATTCATTAGTTACATCAATAACATCATCGTCACATTCAACCCATAACTATTGGGTTACATCATTGATATTCATGTCTCTTTAGGGAAAATGGGGATTTGGATTAGTCTCCTAAAAAAATTAAATTCCTTTCACTTTAGCTAAAACACATTCACTTTGAATAAATTGATTTTCTGAATATTTTATCTTTATTATGCTTCACCAATCACTTTACTCTCATGAAGTAGAACCATAATTTGAAAAATAAAATTAATGTGTTTCAAGATCAAATAAAAATAGTTCATTTACTCCAAGAAGGGTTTTATATTTAATATAAATGATTCTAGGGAATGGATAAACATGCAAGCCTCTCTCAGTATCAAACCACATACATTTAAACATCGCTATATAATTATGTCATATATAACATTGTTTAATTATTTCTTCCTTCATGATATTAAATTCATCTTCACTTTCTCTATTATGAGATTCTCTCAATAAAACTCCACAATTCATTGTTTTTATTCCCCGTATGCATGTGTATGAAATCATAAACAATTCACAACATATGCATTATATGATTTAAGCATTTTGGATATTGGTTTAATCAATACTAACAATTCATTATCAATTTTTTCTTTATTTTGAAATACTAGAAAATTGGTAAAAAAAATGTATCAATTTAACAAGAGATAATTTATTTTATATGTTAAACCATACACAATTAATTTTTATAGTTTCTGAAACCATTAGGAACAATTATTTTTCTGACATTCTTCATTAGAAACTACTATAGTCGGTGGAAATTGTTTCTTAATATGATTATAATATAATATACAAAGGAAAAAATATTAATTTACCATTAAAAAATTAAATATTATATGATAGGATTACTCAGAGTACAAATGGTGTCATTTTCCCAATGTTGATAAGAATATATGTATGATCCCTATGATGTTCATAATCCAAAATCCATTGTTCATGAACTCCACCAAAGCCATGTTTGAGATTATTAATAACTGATAATTGAGTGTACATTTCATCATCAGCATTTCCATCAATACAGCCCAAATGATTATGTTTTAAGGGGTTTTTAGACTGAAAATAAATATATTAGAAAAAATAAATCTCTTCCTAAAAATAAGCTTATGAAATTCATCCTTTAATCGATTCTTTATTACATAACCATTTCATCATTTTCTGAATGCTTATCTTGAATCGGTATATCCCTCAGAACTGTACTAAACCTATACATTTTTAATTATGTGGAAAATATAATATCAAATTTTCCATTGAGTCAAATAAATCTTGTGGTATGATTTTTTCCACATTATAAAAAATTAAAATAGCATCTTCTTATAGTCTACTTAGTGCATCTTACTCTATTGTCGCCACACAAATGTCTTGGAAACAATATGATATTTTTGTTAGCATGTATGAATATATATTATTTAAAAAATCTATAAATCCAATCGGTATAAGTATTTCCATTATAACGTGAGATTCATCGCTTTTAAATCCAGTAATATGTCCATTTTTGACACATCTAAAACAATTTAAAATATAATCATCTGTATGCCTAAAATCATCAATCCAATGACAAAATAAATAAAAATCTTTTGTAATTTTATAAGCTAATTTTTACTTCATTAACATATATGATATTTAATTTGTTAAATCGTTCACGTTCTGGTCACTTTCAAATTTGGGAAAGATCTAATCCTGCGTTTATATTATCTTTGGTCTTACCGGGTGTGTCCAAAACTGTCTAAAATATATTATCAAAACAGTTCTTCAAAATATGTCTAATATCCAATATGTAAAAGACCAAAAAATTAGACCAATAAGGAAGATCCCAAAAAATTATTAATTTAATCCAACTGTGTTCTTTCCCAAATTCATCTATATTTTTTTGGTTTATAATCGGTTAAAATATTGTATGTTTTCTAAAAATATATATATTCATCTAAAAAGTTGGCTGGTATGAATAATTCTCCAATGACCGTTAAAGAAAAATGTTTTTCTTATATTGATGAGTATAAACTCTTTGTAGTCTCTCATAAATTATGGACATGATTTTGGACAATGTGTACTCAATCCAGATAACATTTAATATTCTAGGAAGTCACTTATTGTCCAAATTAATGCATATTTCATTAATAAATTTTTTTTTCACAACAACATCATACATACTGACACCATTACTCCATAATAATTTAAACTCATCAATCAATGGATCTAAATAAACATCGATATTCTTTTTCGAAAACCAAAACTCAATAGAAGTGCCCCATCATTGTTAAATGTGTGAAACCTCCTCGAATCACATTTCTTACATGCACACTTAATTTTCCATTCCAAAATAACTTCTAGTTTTGATGATGAAAATGATAAAAAAGCTTCAAATTTCTCAATTAATAAATTATTCACAATAGAACCATTTGGATTCCAGGGATGGTTTATCCGTTCTCAAACATGTAATAAAGACTATTTTCGAATAACTTTCTATATATAACTCTAAATAATATTAAATAAATAATTTTTTATGATTAATTTGATATAAGAAAAAGTCGATCCAAAAAAGTGTAAAAATTAATAAAATCATAATTTACATTAAAATAATATCAATTTTATATATTTGTAGTTAATTTTTACTAATGACCGTTACATTTTACTAATTATAGTGATGTAATGGTCACTTCTACTATTCATTACTAATATCTTCTAATTTTTACTAAATTTCTCTAATTACAACTGATTTGTAATAATTAAAATGATTGCCAATTAATGTTTAGTAAATTATCGCTAATGATTAATAATTTTTACCTACCATGTCCAAATTTTTAATTTCACGTATTTTTGTCTACCATGTCCTTTAATTGATATATCTCCTCAAACTACTATTAATGCCACCATCAACGCACCACATAATGTTGGCCCCGGTGCTGTTGACCTAAGTAAACATTTGGACACGGTTGGCATTGATTGTCCATTACTAATCACCTAATGATTGGAAATTATATGATTTACACATTGGTATAAATCATAGATTTTTCAATCACTAAGTGAAGAAAACAATCTATGTCATCCATGTCTAAATTTATCAATGCACCAATTTATGTCAATTATATCTCATCATCAACATATCTACTTATCCTACTAATACAGCCATCACCACATCAAATTTTATATGTCATGTTTCTTATGACCTAATCACTGATTTGGAGATGGTTGGAATAAATTTGTAATTACTTATTTATGTCAACCATGTGTGTAAAAAATTATGGTTGGAATAAATTGGTCATTACTAATTTGTGCCAATGATGTACGTATAAAATATTACTGATTAGATAAAAACTATTCATAATTATTCTTAATCATTACTATTTATTGCTATTTATTACTATTTATTACCATTTGTTACTAGTTATTCTTATTTATTCATATTTATTATGATTTATTCCCATTTATTCCAATTTTTTCCAATTTATTCCTACTTATTGCTATTTATTCCTATTTATTCTGATTTATTCTTAACTATACCTATTTTAGGATCGAAATAATGATGTAGATGCTCAATATACAAGAGGGGGGGTGAATTGTACACTTTAAAAATTTCCTTTAACAAAGGAAAGAGCCAAGTTTAACAAAGTTACACTAAGTAAATTCACAACACCTCTAACACCAATTGAAACATCTGAATAAGGAATGAAGTTATAAACTTCAAGTTCTATGTACTTGCTTAAAACTGGAAAGAGATTCCGAAAGTTGGTTCCGGAAATATGGATCCGGAAATTGAAACTTAACTAAATATTGCAATATGAGATTCTACCTTAAAGAGTATAGAATCTAAATGAAACAGAGTACAAGTAGGGATGTATAAGAAAGTTATACTTTCCTTACAATACAATGTGCAGCGGAAACAAACAAGTAGTGAAACTACAAGTAACAAGATATAAGTCTTTTAACCCCAAAAGAAGGGTATCCAACAACCTTGGATAAAGGTCCCTTGATTTATACTTTCAAGCATGTATGTCTTACCCACACCAGGGTAAGACCTCAATACGAATATCGGAATCTCTGTCTTTCTATCCCCGCAAGCCCTCAACTTCAAGGTAGTTGGAACCTCTGTCTTCCCCAGCAAGGAATCCCTCGAACTTTAAGGTAGTCGGCACCTCTGTCTTCCTATCCCCAGAAGTCCTCAAATGTAATCACCAACATTTGGAGTCACACTAAGCTTTGAGATTTAAAAAGAGCCTCTCTCTCTAGAAATCACTTCAATAGTATGTGTGAACAATGTCAAAGAAGTTCTTCATCAGTTGTCACGAGCTCTTTCAAATGAGCTCCTATTTATAGGCTCGGTCGACCTCCTATACAACAGTAATATTTTCCTTAAAAATTGGAGGGACCTATACACGTGTCATTTAACCAACGGTTAGTTTATAATAAAATAGATGAAACAATTTTGTAACAAAACATGTGTAACAGAAGGTACGACATCGTTTTAAGTCTAACTAAAAAGTTCGGAGTGAAGATTCAGAGTGTAAGAAAAATAATATTCGGAGTCTAAATATTCGGAGTGTATAAAGCAAAGATGATCAGATTCTGTTTAATAGGTGAATTCGGAATGAGAATTCGGAATGAAAATTCGTCATCAGAATTCGTAATGAGAATTCAAAACAGGATTTGTCATTAGATTTGGATGTCGAACTTCATAAGAGTTTGTATCCAGAATTCCGAGTAGAACTTTATCAGAATTCGTATCCAGAATTCGGAGTAGAACTTTATCAGAGTTCGTATCCAGAATTCGGAGTAGAAATTTATCAGAGTTCATATCTAGAATTCAGAGTAGACCTTTATCAAAGTTCGTATCCAGAATTCGGAGTGGAACTTCATTAGAGTTCATATCCAGAATTCAGAACCTAAAACAGAATGCTTCATATCAAAGTTTTAAACGATTCTGAGAATATAGAAATGAATCTGATTTTTATACTTAAGAAATATATGGATATAAATAATGAAAATATGATAAGGATATTTTTCCTTATAAAAGCGATTTTCCTTATAAAAGCAATTTTCCATATAAAAGAAATTTTCCTTATAAAAGCGATTTTCCTTATAAAAGCAATTTTCCTTATAAAAGCAATTTTACTTAAAGATAAGGTGTTTGTGATTTTCAAAACAAGAAGGAATGGAAAAGTCATAAGGAAAACCTTATTGACTCAACAATCTCCCCCTTTTTGGAAAGCACAAATATCCTTATGAAAAAGAAAGGCTAAGTAGAAAGAAAGAAAAAATGAAAACATTAAAGCTTATATCCCTTTGTTTATAGAAGTTGATGAATACGACTAACTCCCCCTTCGGCTTTTAAACTCTAAGGATCATATTCTAGATTTCTGGAATGGTATTTCATTAAGAATAAGAATGTCTTATTTAATGAAAAACTCCCCCTTAGATAAACTCTATTAGAGTTATTTTTCTTTCTCCCCTTTTGTTAGGGTTCTTTTTCCTTCTCCCCCATTGTGATTTTCAAAAAGAATTCGACGGAATGGAAAATATAACAAAGTACCTGAAAAATTAGTTACAACAAGAAAAGAAATGAGCAAACAAAATTTTCATTATGTTTGAAAGTTCAAGAACAAGGAAGCTAAAATACAAAAAAAGATCGGATTTGTATATTTTGGATCATTTTCCTTCGACATGAGACCCTTAAGAATAGTCTTTATCTTCTTCAAGTATTTATGATATTCCTCGGCTTTCTTTTCTAAAACAACTATTCTTGCACTTTGAGCTTCAATATTTTTTTCCTGGGCTTCATGGTTTTCTTCCTGGTCTTTCAAAACTTGTTCTTTCCTTAACAACTTCTCTTCAATCACAATCCGGAAATCCCTTTCATTCCTCCAGTTTTGAGAAACAGAATTCAGCTTCCCATTCAGATCTCTGACTTCTTGAATCCGGAAATTCTTTTCATCTATCAACTTTTCTTCAAAGGAAGAAGTTAGATCATTTATGTTCTTGTCTTCTATCTCAAAAGCATCTTTAACATTATCTTGTAATTCATCCAAGAGCCTCATCTCTTCTACAGTTTTCTTCGACCAACTAGTCATTCTCTTACAAGACCTTTTATGGGCTTCGTAGACAACAAAAAAAGTTTTGAACTGATCCTGGATCTCAACACATTTATCCATAACCATGGATACGAAGTCTGTTTTCTGATTCAAAGTATGTTGGAGCATCTGGAATCTTGAATCAATACTTGAGAAAGTCGGAATAGAACCCACCAACTTATTTAATGACTGAACAACAAAGTCATGCCCCAATGAAGATGACTCTGAATCTGAGACTTTTCTTGGAGAAATTTCTTCTTCAAAATTCTAATCCTTATTCTTAGAAGAATCACCAATTTCTCTTCTCTTTACAGCCACTGAGCTCAGGATATCAACAAAAAGTTGCTTTCCCTTGTCCCTTTTTGGAATGGATTTCTATTCCGGAGTTCTCTGTTCACTATCAAAAACATGAACAAAATTTTATTCATCATCAGAAACTTTTTGAGCACCTTCCTCTACATTTTCCATTTTAGAAACATCATGTAGAAGTTGTTCTTCCTCTGCATGATAAGATACTTCTTGTTCTTCTTTCTCCTCATCTTTTACTGGAGTAACTAACTTAGAAGACTCAGCTTCTGATGTTCGGAGTGACAGATGTTCTGAAGGTGACCCCTTATAATCGTCTACTTGTTTCAATAGATCTCCGGTCTCACCACTACCTTCAGCAACTGCTTCTTCTTCTTCCACTTTCTCAATCTACTCAACTTCCTCAACATGCTTAGCTTTTTTCTTTCTCCGGAGTGACATAGTTTCTTCCTGGAGTCCTAGTTAGAGATTCCAAAGAGAAAGATCTCAGAACTAGAATGTTTCCGGAGGCCATCTCATTAAACTTTAATAAAGTCTGAACCACCTCTGCTTCAGACATCTTCTTCTTAAGCTTCTTTTCTTTCACTTGTTTTTCTAGCTCATCCGCTGTCTTTTCCTTCAAGGCCTTAGCCTTTGCAGGATCCAATCCAAACTGGGGCTCCCCATGCACTCTTTTATCTTTGATTTCCCTCCACTTAGCAACTACCTCATTAGGGTAAGCTTTCTTCTTCTTCGGTTTTGGAGGTGCGGAATGAACTTCCTTAGATTTGGGATTCTCTACCTCAACTTCAACTTCTTTCAACTTTCTCTTCTTCACCAGCTTAGAGGATTCAAGTTCTCCAACTTTTGGAACCGCTTCTTCTTGAGCTGGTAAAACCACGAACTGACCAGTCTTCTTGTCGAAGACAACATCCATCCTTATGAGGGTACCATCACTCACCAACATAATTTTGCAAACTCTTGGCTTAGACTTTCATGCCTCCTTGAAAGACTCAAGGCACCGAACTATTAACTTCGAGATGATTGCTGGATACATTATGATCTGAGCTCTCAGATTCCCTTTCTTTACATTCTCAATGGTAATAAGAATGTGTTTCATTAGATTAAACTTCTTTAGATATATCAGAAAATCTAGAATGTAGATCTCGTTTTTCTTCAAACTGTCATTGTCACCTTTTCTCGGTACGATAAAGCCTTGTACCCATAATTCTAGAATCTGAAAATTCGTAGACAGACTAGCAATCTTCGGATCCTTATCATCTAACATTCTGAGAGTCTCCAGAGCTTTTTCCTTGTCGAAGCTTCCCTTTGAATCTGGCAAAACATGAGTGATGAACTCGACTTCTCCTTCATTGTTCAGCCCTACCAAGCTGGCTGCCTTTCATAAGAAAGCCTATAAGTCTTTCCATAAGAATTAAAGGACAATTTCTCCCTACCATCTTCCTTAAAGAAGGAAATTGTATCAAAGAACTCTATAAGAAAATCCGATTATACTTCATCTTGATTTTCGGGCTTAGACACAGCAACATCTTCCCATTCGTTAAGCTTAATGTTCTTGGATATAAGATAATCATACTTGTTGAAGAAATCAGGATGAACTAACCTTTCTCTATATACTAACCACTTAGAAATCGGCTTGGAGGAAGACATGTCGTGAGAAGCTACGTCCATAGACATTCGGATCTGAAGACTTATGAGAAGTTCGGAACAGAGTTTGCTGAAGATCGGAACATCCTTAAAACAGAGAGGCAGAGCTTCGGGACGTTGGAGCATGAAAAATCGATGTGGGACGAGTCTTGGGGTCCTCTTTATATAGGGAAAGAATTTGACCATTGGTCTTCCAAATCCATATAACGGTTGAAACAACTTTTATCTGATCTAACGGTTGAGAACAATCCCATAAGAAAACTTGAATCCGATCTTTTGAGGTTTTTGTTAAAACAAAGATTTAAGAAAACTATAGTCTGAAAACAAAATATAAGAAAACACCAGCTAGTAAAATATGATTACGAAAACATAAGTAAGGAAATCATACCTTTATAATTGTCTAAGGAGGATTATTCGTAATGGGTAATATTCTTTTTGAAGAAAAATTAACTACAAAGAACTTTATTACTATGAAAAGATATCGTTCGCAAAATTCACTATGAAAAAATCAACAAATAAAACGAAAAATCATTACAAGATTTCCAGCATGAAAATTTTAATATAATAGTTTGAAAACGAAAAGCTCATTATGAAAGTCTCAGTACAAAAATCTTTTTACGGAAATACCAGTACGAAATTGGCCATTCCGGAAGTTTTCAATATGAAAATTTCCATTCCAGAAGTTTTCTATATGAAAATATCCATTTTAGAAAATTTAAGTTCCAGAAATCTTCATTCTGGAATTTTAGTTCTGAAATGTTTGAAAAACAAACTTTGAAAAACATAGTTACTCTAACAATCAAATGTACTCCCCCTATGAAAAAGAGTTTATTACTGTAAAGAGACTTTTTCAACAGAATGTTAATTAAGAAAGATTACCTTACGGTTATCATTCCTAAAATCTGTTTAACGTATTCAAATCTATCATAAGGCAAAGATTTTGTGAAAATATCAGCAATTTGATCTTGCATTCTGATAAACTGAAGAATAATATCTCCTTTTAATGTGTGATCCCTAAGAAAGTGATGCCTAATATCTATGTGTTTTGTATGAGAATGATGTGCAGGGTTCTTACTTAGGGCAATGGCACTTGTGTTATCACACAAAATTTGAGTTTTAGTAAAACTCAAGCCATAATCTGTGAGTATGTGTTGCATCCACAACACTTGAGCACAACAACTTCCAACTCCTACATATTCGGCTTCAGTAGTGGAAAGTGCTACAGAATGTTGCTTCCTACATGACCAAGAAACTAACGAATCTCCTAAGAAATGACAAGTTCCGGATGTACTTTTTCTATCCATTCTACGTCCACCAACGTCAGAATCAGAACAGCTTTTTAGAACAAAATCATTTCCAGAAGTATAAAATAATCCTAGATCCATGGTTCCCTTAAGGTAGAGAAATATTCTTTTTACTGCCTTTAAGTGAGATTCCTTAGGATTGGATTGATGTCTTTCACATAAGCATACTGAGAACATTAAGTCTGGTCGACTAGATGTTAAGTAAAGTAAACTTCCTATCATACCTCTAAAAGATGTTTGATCTACTGGTTTCCCAGCTTCATCAAGATCTAAAGAGTTTGAGGTACCAATGGGAGTACTTATACTCTTAGTGTTGTCATAACCATAATGTTTGAGAAGATCTTTAATATACTTATGTTGAGATATGTAGGTTCCTTCTGGTTTTTGAGAAATTTGAAAACTAAGGAAAAAATTTAACTCACCCATCATACTCATTTCAAACTCAGATTTCATTAGACTTGCAAAAGAGTCGGTTAAAGATTGTTGAGTTGAACCAAATATGATGTCATCAACATTAATTTGAACAATCAAAACATTTTTCTTATCTTTCTTTATGAAAAGAGATGGATTTTCATTTCCGTTAACATAGTTATTTTGAAGAAAAAATCCAGTGAGTCTATCATACCATGCTCTTGGGGCTTGTTTAAGACCATACAGAGCTTTGGTAAGTCTAAAAACATGATTAGGATGTTTGGTATCTTCAAATCCAGGAGGTTGTTAAAAAAAACTTCCTCTTGAACATAACCGTTAAGAAAAGCACATTTCACATCCATTTGGAAAATTTTAAAATTAAATAATGCTGCAAACGCGAGTAGAATATGGATAGATTCAAGTCTACCTACTAGAGCATAGGTTTCTTCATAGTCTATTCCCTCTTGCTGATTATAGCCTTTAGAAAAAAGTCTAGCTTTATTTCTTACTATGACTCCATTTTCATCACATTTATTCCTGAAGACCCACTTTACTCCAATAAGAGAAGTTTCCTTAGCTCTTTCAACCAAGGTCCAGACTTTATTCCTCTCAAATTCATTTAGTTCATCTTGCATGGCTTTGATCCAATCATTATCACCTAAAGCTTCATCAGTGTTTTTTGGTTCTAATTGGGAAAGGAATGCTTGATGTTCTATTTCATTTCATAAGGAATTACTAGTCCTTACAGGTTTATTGACATCACCAATGATACTATCACTAGGATGATTCTTTAGAAACACCTGATTTGGGTTTTGTAAAACCTGTTTATCAACATAGGGTAGAAAGTCTTCTAGGTAAATGTTTCAAAAGTATCTTCTTGAACATTTTCCTTATAAGAAGGATCTTCTATTAAAGGTTGACAATCAGTTTTTGAAAACACATCTGAGGATGTAGGTTGGGATAGTTTAAAAACAAAAGGATCAGACTCATCATATTTTACATGCACTGTTTCTTCCACAGTACAAGTATTTTTATTAAAAACTCTATAATCCATAGAAGTTGTGGAATAACATAAGAAAATTCCTTCATCAGATTTTAGTGCTAATTTATGTATATTATCTTTAGTATTTAGAATGAATACTTTGAATCCAAAAACCTTGAAGTATAATAGTCTTGGTTTTCTACCATTCCATAACTCATAATGAGTTTTATTATGAAAAGGTCTAATCAAAACTCGATTTATAGTATAGCAAGCAGTAATTACAGCTTCAGCCCAGAAATGTCTAGCTATAGAATATTCACTAAACATGGTTCTAGTTATCTCTTGAAGAATTCTATTTCTTCTCCCAACTACACCATTTTTTTTGAGGAGTTCTAGGTGCTGAAAAATTGTGAGTTATACCTTTTCTACTATAAAAAGTTTCAAAATCAGAATTTTGAAATTCACCTCCATGATCACTATGAATAGTTTTCAATGGAAGGTTTTTCTCATTTTTAACTTGAGCTCTAAAACTTTTGAAATAAGAAAAAGCTTCAGACTTCTTTTCTAGAAAATAAACCCAAGTAAATCTAGCGTAATCATCAACTAGAACAAACACATAGTATTTTCCTCGAATACTTCCTGTTTGTGTTGGACCAAAAAGATCCATGTTCACTAACAATAATGCATCAGTTGTTGAGACTTCACCGATTGATTTAAAACTAGATTTATGTTGCTTTCCATATTGAAAAGGATCACAAACTTTAGAACAATCAAATATAAGCTCTAGTAGATCCTTAACTAGTTTCTTCTTAGAGAGTTTGCATATGTTCCTAAGGTTACAGTGACCTAGTCTTCTATGCCAAATCTAGGAATGATCTTCCATTGCACTTAGTCAAGGTAAATCTTGGCTTCTTAGGTCTTCTAAATTTATAGTGTAAACATTCTCTTTCCTATTGGCTGAGAGAATAAATTATTCCTTGGAATTGTGAACTAAGCACTTATCATTCCAAAAATTCACAAGGTATCCTTCATCACATAACTGACTTATGCTAATGAGGTTATGCTTAAGACTCTTAAAAAAAGAACATTTGAAATCAAGGTTTTACCTAGAAGAACAATATTACCAATACCAACAATCTCTCGCTTAGCATTATCTCCGAAAGTTACCTTTCCTCCTTTCGTTTTGATAATCTTTTCAAAATAGATTTTGTTACCAGTCACGTGCCGGGAACATCCACTATCCATGTACCATGTGTTGTTGCTGGTACTCTCTTTATTTTCTTGAAAACAAGAAGAGAATTAGACTTTCGGAATCCAAACCTGTTTGGATCCGAGATTCCCAGATAACAAAATTTTTGGTACCCACATCTTCTTAGAAAAATATTCTTTGTGAAATCCTAAATATTGAGTTTTGTTTAAGGAAAAATTCATTTCCCAGTGACCACCACATTGACACTTGGTACAAAATGGGGCACTTTGAGGAACAAAATAATTGTTACTAAAAATTGGTTTTGCATGGGTATAACCAAATCCGTATTTATTTCTTAAAGGTCGTATTTGGGAATACATTTTATCAAAATTCTCATTACCATGGGTAAAGTTTGATAAATACTTCATTAAGGAAAAAATTTCTGACTTGAGTTTTATAACCAAGTTTTTATCCTCAAAATCATTAGTTTTAGAACTAGAGCTAGGCTCGAAAACATTTTTCTTAGAAATTACTTTTTCTAACTCTTTAGAAATTTTTTTCTTCTCAGAACTTACTTCCTCAAGATTTTTTGAAATAATTTCAAAATAAGAATTTTTCATATCAAGATCTTTAGAAAGATCTGATATCTCTTCTATAAGAATAGAATTCCTAGAGTTTGCCTTATCATGTTTCTTATTGAGATTAGAGTTCTCAATCCCAAGATGTTCAGCACACCTAGAAACTACTTAATAAGTATGTAAAGTATTTTCTTCATCAGAAGAGGATTCTTCATCTGAGGAATTATAATACTTACTATCGTTAGAATTTAAAGAAACATTGCTCAATGATTCAGTATTTTGTACCTTAGCCATAAAAAAATGATTGTCAATAGGTAATCTGGCTATAAGACCAAGAATCTTCTATCCAGAAGATTCATAATCAGAAGATTCATCTGAAGAGTCACCACCACTGGCACTCCAGGTATCATTTGCTTTCAGAACATTCTTAGCTTTGGCTTTATAATACTTCTTTATGTTCTTGTCTGAATGCCTTTCTTTGATTTATTTCTTTTTGAGAAAAGGGGAATCTGGTCTAATATGTCCAGCTCTCTTGCATTCATAACAAGTAACTTCTCCATCTTTCCTATCTTTCCTTCCCTTTTTCTTATACTTGGATTAGAAACTTCTTTGACTAGCTATCTTGTTCATACTTCGAGCAAGATTTTCTAACTCGTTTTTAGAGACTTCACTCTCACTAGATTCGGATTGGAAAACAACTTTCGTAAACTTGGATCTGGTTACTCTATCAGGAGTCTTAGCTTTCATATGATTTGATGTTGTTTTAAAAGCAATAGTACCATTCCCATTCTTCTTCTTGATGTTGTCAGCATATCTCTTCATTCTGGTTTCATGTTGGAGAAGAGTTCCAAATAACTCATCAAGAAAATTTTGAGTGACCTTCCTGTTCTCATCTATAGCAGTTCTTTTGGATTCCCACTCATTGGGCATGATATCAATTATCTTGTCCACAAGTGCTTCATCATCTAACCCTTTCTCTCCCATAGACTGTAAGATGTTGACTATAGTCATAAATCTCTGTTGAACTTTTCAGATTGGTTCACCATAAGGAAAATTGAATCCATGATATTCAGCTCTAGGAATAGCTCTCCTATTCTCAATAACTTTAGAAGTTCCAAAGTGTGTAACCTCTAATTTCTTCCAGATACAATTAGCTTCTTCACAAGATGAAATTTGGATATATATATTTCTAGTCATTGAACAAAGTAGGGTATTGAGTACCTTATAATTGAGTTGATACTCTTGTTTTTCCTAGTTAGTGAAAGTTCTAACTTCCTAATCAAGAATTTTATAATATCCAGTAAGCATAACAATGTTTTCCACTCTAGTATTGATAACAAAAGTCTTCATCCGATCTCTCCAGTACTCATAGTCATTACCATCAAAGATTGGTGGTCTTGTAGGATTTAGATTATCAATGGAACCAATATTGATTCATGCCATATTTAAAATAACCTTTGGCACACAAAATTGTTAGTAGAAAAAGTTCATAATCACAATGTTCGGAATGAAAAAGTTTGGAATGAGAAAGTTTGGAATGACAAAGTTAGCAAGAAAAACTTATATGTGAGTATGAGTATTTCAGAGACCTGGCTCTGATACCAATTGTAGGATCGAAATAATGATGTAGATGCTCAATATACAAGATGGGGGGTGAATTGTACACTTTAAAAATTTCCTTTGACAAAGGAAAGAGCCATGTTTAAAAAAGATAAACAAAGTAAATTCACAAGACCTCTAACACCAATTGAAAAATCGGAATAAGGAATGAAGTTATAAACTTCAAGTTCTATGTACTTGCTTAAAACTGGAAAGAGATTCCGAAAGTAGGTTCCGGAAATATGGATCCAGAAATTGAAACTTAACTAAAGATTTCAATATGAGATTCTACCTTAAAGCGTATATAATCTAAATGAAACAGAGTACAAGTAGGGAAGTATAAGAAAGTTATAATTTCCTTACAATGCAATGTGCAGCGGAAACAAACACGTAGTAAAACAACAAGTAACAAGATATAAGTCTTTTAACCCAAAGAGAAGGGTATCCAACAACCATGGATAAAGGTCCCTTGATTTATACTTTCAAGTAATTCTGTCTTACCCACACCAGGGTAATCCCTCAATACGAATATCGGAATCTCTATCTTGCTATCCCCGCAAGACCTCAACTTCAAGGTAGTTGGAACCTCTATCTTCCTCAGTAAGGAATCCCTCGAACATTAAGGTAGTCAACACCTCTATCTTCCTATCCCCGGAAGTCCTAGAATGTAATCACCAACATTCGGAGTCGCACGAAGCATTGAGAGTTAATAAGATCCTCTATATCTCTCTAGAAATTACTTCAACAGCATGTGTGAAAAATGTCGAAGAAGTTCTTCATCATTTGTCACGAACTCTTTCAAATGAGCTCCTATTTATAGGCTCGGTCGACCTCCTTTCCAACGGTCATATTTTCCTTAAAAATCAGAGGGACCTGTACATGTGTTATTTTACCAACGGTTAGTTTATAATGGAATAGTCGACACCGTTTTGTAACAAAACAAGTGTCACAGAAGGTACGACATTGTTTTAAGTCTAACTAAGAAGTTCAGAGTGATGATTCAGAGTGTAAGAAAAATAATTTTCGGAGTCTCAATATTCAGAGTGTATAAAGCAATGATGATCAGATTCTGTTTAATAGGTTAATTCAGAATGAGAATTTGGAATGAAAATTCGTCATCAGAATTTGTAATGAGAATTCGAAATAGGATTCGTCATTAGATTTCGATGTCGAACTTCATGAGAGTTCGTATCTAGAATTCAGAGTAAAACATTATCACAATTCGTATCCAGAATTCGGAGTAGAACTTTATCAGAGTTCGTATCTATAATTTGGAGTAGAACTTTATTAGAGTTCGTATCCAGAATTCGGAGTAGAACTTTATCAGAGTTCATATCTAGAATTCAGAGTAGAACTTCATTAGAGTTCGTATCCAGAATTTAGAACCTAAAACAGAATGCTTCATATCAAAGTTTTAAATGATTCCGAGAATATAGAAATGAATCTGATTTTTATACTTAAGAAATATATGGATATAGATAATGAAAATATTATAAGGATATTTTTCCTTATAAAAGCTATTTTCCTTATAAAAGTGATTTTCCTTATAAAAGTAATTTTCCTTATAAAAGCAATTTTCCTTATTAAAGCGATTTTCCTTATAAAAGAAATTTTCCTTATAAAAGAAATTTTCCTTAAAGATAAGGTGTTTGTGATTTTCAAAACAAGAAGGAATGGAAAAGTCATAAGGAAAACCTTATTGACTCAACACCAATTTATCCCCATTTATCCCTAATTATCCCTATTTATTACTAATTATCCCTAGTTATTACTAATTAACCCTATTTATTCCTATTTATTTATATTAACCCTATTTATTGATAATTATTACAATATAGTGCTAATTACTGTTAATTGCTTCGAATTACAGCAAATTAATTCTAATTATAGCTAATTACTATTAATGACATCAAATTAATACTAATTACTGTTATTTACTTCATTTTAGTACTATTCAGTTCAATTTATTTCTATTTATTACTATTTATTCTTTTTTTTAAATAATAATTCTTATTTATTCCTATTCATTATTATTTATTTCTATTTATTCCTATTTATTTATATTTATTCATATTTATTCCTATTTATTCCTATTTATTCATATTTAATCCTATTTATTTCTATTTATTGCCATTTTTTCTATTTATTTCTATTTATTGCGAATTATTCTTAATTATTTCAAATTATTTTTATTATTTCTAATTATTCCTAATTATTCCAATGTATTCTTAATTATTACTAAATATTTCTTATTATTTCTTATTATTATTAGATATTTCTAATTAATGCTATTTATTGCTAATTATTGGTAATTGCTTCTAATTGTTACAAATTACTGCTAATTATTGCCAATTATTCCTAATTACTCATATTTATTGATAAATATTACTATTTTTTAATAATTAATTCTAATTATTAATATTTATTACTAAATATTATAAATTATTAGTAATCATGTTTAATTATTACTAATTATTACTAATTATTACAAATTATTACAAATTATTACTTATTATTCTGAATTATTACTAATTATTAGTAATTAATTATTATTATTACTATTTATTACTCATTATTTCTAAACGTAATATATTTTTCTAATTATTATTAATTATTCCATTTTTTCTATTTATTCCAAAATATTCATATTTATCCCTATTTGTTCTGGTTTATTACAAATTATTACAAATTATTATTCATTATCACTACATATTACTAATAATTAGTAATTATTCTTATTTGTTCCTATTTACTCCTCTTTACTTGTATTTTTTTTATTACATCCTAATTATTAATAATATTTATTAATTATATCTAAATATTACTAATTTTTATTATTTATTTATATTTATTAATATTTATTGGTATTTATTACAATTCATTACGATTTTTTACGATTTATTATGATTTATTAATTTTTATTACAAATTATTACTAACTTTTATTGTTTATTATTATTTATTACTATTTATTACAATTTATTGCAATTTATTACAATTTGTTACAAATTATTACTTATTATAACTAATTATTCCTCGCTATTCTTAATTATTGCTTTTTATTCTATATTATTCATATTTATTCCTAGTTATTACTAATTATTACTTATTATAATTAATTATTTCTATTTATTCTTAAATGATCGTATTTATTACTAATTATTCCTATTTATTACAAATTATTACTAATTATTACTAATTAATACAAATTATTTCAAATTATTACAAATTATCCCTAATTCTTACTAATTATTCCTAATTATTACAAATTATTTCTAATTATTCGTATTTATTACTAATTATTCCTAATCATAACTTTTCGTGCAAATTATTAATAATTTTTTTGTAATTATTCCTTATAATTTCAAATTATCCCTAATTATTTCTAATTATTACTAATTATTACTAATATTAATTTATTATTCCTAATTTTTATTAATTATTACTAATTTTTATTAATTTTTATTAATTACCCCTAAATATTTCTCATTAACATTAATTACTACAAATTTCCATTTGTTTTTACTATTTACCATTAATTATTACTAATTATTACTAATTATTTCTAATTAGTAGAAATTATTAATAATTATCACTAATTAACGTTAATTTTTATTAATGTATAACATTTTATTACTAATTTATATAATCTATTACTAATTATTACTAATATCAACTAATAATGACTAATTACCACCAATTATGACTAATCACTACTAATTATGACTAATTCCATCAATTATTACTAATTATCATTAATTATTAAAAACATTTACTAATTACAGTTAATTATTAATAATTACAGCTAGTTATTTCTAATTATAATAATAAAAATAAATTATTAAAAATTAAAACTATTTAATTATAATGAAAGAAATTATGACAAATTAAAACTAAATATTTCTAAAAAATAATGCAAAGAAAAACTAATTAATTATATATATATATATAATTTCTTATAATCAATAATAATTATTTCTAATTTAAAATAAAATAAATTAAATTCAAAATACCTTGAAACTGAATATATCGGTGGATGTAAAACATGAAATTTTATCCTTTGTAAAGTTTCAAACTCTGAAAAGTTTGAACAATAATATATCAAAGCACTGGGGATTAGATAAATTGATAGAAGTTGTGAATGGAATAAATTCAGGTGGTATATATAGGATAGATCTTTTGGAACCAATTATTTGTGATGAGATTCTTGTCGAGAATAGTGAGATGGTTATTAATTGTGGCGGTGGTACAAAATAGTATTTGCAACTGGTCATGTCACAAAAACTAACCCACAGACACATTATTTGCGATCGTTGTGGATCCCCATCACAAATAACAGAAAACCGAGAAGAATATTTGCAACGGGGGTTTAGCCAAGCCAAAAAAAACTATTCTCATGCGTTGGCACGTAAAGCATGAAAATTTTATTGACACCTGTCAGTCGCTAATACATATTTTTATCAGCTAATTGTGATGGGCCAGAATTCTCATCACAAACATTTGAAATTCTCGTTGTGATAGGAAATTCTATGATTAGTGGTGCATGTTGTCTGCTCTACATACATGTCATGTACTTCTTCAAAGATGACTTATAAACTTTTTCCCCTCAATGTTGTCTAGATTCCATGAGGGTGTGTTCCCTCGATCCACACATGTGAGGGTATAATATGACATTACCTCCTGAGCATAGGATAATGACCCTCATTAAGGGACTAGTTTTAGATAGGGTTGTATGAATCCCTACCTAAGTATTGGCATGTGATCCTCTATCCTCTTTTTCCCTATGTGGGGTTATCAAAATCATTATGCCAAACTATACATGGTCTTCAATCCCCTACTTAGCGAGTTAATCCAGATTGGGATGTTGGTATACCCCATGGAAATGTTGTGATCCCCATATTAGTGTTGATCTCATCTGACTTCCAAAATCTAATTCCTTATGTAAATACTCAATGGACATGGCATCACGAATGGATTATGTATGTGTTATTTGAATTACAGAGCTATTTCTCTCAGGAAAGTGTGGTTATGCACTTTGATGAAGAATCATAGGTTGGGAATGCGGTTGGGACCTAACATTGTGACTTACAGTCTACCAGGTGTAAATTTTGGTGTTTTATTTTATATATCCTTCATGACTAACATATCATGTGATGTTCTGACTACTCATGAAGCATAATTCTTTGTGGTTTTGGGGTGACCTACTGGGTGTTGTTATACACACCCCTACATGGGCTTTGCCGACACGTGTCCAGTCTTATGCAGAATACTGGCCATTTGACGGGGTTCTCAATGGACCAGGAGAGAAAGGATATTAGATTTTGGCAAGAAAGTCCATTGATCATTCCAAGAGTCATATTTAATTATTGTCCCTTATTTCTATAAGGTTGGAATTATTTATAATTTTTGGTGGGTTGGTATTTGGCCCTTTATGATTTCAGTTACTATTCATCACACTCTCATTAAGGGATTTATATGTATGCATACATCTTGTATCTGTTGTATTTAATATTTCATCATTTTATGAGCTTAAGGATTTTTTCTGTGTATAGGTACTTTATGTTATGCCTCTTATTTGAGTGTTATAACTAATCAGCTATTTTCATTGTCCTTTGGTCTATTACAGGTAGGATTGGGGTTGTCAAACACAACATATTGTCATCCAGGTTGGCCCCGGTGGGTTGGGTCGTGACACTAATTCTCCCAATGTAGAGTAACAACAATTTTATGCACATGCCGATGCTAGAAATTTATAGGTTTGACATATTGAGGATGTTGATGCTGAGGAAATTGTAGATGGTGGAAAACCTCAATCATATAAAAAAGGATCATCTTATCATTACATTGTTATGCAAAATTATTAAGATGAGAAAAACATGTGTTAAATTTTAGGTTGGAAGGAATTCATATGGCCAACCTGCTAACCCCAACAGTTCCATGTTTAGTAGTTGCACTGTTCTCAAATTATGGTTAATGTATATATGTCACACAATGTTATGTGGGTGCTTAAGGTAATAATTTTTCAAGATATTATGGTTACATTATTATATACTTCATTTCTTTTAATAAAATAAAAAATGAAATGTTTATTTACTCTTCATTATCCCTTATAGGGTGCATTTATACTGGATTCATATTTCATAAAATTTGTATTAATTCTCATTATAATAGATCATATAGGATTTCAGATAATTTTTATGAAGAACCATTTCAGAGATACTGAAGGGAAAATAAAACATCACCAACCATAGATGTATGTTCACCTGATAAACCAAAAACCATGGATTGTGTTTATTGAACAATGTTAGAAGAAAAAATTTCAGGTACATTGTGATAGGAAATACATATAATAACTAAAAAATATACTAATCACTTTAATTAAGAATTTTAACTTTATGAAATAATAATTGGGTACTGAAAAAAACTTTTGTGCAACAAAACAAATGTACCCCTAACGATAAGAAGAATCGGGTACTCTTAAACAAAAAAATTATTATGTATTTTAAATCTATAGTAATACTTTAATGTGACATGATAAAAAAACATAATAATTCTTATTTTTTTTGTAGATTAATGAATCAAAATTTAAACTCACTTCCACCACATTCAATATGTTATGGATGGAGGTTCGTGAAAATAAATATGGGATACTAATATATGAAAATTCCCAACAGTAATTGGAAACATGTGTAAGTATGACATAATAATTTTTTTCATTAAATCGATATTACATAACAGTGCGTACTTATTTTTCTGTATTTTCTATTTATTGTGGACTTACGAATCACTATCTTTTAAGTCATATGGGTGACTACTATCAGTGGCCTTGAGGCAACTAGAACAATATGGTTGCTTCAATGGTGCGAGGTTTGGGATGTCACCTCAATCATATTTTTATAAAATAAATGAATATGATGATAAAGGTAAAAAATGGATGATATGAAGGAATGATTAACTAATAAAGAAGAAAAAACATAATTTTATGTCTTATTTGTTAGAAAAAGTTACATAAAAGAATCAAAGTGAAAAAACAACATGAAAAAAACAACTACATGAATATCCCCCCTTGATCGTTGTGAAGATTCATTCCCCTCAAAAGGATTCCTTACAATATGTAATCAATTTTTTCTTAACTATTTCTAAGAAATATTAATTAGAAAGACACTGATACCTTATCTATACTAATATTATTTTTGGAGAAAATTATTGTTATTTATATCCATCAGAACCCACCCATCACCTTATAGTGAGGGGTGTAGTGTAAATTATAAAAGTAGTTGTTCTACACACACAAAATCCTTCCAATAGATCATTTTAGAGTGGTGAATTTCATAAATAATCAGTTTAGAATCGAACTACCTATTCCACTTGATGATCTAAATGTTTTCACGATCAAGCATGAAATTGGAACATTCATAGAATTCCCATTTTATCTTGAAAAAATAAATATCTACAAGCAGGTTTCCCTTACCAATATAATTTTTATTCAAAACCATTAAAAATTAATGAAAAAAGGTATGAACTGATGAATGTTATTGTTGATGGACAATGGGAAAGGTTGAAATGGACGGTCAAATCAAAATGATCTAAAGGATCAACCAATCAATTAAAAATATTTTCACAATGTACCTTTACCCCACCAGTTCAAATTTTGAATTTACTAAAACCAAAATTTCATGCGAAAACAACAATAAAAAGATGGGATATGAAAATTATTAATTTTTTAGAACAAATGTATAGATAGTGATTTAGATACTATGTTACTATTGATAAATTAAATTAAATTCTCAAGCATTAAGGGTCAGGAGTCTTAGTTTTAAATGTCTACATGAGGAATTTTTTCATAATTTTTTTGACCAATAGATGATCCACTATGTGAAATATGACTTAATACTCTTCATAATTTAGATAGGTGTATATATCTTTACTATTTTAAGGGAACCCATATATACAAAAATTTACACTCATTTGTCCTCACATCACTTCCTCACAATAAATATCATTGGAACCAACGGAATATGAAGTAATAGTCAAATAACTCACCCTAATGTTTGAATGAAAACATAAAGATGACAGGATTTTATTAATACCCATGATGCTAGGGTAAATTTCTATAATTGAATCATATCAAATATATTTTAATTTCATTTATTACTTGTTTCTTTTTAATTTTAGGTAGAATTAGTTACTCAATATAATCAATTTGGATACTCTAAAAACTCATTTTCTGGATTCAATGAATGGATTTCCAATACATTGAACACAAGTGTTTTCATTTACTGATTTTCATCACACTACCAGAAAATTTTTAAAAATAAGCATCTACATATACATATTATATTGTGTTTTGATGAAAATTATCATATGATACGGTGGTGTATAAATATCATTAAAATCATGGCATGAAAATATTACAGAAGAAAAATAAGCCCATAGACTTCTAAAAAAAGATAATTATTATTGTATATATACTAATATTTTAATATCAAAACATAACTCAAAAAAATTAATCATTTCTCTCAATGATTCTACAGTACCTGAAACAAACTCATGAAAAATTTTGTAGTAATTACATTTTTATATTTATGAAATATATCGTATCCCATAAAAAAATAGCATCATTAAAGACATATTTTGTTTATAATTACAATTTCATTTTAAATATTTATTTTTCCTCTATATATATTTATTTTTTCAATACTATAATTGTTTTTGACAATCCACGTATTTAGAAAAGGAAATAGATTTTTTTATAAATGAATCGGTAGAATTCATGGTGTAAAAATTTAAATAGACATTAGGAAGAGGTGACTTCCTAAAACTTATGTAGTTAATTTTATAATCATTTTATCTACCATTTTTTTTCATTATCATTTTTATCTGATACTTATTTTAGTTAATTTCATTATTAAAAGACATGTCACAAACACAAAACGAAGAAAATGCATTTTTTATTGATTTGATATGTTAGGTTGATAATATATAATTCATTTGTGATGTGTAGAAATCAACCTCATGTAAATATGATGCACAGTGTGGTCGTTATGACCCTATGTGAGTATTTTTATTTAAAATTTACAGTTCAGTTTAAAACACATTTCACATACTCAAAACCATGAAAATGTATACATATTGTTTTGATAATTTTGGAAAATGATTTATAAGTCATTTTGGATGTTAAGGAACATGCCCCCACCACAATTTGATACATAGTGTTCCTATTATGACTCAATGTGTATGTTATCAGTTTAAAATTGACAATTTAGTTGAAAAACAATTTCACTCACTAAAAACTAAGAAAAAATTATTAGATTTTCATTAGCCCGAATGGACTGAAGGAATTCATTTTTATTGATTTTTGATAACCCCCTTTCAAGGGATAAGGGGGAACCCTTACGAGGCCTATAGGTTCAAAGATTTTAAGGCTCGTAATCTTAAGAGATTACATGACTCGAAGGTCTTAGGGAATTCAACTAGACTATCTACAAATAACTACCCCTCCCCAGCATCTTCGTCATTATAGTAGCTCTCCACCTTTTCATGGTCGTCTGGATAGGCTTCTCGTACAAGCACAGGCTTGTCCCGATGGAATAGCCATACCCTATCATTCTGATAAATCCATTTGTCTCTGCTCTGGAAAGTGCACATGCTCTGAATCCTCTTCCGGGGTTGCTCTTTTTTTTGTAGTGTGTCTGGGGAAACTGCATGTGGGTCAAAGGCCTTGAGGTGGACCAAGGGCTATAAAGGTGGCCAGAAAGCCCTACAAACCTGAAGTCATGGATGGCTCGAAAGCCTAAGGACTCTAATCCCAAACCAGTGGCCTAAGGTGAATAATTCCAGCTGCTCCAGCAACGAACTGTACCTGCTACAGTAACTACTACACTACCTGCATAGTGTACAATTATGCTACTGTACATGTACAGTGCACTATTCTTCTACATTACCCACACAGTGTACAGTACTGCTATAGTGCCTACACAATACCTACAACAGTACCCAGAAATATGCCTCTACATAGTTTAGAACCTAGGTTTTGTGGACGCACGTAAGGATACCTCACCATTATTGGATTTTCTTTATAATTTAGTAAAATGATTTATATTTAATTTTTGAAGTGTAAGATTCTATCTCACATCAAACTAAAACATTGTATGATCAGTATCATTGAAAGACTATGTTTTCCGTTTAAATTGATATTATAGTAAAACAAACATGTGACATACTAGAAATCAAGAAAATAAATTATTATTTTTCTTATAATTTATTAGAACTATACTTGAGTCATTTTTAAAGGTAAGGAATCAACTGAATGTCAATCTATTGTGTGGTGTGATAGATATGAATCCAATAGTATCTTTTTATTAAAAATTCACATTTTATATTAAAAGATATTCCACATACTCAAAACTGATCAAACACATTTTTATTGTTTTTATAATTTAGGAAAATTATCCATAAGTAATTTTTTGAATATAGGAATTTTCCCCACCTTAATCTACTACATGGTTTTCCCAAAATCACTCAAATTGTATATTATCAGTTTGAAGATGATAGTTTAGTTAAAAACATGGAATACCCACTGAAAATAGGTAGTACACCCTCATATTTTCATTATACTAAAATTATAATGATTCATAAGTCATTCGTGATGTGTGTGAATCATTCTCATATCATTCCAATACATTATGTGACTAGTATGACACAAATTGTGTGTTTTTCATTTAAATTGACATTTTTGTAAAAAAGACATGTGGCATACTCAAGAATGATAACAACGCCTTTATATTATTTTGATACATTTTTAAAATTAAACATATGTCATATTTTTGGTATAGGAATAAATCTCACGTCAATTTGATGCATTGTGAGGCTGGTATGACTTCAAGTGTGTTTTTTATTTAAAATTGACATTTTAGTTTAAAACACATGTCACAGACTAGAAACCAATAAAAGTCACTTGGATTGTTTTTATACATTAATAAAATGATCCATATGTCATTTTTGATGTTTTGGTAACAACGTTTCATCGATCTGATACACAGTGTGTCTGACATGACTCAATGTTTATGTTATTAGTTTAAGATTTACAATTTAGTTCAAAACATGTTTCACTCACTAAAAAATGATTAAAAACCCTAATATTTTATAAGTAGTTTAATAAAATGATAAATAAGTAATTTTTTATATTTGGGAATCATTATCACATAAAACACACATGATATGACTAATATATTCAATGGGTATATATTTATTTAAAATTAAAATTTTAGTTCAAAACGCACATCACATAATCAATATGGATCAAACACAATCATATTGTATTGATACATCATAAAAATTATCCATAAGTCATTTTTTATTTTTATGAATCATCCACACCCCAATCTAATACACGGTGTTCCCGGTATCACTCAAAGTGTATGTTAACAGTTTAAAATTGACAATTTTGTTCGAAATAAGAGTCGCACCCTGAAAACTATTTGAAATCATTTCGATTGTCTTGATACTTTAAAAAATGATTTATAGGTCATTTTTGAAAAATAATAATTATTCCCAGGTTAAATTGACACATAATATGAAAAGTATGACTCAAAGTGAATGTTTCTTGTTTGAATAGACATTTTAGTAAAAAAGACACATGACATACTCAAAATAGAGAAAACATTCTAATAGAATTGATACATTAGGAAAATAATCCTTATGTAATTCTTGAAATATAAGAATCAACCACACCTCAATTTGAAATATGGTGTGTCCATCACAACTCAAAGTGCCAGTTTTGAGTTTAAAATTGACACTTTATTCAAAATAAATGCCACATACTATAAACCAATAGAAATCATTCCGATTGTTTTATTATTTCAGGGTATTTATTAATATGTAATTTTCGACATTTAAGTATCATTATCACATCAATCAAATACACAATGTTCCCGGTATGACATGATGTCTGTGTTTTTTGATTAAAATTGATAATTTAATTCAAAACAAAATTCCAATACTAAAAACTAATAAAACACATTTGGGTTATTTTCATACTTTAAAAAATGATCCATAAGTAAATTTTTATTTGTAGGAATAATCCTTGCCTCAATTCAATACTTTGTGTCACTGGTGTGACACAAAATGTGTGATTTGAGTTTAAAAATTACATTTAATTAATTAATTATTATATAATTATAATTAATTTATTTAATTATATTGTTACTAATATATGAATTGTTTTAATACATGTTCACACTTTTGATTGTTCTTGAGTGGCTTCTCGACAGTTAGTATCATTATTAGACTCTTTTGAGAGGAGTTTGGGGAAAAAACACAATGAAATTTTGAGGGTTTTGAATGTTTTTGATAAATTATACTTATCAATGAAATTTTACAGAACAATGTGTTTGAAATGTATATAAGATACTATTATATCTAGTATTTAGGATTCAAATTTAATTTCAATTAAATCATCAATTTTCTATTAGAGTGTGCTATATTTTTTGCAGCACAATGTTGTACCATGGCCTCTATCAGTGTCAGTTCAGAGCAAATAAAGGCATTCCTTTATCAGTTATTTTCTTATCAATGATAATGTTGTATTTATGAGTGTTATTTTTAGCGATGATAAAAGTTGTATGCTTTTAAGTGTGATTATGATAACAGTTCTTTTTTAACACTAATAAAACCCATTTTACATGTTATTAAAGGGTGTATCTATAGTAGTGAACCCCCACCACTACAGGGGTGTGTCCACTATGCAGAGCCTATGTGAAATAATATTAATGACAATAATGATTTTTGTAATAATAATTATATTATTGTTGCTGTTGGATGATTATTATTATTTATAGTATTATTATCAGTATTATATATTCATATGAGTGAATAGAACTTTTTAGGTAAGGCTTACACACTGGATGACATCACTTCCCCTCCCTAAATAATACACCAAGCTTGACACTTATAAAATCTAAAAGAATATAATTATTTTTTAAAAAATTTAAAGTAATTAAATGTAAACTAACCTATGTGCTTGGATTTTCAAGCATGAAACATGTTCCCTTCTACCAGGATCATGCATGAAGGGTGGTTTCATGGTCTCAACCCCCCTACCTCATGTGTGTCACCAACTACAGCCACTATCTACCTTCTTTTGACCACCACCACTAGGGCCACCTTACCCAAACCAGTTGTATCTCCATATTCCTAAAACATTTCACCTCATATCATCATTCATGTGATGCTCCCATATCTTAAACCACATGACCTAACCATCCTCACATTGGACTTCCTTCACTAGCCTTCTCTATATAAAAATACGATAGAGAGAGAGGGAGAATTAGGGAGAGAGGGAGAGTACGAGAGGGGATAAAGGAAGGACAAATAATGTAAAAGGAAGAATAATTTAGCCGCTCTTAATCAATCCCTACCACCACATTTAATGATTATAAGGTTTTGCGGAAAAATAAAAATATTAATTAAGATAACTTTTCATCAAGGAAAGCCTGATAAATGGTGATAATTATTTTTCAAACAATGATGAATTCACAAATAATGTATAATCTAAAAAAACAAACTCAAGAAATAATTTGACAATAGAGAGTGAATGAGATTCTCATAAATATTATTAATAGGATTTCCATGAAGAATATAACATAAGATAATCATAATGACTTTTGTAAATTATGTATTGATCATTAGTGAATATTTCACAATTTCATTATAAAATCCAATATCTAATTCGTCATGGTCGTGTTACCCATTTTCATTATTTGATTTGATATCATAGTCACGATCTTCCAATCCCTCTCCCAATCAATCTATGTTTCTCCAAGTGATGCATATAACCCTAGAATATGATTATGTAATTTTTAAATAGAATTTTAGTATATTTGAATATGATGATTAAAAAATTAATTATATATTTAATATATTTAAATTAATTAATTAATTAATGTGTCATTATAAATATATGAGGGTCCCGATGTGAACTAAAGTGAAACAAACCTTTGGGTAAAACACGTATTCCAAACACAAGTATGATCTCATAATTTTAATATGATACTCTATTGGTGGTATATAACCAATTTTTCATGATTATGCATGTGTAGCTCAAAAATATTATTAAAATTAATATATTTTTATCAAGGAACCTCCACACTCATAATTTTTTGTCCTCTCATTCTAGGGGTAGGAACCATACCCCATAGTCAAGAGGACCATCGGATAATATTGTAGATGTATTTTCTTGTTTGAAATTATCATTATACACATGGGGAGGTTTCAGGGTTCCCAAAAACTCTAAAATTCATCCATGACTTGATCGGGGAAAAAATGGATCTCAACATGTTTGAACATTGTGTTTTTCAATGAAACTAATGAAATTTTCCCAAGTTAATGACTGAATTTTGAATTGTTTTATAGTTTATTATTGGACTAAAATTAAATTTCATTTTCATCAACACGTACAAGTAGATTGAATTATATCTCATTATTATCCAAATACATCAAATATTAGGGGAGATAGTCTTTAGACATATATCCTTCAACAATATGTCCATTTGGATGCCATTGGTTTTACCCAACAAACATCAAATGACCTTGATACATCATTAAAAATGGAACATAATCAAATAAACCACGTATTTAATAAGTTAAAAAATATTAATATAGTATTATTAAAACAGATAAGATGAAAATAACACTCTATGAGATATATCCATCGATAATTTACAATCCTTATAACTTTAACTTCCTAGATAAAATACACAATTAAAAAAATATTCACATTTAAAACTAATGGGAGAATTATCATCCTGAAAATATAATGTTCTATTAAAATTATTTCTTCATGTTTTTCAAGATTAAAAAGTTCTATAGTTTTCTCAGAAAGAAGTATAACAATGTAAAAAACACAATTATAATTTTTTTTATTTTATTAGATAACAATTTATGCAATTCTAAAGCTATAAATCACTCCCTAAAATATGGGACTATTGAATTTTAATCCCAGGTAACATATGAATCTTTAATTTATCACATGTTGAATTCTTAGTTAAATATCCATCATGTTCTATGAAATTTAAATGTATTCAAAGGAAAAAAACTATTTTGATATTTTTCAATGCAAAAAATACTACCGAAAATTTTTAATTTTCATTTTCCCATAGATCATGATTTATATTCACATATTCTATGTCCATAAAATTATTAACATGGGCATTTTATTTTCCATTCTAATCCAATACTGTTAAATCCAAATTATCATATATATTATTTTCAATGTTCGTAAGATCACAATTATCACATGTTAATTGAAATTCTCAATATGAATGTTTGAAAATAAAATAAGTTCTTCCATTTTTTACCAACAATATTTGATGATATTTATAATCTTTTCCGAGAAACATTTAATTGATACTCTTTTATATATTGGGCATTAGTAGTTGATAATTATGAAGATATTTCAGAATATGATAACAATTGGGGTTGTGAAAAAAATCATTTTTCCCTTAGAATCAAGTCTTGTTAACCAAATATTTATGGGAGACATTCTTGAATACATGATGAAACAAGAAGCACCATTTTTTAATATATGTGAGTCTTTGATACTCTATGTCAAAGTTATAAACTCTTCATTTTTGTTTGGTGTGAGTGTTCCCACAAGAAATGTAATATCCTGAGTTTTATTATGAGTTATGGATCCTTGGATTTTCATCATGAATCCTTCTCTGTACCCTTATAAATGTTCCATATGGACTAAGGAGGGTACCTAGAGAGATTGGGGCTTGGTCAAATCCTGAAGCACTAGGTTGTTAAAGAAATAGTCCAAGCACACGATTTGACCAAATTATACACTGGAGGAAATACTATTGGGTCAAACTATAAAGGGTGTTATAGGGATTAATAAGGGGGAGCACATAGGTATAGAAGGGTTTGAAAAACCATGGAACCCCATTATACTATGATCTATCTATGGTTAATATCTCTAAAATGATTGGCATATGATTTGGAAAACTGTGTAGCCAAACTATGTGCCTCTTAAAAAGTGGAAAATTTACCTTTTTCCCTCTATTATTTAGATAGGGAAAACTCTTCCTTTCTACACAATTTTTCTAGAGGACTGCATACAAAGGAGATACATTCTATCCTCACCTGTTATTTGGGATATTTCTTCCATTTAAACTCTGATTTGACTTTCATTTGTCATGTTGCATATCCACCAATATGGTCTTTATTATTTTATCTCTTTTTGATGTTCATCTTTCTATCGACGAAATTATTTTGGTGTGATATCGTATGCCCTATTTTTAATTCATTTTCCTTATATTATTACGATTAGATACATGACACTATATAATTTTGTATATGGTACCAGATATTCATGCTGATAATATTTTAGTACATCTTCATGATATATCATTCAATTTTATTTAATATTACGATTTCACCATTAAATTATTAGATAAGTGAATATGATGTTTCAGAATTTGTAAATGAGACTGTGTGTTGGAGCATCTTACCCAAATATAGAAAAAATAAAAATTATCTAGAATGAGATTTTTTTCATGATTATCCTTTTATTTTTATATTGGTTTCACCATTTGGTGACATGCATGGATTGTGTAATGTTTTTTTTATTTTTTATGGAATTTATTTTTACCCTTGTCCTTGTAGGAAAAAGAGGTACTTACTCAAGAATTAGTATAGGAACTTGAGTATTTATATATAATTCATTGTTTTATTCCACATTTACTAATTGCGTTCATTTTTGTCAAATATTAAATGTTCCATGATAGTTTTATTTATAATTTTTCTAAAATTTCTTGAAGGAATAAATAATTTGAATAATTAAAGTTTTTGTATCAACCTTAATGGTGTTTCCCTATATATTTTAATCATGGAACCTTTATTTGACAATTATATTCAGTTTACCCAATGAGCCATTGGTTTCACAATCTAAAACATCATTTGGATTCAATTATATTTATATTAATTTCAATTTAATGAGTGTATTGGCCAATATAAATTTGGAATGGTGATCCATCTAATTGAACTATCTTAAAGTCGTTGTTGTAGTTACATATATTATAATTTTAAATTTATAAATCACAATACTTTATAACTTGGGAATGATAGATGATTTTAATTGTTTGTTGATATATATATATATGGTTATCCAAATGAGAAAATTAAAAACAATGGAGTTCAAGATTAAAATGATGTGGTTTTTAGTAAATAGTGGTTCCAATTTAATCATAAACGGTTTTTTATTTTATAAAATGGAATTGACACACTGTACAATGATTACCTCATATAAAATAGAGAACATGACCAAGACCCAACTTTAGTAGTGGGAAGTGGGAAGTATATCTAGATTATGTCATTCTCTTATGAGAATCTCAGAACTGGATTTATGAGTAGGAAGGGGGGTGTGATTCATATATATGAATTCTTGTACCTATCCAATTCTTGAATATATTTTGTTCACTATGTTGAATAATAACTTCCTCATGTTCTTGAACATTATCATGTTATATCACAATGGGATCTCTAAGTTGTGCATCAGGAAAGTGGTAATGAACATTATCATGATGTGGTGGGACCTAAAACTCTAGTGGTTCCAACTATGGAATATCAATCTATACATGGCTTGGGAACTGACACCTAGTTTTGAGAATGTTTTATGGAGTTTATTTGTACCGTTCATGGAGCTCTACTACCTTCCCCTAGTATGCAAGATATAAAGAAGAAGTTTCAGTAAAATAATATGCTAATATTTTTTGGGGATGGAGGTCCACATGTCATTCAAACATAGAAACAGTCCATGCTATCAATATTTGACCATCTTTAAATAACTCCATAAAGGAAGGTAAAGCTCACTTCTTATATTCTCCATGGTTATACAAAGAGTTTGTGTGGAATTATACCTCAAGAATTCTAGTATCATGATATGGTCTAGAGATATTTTTATGTTGATTTCTATGAATTCATCTTTCCCCAGATGATGATTGATGACCGAGCGTGGGTGTTTCTGCTTTTGATAAATAATCAATACCATTTAGGAATTATTAATCTCTCTTTATTGAACTTCAACATTTTCACATACCTTTGCTGCTGATGAGTTTTTTAGAGTGAGAAATTATGAGGATTGGCTCAGGTATGAAATCTAGTCCCAGGTAATTATTTTATGTCTAACTAATACCTCCATAATTGTGAGACAAGTACTTATTAATGAGTGTAATTTAAGGGATTATAGAAATAAAATACTTAGTAGTTTAGTACTAATATAGGGAATTAGTTCATCCAGCTGTAGGAAACATCATCTGGAGGATTCTCATCATAGTATTGGTTTCCAGAGTACGCATTTTGTTATCTTTTATATATTCCATTAGTGTGGTAGAAACGGTCATGTGATAGTTTAGTGTGATCAAGATACATTCATGTGTCAGACCTGTGGAAGGATGGGTCATCATTAGAGATTTGGTCCAACCTACCCATCAGTTCATAGTGGGAGAGGATCCCCACCATCTCTTCCTTCTAAAGTAGTATCAGTATCTCTATATCAGGCCAGAAGTTTCACTACTATTGGAAGTACTATCCATGGAGGTAGACTTGGTCATAGAGGATAGACATACGATACACAATATCTTCAGAGAGGACTCATTTAGAGTAGTCAGGTTACTGTGTAGGGTTGTGGATCAGTCCATATATATATGGTACATCCTTTACCCAAAGAGCTGGATTTTAGACCATATACAATTAGAGGTAAACTCTTTTTATAATCTACCTTAGTATCTTCTCTTTTTGATATGGAGATTTGACATTATTTTATATATTTTACTATTTTGGAAGGACGTGGGTTTTATATTAAGTATTTTTTGTGGGGTGATGACACTTTAAAATCTATTGAGAATTCAATTGGATAAGTTATTTTAGGGTAATTAATTCCCCCTAAAGGTAGGTATATATTGTTTCTTATGGTAAATATTCGTCCTAGAGAATTTGGGCTTTGATTTTATTCTCAAGATTGACTCTCTGGCCCCCTATCAAGATTATGTAGACTATTATATCCACACAGTTTCATTTACAAGCCCAGAGGGTGATAGTGTAATGACCAAATGTTTTATCAATGTAATACCCTTATTATAATTATTTCTTATAGTATAATAATATTATATTACATATAAAACAAAATATAAACTATATAAATAAATAATGAGTTAAATAATAGGTATCTCTTGAAGATGAGTAACATATACCGATGAAATAGTAACATGACATTTGGAATAGTGATGTGAAACATATGAATAGTAAATTGGAAAATGTAATAGTGAACTCACCAATGAAATAATAAATATAATTTATCCATCTTATAATTGACAATATGATATAATTATATCTTAGTATAGGTAAATAAATATTTTAAAAATTATTGATTAAGTGTTTGTATTTTGGATTAATTTAATAATTTAAAAGAATGATTAATTTCATAAAATGTATTCATTAATAAGTATTTTAATGGCATATTATTATAATATAATTTTAAGAGTCCTTATTTATTTTTTTAAAGTGTTATAAAAGAAGTATTAATTTTTAAATTATATTTTTCATGAAATTTATAATTTAAATTAAAAATTAAATTTCAAATATTTAGAAAATTATTCTCATAAAATGGAGTTTATTTTGGAAGTATACACATTGAAAAATAGTTGGGTGAATTTTTGTAATTTTTCTAAAATACTCTTATTTTTAGTGAATAGAAAAATATGATAATTTTTTCTAAATGGAAAAAAATTGAATTTATGCATCATGTTTGAGTCATGGATGATGTAAATATGCATTGTATCATACTCATAGGATATCTTTACTATTTTTTGTCATAGTAATCATGAATTTTCATATTCTTGGAGAAAATATTAAACAAATGATTAAAATAATGGGAAACCCCTCCTTTCCTCCACTATAAATACCACCCCTCTTTACCTATTCTCTTCACTTATCTTAAGCATTGTTCCCAGTCCAAATTATGCTCAAATAACTTCCTAATCTTGTCTCCCACATCCAGCAGCCCTTGGTATCTTCAAAATACTAAATCCTCTCCCCTAAAGAGTCTATCAAGGAAGATATATTCCAGAGGTAAATTCCACTTCTCATTTCTTTTATTTTCATTCAAGTTCGATTTTATTTTTTTCTTTACTCACCTCCTTTACTCCATAATTTATGACAGCTCCATTACCTTACATATACTATAATTTTTTTATGATAATGGAATAATTCATCATCGTCTCACTTTTCACATAATTTTATACTAGAAATGGAAACATAATCTGAGATGTGTTAATTTATCACATTTAAGGACGAAGGGTTTTCAATTTCAATTACTATTTTCAATTCTGGTCGTGATACTATTTTGATGGTTAAATAAGACTATAATATATGTTTTATATCTTATGTAAGGTTATTAATTCTTTTTTCACATTATATTAATTAATAAATCAAAATGTGTTCGATGTGATCAAAAACCAACAATTAATCAAAACAATTATCATTAAGGTTTTATATAATGATTCATCTTCGCTCTAATTAACCAACTAAATATAATAACCTTGTATTCTTCTGGATTTTCATTAATAACATAAAAATTTAAATCTTTTCAACCATTCTGATCTTACAAATTTACCTTTAAATGTATATAATTAAACCTGTCACGAAAAACAAGGAAAAAAATGCTCCCAAACATTTAAATTAAACCTCTAAACCCATCAAAAAGTCCATGAAAAAAGTTAATAAGGATATAATAAATAAATTAAATTAGTAATAGGTAATTTAAATACAAATTAATGTATTTAATTTTGTAATTCAGGGAATTAATATCAGGTGAATGGCCCCATCAGACTTAAGGTAAGGGATTCTACATGAACCACCATTATTCCTTCAGTTTTCTCTATCATTATTTTTACCCAAATAATCTTATATATTTTTTTATGTAAATATTATAAATTATTTTTAAATATTTAAAACTCATTTATGATGGTCCATTTATCATTATCTTTTAGGTATATATATTTTTTAGTTCTTCCCTCTTCAATATTTCCTGATAAGATAACCAATTTAAGGGAACTTTTTGAATTCTTCAACATTTTCAAGTACACTTTATAATAAAATTTTCATCAACCATTATTTTTATAAAAAAAATATATTTATTATGAAAACCTTCTTGTTTCACTTCTGGTTTATATAAAATATTATTCCCTTTTATGTTTTAAATGACCATAGATATTTTCCTTTAACTGCACTAAAATGTTTTAATTCTGAAGTTTATTGAGTACTATTTTTACATGATATTTCTTCATATTGACATCAATTTTCATTATAAATGTCTATTATACCCAACGATTTTCCATTAATGATCTAATTCCTTCTCTTCATGGACATTTTTATGATACACCCATTTTTTATGCTTTATGACATTATTATGATACCTAATTCTTACTATGGGAAACCCTTATGTTGATGTATGATTGATTATGAATGATTATATATATAGAAAGCACATTCAAAAATATGTTATGATGGGTGTGACCTGATTCTGCTTTACTAAATTCAGTAAAGTTGAGTCTCATGAGACATTATGTGCAATAGTTACTGTGGTTAGCATTGACTCATGATACCATGTGCGTTGGTCTTGGTGGTTAACCTTGACATTTTCTCCTCTATGTGAAACAATCCATGACTCATTCTAAAGTAGTGATTTATTTTTCTATAGAATTACTCTGAATCCAGGTTTATATGATCCAATGTTTATATTTTATGATGACATATGTTCCATTTCTTTTTATATCATTATGTATGGAATTCTAACCTATGTGATAAATCATTATTCTTATGTTTATTCCTTAATTGTTCTTTATTGATCATCCCTTTGTTCATGTTATCCTCAGGTTATCCTATGAAGATGTATGAGAAAAATGGAAGGTAAGAGATCTTTAAGAATATTAAAAAATGAAATGTTTTACATAGTCCCATGTTTTCAGTTTTATGTACCTAGTCTTCTAAGACACAAGACATTATGATTCTTATCTTGTAATATAATGTGTTATTATGATTAAAATCATTTAAAGATATGTTTAAAATGACTGTGTCACTATGGTTGGTACTAGAGGATGGTCTAGTTATTTTTTGAGATTAATAATAGATAACTTTTGTAAAAACCTTAGGTATGATACTAAGTATAAAAACAACCCTATGTTGTAGTAAGTATATTTTAAGTGTTTTATCATGTAAATACTTCTCTTACTATATACGAATAAGTGGATGTGGCTCTAGAACAGATGTTTCTAGAGCGAAACCTGAAAATTCATCTTTGAACAAGACTTGAATGGGAACGGGTGCATGACAATTGGGATTTCCACACTCTTGGTTTGACACTCACAAGGGGTATTCCTTGGTAAATTCATAAGATTATTACAAAACATTAATAAGGGAACAAAAAACTATGCCCATAGGAATATATGTTAGAAAACATATCATGTATATCCTATATTGAATCATAGGGAATCACAAGTTTGGATATAATTTTCCATTATGAGTTTATCCTTTTATTTTTAATGTTTTATTTTTTATGATTAATAAAAAAGTATTCAAGCCCTCTAATTGTACTTCCTTTTTATTAGCTAATAGAGGTAAATAGAATAACACATGCCAAAAAATCAATTTGATAGGCAATGTGATGATTTCAATAATGATATTCCTGATATGATGAGAATAGGTACTCAAAACATTATGATAGTACTTGTTCACCTGGTTCAAGTAATGAATAATAACTTCAATCACGTAGAACACCATCCTCCTCCAAGGAAAGATCATTCTTCTATCAAATTCTTCGTGTGGAAAATGCTTCCCATGTTTAGTGTATCTTCTGATATCCACGTCAAAGAATAGTGGATTAACTCCATTTAAAATATATTCATTGTACTTCAGTTATCAGAAGAAGAGAAATATGTGATGGTGGTCTATCATTTTTGTAAAGACCCGTAAAATTCAAGGAAAATTTTTTCATAATTTTTTTTTGGAATTTTACAAGAGCGCAGTTTCTGACGGCACCTGATTCCGAGGCCCGGAGTGCCCGGAATCGATTTCCGAAGTTTGGCTCGGGTACGTTCAGTGAACGAACGAGCGGGAATTTCTAACTTTTGAACCGGTGCCCGGAATCGAATTCTGAGGGCACCGATACACTCGCAGCGCCGATATTCTCTCAAGGAGACCTTTTCCGAGGTTGTGTTTTATGCGGGTTGAGAGTTAGTTTTTGGGAATTTAAAATGAAGTTAAATAAAATGTGGAAACACATTTTATTTTTATCCAAGTTGGATATAACCTCCCAAAGGGAGTTAGGGGTGGGACCCATATCCACTTAACCTCCCTTAAGAGGATTAAGTGTGGTGGGGCCCACATGAACCCTAACACTTCATCTTCCCTTTAAGCTCCCTATAACTCCTCTTTAATTAATCTTGACAACTTGGGTTATTTATTGAGTTGAGTTGTTTTAATTTCAAAATTTTGAAATTCAAGTTGTTTAATTGTGTAAATAAAATAATCTTTAAGCTTATTTTATTTTTGTTGGTATCCTTTGCCACCTTGTGAGGATTTGGGAAGTTCTCTCCATCTTCTTCAACCTTGACGAAGAACACTTAAGCTCCGACGAAGAACGCCGCTTCTCTTCTTCGTAGCCGGTGTGTTTCCAAAGATCGACGACACCGCATCTTCGATCTTCTTCCAGTGTCAACGAAAGGAGATGTTGTTTCTTCCTCGGACTTTCTCCATCAGCTTACAAAGCTTCTCCAGCAACGTACCTCGTCGTACGCACCTCGACGTCAACGGAAATGACGTTCGGTTTCCGTGACGCCCGACCTCCGCGACGCTTGTCTTCCGCGTCTTGTTGATGTGCTCCACACTTGAAACCGAGGTAGGGGTTTATTTTATTCCTTTGTTCATGATTTATACCCGTGATTATTTCTTTGTGAAATTTTTCCAATTGTTAGTAAATAACGCGAGGGGGGCGGACAACACGAACACGGCCGACCCTCCTCTTTTTTCATGTTGATTCTGTTGTGGATTGAAACTGGTGTGGCACGGTGCCGTCACACCGCACAGGATCATAGGCAAGAAACATGCGGCGCCGTCGCACCCCGTCGTAAAATAATGCAAGGACGTGACGCCGTCGCGCCGCGTCGAAGAAAGTCGGAGACACCACGACCGGAGCGGGACCGCGGCGGAAGGGTGCAACGTCGTCGCGCCGTGCTGGACAACGAAGGCCGCGGCCGGTTCCGGGCCGCGGTGGAACGAGAAGACCGGTGGCCAGCCGGGCCGCCGGTGTCGGAAGCTAGAAGGGGACCGGCCTTTGCCGGTCCTGTTGAGGAAGAACCTGCCGGCCAGGTCGGGCCGGACGGAAGGGAGGAAAACCGGGGGGAATTAATTCCCCCGGCCAGTAAATAAACGGCCCCCCATAAAGAGGGGGGGCGGTTTCACAAGGGGGGGGGGCAAGCGCCCCCCGTTCCAATCAGCTCGGCCTTCGGCCGAGCTGGCAGCGCGCCCAGCGTGCTGCCTTGCGCCGAACCGGAGCGCCTGGCCGGTCCGCCAGGCTAGGCCGGGTCGGGCCTTTCCGCGCCGCTGTAACGACCCAATCTTTTTGAGTAGTATATTAACTTACTCTTAATGATTTAATAAGATGTTAATGGTTAATGCAGAAAGAGGAGTCGATGGCTTCATCCAGTAGACTCGACCGTTATGAAGCCCACTTATCAAAGCTTGGGAAGGAGGTAGCATCTGTGGGCTTCGCTTTGGACCAAGCCCAAGCCGAACTCCAGCGTGTCAAGCTTGAACGGAAACGCCTAAGGGAGAAGTTCAAGTTAGTAGAGATTACTACTAGGGAAATGTTATCTGATCCTCCCTCAGATTCTCTCACCATAGCACACCTTACACTTAGGTCTTATGCCGGTGTTATAAGGGGCTATGTGACGAGACCCTAGCTTCCTTGTGTAATCCTTTCGGGTGAATAAATTGAGATTTATTCCTTTAGTGATGTTTGTGAAATTTCAAATGTCCAGATAATTTTAGAATATATTTTATTGATGAATTTTTTGGAAAAAAGGATATTTTAAAATATTTATGAAAACCCTAAATAACTAATGATGTGTAATGATTTTCAAAAAATGGTCTTCTAAAAAAGTGTTCAGTAGGGAATTTGGAGTCTAACAAGATCAACTTAATTTTTGATGAATAGTAAATTATGAATAGTGATTTTACGCTTAGGAATAGTAATGTGACCAATTGGATTAGTAATTTCACTCAAAGAAATTTTTAATATAATTTGGACACCTAGATTAAGTAATGTGATCCAATAAAATGGGTAAATAACGGTTTCATAAATTATTAGTCAGGTATTAGTTTTTTTCAGTTGAATAGTGTTTTTAAATTAGAAATTTAATTAAAAATAATTAGAAAATTATTTTTATAAAAAGGACTTTATTTTTGAACTCATAGCATCGATATTGTGTTAAGGTAATTTTTGGGGATTTTTCTGAAAAAAATGAATTTTCGATGAATAGTGTTTTTATTTAAAAATTAAATTAAAAATATTTATAAAATTATTTTTATAAAATGGATTTCATTTTTGAAATCAGAGCATTGATATTTGGTTAAGGTGAAAGTTTGGGATTATTCTGAGAAAGTTTGATTTTTGATGAATAGTGAAAATATAGTTTTTAAGTTATGGGTGTTTAATGACATAATTAAATGACGTATTAAGTATATATTCAATATGGTCGAATTTGGAATAGTAAGATAAGGAATAAGGTGTCCCAAGTGTCCAATACCATGGGAAAATACCATGGGCAAGCCCATGGTTTTTCCAAAACCACTAGTGAGGTGTCCCTTGGCCATTATTGCCTTGTCCCCTCACTTTCCCTATAAATACCCACCCTTTCCTCCTTTAGTTTTCACTCCCAACTCTCCCCCAACGATGTTCTGGTCTCCTTACCTCCCAAGGAGTCCTCCCAAGGTTCCCCCAAGCCCTCAAGGTCCAACCCTTTGAGTTTCAAGAGTCACATTTTAAGGTAAGGGATCCGACCTCTCTCTTTCTTTTCATGTAATCCTTTTTATGTCATTCCTTTTATGCTCCATGTCTTTATATGAGAGGATGTTCTTTTATATTCCTCTTACTGCCCTTTTCATGTTTATATGATGAGATATCCCCTCTTACTCTCATCATTTCGTTTTATGAATGTTTAAGTGACGTCGTTAGGCTGCCGAATTTTTAAGGGATTCTTTCACCCTTCTCATTTTTCAAGTTCGATTTTCATGTCAAGTCTTTCAAGTTCCTTTTTATTATGTTGGGGTATGATCTCTATATCTATCATACTGATCTCTTATGATCATATGATGAGAGACCCTATTTGATCTTGTCAATTCTTTTTTATTGAAGTTTAAGTGACGTCGTTAGGCTGCCGAATTTTCATAAGAGAAATCTAATTTTTGTCTTCCTTCCATGTTTTTCATTTCAAATGGTATGTCCTTAAAATTTCATTACCATGTCCATATATCCTTTTTATTCTGTCCCCTTACTGTTTTATGGATCATTTATGAGTGAGTGACCCATGTCCCCTCTCTTTTCAATGTTTTCTAAAAACCCGAATCATAGCCGTTATGCTGCAGAATTTTCGTCTCAAAATGCCTCTCTCTCTTTTCTCAAATTATTTTATGTCATAAAGTGAATACTCAAAGCTCTTATTTCTACAAGGGTATTCACATATATATCAAAATGTTCTATTTTAAATTCTGGGATTTACATACATGAGACCCACTTTCCCTTCCGTGGGTTTAAAGTGACGTAAAGATCATGTCTTTAAAACAGTTTTTAAAAACGTTATGATTATGAAATGAAACTCATTTATTTTATGCTATATGGGTTATTTATGAAATTTTTGATGATGATATATGTGGATCACATGATAATAAAGGCAAATCTAAGGGTGCTCCCTGATAGCGCTCCAATGCATTGGTTAATGATGTAACCAATAGAGATTACAATTTTCACGATACCTTGGTGAATAACCTTGGTAATTTTCAAATGACACCTTGGGGATAAACCTTGGTGATATGTTCATGATTGTCTATGTTAAATGATGTATCCATATCTTCAAGTTATGGAAAATGTTATTTTTATTATGAAATGCCTCATGATTTCTTTCTCATGCCTTAAAGTTCTTTTCATGTCCTTATTGAAGTATCTCAAGTTCACATGTAAAATGTTCCTCTTGTTTCCCTTACTGGGCCTTCTGCTCACCCTTTCTTTTGATGTATTTCCCCAGGTTATGAGATGCAGTAATGAACCTAGGATGAACTTAAGGAGAAGCCTTTCAAGTGTTTAAGAAGAATTTTTTATGTTGTTTTCATGTATTATGTTCCTAGTTTCCAAGACACTAGACCTTAAAGATCCTCACTTTTGTGTAATGTAATGAAAGTTTATGTTATAAAAAGGCAGGATGATATAGTTGGTATCAAAGGGTGGTTTAGTTATTTTTGGAAATTAGGATATAAAAACTTTAGGAAGAGCCCTATAGAAAAGTTTAAAAATAGGAAAACTTCCTTGTATTTTGGTAAGTATTGAGTAAGTGGTTTATCAAACAGATACATCCCTGTCTGGATACGAGCAGGTAGAGGCGGCTCTGGCATAGATGTACATAGGGGTAAAACCTGAAAACACCGCTTTGAGCTAGACTCGAATGGGAACTGGTGCACAATAACGGGCCTTGCTGCACTCTTGGTTACGACACTCCCGGGGGATATGTTTGGTTAATCACAAGCTTTTTATGAATCATTATGAAGGAATTATAGAAAAGTGTAATTGTTTAAGCATGAAGTCTTAGTTAAAAGATCCATAAATGAAATTAGTTTCTCACTAAGGTTTTATTCTTTTAGAAAATGGCGGGCAAAAGGAGGAACCGTGCCGATGGTGACCGCAATGCACCATGTGCTGACGGCCCTCCGATGGAAGCCGGAATGGAAACATTCATGCGAATGATGAACCAACTGACTCAAGTTATGAGTAATAACTTGAATCAAGATGAGAGGCCGACCTCACCACGAATGGAACAATTTTGTTGAGTCCTTCATGCGTCAACGACCACCAACATTCTGTGGATCTACTGACCCATTGGTTGCGGAACAATGGATAAGCTCCATTGAAAAGATCTTTTCTGTACTTCATTGTTCGGAACAAGAAAAAGTCACCCTTGCTGTTTACCGCCTAGAGGGAGAAGCTGATTAGTGGTGGTCACTGATCAAAAACACGAAGCCACGAGGAGAGATGGAAGCTATGGAGTGGGAAGAGTTCTAGGGAATATTCTTTAATAAGTATTTCCCTCGTTCGATGAGAACGAGAATGGAGAAAGAATTTCTCGAGCTGAGGAAAAAGGAGAATGAATCAGTTGGAACCTACGAGATGAACTTCACAAGGCTTTCCCGTTATACCTCAAACTTCGTCATAGACCCTAATGGGAAGGTTGATAGATTCTTTGGTGCACTACGACCTCATCTGCGGAAGAATCTAGCCAACAGGGACTATGATAGCTATGAAGAAATTGTTTGAAGTGCTATGAAAGTTAAACTAGAGCTTGGGGAGACACAGTGGTCTCACAAATCTAATGAGAAGAAGAGAACTCTAGAACCAAGCCTGGGAAGAAGTTTTGATCAGGAAAGAGGTGGAAAGCATATGCAACATGCCACATGCAATAAATGTGGAAAGAAGCATTCGGGGAACTGCTTGATCGGAAGTGGTAAGTGCTATAGGTGTGGAAAAGAAGGTCATATTTCTCGGAATTGTCGTAGTGATATGAAGCCTCAACTTCCCAACACTAATGACAGAGGAAAGATGGTTTTGGCCCTACCCGAAGTCACATGCTTCAAGAGTGGACAGCTTGGGCACTTTGCTAATTAATGTCCAAATCCGAGGGCGGTGGAGGGGAATCACCATCAACCTCAGCAGAGGCCAAGGGAGCAAGGTCGTGCTTTCACTATCACAACAACTGAAGTTGAAGTTCCGAACGATGTGGTAGCAGGTAATCTTGTTGTCCTCTCAAAACTAGCAAGTAATTTATTTGATTCTGGTTCTACGCATTCCTTTATTTCCTCCATGTTTGCAAGGAATATAGAATCAATCCCCGAACTGCTAGAGGTAGAGTTGTCAGTCAAGACTCCAAGTGGGATTATCCTTGCATCAAAAGTATTTAGAGACTCTAGTTTTTACTTTGGTGAGCACAATCTTATCGCAAATCTAGTAGTCATTCCCATGATGGAATTCGACATTATACAAGGGATGGACTGGCTCTCAAAGTATAATGCTAAGATCAAATGCAGAAGTAAGGAAATCTCAGTAGTCTTGAATGAACGACCTACATTTATCTTCCAAGGAGAGATATCCCGAACTGATCCCTATCTAGAAGCACCTCCTATAGCTTTCGTTATGGAGTTAATCAGTGATGAGGAAGAAGGGAAAGGGAGCATACAAATTGAAGACATTCCGATTGTTCAGGAATACATGGATGTATTTCCTGAGGAGTTACCTGGACCTCCCCCAGAAAGAGAGGTACAGTTCTCCATTGAACTCATACCTGGGTCTCAACCGATATCAAAGACTCCATATAGAATGGCAAATGTGGAGCTATAAGAGCTAAAGAAACAACTCCAAGACTTGTGGGAGAAGGGGTTTATCCGACCAAGTGTGTCTCCTTGGGGAGCACCAGTTCTCTTTGTGAAGAAGAAGGATGGATCAATGCGACTATGCATTGATTATAGAGAACTGAACGGGATCACAGTGAAGAACAGATATCCTCTTCCAAGAATTGATGATTTAATTGACCAACTTCATGGGGCTCAATTCTTCTCTAAGATTGACCTTCGATCTGGTTATCATCAACTAAAGGTGGAGAAGGAAGATATTCCAAAGACTGCCTTCCAATCAAGATATGGGAATTTTGAGTTTACTGTTATGCCTTTCGGCTTGACTAATGCTCCTGCTATTTTCATGGATTTGATGAATAGAGTCTTTAAGGACTACCTTGATAACTTTGTGGTAGTTTTTATTGATGATATTTTGATATATTCAAAAAGTCATGAGGAGCATGAAGATCATCTGAGGGTTATTTTGAAAACTCTACGGAAGGAGAGGCTCTTTGGGAAGTTCAGAAAGTGTGAGTTTTGGTTGCAACAAGTGGCTTTCTTGGGGCACATCGTAACCAATGAAGGAATCTCGGTTGACCCTGCAAAGACAATGGTTGTGGAGGAGTGGCCTCAACCCACAACAGTAACTGAGATTCGTAGTTTCCTTGGTTTATCGGTATATTATAGGAGGTTTGTGAAAAACTTTTCACGACTTTCTAATCCACTAACCAAGTTGACTCGAAAAGGGGTTAAGTTCATCTGGACAAAGGAATGTGAGGAATGTTTCCAAGAGCTGAAGAAGAGATTGGTTACTGCACCTGTGTTAACACTACCCTCTATCAGAGAAGGATTTGTTATTTTTAGCGATGCATCTCTGAAAGGGCTTGGGTGCGTCCTCATGCAAAATGACAAGGTAATTTCTTATGCATCTCGACAGTTGAAGATTCATGAGCATAATTATCCTATGCACGATCTAGAGCTGGCGGCATTTGTTTTCGCTCTAAAGATATGGAGGCACTATCTTTATGGGGAGAAATGTGATATATACACTGACCACCAAAGTCTAAAGTATATTTTCACTCATAAAGAATTGAACATGAGACAAAGGAGATGGTTGGAGCTTATTAAAGACTATGATTGTTCAATTCATTATCACCCTGGAAGAGAAAACAAAGTCGCGGATGCGTTAAGCAGGAAAGATCCTGTTGTTCTGGAAACAATGAGGATCCTAGGAGATCCCTTGATTAAAGATCTAGTAAAACTGGACATGGGAATTATAAGGAAAGGGACATCATCAACCCTATCCCAAATGATTTCTCAACCTTCATTACTAGAGAAGATCAAGAAGGCTCAAAAAGAAGATCCTTTGCTGCAGGAGAAGTTCGAGGCTGTAAAGGATGGGAAGTTCCCTGATTTCAATGTTGATCAAGAAGGTGTATTGAAATTTCGTACAAGACTATGGGTTCCATCTATTCCAGAGATAAAGAAAGAACTGATGGATGAAGCTCATAGCTCTACTTTCTCTATACATCCGGGAAGCACTAAGATGTATAGAGACCTTCGTGATCATTATTGGTGGGATAACATGAAGAGGGAGATTGCTGATTACACTACAAGGTGCCTGGTGTGTCAGCAAGTAAAGGCAGAACGACAACTTCCTAAGGGGGTATTACAACCGCTACCCATACCAGTATGGAAGTGGGATAATATCACTATGGACTTTGTAACTGGTCTCTCGAAAACATCCAAAGGAAACAATGCGATATGGGTTATTGTGGACCGTCTCACCAAGACAGCCCATTTTATCTCTATTCGGGAAGATTTATCTCTGGATCAGCTTTCCAAGATATACGTGAAGGAAGTGGTAAGGCTGCATGGGGTAACACTATCCATCGTATCTGATCGTGACCCAAGATTCACATCAAAATTCTGGAGAAGTCTTCAACATGCTCTGAATACTGAATTGAATTTTAGTACGGCCTATCATCCTCAAACTGATGGCCAATCTGAAAGGACTATTCAGACACTCGAAGACATGTTGAGATTATGCTCAATGGAATTTAAAGGTGGATGGGATCAACACCTCCCATTAGTGGATTTCTCCTATAACAACAGCTTCCATGCGAGTATTCAGATGGCACCCTATGAAGCTCTGTATGGAAAGCGATGTAGAACTCCTACTTGTTGGGATGAAACTGGTGAGAGGAAGCTTCTTGGGCCTGATCTCGTGCAAGAGATGACGGAATAGGTTCATGTCATCCAACAACACATAAAGGCAGCACAGAGTCGGCAGAAGAGCTATGCTGACAATTGTCGAAGGGACTTGGAGTTTGGTGTTGGTGACAAAGTCTTCCTTCGAATCTCTCCATGGAAGAGAGTCATGCGGTTTGGGAAGAAAGGGAAGCTCAGCCCAAGGTACATTGGCCCCTATGAAATCCTTGATCGCATAGGAGCAGTGGCCTATCGTCTATCACTTCCACCGAACCTAGCTCAAGTTCACAATGTCTTCCATGTATCTCTCTTGAGTAAGTACATACCCGACCCTTCGCAAGTACTGAACCCAGAGGTGGTACAACTGGAACATGACCTCTCTTATGAGGAGCAGCCAGTGGAGATCTTGGACCGTAGAGACAAGGTTCTACGAAACAATACTACCCACCTTGTGAAAGTGTTGTGGGGGAATCATAAGTATGAAGAAGCGACTTGGGAGCCTGAGGAAACGATGATGCAAAAGTACCCTCACCTTTTCGACTAGGCCTCAAGTATAAATTTCGGGGACAAAATTTCTTAAGGGGGGAAGAATGTAACGACCCAACCTTTTTGAGTAGTATATTAACTTACTCTTAATGATTTAATAAGATGTTAATGGTTAATGCAGAAAGAGGAGTCGATGTCTTCATCCAGTAGACTCGACCCTTATGAAGCCCACTTATCAGAGCTTGGGAAGGAGGTAGCATCTGTGGGCTTCGCATTGGACCAAGCCCAAGCCGAACTCCAGCGTGTCAAGCTTGAATGGAAACGCCTATGGGAGAAGTTCAAGTTAGTAGAGATTACTACTAGGGCAATGTTATCTGAGCCTCCCTCAGATTCTCTCACCATAGCACACCTTACACTTAGGTCTTATGCCGGTGTTATAAGGGGCTATGTGACGAGACCCTAGCTTCCTTGTGTAATCCTTTCGGGTGAATAAATTGAGATTTCTTCCTTTAGTGATGTTTGTGAAATTTCAAATGTCCAGATAATTTTAGAATATATTTTATTGATGAATTTTTTGGAAAAAATGATATTTTAAAATATTTATGAAAACCCTAAATAACTAATTATGTGTAATGATTTGCAAAAAATAGTCTTCTACAAAAGTGTTCAGTAAGGAATTTGGAGTCTAATAAGATCAACTTAATTTTTGATGAATAGTAAATTATGAATAGTGATTTTACGCTTAGGATTAGTAATGTGACCAATTGGATTAGTAATTTCACTCAAATAAAGTTCTAATATAATTTGGACACCTAGATTAAGTAATGTGATCCAATAAAATGGGTAAATAACGGTTTCATAAATTATTAGTCATGTATTAGTTTTTTTCGGGTGAATAGTGTTTTTTAATTAAAAATTTAATTAAAAATTTAATTAAAAATAATTAGAAAATTATTTTTATAAAAAGGACTTTATTTTTGAACTCGTAGCATCGATATTGTGTTAAGGTAATTTTTGGGGATTTTTCTGAATAAAATGAATTTTCGATGAATAGTGTTTTTATTTAAAAATTAAATTAAAAATATTTAGAAAATTATTTTTATAAAATGGATTTCATTTTTTAAATCAGAGCATTGATATTTGGTTAAGGTGAAATTTTAGGATTATTTTGAGAAAGTTTGATTTTTGATGAATAGTGAAAATATAGTTTTTAAGTTATGGTTGTTTAATGACATCATTAAATGATGTATTAAGTATATATTCAATATGGTCGAATTTTGAATAGTAATATAAGGTATGAGGTGTCCCAAGTGGCCAATACCATGGGCAAATACCATGGTCAAGCCCATGGTTTTGCCAAAACCACTAGTGAGGTGTCCCTTGGCCATTATTGCCTTGTCCCCTCACTTTCCCTATAAATACCCACCCTTTCCTCCTTTATTTTTCACTCCCAACTATCCCCCAACTATTTTATGGTCTTCTTACCTCCCAAGGAGTCATCCCAAGGTTCCCCCAAGCCCTCAAGGTCCAAATCTTTGAGTTTCAAGAGTCACATTTTAAGGTAAGGGATCTGACCTCTCTCTTTCTTTTCATGTAATCCTTTTTATGTCATTCCTTTTATGCTCCATGTAATTATGTGAGAGGATGTTCTTTTATATTCCTCTTACTGCCCTTTTAATGTTTATATGATGAGAGATCCCCTCTTACTCTCATCATTTCGTTTTATGAATGTTTAAGTGACGTCGTTAGGCTGCCGAATTTTTAAGGGATTCTTTCACCCTTCTCATTTTTCAAGTTCGATTTTCATGTCAAGTCATTCAAGTTCCTTTTTATTATGTTGGGGTTTGATCTCTATATCTATCCTACTGATATCTTATGATCATATGATGAGAGACCCTATTTGATCTTTTCAATTCTTTTTTATTGATGTTTAAGTGACGTCGTTAGGCTGCCGAATTTTCATAAGAGAAATCTAATTTTTGTCTTCCTTCCATGTTTTTCATTTCAAATGTTATGTACTTAAAATTTCATTACCATGTCCATATATCCTTCTTATTCTGTCCCCTTACTGTTTTATGGATCATTTATGAGTGGGTGACCCATGTCCCCTCTCTTTTCAATGTTTTCTAAAAACCCGAATCATAGCCGTTATGCTGCAGAATTTTCGTCTCAAAATTCCTCTCTCACTTTTCTCAAATTATTTTAAGTTATAAAGTGAATACTCAAAGCTCTTATTTCTACAAGGGTATTCACATATATATCAAAATGTTCTATTTTAAATTCTGGTATTTACATACATGAGACCCACTTTCCCTTCCGTGGGTTTAAAGTGACGTAAAGATCATGTCTTTAAAACAGTTTTTAAAAACGTTATGATTATGAAATGAAACCAATTTATTTTATGCTATATGGGTTATTTATGAAATGTTTGATGATGATATATGTGTCTCACAAGATAATAAATGAAAATTTAAGGGTGCGCCCTGATAGCGCTCCAACGCATTGGGTAATGATGTAACCAATAGAGATTACAATTTTCACGATACCTTGGTGAATAACCAAGGTAATTTTCAAATGACACCTTCATGATGGACCTTGGTGATATGTTCATGATTGTCTATGTTAAATGATGTAGCCACATATTCAAGTTATTGAAAATGTTATTTTTATTATGAAATGCCTCATGATTTCTTTCTCATGCCTTAAAGTTCTTTTCATGTCCTTATTGAAGTATCTCAAGTTCACATGTAAAATGTTCCTCTTGTTTCCCTTACTGGGCCTTCTGCTCACCCTTTCTTTTGATGTATGTCCCCAGGTTATGAGATGCAGTAATGAACCTAGGATGAACTTAAGGAGAAGCCTTTCAAGTGTTTCAGAAGAATGTTTTATGTTGTTTTCATATATTATGTTCCTGGTTTCCAAGACACTAGACCTTAAAGATCCTCAGTTGTGTGTAATGTAATGAAAGTTAATGTTATAAAAAGGCAGGATGCTATAGCCGCGCCGGGCCGCGCCGGGCTGCGCCGGGTCGACTCTGTACGGGGAGGGTCGACCCGGTTCGGGCCAACCGGGGGGTCTCAGGCCGGGACGGCCCGGGCCCGAAACCCCCGTTACCGAGCGGTTTGGATTCAAATGCCCATAAATCGGGCTACAGACTTCCAAACGACGCTCTGTCAGCGGCGATTCGATCCTTGGATTGAGACGGTCGTTTCGGTATATCACACTCAGGGTTTGGGAATACTTTGAGTTCGGCCGAGTTGGTTCGTACACGAAACCAACTGGGCCCTAAGAGCGGAAACGCTCATATCTTGATCTACGGACGTCCGATTGACGTGACGTCAGCTTTGTTGAGTTCCTCTTAGTGAGACGGATCTTTTGGCAGACTCCACCCAAGGTTTGGACGTAGGTGGATTATGGTCGGGTTGGTTTTTCCTTAAAAACCAACCGGGCCTCTATGATGAAAAAACCAATAACTCTCAGACCGAGCGTCCGATCGGTGCACCGTCTGTTGCGTTGAGTTCCAGTTTACAATACGGAACTTTTGGATACATCAACTCTGGACTTTGAGACAGTTGATGTATCAGCTTCTCGGCTCGTGGAGCGGACCCTCCCGAACGAGCTTACTGTGTGCGGGAACCCTAGAGCTGGCTGCGACTGCTACTGTGACTACGACGACGACTGTGCAGAGATCCTTAGTGGATTCGACGACGACGACTACAACACTCAGCAATCCTATGTGGATCAGTGCTATCGATCCTGTGTGGGTCTGATCCTATGTGGGTCTGCGCTCAGTGGTCCTGTGTGAACCAGCGCCTACAGATCCTGTGTGGGTCCGATCCTGTGTGGGTCTTTGCGGGGGTTAGTACCTATCGATCCTTTTTGGGTCCGACAACTTAGATGGATCAGTGATCATCTCTATCGTCTTTCGAAGAAGTATACCTGTGTGAGCTGAATCCTGTGGATTTCCTTTGTGAATTGTGTTGTGCTATCCTGTGTGGATTTTATTTTGCTTTCCTGTGTGGAATACGTATACTTTCCTGTGTGGACTGAGTTGTACTTGGGCTCGGAGGTTGGAGCATATTGGAATTGATTGGTTAGGTATATGTATGGGAATATACCTAAGCAGTGTCGGTTTTTACATCGTGATTGTATCTTTCCTTTGTGGTTTATCCTTTGTGGATTTTTGGAGACCTTCAGGGGTCTCGGGGTCCCTACTGAGTAGCTTATACTCACCCCTGCACGGGCTATGCCCGCACTACGTTGTGTTGGTTGCAGACGACGGACAGCGTTGATCGTGGTTGAGGCTTGCTGAGCAGGATGGTACCTGGAGGTGGACCACTGGGCGGGACGTGCTCGGAGCGGACGGCGGGGCCCGAGGTGCAGTGGAGCTATCTGTACCCACCCTTCAGGTGGGATTTCCAGTGGACAGCTCGGTGTAGCGGCTTTTACATTACAGTTGTTGTTTTCCCTTTCGATTTGTACTTTACTTTTAGTTTGGGTTTGTATACTGGACCATTTACTTTTCCGCACTCTAGTTGTACTCTGTTTTTACTTAGTGTTTACTTTTCCGCTTTCTTACTCTATGGTGCTTGTTTACTTTACAAATGCAATTCCTTCCCTTTTTACTGGGATTTACGCCTTGGTGCTAGTCGCCAGCCCCTGGCCTATGGAAGGCGGTCTTAGGGTAGTCACGGCACGGGCCCCGAGGGCGGTTCGTGACAAATTGGTATCAGAGGAGTTCGGTTCTACCGTGAACTCTGGTCTTTTCTATGTGAAGCAATAGTGTTTAGCGTATTGAGTGTGGTTATCAGTCCAGGGAGTCCAGTGTTGGTGCGACGGCCGACGTATCCGTACACCAGGACCCTGACTTCTGATTTCCGACTTAATGCAGGAAAACATTGATTGCATGTGTGTTTCAAGATTTTTTTGTGATTACTTTGTATCATCTCACCAGGTATACTGTTTTGACCATGGCTCACCTGTTTCCTTTTCAGGATGGCCCCACGACGGCAGCCAGCTAGGGTTACGAGAGTCGAGCGTGACGACAGCCCACCGAGCGATGAGGCCTCGGTGCAGGGCCCTTTGTCAGCAATGGCACCGGCGGTAGCACTACCCGCTGAGCCACCGATGCTTCCAGCACTAGCCGCTGACGATGCACATCGCCTTGGAGCTCTGCACGAGTTCCAGCACCAGCGACCGCCTAGGTTCCATGGGGAGACGGACCCCCAGGCAGCAGAGGACTGGCTGGAGGCAGTGGTACGAGTTTTTAGGCTAGTGAGGACACCTGCAGACCTCATGGTGATCCTCGCTGCGAGCCTACTGCATGCAGCAGTAGGACGATGGTGGAGCTTGATGCTCCATGTGCACGATGAGGCATCTCTACAATGTAAAGACTTTGAGAGCCTCTTCCGCTTGGAGTTCGTCCCAGCCACCCTTCATGTGGTGCGCATTCAGGAGCTTCTTCAGCTGCGGCAGGGTAGCATGACGGTCGCTCAGTACTCGGCTAGATTTACCAATCTCTCACGCTACTCGACTGACATGGTATGGGACCCATTATTCCGGGCCCGGACCATCGAGTAGGGATTGAGACACAAGATCAGGGCATCGCTGATCTACCTCAGCATTCCGACTCAGACGGGAGTACTGGAGCGGGCCCTTTTGATCGAGAGCTTCCTTGCTGAGTCTACACCAGCGTTGAGACCCACTGCAGGGCGGCACGTGGCAGAGTCTTCTACGGGAGGCAGTCGACGGATGACTCAGGGGTCCAGGCAGACCAGACCTTCAGGCAGACGACCTGAGGACACTAGCTCAACAGTGCGGGGCACACAGCGCGGAGCCAGTCTTTCGAGAGGCAGACAGTGCTACTCGTACGACGGGCAGGGCCACATGGCTCGTGATTGCCTGACCCGCCGTGCCGAGGAGCAGTAGACGGTTGAGGGACCACCGAGGCAGAGGCAGAGGGTCGACTGTAGCGGTCGGCAGGGAGGAGGCGGACGAGGCAGAGGAGCTGGCCGAGCAGTAGGTGGTGGGCGACGCTTTGAGGCTCTACCACCACCACCACCAGGAGGTCCACCCCGACCACAGGGAACTGGCGGGCAGAGACAGGCACAGCTCCAGGCAGTAGAGGCCTACGACCACGGAGCACCCGAGATGATTCGAGGTACTATCTGTGTCTATTCCACCCTTGCTGCAGTACTTATAGACACAGGAGCGAGTCACTATTTCATAGCCGCTGCCCTTGTTCGGAGCTCGAAGATTCCGACAGAGCCGTTGGCTCGATCCTTACGGCTAGAGACTCCTAAGGGAGAAGACTCGACGATTACGCACTGGTGCCGGCAGTGTGAGCTTACTCTTGGAGGCGAGAGCTTCGGCTGGGATCTTCTTGTAGCAGCGTCGAGGCCTTACAACGTCATCTTAGGCATGGAATGGTTATCTATGGTCCATGCAAAGATTGACTGTTTTAGGTGCACGGTGCGATGTGTACGCACTGACGGGAGCAGGTTCACCTTCACCGGCGAGAAGGGAGCCTTTACAGCACAGGATGGACTTACGTAGAGGAGAGGACATCCCATCACTCATCAGTTGGATAGTCTCATCCTAGGAGCAGTGGACGTGCAGATTCTTGGTTTTCCTACAGTGGTGGATCAGTTTGCGGACGTTTTTCCCGACGACGTTCCAGGGCTACCTCCTCGTAGAGAGGTTGACTTTTATATTGACCTGTACCCCGGGACAGCTCCGATATCGACTCCAGCATATCATATGGCCCCCGCCGAGCTTCGAGAGCTACGGGTACAGTTGGAGGACTTGCAGGGCAAGGGGTTCATTCGCCCCAGTGTTTCACCCTGGGCTTCCCCGATATTGTTCGCCAAAAAGGCGGATGGGAGCTTGCGACTTTGTGTTGACTATCGTCGCCTGAACCAGGTGACAATGAGGAACAAGTATCCGCTACCGAGGATTGATGACCTCTTTGATCAGCTCAAGGGAGCACGGTGGTTCTCGAAGATAGACCTCAGGTCAGGCTATCATCATCTCAGAGTTAGAGATGAGGACGTATAGAAGACGGCCTTCAGATGTCGGTATGGACACTATGAGTTCTTGGTTATGACTTTCGGTGTAACCAATGCTCCAGCAGTGTTCATGGCCCTCATGAACAGGATATTTCATCCATACCTCGATCGATTTTTCGTGGCCTTCATCGAAGACATTTTGATTTACTCGACGACTGAGGAGGAGCACGCCTACCACTTGCGAGTTGTACTAGACACACTCCGAGAGCACCAGCTTTATGGTAAGCTCTCGAAGTTCCAGTTCTGGATACGTGAGGTACACTTCTTGGGACACGTTATCTCTGAGGCGGGAGTTGCAGTGGATCCTGCGAATATTGAGGCTGTGTTAGCTTGGGAGCCACCCAGGAGCGTGACAGAGGTTCGGAGTTTCTTGGGACTAGATGGATACTACCGGAGATTCGTGCCAGACTTCTCTAGAGTTGTGGCGCCACTCTCATCTTTGACGACTAAGGGGAAACCCTTCGTGTGGTCAGAAAGATGTCAGCAGAGCTTCCAGAAGTTGAGACAGAGGTTGACCAGCGCACCTATCTTGAGTTTTCCTGAGGAAGGAGTGGGGTACGTAGATTACTGCGATGCATCAGAGACCGGACTTGGATGTGTCCTGATGCAGTAGCGGGCAGTGATCGCCTATGGATCACATCAGTTGAGGCCGCATGATCAGAACTACGCTACCCATGACTTAGAGTTAGCAGCAGTGGTCTTCGCTCTGAAGACATGGCGACACTACCTGATGGGCGAGCACTTTATAGTCTTTTCTGATCATCAGAGTCTCAGGTATATCTTCTCGCGGAAGGCCCTGGACCTGAGACAGCGGCGATGGCTCGAGTTCTTCCATGACTATGACTTTGAGATAGTCTATACTTTTGGAAAGGGGAACGTGGTAGTCGATGCCCTCAGCAGGAGGACGGGAATTCAACTACTTGAGGAGGCGACGGAGCAGCTAGCCTCTTTGCAGATATCCTTCGTGGATAGAGATGGAGAAGCCTTCCTTCAGTCTCTCACAGTCACCACTCCACTACTGCAGTGGATCAGAGAGGCACAGCGTGAGGACGCTGACTGTGAGACATGGCATGCACAAATATCCTCAGGACAGGCACCAGATGGTTTCTCCCTTGGAGCAGAGCACGACATCCTTTTCAGAGGACGTACCATGGTACCAATCGTTTTGCGAGAGGAGGTGCTGAGAGAGTTTAACACTTCTCCTTTGGCGGTACATCCTGGAGTGGCGAAGATGTACCAGGATCTCAGACGACAGCACTGGTGGCCAGGCATGAAGAAGGCTGTGGTAGAGTTCATTTCTCGATGCCTCACCTGCCAGCAGGTGAAGGCAGAGCATCAGGTACCAGCAGGCTTGGTACATCCCTTGGAGGTCCCGGAGTGGAAGTGGGACGGGATATCTATGGACTTCGTGACTGGACTTCCACGCACTTCCAGAGGTCACGACTCCATCTGGGTGATTGTCGACCGACTCACCAAGTCGGCTCACTTCTTACCCATTAGAGAGAAGGGCACAGTGGAGAGCTTGGGACGTCTCTACGTTCAGGAGATTGTGCGGCTTCGCGGTGTGCCATCTTCTATCATCTCCGATCACGATTCTCGCTCTACTTCCCGGCTTTGGAAGGGATTGCAGGAGGCGTTTGGGACGCAGCTACGGTTGAGCACAACCTTTCACCCTCAGACGGATGGTCAGACGGAGAGGACCATTCATACTCTCGAGGACATGCTCCGCGCATGTGTCCTCGACTTTGGTCGTAGCTGGGAGGACCACCTACCCTTGGTGGAGTTTGCATAAAACAACAGCTACCACTCCACCATCGGGATGGCACCATATGAGGCGTTGTATGGCTGACCTTATAGATCTCCTTTGTGCAGGACTGACCCTGGGGAGTCAACACTTGTGGGACCGGAGATGGTTCAGGCCACGACAGAGAAGGTCCAGGTCATCCAGGAGCGGATGAGGACAGCTCAGAGCCAGCAGAAGTCATACCCTGACAGGAGGCGGAGGCCACTAGATTTCGAGGATGGCGAAAACGTTTTCTTGCGGGTCTCACCTCGATGTGGTATACGGAGATTTGTCCGAGGCGGCAAGTTATCTCCGCGCTTCATCGGAACCTTCCAAGTCCTCATCAGGATTGGCAAGGTGTCTTATCGCCTGGCTCTACCACCTCAGTTGCAGAAGGTGCACGACGTTTTCCACATATCTCAGCTGAGGAGAAACATGCATGACCCGACGCACATCATTGACCATGGGGAGCTTGACGTTGACGATGGGGCGACTTTTATGGAGGTCCCGGTGGAGATCGAGGATCGCCAGGACCGGGTCCTATGTGGACGGTCGATTCCTCTAGTGCGCATCAGATGGCAGCATGGGAATCTCCAGGAGAGCACTTAAGAGCGGGAGGCTCAGATGCATGCTCAGTACCCTCATTTGTTTCCCTAGTTTTGATGTATCTTTACAGGGATGTAAATCCCTGAGGTGGAAGTAATGTAAAGACCTGTAAAATTCAAGGGAAAGTTTTTCTTAATTTTCTTTGGAATTTTACAAGAGCTTGGTTTCTGACGGCACCTGATTCTGAGGCCCGGAGTGCCCGGAATCAATTTCCGAAGTTTGGATCGGGTACGTTCAGTGAACGAACGAGCCGGAATTTCTAACTTTTGAACCGGTGCCCGGAATCGAATTACGAGGTCACCAATGAACTCGCATCACCGATATTCGCTTAAGGAGACCTTTTCCGAGGTTGCGTTTTATGCGGGTTGAGAGTTAGTTTTTGAGAATTTAAAATGAAGTTAAATAAAATATGGAAACACATTTTATTTTTATCCAAGTTGGATATAACCTCCCAAAGGGAGTTAGGGGTGGGACCCACATCGATTTAACCTCCCTTGAGAGGCTTAAGTGTGGTGGGGACCACACGAACCCTAACACTTCATCTTCCCTTTAAACTCCCTATAACTCCTCTTTAATTAATCTTGACAACTTGGGTTATTTATTGAGTTGAGTTGTTTTAATTTAAAACTTTTGAAATTCAAGTTGTTTAATTGTGTAGATAAAATAAGCTTTAAGCTTATTTTATTTTGGTTGGTATCCATTGCCACCTTGAGAGGATTTGGGAAGTTCTCTCCATCTTCTTCAACCTTGACGAAGAACACTTAAGCTCCGACGAAGAACGCCGCTTCTCTTCTTCGTAGCCGGTGTGTTTCCGAAGATCGACGACGCCGCATCTTCGATCTTATTCCAGTGTCAACAAAAGGAGACGCTGTTTCTTCCTCGGACTTTCTCCGTCAGCTTACGAAGCTTCTCCAGCGACGTACCTCTTCGGACGCACCTCGACGTCAACGGAAACGACATTCGGTTTCCGCGACGCCCGACCTCCGTGACGCTTGTCTTCCGCGGCTTGTTGACGTGCTCCACACTTGAAACCGAGGTAGGGGTTTATTTTATTTCTTTTGTTCATGATTTATACCCGTGATTATTTCTTCGTGAAATTTGTCCAATTGTTAGCAAATAACGCGAGGGGGCCAGACCGCACGAACACGGCCAACCCTCCTCCTTTTTAATGTTGATTATGTTGTGGATTGAAATGGGTGTGGCACGGTGCCGTCACACCACGCAGGATCATACGGCAAGAAACGCGCGGCGCCGTCGCACCGCGTCGTAAAATAATGCAAGGACGCGACGTCGTCGCGCCGCGTCGAAGAAAGTCAGAGACACCGCGGCCGGAGCGGGGCCGCGGCGGAGGGGTGCGACGCCGTCGCGCCGTGCCGGACAACGAAGGCCGCGGCCGGTTCTGGGCTGCGGCAGAACGAGAAGACCGGTGGCCAGCCGGGCCACCGGTGTCGGAATCCAGAAGGGGACCGGCCTTTGCCGGTGCCGTTGAGGAAGAATCGGCTGGCCAGGTCGGGCCGGCCAGAAGGGAGGCAAACCAGGGGGAATTAATTCCCCCGGCCAGCAAATAAATGGCCCCCCATAATGATGGGAGGGGGTTCACAAAGGGGGGGGGGGCAGGCGCCCCCTGTTCCAATCAGCGCGGCCTTCGGCCGAACTGGCAGTGCGCCCAGCGCGCTGCCTTGCGCTGAACCGGAGCGCACGGCCGGTCCACCAGGCCAGGCCGGGTCAGGCCGCACCGGGCCAGGCCGCGCCGGGCTGGGCCGGGCCGTGCCGGGCCAGGTCGACCCTATCCAGGGCGGGTTGACCCGATTCGGGCCAACCGGGAGGTCTCGGGCCGGGACGACCCGGGCCCGAAACCCCCGTTACCGAGCGGTTTGGATTCAAATGCCCATAACTCGGGCTAAGGACTTCCAAACAATGCGCCGTCAGCAGCGATGCGATCCTTGGATCGAGACGGTCGTTTTGGTATATCGCACTGAAGGTTTCGGAATACTTTGAGTTTGTCCGGGTTGGTTCGTACACGAAACCAACTGGGCCCTCGGAGCGGAAACGCTCATATCTTGAGCTACGGACGTCTGATTGACGTGCCGACAGCTTTGTTGAGTTCCTCTTAATGAGACAGATCTTTTTTCATACTCCGCCCGAGGTTTGGACGCAGGTGGAGTACGGTCGGGTTTGTTTTTCCTTAAAAACCAATCGGTTCCCTGGGATGAAAAAGCCAATAACTCTCAGACCGGGCGTCCGATCGACGCAACGTCTGTTGCGGTGAGTTCCTGTTGACGATACGGAACTTTTGGATACATCAACTCTGGACTTTGAGACAGTTGATGCATCAGCTTCTCGGCTCATGGAGCGGACCCTCCTGAACGAGCTTGCTGTGTGCGGGAACACTAGAGCTGGCTGCGACTGCTACTGTGACTGCGACGACGACTGTGCAGAGATCCTTAGTGGATTCAACGACGACGACTACAACACTCAGCGATCCTGTGTGGATCAGTGCTACCGATCCTGTGTGGGTCCGATCCTATGTGGGTCTTTGCGGGGGTTAGTACCTATCGATCCTTTGTGGGTCTGACGACTTAGATGGATCATTGATCATCTCTATCATCTTTCGAAGAAGTATACCTGTGTGAGATGAATCCTGTTTCTTTCCTGTGTGGATTGTGTTGTGCTATCCTGTGTGGATTTCGTTTTACTTTCCTATGTGGAATACGTATACTTTCCTGTGTGGACTGAGTTGTACTTGGGCTCGGAGGTTGGAGCATATTAGAATTGATGACTTAGGTATATGTATGGGCATATACCTAAGCAGTGTTGGTTGTTACTTCGTGATTGTATCTTTCCTTTGTGGTTTATCCTTTGTGGATTTTGGGAGACCATCAGGGGTCTCGGGGTCCCTACTGAGTAGCTTATACTCACCCCTGCACGGGCTATGCCTGCACTACGTTGTGTTGGTTGCAGACGACGGACTGTGTTGATCATGGTTGAGGCTTGCTGAGCAGGACGGTACCTGGAGGTGGACCACTGGGCGGGACGTGCTCGGAGTGGATGGCGGGGCCCGAGGTGCAGTGGAGCTATCTGTACCCACCCTTCAGGTGGGATTTCCAGTGGACAGCTCGGTGTAGCGGCTTTTACTTTATAGTTGTTGTTTTCCCTTTCGAGTTGTACTTTACTTTTAGTTTGGGTTTGTATACTGGCCCATTTACTTTTCCGCACTCCAGTTGTACTCTGTTTTTACTTAGTGTTTACTTTTTCTCTTTCTTACTCTATGGTGCTTGTTTACTTTACAAAGGCAATGCCTTCCCTTTTTACCAGGATTTACGCCTTGGTGCTAGTCGCCAGCCCTTGGCCTATGGAAGGCGGGATTGGGGTAGTCACGGCACGGGCCCCGAGGGTGGGTCGTGACAAATTGGTATCAGAGGAGTTCGGTTCTACCGCGAACTCTGATCTTTTCTATGTGAAACAATAGTGTTTAGCATATTGAGTGTGGTTATCAGTCCAGGGAGTCCAGTGTTGGTGCGGCAGCCGACGTATCCATACACCAAGAACCTGACTTCTGATTTCCGACTTAATGCACGAAAACAATGATTGCGTGTGTGTTTCAAGTTTTCTTTGTGATTACCTTGTATCAGCTCACCAGGTATACTGTTCTGACCGTGGCACACCTGTTTCTTTTTCAGGATGGACCCACGACGGTAGCCAGCTAGGGTTCCAAGAGTTGAGCGTGACGACAGCCCACCGAGCGACGAGGCCTCGGTGCAGGGCCCTTTGTCAGCAGTGGCACCGGCGGTAGCACTACCCGCCGTGCCACTGATGCTTCCAGCACCAGCCGCTGACGATGCACGTCTCCTTGGAGCTCTGCACGAGTTCCAGCGCCAGCGACCGCCTAGGTTACATGGGGAGACGGACCCCCAGGCAGCAGAGGACTGGCTAGAGGCAGTGGTACGAGTTTTTAGGCTAGTGAGGACACCTGCAGACCTCATGGTGATCCTCGCTGCGAGCCTACTGCACGCAGCAGCAAGACGATGGTGGAGCTTGATGCTCCAAGTGCACGATGAGGCATCTCTACTATGGACGGACTTTGAGAGCCTCTTCCGCTCGGAGTTCGTCCCAACCACCCTTCGTGCGGTGCGCATTCAGGAGCTCATTCAGCTGCGGCAGGGCAGCATGACTGTCGCTCAGTACTCGGCGAGATTTACCGATCTCTTGCGCTACTCAACTGACATGGTACGAGACCCATTCTTCTGGGCCCGGACCTTCGAGCAGGGATTGAGACATGAGATCAGGGCATCGCTGATCTCCCTCAACATTCCGACTCAGACGGGAGTACTGGAGTGGACCCTTTTGATCGAGAGCTTCCTTGCTGAGTCTACACCAGCGCCGAGACCCACCGCAGGGCGGCACGTGCCAGAGTCTTCTATGGAAGGAATTCGATAGATGACTCAGGGGTCCAGGCAGACCAGACCTTCATGAAGACGACCTCAGGACACTGGCTCAGCAGTGCGGGGCACACAGCGCGGAGCCAGTCTTTCGAGAGGCAGACAATGCTACTCGTGCGGCGGGCAGGGCCACATGGCTCGTGATTGCCCGACCCGCCGTGCCGAGGAGTAGCATATGGTTGAGGGACCACCGAGGAAGAGGCAGAGGGTCGACCGTTGCGGTCCGCAGGGAGGATCCGGACGAGGCAGAGGAGCTATCCGAGCAGTAGGTGGTGGGCGACGCTTTGAGGCTCTACCACCACCACCACCAGGAGGTCCACCCCGACCACAGGGAGCTGGCGGGCAGAGACAGGCACAGCTCCAGGCAGCAGAGTCCTACGACCACGGCGCGCCCGAGATGATTCTAGGTACTATCTGTGTCTATTCCACCCTTGCTGCAGTACTTATAGACACAGGAGCGAGTCACTCTTTCATAGCCACTACCTTTGTTCGGAGCTCGGAGATTCCGACAGAGCCGTTGGCTCAATCCTTGCGGCTAGAGACTCCTACGGGAGAAGACCCGACGATTACGCACTGGTGTCGGCAGTGTGAGCTTACTCTAGGAGGCGAGAGCTTCGGCTGGGATCTTCTTGTAGCAGCGTCGAGGCCTTACAACGTCATCTTAGGCATGGATTGGTTATCTATGGTCCATGCAAAGATTGACTGTTTTAGGCGCAAGGTGCGATGTGTACGCACCGACAGGAGCAGGTTCACCTTCACCGGCAAGAAGGGAGCCTTCAGAGCACATGATGGACTTCTGCAGAGGAGAGGACAGTCCATCACTCATCAGTTGGATAGTCTCATCCTAGGAGCAGTGGATGTGCGGAGTCTTGGTTTTCCTGCAGTGGTGGATCAGTTTGCGGAAATTTTTCCCGACGACGTTCCAAGGCTACCTCCTCGTAGAGAGGTAGACTTTTATATTGACCTGTACCCCGGGACTGCTCTGATATTAACTCCAGCATATCGGATGTCCCCCACCGAGCTTCGAGAGCTACGGGTACAGTTGGAGGACTTGCAGGGCAAGGGGTTCATTCGACCCAGTGTTTCACCCTGGGCTTCCCCGATATTGTTCGCCAAGAAGGAAAACGGGAGCTTGCGACTTTGTGTTGACTATCGTCGCCTGAACCAAGTAAAAGTGAGGAACAAGTATCCAATACCGAGGATTGATGACCTCTTTGATCAGCTCAAGGGAGCACGGTGGTTCTCAAAGATAGACCTTAGGTCAGGCTATCATCAGATCAGAGTTAGAGACGAGGACGTACAGAAGACGACCTTCAGATGTCGGTATGGCCACTATGAGTTCTTGGTTATGACTTTCGGTGTAACCAATGCTCCAACAGTGTTCATGGCCCTCATGAACAGGATCTTTCATCCATACCTCAATTGATTTGTCGTGGTCTTCATCGACGACATTTTGATTTACTCGACGACTGAGGAGGAGCACGCCTACCACTTGCGATTTGTACTAGACACACACCAAGAGCACCAGATTTATGGTATGCTCTCGAAGTGCCAGTTCTGGATACGTGAGGTCCACTTCTTGGGACACCTTATCTCTGAGGTGGGAGTTGCAGTGGATCCTGCGAAGATCGAGGTTGTGTTATCTTGGGAGCCACCCAGGAGCGTGACGGAGGTTCGGAGTTTGTTGGGACTAGCTGGATACTACCGGAGATTCATGCCAGACTTCTCTAGAGTTGCGGCACCACTCTCAGCTTTGACGACGAGGGGGAAACCGTTCGTGTGGTCAGACAGATGTCATTAGAGCTTCCAGGAGCTGAGACAGAGGTTGACCAGTGCACCTATCTTGAGGTTGCCTGAGGATGGAGTAGGGTACGTAGTTTACTGCGATGCATCAGGGACCGGACTCGGATGTGTCCTGATGCAGGAGTGGGCAGTGATCGCCTATGGATCACGTTAGTTGAGGCCGCATGAGCAGAACTACGCTACCCATGACCTAGATTTAGCAGCAGTGGTCTTCGCTCTGAAGACATGGCGACACTACCTGATGGGCGAGCACTTTACAGTCTTTTCTGATCATCAGAGTCTCAGGTATATCTTCTCGCAGAAGGACCTAAACCTGAGACAACGGCGATGGATCGAGTTCCTCTAGGACTATGAATTTGAGATAGTCTATACTCCTGGAAAGGGGAACGTGGTAGCCGATGCCCCCAGCAGGAGGAAGGGCATTCAGCTACTTGAGGAGGCGACGGAGCAGCTGTCCTCTTTGCAGATATCCTTAGTGGATAGAGATGGAGCAGCCTTCCTTCAGTCTCTCACAGTCACCCCTCCACTACTGCAGCGGATCAGAGAGGCACAGCGTGAGGGCGCTGACTGTGAGACATGGCGTGCACAGATATCCTCGGGACAGGCACCAGATGGTTTCTACCTTGGAGCAGAGCACGACATCCTTTTCAGAGGACGTACCATGGTACCAGTCGTTTTGCAAGAGGAGGTGCTGGGAGAGTTTCACACTTCTCCTTTGGCGGTAAATCCTGGAGTGGTGAAGATGTACCAGGATCTCAGACGATAGCACTGGTGGCCGGGCATGAAGAAGGGTTGGCAGAGTTCGTTTCTCGATGCCTCACCTGCCAGCAGGTGAAGGCAGAGCATCAGGTACCAGCAAGCTTTGTACAACCCTTGGAGGTCCCAGAGTTGAAGTGGGACAATATATCTATGGACTTTGTGACTGGACTTCCACGCACTTCCAGAGGTCACGACTCCATCTGGGTGATTGTCAACCGACTCACCAAGTCGGCTCACTTCTTACCCATCAGAGAGCAGGGCACAGTGGAGAGCTTGGAACGTCTCTACATTCAGGTGATTGTGCGGCTTCACGGTGTGCCATATTCTATCGTCTCTGATCGAGATGCTCGCTTTACTTTCCGACTTTGGAAGGGATTGCGGGAGGCGTTCGGGACGCAGCTACGTTTGAGCACAACCTTTCACCCTCAGATGGATGGTCAGATGGAGAGGAACATTCAGACTCTCGAGGACATGCTCCGCGCATGTGTCCTCGACTTTGGTCGTAGCTGGGAGGACCACCTACCCTTGGTGGAGTTTTCATACAACAACAGCTACCACTCCACCATCGGGATGGCACCATACGAGTCGTTGTACGACCGACCTTGTAGATCTCCTTTGTGCTGGACAGACCCTGGGGAGTCAGCACATGTGGGACCAGAGATGGTCCAGCCCACGATAGAGAAGGTCCAGGTCATCCAGGAGCGGATGAGGATAGCTCAGAGCTTGCAGAAGTCATACGCTGACAGGAGGCGGAGGCCACTTGAGTTCGAGGATGGCGACCACGTCTTCTTGTGGTTCTCACCTCGATGTGGTATACAAAGATTTGGCCGAGGCAGTAAGTTATCTCCGCGCTTCATCGGACCCTTCCAGGTTCTCAGCAGGATTGGCGAGGTGGCTTATCACCTGGCTCTACCACCTCATTTGCACTAGGTGCACGATGTTTTCCACGTATCTCAGCTGAGGAGATACGTGCACGACCTGACGCACATCATTGACCATGGGGAGCTTGACGTTGACGATGGGGCGACTTTTACGGAGGTCCCGGTGGAGATCGAGGATCGATAGGAGTGGGTCCTACGTGGACGGTCGATTCCTCTAGTGCGCATCAGATGTCAACACAGGAATCTCCAGGAGAGCACTTGGGAGCGGGAGGCTCAGATGCGTGCTCAGTACCCTCATTTATTTCCATAGTTTTGATGTATCTTTACAGGGAAGTAAAGCCCTGAGGTGGGAGTAATGTAAAGACCCGTAAAATTCAAGGGAAATTTTTTCTTAATTTTTTTTGGAATTTTACAAGAGCGTGGTTTCTGGCGGCACCTGATTCCGAGGCCCGAAGTTCTCGGAATCAATTTCCGAAGTTTGGCTTGGGTACGTTCAGTGAACGAACGAGCGGGAATTTCTAACTTTTGAACCGGTGCCCGGAATCGAATTATGAGGGCACCGATGAACTCGCAGCGCCGATATTCTCTTAAGGAGACCTTTTCCGCGGTTGTGTTTTATGCGGGATGAGAGTTAGTTTTTGAGAATTTAAAATGAAGTTAAATAAAATATGGAAACACATTTTATTTTTATCCAAGTTGGATATAACCTCCCAAAGGGAGTTAGGGGTGGGACCCACATCGATTTAACCTCCCTTGAGAGGATTAAGTGTGGTGGGGCCCACACGAACCCTAACACTTCATCTTCCCTTTAAACTCCCTATAACTCCTCTTTAATTAATCTTGACAACTTGGGTTATTTATTGAGTTGAGTTGTTTTAATTTAAAACTTTTGAAATTCAAGTTGTTTAATTGTGTAAATAAAATAAGCTTTAAGATTATTTTATTTTGGTTGGTATCCATTGCCACCTTGAGAGGATTTGGGAAGTTCTCTCCATCTTCTTCAACCTTGACGAAGAACACTTAAGCTCCGACGAAGAACGCCGCTTCTCTTCTTCGTAGCCGGTGTGTTTCCGAAGATCGACGACGCCGCATCTTCGATCTTATTCCAGTGTCAACGAAAGGAGACGCTGTTTCTTCCTCGGACTTTCTCCGTCAGCTTACGAAGCTTCTCCAGCGGCGTACCTCTTTGGACGCACCTCGACGTCAACGGAAACGACGTTCGGTTTCCGCGACGCCCGACCTCTGCGACTCTTGTCTTCCGCGGCTAGTTAACGTGCTCCGCACTTGAAACCGAGGTAGGGGTTTATTCTATTCCTTTGTTCATGATTTATACCCGTGATTATTTCTTCGTGAAATTTTTCCAATTGTTAGCAAATAACGCGAGGGGTCCGGACCGCACGAACACGGCCGACCCTCCTCCTTTTTCATGTTGATTATGTTGTGGATTGAAACGGGTGTGGCGCGGTCCCGTCGCACCGCGCAGGATCATAAGGCAAGAAACGCGCGGCGCCGTCGCGCCGCGTCGTAAAATAATGCAAGGACGCGACGTTGTCGTGCCACGTCGAAGAAAGTCGGATACACCACGGCCGGAGCGGGGCCGCGGCGGAAGGGTGTGACGCCATCGCGCCGTGCCGGACAATGAAGGTCGCGGCCGGTTCTGGGCCGTGTCGGAACGAGAAGACCGGCGGCCAGCCGGGCCGCCCGTGTCGGAAGCCGGAAGGGGACCGGCCTTTGCCGGTCCCGTTGAGGAAGAACCGGCCGGCCAGGTCGGGCCGGCCGGAAGGGAGGCAAACCGGGGGGAATTAATTCCCCCGACCAGCAAATAAATGGCCCCCCATAATGAGGGTGGGGGGGGGGGGGTTCACAAGGGGGGGGGGGGGGGCAGGCGCCCCCCGTTCCAATCAGCTCAGCCTTCGGCCGAGCTGGTAGCGTGCTTCCTTGTGCCGAACCGACACGCCGGGCCGGGCCGACCCTGTCCGGGGTGGGTTGACCCAGTTCGGACCAACCGGGGGGTCTCAGGCCGGGACGGCCTGGGCCCGAAACCCCCGTTACCGAGCGGTTTGGATTCAAATGCCCATAACTCGGGCTACGGACTTCCAAACGACGCGCCGTCAGCGGAGATGCGATCCTTGGATCGAGACGGTCGTTTCGGTATATTGCACTAAACGTTTCGGAATACTTTGAGTTCGGCCGGGTTGGTTCATACACGAAACCAACTGGGCCCTCGGAGCGGAAACACTCATATCTTGAGCTACGGACGTCCGATTGACGTGCCTTCAGCTTTGTTGAGTTCCTATTAATGAGACGGATCTTTTGGAATACTCTGCCCGAGGTATGGATGCAGGTGGAGTATGGTCGGGTTGGTTTTTCCTTAAAAACAAACCGGGCCCCTGGGACGAAAAAGCCAATAACTCTCAAGCCGAGCGTCCGATCGACGCCCCGTCTGTTGCGTTGATTTCCTGTTGACGATACAGAACTTTTGGATACATCAACTCTGGACTTTGAGATAGCTGATGTATCAGCTTCTCAGCTCGTGGAGCGGACCCTCCCGAACGAGCTTGCTGTGTGCGGGAACCCTAAAGCTGGCTGCGACTGCTACTGTGACTGCGATGACGACTGTGCAGAGATCCTTAGTGGATTCGACGACGACGACTACAGCACTCAGCGATCCTGTGTGGATCAGTGCTACCGATCCTCTGTGGGTACAATCCTGTGTGGGTCTGCGCTCAGCGGTCCTGTGTGAACCAGCGCCTACAGATCCTGTGTGGGTCCGATCCTGTGTGGGTCTTTGCGGGGGTTAGTATCTATGGATCCTTTTTGGGTCCGACGACTTAGATGGATCATTGATCATCTCTATCGTCTTTCGAATAAGTATACCTGTGTGAGCCGAATCCTGTTGGTTTCCTGTGTGGATTGTGTTGTGCTATCCTGTGTGGATTTCGTTTTGCTTTCCTGTGTGGAATACGTATACTTTCCTGTGTGGACTGAGTTGTACTTGGGCTTGGAGGTTGGAGCGTATTGGAATTGATGACTTAGGTATATGTACGGGAATATACCTAAGCAGTGTCGGTTGTTATTTCGTGATTGTATCTTTCCTTTGTGGTTTATCCTTTGTGGATTTTGGGAGACCTTCAGGGGTCTCGGGGTCCCTACTGAGTATCTTATACTCACCCCTGCACGGGCTATGCCCGCACTACGTTGTGTTGGTTGCAAACGACGGACAGTGTTGATCGTGGTTGAGGCTAGCTGAGTAGGACGGTACCTGGAGGTGGACCACTGGGCGGGATGTGCTCGGAGTGGACGGAGGGGCCCGAGGTGCAATGGAGCTATCTGTACCCACCCTTCAGGTGGGATTTCCAGTGGACAGCTCGGTGTAGCGGCTTTTACTTTACAGTTGTTGTTTTTTCCTTTCGAGTTGTACTTTACTTTCAGTTTGGGTTTGTATACTGGCCAATTTACTTTTCCGCACTCCAGTTGTACTCTGTTTTTACATAGTGTTTACTTTTCCGCTTGCTTACTCTGTGGTGCTTGTTTACTTTACAAAGGTAATGCCTTCCCTTTTTACCGGGATTTACGCCTTGGTGCTAGTCGTCAGCCCCTGGCCTATGGAAGGCGGGCTTGGGGTAGTCACAGCACGGGCCCCGAGGGAGGGTCGTGACAATTTTGATTGTAAGCTGATTAGTGGTGGACACTGACTAAGAATATGAAGTCCTAGGAGGAAATTAATTCCATTCATTGGGAATAATTTAAGAATTTTTTTTAATAAATATTTTCCCCAAACCATTCATCACAAGAGGTAAATAGAGTTCCTCATAGTCAAGAAGAAGTAATATGACTTCGTTGGGGCATATAAATAATACTTCACAAGGCTTTTAGGATACTCCTCTGGATTTTTCATGAACATAGAAATCAAGGTGAATCATTTCTTTAGTGGACTAAATTCGAGTCTACAAAAAGTGTTGGTGATTTGAGATTTAGACTGTTATGGGGATATTGTTTGTTGTGTCCTCAAGGTTGAAATAGATGGTAGTGAATCTCAATGGTCTTGTGAGCCCTATGATAAAAAGTAGAAATTAGAGTCTAATATGGCTGGTTTGGAAAATAGATCTCATTATGGAAAGAATATTGAACATCTCACGTGTCAAAATTGTGGGAAGAAGCATCCTAGGAACTATATAAAGGGAACTAGTGATTGTTTTAATTGTGGTAGAATGGGAGATCTAGCTAAAAAATTCATTAGGGATATGAATAATCCCACTAACATAAAAGATGAAAGAAAGGTTCTGATCAACACTCAGCCTGTAGTGTAGTGTTATAACTACAAAACACATTGGCATTATGCGAATAATTTCCCGAATCCAAGGGTTGTCAGAGGAAATCAACAACAACCTCCATTGAAAAAAGGAATGTCTTATGATATCTCTACTACTAAGTTAGAGCTGGAAAATAATGTGGTGATAGGTATACTAGATATTCAGTCAAGAATAGTGAACATACTATTCAATTCTGGTTCTACGCATTCTTTCATATCTTATAAGTTTAGTGGAACAATTCCAACACCACATCAAAATTTGAAGGATGAGTTAACTGTTAGAACAATGAATGGGGAAATTATTTCATCCAAGATTTATAACTAATCTGTAATAAAATTTTGTGGACTTAACCTCCTATTAAATATTTTTTTAATTCTACTGGTGGAGTTCAATGCTATTTTGGGTATTGATTAAAAATTTATATACAAATAAAATGTTAATTGTCAGGAAAGGGAGATCACTCTTCATATCCTGGAGTGTCCTCAAATCATGTACAATTGTAAGGATGATGATGAATATCCTTCAAAATCATCATCTCAAGTGTGGATAATGTTTCCCTTTGAGAAATAATTTCTTGGTCAAATGGTTGAGACAAAAGAGATTATACTTATCGAAGATATTCCCATCATAAAGGATTTCACTAACGTATTCCCTAATGAATTTTTTGGTCTTTTTCTGGATCGATAGGTTGAGTTCATAATTAAACATATTCCAATATACCTATCTATATTAATGAAACCTAATAGAATGGCCACTATAGAGTTGGAATAACTAAAGAAGCAATTATTGGAGAATCTGGAGAAGGGTATTGTACACCTGAGTGCTTCACCATGGGGAGCACTAGTCCTCTTAATCAAGAAGAAGGATGGATCAATACACCTCTACATTGATTATTGTGATCTCAACAAAATCATGATAAATAACAAGTATCCCCTCCCTCTAATAGGTGACTAGTTTGATCAGCTATGTGGGGCTAGTTATTTATCTATGGAGTGCCTTTGGTTGGGATATCACCTATTAAAGGTGAGGAAGGGAGATATTCCAAGAACAACCTTCTGAATGAAGTATGGGGACTATGAGTTCATAGTAATTTTCTTCAAACTCAGTAATTCTCTAGAAATATTCCTGGATTTAATGAATTGTGTCATTAGAGATTAGCTAAAAAATTAATGGTATTCTTTATCGATTATATTCAGATTTACTCTAAGAGTAAGGAGGAACATGGGGATCATTTGAAATCTATGATGAGGAGTTTACAAAGTGATAATCTTTATAAAAAGTATAGTAAATGTGAGTTCTAGATGGAGGAAGTATCATTCTGAGGGAATGTTATCATTAGTGAAGGAATATATTTGGACCCTTCCAAGAAAATGGAAATTAAATAGTGGCCCAAGACAACATCTGTAACAGAGATCCACAGCTTTCTGGGTCTAGCCATGTATTATCGACAATTTGTGAAGAAATTTTCCAGATTTTCAAACTCAATGGCCAAGCTATCAAAAAAGGGAGTTATGTTCTTATAGACTCATGAATGTTTTGAAATATTTAAAGATATCAAAATGAGTCTTGTCACTCCACCGGTAGTCACAATCCAAATATGTGGAGAACTATTTGTGGTGTACAACGATGCTTCAAATAAGGGCTTGGGTAGTCTGCTAATGAAAAATTATAAATTGATAGCCTACACATCAAGGCAGCTGAAAATACATGAGCAAAACTATCCCATGCATGATCTGGAGTTGGTGGCTCTGATCATTGCTTTAAAAACCTAGTGGTATTATCTTTATGGGGAGAAGTGTGAGATAAATACTTATTAAAAGAGTCTAAAATAAATATTTACCTATAAAGAGCGTAATATGTACCAGAAAATGTGGTTAGATTTCATAAATGGTTATGACTTCTCAATCCACTACCATCTGAATAAATAAAATAAGGTTGTGGATGCTATAAGTAGAAAGGATCCAACATCTTTATCAATTATGAGAGTTGAAAACGATCCCATATTTTTATATTTGCATAGAATGGACATGGGAATCATTAAGGGAAGAACATAATAAATCCTTTCTCAAATGGATTCTCAACCATCCCTCATGGTGAAAAAAGGGATGTTCATAAAAAAATGTGAAATTTTAGAAAAGGGTAGTAGCAATCAGTAATGGTAAATCCTCAAAGTTCTTGAATGATGAGGAAGGAGTTGTAATATTTCGGTCACAATTATGTGTATTATCGAATCTAGAGATAAATAAGGTTCTTTTGAATGATGCACATATATTAACCATCTCTATTCACCCAGGGAGCACTAAGATGTATCAAGATCTCTGAAAGATATTATTTGTGGGAAAATATGAAGAAGGATATTTCTGAATATACATCAAGGTGCCTGGTATTTCAGTCAATGAAGGCTGAAATAAAAACATCTAAAGGGATGATGGAACCACTATCCATACCAAGAAGGAAGTTAGAGAACATTATTATAGACTTTTTCACAGGACTTACAACAACGTCCAGAGGAAATAATTCTCTATGGTTCATTGTGGAACATCATACAAAGATAGCTCAATTTATCCCAATTTTAGAGGACTTCCCATTATACCAACGTGCATGTATATATATCAAAGAGGTGATAAGGCTTCATGGTGTTCCATTATCTATTTATCCGATGAAGATTTAAGATTCACCTCGATGTTACGGAAAAGTATCCATCATTCTCTAAGAACTAAACTAAACTTCTGTACAACCTGTAATCCTAAAAGTAATGTCCAATATGGTAGAACTATATAGAAATTGGAATAAATGATGAGATCATTTTCTATAGTCTTTAAAGGAGGATGGGGCTAACATATTTCACTGGTTGAATTCTCTTACAATAATTGTTTCCACTCCAGTATCCTAATGGAACCATATAAATACGACTTGGGAAAATGTGTAGAACACTAGTATGTTGGGATGATGTTGGTGATCGTAAGTTGTTAGGACATCAAATGGTCAAAGATGTTGTAGGTTAAGTGAAAACCCTTCAGCAACACATCAAGGAAACCCAAATTTGAAAGAAGCGTTATTCAGACAATAATTGATGGGACCTTGGGTTAGATTTGGGAGACATAGTAATCCTCCCTATATATCCAGGGAATAATTTCATGAGATTTGGGAAGAAATGAACGCTAAGTCCCAGTTACATAGGCTCCTTCAAGATTCCTAATCATGTCATAGTTTTGGCCTATAAACTAGAACTTCCACCGATCATGTCTAAAGTACACAATATCTTCTATATATCCCACTTAAGGAAGTACAAACCTGAAACTTCACATGTAGTTTACTAAGAGGTGGTATAGTTGGAGAGTGATGTTTTTTATGGGGAGTTTCCAGTGAAGATCTTTGATCATAGATATTATGTTCTACACAATAAGACTACACGCCTAGTCAAGTTTCTATGGTGTAACCATAAGTACGAAGAGGCAATATGGGAACTGGAGGAGGAAATGAAGAAAAAGAATACACAATTGTTTATGGAATTGAATGTAAAACAAAATTTTGATGAGGAAATTTCATAAGGGGGGAGAATGTAAAGAACCAATATTTTATCCATGAAATTCCATTTTTATAATTATTTCTTATAGTATAATCCTATAAGATTACATATAAAACCTAACACAAACCTTAAAATAATTAATGAGGGAAAAAACGTATCTCTTGATGTTAAGGTACATATGTCGATGAAATGGTAAAATGACCTTTGGAATAGTAATGTGACCCTTATGAATAGTAAACCATCCAATTTAATAATAACCTCATCAATTAATGTATAAATAAAATGTATCTATATTATTGGTGACAATATTGTATAATTATATCTTTGTATAAGTAAATAAATATTTCCAAATTATTGATTAAGTGTTGGTATTTTTTATTAATTTAATAATTTATAAGAAAATTTAGGTTCATAAATGTATTCATAAATAATTATTTTGATGACTTTTGATTATAATATAATATTAATCGAGCTTAAGTAATTTTTCAATGTGTTAGAAAAACAGTTTTAATTTTTAGATTAATATTTTTCTAGTAAATTATGGTTTTAATTAAAAATTAAATTTCACGTATTTACATAATTATTTTAATATAATGGATTATTAACATCTACAAATTTTTGGTGTAAATTTTTGGTATTTTTCTAAAAAAATTTATTTTTTGTAAATAGTAAAATAATATAATTTGTGATAAATGCTAAATAAAATAATTTATGCATCATGATTGAGATACAGATGATTTAAGTGGACATTGGTTCGAACTCACTTGCTCTCTTTAGTATATGTGGAAACAATAATTTGGAATATTCATATTCTGTGGAAAAAATATTAAACTAATGATTAAAACAATGGGAAACCCCTCCCCTCCTCCACTATAAATACCACCCTTATTTACCTCGCCACTTCACTTCTTTAAAGCCTTATGCCTAGTCTAAATTATACTCGAATATCTCCCTAATACCCTCTCACATCCCCAGAATCACTTTTTCTCTTCAAAATACCAAATCCTCTCCCCAAAATATTCACTCTAGGAAGATATATTCAAGAGGTAAATTCCTCTATTCATTTCTATTATTTAGTTTCATGTTACATTATTTTATATTTTTCCCCACCTCCTTTCATCCAGATGTTATGATAACAAGATTACCATGAATTTACTATACTTTTTTATAATCATATAATAATTCATCATCATCTCTACTTTCCTCTCCTTTTATACTAGAATAGAAAACACCATCCGAGATGAGTTAATTTATCACATTCAAGGATGGCGAGTTTTCAATTTCTATTATCATCTTCAATTCTTTTTATGAAACCATTTTTAGGGTTCAACTAGACTATAATATATGTATTATAACTAATTTAAGGTTCCTAAATCATTTTTACACATGGTATTTATTTATAAATAAAAATGTTGTCGATGTGATAAAAAACAACCTATTAACCAAAATAGTTATCATAATAGATTTAGATAATGATTAATCTTCACGGAAAATAACAAAAAATGAATTTTATAAAAATGTAATCTTATTTATGTTCAATAATAACATAAAGAATAAATTATATAAAACCTTTCTCATCTTAAATGTTTATACTTACATGTATATAGACAAAATGATCATGAATACCAAGGAAACAAATGCTCCTAAACAATGAAATTGGACATCTTAACCGATAAAAACGGGGATGAATGATCTTAATAAGGTTATAATAAAAAATTTAAATGATTAATAGGTTCTATAAAAACTAATTAATGAATGTAATTTAGTTATCCAGGACATTAATATCAAGTTAAGGACACCATCGGTCTTAAGCTTGGGGATTGTACCCGAACCTCTATTATTCTTTCAGGTTTCGCTCTCTTTATTTTTAGCCAAATGAATTTATGAATTCATTTTATGTACCTATTTTAAATTTTTTACAATATCAAATCTCATGTATCATGTTTCATTCCTCGTTCTGTTTTAGGGATATTCATGTTTTTATCTAGTTCCTCGTCAATATTTCCCGATAAAAAACCCATTTAAGGGAACTTTCTAAATTCTTATCCATTTTCATGTACACTATACAATCTTTTTTCATCCACCATTATTTTTATAAAACCAATATTTTTATTATGAGAACCTTCTTATTTAACTTTTTGTTTTATATAATAGATTATGACATTTTAAGATTTAAATGACCTTTGATATTTTCCTTTAACTGAACTAAAATGTTTTAATTATAACGTTTATTGAGTACTCTTTTTTATATTTTATTACTTCATGTTGAAATAAGTTTTCATTATATAGGCATATTGTACCCTATTATTTTCCATTCATGATCTAATTAATGTCCTTTATGTAAATTTTTATGATACTTCGATATGTTATTCTTTATGACATGATTATGATACACAATTATTACTACGGGTAACCCTTATGTTGATGTATGATTGATTTTGCGTGATTATATATTGGGTAAGAAAATTCATGAACCTATTATTATGGGTGTTCCCAGATATTTCTCCAATAAATTGGGTAAATTTTAGTCTCATGAGATGCTATGTGCAACGATTTTGTTGGTATGGCTTGACTCATGCTACCATGTGCAACGTTCTTGGTGTTTAAACTTGACTTGTGATCCTCTATGTACAACAATATTTGAATCATGATTAGGCCATGTTTTTTATTGCCTCAACATTAATAAGAATCCTTTCTTATATGATCCCATTTTTATATGTTATGATTCAAGATGTTCTATTCCTTTTTATATCATTATGTCATGCCTTCTAACCCACATTTTAATGCTTTGTTCTTATGTTTATTATCTTACTGAGCTTTTTATTTCATCCTTTATTCATGATATCCCAAGGTAATCCTATGAAGATTTATGAGAATCATGAATGTTAGGATATCTTTATGAACATTGAATAAATTAATGTTTTAATTAGTCACATGTTTTCAGTCATATGTACCTATTCTTCTAAGAAACTAGACTTTACAATCCATGGGTTGTAATATGATGCTTTATTATGCTTAAAATATTGTAATAATATGTGGAATATGTTAGAGTAGCTATAGATAGTTATCCTCAAAAGAGAGAGTAGGATGTCTAGGAAATTTTCAATTCATCCGATCATAATGGGCTTTGTGGAGTGGGAGTCTATATTGCTATATTTTTTTATGAATTTTTATGGAATACACCTAACTTATTTGCCTCATATCATATATTTATTCATGGATATTTTCCCTAATGAATTTTCTATATTAATAACTAAGATATAGGTAACGTTTTCTATCAAGTCAGTTCCTAAAGAGGCATCATAATAAATTGCTTCATATTGGATGGATTCTACTGATCTGCATGATCACAAGAGGCAGTTAGTGGATTTTGAGGATAAGGGATTTATGTATCCTAATACTTCACTATTGGGTTCACCAGCCATTTTTATACAAAGGAGGATAGTGTTTGTTACAGTAGAGTACTTAATAGGGGTTTAATTGAGTATCTAATAAAATTTTTTGTTTAAAAAGTATTATTAAAAAGGGTTCCCCAATAAATTTAAATACAGCCCATTCAATCAAGTTTATATTGTTATGAAATTTTGTCTATTTGAATAACTTATTAGAATATTGATAAATTCTCAGTAATATTAATATTAGTTATTAACATTACTTTTGAAGCTATTATAATAAAGAAAAACAATTATAACTTATTTCCAAGATTAACTATCAATGTAAATTTAGTTAATTTTTAATTAAATAGTAAAACAGAGACAAATAATATTAAACAACACTACGGATATAATCTAAGTGGTTCAGTCTCAAGCTGAGACCTAATCCACTCAACTTGGTGATCACCTACCACCAAGCAGTTTATATAAATAAAATTGATCCACACCAAAGATCGGGGTTAACAACAGTACACAAGAATGTCTAGGTCACCCGACCTCTTCCACTGTTCTTCGAGGTTTGAACTAACAGTTCATACACAACCACTTCCACACTTATCCGTGGTAATACACAAGTGTAAAAATATTTAAGATAAATGGAATCTTGTATCCTTTATTTTGATAAAGGATACAATGCGTGTTTTTATAAAGACACACACACACTATTCGAAAGATAAAAATAATACACAATAGAGAATAAATGATGAGATAAGGTTAGAAGTGCTCTGAGTGTTGGTCTATGTAGCTCTGTACTTTTGGGATGAAGCAGATATAGAAATTGAGTCCTCTCCTGAAATCAGAGTATCGTAATTCAGCTAGATCTGGATCATTTTCTTCGTGGAGTTGATAATGTGGAAATGTTTTTGACTCTAGGATTTGAGTTTGCTTTATGTGTTCTTCCGAAGTGTCGAGTTTCATATATGATCGTGCTTCTTCATTATTGTGCACACACTTGTTTTTCTATTGTCACTGTTGTCACTATAGTCACCAAGATCACTATTATATCTATCTTTTATTTTGGCCATGTTGTTCTTTTTATTCGTGGAACGCATGTGTTGGAGATGATAGGATGCATGTATTCTACACCTCATACATCGTACTAACAGATGACATGTCTACGAAGAAACATTAATTATGTCAGTGCATTTAAAAGCTTTAAATATGACCGTTAAAAATTAAATTGAAAAACAAAAAAACATATTAAGAAACGGTGTCATAGTCTGTCTAAAAATGGTGTCTTAATTAAATGGTGTCTCCTTGAAATGGTTCTATAAACGGTGTCTTTGTGAAACAGTGTCTGGATTTTTCAGTGTCTAGATGGTTATGTTGTCTGCATGGTCACGGTGTCTGGATGGTCATGATGTATGGATAGTCACGGTGTCTGAGTGGTCATGGTGTCTGGATGGTGACTATATCTAGATGGTTACGGTGTATGGATGGACATGTTGATTGGATGGTTATGGTATCTGGATGTTCACGGGGTTTGAATGGTTACAGTGTCTAGATTATTACGGTGTATGGATGGTTACGATGTCTGTATGGTCACAGGGTCTCAGAATTAGCCAAAACTCTGTAAATAGACTTAAACAATGATATTCATAGAATGAATTAAACTTAATCATGAAAAAGATATTTTCGTTATAAACAAAATAGTTTATAATAATTATGTAAGGTATAAAGAAACTAATCATTTGTACACATGATTTTAGATAGATTAAATCAAATTAACAAGCTTTATAGAATGTATAGGATTTGTGATCATTAAAACAAGATTAAAACATGAGGAGTCCAACATATAGTAACTTCAGACTTTGTATGGATTACCATCAGTTTAACTGGTTTATAGTTTAGATCCATTATACATTACCTAGTATAGATGCCCTCTTTGACACACTCTGAGGAACGATAGTTTTCTCCCTGACCGATTTGAGATTAAGTTATCATCAATTATGAGAGAGACCTTCATACATACCCCATACAATATTTCATAAAAGCTATTGTCTTTATTAGTATCGTATTATCCCATTCAGTCTTGTTAATTCACCAACTATTTTCATTGATTTGATGAATTAGATTTTAAACCTTTTTTTGTATACATTTATAGTAGTCTTTGTGTTGGTTTTTTTGGTGTATTCTCATACTCGACATGACCTTATCAAAAAATTATATTGTTATTAGTTCACTAGGGGAGTTCCATATAAATTCTAATCTTAGTAAATTCCACATTTGGTTAAATAAATTTCACTTCATGGGCCACATTATCAAAGAGGTAGTAGTATCAGTTGACCTAGTAAAGGTGAGTGTCATGGTTTCCTTGGATCATCCCAATAAATTCTTTGATGTGTGAATTTAATTGGGGATTTATAGCTATTAAAGGCATTTTATTCAAGGTTTTTCATGCATTGAATCACCTATTATGGGCCTGAATAAGAATAGTGTGAAGTTCATAGGGCTAGATTCCTATGAGACAACCTTGCCGAATCTGAAAGGGAGAATGACTTGAGATTTGATCTTGATTCTTCTAAAGCCTATTATAAGCTATACAAAATATTTCATGAATTAGTCTAGGAGTAATTTTGGATCATGATTGTTGAGTCATTGTGTAATGTTCTCGATAGATGAGGCCTCATGAGCATAATAAACTGACACAGGATCCCGAGTTGGCAGCCATGGTTCACACATTGCATTGTTGGAGGAATTACCTATTGGGAGAGTACTTTGGGGTGTTTATGGACCACAAAACACCCAAGTATATCGATAAATAGTGTTAATTGAATCTCAAATGGAGGAGTTATGTTTAGTAACAACATTACTTCAATACTGACTTTTCTTACACATAAGTAAATGGAAATGTTGTAGTGGATTCTCTGTTTTAGAGGACTCAAATATAGATATAATAAGATATTTTTAGTGAGTTCTTAGTGATGAATCTATTATATGAGATGAATTTATAAGTATAGGACTGACATGGATAGCCTTCCCTTGAAACTTTAGTAGTGACCTCTTCACTTTTTTGGAGAGATTTTAGATGAGGCTATTATTAGATCCCGAGCACCTATTCTTATAGGACGGTGTTTTAGGTAAGTAACTACCACCAAGATGGATTTTTGATAAGGATTATTTCTTGTGAATCCATGGATGTTCCTAGATTTCTACATACATTTAGGACGAATTTTCTTGAGATTCATGTGCTACTAACTAGGTTGTACACCGTGGTCTTACAAATATGCATCCTGATCTATATCGCGAATAATGGTTGCCATGCATGAAAATAGAAAGAGTGAGATTTTTTATCAAGTGTTCCACCTACCAGTAGGTGAAGGTGGAATAATAGTGAAAATCGGGGATTTTGTATAAATTTAACATTCCTATGTGTAAGTGGGATCATGTCATAATGGATTTTGTGACTAGTTTACCAAGATCTCATCGAGGCAATGATGCAGTAAGGGCGATTCTTGATAGGCTAACAATTGTTTCTCAATTCTTACCTATCTTGTAGACCATCTTAGTAGATGATATTTGGAAACTATATGTCTCTAAGATTATAGGTTTTCATGGGGTCCCCCATACTATCATTTTTTATAGGGATTCTTATTTTACTTCATGAATCTGGAAAGGGACGCAGAGGGAATTACATACATAGTTACAGTGGAGTACATCATACCACCCTCAGACTCATGGGTAGAACGAGAGAATGGTATAATTTTTAGAGGAATTGTTGATAGCCCTAGCCCTTGATTTGGGATGTTATTTAGAGAACATATAACCCTATCAATGTTAACATACAATAATAGTTTTCATGTTATGATATTGATGGATCCATTTTAAAGAATAAATGGTTGGATGTGTCGATCAAATCTATATCGGATAGGGGTAGGGAATGCAGTGCTACTTCGACCACCTCCCATTTATGATACTTTGGTGTATATTCATCTGATCAAGAAACATATTTCTTTGTTCCAAACTCAAAAGAGGTCCTATTCCAGTGGTCATCGATGACCTCAAGTGTTCGAGGTCGATGGTCAATTATCCTTTCATGTTTCAACAATGTTGGGGCATCGATGATTTAGAATGAAATGGAAGCCTTCACCTTAGTTTATTGGACCTTTTGAGGTAATGGAGAGAGTCAGGCTGGTAGCCTATCTGTTGCAGTTACTTTTGAGGTATTAGGCAATGAATGATGTCTTCTATGATTCATAGATTCTCTAGTATTTTTCAGACATGTATCATGTCTTTCTGCCTCATGAGTTTGAGTTAGAGGAAGAAGTCTCCATTGAGAAGAACCCTATTCATATCATAGAACAGATCATCAAGGCTCTCTAAGGTAGATCAATACCTCTAGTGTGGGTGATATGGAAACAATAAAGACTTTAGGATGATACTTGTGATAAATTGGTTGATATACATGCTTAATGGACTAAGTTGTTCATATACGATGCCTTACATCCCTCAAAAGACAAACTCATGGGAGAATTGTCTTATGTGGGGGAGGCTATATCAAATCTATTTTTCTTATGGTTTATGGGTCTTTTGAATTTTTTTTTGAATCATTATTTTATCATTATAAACATTACATATGAACTAAAGAGGGTGTCAGGAGAATATGAAGCTTGTTTAGAGCTCAGAGATCCAAATTATAGAGGAAAATAGCTTAGTGAATGGTTTGATTAAACAGTCCACTGGAGGGAACACTATTGGGACAAACCATGTGGGTTATTGTAGGTATCCACATATAGAAGCACATCAGTAGATCATGGTTAGACAAACTATTTTCCACAATTGTTAAGGGATTGGGTTAGAGATAGTAGCTGGAACATGGTTTGCACATGATTTCAAAATCGATTCAACACTTAAATGTGGATATAATTACATTTCCCCACCATTATTTTAAAAAGGATGACCAATTATTCCTCTCTTATTTTTCTATTGAACCATATGCTTTTGAGATCCCTTCTATTCTCACCTAGTCAATGAGATATTTCTTTCATCCAGACCCCGATTTATGTGTCACCTGTAATATTGGCTAGCCATTGATAAGTTCTCCATTCCTTTATGTTACTTTATTGTTAATTGTTCCTCTAATGGATTTGTATTGGGAATAGATCATATTCACTATTTTCTATTCGTTTTCATGTTTTCCAATTTTTCATGTTTAAATACGTGAAATTGCATCATTTTTATATGGTACTGGATATTATTACTGATGAAATTGTATTATTTCAACATGATTTATATTATGATGTTATATTATATTAATCTAAAAAAAAATTTCATTAATTAAACCACTATTCTACTTTGATCAAGTGGCTATAATCTACCCATTATACCACCTTGAACCATCGGTACTAGTCGACAACCTCTACTGTATGTGGAGGTTCACTTAATGCCTTATGACCAACCATCTTGGGGCACCAATTAGTGTCTTTTGGGTTAAGGAGTGAAAATAAATATTTTCTATTCCATGGAAATCAAAAACTGTTCACATTTTCTCAGCATGCATTTCAAAAATTTCATCTATGGATGCATCATATGTATGTACCCAATTGTCTCATAACTCTTTAAATTATTCTGTAAGATGTTTATGATATACATCAATGTCGTTTCCAAGGATGTTATTTCCTATAATGATAATAAAAATAATGAAACATTGTTTTCCTATAAATCCATATAAGAATATTGTAAGGGACTGAAATTACTTCCCATATACTCTATTTTGTACTTAGAGTCTCGAATGGATTAAATCCATTAGTATATAATCCCAAATGAACATTTCTTGGATATGAATTGATATTTGGATATATATATATATATATAAAGAATTTATATTATTTAATACCTCTTGAATATTGTGTAAACACATATTTTTTCCCATATCATGGAACTTGATTTCCTCTGTCATTTTAGAAGACATGAATAATCATTAAATTAATTGTTTTAATGGAAAGTAAAATAAAATCTTCTTAACTATTTTATTTATATTTTTATTCATTTTAAATTTATTGAAAAATTAATCACAATCCTCTGGTTCCATCTAAAATAAAACATATCTCAAACTATTATTTATCTAAATAATCTCACTGATACAATATGTAGCCATGGGGACATGCATTCATATTTTTATAATTGATACTAGTATTTTTAACAACCATATTCGTCTCATAAAATGATTTATGGATATCATCTTCAATAAATTCCTAATTAATCATCTAAAATATCACTAATATTACTTTTTTGAAAATTTCATATAAGCACTCTATATGGTACAAATTTAGTAGAAATGATATTTTTATATAATTTTTAGATCTTTTATACAACTTTAAATTATCATTATACACTAACCTATAAAACCCACTTTATATATTAATTATATTATCTCTTGTAAAAATCTATATAAAATTATAAAGGGACCCTACTTGTATGTTATAAAATTAATCATTATATGTTCTAGTTCCCAAAACATCATTGATTATGTTTCGATTTTATTTCTCTACAGTTGGGGTATGCGGTTTTTCATTCCGATAATGGACTCATTTCAATCATTATATAATTATCAATTCTATGTTCTAAATATTTCTCACATATATAGTGGTATTTTCTTCAAAATCAAGTGCTCATAAACTTATTTTCTTTTCAACAGTTATCGAAAATGACAATTAAGACATGAAAATTTTATACTTCCATCAATGGATCTATTTTTAATTATAGAATATAAAAATTTCTCCAACCCTTAAAGATATAAAGGTGTACTCTGGTGTAAAATAATTCAACTTTTATCCACTTTTATATTATTAGTAAAAAATCGTATAAAAACAAAACTCTATTTAATTAAATAAAATTATGTCAAAAATTTAAAATAATATTTATGGGATGATAAAACATTAATATTACAAACAAATATATTATAATTGGAAAATATTTACTACTGAAAAATTATAAATTATAAGATAATTATAATAAATTGATATTATGACTTCATATTTTATTATATAAATATATCATATAACAAATGAAAATAATAAAATTTTTCATAAATCAAAACAAAATTAGTCTTTTTAATCATAAATTATGATTTTATAGAGTCATAATTGTATGTTTATTCTAGTTTGCGTTCTTTATTCCTCAGGAATTTAATTGTGTGACTTCAAACTATTTCATTTTAAATATTACTTACATCCATAAAGTTTTTGTAACGACCCAAAGTTTCATTAATGGAAAATCCCTCTTGATCCAGTTAAATGTTTCTCTATGAAAAATGTTTTTATAAGATGTCAACTTCTTTAAGTTTTACGTTAAGATTTGTGACCGTTACTTTTATAGCCGTTGAACAGTGATCATCTGGGTAGTTTAAATATAAGGCTTTAACGAACCAATTTTCTACTCAGACAAAGGAAGCGATGGCCTCATCCAGTAGAATTGCCCCTTACGAAGCCCATTTGTCGGAGCTCGGAAAGTAGGTGGCGTCTTTGGGCTTTGCCCTTGACCAAACCCAAGCTGAGCTTCATCAAGTCAAGCTCGAACGTGATCGTCTACGGGAAAAATGGAAGTTGATAGAGATTACCACTCGAGCAATGTTATCCGAGCAACCCCAAGAGTCTGTCACCATCGCACACCTTACCCTTAGGTCTTATGCGGCTATTTTAAGGGGTTATGTAACAAATAAGTAGCACCATGTTCATGTACATTATTTTTTTGTATATAATAATGAATATAATTTCTAGTCATTTTTGATGCATTGTAATTAGTTTTTAAAGTACAAATGATGTTTTTAGTTATTATTTAATTAAGAATTATATTTTATTAAAGGATTTTTGAATTAAATAATATTTTAATAAAATATTATTATTAATATTAAATTAATTTTTATTAAATATAAATGATCTTATAATGTTATGAATGCAATTAAAATTTTTATTAAGGTTTGAAAGCCATTTCTCTCAAAACCCGAGAATTTTTTATAAATGTCGGTTTTTATTTTAAAAGTGAAAATTCACATATTTAGAAAATTATTCAGTTAAAATAAATATTATATTTGGAATCAGGATGTCGAAATTATCCAACGGTGAATTTTTCATAATTTTCTGAGACAGTCAAATTTTTGGGTAAAAATTAAATACCATTTAAATATATAATGTGTTTTATGACATCATAATGACCCAATGGTGATGTAATAAAATACCATAATCCTTATGTTCGGCCAATATGTGCTTTATCATTAAAATAATGAGGTTTTGGGTTTGTTTGACTCGCTTTTCAAAGCATTAATGGAGCCCTCAAGACTTATTCAACACTTTGCCTTTTTAAATTAATTTCCATGGGAGTGTGACTCACCTCCACATAAGCAACCCTAATTTTTTAATAAGTTCGGACCTTGGCCTTGTAAAATATTGTTTTCCTCTTTCCTTTTCCAGAAACGATGGGCTAATACCATGGGATGGTTTGTGGTTTGGATTATTTTAATATAAGGGGTCCCAAACCTAAATAATAAAGAATTCTCTCACCTTTCCTATATAAACCCACCCAAGCTCCCACTTCCTCCTCACCCAAAGCCCTTGAAGTTCGTCCAACCTCTGCCCTACTCTCTCTAGAATCCTCTCAAGGTGCCCCAAGCTCCCAAGAAGCCTCTCACAAGCCTCTCTCTAGCCTTTGGAAGCACACTTCCAAGTAAGGGGTTTTCTTCCTTTCTCATTTTTTTGTCAATTTTCTTTAAGTTGTATTTCCCTTTTTATTTTAATTATGAATGTTGGGGTATGGTTTCGCACCTCCCCCATACTGCCCTCTTATTGTTTGAATTATGGGAGAACCCTTTCTCTCTCATTAAATGCCTCCCATGTACACCCGTTACTATGCCGAAATTCCGAAAAGAATTTCTCTCTCTTCTTTTACATTCAAGCAATACTTTTGTATAATGAATTTAAATTCCTTCTCTATTGTTGGGACATGTATATATATGATCTCCTTACTGTCCATTACATGTAAATATTATGAGGAACCCCTTTCTCTCTCATCAACCTTTTTTATGAATTCTTATGTCACGCTGTTACGTTGCCGAAATCGCACCGATTTTCTAAGCCAATGTCTTTGTGTAGTGAATACCATGCCCATTTCTCCATCAAGGGTATTCACCTTTATGCACATTTACATATTGATTATAAATTTTCATGTATGAATTCCACTTTCCTTTATCGTTGAAGAAATGATTATGTTTTATGAATCCATGTTTTATGATCCATGTGGCACACTTATGCATGAAATGAAATGTTTAATAAGGGTGCGCCCTTTATAGCGCTCCAATGCATTGGGTAAAGTATAGTATCATGATACGTCATGTGCAATGAGTGTTGACTCATGCTAATTCAAGTGCAACGAGGGTTTACTCGTGCTTCAAGTGCAATGAGGGTTTACTCATGCTCCATGTGCAATGAGCCCTGGCTCATGCTAATTCAATGTTAAGTGTTGTTGCCACATTTCCATGTTATGAATATCATGCTTTATCATGCCTTTATGTTCATGTCTCTCTTATGCTCTATTGATATGAATATTTCCTAACATGTATTGTACTCCTCATGTTATTCATTGTGTACTCCCTTACTGGGCTTTATAGCTCACCCTTTTCTTATGCATGTCCTCAGGTTATCCCATGCAATGCTAAGTACGAAGGAATGTAGTGGTCATGTAAAGGAAGTTTTCAATAAGGATGTTGTATTTCAAGTTTAAAGTTTTTATGTAATGATCCTAAGCCCCAAAGACACTAAACCTCTCGATCTTCTTTGTTGTATCAAGTGAAGTTTTATGTAATAAAGCATGTTTAAGTTGTAATAAAAAGCAGGGTTGTCATAGTTGGTATCAGAGGATAGGTTTAGTTATTTTTGGGATTAGGAAACCCTAGTAAAGCCTTAGATACAAGACTAAGCATAATAAAAACATACCTATGTTTTGGTAAATACTAAGTAAGTGGTTTATCAAACAAATACATCCCTGTCTGGATACGAGCAGGTAGAGGCGGCTCTGGCACAGATGTATCCTAGGGGTAAAACCCGAAAACACCGCTTTGAGCTAGACTCGAACGGGAACTGGTGCACGACAACGGGCCTTGCTGCACTCTTGGTTACGACACTCCCGGGGGATATGTTTTGATAAATTCACAATCTTAAGTATGAACCCTTATTAAGGGAAAAAAATGCCCATAAGAATATATGTTAGAAGGAAGATCATGAAAATCCTGGATTGAATCCTATAGACTCATGAGTTAAAGAGATTAAAGTTTATTTATAAGTCATCAACTTTTGTCTTTGGATTACCCTCTATGTGTTACCCCTAACTTTCCTTTTATTCCAGCTAATGGCCGGTAATAGGAGAACTCGGGCTAACAACCGTTGTGAAGATCAGTGTGATGATTGTACTAATGAAGTTCCCAATCCAATGGGAGCGGGAATCGCGAACTTTGTCACGCTTCTCTCTCAGCTAACTCAAGTTTTGAATAGAAACACTGGTCAAGAGGAACGTTCAACCCCCCCCCTAAGAAAGAAAAAGTCGCTATTGAAAGCTTCATGAGACAAAGGCCTCCTACTTTTAGTGGATCATCCGATCCCACGATCGCTGAACAATGGATCAACTCCATTGAAAAGATATTCTCCATCCTCCAATGCTCTGAAAAACAGAAGGTTCTCCTGGCGGCTTATCGTATGGAGGGTGAAGCTGATCAATGGTGGACGTTGATGAAAAATACGAAGCCTGAGGAGGAGATCAAGGCTTTGGAATGGAAGGTATTCCGGAAGATGTTTTTCGATAAATATTTTCCACGCACCCTCCGTCTTAAGATGGAAAGGGACTTCCTTTCCCTCAAGCAGAAAGATGAGGAATCTGTGGGAGTGTACGAGGAAAACTTCACAAGGCTTGCACGATACGCTTCCGGCTTTTTCGTTACCCCCGAATGCAAGGTTGACCGCTTCTTTGGTGGGCTGAAGCCTAGATTACGGAAAGCATTAGCGATCCGTGACTTCGACAGCTATGAGGAAATTGTCCGATGTGCCCTCAAGGTTGAAATGGAGATCGGAGAATCACAGGGGTATCATGGGGACAAGAAGCGGAAGGTGGACTTCAATGATGGTGGTCCGATGGATAAATCCAACGGCGCTAAGAAATTCCAACACCCCACTTGCCAAAAGTGTGGAAAAAAGCACCCTGGAAATTGCCTTAGGGGGACAAGAAAATGCTTCAAGTGTGGAAGAGAAGGGAACCTAGCTGTTAACTGTCAGCAAGAAGGACCCGCGGCTGCGACGGAGGGGAGGAACGCTCCGTTCGAACCTCAACGCGTTGTTCAATGCTTCAAATTCAAATAACCGGGTCATTTTGTGAATCAGTTCCCTAATCCAAGGGTTATCGGAGGCAATCAACAACCTCCAAGACAGCAAGGAAGAGCTTTTGCCATCACTTCTGCCGAAGTGAACCCCGACAACGAAGTGGTGACAGGTACGCTAGTTATTCATTCAAGAATAGTGAACGTACTTTTTGATTCAGGTTCTACGCATTCTTTTATATCTCAAAAGTTTAGTAGAATAATCCATGCACCACCACAAATCATGGAAGTAAAGATGTCGGTGAGTACGGCAAATGGGGCAATCATTGCATCCCATGAGTATAAGTCCTCTCCTGTTATAATATGTGGATTGAATTTCCCGGCGAACCTCGTCATACTCCCTTTGGTGGAATTTGATGCAATTCTTGGCATGGATTGGCTTTCCTTATATAGAGCCAACATAAATTGTCGGGAGAGGGAAATCACACTCCATATGGAGAATCGACCCCCGATTCTTTACAAGTGTCAGAAGGAAGATGAATCTCCTTTAGCTCCATCATCTCAAGCATAGATATTACTGCCTTATGAGCACGCATATCTGGCTCAGATTATTGAGTCCAAGGAAGAAACCACCCTTGAAGAAATGCCTATTGTGAGGGAATTCGCTGAAGTATTTCCCGAGGAACTTCCTGGTCTTCCTCCAAGAAGAGATGTTGAGTTCTCAATTGAACTTATACCTGGGGTGCTACCAATATCCAAGACTCCATATAGAATGGCTGTGGTTGAGCTTGAAGAACTGAAGAAACAACTACAGTAGAATCTGGATAAAGGGTTTATACGCCCAAGTGCATCACCATGGGGCGCACCAGTCCTCTTCGTCAAGAAGAAGGATGGGTCAATGCGGCTTTGCATCGATTATCGTGAACTTAACAAAATCACGATAAAGAACAAGTATCCTCTCCCAATAATCGATGACTTGTTTGATCAGCTGCGTGGAGCACAATACTTCTCCAAGGTCGACTTGCGGTCGGGATATTATCAAGTAAGGGTGAAGAAGGAAGATATCTCCAAGACTGCTTTTCGTACAAGGTACGGGCACTATGAATTCATAGTAATGCCTTTTGGACTCACCAATGCTCCAACAATATTCATGGACTTGATGAATAGAGTCTTTAGATATTACCTAGATAAATTTGTGGTAGTCTTTATAGATGATATTCTAATATACTCCAAAACCAAGGAGGACCATGAGGAGCATTTAAGAACTGTACTGGAGACTTTGCGCAAGGAGAAGCTCTATGCCAAGTACAGAAAGTGTGAGTTCTGGTTGAAGGAGGTCTCATTATTGGGCCATATCATCACAAGCAATGGGATATCTGTGGACCCCTCCAAAACAGATGCAATTGAGGGATGGCCGAGGCCAACATCGGTAACTGATATCCGTAGCTTCTTGGGGTTAGCTGGATATTATCTACGATTTGTGAGAAACTTCTCACGATTGTCCAACCCTCTTACCAAGCTAACTCGAAAGGGAGTAAAGTTTGGTTGGAGTGATGAATGCGAAGAAAGCTTCAAGGAGTTGAAAAGGAGGCTTATCACTGCACCTGTGCTCACTTTACCCACAAATGGGGAGCTTTTTGTGGTATTCAGTGATGCTTCGAAGAAGGGCTTAGGAGGTGTACTGATGCAGAATGATAAAGTGATATCCTATGCCTCAAGACAGTTGAAAATCCATGAGCGAAACTATCCAACGCATGATCTGGAGTTGGCGGCGGTGATCTTTGCCTTGAAAATCTGGCGGCATTATCTCTATGGAGAGAAATGTGAGATATATACTAACCACAAGAGTCTTAAATATATATTCACACAGAAAGGGCTTAATATGCGCCAGAGAAGATGGATAGAGCTCATAAAGGATTATGACTGTTCAATACATTACCACCATGGGAAGGCGAACAAGGTGGCGGATGCCCTAAGTAGAAAGGATCCAGCAATTCTATCAATGATGAGAATTGAGAAGGATCCAATCTTCTTAGACTTGATGAAGATGGACGTGGGAATCATAAAGAAGGGAACATCATCAATCCTTTCACAAATGATTGCTCAACCATCTCTTTTGGAAAGTTTAAAGGATGCTCAAAAGGATGATGCGAGAATCCAAGAAAAAGTGGAAGCTATCAAAAAGGGAAAATCCTCAGAGTTTAATGTTAATGAAGAAGGAATTGTGCGGTTTGGGAAAAGACTATGTGTCCCATCAAGTTCAGAGCTGAAGAAGGAACTTTTGGATGATGCACATAGTTCAAATTTCTCTATTCACCCAGGGAGCACAAAGATGTATCGAGATCTCCGAGAAAACTTTTGGTGGGATAATATGAAGAAGGAGATCGCCGAATATACATCAAAGTGCCTGGTGTGTCAGCAAGTGAAGGTAGAGAGGTAGAAGTCTAAGGGGATGATGCAACCATTGCCCATACCAGAATGGAAATGGGAGAACATCACCATGGACTTCGTCACTGGACTTCCAAGGACATCCAAAAGCAATAATGCAATCTGGGTTATTGTGGATCGTCTTACAAAGACTGCACACTTCATTGCTATTCGAGAGGATTTCTCTTTGGATCAACTGGCACAGATATATATCAGGGAAGTGGTACGGTTGCATGGAGTACCACTATCTATTTTGTCTGACCGAGATCCAAGATTTACCTCTAAGTTTTGGAAGAGTCTTCAACATGCTCTGAATACTGAACTGAACTTCAGTACGGCCTATCATCCTCAAACTGATGGCCAATCCGAGCGGACTATCCAAACACTTGAGGATATGTTGAGAGCGTGCTCAATGGACTTTAAAGGAGGATGGGATCAACATCTTCCTCTAGTTGAGTTCTCTTATAATAATAGTTTCCACTCGAGCATCCAAATGGCACCATATGAAGCCCTATATGGGAAAAGGTGCAGAACACCGGCATGTTGGGATGAGGTCGGTGAACGTAAGCTGCTTGGACCAGAAATGGTCGAAGAAATGGTGGAGAAGGTGAAAACCATTCAGCAGCATATCAAGGCAGCCCAAAGTCGACAGAAGAGTTATGCAGATAATCGTCGACGAGACCTTGAGTTTAAAGTCGGAGACATGGTGTTTTTACGCATATCTCCATGGAAGAAGGTCATGAGGTTTGGAAAGAAAGGGAAGTTAAGTCCAAGGTACATCGGCCCCTTCGAGATTCTTGATCATGTTGGGGATGTGGCCTATCGACTAGCACTTCCACCTACTATGGCCAAGGTGCATGATGTCTTCCATGTATCCCTCTTAAGGAAGTACATACCAGACCCTTCACATGTACTCTCTTCTGAGGTGGTACAATTAGAAGACGATCTTTCTTATGAGGAGCAACCAGTGAAGATCTTGGATCGTAGAGAAAAAGTTCTACGAAATAAGACAATGCCCCTCGTCAAGGTGTTGTGGAGAAACCACAAGTTTGAAGAAGCAACTTGGGAGTCGGAGGATATGATGAAGCTAAGTTACCCACATTTTTTTTAGTGTGGGAAAAGGAAAATTTCGAGGGCGAAATTTCTTAAGGGGGGAATGTTGTAACGACCCAAAGTTTCATTAATGGAAAATCCCTCTTGATCCAGTTAAATGTTTCTTTATGAAAAATGTTTTTATAAGATGTCAACTTCTTTAAGTTTTACGTTAAGATTTGTGACCGTTACTTTTATAGCCGTTGAACAGTGATCATCTGGGTAGTTTAAATATAAGGCTTTAACGAACCAATTTTCTACTCAGACAAAGGAAGCGATGGCCTCATCCAGTAGAATTTCCCCTTACGAAGCCCATTTGTTGGAGCTCGGAAAGGAGGTGGCGTCTTTGGGATTTGCCCTTGACCAAACCCAAGCTGAGCTTCATCAAGTCAAGCTCAAACGTGATCGTCTACGGGAAAAATGGAAGTTGATAGAGATTACCACTCGAGCAATGTTATCCGAGCAACCCCAAGAGTCTGTCACCATCGCACACCTTACCCTTAGGTCTTATGCGGCTATTTTAAGGGGTTATGTAACAAATAAGTAGCACCATGTTCATGTACATTATTTTTTTGTATATAATAATGAATATAATTTCTAGTCATTTTTGATGCATTGTAATTAGTTTTTAAAGTACAAATGATGTTTTTAGTTATTATTTAATTAAGAATTATATTTTATTAAAGGATTTTTGAATTAAATAATATTTCAATAAAATATTATTATTAATATTAAATTAATTTTTATTAAATATAAATGATCTTATAATATTATTAATGCAATTAATTTTTTTATTAAGGTTTGAAAGCCATTTCCCTCAAAACCCGTGAATTTTTTATAAATGTCGGTTTTTATTTTAAAAGTGAAAATTCACATATTTAGAAAATTATTCAGTTAAAATAAATATTATTTTTGGAATCAGGACGTCGAAATTATCCAACGGTGAATTTTTCATAATTTTCTGAGACAGTCAAATTTTTGGGTAAAAATTAAATACCATTTAAATATATAATGTGTTTTATGACATCATAATGACCCAATGGTGATATAATAAAATACCATAATCCTTATGTTCGGCCAATATGTGTTTTATCATTAAAATAATGAGGTTTTGGGTTTGTTTGACTCACTTTTCAAAGCATTAATGGAGCCCTCAAGACTTATTCAACACTTTGCCTTTTTAAATTAATTTCCATGGGAGTGTGACTCACCTCCACATAAGCAACCCTAATTTTTTAATAAGTTCGGACCTTGGACTTGTAAAATATTGTTTTCCTCTTTCCTTTTCCAGAAACCATGGTCTAATACCATGGGATGGTTTGTGGTTTGGATTATTTTAATATAAGGGGTCCCAAACCTAAATAATAAAGAATTCTCTCACCTTTCCTATATAAACCCACCCAAGCTCCCACTTCCTCCTCACCCAAAGCCCTTGAAGATCGTCCAACCTCTGCCCTACTCTCTCTAGAATACTCTCAAGGTTCCCCAAGCTCCCAAGAAGCCTCTCACAAGCCTCTCTCTAGCCTTTGGAAGCACACTTCCAAGTAAGGGGTTTTCTTCCTTTCTCATTTTTTTGTCAATTTTCTTTAAGTTGTATTTCCCTTTTTATTTCAATTATGAATGTTGGGGTATGGTTTCGCACCTCCCCCATACTGCCCTATTATTGTTTGAATTATGGGATAACCCTTTCTCTATCATTAAATGCCTCCCATGTACACCTGTTACTATGCCGAAATTCCGAAAGGAACTTCTCTCTCTTCTTTTACATTCAAGCAATACTTTTGTATCATGAATCTAAATTCCTTCTCTATTGTTGGGACATGTATATATATGATCTCCTTACTGTCCATTACATTTAAATATGATGAGGAACCCCTTTCTCTCTCATCAACCTTTTTTATGAATTCTTATGTCACGCCGTTACGTTGCCGAAATCGCACCGATTTTCTAAGCCATTGTCTTTGTGTAGTGAATACCATGCCCATTTCTCCATCAAGGGTATTAACCTTTATGTACATTTACATATTGATTATAAAGTTTCATGTATGAATTCCACTTTCCTTTATCGTGGAAGAAATGATTATGTTTTATGAATCCGTGTTTTATGATCCACGTGGCACACTTATGCATGAAATGAAATGTTTAAGAAGGGTGCGCCCTTTATAGTGCTCCAATGCATTGGGTAAAGTATAGTATCATGATACGTCATGTGCAATGAGTGTTGACTCATGCTAATTCAAGTGCAACGAGGGTTTACTCGTGCTTCAAGTGCAATGAGGGTTTACTCATGCTCCATGTGCAATGAGCCTTGGCTCATGCTAATTCAATGTTAAGTGTTGTTGCCACATTTCCATGTTATGAATATCATGCTTTATCATGCCTTTATGTTCATGTCTCTCTTATGCTCTATTGATATGAATATTGCCTAACATGTATTGTACTCCTCATGTTATTCATTGTGTACTCCCTTACTGGGCTTTATAGCTCACCCTTTTCTTATGCATGTCCTCAGGTTATCCCATGCAATGCTAAGTACGAAGGAATGTAGTGGTCATGTAAAGGAAGTTTTCAATAAGGATGTTGTATTTCAAGTTTAAAGTTTTTATGTAATGATCCTAAGCCCCAAAGACACTAAACCTCTCGATCTTCTTTGTTGTATCAAGTGAAGTTTTATGTAATAAAGCATGTTTAAGTTGTAATAAAAAGCAGGGTTGTCATAGTTTTATTATTAACAAAACACAATCATATAATTTTTATGACTATAAATGTTAAATTAAATACATTGTAACATTAAATGGATAACAACTCATCAAAAAAATCAAAAGTGAAATTTAGTAATCAGATAATTAAAAAAGGACCAAATACAAAAAAAACATAAAACATTTATTATCTATATGAAATTAATATAAATACTATAATTTTAATAGATACAATAAACAATTAATGGTAAATATTAATATAAATATTATTATAAAATTTATTTATAAATAAAAAAATAAATGAAAAATAATAACAAAATTTTTGAATTCCTAAAAATTAAACGATTCACAAAAAGAAATGTCATTTAGAAAACATTTACCCTATTAAAAAACTAAAAATTTTATACATGTTAAATAATAAATACAATTAAAAATAAATTAATAATGTAAAATATTATTAGATCATCATATATGGATAATAGGGATCGCCGAAATTGGGCTGCAAGGGAAGAGAAAAAGTAAATAAATGGTGGTCATCAGACTTTATGTACCTAAAATTTCACAAGCACCTATATTTACTACATGATACAATAACTTCATAAAATGATACTTTTTATCCAAGATAAAAAATCCCTAAATCACTGATTTGAAATCCCTATGTAAGTATCATAGTGGTTTTTGAAATAAAATATTAATAGGGGAAGAGAATATTAGATATTTTAGCAACATACCTTGCACTTGGATATAACCATTTTAATGATTTTATTAATTGATTGGTGAATAAATCAATCAATAAGGAGAAGGAAAAGAGTTTAACATTAGGGGGGAAGATCAAGAAGGAGAATTCATTATCAAAGAATATTGATAAAGTGGGGTAGGAATGAAAGTGAAAGTAATAATGGAAAAAATGGTTTAACATGAAATAATTTTTAAATGACCACCAGAATTTGTAATTTTAATGGATGTTATTTAAAAATTGAAACTATTATTTACTTACATTATTTTTATATTTATCAATAACTAATAACATTGGAAACAGAGTTGTAAAAAATGTGATTTATAATTAATGGAAATTTTTCTAAATAGACACTGATAAACTATTTCAAAGTATGATTTTTTCATGTAGTTTTTTTCATCTATCAATAGTTTTGTATATAAATATCACTCACCATTGAAATTAAAAAATAAAATAGTTTAATAAAAATTATTGTTTTTTTATTGTATTTTTAGTTTCATGTATTTCATTTATAATTAAAGGTTCAGAAAGGTTATGATAACTTAGTAATAGACCATATCACATGACTAAAGATTCCAAATTTGGAAATATATAAGGATTCGGAGAATCGAGATTATTTTCTTGATAAATTATTCTGCCATTCCTTTAACCATCCTTAATAATGTTTTTTTAGATTAAATAATATATTTCATGTAGCAATATTTTTCCACACAACACATCATAGAAATTGGGAAAATTATCTCATATTTTTTGCAATGTTTATGGAATTATCCATTATTATTTAAAATTTATGGTGATAATGTTACCAAAATTTTTATATTTGAGGAAGAGGTACACAATTTTTGGTTGTTTTTTCACACTTGAATATATTTTTCAAACCATGGACTAAAAAGAAAAGTGGTAAAAATTTAAAATTTAAATGTTATAGCCTACTGTACACATGGGTGCATATAAATTTGTGTCAGAATATGATAATTGTGTAGGAATGGGGAACAAAGATAAAAAATATGAAATTCCATAACATCCCATCTTAGAGATCAAATTATTTGAAATATAGTATATTGAATTTATGATAATTTCACCTATGTCCCATGGATTTACCAATGTATATCAGTATGCATTTCTTTTTTATGCAAGTAGGTAGAAGTTGATTCATAATTAATAAATAAAATTAATATCATAATGACATTTCTAAAACAATTATGTTCATATACATAGAGTACTGATTAGTGATCATGAAACCCATTTTAAAAATAATACCATTTTGGTATTAATGAAATAATATGGTGTTTTAAATATAACACATACAATATATCATACCCAAAAAAATGGAAAATTGGATTTTTTAAAACATTAAGTGAAACATATTATCAAATGAATTATACTCCAAATTAGAAATGTCATGGAATGAAATAATAGTAAGTGAACTTCCCATACCCACTTCTAATATGTTAGAGTCTAGATATCAGTGCTCAGGTTTCCACTCAAATAATGGGATACATTACCTCTAAACACAATATCCCACACGCTATCATGTAATATTATACACCAATATACAAATGAATAATAAACCATTAAATACAATAAATTTATATAAAAAATGTCTCTAATATTAAATGTAAGATAATTAGTTGACTATCTTGGATCAAGTAACACGTCAAGAATAGGAGAAAGACGGGATATAAATCATATGGTAGTGGGTGTAAACATAAAAACTCCATGATAACAACTAATTCATCCATTATCTGCCTCTAGACTATAAGGTTGTAAACTATTTGTTTTTGTTGATCTGTATGGACACAAGATCAATGAACACTTAAATTTAGAAGCATGAGTGAGAAATAATACTCAGTATGGTCTTCCCAAGTTGTGAGATGACCCTAACAACAATTATTTACTACATATATCATCGATAAAAAAACTATAAAAAATAAACACCACATTGTCATAAATAATAATAATTTATTGATACATTCTTATCAATCTACACATATCTCACATTCTTTATGATAAAACAATAGCATCATATACAAATATTTATATAACATATCAATTATTTTATATATTATAATTGGAATCATGCCCATATATTACAACCTACTAAAGAGGAACCAATAACTCAAGAATTTATAGAATTATCTTTAGGGATAATATATTAGTTGAAACACTCGGTGTAACTATTCCCACCACATCTTGAATGTTGGAACTCTTCCACCCAATAGTACAATTGTATTAGATAAATTAAACTAAAGTCCTATAAAATGATAAAATTGTCTCATAGTGCATCATATTTTTCATTGATCATGGATTCTCCATAATAAAACATTCCTCATAATGTATATACTAGGAGAATATTCCTCCCAATCTCATACTAGATATATAGAAGGAATGACAACCTCAACCTTATATTGTTGATACTTGAAAAGTCAATGATAAAAATCTAATACCCAAGACCCAACTATATATATTTTTTACCTCTATATTAGATATATAACACTCAATAATAAGTTTTATATTAAATATATCTCACACACAAAATTTCAACAGAAAAAGATTTCACATATGGTGCATCAACTTCCACCATAAACAAATATATATCGGAAGATAATGAGTATAAACACTACAGTGAAAAATTATCTATCTAAATATTAGGTCTCTTAAAAAAACTCAAACCTAAGACAATGTGTGGATAGGAATAGATACATGTAAAGGTAATCATCATTCTCTACCAAAAATATTGGGAGAGATGGGTCAATAGTCAAATAACATAATTTCAATCAAAACCAAGTTCATGTGTAAGCATGAAAATAATCTCAATAGTGCGTCACCACTTTCAATATACACCCTTCACTAAACTACATCACTCACCAATGTAAGATAAGTAAGATAATAAATATCATCACCTAATAAATGCACCTTTTATACATCAAAATAATCATATAATACAAACAGCTCAAATGTTTTCATAACTTCCTTCTTGAGTTTTTTGTTCTTAACTTATCGAAGTCAAATAACTAAAAATATCCTATTATAGGATTATACTACTCATAGCATTACCTAAATTAAAATAAAAATATCTACCTATCAAAAATATTACCATGAATAAATAAAATATTTCATAGTATTCTTAAAACTTATCTAAATATTCTTCTCGTTGAATTGTCCACATTTATTAATATGGTTCTTGTCATCATTTCACATTTTCATCAAAATAATCACATATCAATTTCTAATTATTCATAACGTCATAAATGTTATTTTCATACTTGTTGTACTTTTACCTTACAAATATTTTGATTATTATTTCAATTAATTACATTCTACAATAATACCTCATTTTAAATTATAAAAACTTATTTAATAATTATCATTTATTAAAAAATTAATCTATCTAAACTTAAAAAATCCATGTCATCATATGAAACTTTTTCCCAATAATAATATATTTTATGTTTTTAGATAATTGAATACAATATTATTTTTTTCATTAAATGATAAAATATTATTTAGCTACTTTTCCATGGATTAAACTCTGTCATATAAAATCTATTTCATCATCATTACTTAATAAAAACAATTATTGTTACAAAATAATTTCATGGTAAATAATTAATGATTTTAATTATCTCATTCCTATATTCGCAATAATATTTAATCATATCATCATATTATAAAATATTAAATACATAATTTAATTCAAATTCTACTTAAAGTAAACAATTCCCTATTCATCATTAATTATTTAACATTATTACATACAATGCATCATAATATTTATAATTAAAGCACTAATATTTAAAATATTTATCCTTATATTATATCATAAATATGTAATTTACATCGTTAAGATTTATATACATCAAAATTATTACATACAAACCTTCTTGAGTAAATCCAAATCATCATAATTTTCTTATACCTTCTTAAATCCAAAACATGACATAAAATTAGTAATTTAAAATTTCCAATTTTATGCCTCTATGTAAGTTTATTTTTAATTAATAATAATAATAAATTTATATAATTATTAACAAGAGTAATCAGAAATTATCTTTTTAATAATCAAGAACAAAATTCAGATTCCATGTCCTTCTTAAATAATTCACAATGTTTTAGAATCATTAATTTATCATAGATACAATAATATGTCAATGTAAAAATATTATTAATTTAATTGTTATTATTTTTATAATATTCAATATATACATCAAAATTCATCGATCAAAATTCTCGAAAATAAGATTCAATTTAGATCAAGGGGTGAGAATAATTCTAACTCAATTTATTTGTTCCTAAAATCTACCTTCCACATACCCCCACACATCCATCTGGAATATACACCATTAGGGAGATCTATGATGAACAACCCACATAAAAAAATCTCTGGTTAGCTACACCACCTTTATGTTCATTTGATGACTTGATTATATGTTCGTGATCCATCATTGTTTCAATGATTATACTCACCATATACCCTAATTGTTAACTGTCACAACGGATGATTGAATGATTAGGTTCACTCTTATCACATCCCATATCCCTACTCATGTGTGGAGACATGAATATGTGATTATGTTCAATAATCATGAGAGAATGGTATGCGGGGAATTGAACTAAATTCCCTACAACATGTTATATAGGGCTAACATGGATGAACAATCATCATAAATTTAGTTGATTGGATTGTTTTCATCTTATTCAATATATCATTGTGCCTAAACATTGCACGAACACTAATAAAATATCCCAATATATTTAAGGTGATTTATGTGTTTAGTGCGATTAAAAATGTTCTCTCGAGAAGTGAATGACAAATGTGGAGTAGGGAGTTGATAGTAATTTAATGAAGTGAATTATAAAAGCGGAGTAGAGAGTGGATATAAGTTTATAATTGATCAACCTAGTGTTTATCTTTACTTTTATAGGCTAATTAAATCCAAAAAAACCTAACATCCTATAGTATTGTGTTCATATTACCTTTAAATTAAAGGAATATGATATACATTTTTATAAGACCATCCATTTATATTTCTCAAAGTTGTCTTTCAGATATTATTTATTAACAACATCTTCATGGATGAGTGGAAGTCCAAATGATGTTATTCTAGAATGTAATGGAATGAATAATTTTGAGTAAGTATTTTTTATGTTAGAAGTAATATCTGAAATTGGTGTGGTGTACCAGAAGAAAAGGATTTTGAAGTGTTCCTAGTGAAACTATTTTTTTATTGGTTGTAGTCTATTTAGTGGTCAGGTGATTGACCATATATATGCATAAATTTGTCATTTCATAGTGACTTATATAGTGTTCAATAATAAACAAAATCATAGTGAGAAAGGTTGTGGTCTTTTTATCTTTCTTCGGAGACCTGAGGGAGGGGATGAAGAGTAGCTATAGAGAACTGAGCTCAAAAAAAATATTTTAGACCCAATGGTAAGAAAATAAATCTAGTGTTGGCATAATTTGAATTTAAATGGTTTTATAAGTGACGAATTATATGTTGATATGGTGTAGGTTGATGATTTAGACCAAACTGTAAAATGATTTTATTGATTCTATAATTTTGTACGAAATGCATGTGCATGACCATGATGAGATAAATTTAAAATGATATTTTTGTGAGAATGATTCATTGAAATTTGAATTCTAGATAGCATGATACATTCACTACACTATGGATATTTGATCTTAGGATGTACTTATCAGATGAAATGACCATATGAAATATAAATATTGGATGTATATCTGGTATGTAAATAGGATATGATATCCGCACAGATACACCCACATAATATTTTTTATGTCATAGTAGTGATATTCATGTAAATAAATTATAGTTTTATCACATTATAGCATGATAAAACAGTGATATAACATGTTTCCTATTCATGGGAGCATTTATACAATGGGTAAGTACAACAGTGCACACTTGTTTTAAATTCAAAAGGCACATGAAGTTTGGATGAGAATACTAACTAAATTATTAAATCATGTTTTATTTATAATAATTTCATCTCAATATAATATTCTTACTCCAGAAAAATTATTATATATAATAAGATAAGAACAAGTGAATCATGATTAAAATATTTGTTCCCTAAGGATTATACAGTAAATTAAAATATTGAGTGGTCCTAGTTAGAGCCCTAATCATATGTGTTTTCTTTCATGCCTTGCTCCACATTATCAAATAATTTCCTTTCATAAATATTCACACTTGCTAGTTATAAGAAAATTATTTTGATAATTGGTGTTTTTCTAGAACAAGTAATCATCTTCCCTAGTGGTGTTCTTCTCTGACATGGGTCTAATAATTGGTATCAAAGAAGATTTTTTTTATTCAAGTATATATTAAATCTAGTTATTCTTTTAGACCATTAATATAGTATATCTAGTCATTTTCCTAAGGATTTATGTATTTTATTATCAATGAAAACATTTTATTAATGAAATATATGAAAATTATTAACAAAATCAACAATAATGTTGTTCCCATGTTTGATGGAAAGTTGATTTGTCTATGGGATATGGGGGTGTTTCCAGATCTTCATTATGTTATCTTGAATGTTCTTTATATAAATGATACTGGTTTATATCTATCTAAATTTTGGTTTTTTTTAAAAATTTTCTTAAAATGAATAATATTGAAGTTGATGCGAGAGTGTGAAATTCATTACTCTCATTCTTCCCAGATAATGAGTTAATATGAGTGATGTGTATAAAAAATGAAAATAGAATTTGTATGATACAAAACGATATCCATGAAAAATATAATAAAGTTAAGGATTCATCACTTCAAGTATGTAGTGTTCAGTTTAAGAATATTCCTGGGGGTAGGATGATTTTTGGTTGAGTTTTTTGCATAGGTTAATAAAATAATAATTTGTATGTGACATTCTGGATAAATTCTTAAATCTTAAACAATATAAAGGTAATTTTTAAGGATTCACTCTGATAAATATTATATAATGATTACTCGCATATAGTACTGAGACATAGATGAGTATACAATTGATTAAATCAATAATGTATTGAATTACAGTGATATGAGAATTGGGACATCATTAATGAGAGAATGAATATTTGAAAAGTATATCACTTTCAATGCTATAAAATGATTGAAACACATTAAATCAAAGTGGTATAATAAGTAGGAATCTAAGGATTAATATGCTTCTTTAGGTTTTTATGAGTTCATATCATTCCTGTCAAGAAGGTGTGCAATGATTCAAAGGTAAATATTGGTGTACCATTCCTCTTAAATATTTTAATTTCATTATGATTTTACACTTTTCAACTAATTACTATGAGATAAATAAAATATTTTTAGAAAATGATAAATCATAAACATATCCATGTATAAACAATTTATATATAGTATAAAAGAGAGTAAATTCCACTAAAATAAATGAAAATTAAAATTATTCAAGTAAAATTAATTTTCTCTCAAATCATGATGATACATATTAAAATGAAGAATGTAAAAGTGAATGGGAAAATTATAATTTGGAGGGTCTCATAGAATTAAAAATCGAACAAAATAGTCCAAAGAAACCTCTTGTGAAGAATAATGGACTATCAATGAGTAAACACCAATGAAATTCTAGTTATGAATGGATCATTTTTTATGTTAAAAGTAATAAAAACTAGAAAAGGAAAATAATAGTTTGAGGAAGAAGAATAAATTACATTATAAATCCATTAATGCGTAAAAATTTATCGAGATTAATGGAATGGAAGTAGAATTTAATGAGAAGATGGGTATTATCAATATAGTTCTCGAAGAAATATATAGTATAATATATATTAATATAGAAAAATTGATTAACATGAATGATAAGGTGAATTATCTGAAGGAAAAGTTTGTTAATGCTAAGATTTTTTTGAAAAGTATCCACTATGTGTTTCTAAATTATATTAAAGATGGTGAATATTCTAAATCTATTAAAAAAATTGTTTATTCCCATAAGTAACATGGATAATAATGATTTTTTATTTATCATGATTGGATTTTCCATAAGAATACTAATGTAAATGATTATATTACTTAATATAAAACAAAAACAATGAAAAATTATTTTAAATTTATAATTATAAATGTATTGTTAAATAAATATGGAGGAAGACAATGTTATATAGCATGTAAGACTTTTACATTTGGGAAAAAACAACATGGTTAATATTTTCTTGGGTAAATAAGTGAGGAATATACTAAATATAAATAATGAAGTAATTGAAACTAGTGGGAAATTTAATAAGGGTGAAATAGTGAACAATAATCATATAGTGGGGGAGATCAATACAAAGAAGCATCTTGACTTGATACATTTTTATGTGTATATTCCAATTAGTTTTAATTCAACCAATAAAAAAATTATTTATTATCCTATTGATTATTTTACTTTTATATACTATGTCCATTTTTTATTAAGTAAATAAAAATACCTTAATTTGTTTTTAAAAAATTTCAATAGTGGCCTCAAAACTGAACAAGATGTTCATTCAAAATAATTTTTTTCAATAATGTGTCTGAATAAAATAATGGATGATTTCAAGAATATATTGATAAGAACAAATTAATTCATGGATTTAGGGATCCATTAACACTATAAAAACTAAGGTTTTTATTGATATAATATGAGTTTTATTTAAATGGTGAGAACCTGGTTATAGAGTCATGGCACCATGAAGCACTTTTGGAGGCAAGCCACAACATCAGTTGTTTACTTCTAGAATATATGACTACTTTGACCCAATTCAATGAAATTAATTTATGATGTGTCTTTTGGAAAGAAGATAACATTTATGATTTTAAGGGTATTTTATGACCATGTTATATAAATATCAAAGGAGTAAATTTTGGAAAACATGATGAAAGTGATTATGAAGGGATATTCCTTAGATATATACCTAGTGTAAGGAGTTAGTAGTGTTAAAAAAAATGAGAAAGATGATTGATAAAAATATTGTTGTTTTTATGGAAAATAAAAACAATTATGATTAGAATTTTATATTGATGATTATATTGAATAAACTTTTAGAAAATATGATGGAAAGCATGAGATTAATTTATTTTTATGACATAATTATAAAAATTCACATGACGATTCTGAAAATTTACTTGATGAAGAAGGATTAGAGTAAAAAGGATCTAAATTTTAATGACTTTGAAAACATATGGAACAAAAAATATCCTTATATTTATAAGTAAGGATGTACAAACACATAAATTCGAAATAATTTCCAATCACAGATGCTTCAGTTCTTATGTTTAACCGAAAAGTATTTAAGATTCATTAAAACATTATGATTGTAAAATAAAAATAAAATAAGTGATAAATAATATTGAGAATAATAGAACATGGTAAATTGTTTCACATCCCAAATATAGGAATGTGAGTGGGAAAAATTGAGTTTTTTTGAATAAGCTCAATGAAAATGGAGAACTAGAATATAAAATATACCTTTCTATATGAAAGGGGTAGAATAAAATTGTGTGTATAGATTTTGATGAGATGTTTTAAGAAATCATATGTCATAGAATGATCCCAATATTACATGTTATATATTCTAAAATGAGTTGTATAATTTTTTTAATTGGAATGAATTAATTATTCCAAAATTGGTGAACTTGAGGAATAAGTTTTCATTAAATAACAAGAAAGATTTCTTCATGATGGTTATATTTCTTGAGTTTTAAATATGAAAAAGTAAATTAATGGTGTTATTTTAGAGCATCAAGAATAGTATTAAAGGTTATATGGTATACTAATGTTTATGAAATTTAGAAAATTCAAGGAGTATAATGATATTTGTTTAATGAAAATTAAAAAAAACTCATTCATTATGATTTTTTATATCAATGATATTTATTTTTAAGGAAATAGAGAAGAGACTGCTAAGTAATTTTCTTCTTAAAAGAGAGAAAAAATAAAAAATTCAATAATTATAGAATCAAAATTATTTTTGGTATTCTTTGTATTTAACCCAATATATTATTCTTTATAATTGAATACTCATGAGTTACTAAATTGGTTTTGAATAGAATAATAGGGGGAGGTATCTACTACTATAGAACTTGCTATCGAGATGATCGTGTATAAATATATAAGTAGTTTTGACCAAATATAGCTTTTAAGGATTATTAATATATGAGTCGACATGAAAATACCTAAACCATATGTCATTTTTATAATCACTATTTTTGTAGGATTCCAAATAAATCATAATAAATCATATGTTATGGAAGGAAAAATGGTATTTTTCTACATCAAAGGAAGTCTATATTATTGAATTTGGAATAAAAAATATGCTTGTTTTCAACATTATGGATATTATGATGAGGACTGGGTATGTGACCTTGGGGTCAATATTCTAATTCTATAAGTGCATTAATTACTAGAGGATTATTTTTGGTTTGGAACACTGTTAAGTAAAATAAAATCACCATGTGTGTGACACTTGTTTACTATTTTTGGGAATCTCAAGCCATAACACAAATTATATGGAATAATTCACCTATTAAAGGCTTTAGGGTGGTTATTTCATACCCATTGATGATTAGGTCCAACAATCAATGTAAAATCAACTTGTCAAAAAATCTAACATAAAATTCCTAATCAAATCATGTTGATATCATGTAACACATCTTAAAGGAGCAGGTATAACATGTTGAGAAATTATTAGAATATGGTTTATAAAAAGGGAAAGTGGTAGATATCTACAAAAATCATCTAACAAAATATTCCTTCCAGCACTTCAGAGATTTATTTAGATTAAATAATCTCCAAAAATCCCGATGAGTATTTTTTGGTTTTCCCCATTACCATTCGTTTTCATTTGATAAAAAAGGGGTATAATACAAATTGAGATATTTTTATATTGGGGGATAGAATTTTGGATCATTTTTATAGGTAATATAAATGGTAGAATTTAAAAGAAATTTTTATTATTGGTGAATACATGAGGAGTTGGTAGCTGAAACTTGGAGGATATCTTATGAATGTATACAATATTTATAGTGCTAATAATTAATATTATCTAATTATATAAAACTAACTTATGGTCAAAACTAATCGTAAAAATTATATAAATTAATTACTATAGTTTGTGATAAAACAGGTTTACATGGGTGTTTAACTAAAAAAGAAATGGCTAAATTGGCCTGAAAACTTTTCAAATTTCTGTTGGATGAACATATTGTGATATTATATTATACAAGGATTTATCAAGATCTATTTTATATAATTTTTATACATTAAAACCCTAGCGATATATTTTTCCTTTCAAACATTCCAAGTGTGTCCCCTTCTCCACCTATAAAAGGGAACCCCCTCTCTCTCCACTTGATAGTTACAAAAAAAATCCATTACTAAACCAAATACCTTTTATAATTCCCAACCCATTTCTTAGAGGCATTTTTTTATAAAATTCTCCAAATAATGATTTTGTTTTAAACATAAAGGGGTTGTCTGAGGAAGATAAATCATTCTTAACAGAGTGTATTTATTTTATTTCTTCCTCTACCTCCATAAAATAATATAAAAGTTATATTAAATAATTACACCAATATATAATTCTTATTGATATTTTATTATATAAACTAATTAACCTATACCTATCTCCTCTACTATCAAATTGGAAATGAAACTGTAAATCTTGTGTATATAAAACTGTCAACTCGTGAACTGGTGTAATTCATTTTCCATTAATACCCCTATTGAGTGGATATTATGATGAATTAAATTTTTATATATGTATTTTATGATATATTTATTCTAACTGAATAATAATATCACATTTAACAAATTACCTACAAACTTGTTAAAAATTGATAATGGTGAATGTGTGTACGTGTGGAGTACAGCCTCCATAAAGTGATGTGATATATTTTTCATTTTATTTTTAAAAGGATGGTAATAAAGTAAAATTTAATGAATATATATGATATAAAAATTATTATTCAAATGTGAATAAATATTTAAATTTATTTTACTCTATCTGTCGAAAAAATTAAAACAATCTTAATTCTTACATACGACCCACTGTCTCCATGAATAGTGTAATTAATTTTACCATATCAAAATTTTCTGAATGGTTATAAATATGTATATATTTAATATATATAAAATTATATCAAGATTAAAATTCTTTAAATTATGTAATCATAATAAATTTACAATGACAAAAACTATTGAACGAGAAAATGCAAGAAAAGTAAAGTGGTTATAACCTAAAATAGTTATTTCTATAAAGAATTATTAATGAAAAGGTGGTAAAAGGATATAATTAAATAATTTATGGTATGATTTAGATGCACATAAATTTGGAATATCTTTCTAATAAATATATATTTATTATATATTATGTTTTAATGTGTATGAAGAATATTGAGACTTGAGGTAAGGGAAATCAATTTCAAATTGTCTTCTTTTGAATATAAGTTACATTAAGAAATTATATTGTTTTATGTGGTGTATATAAAAACCATTATAAATTTTATTTAATTTATTAATTTATGTTAATGATATTTAATGTGTCATTTGATTTTATTATTTCATGGGGATTATGTTTTAAGAGTTACCAGTGTGTTAAGTGGTTTTATCTCAAATTACCTTCTTTAGGACAAAATTTATGTCATGCACCTGTCTTCTATTATGATGTTTATATGAAACAACCTTCTACATGTTATACATTTAATTTATTTAATTTAATTATATTTAATGTTTCATTTTATGTTATTATTTCATGGGGATTGTGATTTAAATGTTACCTAAGTGGTAAGGGATTTTCGTCTCACTTCTATTTCTATGAGGAAAATTCCATATTCACCACATGTTTCATTTATGTGGTGTATATACTAATCATGAATATATTTTGAGATTATAATTATGAATATTATTTGTATTTAAATATTCATAAAATTTTCATTTTTTCATAGGGCTTACGATTGAAAACACACCAATGTGGATATGGTTTTATGTTACAATCTCATTGTTTATCCAGATTATTTATGATTATGCTACCAATGATGTCATTTTATTCTACACCACTAAATAAATTCATGAATTTTATTATAATTTGGTTATTCATAGAGAAAAAAATTTTCCATTCATTTTCTTCTCTTTATGTACTCATGAATTTAAATGAATATTTTTAGTAAAACCTGCCCGTATTTACCTCTTTAGCTGAAAATCCTTCCCCTCTAATTACAATATTTTAATCTTCTAATTTTTTTTAGTATTATCTATTTTTTTTAAAATAATGGTTACCATTCATTTACTATTTATAAAATTGTTTAAAAGGAATATTCTTATCATAGTTCCAATTATGTACTTTTAAATTTTTACCCAAAATGTGAAAGGAAATTTAGTTTTAACTTGTGCAAAATGAATGGTATTTTTTGTAGTCAGGACTACACAATGATTTAAATTTTAATTAAAAATGTTTCAAAGTTTATTTTAAAATAATTTTTTTTAATAATTTGTAAATTTTAATATTTTAAAAAGTTATTTTCAAAGTGGATAGTGTATTTCCCTCATGAATATTTTTAATAATATTTATATGGTATTTCAATTCATCAATGATAATAGCACATGATTATTTATATGATATACCAGGGATATAATACAACAATACCATGCGTATTATTTAACTTGATGGTTTATCATTAGGATGAGAAGATGTTAATGGAACTCATTTATTTTTCATGGGTTATGCTTATGGAACCCATTTCTTTTCAACAGGATATGCTATGATGAAATTTTTATGAAACCCATTTTATATCTACTGATTATGCAATGATGAATGTTTTATGATCTTATGGAATACATATATATTATTTTTATTAGGTGATGGGTTTTCCCAATATTATATATCCCACTAATGTATTGGGTAAGTAGCGATAACTCATGAGTTAATTCTGTTGTGTGTGAACCTGATTACATTTTCACATTGTTATGTGTGGACCAAGTTTTATGTCAATAATGTTATGTGTAGACCTATTTTCATGTGAATAAGTTTATGTAAGCACCTAATTTCTTGTATATAACGTTATATGTGGAAAATTTTCTTCTCCAAAAGTTTATGTAGGGACCTCATTTCATTTCATAATATTATATGCAGGCCTGGATTTCATTTCCATAAGTTTATGTGTGGGCATTATTTCTTGTCTATAATATAATATTAGGTTCCTTCCAGACTTCTATGTCTATTTAAGTGATTAAAAAGTAAATCATTATGGATTTTTCCATATTTTTTAGATTTATGAAATATATTAGATAAACTGTAATTTTATTTTAAGAAAAAAGAAAGAGTTAATTCACCAAAACATGCATGTTTTCATTAGGGTTTTATGGTGATTACGGTTAATAACTTGTTTTTGTAGAATATGTAATCAATATATTCACATGTTTGGAATGTGAAAATATAAAATACTTTATATTTTCTAGGGATAAATTTTTGATTAAATTATTTAGTCTTTAATATGGTCAATGATATTTCAGAAGATTAATATGGTCAACTACTTGTGGAATGAATTATATTGAACTTTGGAAGTTACTATTGGAGGTTAAAGTAAGATTTATCATATTAGCTAACCTATTCTAATAATTTTGGTTTAAATAAATATTTAAAGGCTAAATTAATGACTTAGAGGTATTATTATTTGTTAAATGTTCTTTAGGTATGAAAAATTCATCATGAATACCTATTTCCAAGAGTAAGAGACCAAGTGAAAATATATCAAAGCATAACCAAAGTATGAGATTATGCTTTTTTCATGGAAAGAAATAAAGTAAATTTATTTTATTGGGTACACTATCTAAAATGTTAAATAATTCTGTAACTCTAGAAAAATTATTTTGGAATAAAATCATTAACTTTTTATTTTTTTATCAATAAATAAATGGCCTTTTAACTCATCACAAACTTATGTTTTTGTGATGGTTAATGTTCTCGTGGTCATGGTTTCTATGCTAATCCATCAGTCCTTAATAGTGATATTTCACTTCCATATCTATATATTTACTTCCCATTGATTTTATACTATTTGGAATCCTATTTTGGGTGACCTTCGCATTTCCCTTTCACTGTTTTAAAGAGGAATTTTTATTAACCCTTTTAACGATGTGGGATTTCTACAAAGGAACATTCAAATGTCAAAAATTAATTTTTGAAGTGCAATTTACAATTTTAGGGATGATATTTATTGAACTTGGGGAGAATTTTACATATATAGATTTTAGAATATATAATATTCCACTAATAGGTTGTGGTGCATGCAACACTGAGCTTAAATGAACTGTGATATTCTATTAAAAATTATTATTTTAATAGGACTCTTAAAAAACTAACCATTAATTTGGAGGGTATGAATTGGAATTCCAAATTTATAAAATACATATATATGTATTATTAAATATAAATGTATTGGTTCATATTTAGAAAATAGTAACATAATGTTTATTAAAGAAATATGTTTTATTCAAAAATGGGTTTTCTTGAACATTATGGTAAATATTATAAATAATATCTATAAATTTTATAAAATTTAACTAAAAAATTTAACTTCATTATTGAAATCAGAATATCAAAATTAACTTATGTGGAAATTTGGATATTTTTATGAAAAGATTTCTTTTTCATAGAATATTGAAAATACTAATTTTTATTGAAAACTATATTTTGCATTCATGGTATTTACAAGGAAAAATTTTATTTTTGATTATTTTTTAATTTTAATGAGTTCATTAATATTTTAAATAATCCAATTACGGTCTTTTAAATAAATTATATACATTATTTTTTTATAAAAACGTTATATAAATTAAAATTTGGCTTTTTCTGAAAAATTATTTTTTGTTGGGTTTTACCTGTTTAATTCTAAACTAAATACTAAAGCTTGTGTGTTTTGAATTTGAAAAATTGATTTAATATTTGGGTTAGTGAGTTATAAATTTTTTTAAATGACCCTATCACTTGCCCCAAATTTATATAATATTTTATTTTTTTCCATAATCATTCTCTATTTGGATATATGCCTTTTTTCTATTAGGAAGTGATTATGACCTTTATATTGTTTTATTTAAGAAAATTAAAAGATTTCACATTCATTTTTTTAATAACTATAAAATTTTTAATGATGGTTTTTCCAGAAAATATATTCAACTATAAATATTATTTTGAAATAAAAAATATTTAAATTTATCAGGATAATTTATTTTTAATTTTTAGTAAAGAAATATTTTCTTTAAATGCTAACATAACACTAATGTGGTAATTATTAAATTATTGGAAAAATAAAATAATTGATATAAAAAATATTAAAATAAATATAATTATAGATAAAAAATATAATATATATATTTTATAGAGTACCTTAAAATTTAGGGATATAATAAAATATTTTTATCAAATTCTATGTGTTATTGTGTAATTTTTATGGTCAGGGTAATGAATAGTCCCAATAATTGGCATTATAAATATTTTTTAATAAATAATATATAATTAAATAATTAGAAAATAAAAAAATAAATTTGTAAAAATTAATGTAAAATGGTTAATTAAATATTTAATATTCCATTTATGATTCTTTTTTATTTTTATGACAACATTATTGACCATTATATAGTAGAAAAATTTAATAGTACTATAATTGTCAAAAGAGTTAAGGGGAGGTTAAAACAAAACGATAAGGGTATAACCATGAACTAAATTTGTCCAAAAATTATTAGATAAATATTATTCTAAAATTATCACAAAAGGATCAGATATTAATAGTTTAATGGACAAATGATTATAAAAATACCTTATATATTATTAAAATTAATGATACTTATAAAATGTCATTCTCTTTGTTATTAATATGTAGAGACCCAAAGCTTGACGTACATGGACATTACATTACTTTTTCTGAATACTTAGTACATAACAAAAATAGACACACAAGGTCCGTAATAGTTTAGTGTCTTTGGAAACTCGGAATATAATCTTCTAATCGTGGTGAAATTTCTTCAACATCTCCCATAAAGATCTTCCCCTTTTTTTTACATAAAAACTTTCTTTATATCTTAGGGAAAAGAAAAAATAAAAGGGGTGAGCTCAAATTCCCAGTAAGGGTAATCATAGAGAACATAAAACAATCCATAAACATTTGAATGCAAAAACTTGAACATAAAATCTAAACATCCAAATCTTGAGAAAAGACATGAATCTTGGAAGTACGTAATGCATATATCATAAGGGAACATCAATCATGATAAAATAGCATGGGAATAAAACATGTAATTGCAGAAACCATTAAGCACATGTTATGATTTCCATAGTATCCAAGGCATTGCTACCAAGACCATCTTAGTGGACAAAGTCCCTTTCTGAATCGAGTTCACTCCTCGTTTCAGTCCTATAACACTGAACCAGATTAAATTACTGTTCCATCCATGTCTATCTCATGAGATATAAATCTTTACCCAATGTAAATCATAGAGACATTATTCTTGAAACATACACATATAAAATATTGTCATCTTATATGGAAAAATGGTTTTGATAGAACACTTGAAATGAATTCTTGAGAAAAATTTCCTTTCTTCTTGAAAATCATTTTCGTTTCACAAAATGCCATGAAATTTTAAAAGAAAGATATTTTTTTGAAAATATTCATGAAATATTTTGGAGGAAACTTCATGAAAATATTTCTTTATAAGACCATAAAAAAATTTTCATGCCGTATAAGTTAAAAAAACATTCTTCTCATACTTTTGCCGGAAAAGTCAAAAAGTACCTCGTAAAAGAAAGATTTTATACATATCATGTAGTAAAAGTAAAAAATGGGTAAAAAGGACATTAAAAATACATAAAAACACTTTTATAAAACATGGACAAGGATGATAACAATAACCCCAGTAAATACTTACGAATAAGAAATCTCGGATAAAAATGAGATTTGCAAAATTATCCCTTACCTTAGGTCTGATATGCTTCGTACGTTTCCGAACCTCCTGTATAATTATTTAAATAATGTCATTGAATTATTAAAGAATAATATTCATTGTTATGATATCATATATGGTTCACTTATGACTTTATATTACCTTTTCTTTTGTAAGTTCCATGTTAAAGCGGCGTTTTGGGTTAAATCATTTTATTTATCGTACGTGTTTGGACTTGTTGTTCTTGATATTATTACTTATATACTGATTTACTTAATTCCAGAATATAAAACATGATTCATATATATATATATATGATAGATCAATTAAATGGAATGAAATACACCGTTCATGGAGACGGTAGGCGGTACGTACGCATGAACGCTGTTTTTGTTTCCTTATTGAATTGAGTGAAATTAAGTAGATGACATACATATATATACACATAAATACAGTATCATTATTATTTCATATATTTCATGATTACTTATTATATATACTTTATAATCATTCATGAATGGTTAACATGGAGAATGAATCTCATCGCGCCGTGGAGACGGTAGTCCGTACGTACGCACGAGCGATGATATCATTCCCATGATCGAGGAATTACATTGAAGAGTATGTATAATATTTCAGAATCAATATATCTTTGAAATAATCAAATATAGTTATTTATTTACACCATTATACCCATCCAAGTAAGGTTGTGGTCGAAAACAGATTACACCACGGCGTGGAGATGGTATTCTGTACGTACGCACGCGCCGTGATTTCATTTTCCATAGGATGGATAGATGGTGAAATAGGTTTGTTTCATACTTATAATAACATATCAATATATGAGTTATACTGATGTTATTTCTTCATAATGAAACAAGTAAAGAAGAATAAGTACAAGAAGAAATAAAGTTGAAAGAATCGGTAACAGATATTACCTCTTCTTTCGACACGCCTTTTTGAAACCTCCTCTTAGGGCACTAAGATTGATCTTTGAAGAAGACCAGAACCTCTAAAATGTTTCTAGGGAAGTGGAGAAGAGAAATTGGCAGTGGTTGGCCGATTTTGAAGGCTCAAAGTGGTGTGAGGAAGAGAGGGAGGAGGTTCCCTTTTATAAGGGAGGAAAGGGGCACCTTTGGAATAACTAAAAATATTATTTTATTATAAAGTCATATTCGGTTATTAATAGCTTAAAATTGATTTATTTCGAAGCTAAGGTGGGGATGGGTCAAAATACTCTCATAAAATAGAATTTATAAAATTTTAGGTTTCTATTTTAACCTTATCATTTAGATTTTACTTTAAGTTAAATAATTTTTCTTTTACCGTGTCTTCTTGTTTTCTTACACTATAAGGTTAATAAACGTACTATAAAAAGACAAAAGAACCCCAGGTTGTTTATTATTAATATATATAACCTAAGATAAGTTATTTGGCCGTTCCTTAGATTTTTAAGAATAAAATAAAAATTAATAATATAATATTTGTTTTAAAAACTATTTTATGTCAATTTTGACAATATTTGGTAATTGATTTTTGTGAAAATCATAACAGAATTATTAGTTAGAAAACATTAAACTAAATCAATAATAACATGTCATATTAACCTAGAAAATTGTTGGAATTCATAAAAAGTCTCAAATTACATTTATTTGTGTATTTATAACATCAATTATGTCAATATTTCTTTAATAAGATAATTACTGCATCATCATTGTGTCAAAAATAAATTAAATTATTTAATATCTAAAAATTATAAATAAAACTCCATTATGTAGGAAATATTTTTAGATTTATAATGAATATTTATAGTATAATTTATCTTATGTATAACCCTATATTAAAAATTATTTAGTTATTAAACATTGATTTTAACTATTTTAACCCTTCTTTAAATAAATTAATAATAAATGTCATAATCTAATCCAAGTGGGCCAAAATGGTCATATTTTATTCCTAAGGTTGTTTTTGGTCGAATTACACTTATCCAATAGAATTAATACTTGTGTTAGGGTAATAATAATATCCTTTTTACCCTTAATTACCCTATTTACTTTTAACCGTGGTAAAAAAAGTAAAAAGTTACTATTCACCAAAAATTATTTTCATCTCATTGAACCACATTTTAGTCCTTGATATTAACTGTGTCTCTCAGATTTTCTAAATTCCACTCACAGAAGTTGTAAAATTATGTTTTATTTAAATTTGCAAATTCTCCTTGGAGGTGGGTAAAAGACGGTGAAAAGTTCAATAAAATTTTTATATATCTAAAATTATTATAAAATTACTCCAATGACTTAAATTGAACTTATATAGGTACTATGTATCTATTTTGGCCTAAAATAAATTAAAATAAATAATTATTTAAATAAAAAGTCGAGTTTCGAATAGTAACCCAGTGTTTTCACTATTCATCAAAAATTGAAAGTTTTCAGAAAAATACCAAAAATTTACCCTAGGTTAATGTCGGTATTATGAATCCGAAAATAAAGTCCATTTTGAAAGATAAAAATTATAACATTTCAAAAAGTGGGTATTACTATTCATAATGGCTGTTTTATATAACATATCATTGTTTAGCGAAACTCGATATTGCGTACAACACACGCTATCGTGGAAGGTCGTGATTGTGTGTAATGCAAGCCAAGTCAGGGATGCGTGTTATGCAAGATCCTTTTGGTGTAGTGTACAACACAAGACATTAATGAAATTAAAAAGAATATTTTTCATAAAATCTCGAGGTGTTACATTCTAACCCCGTTAAAATGAATTTTGCCCTCGAAATTCGTCGGTGTTATAAATGGTATACTACTCGAAAGTTTCTTTAATAGAAACCCACATCGTAAAAAGGAATACCAATACTTGGCTTTAAAAACTAAAGTATGAAACATAACGGTTACCCAAATTAACTAATCACTAGGTTTCCACATAGGAGAACATAGGTGAAAATATGGATATGGAAGAGAAATCTAACCGTCATGTTCTGATGGAGAGTGGTAGAGAACATGGCTATGAAAAAGCCAAAAATCACAAAGCCATATATTTTTGATCATCTAGGGTACCATCTGATTCATCGGATATAAGGTCACTAGGAAAAAAATTTTGGTTTTCAAGATCATTTCCCTAAAGTTAAAGAATTTGAATTAGAATAAATACTAACTTTATTTTGGTATAATCTCACCTTTGTTCATTCCATGAACAATTTCCTCTTCATATCTTTAAGAAATGAAGTTGAATTTCTCTTTCACAAAATTTTAGCAGATCATGTGATAGAATGATAGGTCATTCCATCTGTCTCAAACATAAGTTAGAAAAAGTTATATACATAATTCCATCTATGGTGAGATTAATCATATATGGTTCCAAAATGGAATTATACTTCATCTATCATCCTGTATAACAAAAAAAAATAGTTTCTACTAACCAGGGACTTCCTATAGGCTGGTGGTAGGAAATAAAGGCTTGTCGCACTTCGGTTGTGGGTTCGATTCTCACAGCCTTGTCCGACGTGACGGATTGTCGCTCATTCTGCAGGTGGTTCTTTTTTTTCTTCTAAAAATACAATACTAACTTATGTCCAACATAATCCATTCCAATCTTTAGGCTTATCCATAATATTGAAGTCCATTATCATATTATAGTGAAAATGATTACCAGAGATTTCATATAACAAGCATCTTAATACCATTGTTGATCCCCATATATCATAAGATATGTCTTGCTGGTCACATTCCAAACATTCAAATGCCTTAATCATGTATTCTATTAAAAAATGGATACCCATTGAATCTTAGTGAAAACATGAGTGATGTAAAAAAGTTAACTCTTTCCACATACCAAAACCCCAAAATTCTATATAGTCAAACCATGATATAACTATTTTCTTACATCAGTCATGAGCTCATGAATACTGTCAAACATTTCATTCTCTCCTTATCCCTTCATTATGCGCATATCATCTTCTTTCCAAAAATATCTCAATCACATTCCATGGTTACCGGTACCATAAAATTATTGAAAACCACAATAGACCAATACAAAAATATTCCAATATTCCACGATACTATATACAACATTATTTTGGAATCCCATTACATAAACACTTAATCAATCCACCACATTGTTTTCATATTCAACATCGCCAATAGTGATTGCATGTGACTTCCCTTTTTCCTTTTCCTTAAGTAGTTTCTCATGTCGATCATCACTAACCCTTGGATTAGGGAATTTATTAGCATAATGCCCAATTTTCTTGCACTTGAAGCATTGAAGTGTTGGTGGTGTGTTCTCTGCAGTCTTTTCATTATTCACATCATTTGCAACCCTTTTTATATTACTTCGACACTCAGCTGCTCGATGACCTTCTTTTCCACACTTAAAACATTTTCTATTCTCTTTAAGACAATCTCCACCATGCTTCTTTCCACACTTTGAGCATAAGGAAACATTCATCTTCTTTTCACCATTATTCTAAGATTTCTCCTTGAACTCCATCTTTTGTTTCTTGTCAAAACCATGAGATGGATAAGTAACACCAACTTCCATTTCTGCCTTGATAGCACAACACACAACTTCATCATAGCTACTGAAGTCTCCTATAGCTAATTACCTTCGAAGATTTGGTTTTAAGCCACTGAAGAATCGATCAACTTTACTTTCAGGTAGGATGATAAAGCCAGATGCATACCTTGCAAGCCTTGTAAAATTCACTTCATATATACCAACGATTTCATCATCCTTTTTCTTTAGTTCAAGAAACTCCTTCTCCATATTTGTTCAAAGAATACAAGGGAAGTACTTATTGAAAAATAAGTTCTTGAACTCGTCCTATTCTATGGACTCAATTTTATCTCTTGGCCACGTATTCTTGATAAGATTCCACCATTGATCAGCTTCACCTTCCAAACGATATACTGCTAAGATGACTTTATCATGTTCAGAACATTGAAGAACTGAAAATAACTTTTCAGTGGTACAGATCCATTGTTCAGCAACAAGTGGATCAGAAGACCCACGGAAAGAAGGTGGACGTTGCCTCATGATAGACTCAATAGAATATTGTTCCCTTCTCTACTCATTTGGAAGTCCAGAATGATTCATAGCTTGTGTAAGTATAGAAATAAGATATTTCAGTCCATCTCCCATAACATTTTTTTGTTCAGGAGGACAATCATTTCATTTTCCATTACATTGATCAACACGGTTCCTTCGGGTTCCATCCATCGTCTAAAACCCAAAAAGAATAGTGTGAGAGGCAAAAATAATTCTAGGGAAAACAACATAATAAAGGAGGAGTACCATCAATATCTAACATATTAGATTTAATTCTAAGATCGTTACTGTAATTCTAGGACGATAACCAGTACGTATACTTATCCTTAGGGACATCCCTAGACATACCTTAGAAATATGTCTAGGGATCTCACTAAAGTTCTCGCATCCTAGTTTCCAAAGGTTGACTAAACCTTTCCGCTGATACCAACTGTAGAGACCCAAAGCTTGACGTACATGGATATTACATTACTTTTTCAGAATACTTAGTACATAACAAAAAAAGACACACGAGGACCGTAATAGTTTAATGTCTTTGGAAACTCGGAATATAATACTCTAATCGTGGTGAATGATCTTTAACATCTCCCATAAAGATCTTCCCCTTTTTTTCTTATCTAAAACCTTTATTTATATCCTGGGGAAAATAAAACATAAAAGGGGAGAGCTCAAATTCCCAGTAAGGGTAAACAAAGAGAACATAAAACAATCCATAAACATTTGAATGCAAAAACATGAACATAAAATCTAAACATCTAAATATTGAGCAAAGACATTAATCTTGGAAGTATGTAAGGCATATATCATAAGGGAACATCAATCATGATAAAATTGTATGGGAATAAAACATGTAACTGTGGAAACCATTAATCACATGTTATGATTACCATAGTATCCAAGGCATTGCTGCCAAGACCATCTTAGTGGACAAAGTCCCTTTCTAAATTGATTTCACTCCTCATTTCAGTCCTATAACACTGAACCGAATTAACTTACCGTTCTATCCATGTCTATCTCATGAGATATAAATCTTTACCCAATGCATTGGATGGAGATATAGGTCCCACCCATCTCATAATGAAATCATTCTTACTTGTGCAACAAAATAAACTTATAACATTCATCATAACCCAAAGAATAAAATGGGTTTCCTAAACAACATCCCATCATCTCATAATCCATATAAAACAAATGGATATTTCATCATAAGAAAAGTGAAACCATGTAAATCAAAGAGAAATTATACTTGAAACATACACATATTAAATAATGTCATCTTATATAGAAAAATGGTTCTGATAAAACACTTGAAATGAATTCTTGATGAAAATATCCTTTATTCTTGAAAATCATTTTCTTTTCACAAAATGCCATACAATTTTAAAAGAAAGATATTTTGTTGAAAATAGTCATGAAATTTTTTGGAGGAAGATTCATGAAAATAAGTCATTATAAAACCGTAAAAAATCATTTCATGCCGTATAAGTGAAAAAAACATTCTTCTCGTACTTTTTCCGGAAAAGTCAAAAAGTACCTCGTAAAAGAAATATTTCATACATACCATGTAGTAAAAGTCAAAAATATGTAAAAGGACATTAAACAAACATGAAAACACTTTTATAAAACATGGACATGAATGATAACAATAACCCCTATAAATACTTATGAATAAGCAATCTCGGATAAAAATGGGATTTGCAAAATTATCCCTTACCTTAGGTCCGATATGCTTCGTACGTTTCCAAACCACCTGTATAATTATTTAAATAATGTCACTGAATTATTATAGAATAATATTCATTGTAATTATATCATATACGGTTCACTTATGACTTTATATTACCCGTTCTTTTGTAAGTTCCATGTTAAAACAACGTTTTAGGTTAAATCGTTTTATTTATCGTATATGATTGGACTTGTTGTTCTTGATATTATTACTTATATCCAGATTTACTTAATTACATAATGTAAAACAAGATTCATATATATATATGATACATCGATTAAATGGAATAAAACACATCGTTCATGGAGACGGTAGGCCGTACGTACGCATGAACTTTGTTTTCATTTCTTTATTGAATTGAATGAAATTAAGTAGATGACATACATATATATACACATAAATCCTATGTAATTATTATGTCATATATTTCATTATTACTTATTATATATAATTTATAATCATTCATGAATGGTTAACATGGAGAATTAATCTCATCGTGTCGTGGAGACGGTAGTCCGTACGTACGCACGAGCGATGATATCATTCCCATGATCGTGGAATTGCATTGAAGTGTATGTATAATATTTCAGAATCAATATCACTTTGTAATAATCGTATATAGTTATTTATTTACATCATTATACCCATCCAAGTAAGGTGGTGGTTGAAAACAGATTACACCACGGCGTGGAGACGGTATTCCGTACGTACGCACGCGTGGTGATTTTGTTTTCCGTAGGATGGATAGATGGTGAAATAGGAATGTTTCATACTTATAATAACATTTCAGTATATGAGTGATACTGATGTTATTACTTCATAATGAAACAACTAAAGAAGAAGAAGTAGAAGAATAAATAAAGTTGAAAGAATCGGTAACGGATATTACCTCTTCTTTCGACATGCCTTTTTGAAACCTCCTCTTAGGGCACTAAGATTGGTCTTTGAAGAAGATCATAACCTCTAAAATGTTTCTAGGGAAGTGGAGAAGAGAAATTGGCAGGTTTTGGCCGAGCGTGAAGGCTCAAAGTGGTGTGAGTAAGAGAGGGAGGAGGTGCCCTTTTATAAGGGAGGAGAGGGGCACCTTTGGAATAACAAAAAATATTATTTTATTATAAAGTCATATTCAGTTTTTAGTAGCTCAAAATTGAGTTATTTAGAATCTAAGGTGGGGATGGGTCTAAATCCTATCATCCAATATAGTTTATAAAAGTTTAGGTTTCTATTTTAACCTTATCATTTAGATTTTACTTTAAGTTAAATAATTTGTCTTTTACCGTGTCTTCTTGGTTTCTTACACTATAAGGTTAATAAACATACTATAACAAGACAAACGAACCCCGAGTTGTTTATTATTAATATATATAACCTTATCTATGTCATTTGGACGAACATTATATTTTTTAAATAAAATAACAATTAATAATGTAATATTTGTTTTAAAAACTATTTTATGTAAATTTTGACACTATTTGGTAATTGATTTTTGTGAAAATCATAACAGAATTATTAGTTCAAAAAAAGTTAACTAAATCAATAATAACATGTTATATTAACCTATAAAATTATTAGAATTCATAAAAAGTCTCAAATTATATTTATTTGGTTATTTATAACATCAATTATGTCAATATTTCATTAATAAGATAATTATTGCACCATCATTGTGTCATAAATAAATTACATTATTTAATGTATAAAAATTATAAATAAAACACCATTATGTAGGAAATATTTTTAGCTTTATAATTAATATTTATAGTCGAATTTATCTTATGTATAACCCTATATTAAAAATGACTTAGTTATTAAACTTTGATTTTAACTATTTTATCTGTTCTTTAAATAAATTAATAATAAATGTCCGAATCTAATCCAACTGGGCCTAAATGGTCATATTTTTTTCCTAAGGTTGTTTTTCGTCGAATTACACTTATCCATTAGAATTATGACATGTGTTAGGGTAATAATAATATCATTTTTACCTTTAATTACCCTATTTACTTTTAACTGTGGTAAAAAAAATAAAAAGTTACTATTCACCAAAAATTATTTTCATCTCATTGAACCAAATTTTAGTCCTTGATATTAACCGTGTCTCTCAGACTTTCGAAATTCCACTCACAGAAGCGGTAAAATTATGTTTTATGTGAATTTGCAAATTCTTCTAGGAGATGGGTAAAAGACGGTGAAAAGTTCAATAAAATTTTTATATATCTAAAATTATTATAAAATGACTCTAATGACATAAAATGAACTTATATAGGTATTATGTATCAATTTTGATCTAAAATAAATTAAAATAAATAATTATTTAAAAAACAGCCGGTTTTTGAATAGTAACCCAGTGTTTTCACTATTCATCAAAATTTAAATGTTTTCATAAAAATACCAAAAATTCACCCTAGACTAATTTCGATATTCTGAATCCAAAAATGAAGTCCATTTTGAATAACAAGATTTATAAAATTTTAAAAAGTAGGTATTACTATTCATAACGGCTAGTTTATATAACATATCATTGTTTAGCGAAACTCGGTATTGCGTACAACACACACTATCGTGGAAGGTCGTGATTGCGTGTAATGCAAGCCAAGTCAGGGATGCATGTTGTGCAAGCTCCTTTTGGTGTAGCGTACAGCACCATACATTAATAAAATTAAAAAGAATATTTTTCATAAAATCTCTGGGTGTTACATAATATCTTTTTTGTATCCATGTGGGATAAAAAGGAATATATGAAGGAAAAAATTATTTTTTATATTAATGAAGTTATATTAACTTCATAAATTTATTTTGAATTTTTAGAATTTTATATTTAAATTAAATTCATTAGAAAAGTGGAAACTACATTTATTTAACTAACAAAAAGTAAAATAATTGATTTTTAAAACATTAATTTTTATATAATTTGGATGATTTAATATGTGTACTCTTTTTTAGATATATTAGATATATATTATGGGTTTTAAGTTAGTATATTCTAATTACACCATTTTCTTGATGTATTAAAATTCAAATTAAATGATTAGTATCAAAATTGACATTAATGATAATTTATCAAAATAATAATTTATTAAATTATTTAAAATTAATAAAATTATTATATTAGGCCATGTGAATATACTATTGTTTAAAAAATCATAAATATTTCATTTATGTTTCATTTTTTCATTTATGGTAACATTATTTAATACTTTATAACTAAAATTGATGTTACCATAGATAATGTCAAAAATAATTAACCAAGTGGTAAATCTAACTGATAAGTTTTAAAATAACATCAAAAACTGTCTAAATTATATTGGTTTATATTATTAAATCCTTATAATATCTTATATTATAATAACATTCCAATTTGAGGAATTTTTTATAATAAATGAATTTATTATAATTTAAAATGTTGAGATATTTCAAAAGTACCCCTAATATAAATTATAAAAGTGAAACCATTACATCACTTATTTACAATATTTTTACACATCTATATTGAAAAAAATATACAAACTTTTCTTATAAAAATCCTTATATGAGTTATATATGTTTTCCCATTCCAAAATACCAACCCTCCATCACTTAGGAATATATTCAAATGAAGTTTGTCGAATAAGAGTTAATTGTGTTTTCTGACCAATTCATGTTTATTTCATATTTAAATTCATATTAATGTGTTGTTTCTATTAAAAATAGATAACTAAAATATCATATATGTTATTATATTTAATTATGTTTATTTTACAACCATATTCCACCTTTTATCCATCCTTTGAAAAATGAAAACACTGAATGTGAAAATGTATGGCTTACCATCCCCAAACAGTGGTGTAATTTTATTTCCATTACCAAATTATTTGGATGGTTATAATGATAGAATTAATTCATATAAATGATAATTATTACATTATATTAATTTCTAAAAATTAATATATTATCTCATTTCTTGCCCTATCGTATAATAAGAAATGATATCATCACTCGTGTGTTTGTACGACTTACTATCTCTATGATGCAATGCGATTCATTTTCAATGTTCAAATTTCTAAAATAACATTTAAAAATTTTATCTAATGATTATATATGACATATATAATATTAATATCATTATTAATATGGTTTTTCCATATCTTATACCCAAAAATTGGAACTTAGACGAAAAGACATGTGTGGGGAAATGAAGTTGTTACCACATAAAAATTGGAGTAATAATCAATTATTGTTAACAAATAGATCAGAAAATGAAATAAAGGGGTCTTATATTTTGTTATAAATATGAATTTAGTTCTTTTACAGATAAATAATATGATTTAAACCATTATACATGAGGTTAAAGAATGTTCAACTAAAGTAAACCACAACATTAGGGACATCATCTCAATTTTCTTTCCTTGAGGCATATTTTGATGTTATGAATCCATTTTCTTTAATGATTTTTATATAAAATAACTTTTATGTTTTATATCGTGAATTTATTTTTTACCATTATTTTTAATGTACATTTAAGTAATATTTTTTCATGTGGCATATGATTCGACTGATTACAAATTTTAAGGGATTGTCATCTCATTTTTATTTCTGTGGGGAACATGCTTTATTCACCACTTATTTATTTTTTGTGGTGTATATTACAGACCATTGATATATTATATCATGAATATAGTTGTATTCTTGAAATTTTATGATTAATTTCATGTTACTTATTCCATTCGGCATATGATTCATAAGATACCCAAGTGATGAGAGTTTATTTCATAATCTCATTATTATACAGGATTCATTATGTTTAAGTAACCATTGGTCAATATTTCCCTTCCATGACTATGTTTTATAAATATATTTTCAAAATGGATTTTAATATTCTCAGACAACTATTTGAAATCATTTTTACCCATGCTTTTATTTTTATCAAAATGTTTTGAAATGAATATTTTTTTCATTTCCTAAAAAATGTTCTTAGTGATTTTTATGAAAAAAATCAGATGGAATGTTATATTTTAACTTATATAGAATTATTTTATTTTAAAAAATTAATTATTCTTTGATAATTTAAGTATTTCATTACAAGTTTATTTTTATATAATATTTTTTCAATTTTATTTTTTTTTGTTTCTTTTCAAAAGTTAATTTTCAAAGTGAACAAGTAATTTTCCTCAAAAATATTTTTAATGTTATTTTCATATTATACATTAAATCAATAAATTATTTATGATCAGTGGATATTTTTTTGACTAAAATATACATAATATTTTATCATAGATATAATTATTTCCTAAGCCTTATACTAATTATATATATGGTGTAACATTTTGAAAGTATTTTATTGACTAAGGAATTATTGATAAATCTATATTCTTTATACAATATAAATATTTAATGATTAGCCAAATTTTTAATGAATTAAATTGATTATTTGATATATGTTAAATACTTTGGAGATAAGTATATGGGTGGGGCTCGGTCATAGTTAGCCCCTCGATGCGTTGGTAAGTCTCATAACAAAAGCTAGTTAGCCAAATCAGATGAGTAACTGCCTATATATTTAAACTACCTTGAGGATAGTTCATGGGAGTAACTATATTAAGGATAGAGATTTATAATAACTATATTCAGTATAGATTTTGATAGTTCTGAGGTGAAAATTTTTCATTTCATTATTATAAATTAATTTATTGATATTCCATGTGCTTATTCATTAGTAAAAATATTCATGCTTAAGATTCAAGATCATGTTATTATTTATATTCAATTTTTTTATCATCATTTATTACATCTATATTATGATCATTTTATTGATTAAATTGAATCTGTTTCATATATTTACCTTACCATGTTTATTATGCCTTATATATTCATAGATTATATTGTATGTTTACCTGTACTGAGAATCTAATATCAAACCTTTTTTTGTTTTATTTTCCCCAAGATACAAGGAAATGATTTATGATTGATATAAAAGGATACAATAAGGGGGAAATGTTATTTTCGAAGAATTTTTGTTTTTTTTTTGGTATTTTATGTTTTAAAATTTAATATGAATTTCATGTATGTATCTGGTTTACCAAGACTACTAAAATATTTGGTCCTTCATGATGTGATTCCTTGTATCATATACAAACATGATAAAGTAACCACTAGATCTAGGCAATAAGGGTTAGTGTTTTTATAGAATACCCACCCCAAGATTCAACTAAAAAAATTTCTTGGACATTATTATATACAAATTATAAATGATAGGTGGCTATTTCACGCTACCTACCACAAAATTGTTTGATCATTTTTTCTGATAAACATTATAGAAATATATCAAGTGGATTTATTTTAAAATAATATAAATATCCAGGTCTATAAAGATAGGTTAATGAATTCATGTTTAAATGACCAATGTGATGGTTCCAAAGATGAGTGTAATATCAATCATACTATAATGACCCCAACCCAAGTAGCTCAGAGTTAGTATCATACTTTATTACATTGGAATAAGATATATGTAATCACATCCCATAGTACCAAATGTTTTATTAGTCCTGGTAAACTATCTACATACTTGAAATTCACATTCAAATTTAAAACATAAAATACAAAACGAATTTCATTGATTCTCCCATCATCCCCCTTTGTGTAACCCTACATATCGATCATAATATACTTCATGGAATCTAGGTAATAATAAAACATATGTAAGATAAGAGATAAAATGCTTAGTAAGGGTATGTATAAAGTGGTAGTTATCATAAATAATAATTATTACAAGGAATGTAACGGAAACACATTACATTTAATTAACAACTTAATCATAATATAGCCAGAACAAAAGATGACCAAATAATAACATATAAACAATCCCATGAGCTAGATGACTTGTTAATGGAAATTATAGTAACTAAATAATAATACGTAAATAAATAAATAATCTCAAAATTTAGGAATTCATACTTTTGGACATTAGAAACATACTGTTGGAGGCCTCGGCCAAGACAACTAAAATAAAATGGGTAAGGCCTCTACCAAATCCCAATTTGGATTATCTCATGATACATATCGATGCATCAAGGGGCTATAGTAGGGCCCTAAAATAACATACTATGTAAAATTAATTTCTCATGTGAATGGGGTGAATCATAGTCAACATATAGATATGAAATCTAAATAACATTCCCCAATCAGTAAACATAATCACAAACCATTCAGAGTAATATGGTGAAAGGTATTAAAATAGTACATCCACAGCCAAACTGATCATAAACCAATTTATAAAATTTGGTAGATTATTTCATTATATATCAACCATAATAAAGCATAAAATTATAAAAAATATTTTGACATGGATGAAAATGCACAAATAAATTATTGAAAATTCTTTAGATAAATACCCCTTTTTTACATTGAGACTATTTATTTAAAAGGCCATACAATTTTAAAAGAATAAAATCTCATTAAAAATTTCATTTTAAGATTGTAAAATAAGATTTAAGACATTATGAATTCATTAAGGTGGATAAATATTCTCATTTCATATATATTAAAAACATTCAATCCATATTTTTGTCAAAAAATTCATAAAGTACATCATTTGGAGAATGAAAGAAAGAAACCATTCAAACCATTTTATAAAAATTAGAACATGGTTAAAAAGGATTTAAACTTATTAAGTATAATAGTACAAACATTTTTTGAATTTTTTATGAAACATGGATAATTAAGTAAAATGTTCCATATTTGAGACTTAATCATAAACAATCAAGAAAAATAATGTGATTGTGAAATAACTTTTACCTTGGGTCTGATTTCATCCATACATGTCTGAAAATCTATTAAAGTGGTTTTAAATATATTATTAACTTATACTAGAATAAAATTAATATTTACGATATCATATATGATCTTATTTTTTTATCACACATTTGTTGAATATATTTCGTTATTATCCTTGTTTCTGGTGTCAACTCCATCATTTTATTATGTATGTTATGTTAGGAATGTGTTGCTTTTTTTAATAACATATCCAAAATTATTTTAATTTTATAAATATAATATTTAATATTTAAATTCACTTTTTCAGACATTATTTAATGTTGGATAGGTAAAATTAATCACATTATGTCGTGGAAATGGTAGGTCATATGTAAACATGAGCGATAGTAACACTACCATAATAAGTGAAATTGTAAGAAAGTGTATGGTATTTTTTTCAGAATTAATATCAAGTCATATTTATTATATATATCCATTATTTCCATCATTATACCCATCTAATTAAATTTTTTATTAAAAACATATTACACCACAACAATGAGATGGTATGTCGTGCGTATACAAACTCGGTGCATGAATATTTCATAGGATAGATAAAAAGAGGAATACAATTATCCAATAATAATAATAACATCTCAGAATATATATTATGCTATATTTATTACATTATAATTGAAAAAATACATGAAGAGGAAGTTGAATAATAAATTCAGATATATGTGTTGGTAAAAATAGATACCTCTCCTTCGATGGACTTCCTTTAGACATCTTACTCTCGGATATATGGATGGTATTTTTAGGAGTCCAATATCTCCATATCCTGGATAAGTATGTTAGGATGATAAATTGGAAGGGTTTTTTGATCTAGAAGGCTCAATGTGGTGTGGAAGAAGTGAGGTATGAGGTTCCCTTTTATAATTGAGGTCAGGGTAACTTTTGGATACACTCAAAATAATAAATAAATATAAATTATTTTTCATTTCCAAATTCATATAAAGTGATTTATTTGGAATTTAAGATTATTAAGGGTATAAAAAATCGCATATAACAATTCTTATACATGTTTAGGTCATATTCGTACCCTTATCTTTTGGTTTTAACACGTATTTAAACCCTTTAGCTCTTACCATGACAACATCTTTTTTTACTCTTTTAAAGATAATATAGTTTCAACAAAATAAAAGAAGTACCATAAATGAGTCATGGATGAAATTTTTAAACTTATTCAAATTATATGGAAACATTTTTCATTTTTATGAATTTTATATCATTTAATAAAATAATATATCTTTTAAAATATCATTAATGACAATTTCCTCACTATTCATTACATAAAATTTTAAAAAATATCAATAGATATGAAAAAATAAAAAAAATCAATACATCATTAATATTTATAGTTAATCTATAAAATTAATTTATGATATTAATTATATCAAATTACCATAATTTAAATATTTTTAATATCATTTATTTGATATTTCTTTTAATAAAATAATAAGAGATTCAATATTATGTAAGACTTTAAGGTAATTATTTAATTCCAAAAAAATTAAAATCTATTACAATGATAATTATGAAAATTGTATATTTAAAAATAATATTTATAATAGAATATATTTTATGAAAAACACATACAAAGTAAAAGTATAAGGCCCCGGACTTAAACCTTACTTAATCTTGAGTTATTACAAGATTACACATTGAGGATCTTTTCAGGTTTAGAGTTTTAGAGAATTAGATCATGAAACTTTCATTACATTCCACATTTAAACAAAGTGGTTACATAAAATAAAGTATTCATTATTCCCATCAACGGGAACATATTTAAAATATAACACGGATTCTTTCTTGACACATCCTTGACACTATCATCACATCATGTACCTTTCCCTTGACCTGTGAAAAACATTTCAAAAACTTGGGATGAGCATAAAAAGCTCAGTAAGAGTTATAAAAATATTGAAAGGAAACATGAGTTCATATATACATTAGAATGAAATCACACTTTACCCATAAGACATAGGCATATCAAATCATGAATAAATCATAGAAAACATAAGACATAAAGGTAACTTGAGGCATTCATAACATTCTTACGTAGGGAGTAACCCTATTGGTTACGGTTGGAATACCCATCACAGTATATTCCCTAAATCTCTTCGGAGAAACCTTAACGTTTCACTCCTTCGCGTTACCCAATGCATTGGAGAGCTATATCGGGCTCACCCGCCCTTAGTTTATCACGGAACCACCCATTTTCATAACAATGCCCAAGAACCATAACATAAATGTATCACATAAAACATGCATAACATTTCCACATTTCAATCACAATATAACATTTTAGTATATTGAAATAATGAATCCATTCAAAAAGAAACCATTTCCAAAACCATTTAAAACATTTAATAAAGAGATTTTTGAATCAAAGTGTCCCATACCACCTTGAAGCTTAAAATTTTAAACCATTAATATCCATATAAATAAATACTTAAAACCATTTTGAAAACATGGATATTAATAAGAACAAATAATTAAAACATTTAAAACGATATTTTGGTTAAAGGGGTTTTACCAAAATTAGAGACACTTGAATACAATAATTGAGGAATAACATTTAGTCAGAACTTTATAATATCATGAGAATAAATGGATTCATGATATAATACTCCAAAGGACAGTATATACACCATATAAGAGTGAATTGGTGCATAACAACAATGAACCCTCAATAGAAATGTCAAATGTGATGAAATCCCTTATAAAGAAGGTATCCTTAAATTAAGGACAAATCAATCTCAAAAATATGTGTGACAAATATAAATACACCCAATATAAGTGGATATTAAGTGTAAAACAAGAAAAGGTCATTCACACATATTCAATGGATGACATATTCAATGACTACATGTTGAACCCAAAGAAATCGAAATTGGGTTAAAAAGTTCCCTTGACAACCTAACGGCATCACATCAAAATGAGTTGATGAGAGATAAAAAGTGTATCTCATCACTTGGTCATAAAATTTACATCAATAAGGATATATTAGAACATATCCCAACATAACAATATGTAAATAAAAGACCCAACAAAAGAAGTCTTTTAAAAAAGAGGAGGGTGAAAGGTTCCCTTACCGACTTGGGTATTTTTCAAAACATACACCCCATGAAAGAAGGACAATAGATCATTGATTTAAATACTCATAAACGAAATTATATTACACAAAGAGTAGAATAATGGGTATTACATACACCACTCAATGAAATTTTTGGCAAATGTAGCATAAATCTCATGGGAATAAAAGTGAGATGAAAAATCCCTTACGAAAACTCGGCAGCCTAACGGCGCCACATAAAACATCCGAATATGGATTGATGAGATCAAATAGGGTATCTCATCACATTACAATAAAATGTACCGAAAGAGGAATATAAAAGAACATCCCCCAACATTACAAAGAGGATCTTAAAAGAAGTGACATAAAGGAGAGTACTTAAAAAGAAAGAGAGAGGTTAGATTTCTTACGAAAGTTCGGCAGCCTAACGGCGCCACTCAAAACTTCCAAAATGGATTGATGAGAGAGAATAGGGTCTCTCATCACATGAACATAAAAATTACAGTAAGTGTAATATAAAATATCATCCCAATAACAAGAAATATGAGCTTTAAAAGGAATGACATAAAAGTGTGTACTTAAAAAGAAAGAGAGGAGTAGGATCCCTTACCTCGGGTCCGACTTGACTCGATCGTTCTTTAATCTCCTGAATAATAAACTTGAGTTAATTTATAATTCCTTAAGAACCTTTTTAAAGTTAATTATTCCTTTTATATCACTTATTACCATGTCATAAACATTATGTAATCATTTATGTTAATAATATTTGTTTTTCCGATATTTGGTTCTTAAGTCGAAACTGGACTTCTTACAATTACATGTTGTTCGTGTGGCCAAATGTTTATTATATCCAGAATTGTATTCATGATGTATATATCATATATGTCATATATATCCAGTACATGCATGCATTTATAACATTACATTATCATTTAGAGGTAAGAAATGAAATGCACCGTTCATGGAGACGGTAAGTCGTACGTACGCATGAACGCTACTTTCATTTCTATTTCGTATTTTATAGAATGGAATAATAATGATATAAAGGTATATTATAATTCCAGTATAATATCATATATAATATCATAGTTCCATCCTTTATACGTCCCACATATGGTATTTAACGAATCAAATCACTTTGAGGGGGCGGTAGTCCGCACTTCCTTAAATGAAGATATCGCGTTTACCCATAATGGAAACCATAAAGGTATGCCCAAAATGAAAAAAACAGAATCTTAAGGAAAACATAAACATATTATATATCATATATAAAAATAGTGACATCATAATGGCCACCTTTGAAGGTGTTAAATGAGTATTTAACAATCATCATTTCGGGAGGCAGAATTTCGCCATCCACGAAAACCGTATGTTCTTTAACCATTTGATGTAGTTGTGTGAGAGTGTAGCTCGAATAAATCTTTTAACAACATCCTAGTATATTTAATATACTGTTGTTGTTACAAAAAAAATAAATAAAAAGAGTTTAGGGGGTTGGAGAAGCAAAATAAAACAAATGAACATGAGAGAATGAATTACCTTTAAAAGTGTAACTCCTTTTAATTTGAGCCTAAAGGCTTCCTTTGAAAGGATTCTGCCCAAACGGAATCCTCTAGGATGAGGAGAGGGATGTGGAGAGAGAAAATGGGCAGGGTTTTGCCGAGCCAAAGTCTTGAGGAGTGTGGGAAAAGAGGTAGAGGTGGGGGCCTTTTATAAGAGGAGAGGAGCGGCACTTTTGGAAAGTAAGAAATATTACTTTTTTTGAAAATGTGTTTCGGTTTCAAAAGGTCCCACATTGATATAATTCGTGGATAAGATGTTAAGGGTTAGAAATACACCCATACAATAAGTTTTGGACATGTGTAGTTTATAGATTTTACATTATCTTTCCATTTTATTTAAATCGTTAAATAATGAGGTCATCGCCGCATCATCATGATGTCATAAATAATTTAATTTATATAGTGTCTAAAAATTATAAAAAAAAATACTATGATGTAGGAAATCTTTTTAGATTTCCAATGACTATTTATAATCAAAAATCTGATCTCTATGACCCCATGTAAAAATTGTTTTTGTAAAACCTATGATGTTTGTGTCATTTTTACTTTTACATTAAATAAAAAGTTATTTATGTCATTTCCCAACCAAAGTAGCTCTATGGGGTCATCAAGTAGACCCATAGCTTGTCTTGGTCGGCCATGACACAACCAATTAGGGTAGGACATGTGTCAAGATCATCTTATTTTATTAAAGCATTATTTTTACCTTAAACTACACTAATTACCACTAATCGCGATTAAAAACTTAATAACTTACTATTCACCAAAAAATTATTTTTATCCCATTGAACCACATTTTACTTCTTAATGACAACCATGTATGTCGGATTTTTGAAATTCAAAACACAAAGATGGAAAAATTTCATTTAAATGGAAAAATCAGTTTTTATAAGTACCACTTAGTGGTTTCACTATTCATCAAAAATTGAAGTTTTTCAGAAAAATCCCAAAAATTCACCATAAGCTATATTTGATATTCCGAATTCAAAAATGAAGTCTATTTTACAAAATTAAAAATATATCAGTCATATTAATTAATTTAATAATTAATTCCCGTTGTCAGAGCAAATAGCCTATTTTTATGAAACAATAAGTATCAAAAGATTGACACTGGTTTAAGTCTCATTTCAAAGTGGAATTAATTCCAACGACCACTATTGGATTTAATGGTAAAAATATATTCTAATTTCACTTTAAAACCAATTCAAAAGATAATCTAATCATATAAATAAATTATATTAAAAAGAGGTTTTGAATTAAAATATAACATTTTACACTATTCATTAAAAAAATGAACTTTATCGGAAAGATACCAAAAATTTACACAAAGTAAATTTTGATGTCCCGATTCTTAATAAGAGTTTTATTTGGTCCAAAAAAATGTTTAAGAGTGAACAAAACTATATTTAATGATGGTTCAACATCAAAAGGTGATAAGTTAACCTTTAGTGAAAACTAGGGCATATGCGCCTAAAATTGAATTCTTTCCGTATTTTAAGCCTCTATCCTTTATTGGATAAATGTAGAAACATTTAAAAACATATATAATCATATTTCAGTTATTTCTATTTATTCCTGCCATTACAACGGCTACATGTTAACTACCATTTAAAATAATATTATTTTATTATTAGAGTGCAACGTAAGATTTCCAAGAAACTCGTTGTTGCGTATTGGGTATGCCATCAAGCATAGCATCCCCTTTAAAGTAATATTAATGTTTGATTCACAAATATGGGTAAATATAAATATTTCATATTCTTTATTTACCTGGGGTGTTACAAAAAGTTATTAAAAACATGGGTATACCATATTTGACTTTGATTGGAATAAAATACTATAAAAGGCTTAAAGTCATCCATGTGTCCCCAAGAGGCCATAAATTAGATCCAAGTGTAATTTAGGTATAAAAAACACATCAAATAAAATATTATAAGTGTTTTAGTAATTTGATAATATTTGTAACATTATTTTTACCCTTAGTTACCTGATTTACCTTTAAGCGTGGTATTAAAAATAACCAAAGTTACTATTCAAATTTTCCAAAAATAAAAGGAAAATATTTAGAGAATTTTGACCATATTATTCAAAATATGGAATTTATTTTTCAAATTTCACTCCATATAATATGTATAAGTTAATTTAAAATTAATCTCACAAACAGGATAAAAAAGGGTTCTTTAATGTAAAAATGTTTAAAAAATTATATGTTTTTACATCCAATTTCACTATGAAATTGATTAAAATGGCCTAAACTAAAATAAGTTATATAAAATTTATCTAATTATTTTATTAAAAAAATAAAAAGGTAATTTATCACTATAAAATATTTATATGAAAAGGTTTTTTCAATAAAAAAGCAATATTTTTTCACTATTCATGAAAATGTGCAACTTATCAGGAAAATACCAGGAATTAAACTAATGAAAATTTTTATATTCCACATTAAAAATAGAAGTTTATTTTCTCAAATAATATTTATAAAAGTTTTTAAACTAGATTTAAAACACGTGTTCCATCAAAAGTTTGTAAAACTAACTTTTTATAAAAATAAATATTTTATGCATAAAATTGGATTTATTCTTATATAATATCTAGAAAAACCATAGGATTAAAGATAAACGTTATATTTAATATTATATATATATATATATATCATTAATATAGTCAACAAAGTTTTATATTCTTAATTAATTATTATAAAATAGACTTGTGTGCATTTTAATAGTTTTTGTTAAAAAAATTCCTTTATATTAATTTGATTTTTGTATTTTTTTTATAATTAATTGGTAACCAATTAATTCAATAATATATATTCATAAATTATTTAATCCTATTGAAAACAACTAATTTTAAATCTAGGATATAATTTCATGTTAAATAATAATATTGACAGCATAATGTGGTTCATTTAAACTCAGAGTTGTCTGTAATGTAAGATATCTAATATATTAATTTTAAAAAGATACATACCATAAAACCTTGCGGTGATACAGTATCACATACATAAATATATTTCCTCCTCTCAATTTTAAATTTCAGTTCTAATACCAAAGGTTTATACTTGAAAATTCCATTATGGGAAACCCAAATCCAGAATAGCGATATTAAAACATTATCTTAATAATAGGGAAAGGGAAATGTGAATGTCACCATAAAATTGGATTTTTGAAAAGGATGCCATTAGTGGATAGAAAAAAAATTGAGATGTAATAGAAATATAACCATCAAGTCCTGATGTATAGTGAAATTGAACATATTCATTATAATTTTCACCAACACAAACAATAAATATTTTCATCAGTTAAAAGACAATTGATTTATTAGTAATAAAAGTGAATGGATAGTTTTTATTAAATACTTTTCCTAATTTTGATTTAGTCTTTGCTATCATTATAAATCACTTTATAAAACATAATGTATTTCATTCAAATTCATACTGTCATTATTGGGTTATACTTGGTTATATTTTCACGTCATTTCATATTGTTAGAGATGGACACTCAAGATGTATTTTTATTCCTAGAGAACTTTTGAAGAATTATATGTTCCGCATCCATTTCCTTTGTCCTATAAATATTTACTAAAACAAAAAATGATAGCATGAACTAGAAAATAAATCATACCTTAACCTCAAAAAATAATATATAATGTTTAACTTAATCCATTTCAACCATAATACTCATGAAAAAATACAACTATCCAAATTCACATTCCAAAAAGGTCACTAAATTTACAAAATAAATCTTAACATAAGATTATCAAAAAACATAATGTGCCTCTTATTGTCACATACCAAATATTTTATTGCCTTTATCAGGATAAAACCATAATGAAAAAAATTAATTCATCAAAATCAATAAAAAAAGATGTATTATTGTGAGATCATTATATATCACAAGATTCTTATAATTCGAGAATCAATAATGAAATAATTCTTGCATACAAATACATAAGGACTTTAATCATTTTACCCCCTACAAAAACACATAACTACACTTAATCATCTTATTCTATAATAATTCCTTTATTTAATCTTTTTATTATAGTATCTTCTTCATCAGTAGTATAAACATTACTTTTGCAAATATTCTGATTCTAACCATTGACCAATATATAAAGAAAAACGTGATAAACACTAAACATAGTTATATAGTCCTAAAGAAATATTTAAAGTATGTCAAAATAATGACAGTTTCTTAATCTATGAATCCTTATGTTTAACTTTGGTTCTACTTTATCATTACCAAAACAATAGGATGGTATTCTATACTTAGTATTATCCTAAAATTCACTCATAGGGTTATATTCCCTATTCTGTGTTTTCCTAAATCTAGTTCCCAAGGTTTTTAATAAACTATCTTTAATACCAAGAGTAAAGACCCCAAACCCAAAACTATAGATTTAGTGTCTTAATTTATTAAACTATAATAAGATAAAAACAATCACATCCTAAAGGTATGAATCTTTTATTAGTCTTAGTAAACATGATACATACTTGAAATTCACATTACATTTTAAAACATAAAATACACAATGAATTTCACTAAGTCTTCCATTGTCCAACATTTGGGTAACCCTTCATGTCATTCGTAATTTAATTCTTAGAATCATAGGAAAAATAAAACTTAATAAAGGGGTCATGTCAGATGCTCACTTTGGGTATTTATACTCTAGAAGCTATCATAAATAATAATATAGAAAGTTAAGTAACTGAAACACTTTCTATTTAATCAAAAAATTGGTCATAATATTTCCAGGATAAATAATGATCATATAATTAGATATAATCAACCCAATGAGATAGAAAAAATATCTTTAGAAATCATACTAAAATAATAATCACATGGAAATAAATAAATAAACTTATAATAATGAAATGAATAATTCTGGGCATTTGGAATATATCATCGAGGCTTATGTCAAGACATTTGAAAATAAATGGGTAAGGCCTCATCCAAATCCCAATATAGTTTCTCTCATTAGACCTATTGATACATAAAGAGGTTATAACTATCCCCACACATCACTTACTATTTCTAATTCATTCCTCATATGAGTGGGGTTAAACATAAACAACATATACATATGAAATTTAAATAACATTCCCAAATTATTAAACATAATTATAACCCATTATGTGTAATTTGGTAAATGGTATCGAAATAGAAAATCCAAAGTTAAAGTGATAATAAAAAATTTAATAAAATATTATATATAATATATTAATTTATCAACCTCAATGAATCATAAAATTACAAATAGGATGTTGACATAGATGAAGATACTCCAATAAAATCATTGGGAATTATTTAAAAAAATTCCCCTTTTTAACATTGAAACCATTTATTTAAACGGATTATCAATTTTAAATGAAATATTTTTCATTAAAAAGATCCTTTTAAACTTGTAAATTATGTTTCAAGAAAATATGTTTTCATGAGGATGGAAAAATCCACTCATGCTGCATAAGATAAAAAATATTCTTTCAGTATTTTTGTGGAAAAACTCATTAAGTAGCACGATTGGAAACTGAAAAAAAGGATCCTTTAAAACCATTTTATGAAATGAAAAATGTGTGTAAAAGGTATTTAAACTTTTATTGGATAATATTAAAAAAATTAAAACATTTTTATAAAAGAAAAAATTTCCCTAGTGAAAACTTATCCTTTAACAATCCTAAATAATAATGAGATACTAAAACAACCCTTACCATAGGATTGATTTCCTCAATACATGTATGAAACTCTTTTATAGTGGTTTTAAAAATATTATTAACTTATAATATAATCATAATAATATTTATGATATCATATATGATATTATTATGTTATTTTATCACTCGTTTTTTTATAACATTTCATTATTACCCTAGTTTCATGTGTTAACTACTTCATTTTCATATGCATGTTTTGTCATGAATGTCTTGATTATTTTGAAAATTTTATAGATAAAAAATATAAATAAAAATATTAGTGTTATAAATATAATATTTAATTATTAAATATGTATTTAGACCCATTATTTAATTTTGGATATGAAAAATGAATCCCATCACGTTGTGTAGATGAATGGATGTACGTATGCACGAGAAATAGAATCACTCCCTTAATTAGTGGAATGGTAAGCAATTGAATGATATATTAATTTTAAATAATCAATATCATTTAATATTGGTTTTCTATATATATATTATTTCCATCATTATACCCTACCAAGTAAAGTGGTGATGAAAAGTAGATTACAGCATGACGTGGAGACGGTATGTTGTGTGTACGCACGTGCGATGATTTAGTTTTTAATAGGATGTATAAAAGATGTAATATGTTTATACCATAATCATAATAACATATCAGAATATAAAATTTACTATTGTTATTAATTTCTAATAAAAACAATACATTAAAATTAATTATATGAAGAAATGAACTTAGATGAGTTATTAAAAACAATTACCTCTTTTGCAGCGGACTTCCTTTAGATCTCTTCTAAACTGATCTAGGGACAGTCATTTTGGAAGACCATCATCTCTATAACTTGTATATAAATATTTTAGGAGGTAAAATATTAGGTGTTTGTTTGACATATAATAATCAATGTATTGTAAATAAGTGACAGTGAATGTCCCTTTTATAATTGAGGTGAGGGTCACTTTTGGAAACTCTCAAATTACTAAATCAATATAAATTAATATTCTAATAAAATATCTCTAAAATGATTTATTGAGAATATAAGATGGTTATTCGTCCAAATAACCACATATAATAATTTTTATAAATTTTTATGTCACATTATTACCCTTATAGTCTGGCTTTAACCCATATTTTAACCCTTCAACTTTTATCCTCACAACATGTGTTTTACACATTGAATATTAATATAGTTATTATGAAATTTCAAAATAACCATTAATTATTCATGGAATCCATTTTAAACATTATCCAAATAATTTGGTCAAATTTTAAATTTTTATAAATTTTTTATCATTTAATTGACTAGTATTTATTTAAAAATATCATTAATGTCAATTTTGACAATATTCATTACTTGACTTTTTTAAAAATATAATACACAATAAAACATTAAAAAAATCTTAAATACATTTATAATATGTCTTGATCATCAATAAAAGTTTATTATGTCTTTAATTATCTAAAATTATATTTATTTTTATATTATGAATATTTTTTATTTGATATTTCCATTAATTACTCAATTAGTGCATCATCATTGTGTATGCCTTTAAGATAATTATATATTCCTTAAAAATTAAAAATAAACTACCATGATTAATATCAATATTTTATATTTCAAATTACAATTTATAGTCAGTGATATATTCAAAATAACTGCATAAAAAATGAAATACTTATTAAAAACATGAGTATTAAATATTTGAATTTCTTTTGAATAAAATACTATAAAAAGATTAAAGTCGTCCATGTGGCTCAAATAGGCCATAATATTAGGCCAAGGATACTTTTGGTCAATAATAACTCATAAAATAAAATCATAAATAGTGTTTGGGTAATTTTCAATTACTTATAATATTATTTTTACCCTTAATTATCTCATTTACCCTTAAATGTGGTAATAAAAATTACCAATGTTACTATTCATATTGCAGAAAAATAAATGGTACCGATTTACTAAATTTGTACCTTATGAATCCAAATATGGAATAAATTTCTCAAAATTCAATTTAGATAATTTTTTGAGATTAATTTTAAATTAATCCCCTAAATGGGACGAAACAACACGTTTTTAAAGTAAAAATGATCAAAAGTTTGAATTGTTTTTGCAAAAAAACTTCATTGTGAACATGATTCCAATTTCATTTATTCGATTAACTGATATAAAATTGTTAATATTATTATTTAAGTCCAATTAATAATGTAATTTAACACTATAAATATTTTTGGGTTAAAAAGTTGTTTTCAATTAATATGAAATATTTTATCCCTATCCATCAAAACATAAAACATGTTAGAAAAACACCCAAAAATAAACCAAAGTAAATTTTTTTATAAGAAATTAAAATAAGAATTTTATTTTGTAAAATATAATTTATAAAAGTAACAATGAATATAATTAAAACAATTGTTCCCCTAAAAGTTCATAAACTACTTTTTCATAAAAATATATCTTGTATGCATAAAATTGGATTTGTTCTTATATCATGTATATAAACAATGGATGAACATTAAACATTATATATATTATTATATATATATATCATTACTATAACAAAAAACCATGATTTGTTTATTTAATTGGTATAAAACACCCTTATAGACATCTAAAAAGTTTTTGTAAAAATATTCCCATTATATTAATATGTTTTTACATTTATTTATAATAAATTTCTAACCAATTAATTCAGTAATATATTTTCATAAGTTATCTTACCTTATTCATGACCACTAATTTAATTCCAAGAAGATTATTTTATTTTAAATAATAATATTAATAGTATATTGTGGTTCTTTTAAGCTTGGTGTTTCAAGAAACATAAGTTATCGAAGATATTAAATTTAAAAAACACATACCATATAATATTGGGGTGTTACATATATGAACCTGATTCACTACCAATTTCCAATAACTAGTGTTCATAATCGAATAAAAAAATATAATTTCTTAATTTCTCCATACCATAACAGATATTGTCTTTTTATAAGAAACAAATTTCATTCCAAAATTTTAAAACAAATCCATCTGTATCTAGGTGGGATACAGAAATTGTGTTTTGGTAAATGATTGTACATAATTAAAATATTTAAAAACCAAGATCATTATTGTTTTCAATAAATTATGTTAATCTCTTATAGAGAAGGTAGAAATTCATCCTCTATTGGATTCTCAAATATCAACATATCTTATGGAAATGTTTTAGAACATACTCGGTTCCTGCATTTAGATACAGATTTGAGTATCACAAGGTATATATAATAAATAATTAGTATGTGTAGAATTATTTCACTCGATAATGTGTAAACCTAAATCATCACCTTTCTTCTTTAAATGGGTACAATTATTCTTCTAGTAGCTTATTTTTTCAGATAAAAAACATATTGTGCCTTTTTCCACCACTTTTAAAGATATTTTTTATGGAAGGATACAATGAGATAAATGAACAACTTATTTGGGATCCTGAAGTCCAAGACGTCCAAGAAAAATGTATATTTGATAATCATGACTACCTGTGTCTAATTTTGGGGTGAATCATCAAAATTACACATGAATAGTGTATTGGAGATCTCATATCTCTCATTTATTTCCTTCTATTGAAAATTATCTTGAAGGTTTAGACCCTATTCAATATGCATTTATATCATGATGTTTCTTCATAACATCACAAGCCATGGATGATAGCATGAAACATTGGACATCTATAGAATCATCCAAATGTTTAATAGAGACATAGAGAGATTTCCATCTCAATTTCTTCTTTACTACGCACTTTACGAATAGGTTTAATTTCCCAGACCTGGAAGACACTAAACTAATGCTCTAAGAAGGGACACCACATGACCTCAAGCGTGCCATTCCATATTCCAAAGGATTCCAACTAGTAGTGAGGTTTTAAAAGATCATGGGTGGAAATAAATAAACCAACGGGAAAATAAGAATTAATTGGAATCATGAATAACTAACCACTTCCCTAATGTGGCACAAACCACAAACTAAAAGTCAATATTGAATGTCATAATTGTTTTGTCACAAGTGTACATAACCAAAAATAATGAAAATATAAATGTTCCCAAAATGGTCCTAACTCCATGTTTTTAACCTAATTGATGTACCTTTGAAGCATGACTCAAATGAAAATCAATAGTAATTTTCCCTTAAACAATCATACAAGCACGAAATATTCCTAGGTACCCAATGGCGTCCCTGATAGGGTGTGATTACAAATTAGCAGGACATCACCAAAGTTGCCTACAAAATATCAAGTCTAAATAGATATTTCATGCAAAAGTAAAATAAATTATAAGAAAACAAAAGATAAATTGATGCCACTAGATAACAAAATCAACTTTAAATATTTCTAACCATTGTTTCAATATCATAATTGTATAATTTTCATTACCTAATTTATTTTCAACATGTGTCCCATGGGTTAGGAATTTATATCTCTCATATAATGGTTTAATGTAATCATCACAAATAATAAGAGAATAAGTAAATTCATTATCTCACTAGGGATAAACACAGCATAATAACTGCATTATCATTACCTAGAATCCATTGTCTGGGTGGAATGAAACTGTTAGGGAATAGTGTTATGTCCCCATCCCTAACTTGTCCATTGAGGGGTGGAGTTTAAAGCCTCAGTCTAAATTCACCCATGGGCGTATAATCTCAAACAATACCCCACACTACCAATCCATGTGCACATTCATAATATTTCATTCACCACACATATACCATATCCCAACCAAACACATCCAATAAAAATAGAAATCATAAACCACAACAATAAACATGGGAAATAATATTATTTAATAACCACGTAACATATTTCCATCTAAAAATCATTTCTATTTATCTGAGTTCTCTTTTCTTATTCCTAAAATCATTATAAATATTCACTAATTATCATACATTAACTTATTTAACATTTTCAACCTTTTTTATATGAAAACTCACTTAACTCGTTATTTATTTCCAATGTATTAATCCATTCATCATATTTATGAATTCCATTTTGAAGAGACTTTAACATGTTTTTAAATTCACAAGACATTAACACTTTAACATGTTTATCACTCCATATGTACTTAACCTATAAGGCATTTGTAACATAATTCATATGCCTTTAGACATAATCTGAATTAATCAAATTAACCCATTTCTAGGCCATGCCAAATAACCCCTTATTACTTTATCAACCCTAGGCACAACTATAAATATTCCATTTTCAACCCATCTAAACATATTAACATGTTTTAAAAGGGATATACATTTTCACATGTCAATTACACACCTGACTTTACCACTTTCTTTGTCTGTGAGTTTCGATGCACCCTATGGATGGACCTTAATCAATCCAATCATTCTCAATCCATCCCACGAGCAGCGTCAGGGGTTAAATTCATTATTCTGATGCTCTTTTTACCAAATATCCACAAAAGAATCACAATAATATTAAGGGGTAATCAAAACGCAACTACACATGCCCAAATCAACACAATGACTATGGGATATGAATTCTAAGCCACCTAGCATGAATCTATTGAGGAACATACTCTTAATCATTGCCTTATATACATAGTCAAATACCCTTTAAAGCTTCAACACTAATCCCTTATGAAAATAGAATTTTTTGGATTCGGAATATGATTTCCCAATTTACAATCCCTAAACCTGAAAAGAGAAGAAATTGCAAAATTAGACTTACACAGATATTTGATCTACAATTGAAGGGGATCCAAGTGGACTACAAATTAGGGAGATCGATCCTTGAAATCTATTTTAGGTTATATTTCATCTATAGGGAAAGAGGTACGAGAAGTGGGAGAAAATTGGTTGAGACGTAAAAATCTTGAGATGGAAAACTATAAATTTTTCAGCTTTTAATGGGGAGCACGGTGTGGCCGCATGGTTTTCCAAACTGTGTGAAAACCATGAACGAGCCAATGTATAAGGGAATTGGGGTTGTAAATTTACCAAGGAAGCTTTAAAAGTCTTGAAAACCAAGTTCCAATAGTGTGTAAAACCATTTTACGAGTCCACACAGTTTGATTAGAAAGGCCTCAGGATTTACGTATCGTGGACCAACCATGCACCTTGCACAGGTTGGCCTGGTTTTCAGTCCTTTCTTATCCCAAACCCCCAAAACACCCTTGAGACCCATATTACAACTATGAAACTTCTCATTGACGAAAAAAAAGAAATTAAAACCAAAATTTTAACAACTATATACCTTCATGAGGTTCGGGATCTTACTCCCTCCCCACCATATGATTCTGCGCCATCGACTCGTGCTTCCAAGAATAACTATGTTACTGAATAAAATAGATCACGAAATTAGGTATGTACATTTTATTCCCACTCCAAAGTTTTTTCTTCTACATTTCCATGAATCCACAAGACACAATATAACTTTGTAGCCTTTCTATGCCATACTTTCCCTCTACAATCCATGATACATATTGGGTTCTCTTCAAAGGATGCATCATCCCCAAGCTCTACATCCTCAATTTTAACCACATGAGATGTATTCAGGTGACAATGTTGAAGATTTGAAACTTGAAAAACATCATGAATGTCACTATATCACTATAAATTATTCTATTAGAAATCCACTGGTCTGATCCTCTTCACAGTATCAAATGGACCCAAATATATGGATGTTAACTTGAACTATTTCGAAATCTGACAATGACCCAAACATAGAGACACCCTAAGAAAAAAACGATCACCCACCATAAAATCAAGAGGTCGAAGAGTCCTATAATTATATGAATTATCCCTACACTAATCCATTTCCATACAGTTATGAATTTTTTGAACCTTTTTAGACATATCTGGCATGAGACTTGTTCCCAAGATCTCAAACTCTCCATCTTCTAACTAACATAAGGATACCTATATGGTCTTTTGTAGAGTTCCTCGAATGGTTCAATTTGAATCATAGCCTGGAAACTATTATTGTTCGAAAAATAAAAAAGTGACATTTTTTTATCACAAACCAATAAAATCTTAGACCCAAGACCTCAACATGTCTTGAAATACTTGAATTGTACGCTTGGATTGTTCATTTGTTTGCAGGTGAAAAGGATTAATCCAAAATACCTAGTTACCAAGGACCTTATGTAATCCCAGCAAGAATTGTGTTTTGAAATGTGGGTAATGATCCAAAAATGTGGTTCTTATTACAACATGCATCTACAATATCTCTAAAACATATGACTTTCCCAACTATTCAATAGTGAAAGTCTCACAAATTAGAAAGAAATGATCCACCTATGTTAACTGATACACAACAATCATGATTTCATTATTATTATAAAGAATCCTCAGAATAACCACTATACAATCAACTACTACATCATGCCATATCAATTTTGTAATGTAAAATGATTGTATCAAACCACCAGGTCGCTGCAGCTCGACCTTCACCTGCAAATAGCTAAGGCATCACACCAAAAAACTCACAAAAAATTTCTTCATTCCTGGCCACTAGTATTACTAATAAAGATCACAACACATCTTGATCAAACCAAGATTCACTTACCACTTTGATGCAAGAAAATATCTCATAAAATCTTCTCGTATACACACTAGAACAACTACCTATCCAAAAACACTCACAATCTGTCATAACCAACAACCCAACTAGCACCCGTCTCCCCACAATTAATAAATTCCTTCACAACAAAACATTATGGATCCTAGAGGATAATATACTTGAACTAGCTCAAAATCATGAAATACACTATTTAAGAGGTAAGTGTTGTTTTAATGTTAACTTCTTATACCTCTAGATGAATTCCTAAAAACAACGCCATCATCTTCCCTTCAGAACTAGATTTTTCAACTTCCCATCCTTGAGTTTTATAACTCAAAGCATATGTAACACTATTCCCATTTCCCAATGAGTAAAAAAACTATAAATCAAACTATTTTAGGTAATCGACCTACTTTCACTGTCGAAGATTCTGATCCTTATGGGAAAAGTTGTACATAATACTTTTATGATCTGTATGCATGATAAAATGTTCTCCCAACACGTAATGCCACCAACATTTCAATGCGTAAACAACTGTGGCCAACTCAGGGTCATGAATAGGGTAATTCCTTTCATGAGGCATCTACTTTCATGACACATCTGTAAAAAATTGACCAGTATTCATCAACATAGCTCCAATACCAACACCAAAAATGTCATAAAACATAAAATACCCTTTTCAATATCATGAAAAAGGGGAATTAGTGCAGGATTCTGCCACTTCTTCAACTCTTGGAATGAATTTTCACATGCCCTAGCCCACTCAAATTAGATTCCCTTATTAGTCAATATTGAAATTGGCTCTACCAACTTGGAGAAATCCTTGATAAATCATTGGTAATAATTGGCCAAACCCAGAAAACTCAGAACATCAAAAATTTTCTTAGGCTGATCCAAAGATTCAATTGATTTCACTATATATAGATCCACCAGAATTCCATCCACTAAAATGATGTGACCCAATAAATTCATGTTATAAATCCAGAAATGACATTGTATAGCTTGGTGTATAGCCTATTCTCTCTTGGTGTATTAATGATAATATAAAAATGTTTTTCAGGGTTGTAATGAGTTTTAGAGTACACCAAGATGTCGTAGATTAATACAACCATGAAGAAATATAGATATGTTTCAAAGATATGTTGAATTAAATCCATGAGCACTATCAGCACATTGGACAACCCAAATGGAATGAAAAAAATAATAAATTTTGTACCTATACCTCAAGGTTGTTTGTGGTATATCATAAGGTCTCACCGTCAACTGGTGGTGCCCACACCTTAAATAAATCTTATATAACATTGAATCACTAATAAATTTGTCAAATAGATCATCAATTTAAGGAATAGTATTTATATTCTTTAGTTTTGTCTCCTCCAGCCTCGTACAGTCTATGCATAGCTGCAACGACCCATCGGAATTCTAGTAAAACAGCACTAGAGATCTCTATTGTGAGATACTAGGATGAATTAACACTTTATTCTCCAACGTCTATAACTAGGTTTAAATCTTGTGGAGTTATTTCAGTTCCATTCTATATGGTGGAATGGAAATAGGTTCCACTCATGGTAGCAACTCTATAATGAACTAAACATCTCTCTCAGATGGAAACCTTGAGAATTTCTTAAAAAACACATCTTCAAACTAATCCACTATAGGAAAAAAAGTATACTACTCTAATCCTCCATCATCAAGCACGAGAAAAGCAAACTGTGATATGAGTTCTCTCAATTTCAGTAAAAATATACCCATATGGAATGATTGAACATCCCACTTCCCACAAATGACATAAGTATCTCCCTAAATAGACATGAACATTACCTAACACTAGTAATAGTTTATAGGGGCCTGGTACATCACCAATCAATCCATTCCCAAATGTTTGTCAAAATACAACATCTCGAGGATGAACAAGTACCACAAAAAGTAGTACCCACCAACCTCTAGAGTAAAATCTGCACATTTTATGATATCCTTATCTCGCACGAAAAATGGAGTATCAATTGACATAACCTCTAACATACATCCCACTTCCAGTCCAAACACAACTACACACTAGGCATGGATAAAAGAGTGTGTGGCGCCTGTGTCAAATAAAACACTAAAGAGAGTGGAATCTATAAGAATCATACCTAAAATTATCGATACCCCAACCTCACCTCCCCTTTGTATTAATTTAACTACAAGAAGGCAACCTTCCCCTCTACCCTGGGTCCTATCCTGAGTTCATGGTGTTTCACTATCCTGTTGATATGGGAACTCTCACCCTAATGTACCAATTCTTCCACCATTTCTAGTAGGGCCGATCAAGCTCCAACTACCTCCCTGATATGGGGAATCTACCCCATACATATAATTTTCACTATTATTGGTCCTCTATTACTTCTTGACTGCAATGGTTTTCTATAGAACCTATATACATGGCCCAACCTATCGTATAACTGGCACTCAACTGGTGGTTGAATAAAATTACCGCCCATGTTCTCCAACTTCCCACACTAGTAACAAAATACATGATCGCCACCCTGATTGGTTTTCCCACTCTTATAACAACTATACTCACTTCCACCTGGATAGAAACTCCCTATATGATGCATCCTACCCTCATAATATGTACCACTAATTTTCCCACCTGATACAACAAATCATTTTCCTTAAGCCTTGTTCAAGTTCCCCTTTTAAATAATAGCCTAATCCAATATCTCTACAAACCTATTTAAGTGGAATATATTCACCTAGGACCTAATCTTATTCCTAGTCCCATCTGGGAAATGTTTTTCTATACCAGGCTCTTCTCCTTCCAATGCCAGAACAAAGTGATGAAAGTCAGTGAAACGGGTAGCATAATCCATCACTAACACAACCCCTTAGGTCGTACTCATAAACAATATATCCATCTCATACCTCATGTTCTCTAGGTAAAACTTTTCTATAAGATTTTCTTGGAAATCATTCTATATCATTCCTCTAACCTACTTTGTCTGAACCATGATGTCCAACTAACACTTTTCCTGACCTCACAACATATAGTCCACTAGCATGACTCTATTTAGAGATGTATTCTCCAGATGATCAAGAATCATTTGGATGGACTCGATTAAAAAAATGGAAACCTCTATCCCACCCTCTCCAGTAATGTTTGGAGTTTGTTCCATCTAGAAATTTCTATTCAGTTCGAACATGCATAGTATACCACACCATTGGTCTCATTAAATTATCTGTATAAAATGAGTGATGTTCTCATAGAACTACTATTCCCCATTACCCTGAGTCACCATGTCTCCTTATTCCACTACCGAGTGAGCATTATCAATAACATCTTTTTGAAACCCTACCGGCACATGTCTTTATTGTGTCATTTTCTCTATAATTCCAAACAAATAATTTAGAATGCTTGATATAAAGCTTCCACAAAATTATAGAGGAAGGCTATCCACCAGCTATAAAAAAACCATTTTTTCATACACTATCCAAAAAACATAATCATGTCTAAAAAACTACCCTCGACCATTCCTACCATGGGTCATGGTCAATCATAGGAGTAAACTAATTTTATATGTTAATAAATAATCTATTAATCACCCTTTTTGAAACCAGTTCTACTTTTATTCCAAATATATTTTCTTTCGAGACACATTTCCAATTTTCAAAACCTATTACAAATATTATTTTAAACCATGTGCAACCCTTTATCAAGAATGATTCTTTAACTATTAACTACTTTATTTTTTATTCATCCATTATTCAAAATTTCATTTCCCTTTTTACCATTTTCACCATTCTATTAGACATCATTTTCATCATGTTGATTTAACAGGTCAAATGCATTCTACCACTTTATATCCCACACAGCTATCTCGTGTGTGTGCCTTTCATGATACATGTCACTTACATAAATAGGCTCATATGATAATGCATGAATTCACAATCACATGCCATTATAGCCTAGCGATAAATATCATTAAACTATCACATCACACAACAAGTTCATCACCAAATGGGGAAATATCATCAAATGTTATAGTTCACACTAAAAAAAACATTTTCCACACTATGTGACATATGTTTTCCACCATAAATGGGTTAAATACTCACAATAATGAGATCATTTCCAGGTCATGAATCTTTAATAATCTCCATTATACCATCTAGAAATATTATTTCATAGAAAAGACCTCATTTGATACCACTTTGTAAAGCCATAACTAAAATTCCACTAAACTAGTGCTCTGAGTTGGGTCGCCATATGAACTCAAGCATTCCTCCCTGTATGACAGAGGTTTATGACATGTAGTGAAGGTCTAAAATATCACGTTGGGAGAATATACCCTCTATTCCAGAGATAAATATAGACGAAAGTAAATAAAATAAAAAACAATAAGAAATAACTAGAATCATATTTAACTTTCTATTTTTTCAACAGGGTACAAACCACAAACTAAAAATAAATATGAAATTTCATAATAGTGGTGTCAAAAGTTTATGTAACCCAGAATAAAAACAACATAAAATTCCCCAAAATGGTTCATAATCTATGTATTGAACCACGTCCATATAACCCTAGTTCCATTTTCATCATTTCATCATTTTCATTAATTAATTAATTTTCAACATGTGTCCCATGTGTTAGGAATTTATATCATTCACATAAGGGTTAAAAGTAATCATCTCTAAGGATTAGATATTCATTAAAATACCTATATCACTATGGGTAAACACATCAAAACAACCACATTATCCTCACCTTGAATCCTCGGTCTAGAGGAATTCAATTGTTAGGGAAATAGATCTTTGTCCCCTTTCATAACCCATGCATTGAGGGGTGGAGTTTAAGGCATTAGTCTAACACAAACCATGGGTGTATAACCTTAGTCAATACCCCACACTACCATTTCGTGTTCACATGTTTATTATTCAATTCACCACATATATAAAATATCACAACCAAACACATCCAACACAAATAACAATCATAAAATATAACAATCAACATGGGAAATAATATCATTCCATCACCCATTAAGACATTTCAATTTACACTTCCTTTCCATTTATCCTAATTATCAATTAGGATTCCCAAACACATTAATCATACTCATTAATTCTCATACATTAACCCATTTAACATATTAAACATTTTCCATGTGTTAACTCACTTAACCCATTCTTTATTTCCCATGTATTAACCCATTCAACATATTCATCAATTTCTTTATAAAGAACCATTTAAACGTTATTCAATTCACCATATATATTAACAATTTATCATGTTCATCATTTTATATACACTAACCATCTTAATAATTTCTAACATATTTCATAAAACTTTAGATATAATCTGAATTATCCCAATTAAATCATTTCTATGTCATTCTAAACAACCCATATTTCCCTTTTCATCCCTAGAAACAACTCTCCATATTACATTTTCAACCATACTAAACATATTAACATGTTTGAAAAGGACTCTATGTTTTCACACATTAATTCCAAACTTGAAATTACTACTTCCTATGTTCGAGAATGTTACCCACCATATGGTTGGACCTTAATCAATCAAACAATCCCCAATACATCCCAACGGGAATCATGAGTGGTTAAATTCATTATTTATTTTATTATATACCAAATATAACTAAAGGAATCAAAATAACGACAATTGGTAACTAATAACACAACTAAACAAGCACAAATCAACACAACAAATATGGTATATGACATCTATACCACCTGCCAAGAATCTGTTGATGAACACACACTTAATCATATCATGAGATCCGTATTTAAACAACCTTCCAATATTTAACCAATATTACACTATAAAAAATGTTTTTTAGGGATCTGGGATAAGATCTCCCAAGTTACCAGCCTTAATTCATAAAATAGAAGGAGAGTAGAAAATTAGACTTACCCAGTGCTTCGATCTGCAATATATAGTGCTCCTAATGGCCAAGAAATGTGGGAGATAAATCCTTAGGATCTATGGAGGTTTCATGTTCATCACTAATAATAGTGGTACAAGAAAGGGGATATAATTCGGTGGGTCATAAAAATATCAAGATGGTAAAACTATAAATTTTCCAACTTTTAGTGGGGTGTACGGTTTTTCCTCATAGTTTTCCAGAACTTGTTCCATCCACTATCTAAGAGAAGTGAGGCTGCATGGTTATATGGCGATCTCTACATAGTTTGATAATTGTGTTCTAGCCATTTTTAATTTTGTTTTCTAAGGCCATATAGTTTTATAAGGAAGGCCACATGGTTTACTTAACTATGTGCTAACAGTGGTCCATACATAGGTTTGCCCGATTTTCCTTCCTTTTGTATCTTGAACCTGTAGAACCCCTATGATACCCCTCTTACTCCATAGAAACATCTCATTAATCAAAAAAAGAGATTTAAACCATAATTTAATCAAATGCATACCTTCATGAAGTTTAAGATCATATAATAGGGGTTTCCAACAAATATAATTTTCACTCAAAGTGAAGTACAATGTGTAAGGGCATGTACCACTCCTTGAAATTAGTTCTTGTGTGAAGGTTATCGATATCTAATATAGATAATAGTGATATATTAAATTCCTTTGGATTTCCATTTCAATAAAAAATAAGAAAATTATTTTGGTAGTTTTTCTAGATTATAAACAAGTGATAAAAAATTAAATTATTACTCTCTTACAATGTTAACCAAATCCAATACCCATCACCTACAGTATCAGAATATCAAATCTTGTGGATATAATAGAGTAAAATATTAAATTTTCCCTTTTAATAAACCAAGTGAGGATCGATTAAATTAATCTAATGTATTTACCAAGAAATGTGTAACTCCACACGACCTTACTAAATGCATTTCTTTTAAATAAATTATATATTCTATAGCTTGATTGACAGGGAAAACAAAATCCAAAAAATATTACATTAATATTTTTATAAAAAATTATAAGGATAATAAACAACTCTAGTAAGTGAAAATTTTATTTCTTAGCTAAAAATGATTACACTTAGAGGATAAATAATAAATTTGATTGAATATTAAAAATGAATATTACTTCTAAAAAACATTTTTATGGTGTTGAATGTTTTAACATAATATATTAAATTAACCAATTTTAAAATATTATTGTACTTGAAAATTTATATTAATAGTCATAAAATTATAAATTTATATAAAATTTTATTAAGAATACTTGAAAACATCAATTTTCAATAAAAAAGTTTTTCATTATATTTTTTTTATTCATTTAGAAAATAAATTTTGAAATTTTAAAATGTTAATTTAATAAAATAAATGTCATTTTAAAATTAAAAATGTATAAAATATCATAGGATGAATTTTTAATATTTTAGGTAAAAGGTTGAATTTTTCTATGAATATTGAAAAAAAAACATTTTTTAAACTCTAAATTTAGTGAAATTTTCATAATAAAATAATGATTTGAAAGTTTATAAAACCATTTATATATAAAAAATATATTTATAAATTAAATAAAATAATTTAAAATTAAAATAATGAATTTTTGAAACCCATGTTTAACATTTTGGAATCTTAAGAAATATTTTACTCTAATAAAAACCATATTTTGTCTCTTTCATTTAAGTAAGTGTCCATATGGGAGATTTTGGTATTGGATTGTTTTGAAAGAAAATAAAAATTATTTGGTTACTAATAAACCAAATATTATCATACGATTAAACAAAATATATAATTTGATATTTATCATAATTTTAACCGTAAAAGTAATCCTTTCTAAAAATTGTTTTTACACATTATGTGTACTAATACTAAAATCACTTTTTGTCACCCCTATAAATTATATCATCTTGGCTCAAATAACTTTAAACCATACCCAGATAGGGTTCTCCAAGTGACCTAATTTGTTCCTCCTAGAGCACTATAGTCTTACAACTAGATTAGGGGGTTTAAGGAGGCATTTTAGTTACGTTATACCCAATATATATGTGTAGAAATAGAATCAACAAATAACAAGATAACATAAGAATCCATAATATAATTGTATTCTTAAAATAGAAGCTGAAACATGAAATAATAATATGAATAATTTTCATAATGACTCAAATGTTAATGTTATCATACAACACTACTTTCCCACCAAGAAGATAACATATACCTAATGTACTAGAAATAAGTTAAAAATTATGCTCAATTACATCATTGATTCATAATACATCCTAATATAAAATCATGTAAAAATAGTTCAATTTTGATCATTCAATCTTGTGTTTTATACATATCTGAATCTATAATAATTAGGGGTTTCTCAGGTACCCATGTGCAATGGCAGACTGGGTAGGGTGTGACTACATAACTCACCAGGGCACTAACAATAGGGTCCCATACCATATAAGAATTGTATTGATATGTTCATCTGGCATGCAATGAATAAATAACTTAATATAATACATAAATTAAACACCAAAAATACATTCTTTATAATAATTTCAGAATGTCTATGAACATGTCACATGGACTATTCCAAACCATGTACTAAGTACTAAACCATTTCTGATTCTTAAGTCTGTAACCCTGATCAACCATACCTTTATCAACCAGTTATAGGGAACTTTTGAGCACATTGTGATGACTGTGGTTTAAAATATAAGATACTCGAATATCCATGGTATGTGGCCCAAGTATCATAGACCTAGGTAATGCACCCTGAAATCCACATTCCACTAAAAAGGATCGACTTCGACTCTGTATCCATAGAATCCACAGTAATAGAATCACAAACCTCCCTTATGGGATTTTCTTTTTCATGTATCACTGAGCTCTTTAACAATAGTTTTCTCATCAATAGAATAATTCCATAAATAAAATGGACCTCCCCTGTGAGTGTTTTCTAAACTATTAGTAAGACAGACCACCCCAATGTGTATTTTCCATTTAGAAAACGAGGCCACCCAAGACCGTATTCCATTTAAAAAATATAAACATCCCTTAGGGTTTTTTACATGAAAAATAAATTAACTCCCCCAATAATTATATCCATTAAAAATATAAATAAAGATGAAATGGTTATATGAATTCACACGCCCATTATCAAATTCCACAGTCAACTTCTAGGAGTACAAACCAACCTATTATAGCCATACAAGGTTTAAAATTAAAATCCAGATGCTATGTTGAGATCTGTGACTGTCACTACCCTTACCCATATTCACTTAATTAGGTCCCCAAGGTTAAAACATGAGTGGAGGAATTGCACTTCTATTATTTATCCTTCAGTAGGTTTAGGGTCTTCAACCAATTTCTTTTGGTTTTCACATCCCTCAGTGTCATGGTAAACAAATCATGGCCTCCAAGGGTCTCACTAGGGTGTGTTGTATTGGAACCATCAAAAGACGCAACAAATGGACCATTTGAGGAAATATGGTCACCCAAGGTAAGTCCACTCACCCTAAACCTGTCTTAGTGATCCAAATGGATTTATGGTTTCTGAATGATTATCTAATGGTCTACTCGGGATCCTCAAATCAGGTCATCAAACTCAATCTGTAACACACTGATATTTTGTAAAATATTATTTTTCAAATAAATTTAATTGTTTTAATATTTTTTGTTACCCAAAATATAGAATTTATCTTGTGTTTCATGTGATAATGAGTTTATCTTTTGTTACATGCAACACCATGTTTTAATGAAACATGACATACTACTAAAATATTATTATTTAAATTTTTTTTATCATATAGCTGTTGGAATGGTGGGTATGAATAGTATTAACTAAATTATAAAAATATATGGTTTAAAATTTTATATATAATTAATTATTGGGTTACTAGTAAATTATAAATGAAAATAAAAAATCAATTTAAAATAATAAAAATCTAATTCTGAAAAAATATTTTTATTTTCCCAAACGCATATTAACTCAATAAAATAAAAATAAAAATTTTATAGAATTATTTTAGTAAAATTTAAATATTATATGTTCTATAAAAATATTATCATTAACATTATGTTTTTATATACACGATGTCAGAATAAATCCAATTTTATGATTAAATTCTATATTTTTCTAACAAGTAGTTTGTATCCTTTTGTGTACTTATTTTAAAATAATTTTTTCCAATTTATAAAATATTTATTTTTTTAAAAAAGTAAATTTTAAAATAATATTGAAAATTTTAACCTTGATTATTTATTTGAGAATTTTATAATAAGATTATTTTTTTAATTAATAGTGAAATATAATAGTTTGTATTAAGAATTATCATTACTTTTAAAACATTTAGAAAGATAAAAAATATTTTAATATGTATTTAAATGTAAAATTATTTTCATTATTGATCTATTAACCCATATTTATTTATTATAATAAATTTCCTATAAAAGTTTTATTTAAAAACTTTTTAAACATTTCAAATTTTTCTCTTTGAAAAACTGTTTTTTCGTCGCTTCTATGGGGTTACTTTTAAATCCAAATTTTCCTCTAATGTGAATAGAATTTGGAAAAATGAATTACATATTTTTAATAATAACATTTTATATTATATAATAAGGTAATATTACTTTTTTACCATTATGAATTGTAAAATAACTAACAATTAATTACCATAGTTAAGGTGGAAATGGGCTTATGAGTGGGTTAAACTAAAAATATAAGGGGTAAATTTCCTATAAATATTTTCATACCCCATATTATGGCCATAATAAAACAATATATTATATAATTTAACATAATGATCCATTTTTTATCATTTTATCATGTGAAAATCATGGGTGTATATTTTTCTTTAAAAATATTACATGTCTCTCACTCACCTCACTTACAAAAGGCCACCACTATTCTCTCCACTTCACACTTCCAAATCCCATTGATTCAAAAATTAACTTCCCAAATTTATTCATTAAATAATTATTCTCAGCCTATAATACTTATTTTTTCCATAAACACAATCTATGAAAGATTTTGGTGAAAACAATATAAAGTTGTTTGAATAATAATAACATCCTTAACTGAGAATGTAATTTTATTTCTTCCTCCATCTAATTTAATTATTATTAAAACATAATGATATAATAAAAACATTATATTAAGTATAATTAAATTTTATTATGTTCATTTAATGACCTAAAACCATCTCCTCCTTCTTTAAATGGGAAACCAATCTTTTGATCATGTCAACGATAAACTACTGTCTCATGAACCGAAGTAATTCATTTTCCACCACCACCTCTTATAAATAGATATAATAAAGTATATAATGAATATATATTATATTTATGATATATTTTTACTTATTTAATTATAATATCATATATTAATTTTTACTTTCCATTATTTATTGAATACGACAACATCATTTGTGTGTATGGCAGATGATCGCTTCACGAAGTGATGAAATTATTTTTTCACTAATGATTATTATGGTCATTAATAAACGTAAATGTATTGAATATATTTGATATATATATATTAAATAAAAAATACTATATAATGATAAAATATTACTTAAATATATTTTATTTCATTCTTTCAGGAAATTGAAACAATATTCAACCGTATATAAGTCCTACTGTCTCCATGAACAATGTATTTAATTTTCTATATATAATGTTTATAAATTAATGAAAATATATATATTATATTCATATCTCAGATAAAATTTTGAATATGGTGGAACCATGTTTATATTTAGAGAACTGAAAATAAAAAATCAAAATATACACGAAAAATAAAGCAGTTATTTCCCAAAATGTGATTTTAGAAAAAAAATACTAAACAGTGGGTAATAAAATGTCAGAGGGTAAATAATATATAGTATGATATATATAATTATTATTATTTAATATATGTATAATAAAATTATTATTATTATTATTAAATAGATTACAATTTGTAATAAAGAAGTCAAGACTTATGTTAAGGGATTTTTGCTACACTTTTATTTTTTATGAGACACTTTCCATATTCACAAAATTATTCTTTTATATGGTGTATATATTACCCATTAATGTATTTTATAATTAATATCATAAAAATTATATGGATTTACATATACATATTAGGATCTCTCTTTCAAGTTTCTTATGGTCCAAAAGTTACCAAAGCGGTAATGGATTTTTGTCTCAATTTTCCTTCATATGTTAATATTATATGTTATGCACCTATCTCCTTTTATGAGGTTTATAAACTAAAATTTGACATGTTACATCATGAATATCCTTATTTTCATGAAATTTAATATATTATTGGGTTTTGATATTTAATTGTGATTATTATTCAAAAGACACCAAAGTGGTAAATATTTTATGTTACAATATCATCATTTATTGGGATTGTTTATGATTATCTCTCTACTAATGAAACCTTATGATATATCTCAATAAACTCAGGATTTTTATTATACATTTTTTATTCATTGATAAAATTTATTTTTACTTCATTTTCATTAAATTTTGTACTCGTGATTCAATAATAATGTTATTAAATTAAATCGACTTTATTTTCCTCTTTGTTAAAAAATCCCACTCTCTTCTACATCCATGTTTTCTAAAAATGTTTTCAAAGATATTTCAACATTTTCTAAAAGTATTTATGAAAAATAAATTACACTTATTTGGATTCATACAAATTTTTTTAAATAATCTTTATCTCATTTTCAAAAAATATGTCACATTTTTCTTTTACAAAAAATTTGAAAGGGATATTTGTTTTAACATGTATGAAAAGAACAAACTTTTCTGTCATCATCAGCACCAAATTTTTTTAAATCCACTTTTTTATGTTTAAAATTTTATATTCAAACAAAATGATTTATTATTTTTTAGTAATTTTCAAAGTGGAAAGTATATTTTCCTTATTAAATATTCTATATTTTTCAATGCTTCCATTATAATTTTACATGTTTATTTTAAATGAAAAATATTTTGATAACATTTTATACTTTAAAAAGAGTTGTATCATAGTATAAAGGATATGTTATCATGAAATGTTCCAAGTGGTATTTTAAAATAATTTTCTATCTAATATAATAACCTTTTTTGTTAATTATTATTTAATATAAATATTATTTAATAATACGAAACTTATTATTTATCTATATGTTTAATATTTATGTTTATGTTTATGAAAATTGTATTTTAATGACTTGTGTTTTTTTTAATTGAATTTTAAGCATAAATTTGAATTATTTTCTTACAGATGGTTGTATTGGGTAAAATGGTCTTATAACCCTAGAAGATGATCACAAATGATTTTTTTGACAAATATTATTTACCTCGATTAGAGTGTTTACCCTTGTATAGGATTTCGGTAGAATTATGAGCCATTAGAACTTTAGAGGAGTAAATAATATTTAATATTTGCTTAAACTAAATATTGATTTATTGGCACATGTTTATTTGGCCTTATCATTTGAATATAGTGTTAAATTGAGATTCTATATCGTATGTGAAATTTGGAATGCGTAGTTTTTCCAAGCTGGGTTTTAATCTCTAGTAAGTCGTCAGGGCCAACCCCTGGCCCCTTTTTCTTCTTCTTTTCCATTTCTTTATTATATATATATTTTTTCCTTTTCTTCATTATCCTGTGTATTCTCACGCATTCCCCTCCATGAGTTTCCTTCACTAAGACTATTATAGAGGTGGGATAGGTATAGAGATAAATTGGTAGAGAAAAAGAAAGGTACTACCATGGGGCTGAGGAGAAGTAGGATCATCATGTAGTAGTTGTGAAGCATGGAAACAGATGAAGAACCAGAGGATTCCACTTGAAGGTATTCCATTTTTAATTTTCTCTATAAATCCCCATAGATTTAAAATTTCAAAATTTTAACCCCCTTTATCAATGCATGGGACCCCTTGAGGGTCGTTTTGTAGTTTTGGGGATAAAATGGGGTTTTGGTGAAATTTGAGGGGTTTCCCATTTGGAAATCCGCATCACATGGCATATATTTTAGGAATACACATTATGTGTACTTACCATTTTTGGAATATTATCTTTTTATAAGTACATATCTTTTACAGATACATAGTTTTGTAGTCGAGTACTCAGCAAGAATACATATGCTGGGGAAAACGGCCATGAAGGGAACATGGTTGGACCCTCTATGGGTCACACATTGTGTAAAGGTACACATCTAGGTAAAGTACATGGAAATTTCATGAGAAGTATATGGGAAGGTAAATCGTGTAGGGTACACACCATGTACATGATAAAATCACTATGTACCAAGTCTTTTACACATCATGTATAGATGAAGTAAATTCCTAGGTGGAACTTTGTGATTACATGACATGTACTATGTAAAAATGTTGTGCACTACCCCTTGATACCATTTTTTTTTGTGTTTTCCTATTTTTCTCCATAGATTTGTAATTTGACCCACATGTAGTCCATTATGAGTGTGGTTTCACATATATCATGATGGGACCAACCATGAAGTGTTTTCAAAACTCTTATGAGGAGTTTTGACTATTTTAAAAAATGGATAGGTTTTTCTCTAGTAATTGAAATTTGTTATCTCATCAGAGTTTACTTGAGATGGGATTTGATCCATCTCTCTAGACTAGTATACAAATGATTTTTTTTGTCTAAGTGGTCATCATATCTTTAGACATAAAGGATCCCATATAGGATGCCTCTACCTTATGGCTAGTTTTAAGGGTCCACTATGGGATGCCTTTTTTTACATCTTTTCTTAGGGATTACCTTGTGGGAACCCTCTATCTATTAATCATTATGAGGATTTTGTATAGGATGCCTCTATTTTTTATATATCGTTCAAGGATCCATTTTATGATTCTTCCATTTAACTAGTCTTATAAGGATCACAAGTAGGATTTTGTTACTTATGTTCTGCCTCAGAAGAACCTAAGGTGTATTCCTTTATTTATCTATGGACTTAGAGGATACAACATAGGATTCCGCACCGGTTATTTGACTTAAGGGACCTAGTGGGTTCCCCATTATTGACTATACTATATATTGTATGTATGGTTGAAGAAGAGATGGTAGTAGGTGTTACTTTAGATCTTTTGTTGAACTACTAAGTTTGCGATCTGACTTCCCATTCAGGGGGCCCAGACTTATTTCTTTGGATCCATATTCTTATCCTTTTTTAATAGGATTCCCAGATATATTTTCTGCGGTCCATCTTTATAGCCTATGTTTGTGATGTTGGGCATGGTATACCTATTAATATGATATCAGGGAATGAAATCACTCTAATTCTTAGATATATACTTTGTGTCCTAAGGGAATATTGTCCCAATTTAAGATAATATAGAATGATTAAACACTCCTTAGCGATGGAGATGATTAATATCTTCCCAATCTATTACTTGATCATGGTGGTGGACATGGTGCGTCTCACCATTGATATGACATATACTTGATGAACGATTATGCTCTCATTGAGAGATTCACAAGATATCCTCTAGGTTATAGTGGAAGCATCATTATTTAGTCACCTGAAGGTGATTCCTGGGGATGGAGATATTGATCTATTATATATATGATTGGAAATCATGCATGTAATTGGGTGTGGAGAGCATTCCCTTAATAGATCACCTAAGGGTCAGACCCTTGGGGTGAATCTGATTTCCAATGTCGTGACAACCTATGGAATGAAACATAGTTCCCAAACATAAAAATGGATTTACATGGAATGAGTGGCATGAAATCTAACTGAGAGAACCTAAATAGGATTTTTCATTAGTATATAGTATCTTTAATTATAGTGATTGGTGGTGAGTTCGGGTAAACCTATAGTCAGTACATGTATCCCCCTATGGTGATGTTGCTTGCTCAAAGACATTTTCATCACTGGTTGAAGTAGGTATTGTTGGTTGTGATTAAGGACCCATAGATTGACTTAATTATATACATCTTGAGTGTTATGACATCTATCTCAATTCCCTTTTTTACAAGATTTCTATAAGGTCGAGATTACAGAACCAAAGATAGACTACAAATGATTTATGTTATTCCTTTCACGTAACTCATGTATATAAATATTTATGTATATTTATATTTAGGAATATATATATATATATAATTATATTTATATACATTATGGAATATTTCCTACTTGGCTAGGATTTCAAACCCATGGATCAACTACGATTTCACATCATTTGTTTTATTTACCATTTTAATTCTTTTTTTTCTAGGATGAACGTATTCCTGTAGCATGATCTAGTTATTGTAGATTTATTGTTTCATCATTGGGGTGTCCTGCTGATATTATATTATCACCCCAGTATTTGAACCTCATTGTGCATAAAGACCGTATGAATGCTTTTCAGGTTCATCACATATGTGTTATGGATAGGGATGAGGCCTAGGGTTTCATGATCGGCCGGATCTGCTCATGTGAATTCTTATTATCAGACTAGAGAATCTCAATAGTGCCTTTGAGATTGGGTATGTGGCCTAGCTTAGATTTAGTTGTAAATACTTTCACTTTTATATTATCTTTCCCTTATTTACTCTTATATGTATAGATGACCCAGTGCGTATGTATTGTTTTATGTACAACAAGGTTGTTTGGGCTTTTATAGTGCTTCATTTATTATTACCACATGATTCTTTTTCAATTTATTTACTTCTTACTCAATCTGTTTTTCACTGATTTGGATCACATACAATTAGTTATGATATTTTATTACTATGATATGAGGTAATAGTCTCCCAACTATCACACCCTAGCCCCTCTCTACTAGTTGGAATCCTATGGAATACGGGGAGGCGCACTAGAGGCCCAATGGGAAACTGGCTAAGAGCATCGAATTTGTGGCATCTTGGTTGTGACATTACAAATTGGTATCATAGGTATTCATTTTCATATTGTATTACTATTTTGGATATTATATAAACAAAAAATATGAATTTTTCAGAACCTGTGGTGGATATCAAGATGTTTTGTCAAGAACACATATTCTGATAAGAATTCGTAGTTTTTAGGTTTATGGAATGGCTTTTCTGATTTGTGATGTTACTATTGTAAATGATTTTATTTTTGAATGATGCACATGTTGTGTGGATATTATGGTTTATTATGGATCTATTTCTCTCAAACCATTGGTGAGAGGTTATTCATGGATTTATGGCTTTTGGGCAATTGGAATGATTCCATGGATTGATTTTGACTCCTGGATGGAAAAGGAAAGAGTTTTACCATGCATCATATTTGGAATGTAGGATTCACATGTTCTGGGCCTTTTAGTGTGTTATTTTTACTAATAAGAGAGTAAAATTGTTTTAAGTGTTAAAAAACCTAAATGGTGGTTTCCCATATATGTTTTGGTAGAATTATACTCAATTGATCCAAATTTACATATATTCTCTCTGATGGAAGGCTATATGGATATATATTTTGGAATTTGATGGTGAGAATGATGGCTCAGTCCTTATACACAAGAGGTGCAGCGACCCTATTTGGTCCATAATACCCATGATGCCCGCAGTTTGAACCCATCATAGGCTGTTTCTTCTTAGTTATAGTTATTTAATGTGTTATTAACAACCTATATATTGTTTTTCTTCTTAGTTTGGAATGAAATTTTTCTTTACTGAACCATGTGAGTATAGTACTAACCATTATAGGTCAGCATCAAGAGTTGATTCTTTTCTAGTAGACACATTATTTGGTATTGTATCATTATAGTTATCTAGTAGGATCACTGGGTATGATTTCAATTGGTACCTAAACATGTCTCATGAACTAGAACATAAAGGGTATTACCATATACAGATTCTCGATGAGTGTCAATTCTTTATCTCTTCATTGTTGGTATCATAACATCCAGGGAGTAATTCCTTATGAAAATTATTAGGGAAGATATTTTTATTCTAGGTTGTATTGATAATTTTCACACTCATAGGTCATTTATATATTTACCTTTCTTAAAGTATATCGATTTTGGGGCTAGGTGGTGTACCTTGTTACCCGGTTATGAGACATGATCGATTACGATAGGTGGGAGACCGAGAGACCATAGTTTTGAATCAGATCCTTGTAGGTAAACATTTATTTCGATCAAGGGAAACCAATGAGAAAGGATGACTAGGGTTTATGGACTCTTTTTTAGGAATTAAGATTAGTTGTATGGTCTTTTTGATATTAAGGCATGGTAAGGTTCTGGGTTCTACAATATACACATGGTAATGCATTCTATTATTGATAAATCACCAAGATTTATTATATTCGAGATTGTATTTGGTAGTAAGAATTGTTCAAGAGACTGTCCATGTTGACCACATTTTCTGCTGTTATCAAGTAGTCAGATTATGTGTATATTCTCATGACTAAAATTAAATCATGTGATAGGAAGTAATTGGTTATATCTTGGCCATGTACGGTGCATGATTTTAAAGAGGAGTTATTAGAGATATTATAGATTATGGGACTAACATGTTGGGTAGAAAGATTATCTAGGCTTTGTTGGTAGATGATTCACCATATCATGATTTAGGTGATGAAGGTTTATGTCTGATATGTATAGTACCAATTGAATTGAAAATCAATGAGTGTTTGGGTGAGATCTGAGGAGAGATTCTTCCAAGAACATTGTGTAGGCCTGGTTTATCAGGAGTTGTGATGAAATGAAAATATTCCTCCATAGTATAGAAAACATCGAGGATAAATCATGTGTTATGAGATAGTTGAACCATGGCTGGACTAGGACACACATTGTTGGGATACATTGTGTCAGGTGTTGGTTAAAGGTAGGTATGAACTATTATATGTGAGAATTTATTGGGAGATCTATACACTCCTATAAATGGAATATTTTTGTAATTTTATTAATAGATGATAATTCTATATTATGACATCATCCTGAGTATCCTGATAGACCATCAGATATATGCAGAGCTTATTTTCTTCTTAAATATATTTCCAGATTAGATGGACGAACTTATTGAGGTTGCAATAATGGATTGGTATATGGAAACCCATATGTTCAGAATTGATCCATTTACCATTTGAGGGTGGTAACTCTCATTTTTAGTTGTGGTCCAACAGTTTTCATGGAAACCATTCTTTTTATGTAGGAATGGGTGATGCTACGAAATAATTATAAAGATACTCTTATAGAGGGAAGTATCAGATCAATCATTGATAAATGTTTTCCTTTGTGGCATTATTGTTAATGATATGATACTATTTATTGTATAGTTAAGATAGCATGTTTTTAAGATTCTTGTTTTGAGAGTATAGATGATTTTTACCACTAAGGATTCTCAGGGATGAGAATGTTTATGGTGGGGAGGTTATAACGACCCATGATTCTCTGGACTATAATTCTGAGTAGATATTTTATTTTTTCATTATAATTATTATAATTGGTAAAATGTTCTTTTTCTTTTAGTAGATAATCTCATATAATTTTTTTGACCACTTGGTTAATCCTGAGAGATGGTGTTTACCCTTGGACAAGAGTATGGTGGAATTTTAAACTTTTGAATTTTAGCAGAATAAATTATAAATAATATCTAATTAAATGAAATATTAATTTATTCATACATATTAGTCTGGACATATCATTTTAATGGAGTTTTGGATTGATATTTTTTCTTCTTAATTGAGTCTGTAATGAGTATTATTTCCTAGGTGGGGCATACAATCATGTTAGGCATCAGGCTGGGATCGAGCCCCTTTTTCTTTTTCTCTATTTATTCCTTTTCTTTTTCCTTTTTTATTTTCTTCTTCATCCTTTGGATTATCATGAACACCAATCTGTGAGTTTCCATTACAATGTTCAATATATTAGAGGGAGAGGGAAAATGATACATTTGGATAGGGGAAGATAGGTTCCAGTACGGAGCTCGGGAGGAGTCAGGTCCTCGTGTGGTAGCTATAGAGCATGAAAAGGGGAGAAATTTCAATGGTTTCTTCCCAAAGGTATTCAATTTTTAGTTTTTCTATAAATACCCAACTATTTACCATTTATATTTTTTAATCCCCTTCCACAACTTCTTATTATCCCTTAAGGTTTGATTTGTTACTTTCATGGACAAAACGGGGGTTTAGGGCGATTTGAGGTGTTTCTTGTTTGAAATTCCAAATAATTGGGCATATTTTTTAGGGACATACAAGTTTTATTCTTCTCTTTCAAGGAATATTATATTTTTATAATTACACTCCATGAATGTGGTATACATTTTGTGTACTAGAACTCAGCATTGTAGCTGATTACACTATCAGACTAACTGTATAGGGGAATAGGGCCATGTAGCATACACGTCTAGACCCCATGTGAGTCACATACCGTGTATAGGTACACATCTATAAGGATTATTATGTTATACCATGTTAGTAACATGGACAGGTACCCCTTATAGGTTACATGCCATGTACATGATTAGCATGCCCTGTAAATAGTATTTTACATGCCATCATTGGATGGACTACAAGCCTAGGTGTAACATTGTGAGCACATAAAATATACTATCTATTCAAACTATGCACTACCCCTCAATTCCAATTTTTTTGGGTTTTCATATTTTAAACCCTAGAGTCTAATTTATAAATATGAGTAGTTTATTATTATCATTTTTCAGCTTAGATCGTGATGGTACCACCATTGAGGTGTTTTGAGAACTCTGAGGAGGAATTTTGGGTGTTCTACTAAATAGATAGGTTTTCCTCCAGTAATAATAATAATCTATATCTTGTGAGAGAGCACTTTTAAATGATATTTTAACACCTTGAGATTTTATGAAATATTCTTTTCCAAATTAATTTAATATTTTGACCATTTTCATTTCACGCAACACTAGAAATATTTTTCCAAAATGTCAAACATTCCATTAACACGAAACCATCTTGTATTATGTTATATGAAACACTGAATTGGAATATGTTACATTGAATAACAAGGTTATTATACATTACTTTCAATATTGACCATCCTCGATGGCTTGCATAATACGCAAGACCGAATATTACTTGTCCATAATATATTATTAAAAATATTATTATAATGAGATATAACATAGTAGTTATGTGGATAAATATGAATATTATTAACTAAATCATCAAAATATGTTGTTTACACAAATATAAGATGAATTCATAGGTTTCTAATTAATTAGAAATTAATATGAAAACCGATTGAATATAAATGAAAATATTCTTTTGTTCATATATCTATTTTAACATAATTAATTAAATTAGTTAAAATTAGTGAATAATATTAATGTCAAACATATGATATATATCCAATAAAATATTTTTTATATTCATCCAATAGATTTTATAGACATAAGATAAGTACAACCCCAATTTCATGCTTAAAACCTATATTTTTATTAAGGCATGTTTACTGCGGTCAGTGAATAACCAATATTAAATAATAAATTTATAAATTATATAGATTTAATATATAAAAAACAATATATTAGAAATATAAACATAAAAATTAGTTTAGGATAATTTTTTATGTTTTTCTACAATGTTTTATTTTTTAAAAAATAATTAAAAATATTGGATTTTACTTCAAAACTGAATGTTCATCAGTTTTTTTATAAGGTTAAATTAAATTATTATTTAGTTTAATAGTTTAATTATAAAATGATTTTATTAATTAACCCAATTTAAGTTACTGGAACCAATTTCATAATGAAATTTGATATAAAAACTTAGCAAATCTTTGGATGTTTTTATGTTAAAAACATGCAGTGTCGTCTTGTCAGCGGGATTGAATTTAAATAAATTTATGGACATTTTTTGTTTATCATTTAATAAAATGGATTCCTTATTTTTAATAATCATTATATATAATTCTTAATAAGTCATAATTTTTTTATTAAAAATATTAGTGAAAATGATTAAAATTAATTACATAGTTTAAGAGAAAAATAAGGTTAATAAAGTACTAAACCATACATATAAGACACAAATAGACCTATAAACTTGTTCAATGACAATTTTATACAAACTATGCTGACAATAACCTTTAATAATTTTTTTTCATGGTTTTTGGGAATTTAATTGGTAAAAAAGTGGTTACGGCTCACTTGTTATCAAAAATGCCAAGTGTGTCCTTCCCCTCTCTTATAGAAGGTCACCACCTCTACCCACTTCTTCACACCTCTCAAGACCATTTTCTCACCCAAAATCTACTCAAATAATCTCTTAAGTTCCCTCCATTACTCCTTGAATAATTACCTTGGGTAGAAGGAAACTCAAATATGCCTTTTGGAACATACCAAAAGTATTTTCCCTATTAAGAGTTAATGTCTTAACTCAAACTCCTTTCTATTATTTTCCTTCTCCACCCCCTCCACACTCTTTATTCTATTATTTCAGAAAAAATAAGTATATTAAATATAATATGATTTTTCAGGATAATATTTTAACTTAAACTTACACACACATCCATCTAATGGGTAACAAACATACTGTTTCTTTGTACAGAGAACTACTGCCTCATGAAACAATGACTTTTCATTTTTCCATTATTACCTACCACGGTGGACATTATGATATAAAATAAATTTATTTATGTCATATATTATATTTTTTATTCATTTAATCTTATTCATTACTTTTAAAAAACATATATTTTCACTATTCATTTGGTGTTAACATGATAATTTTGTTTCAGAAAGTGTGGATTACCACCCCATCAAAGAGATATGATTTGTTCACAAACTACGTGGATTGTATTAAGGATGGTTTTAGTCAATATATAAGATACATGTTATATCATAAATTTACTATAATAATGTTATATATATACTTATAATTCATTTTCTTTCTTTATTTCAATGTGATAATTTAAATGGAAACAATGTTCATGCGTACGTATGGATTACCGTCTCTATGAACGGTGTATTCCATTTCACACTTCTTTATTCTATAGATTATTATATTATAAATATAATTTATATAGAAGAGATTTATATCATTATTTATATTTTTATGTAATTATATAATTATAAATACCGAACATATAACAAATTAAGACATAAGCGAAGAACAGAGAAAATATCACTCGAAGTGAAACCCTAACATAGGATCGTTAAAAAGTGGAAAATATAAATTCATAATGAAAACATATATGGTATTATGTATAATAATATGCTTCTATAAATTTTTTATAATTGACTTATATTTATTATACAGGAATCTTGTACTAGTACAAAGAGAGTCAAGACACATGCAAAGGAGATTTCATCTCACTTTTTATTTCTGTGTGATACATGCTAGGTTCAACACACTTTCCCTTTGTGTGGTGTATATAATCACCATGATTTCATTATATATATACTATAATTAAATTTATGGGAATTTACAAATCCATTTTATCTTCATTATTTCATTCGGATGATGTTTCAAAAGTTACCAAATCGGTGAAACAGTTTTGTCTCAATATTCATTCTTTGAGACTCATGTTTTGTTATGAACCAAAATTTTCTTTCAAGGTGTATATACATATATTTTATGTGATATATAACGAATTTAATTATTTTCATGATATTTTATGTTTCAATTAATTTAATTTTCTTACATGTAGATCTTAATCCTTGATTACCAAGTTATAATATTTTAATGATACGATATCATCGTTTTTCAAGAATGTTAATGAATAAGCTTCGTTGATGAAATAAAATGGTCCATCTCTCCATAAAAATCATGATTTTATTTATCCTATTTTTATTATAAATATACTCAACATTTGAAACCATATTTCTTATCTTTGTTACAAAACATTTTTAATAAAGTGTTTTTAAGAAAGATCAGCCATACTCTCTCTCTCTCTCTTCGTTCGGAAATCTATGTTTCCTAAAAAGGGTTTCTAAGAATATAATATGATTATCCAATAATATATAAAATAAATTTTTTCCCTTTTTTATTTTACCAATATCATTAAATTAATCTTCTTTATTTCTTTCCAAATATGAAGTTTTTCTAACATATTTATCGTACAAAATGAATGATCTTTTTTACCTCATACGACATGTACGGACTTACCCACCATCATTCCTTTGAAGATTAATTTTCATTTTTAAAAGGTTAATATTTAAGAAAATTAATTTAAAATTAATTTTGAATAATAATAATTAAAAAATTTATCAATATTTTTTTATATGTTTTCAATATAAAAAATTAAAATGTTTTCAAGCCTTATTTATAGGTTTTTAATGTATTCTCAAAGTACTGTGTTTCAAAACAATTTCAATATTTTTTCATATATTTTCAAGTAAAAAGTTTTACAAAAAATCAATATTTCATTATATGTTAACAAACTATTTTCAAATAAATTGTTTTAATTAAAATTTCAATCTATATTCAAATGTTTTCCATTAAGAAGGTTTTTAAAACACGTTGAATATTTCCATTTAAGATTTCAAAGTGTTTTTAAAGAAAAAGGTATTTAAAATGTTTTGAATATTAATTTATATATTATAAATGGAAATTGTTTTCAAAAATTTTTAAATTATTAAATACAAGGTTTCAATGTATTTTTAAAGTAGTGGTTTTTAAAAAAGATTCAACACTAATTAATAAGTTTTAATGTAGAAAATATTTTCAAAACATTTTCAATATTAATTTATAAGTTTTCAAAAATATTTTCAATGAAAAATATTTTTAAAATGTTTTGAATCTTATTTTATATGTTTTAATTGGAAAAGGTTTTCAATATTATTTCAAGTATTTTTTTATAAGTTTTCAATGTATTTTATATGAAATTTCTTTAAATGATTTCTTGTTTTAAAAATCATTTTTTTTCAAATATGAAACGATATTTTCCTGAAGAAAAGTTTTTAAAATATATTTCAAAATTATTCTCCATATGAGATGAAATTTATTGATGTTACTCATTCCTTTATAAGAAATGATCTAAAGGTTTGATTCATGTTCTTTATATTAATGGGTTATGCTTAATATCATGGTCTTTATAAAACGCTATTCTTTTTCTTGGGTTATAAGTTTATAAAACCCATTTCTCATTATTGGGTTATATGTATATGAATCGGTTTCTATTTTAGGAATTATGCTTTTGATGAAATGATTAGAAAACCTATATATTTTCCCACAGGTTATGATATGTTTATATGTTTAAGATTCCCATTTCATTGCAAGTGTTATGATATGATTTCTTATTCTTTTGTGTTAGATGTATGTATAATTTCATCATGAGATGGGTGGGACCTATATCTCCCTCAAATACATTGGGTAAAGATTTATATCTCATGAGATAAACATTAATAGTCTTGGTGGTTAACCTTGATTACTAAGTTGTCCATGGGAGTGAACTATGACTAACGAGATGGTATGAGGAGTGAAATCATGATACTAAGATAACCATGAGATTGAACCATGACAAACAAGATGGTATGATGATTGAACTCATGATGCTAATACAGACATGGGAGTAAACCATGAATAAAAATATGTGATGGGGAGTAAACCCATACTACCAATATGGTCTTGCTAGTGATGACTTGGCTACTTTAGAAATCATATTATTTGCTTATGTGTTTTCCACAATTCCATGTGTTATTCCTATGTTATAATCTCATGGTTTATTATATTTATTTCATAGTAATTCATGTTATATTATGTAGCAATATTTATGCAATGATACATGTTTATGAACTTTGATATTCATGGTATGATCTTCTATTTTCATGATCATGTTCGCATACCCTTATTATCATGATTGTTCATACATGTCTCTCTTTTTTACCCTTAATGAGCATCTGAGCTCAACCCTTTCCACATTTCATTCCACATGTTATGAATATATATTTTGATTATATTATGTCTAAGTGGGGTTCTAAGTCTTAGAGAACCTAGCCATAGATAATGTAGCTTTTTCATGTACCAGTGTTTACATTTCCTTGTTTCTGAAGGCACCATAACAAATATAATATTTGGGAATCTATTGGTATAATTTTTAAGTATTCCATAAAAGTTACGTAATGTTAATGTTTTGAAAATAGAGGGTCTCTATTGATATGGTCTATGAGCCGTCTCTCAATATGCAGACAAAAAGGATTTTCCTTTTAGGCCAATATGTAGTTTTATCTTTTTACATAGAGGATATCATGTAGGATGCCTCTACTTTGTAGATATTTTTTAGGGTCCCCTATGGGATTCCATAATTTACATACTGAATTTGGGAGTCCATTATAGGATCCCTCTATCTACTACTCATTCTAATGATTCCATGTTGGATTCATTGGTTTTCATATACCATTCAAGCATCCCATATTGGATTCCTCTATTTACATTCTCTACTAAGGATCTAGTGTGGGATGCCTTCTGTTATATTCAAACTCAAAGGATTCTATGAGGGTTGTCTTTATTTTTTAGTTGACTTAGAAGATATAGAGTTGGATTCCTCAGTGGGGTGTTGATTTTTATGACCCAGTGGGTTCCCCAATGTTGACTAACCCTGATCTAATACATTATTTTTCAGTAGATATAGTAGGAGGTGTCATCTTAGATCTCATTTATAACATTTATTCTTATGAGTATGAGGTAGTAATGATGGTTTTAGGTGTTTCGTAACCTGCACTCTTTTATTTATTCATTTACATATTTACTGCTGATGTAGTGATGATTACCATAAGAACTTCCCGGTTTATGGATGATGAGCCTAACGTAATGTGACTATTCTTTTAGGATACATAGATGTATTTTTTGGGATATATATTCTAATATATTTCTTTTATAGGTATACCCAGATGTATACCATAGAGTCTAGATTTATATCCTATGTTTATAATGTTTGGAATAGTGTCACTAAAATTATGATATCATGGCATGTCGTCCCATTTATTATGATATTGGGGCATGGCATACCTATTGATGATACTCATGGATGATTATTATCTCTTGAGATATGAGGATGAGTATTCCCTCACTGATCGATTACTTCATCACATTGGTGGAAATGGTTCTCCTCCCCATTGATATGAAATATACTCAATGGTTGATTATTCTCTCCTTAAGAAGTTCTATAGATGCTCCCCTGGGTAAGGTGGATTCACCATTAATTACATCGCCTAGAGGGGATTCTTGGAGATCAGGATGTTGAACCCTTATATATATGAATGGACCTCAATCACATACTTGGGTTGGGAGAGTATTCCATTTATATATCGCCTAAGGTTCAGACCCTTAAGGTTAATCTGAGTTTAAATTCCATGACTTCCTACAAATCAGGAACTACGGCTCAGAAATTGGATTGGATTTACATAGAATGAATGGCATGAATTCCATCTCATCGATTATTTATAGGATTGTCCGTCAGTATACAATATATGTCATTATCGTGTTTGCAGGACATTGCAGGTTAACTCAGGATTATGAAATGTTACCCCCTATGGAGACGTAGCTTTCTCAAAGACATTTACAACACTAGAAGAAGTAGATATTATCTATTGGGATTGAATACCCAAAAATTGAATGAATTATATATAGATTGAGTGGTATGACATCCAACCCAACACCCTTTTTATAGAATGTCCATATGATCGGGATTATGGACTCAATGATTTATTATTGATGATTTATGTTATTTCTTCCACCTTACTTAGGTATATAGATATTTATATATACATATTTATATATGGTAATATATCTATATACACAATATTATATATATATATATACATCATGGGACATTTCCAAGTTTACCAAGATTACAGACCCCGGGATCGACTATGGTGTCACATCATTTGTTTTATTTAACTTTTTAGCTATGTCTCGGATATGTTGATCATATTTCTTGAGCATGTACTTATGATAGTTGATTTATAATTTCATCATTGGGGTGGCTTACTAATATTGTATTCTCTCCCCTATATGTGAACCTCAGGGGGTGTACAGACCTTATGTCTTCTTTTCAATTTGTTCATGGATGCCTGATGGATAGGGTTGAGGCTCGGGATTTCATGACCAAGAATAGCCTATCATGTGGATTCTTATGATCAGGTTGTATCATCTTATAATTGTCTTAGATTCTAGGTATGTGGTCTAGCTAATAGTTAATAGTATAACCTTGTACTATTATATTCCATTTTCCACTATGTAATCATATATATGGTGAGTCCCATGGGTGAACAATGTTATATGTATTACATGGTTATTTTGGATTTCAAATCATTCCATTTTTATCATATTATACTTCTTTTTTAGATTACTTACTTCTTATGCGCTCATTTTCTTACTGTTTTGTATTTTATTTGGTTATTTCCACTATTTGTTTACTCAGATACAAGGATATAGTCTCCCCACTATCACACCCTAGCACCTTGATGCTAGTGAGAATTATCTTGGGTATGAGAATGTGTTATTAAGGCCTTATGGTAAACCAGATCAATGCATTGGATTAGTGGAATCTCATTCAGGTTGGTTCATTTATGAAATGAATTTATTTTTTATGGTTTATTTTATGGTTAATTTATGAAATTTTTATGAAACCTATTTTATTTACACTAGTTATGATGTAATGAAATGATAAATGTTTAATGATATTATTTCACACATAAGTATGGTTTTAATTATGATATGTGCATGACCTATATCTCTCTCCAATGAATTGGATAATGATTTATATATCATGAGATAAAAATGGGAAAGAATTCCATTTGAAAGATCTACAATGGGAAACATGTGAGTCCTAATTCACTTTGGAAAAGAGGTGCATCTTGATCCATAATAGGAAAATGGTGATAAGCTCTGATATACTATTTTGATGGTCTTATTATTTAACCATGAAATATGAAATGGTTTCCCATATTTATGATGTTTCCACATTTTTATGACTCAAGATTATTTTTCTTGAATGATTTATGATGATTTTTCACTCTTATGGACAATGGTTTCTAAAATGAAAATGTTTTATGTCAAGAATCAAGTTTATAATATATGAAATGTTGGGTATGAAATTTATAAGTTATATTCATTATCACATATTCTTATTCATATATTTTGATTTTATATTATCACATATTTTTATCTCCGATGTTTACCCTTATGAAGCATCTGACCTCACCCTTTCTTATGTTTTATTCCCTAGATTATGAAGAAAGTTTTATATAGTGTATGCCTAAGAGAAGTATTATGTTGAAATATCATTGTGGGGGGTTTTTAAGATATTCAATGAAATAATAAGAATCTCTTTATATTCTCTAATGACATTAAAATATTATGGTACATGTGAATGGGTTTATGAATTGTATTTAATATTCATCTAAAAAGTCGTGATATATATGTCTGAAAAGTATGGGTCTTTATAATTAGAATCATAGTAATGGTTCAGTTAATATTTATAGATTATAATTATAAAAACATTAGTGAAACCCATGTGTATATGTCAATGTATAGGATAACATCCTAATGTTTTAGTATGAAAGGGATTATGTGGTTTTCCTAAAAATATATCACTTTATTAATACGACAAGTGGATGTTACTTTGGCACAGAGGGACATATGGTAATAAATCTAGAAAAGGTGCATTGAGATGGACTCGATCATCACCTGGTGCTTGACATAGAGCCAAACTTCACCCCTAGTTTCACACTCTAGTGGGATATTCTTTGGTAAATAAACTTTTTTTACAAACCATTATGAAGGATTTAAATAGATGATGATAATGGATGACCTAGTCAACCAAATTTTTCCTAGATTGATAATAATGTGTCATGATTTAGATATTCTATAAATTATTTTTCAAGATTATATGGGTTTCCACTATTATTAGTGTTTCACACACTAATTTTGGTTTTAGTCAATGGTCTGATCCCAAAGGAACCATGTTAATGTTTAATGTGATGGATAATGAAATTATTTCCCACTTGAGAAACCAAATGTTATGGGAGCGAGGATACAAATCCTTTTTTCTATGCTCACACAACTTTCTCAATCCATGAACTATGATGATATTCTATATGATCAATTTTGGGAACAACATTCTATTGAATCCATCATTCGTTAACACACAACTTATTTTTGTGGATCTTCTGATCCACTAATAGTTGACAAATGTATTATCACCATTAAGATGATATTTTTTTCCTCCAATGATTAGGTCTTGGAAATATTACCTTAACTATTTATTTTTTGGAAGGTGAAGTGGATAAATGGTGGAAAATTATAATGAATACGATTAAAGAGGAAAAAAGATACGCCATGTAATGGGACGAGTTTAGGTGGATATTTTTTATTAATTACTTCCCATGTATTCCATATAAAAGGATAGAGAATAAATTCCTTCATGGTAAGTATAAAGACAATGAATATATTAGTTCTTGTGAAGCAAATTTTACAAGTCTTGCAAGGTACACTTCTGGATTAATCATCAATAAAGAAAGAAAAATCGATAGATTCTATGTTAACATAAAACCAAGTCTATGAAATCCCTTGGATATAAAATACTCTAGTAGATATAAAAACCCCATTCATTCAGCATTCATCATATAAATTAAAATTGGATATTCCTATTATTCCCATGGATTTGATAAGAAAAGGAATAACTAGTCTCATGAAAACTTGAATAAATCACATGGTTGAAATAAATTCCAGCCATTTTCATACAAGAAATGTGGGAATAAGTATTAATGGGGTATCTTGAATGAAACTAGAAGTATCTTTAAATGTATGAAGGTGGTTAATAAATGCCATAAATTCTGAAATGGGATTAATGGGCCTATTAACATAGTAGAATAGAAGAGAATGCTAATTAATGCATCACCAACACTATAGTGCTTCAAGTGCAAGGAGTTTGTGAATTATGTGAATCAATTCCCTAATACAAGGGATAATGAGGATGAAAATCCACAACAACTTCTAGAGACAATGGAAAAAGAAAAATATTATGTGATCATAATTGACTAAGTGAATCATAATAATAATGGAGCACTCATCCTCCCCTCCACTGTTGGGAATTTCATATTTTATTTTGTATGAATGATCCCTAAAAAATATCATTCATCATATTTTATAGAAATATCATGTGATTATATCTCTCTACATGGATTATATAATAATGAAATCACATTTGGTATTATATCATTACAAATATGAACCCCATATTCCAATGAAATTCATTTTGTATAAGATATGATCTCATATAAGGAATAATGATGGATTTAACTTTTGGAAGTGTATATGTCACCAAGTAATATTAACATAAAATTTATTGATACCATAATGTGTTAATGAGTTTGAGTTAGATCAAAATTTCAATGTCATTAACACCCATTTTTTCATTTTATGTTATGTAATTTTATCATGATTAAGGATATTTTAACAGAAATTTATGGAAACAAAATATTTTGGTTTGGTATATGTTTTATGGAAAATTTTATTATATGTGTAATGCCATTACACATTATGGACATATTATTAAACATACTACTAACCTTTAGGGTTTATATTATCTTTGATGTTAAGGAAATTATTGTTTTTAATTGATCACCCTACGATGTCATCACAATTTATTTCATTTAACAAATATTTATATTTGGATCTTCTTTCTAGATTATACATTAATAATTTGGTATAGTTATATAGAGTAGCACAGTAAATTTTATCTAATCGAGATGTGAAGTTTACCTCTATGTATCGGTGGTGTATTCAACAAGCTCTTAATATAGTGTTGAGTATCAGCACTGTGTATCATCTTTAGATTGATGGTTTTTCTATGAAAATAATTCAAACTATATAGGATATAATAAGATATTATTCTATGTATTTAAAAGCTGGTTGGGAGAAAAACCATCCTTGAGTTTATTTTTTATAAAATAATAACTTTCACTCAGTCATTTATATGGTTCCTTATGTATACCTTTATGTAAATAAATGTAGAACTCTGACACATTGGAATGAAGTTGTAGGAAAAAAGTTTTTGGGACCTGAACTAGCTGATGAGATGGAATGGAAGGTTAGAGTCATTCAATAATACATAACAGAAGAACAATGTTGATAGAAATGTTATGCTAATAATCATTGATTTGATCTATAATTTGAAGTTGGTTTGAGGGAGTTTCTATAATTTTCTCCATGGAATAAAGAAGGAAAAACTAAGACCTGGGTATATCAATCCCTTTGAAATTATTGATTGTACTAGGGCCATATCATATCGCTTTTTTCTCCCACCAAACCTCTATTGATTTCATGATGTGTTCCATGTATCTCTCTTAATAAATTATATACTTGATCCGTCACATAAACTGAACTTAGAGGTCTTACAATTTCAACATGATCTTTGATATAAGGAATTACATGTGGAGATTTTGGTTCATACAAAGAATGTTATATGAAACAAGAACAATCACCTAGTCAATATTTTTTAGTGAAACAACCATATTGAAGAAGTTATGTTTGTACCCGAGTATGTAATGAGGCCAAATTATCCTTAGTTTTTAGTTCTAATGTGATGAATTTAAAAGGAGAAATTAATTTTACTGGGGGTATAATGTAATGCCACAAGATTTTGTGAATTTATTTTTAAATTAATTGAAATATTTTAAATATTTTTCATTACATGCAGTACTAAATTTAGCTTTACTTATATGAAAAACTGATTTTATATTATCCACACGCATAATAAAGTTCAAAGAAAATGTGACATACTATTAAAATATTATTATTTAATATGATTTTTATCTCCTAGCTCTTGGAATAGTGGGTATTAAAAAGATAAACTCAATAATGAGAATATATGGTTTAAAATTTTTTATCTAATGAATTCTATAGTTTTCCAATAATTATAAATGAAAATAAAGATACCATTTGAAAACAACAGAAATGTTTTTTTGAAAAACTATTTTTATGCATGAAAAAATGTTTTACCTTAATGAGATAAAAAATAAATTTTAGTGAATTATTTTAATTCAATAAATATATTTTACATTTAATAAATTTTTTAACATTCATATTATTTGTTTTATATAAAATAGATAAGAATAAATCCAATTTTATGCTTAAAATGGTATTTTTCTAAACAAGGGTTTTGTCTCCTTTTGCACGCTTATTTAAAAATTAAATTTCTCTAATTTTAAAAAACTTATTTGTAAGAAAAAATAATTTTGGAAAACATCATAACAAAAAATATCTTGAATATAATTTTTGATAATTATCAAAAAAAATCATAAATAGTGAAAAATAATTGTTTTTATTAAATATTGTAATTTTTTAAAAGCATTTAAAAACAAACAAAAAATATTTTAATAAGGTTTTAAAAGTAAAATTGTTTCAAATATATATCTATTAAAATAATTTTTTCATTTTAAGAATTTTTTTAGTTAATATTTATTTAATTTTTTAAATTTTTTGAATCTTTTCTCTTTGGAAAACCACTTTTTGTCGCGTTAGTGGGTTACATTAAAATTAAAATTGTTACTTATGTTAATGTAATTTTGAAGATAGAGTAAATAGTTTCAATAATAGTTATTTTCATAATTTAATAATTTCAAATTAATTTTTCCCCTTAAGATAGTAAAAATTGTAAAAATTAGTTGTCATGATTAAGAAAAAAATAGTTTTACCAGGAGGTTAAACTAAAAATAATAGTTCTAAAATAAACTATAAACATATCCAAAACCCATTTTATGGCCATATTTTGACCATATATAATATAATATTATATAATGTAGCATTTTTTTAGAATTTTTCTGGTAAAAAATATGGTTACACCTTTTTCTTTTCAAAAATTAAATTTGTGCCATTCACCTCACCTAAAAAAGGGCACCCCCTATCCCCACCTCATCACACATCCAAAACCATTTGGTTTAGAACATACATTCCAAAATTTACTATTTAATTCTGTCCTGTAATCCAAGAATTATATGTTTTCTCATAAATCAGACTTATGAACGATTTTCAAGCGAACTAAAAGTTTTTTTCTATAGAAGTGGTAATATCCCTAACCAAGTGTTTTATTTTATTTCATCCTCCACCTCCTTAAATTGATGTTAAACCATTATGGAAAAATAAACTCATTATAAAAAATATAATTAAATTTTTTATCATAGTTTAATTACCTACAACCATATCCTCTTCTATCAAATGGGAAATGAAATTGTTGTTTGTGTGTACGGTGGACTACCACCTTGTCAACCGACGTAATTGGTTTTCCCTCACTGCTTCTCAAAAATGGATATAATAAAGTACATAATGTTTATAAAATATATTTATTAAATAATTATACTTTTTTGATAATAATATCTTACATACCTTTTTAATTTTCATTCTTTAGAGAATACGATTACGATATTCTCGTGAACGGTGGACTACCGGCTCGGGAAGCAATGCAATTTTTTTTCACTAATAGTTTTCCTAGAAGGTAATTAGGGTAAATTTTATGAATAAATGTGTTATATATATATATATATATATATTAAAAATATTCTATAAATTTAAAATATTATTTATCTTTCTTTCACTTCAACTGTCGATGAAATGTAAATTGTGTTCATGTGTACATACAGACTATTGTCTCCATGAACAGTGTATTTAATCTTCAGTCTCAAATGTCTATGGATTAATATAATTATATATATTTTAAATAAATATTATAATTATATCATGATTAACATTATATAGATTATGCAACCATGATCAAAGTAAAAGGAATGAAATTAAAAAATCAAAACATACCGGAAAAAGAAAATAGTTATTACCCAAAAAGTGATTTTAACTAGGAATTGTTAATAAATGGGTAACAAAAGGTCATAATTTAATTATATATGGTATGATATATCTAATTGTGTTTCTTTAAAATATTTACAATAAACATGTATTTTTCATATTGTAGGATCAAGCGTGTATGATTGAATTCGATACTTAAGGTGACATATTTAAACCTCACATTTATTTTCTACGAGACAAATGTCATATTACCACATATTTATTTTATGTGGTTTATATACTAACAATGAATTTATTTTAGTATTATTACAATGATAATATTTGGATTTAAATATCCATTTTAGTATCTATCATTCATATGGGTTAGAGTTCAAAAGTTATGAAGGCGGAAATGGATTTACATATCCATTTTAATAAAGGAACCATTACATTTAGACCACTCATTGAAAATATAAGGATACAACCAACCAATATTTTGGGGAAATTTAAGACATGGGGAATTAGAATAATATATGGTTAAGGTTAACATAATATTGTATTTCCTTGGACCTATACCTGATATTAATTTCAAGATAGGTGTGTATATGTTCGAAGACATAACATAAAAATAACGAGACTTAGTTGTTCAATATAATCTCAGTAAAGGTCTTATATGGGAAGCATTTGAGAAGTTGTTTAACAAACAATTAAAACATTATACTTTCTAGGTTTCATGAATGGTATAAATATTTAATTTAAAATATGGAAACATATCAGTTACAAAATATTAAACTAGAATAACTTATCTAGATATCTTAACTCCTATGGTAGCTATCAGTGAATCTCTCAATGGGAATATATTTAAGTTGGTTCTAAAACCAGATATTCTCTCTAAGTTTTTAATGTTATGTATTGAAATATACAAGGATATGGTTAAAAAAATATTGGTAGAAGGATTTATTATTTGTAACAAGATAGGGGGAATATATTGGTCCAATTAGACATAGGATAGAATACTAGTAGTGAAATAATCACAAAAGTGACATCTACGCATAGCATTGTAGTGAACCTAGGAACTAGTATTTTGGGTTAGTCGTATTTCCACCTCATTATAGTAATGAAATGGGATTATTTTACTGTGTTGTGGAAGGGAATAAGACGATGGAATGTGTTGAACCATATTTATTGTGTCACAACTGTGGACAAAGAGGAAACTTATAGTGTTATTATATAATAAATATAAAGAAAATTTGTTGGGATGGATCAAATCAGTCTCATGTATCTCATTATTAATTAGTGATGTCTCTTCAATGTTGTTCTTTCTAATGGATTTAGGAGACCCTGGATGATTCCAGATTTATGTTTATAGTCCAGGCTTTGACACCTCATGAAGGGAATAATAACTACTCAATGTAGAAACTTTTCCAATGTTAGAAGATAATTAGAAAAACAAAACTATCTTGATGGTTCCCTTGATGGTGTAAGGTACCATCATTCTTAACTCAATCCTTAAGTAATTATTCTTTGATATATGCATATCTCATTCCATTGTTGATTATTTTGTGAAAAATTGATTGTGGTTTTATGTGGAAATGATTTCTTATATTTTTACCATGAAGACACCTCTAGAGTAATGCAAATACATATGATTTATGTGTCCAGTGTATTCAATTACCATTAATACACTATAGTTTTTGTTGGAGTGTAGTTTTTTCGAAATGAAAACCTTCAATTTAATATTTATAATGGATTTCATGGTAGTATTCAAATATTATAAAAATTTTATGGATGATATATTACTTTTACATACCTTAATGGTGTTGTTCATTTGTCAAGGGAATTTGGATATGAATCCTGAAAGATATATAACTCTAGTTACTCTATATAGAACTGACTGTTATCATTCAGTAGTTGTGAATTTATGTAAAACTAATGAAACTAGGAATGATTGTCTTCCAGTTAAAATATATCAATACCCTGGAAAATTTTAAAAAAATTATTTAGGCTACCACCTGAGTGAGAAACAAATTTTATATCAAGATAATTTGAAAAAATGAGTCTTATTTCACTTCAATCATACATAATTCCATTAATAAAATTATAAAAATATAATTTCCAGCTAAAATAATTGGAAACCAGTGGATTTACTTGATCAATTACATCACCTTGGGCCACTATAGTTTTAATAATAAAAAATTAAGACATTTCACTTAGATTATGTGTCAACTATCTTAAACTAAATCAAATTAAAATCAAGAATCAATATACACTTCCCTAAATTTATTCTATATTTGATAAATTAAAGGTATCCAAATAGGTATCTAATATTTTTCTATGATTAGGGTACCACCGAATATATATTACGAAATAATATTTCCTTAAGAATAATTTTAAAATCCAATATGGTCATTATGAATATTTTTTCATGCCCTTTGGTCTTATGAATTCACTTGTAATTTTCCGGGCCTTGATATTCCATATCTTCCAAAATTACATTGAATATTTTTTCATTGTATTTTTTGATCGTATCATTTTCCACAATAAAACAAGAAATGACCATGAACAGAACATGGGAATTGTATTGGATACATTATGCCACCACTAACACGATGTTAAATTATCTGAGTGTTACTTCTAGATACATAAACTATACTTCCATAGTCATTTAATTTCTAATAAATGCATATTAGTTGATCCTTAAAATAAAAAAGTTTTCATTTCTTATAAACCTCCTTTGAATATTTCCCAGATATTGATCTTCTTAGGATTAGTATGATATTTTCATTACTTTGCCTAAGATTTATCATGACTCTCATCAACTATGAATGATTTGATAAGAAATGTTATTTCATTCCATTAAATTAATGATTTTTATAAATCCTATAATGAGATTAAGTATCGACCTACTACAGTGCATATTCTCAACTTTCCAAAATCGAGAAAAGGTTATGTGGTGTACTGTGATGCATTTGGATATATACTAAGCTATATTCTATTATAGGGAAACCATGTCATAGATTGTGGTTGAGGCAATTATGAACACATGAAAAGCACTTTTTGACACATTACCTGGAATTAGATATGTTGTCCCATGCATTAAAAACTATGTTCCACTACCTATTTGTGGAAAATTTCACTATTTTTATTAATCAAGAAATCTTGAAACAAATATTTTCACAAAGGTATTTTATCAAGAGGTATTAACGATGGAATAAATAAAAATAGATATTTGAATTTTACTTGGTGTATTTTCACAAGAAAGGGGATTCAATGTTCAATGCTTTAAGTCATAATCCAAAAAAAAAGTTTTTATAGATGTCTGTGACTAGTGGATCCCTATGGGAGTAATTTTTGACATGTATTTGGATGGTATGAAATAGAATCTAGATGTAGTTTTTTTCTAATAACTTTTATCCTTAATTTAATTAATCTAATAAAGAAGGCACAATAAACAAACCTAGACTACCTTACCACAAAGTTCAACCTCAATAGTGAAGAGATAGTTTAGTGTTATATTAATGATGAAAACATTCTATTAGTGTTTTGTTAATGGATCATAGTTCCATAATCATTTTAAGAACGTTTTATTTATTTCTATCATCATTCAAAATTGGTTTTCCACCCTAGGTATTCAAAAAATATAAAATGAAATAAAGACCTATTTTGTAGTTAGGTAAGAAATAGATGTTTGAAAATTATGTTATGAAATTTATCACCTTTCAATAGGTAAAATATGAACATTAATGACCAAAATAAATGTTACAATATATGAACATACCTATTTTAAAATAGAAATATATTTCATTGGATTTTTTCCTAGGACTACCAGGGACATTTAAAAATCATGATATAATTTGGGTGTTTGTAGGCCGAAACACCATGTGGGAATGTATTATCCAAATATGAGAATCTAATATGGTATAATATCTAGAAAATAACTATATTCATAATGTAATGAAATTTTAAGGAGTTTTGGTTTCCAATATTTATATATGTGATCTAAGATTTACCTTAACGTTCTTGTGATCCTTATAAGAAGCCCTTTGAAAACAATTGACCATGAGAATGAAAAAATATCCTTAAAAATAACAAATAGATATGTACAAACAAAACACTATAAGGTAGGATCAAGGAATGTGTTATGGATTTTGATAGTTCAAGGGTATATCATTTGACTTTAGTAGTGCTTTCATATATAATAGTTATCAAGACATGATATATATGGCTCTAATCAAGACTTTATATGGTTATCCAAATTGATCTCCCCTTTGTTGGGTAGAGACTAGGGATGATTCGTTTTTTAGAGGAAGTTTTTTTCATGAGGATTCTATAAAAATACCAATGATCATGAAATAGAGGACTATAGTTTCTAGACATAAAAATTAATATGTAGATTATCACCAAAAACTCTTATCTTTTGATGTAGGTGACCACGTATTATTGAAAGATTCATCACCATTGCATCACTATCATTTAGGTAAGTAAGAAAAATTATCTCAATGACACTTCCGGTTATTCACGATTTTGGAACACATTAGTTATATTTCATATCAATTAGGATTTACACTTAGATTCATTGTAGTCCATGATTTTTTTCCATCTTGATCAGTTAATAAAAAACCTACCTAAACCTAGCCATGTGATTCGCTAGGACCGTGTTACTCTTGGACCATATGTTATGTTTATCTATCCCCTAGTCCAAATTTGGGATATAAATTAAATATATTTTGATAAATAAATATCTATTTAGTATAAGTGTTACTGATGTATGGTCTGATTCAAGATGAAAATTGGAATATTAGAAATTTATAAAGGATAAATGGCTAGAGATCTTTCCAAGACACCGCCATAATACAAATTTCCTAGGATGTAAATCCCAATAAACAGGACAATATAAAACCCATACTTCAAGTTATTTTACCCTTTTATTGTGTATTTTGAAGTTATATAATGATTTTATTGACTTATAAGATATTCTTAATGGTCTGGGAGAGTTTTGGAAGCACTCTATAGGGATAATGGTTTGATCAAGGTTAATGCAAACTATGTGATTTTACCAACTAACATTTCAAGGGTAAACTACGATCTATTGGAAGGTGAAAAGTTGAAAAATGGTCTGTAAAAGCTATGTGGTAACCATGAAAAACAGAAAAATATTAGGCAAAAACATTTTCCATGGTTGTAATGTTGTTTAACAAACTATGCGGCTAAATCATGTGGCCTTGTGTTTTGTTCAATAACACTCTCAATTATGGTGAATAGTTTTCCAAAATGTATGTCTTAACTATGTGATTTAACTATTAAAATAATGAAAGTATATTTTTAACCAATAAAAACCCACTGAAACAGTCATTCAATCCCTTATGTCTTAGTTACTTGAACTCTAATCTTTCTATAGGTGATATTGGAAATTCCTTTCCTCTCTAAGGTAGATTATAATGAATTGGAGGCTGTTAAATATCGAGTATGAGAGCCCCATTCTTCCTTTAAATCCTAATATTATAATTTTCTATAGATAATAACCATATATTAGAGCTTCCAAACATATATCTATGATTTAAGGCTTATTTTTTAGATGGATATTTCATGGGGTTTTTTAAATAAATAAATATGAGATTTTAGATATGTGAGATGGTGAGATGGTGATTCATGTTTATTTCATTAATTATTGGTGGATTATCCCCCACTCCTGTTTCTCCTGGAACTCTAAGGATTCCAATTTTATAAATAAATTATATCTTTCATTAACTACAATACTTCTATTAAAACCCTTTTAGAAATATCTCTTCTTGGATGGTCAAAAATATTTGGTATTGGTTGATTCCCAAAACATGTTAGTTAAAATTATTTCATGATTTTTCAAATAAAAATGGTTTTCAATGTGTCAACATGGCATGAGAGTAGTTATTGTGCATTTTTATAAATATGGAAATGGCCTTGTGAGTTTGAAAAGTCCAAGGATTTAATTAACTCTCCTAGGATTATAACATCTACTAGTGACTTGGGACAAGGGGATGGGTTTTTTCTCATGAGTTTGACCATTAAAAGGTCCCACTAAGACAGAAAATTAATTGGGTTTATGAATTGCATGGGGTCATGGGTTCATTCCATGTGTATTCCATGGTGTGTATTATTTAACTAATTCGGGTATAACTAACATGATCATTGTTTTTCTAACTCTCTTCATGAATTATATTATTAATGTAAGATAACATTTCCTAATTTTAGTGTCATGTTTGCGGAGTCTCTTGGTTTTTCTATTACTTGTATACTCACCCCCCTGTATATGCACTTTAGTGTGTATATAGATGTTATTTGTCATAATACAGGTTATAGGAAGATTTTATACATCACAAGTGTAGCATCGTGATTTATTTTTCATGGTAAATGGGGGTCAGAGTAAGGATTTTTCTCTTTGGGGAGTTTTCATGGTGTTGTCGGGGTTTCATTTATTTTTACATGTATCTTGATAGTAGTTTCTTGATTTTTATTATCTTATTCTATTATTATAATTATCATCTTATTATTATATTAAAGTTTGTTTTGGAATCTTATATTTCATTATTTTATGACTCTTCATTATTTTTCTAGGTTGTTTATGTAAGGTAAAATCATCCCCCATGATTAAGTAAATCCCATGGAATTTATTGCCATAATTTGTTGTCCATGGGACTTCCCTAAAGATAGTTGAATTTTTTCCTACCCAAGATAATGGGATTGGGTCGGGATTTTACACACAATATTATATTGTATTGTGTTTTTAGATAATTAAATTAAATAATATATTATCATTTAATTTTAAAACATTATTTACATCCCTTCACGTTGATTAAACATTAATCTATATAATATATTTCATCATGATGAATTAATAAACACTTTTAAAGTTTTCAAACTATCACAATGTAAATTTTAATAATTTCAACGCTCATTTCCTTTGTTTTAAATAATATTTTATCATATCATCGTGTTCATTAATATCACCAAAAAATTATAATTTTAATTTTACCTTGGGTAAACAATTCTCATGTCATCATTATGAATATGGGAGATTACTTCCAAGAAATCATAATATCTATCCGGAAAAAATTAACCTTTAAAATATTAAAATTTATTTTACTTAATTAATATTTATTTTCCATCAAATAATTTTATAAATATCAATATAATTACTTGAAATTATTTATGATGTGCTCTACATAATCGTAATTTTCTTATATGCTATTTAATAATCCACTATGTATGCTTTAAATTATTAACATAAAAATTATAATTTCTTATTATAATGAAAAATATTATTAATTTATAAAAATAATTTATATAATTATTTAAAATATTAATTAACATACCCTCTATAAAAATAAACAAAATCATTTCTATTCCATGTCCTGCAAAAATAATTCATAATGAATTGGTGTCATTAATTAATCTCTATTATAATACTATTTTAAAGTAAATTTCCCCCATAGGGGTAGCCCAATAGTTAGTGTCATTCTCTTTTTACCGCAAATTTGGGGATTCCATTATCACTGGTTGTAGCTTTACCTTATAATTTTACACCCACTAATTTGAGACCATTGATTTTTTTATAGCGTGGTGATGGGAGATTTTACCCAGATTCAACCACAAGAATTAAGAAAAGACATGGGGCACTTTATATGGATTTCTAGTGGTGTGAAACACTAGTATGTTTAAGTATTTTAATCAAGAGTGTTGTGGTTTTTATTACAAAAATGGTAAAATTCTTATTAGTATTTTAAGAATTATAATTTTCATAAATATCAATATTAGTAGCCAAGATAACTAATTAATATGCTTCAACATGAAAAAGATAATATTCTATTTGGTCAAGGGATTCGATACAAGACCCACCCACTTTCAAATTCCCAAAACACACCTCCCTCATCCAATCACATGCCCCTACAGTATGTTTCCAACAACGGTTTATCTTGTAGTACCACCCATGAAATTTTCATCTCTCTTTAGTCATGTTTTCATCCTGGATATCAAAACTATTGACTATACATTCATGATCCATTTTTATTTTTTGACTCCCATATGTTATCTCTAATCGATAGTAGTTTTGTAGTCAAATGATCCGATTGATGAGGTTTACATGGTGCATCTCTAATCCTCTATGTTTCCACATGGACCTATAACTGACATTCAATCACTATGATTGAATAGTCTACTAGGGAGTGGGTTGATGATATTTTAATACATCAACTAGGCTTGATGTGATGTACCTATAATTATCTAATCAGTTAATTAGATAACTCGTTTCTTCCATTGTGTTTCATAACAATACCACTGTCTATGATTTCTAGATGTTTTTAAATAGATAAAATACTACAAAATTCTCTAAAATATCACCTAATGTTGAACCCATCATGATAATTCAATAAATGTACATTTAAGGTTATTAATCAAACAAATTAAAAATAATAATTTATAGGGGAGGTTAAAATGTGAGAAACATCCCTCATAAATTACTTTTTATCCACGCATTAGTTTATCATATTCCTAGCTTCAATACATTCATTACAACATTAGTTAATTAATGGTATATTGTTCGATGTAAGGTTCTTTGTGTATTTAAGTTTATTTAAAAAGGGATCATAATATCACTATATAATATATCGACAAATAGAAATAAAATTTTCCAAACAATATATTAAAATATTCATATTGATATATTGAATTCAAATATATGATCTATTTATAATGAATACCAATTCTCAACCTTTAAATCGAAAATTCATGTTTTGGAAAATAAATTGTAACTCAAGTTAATTTCATTCCAATTTCATTATAATCATTATTTTTTAATTTTAAAAATTATTGATTTTCATACCATATTTCATTCATTTAAGAATGTCATGATAATTTGGAAAAAAAATAATTAAAATTATTGAAGGTAATTATCATATTAATATACCATAACTTTTCTCTATAAATTCATTTTTCCTTAATTATTTTCTAACTCTGATGGCGTACTCCATGTCATTATATATTTTAAAACCTGTTTTGTATGTCATTTCATCTAAAATATGAATTTATAGAGTTTTTAACAAAATTAATATTGTATATATTTTATAATTTTAATTAAAATTTTATCACTTCTATAAAAATTTCTAACATTGACTGTAAATTACCAAAAATAACTAACCAATGTAAACACCCTATTTTCTATTCAATTAAGTAGCCCATTTCTCAATATAAATCTCTATAATAGGGGAAATTGAAATTTTACCCATTCAAAAAAATTAAAATTTCCATTCAAAACATCCCAAGGATTTTAACTAAATCATTTAAAAGACCTTATTTTATTAAAATGAGCACTGGTGAATCTAATGAAACTAAAATGGATGAAAACATTATGTACACAATAAATCAAACTCAGAAGAATACTTTTACTATTAAAGAATAGATCGGGTATTAAAACATGACTATTCACTATGGTCCAGAATAACCATAATTAAAACTCCACTTGGAATAACACTATTTTAATTTATAAGTTGTACTACATGTAATATAAAATAGTATCACAAATATTAGTCAAATTGGGAAATTAAAGCAGGAAATTTGGTATAAAAACAACCAAAAATTATAAAAATTATTTTATTTGATTTATAATAAATATGCTTTAATTCATTTAAAAAATCCAAAATTAACCTGGAATGAAAAAATGTTCGAAATAAATATCATATTTTCAAAATTGTATTAAAAAATGGTGATACATTATTATTATATTACTCACTATTGTGAGTGTTTACAATAAATCTTATATCTAGATGATCAGGGCCCTTTACTATAGTGTGTGTTCCAATACAGATAGATCCATATACATTAAAATGGTGATTGTGAACCCGCTAATGTAAATGTTTAACATCTCAACTTATACAATGATAATTAACTAACATGGTGTATAGTACGTTCTAAATTATATTGTATATATCATAATTATGTCAATATAAAGATCTTATTTATTAACAAGATGTGTTCCAATAATTATATGACATCATGTAAACTAATATATATATATATATATAATGTTTTATGTATTTTTATATGTGTTTGAATTAATTTATATTTTTAAAAAAATTATAATAAATATCTCATTCTTCTATACAAGTTTATTTTATCAAACTAAAGTGATATAGAATTTATAGGAATAAAATTTTCTCAAATGGCTTAGTGTGTTTCATCGATCAAAGCCAACACATTATTAAATCTCATGACCAACCTTTTTATGAGTTTTATTCTTTTTTAGAAATATATAACTTAAGAATTGCACCATGTACTTATTAATAAAAAAAAGAAAAACACATAAAAAGATAAATCATGATCTTGTAATTTTTATCTATGTTCACCTAAAGGAACAAAGTCGTCATTTTTTTAATCTCTACCCGACACATAGTTTCCAATATCATCCTTTTTTCATCACATATTTTGAGAGTTTTATGATGTGTATCACTTTAATTAAATTGATAAATAAAATGAAAATAATATAACACTATAATAAGCTATGAACCAATTTTTGGGTTCATTTTTAGGATGCAATGCATCACTTATTTGAATCTATGTCTAGCAATCAATACCAAATTCATTATTTTTCATTGAGTATTATTTTTTGTACATTCTTTATAAATGATATATATTTAACTTATATGTATAAAAATTTCAACATAAATAAATAATAAAAATAGTAATAATAATAAAAATATTAAAAATAATAGATATAATAACAACAAAAATGATAATAATTATAATAAATAAACTAGGTTTCATGATCTGGGTGCTTTAAGAGACACAATTTATTGATCAATAACCAAGGATATATTGTTTCATGTTAGCATAAATATACCACAAAAACATTATTATAAGGAAAATTTCATGTATATGTGTTTTCACTATGTATTGAAACATTATTCTTCAGATTCAAAAATATCATATTCCCCTTGAAGGACTTCCATGACACCTCCAGTGTCTTCAAAAAAAATTATATTCCCCCATGACCCTAGAGAAATTTAGTTATTAACTTATTTTTTATTTTTAATTCTTTTAACATCATCTCTACATTGCACAATCATTTAATTTTTTTATTTTTTAAAATCACGGTTTTTTCTAACACATGAAAAGACTATTTATTTTTAACGTCTATATTAAATAAAATAAGTACCCATTGTTAATTCAAATTCCATTATGATACATAATTTTATATCACCACATTGTTTTTAATATTTTTCTAATTGTTTTCTATCATTATATTTCTCTTTTATGGACTTTATAGAAATTAAAACACACACCATGCCTTTATTCATGATTTTTTAAGCCTTAAATTTTTATTATAATAATGTGCTATATTTTCTCTATATTAAACTAAAACTGTAATTTTTTTATTTTTTATAAATCAATATCTAATTATAAATTTTTTTAACATTATTGAGTATATATTTTTTCTTTTACTAAAAAAATCATGTTGACTGGTAATACATTTATACCCTCAATGCAAATTTTTGGTCATGTAGATTCCTATTTCAATGATATAAGTTATATAATTCAATTTATTTTTACACCATGATCTTTAATTTATATTTAAAGATTTTATTTATATATAGGTATGGATGGGTAGAATATTTATCATTTCTTAAAAAATTTGGTTGTTATATAAGATGAGAACCAGACTTATGTGTGTTGGGATGAATTGTTTTCACATATATTAATTTTTATAATATTATAGAATGGTTAGCCTAAGAATGTAGTTTATTTCCCATTAAAATTTTATTATTCCATATTACTATGTTTATGGTCATTATATTTAAGAAAATATTATCATATAAAAATATGTATAAATAGAAAATTATTCAAAAATTCAATGTGATGTTTTTAAAAAATAGTGCATATTTTTATTTTTATTAATTACATAAAAAATTTTATAAAGGTTTAAATCCATGTAATCCTAAATTATTATCATTCTATGTATCTTCCGTCAACCTCATAATTAACCTGAAATTTTACTCTATATCCATATGTTTCTTTTATTGTGTAGTGGAAAAATATATTAAATAAAAGATGATAAAAATATGGTTTTCCATTTAGTTTGAAAATAACATTGGTTTACTTTTTTTGGATGAGTTATTATCAATTTCAAGAAGAGTATAAATAAAAAAATAAAGGAAATAAATATAAAATTAATTCATTATGTGAAAATATATATGTGATTTAAAATACATATAAAATATATGCTTGGAATAACATCAGAAAGAAAAAATTTTATGAAGCTTAACATAATAGGTAAAAGATAAATTATTAAAATTAATCATTATTATGGTTGTATTACTGTATTTCATCTAATATTGAAATAGATTAAGTGTGTGAGAGTTTCATGTGACCCATTTTAAAATTAAATTTCATACTCGTTTTTTCATGACCCACCCCATCAGGGCCCGACAGTCTTGATATGATCCATGTGTGACTTCCCCAATCTCTCCTCTAATAGGATAGAGGTTAGTGACCAACGTTGAGTTGTAATATTTCACACATAGGAGGACTCAACCTATGTGTCTATTTGAATACACACATATCAAATCCTACACAATTATTAAGTGTAAAGAATAATTAATATTAATAATTCATGAAAAACATTTATCCTATAGAAAAATGTGAAAAAAGAAGAAAAAATTAAAAGGGGCTAAATACAGACACACACAAATTGGAAAAAAAGTTGGACATGATCTGAAGGAGTGATATTAATATCAAATGAAACACTTATATGAACCTAAATCTATCTAGTAAAACTATGCTCCCCATGCTCCTGGTCGTTCAAGGACTACATAAAAGGGTGTGTCATCTACATAAGGCATGACATGTGTGGAAATATACAATGAAACGGTGAGTATAGCAGTACCCAATAGGACACCCTAAAATCACCAAAACATTAAGCATCAAGAGTAGTAATCTTTTGAATCTACTTTTTTTTCAATCAGGATATGACATAGTGTGATAGTCAAGAATAAATTATATATAGTAATAATATACCCCCATTATTATATAGGTCTCAAATAATGCCAGCTACAAGATTCTTCTAAAGGATTCAATGGAACTCCCTTACTATAGAATCCATTCTATTAGATATGTTATCCCTGATGACGCTCATCCAAGAGGTCCAATTCATCTATTCTATAAAAGGAGAATTGTGAAGGAAAATCATAGGTCTTATCAAAGATACATACTCAATCAAACTAAACCTCATCAGAAATAGAATATTTTGATACACAGATAGAGTATCACACTTAGTGATCATAGGGGGTGACGTAAACCTAATTTGGTATAACACTCTAATTATGGTATCAATGCCTATGTAGTATTTTCCACCCCAATTCCACAAAACCTTCCTAGGGAATAATGGTAGAAGATCTCACTTGGGGCCTCCTGGGGGGATTCCATAACAATACACAAGACTAATCCAATTGAGGGGATCACTTAATGGGCCTAGGAATTGTTGCCTCATAGTACCCTCAAGGGGATGGACTATGGGAACACACTCAAACGATACTAGTCAACACTAAAATAGTTTCATAGAACTCACCCAAGATCATACTTGTGATGAACTGAGATGAAGGATAGATCCAACCTACCCATGAATGAGTACATTGAATGTCCCTTAAGGGTATACTATGTGTCTCACTAACCTTATAACTGCTCGTGTATCATATTCACACAGACCAAATTTTTCAAAATACATAGTGTGTATATTCCAAACTAGAACATAGCATTTTATATTACCTTTCTTGTATAACATAGGCCATGTCTGTGTACTAAGGGTGTGGCGAATTACTTTTTCGAGGTACACATGTAGTACTTCACATCACACAGCGTGTATCAGGTCAGGCTGGAACTCAGTATGTCTCATCTACCTATTCCATTATAAATTATAAATTAAATGGTGTGTTTCCATCCATACAAGATATTTGGATCCACGTGGTATCCTAGGAATGTTCTCCCTATACATGTTAAGTCATCCTAAATGTCTTACATGGTGAGTGACTTTCAACACACTGCATGTAAGACCAACTGAATCCCTAGGAATGTACTCCCTATACCTATGAAGTTAGTCGAACAAGGGTCATATAGCATGTGGCACATGTCACATGGCATGTGATACTTATATCTACATGGAAACCCCAGTTCCACATTTAGGTGACTACATGAAAATTGGTCATTATTTATACATAGTGTCATCAAGAATTTCCATAAAATTACAAACTATTAATGTGCTCACCCTTACCACCATTACCTATGGATCTGTATTAAATCTCACTCATAGATTGATGATCTAGTCCATCCAAGCCTCACTGTTCTTGTTTCTAGCCGGAATATGGCCATATTTTCTACTTGGGATCATCTATATCGCATTGTGCCATCATCACATGCCAAACCATGACAAATCGTGAAAAAATGGCCTAATCTGGTTTACATTCATTTTTCCTCCACCATTGCACCTTCGTCACACCCTTGATCATGAACCACATCCACATTATTGATCTATTGCACCAAAGAATATTCATGCAACAATTTAATATTGTGTATTGGTCAAAATAAGGGAAAAATAAGTTACATGTGATGAATATTCAATGAAATGGGGGTATAAATCCATGAAACACCCATGAGGAACAATACTCATCCGTGTTTAGGTAGGTCTTGATTTATTTTCATTATAACAATGAATGAGGAACCAATAATCATTAAATATATAAATCAATTGTTGATTCACGAATCAACTCATGTTATGGAATTGAACCATATTCAATTGAAAAGAGGAATCCACATAAATAAAATATTCTAACTTGGGTTTGGATCGATCAGAAATGAAAAAAAATCTTTATTTTCATCATTAGTGAGATCTACAAGCTGCATAATCATTGCTGATCTTTGTGGAAACCCAATCAATTTTACAAGCTCTCTTCACCCTATATTGATCATTCAATCTATCCTCTCAATTCATAGGTTTATGTGACTAACCCCACATATTTTCTATAAATATTTTTAAATATGATAGGGTTGTGTCCCTACATCAAAAACAAATATTTAAGAACATAGTTGATTAATTTATTTATTTTATTATTTTCACCCATGAAAACACATTACCAATACACCAAATGTTGACCAAGATTATTTTATGCCAACATTAAAAGCCACATTTTGAACTGAACTCCAGCCTCATACTTTATATATAACTCTTTATTTAAGATTCATACCATTTTTCTAGAAAAATATGCCCACATGATATTAATATATTTAATATTTTTAAACTATGAATTTTTTGACCATTAGGCCTCATAATGTCAAGTTTTCTCAACTACTAGATCCAATAAAAAGATTGCGTTCAATTTTTTTTACATGAAATTAAATATGATGATTATAAAACAAAAAACCCATTTTATAAATGATTGATTTTTTTAGTATCATACATGAAATGAACTATAAACGAAATAATAAATTTATGTTGTGGGTAGATGATGTTTTCCTATACACGGGGTCTACTTCCTACAACAATAACTTATACATGAATTTTCAATATCCTTACAACCAAATAAAAACTAACAATAAATAACAATGAGTTTTTCTGTATAAAATTTAGAAAAATATGATTTTAATTGAGTAATAATTATATAATTAAAAATCCTATAGATAAATATCTTCAGTGCATAACTAGAGGATATAAAGGCATGTCTGGTAGTGTTTCCATTTTTTATAAGTATGTTCTAGTCCTAGTTTGTTAATTTTTTATTTTTTTTTATTTCAAATTCCTTTTTTATATTGATTTTATACCACTTATACATATTCAAAACATTGAGTTATATCTCAATTCCATTAATAATCACATGTTTATGTCTCTAAAGAAGTAACGTTTGGAGTTTTAATGCCACATCCCGACACACTCTATGAACAGTAACTAAACTACTTCAACATATGACCTCATAAATGGCTCCCCAAATCCTTGAGGTTTTGAATTAGAAGTAGAGGTCTAAGAAGACACCAAAGGGGGAAATAACCCCTATATCAAAGTAAAAAAATAGTGATAAATAGCCAACCACCATACAGATTAGAGTATTCAAAATAATAAACAACTAAATGTTATATAATGAAATTAAATGAAACATACAAATTGATTTTTCATGCTATAAATATAAAATAAAATTACATCTTCAATTAGACTGATAATAAAACACAAAATAAAAATAATAATAAATTGAATATACATGAGGCTCTCCAATACTCTGAGACATACCATATCCCAATATCAATATACCATCTAATCTAATCCCACTTGATCTAAACCCCTGTTTTTATCCCAAACTGTTCTTGAAATATCTATGTGGGAGCTCCTCAGGGTACCCATGTGCACTTGTATCTTGAGTAGGGTATGAGTGCAAAACACAATAAGAAACCACCAACGTGATCTCGTACTGACCGGTATATGTTGTGATATGTTCATGTGACATGATTAAATGATATAAATAAATAATTATCTTGACAAAGTCAAATAAATAATTACACGACCTTATCACTTTCTTCGTAAAGATGTTGTGGTGTATAGAGTTTGTTACCACAATCCCGCCTCAACAGTATAACCAACTTCCCATGTGTGTACACCTATATTTCAATTCATTCAAAATAACCATCATAGATACTCAAGTCCACTAGCTTGATCAACTATACCTTCCTCAAAAAACATCAGAGTATCTATGAGCATCAATGTCACCTCAAGGAAACTTATATCCTCTCACAGGGGATCCCAGGATGAGACCTGCACTGATGCGTAGAAGATACTTGGGCATCACTAGGAATCCCTCGTGATCAATCCCTTGGGTTTAGCCTCATGGTAGTACCAAGTAATTTTACATATTAGGGTAAAAAATAATTTATATGAGGGGGAGGCCATATAGAATCATATATGTCCATGCCTGATTCATTCATGCATGTCCCTAGAAATTGAATGGGAAATTACCCTTCGCATACCAAAACCAATCTCCTAGGAATATAAATTTTCACTGATCCTTAATCATACCATCCCCAGTTCATCCACCCAATACTAGGGGTATCTTACAAAATAATTGAGGGGATCTGATGGTCACCCTCATAATGTCAAAATTTAATGCTCAAGGATATATTCCCACCAAGAACCCCATAACACCATTCAAATCCTAGGTATCCCGGTCATTTCAAATGGTTTATAAGTATTTTGATTCAAATCTCAGTACTAAAGCATTCATAATGCTATAAATATATAAAAATAAATCCCTCTTATCCTAGTCATTACTTTATATGTGAAATTACATAGCTATTATACTAGATCCAAGATTCTGCCTCTAGGTATCGACTCCTACATCCGATGTATCACTGGACTCTAGTAAATCTAGGAATAACAAAAAATATATACTATGTGATCAGATCCCAAATATATTGGGGGTTCTATGGTTTCATCCATGTTAACAAGTGATTCTTAGGAATCTGAAGAAATCACATCTGTGATAGACTCAATAGTTGATTCATAGTAATCCTAGAAAATCATACATCATCAAGATTAAAGAGAAATAAATAAATATCCACCAATGGAATTATAAATGAACATGATCCTTGTTTTCAACATAGACACATCAGGCTTATAGATTAAATCAAGTTATATGGTTAAATCCATAGCCATCACTACCAAAATACCCCTCAAACCCAATCATCAAAACTATTTCAATAGGACACCAACTTGGGTCCCCTTGGTTAAGATATAGAAAAGGAACCCTCACATAGGTTCTTAGTCCCAACAAAAGTCTAAGGTTACAACCTGATGCTTAGAGGATTTTATGCCCACAGGCATAGTCAAATGGTTATTAGGTCCTACGGGTTAAATGGGTTTTCCATATTGGAAATGGTCAATGGGATGGTCCAAAATCCATCCCAATTAAATAGGTCACTCTCGGGAATTATTTTCATCCAACTGATCATCAATATCCTAAAGTATATCAACCAAGGTTGAGGAAGTCTCAAGAATCCATTAGGTTATTCTAATTCCATTCATCAGAATGAAACCCCGCATTTGGGGTCTGAATGTCTATAAAAAGTATCAATACAAGGCCTTCATCATCGATGGATGAGGAGTCATGTCTGCTCCCAAGGATCCACATGGAGTAGTTTCCTACCTATTTACCTAAAACTGATCAATTAGACTAATATTTATATTTAAAAATTTAAATCAATTTAAAATATTCCAATTAAATTAGATGGAATAGCCATAATGAAGATCCAACACGTCACATTCTATATAAAAAAGAATTAGAACCATTGTTTTAGTTTAAAAACCCAACTTTCTCAAACCTGAAGCTTTTTTATTTTAATTTTAAGGGTTGAAAACTATGCCATGGCCTACTAAGTTCCTCTCATGCATTTTCCCAGCTCCTGTCTCCAATCAATATTTTATCTCACTCCAAGTATCTCAAAATAATTAATTATATGGAATGTAATTAACTATAAAATTTAATTTAACTGAACACATTGGTAAAAATTCAATGATTTTTCAAGTCATGTTAGAACCAAAGCCAAAATCCTACATAAGGTATGTATTAGAATCCTGGCACTAACTTAGGACAAACACCTAGGCACCAACACCAAATCCCTTTTTAATTTAATTAAATTTAAAATAAAATCTATAAATAAAAACATAGTGAATCCTATTTTCCATAATTTAATAAATGGAGTTTTTTGGACATCATCTTGGGACATCCAATTCCAAGGCTGTAGGAAATTCCTAAAGGATTTGGCTGATTTCACCATTCTATGGTGAAATACCCATTCCCATTCTAGACAAAACCTCCCCCAAATATGAAATAGTGGGAGGATATATTAATATGAGATTTAGAAGTGATTCATGCCTTTAATATACTACAATAATTCCAAATAAATCCACCCCACACCAAGGGGGGAAAGGAGGTGAAGAATGGGGTTTGATCAGCTCCCACGAACAAAGGGAAGGAGGGGGTTTCTCTCTTAAAACACAAGGGTAAATGGGAAATTTTCCACAATTTATGTCCACTAGTTATATGTATGGGCCCACTGAATAGATATTTAAACCCCTATACAGATGGGGTTCTACTTTCCATTCACCAATTAGAAAATAGCTCACCAGTGATTGTAGGATGCATCCATGTTATACCCTGGAAAACATGGACCTACCCCAACTCTAATACAGACCCTTTGGATACCAATTAGACCACATTTTGAATACAAAATACTTATTTTTAGGGGAACTATCCAATCAAATTAAATTCCAAATATTGGATAAAATTTTGTCTTTCTAACTAATTCAAAATCTAAATTCCCTTTGAATTCTATGTTCTCATAAGAATATGATTCATTTATGGAGTTTTATGAAAATATAAGTTATCATTTCCTATAGTACAATGTTTTTTAAATTTTATTGGTTTTAAAGATATTTTTTACATGTTGTTTTCTATATTATTTTAATTCATATGTATTGGGATATTTAAAATATAAAAAACATTAATATATGTTATTTATTTTGGATTAAATGGTTATTAACTTTTGAATAAAATTTACCAACGAATTTTTTTTCATAAAGAATTTTATGTTAGGAAATCACCTTGAACCATAGATTATATTATATAAAATAAAATGATAAATTTTGTCTAATAATAGTACTACCTTTGAAATCAACCAATTCTATTTCAACTTAGCTTAATAAAATAGAAAAATTATATTTTAAAAAAGAACCATAACTACAAAAAACCCTATAATATTATTATTTAATTATTTAAATAATAACTACTCGCAAACCCTTTTATAAACAAGTATATAACAATATATTTAAATGATATAACCATTTAAAATATTTATTACACATATTTCAATCTGGATAGAAACCCTTAACACATTAATATATTATTATGTTGGTTTAATTACATGTTAAATGGGTAACATTATGAATTTTTTATTTTTTATTTCTCATTGAATTGATGAAACAATCAAAGGAAGATTCACTAGAAAAAAATAAAAACAAAACCTCCCTCCGTAATGTTTAGCCATATATTACTGATAATAGATTAATTAGTGTGAGGATAGAAAGATTATCAAGAGGAATTTAGGTATAAGTTTTAAGTATATTTGTATTACCTTTGTAAAGAGTATATGTTTATACATTTTAATATTTTTCTTGAACTTGATAAAAATATTAAACTCATGTGTTGTATTATATAATCCAATAAAATACAATAACTAGCCAATCATATCAAGTATTGAACCTTGTAAAAAATATGATTTTTAATTTTTTGTTTAATTTGATGCATATATTATATTTTTCTATTATAAAAAAATAGATTGAGATTATTTTCTACATAAACTCAAATAAGTTGATGGGGAAAATTAGAAAAGAATTATTCAATTATTTGAGCCTACCCCTCTTTGTGTAATGACCTTGCATGGGCTAAAAAATTATTATTATAGACTAGTTAGGGAAATAAATTCATTTCATCAACACTCATAATGGGACATAATTTATTCTAGTTACCATTTTTAGATCCAAAAAATAATGTATGCATTTGATGAAGTATCTACAAAAAATTCAAAAAAAACAACCATTAAAGATGTGTTGATCAGTTTTTCAAAAGTATAGAAATAAGAATAAAATGAATATTTATGAATATTTATGATAATAACACTAATAATTCTTTAAAACCAAGATATTATAATATTTTATTATCCCTAAATATGTAAATGAGTTTGAGAGTAGGCTCTACTCACAACATTGAACTTAAATAAAACCGCACTCTATTCATATAAAATATAAATATTTCGTTATGATCACTAAAAATTCCATTGAATAATTATAAATGAATATGATTAACCTCTTTATGAAGTAATAATTTTAAAAAAACTAATTTTTAATAAGAATGAAATTCAATTGGCAAAGCTAAAATGGCCAATAAGATCATTTTAAGCCTAAAATTTTATTTTATAAAAAATAACATCTTATGTTCTTAATTTTTATGAAAAGAAAGTTATGATTACTGGATGGTAATATCTAATATAATTAATAATTTTTTAACACTTATTAGTAAATTTTATGAAATAATAATAAGAATGAAATGCGTTTTAAAGGGCTGTTTTCCGCATTAAAACAAATTTTCATTAAATTTTATAATCTTATTTAAAAGAAAAATTTTTAAATTTGAAACATTTAATATAAAAAATGATCATTAATTTTGGATTCATCACAGTAATATTTTCTTAAGATAATTTTTTGGTATTTTTCATAATATATGGATTTTAGGGAAAATAGTATAATATACCATTTTTGAAAAATGTCGCGAGTTAATGACATTATAAGTATGTAAGTATTCAATAAAAAATATTGAAATATTTTTATACACTAAATATTTATTTTATAAGTGAAAACATAAATTTTAAAATATTTACTATATTTTACAAACCTATATCTGATATTTAAGAATTTATGTAATATTTTTTTCAATAAATTGTTTTAAGTACATTATATATTTATTATTTTAAATTAACTTTTTTGTATTTTATAATTATATAAAAATAAAATGTATTTAAATTTTGTTATAATTATATATATATTATTTAATAAGTACGATTATTTATAAATGAAGGATAAATTATTTATGTAAACAATATTTACCATGATATGGTAAATTAGGTCTAATAGAATTTAACCTTGTTCAAAAGGGTAAAAAAGTTAAAAATGTGTGATAATGTGTGTTTGAGGACTTTATTAACATTATATATTCCTTAATATATTATTAATTAATTTTTGAGTCATTTTCATTTTTATTTACTTTCAATTATAAAAAATTTGTTGGAATTTCAAAAAATTCCATCCCTTTTAATTTATAAATGGGGCCTCTCACCACCCCTTATGTAACACTCCTTAAATTAAGTTTATTCATTGAACACATTATGTTTTCCTTATAATTATATCATATTCCTACTTCATGATATTCTTGTTATAATATATTATCCCAATCATTCAATTTCCAAGGAATTCTCTAAGGTAAACTCAAAGGTATCAACATGGGTAATTATTTTTCCTTAAATTATTTCCTTTCTATATTTACTTTAATATTATAATTTTTAAATATTTATTTTTGTAAAATTTTATTGGGTATATACTTAATATGATTATGGAATGTTATTAAAAATTAAGCACATATTTTCTCTTCCTTTAAGAAAAATGAAAATGTGATTCATGTGTAAGTGTGGAATACCGCCTCCATTAGGCAACATGTTTGTTTCTTATCACAACCTATCATGTATAGTTATAAAATTGAGATTAATATTTAATTATTATACTTATAAATTATTTTATTTTTTTAAATTATAATCAATATTACTTCTTTCTCCAATTCTATGAAAACAAAATCATCATCCATGCGTGTGTGCGGACAACCACCTCCAAGAGATGATGCATTATACGATTCATCACTGCCTTTCATGGATGGTCTTAATAATGGTTTTAATTGATAAATATTATTTTTATTATATAAATGAGTTTATTTTATGACATTTTCGAGAACCAATTAAATATATAATTAACCAACAATCATTGTTAATTCAATAATTCAAAACAAGAGTACAAAGAGGAAAATCTATTTATTCATATTATATAGTATTTTAATATCCATTAATTCTTATTTTACATCATTAAATTAATGATATATCAAACTAAAAAAATAAATATAATCATTTTAATTTTTTTATAATGATATAAAAACTAAACCACTACATAATCAACAATTTATCGTTGTAGGTTATATTTGGGTCAGTTTAACCACCTACTTGAATAATGCTCTAAAAATATATCATGGAGGACTTTTAGAACATAATTAATGGTATAATATGATGTAAATAATAAGATAATAATTTTTTTATGGAATGGTATCATTATTATTAAATTCAATAATTTATTAGAAAACATTCATTTGTTAAGAATTGCCAAAACACGATCATTTGTAACTTCGTCTTTATGAATTATAACCAAAACTACCTGAGAATGAAATTATACTTCATAAATATCACATAACATATATTCAAATATGTTTAATGATATTGGTATGATAAACATCATGCTAATAATTAATACTAATGTTGATTTTATGAAACTATTTCAAATTGATCTTGATTACATACACCAGTATTGAAAATATGTAATTCCTAGATAGAATTAATATAGAGAATGATTCTAAATGAAGATTATATATATAAAATATAGTATGGTCATGAAATAATTTATTAAGATGTATATTTTTTTATTCAGTAGGTTATAGTCCATTCATGGAAGGAAGAATAAATGGTAAGGGTCATTTTAGTCTTAATTGTAATTCTTTGAGACCTAATACATTTTGTGAACCATGTTTTCTTTGTATAGTGAGTTTACTTCCCGTGTAATTATTTTAATAATAAATTATATATTAAATGGGTTATAACATTTAATGCTCTAATTTTTTGTCTTATATTAATCTCTTTAAATAAATTTAATTTTTTTGACGACTTTCATACATGCAACATAGAGTTTAAACAAGCTGTGAAATACTATTAAAATATTATAATTTAATGTGATAGTTATCATATTGTCATTTGATTCAATGATATGAATAAGGAAAATTAGAGAATTAAATATTAATATTTATATATGTTTTAAATAAATTCATTAATTTTTAATTGTTTATTAATTTATATAATAGTACTTAACAGTAAAAAAAGATGTTTTTTAAAGCTATTTTTATGCACAAAATTTGTTTTTATCTTGAGATGTTAATTTAATATCAATTAATGGTTTATTTTAATTAAATAAAGATATAATATAATCAATAAAATATTTTAACATTCATATAATAGTTTTTACCTGGAAAGGAATGTAGGTAAACTCAATTTTATGCTAACAAATTCATTTTTCTAAAAATAGTTTGTTGAATTTTGCATACTTGTTTTAAAATAGTTTTTTTAACAATTACCGAAATTGAAACTTTTAAAATAGGTTCCATATTTTGAATCAAAATAATTTATACTATTTAATATGTTCAACATAATTTTTTGTCATAATAATTAGTTAAAACATCAAAAATTTATTTCCACGATTAAGGTTAAAATGTGAATACCGGAGGTTGTTAACCTAAAATATAGGGTTAGAAATATAAAAAAATTATTTAATTACATTTTATATTTTATTTTATCATTATAGATATTATATATAAATATTTCGAATTTCAGTGCCACCTTACCCGAGTAATGAATTAATATAGTTTATCTTTTAAAAATCCCAAGTGGGTCCTCTCGCTCCCTTAAAAAGTATTCCACATATCCTCTCTTCCTCAAACATCCAGATACTTCTTGGTCAAAAACTACCTACCCTAATCCCTTCCTAACATTTCCAACATGTCATTTATTTCCTTCTCAGATCATAATATTATCCCCTCTAAACAAAACATGTAATTCATGGGAGATTTCTCAATAAAGAGGTAAAACTCTTAACCGAGTACATTCAATTTTATTTCTTCTTATATCTAAATAAATATATGGTATCCCTTAAAAAATAATTAATGAAATAAATTTGATATAATTAATTTTTACTGTGACGATTAATAAACCATTTTCCATATCCTTTCTTGTAATAACCCAACCCATGTCGAAGCTCAAGCCGTAACTACCCCAAGCTCGCCTCTATATGCCAGGGGTGGCGACTAGAACCGAAGGCATAAAAAACTCAAGGAGGCCTTTTCCAAAGAACCTATACACACAAACATATAACTAAAAGAAAAAGTGTATTGGGAAAGGAAAACAATATACAATTCTACTATAAAAATGAAACAAAACATGCATTAACCTCAAAACAGTACAAGTACAAAAAGGTAGACTGAAAGAGGAAAAAAGAAAAAATAAACAACCATCTCAGAAAGTTCCGCAACCTAGAAACAATTGGAAGAGTAAAATAGCTAAAAGAGAATATCTCATATATCCCAAGCTATGACCACTACACATGGTCCAATCACCTCGTATCCCAAAGCACATTTGATGTCACAGTCAGCATGTCTATCGTTTTCAAGGTAACACAAAATGCATGAAAATACCAAGATAGGGTGAGTATAAAATAACTTAGTAGGATGAATTGAAGGCTTAAGGGAGCAGAAAAAGATGTACTGAAGTGGGGAGCAGTAGATAGAACATGGTACTCTAAAATAGTTTCATCTCAACCCAAGAAGTGTGTGAAGTAAAATCATCCAAACACAAGGAGCTATAAATGGTGGGAAGATGAACTTATTTTGAATTATTTTCTACCTATATAAAAACAGTATACTCATCCAACCATGAGAATATAGGCATAGAAAGCACATGGAATACCCTTCACGTATTCACCTATCCTAGATGGTGAGTAACCAAAACACAAGGAGGGGTACTGGAAAAACAATGCATATTCTTAGTCAAAGAAACACAAACAAGAGAGTATTGGGATCTCCCTAACAAAACTCAGCCCAGGAAATTGAGTATCCAATAGTCCTAGATGTAACTACCATCGATGCTTATCATCCCACAAGTTTTATCTGAACTACAATTCAAAGGGACTCAATCAACGCATCTTGATACAATCCACTTTGGGCGGTACTGTCTCACCCTCACTATTTTAGGTCATGTCACAGGGATGCATCTTAGTTGGAAAAGCATCCCTATTCCTTGAGAGTCCAAAGGTATGTCAAAGAACACCTCTTTGCTATTCCATAAAGCTCTGGGATTTCATACTCATAGTAGAGTACAAATTCCCTAGTGTTTTAGGAGGATTCTACTCTAGTAGTCATCATAGAGGTACCACATCCTGATGCGTCAGGGGTATTCCACTTTAATAGTCTTCATATAAGACCCACACCCCGACGCATTAGGGGTATTCCACTCTAATAGTCACTGTAAAGGACCCACACCCTGATTTATTAGGGGGATTCCACTCTAGTTCATTGAGGACCCACTACATACCATTTCAGGGGGGTTCCACTCAGAACTACCATTGGGGACCACATCCCATCCCAAATTTAGGTAAGTCTAGAACTACTCCGGTCATCCCTGTTGGATGTTACCTCTCTGAAAACACTGAGTAACAATATCTATCTCTGGTGGATGGTACCTCTTGAAAATAACTGATGAACCCTGGTCATCCCTTCTAGATGGTACCTCTCCGAAATAACACTACAGTAGTCATCAGGTTCCTCCTCAAAAAGGATTCACTCTGGAAACATCTCACATCATATCTCTGAATCCACTATAGAGGGCACTAACGTGTTTTACATGAAAAAAAACATAGGATAGTCTACTCACAAGTGAAAATATGAGCCCAAAAGAAGGAGATATGAGAGATATAAGATTTTTAATGTAGTACATGGTGTCTCTAGGGCCCACACATCATGTGCCCCCCCTCTTCACCTAGTCATGTACCTATCCATTATTGGGTACTAAATTGTGAACAAGATCCCCTAATAATTCTAGTGTACTTCCAGAGTACAAGGCACACAAATTCAAAAGGCTGATGAGTGTTCAATGCTCATAGTTAGTGTGGAGGGAAAAAACATAATTTTACTAACACACCACCTCAATGGACAAGATCATTTTACCAAAACTCTTCATATATCTTCATCAATCTCATAATATTCGAAGATTACCCAAGCCGTGAGTTCTCTTAAAACACGTCAGAAAGATATTCCACTAATATTAATTTCAATTTTCCCTATTTAATGAGATCACAAACAGTGCTCTGTACATCTAAATGGATCACACTATTGTGATCCTTGTGGAAAAGAATGCAAGTTTTATGATATAATATCTCCAAACGGACCTTTGGTGGAAAATTTGTAACTCATCGCATTTCACTTAAAATAAATCCTATATGGACCATCCCTTGATCCTGAAAAAATTATTTCGATCATGCCATTGTGATACTCATGGTAAAATACACAAGACAGACTACTCATTCACCCAGAATACAAACTAGGAGAACATGTTTATTTCACTGCAACATGTGAGAACCGGGCCTCTTGGGGACCATACCTCATATTTTGGTTTAAAACCTGAAATTGGTATTGAAAATTCTTCACAAAGACTAGGGTCATGTCTCCAATGATGGTGAGTAAAATGGGCATTCCATTTAGAAGATAGGTCTGATTCAAGGCCCCAAATAATAATAATTAAATTACAATTATAAAATTTTAGCATCTCGTGCACCTCAACCTTGAGACCAAGCTTTCAAATTCCATAACTGGTCTAAAAACATCTTCCTCGAAGAGAGGGACTCGTGTCCATATATGGCGCTTTAAGCAGACATTTAGATTAAAATATATAGCTTTTTAAAGGATTAGGGTCCAAAACAGACTGGTACGACCCATTTTGGCTGGACCCGTCCACCTGGGTCGGCCCAGCCCGACACCTCCTGTCTCTCCATGGTCCCCTCATCAATGCATGACCCAGATCGTGCAGGTCAATGCCGCCTATGGTTGCGGGCCGCGACCCCACCTCACCTCCAGCCTGGCCACAACCTGGCTTCATTTTTCCAACACTGCTAGATGACCCATGTGCACCGGTGTCTTTAACGCACAACCTCCTCAACTCAGCACTCTGTCTCACCAGCCTTGCCCCCTAGTTCAGCTCCATCGACGTCGCACAAGCATCGAACCACCGGTCGGCCTATCCTTTTTGCCAAGCCGCACACCCAGCCACCACCTCTATATCATGGTCTTCCCAACCAACACCACAACACACCACCCCAAACACACTCTATGGTAGCTACCTGTAGCTACTACATGCCTCCTAGCACATAGTTGTCGGCCTACTCACCCAGTGCACCGCCAGCCTCCCCTCAACCCTTGTTGGCATCGTTGTGCCAGACACGCACGACCACCATCTTCTGCACATTGTACCGACTTTTCTGGTGGCCGAATTTCATATCTGAAATCTATTTTGGGATCCTTGGATTGATCTATTCACATCACTAGCCTCCACAAGGTGATTTTTTTATGTTTTGATGTAGTGAAAATTAAGAGAAAAGAATGGAAAAGAATGCGACTTAACGGGGATTCAAAACGGGAAGGTCAGATTATGGCCAGGTTCATTTGTCCATCCCCTTGACTTAAAAAATGAAGACCTAGAGGATGGAATTAAAAAATAAACAAAAATTGTAATTTGGGTGTGAAAATTAAACAACAATCCAACCTCAAAAGGATCAGATCGATGTCACCGTCGTTTTCACCTCGCTTCTACTTTGCTCGACCGACGATATATTCTTGATTCAATGAAGAATGAATGAGAGATATATTAGTGGGAGTAGATATAGAGAGATAATATTTAGGCGGAAACACTAATCCTAAACACTTATGTGTTTATTTATAGATAACAATGAAAACCCCACCAACGGTCATGGAATCTGAAACCTACGTGCCCATTAATTTCATGTCGTGCCTTAGAAAAACACCACATTCATAACTCAACGGAGATCTCAAATTTCCAATATGTGTCTATAGTAAAATGTTTTTGACACAGCATTCAATATAAAGTAATTAAATTTAATTATTTTATTTAAGATTTTTCCCCCAGGTGACTTTTCTTATAGAAGTCTCGCGCTGACCAAAGTTATGCTCCGCCTAGGGTAAAAGCCACATTCCAGACTCAGTCGTAGCCTCAAATTTCTGATCCATGCTAACTTTCATGAGTTATCCTATCTCTATTTTTTGAATAGTATAATATATAGTAAATATTTTTGTATAATTAATTTTAGGAACACCGGAACTCACAATTGCATGTCATCTCAGCACCTACCTCTAGAAATATATCTATAAATATTGAAAAGTCTTACAAGAAAATTATCATGTCTCTACATAATTCCCCCATTCAAACATTTCTTCCTTGAATAGAAAACTAGGTAAATTACCCAGGATATTGAGCTCACACCAGGCTCTCATACTCCCAAGATGACCTTCACATTACCGTGTTTCCATAACACATAAACTAAAAGGGATGATTCATCCTTGTAAGGTCTTCTCCTATCTATGAAGTGTATAGGATCATTCACTAATCTCCTCAACTACGACATGTGGGAGACTTCGTGCACCCACTCCAGCTATTGGGGAAGTGAAAGGTGGTAGAGAACCTCACCAACCCTAAGCATTATCTCAAAATGCCTTATGTAACTCATGGGAAAATAATTCCTTCAAGGCCAAACTTCTAAATCCCAAGTCACAATCGGAATCATCACTTGTACCTATTATAAGGTCTCTTGATTCCCTTCATTAGAATATCTATATGGTGAAACAGATAAGGATATCTAGTCATTCATGATTTCACAGTCGATGTCTCACAACTGAGACTCTCTTATGAGCTCAAGGAGAGAAGGATTCTGCACCATCGACCGAAGAAAATTTCTACTCTCCTGCTCCACCAATTTTAGTTGTGGGGAAGTTAACATCTTCAAAACTTCCCACACTAGGCGAGCAAAGGGCTCCTTAATAAGGTAATCTACTACAATGCTACCCTTTTTCTGGAGTATAGACTATCTCCATGCCATAGTCCAAGAAAAATTTCAACTAGCATCACTGCCTCAGGTTTATTTCTCTCGAGGTGGTGACATAACTGAGACTCTGGTGGTATGAAAAAGCCACCAAGCTCTCTCCTAGAAGGTAGTGTCTCTACAATCTTAAAGAGAAGACTACTGCTGCTAGCACTAGATAATGAGTCACGTAGTTCTATTCTGGGGGTATCCATCACCTTAACATGTACTTGATCACTATAGTATCAAGACTTAAAGTTGAGCATGCAAAGTACCAAAGAATAGGGTAGGTGACTAAAAATATCCAACCGTAAGAGGATATATATTGAAATCACATGGCATACCCCAAAAGTATTTTCCTCTCTTTGAAGGAGCGTAATCCCTAAATAGGCACTATGTCGATCCCACTAGTGTCATTCCCAATAAAAGAAGGTCGATCATAATGACTCCATTGGAAATGTTAGGACCCGCTCTGACACTCCACTGCACAACCTCTCCCTGAATGCACTAGTTAAAGGGACTCTTCCACCACACCTAGATACTATCAGATTTTTCAGCACTAATTTTCCATCATGGTTTTGCACACATCACAAAAACCTGTCTCTATGGGGGAAGGAAACCAATTCCTTGTGCATTCAAAGATACGTTGAACAAAAATTACCCAGGGATACACCCACACCACGCATCTCCCTAGTAAAACCTCAATTTAGGATCACAGAGAAAGATTAATTCAAACAGTGTCTATTAAATTCTACTAAAAATGTATAAAAGGAAAATGGAAAACCTCTTACCATCTCATGCTTTGTAGGATCGTAGACCTAAAATGATTGGAGTGGTCCTCGGTCCAAGTAGTCAGCTTCTTGAGCTTGATGTGGACCACCAAGTGCGGCTGTAAAGACCTCATAATTTCATCACCCATCTCCAAATTCTCTTTCTCCTATCCCAAAACCACCACCCTGGGGACCACAATGATCATGTCACTGCCTCTACCATGGTGGTCCACCTTCTTCCTACATGGTGTTCTCAACACGTCTGGTCGGGCAGTCTCATGCCATGTGACCTCTCCCATAAAAAAAATAACACCATACCTCCCCAGGATTTCCATGTTCTCTATTATTCATCATCTCCATTCGACTATGTGACTGAGAATGATTATGGGGAGGCCTTCTGCATAGAGATCTTATCAACTGGCATCTACTAGCAGTGGCAGACATCTCAGCTCCATTTTTCATGCTTCCAGAATTAGTTATATAGTGGAATAGGAATATCTCTTCCACCAGTGTCTACTCCATCACCCCAACATATGTGGTGATGTACATGGGCACTATAATAGTATAGATCTCTCTACAGATTCCCTACTAAAACTTGGGTACTCGAAATTAGTTGTGATAGAACATGTATAGAGAGTATCACAAAAGGTCTCTAAACTTGGTAGCATACTCAAAAACCTTCATCCCTCCCTACTGAAACTGTAGGTTCTCCTGGAGTCGAGTGGAGCACAATCAGGAGGGGTAGAAATCCTCATGAAATAGCTACTTGAAGTCATCGCACAAGAGGGACCCCTCGTCGAGTATATGAGTAACCAATTTCCATCAATGCCAATCTGTTCTTTGGAAAAGGTTAGATACCAATACCACCATCTAATCTTTCAGTTTTCATACATGATTGGCGACGGGGACCACCAACTCTAGACAATCCTCTACTGCCTGGGGGTCTGGCTCACTACGGAACCTCATCAGTCTATAATGCTGGAACTCACAGAGTGTGACCAACCTATACACATCCTCAGCCTACTCTATTAGGGCTATCATCTACTCAACCGGTGGAGGTGCTACTACTTTCCTACCTAGAAGAAGGGGATCGCATGAGGGGTCTTGAACTAAGGCCTTGTCACTCACAGGGTCATCATCATGAGCCATAGGTAGTATTCTGGTTGCCTATCATTGTGAAGACATCCTAAATGTTATCAAGGAGTATCGTAGTCAGATGAGAATATATATATCAATAATTATGGGGAGATGACTCAATAATGATAATCAAAGACTCAATACTATTTTATGTAAGGACCATTTTTTACTTGCATTAAGTGTCTCTGGGAACCGAGTCGACAAGAGGATGATTAGGGTCCATTTAAATGAATACGTTGGCCACCCATACCATCACTGGATTCCCTGGCCAGAGAGCTGCTCTTGAGACACTTTGACACTATTTCCCTAAACCCAACCAAGTCATTTTTAAGGAAATTTCAGTAAAATAAACCAAGGGGAAAACCAGCTATGATACCACTTTATCAAAACCCAACCCATGATAGGGCTCGAGCCGCAACTTCCCCAACCCACCTCCATAGTCTAGGAGTGGCGAGTAGAATTGAATGCACAAAAAAATTGGGGAGGACATTGCCTAAGAACCTGTATAAACACACAGCTAACTCAATTAAAATCTTTCGAGGGAAAGTAAAAAAACATTAAATAATACTATAAAAAGGAAATCAAAAATGCATCAACCTCTAAAAAGTACAAGTACAGAAAGATAAATTGAAAGGGGGAAAGGGAAAAAACTAACGCCCTACCAGAAAAGTGCCACAACCTGAAAACAAGTGGAAAAGTAAAATAGATGAGAGATCCCCACTCTTTTATCCCAATCTATGACCACTGCACATGGTCCAAGAACCCCATATCCCTAATCTCCACTGATTCCATGATCAGTATGTCTGACGAATGCAAGGGAACACCATGTAAAGAAAAATCCCAAGTAGGGGTGAGTATAAAAATACATAGATGGATGACCTGAAGGCTCAAGGAAGCAGGAAAAGATATACTTAAGATTGGATCTATATATTAAATAAGTTATGGTAAAAGAAGTGAAGATCAACCCAAAAAGAGAGTGATGTAAACTCATCCAAACACAAGGATCTTGAAATGGTGATAAGATTAACTTATCGTCGAGTATTTGCTACCTATAGCATTAGAGAAGACCCATCCAGCCATGAGAATCTATCCATGGAAATCATTGGGCACAACCCATGTGTCTTCGCCTCTCCTATAATGAGAGTAACCAAACCCAAAGGAGTGAGTACTGCAAATAGAATATATATGATCATTCAAAGAAACCCAAATGAGAGAGTAAGGGGATCTCTATCTCACAGCTCAACCCAAGAAAGTGAGTAGCCAACAATCCCAAAAGTAATGACCATTGAATTATAGCATCCCACAAGTCTTCGTTGAACGTTAAGTCAGAGGGACTCAGTCACCACACCTTGATACTATCCTCTTTGGGTGGCACTGTCTTTCCCTCGTGGTTTTAGGTCCCGTCACAGTGACGAAACTACATGGGAAAAGAATCCCTCTTCTATTAGAGTCCAAAGGTTTGTCAAATCATGCCTCATCACTATGCCACACATCAGAGGGATTTCAAGTTCATTGAATAGGACCCACACCCTAGTGCGTCATGGGGATTCCACACTATTAGTCATCATAGAGGACCCACACCCTGATGCGATAGAGGGATTCCTCTCTAATAGTCGTCGTTGAGAACCCACTGTAACACCCCAAGGTTTTAAAAATAAATTGAAATACATGAAATATTGATTTAAATATATATTTATAACTATCCTCTACAACATAATTTTTCTACTTATATGTTTTTAGTTTCAAAAAACAGTCATCTATGGTTGTGATCTGTATGTTATTTTGAGTCTGATAGAACAAACTTGATTTTTGGTGAATAGTAACATACCCTTATAAATACTAATAGGAATAGTAATATGAAACTAGTGAATAATAAATTGTATGATTATTTTATTTTACTAATGATTTAAGATAATGACATCTTGATTAATTTTCAAGGTGATATAAAACGAGTTATAGTTTTAAAATTGTTAATTTTTGAATAATGTATGATTTTAATTAAAATTTAAATTATTCATTTTTATAAAATTACTTTAAAAAAATGTAGTTTTTTTTTGAATTTTATATGTCGAAATATATTTACGATGGACTTTTGGTATTTTTTTGAAATTTTTGAATTTTTGATGAATAGTGAAATATTGTAAAATATTGTATATACAAATTATCAGTTAAATACATTATTTTTTTACATCATGACTAATGTAAGACCATTTGTTTCAAAATCACATGCACTATTGAATATTTTTATCACAATAATTAAGAATATTCATAGTCTTGGACAAAAATATTAAAATAATGATTAAAATAATGAAAAATACCTCATCTCCTCCACTATAAATACCACCCTCGTTCCCCTCTTCCTCTCACACCCCTCAAGCATTGATAATTGTACAAATTATAAAAAATAACTATCCCAAGGCTCTTACCCACCTCCAAGACCTTCTGGTCTCACCAAAAGGCCAAAATCAAAGTCCTTATGGAGGTTCTCAAGGATAAGAGATCCATAGGATAGAATTCTATTTCATTTTCATGTGTTTTCTCTAAAAATCCTTTATTTTATCATTCTATTTTAAAATCCACTTATCCAAGAGGTATGATGTCTCCATAATGTTAAATATTCTGTATATTATCATTTTCATGTAAAAAATCATCATCATTATTTTTCTCCACTTCCACATATTCTAAAAAAACATCATTTGTGATGTGTTGTTTACCAATATTGTGGATGATATGCATTAAATTTACATTAATTACATTATATTTGACAAAAAAACCCTTATAATGGTTGAAACAGAATGTAAGATTTATAATTTAACCTATTCTTTGTTTTGTAAGGAACTTCTTTTCATGACATTAAATTATATAGTGAAACGAGGTCATGATTATCGAGGAACCACAAAAAATGATCTGAACAAATCATCAATATTTTACCTAACGATTGATCACCATATAGAATAAAAAATAATTTGTGGTATCATTTAATATTATATAAAAATATGATTTCCATTTCATTCCAGTTATATAATTTCATTTCCATACAATAATAAAACCAAATACAACAGGCCATGGAAATCATGTAAAGAACGCACCCAAAACAATGGAACGAATAAAATACTAAGAATTAATGGGAGTAATGATTTTATGAAATGATCATATAAGTTTTTATAAATATTAATTTGTTTCTATAATATATTAATAACACTATTTTAACTATTTAACAGGTGGTTTAAAAAATGTTTGAAGTAAGACAAACCTGAGGTAAGGGAATTCTAAACCCTTTTTCTATTCGTTGGGTTAACCTTCTACTTCATTAATTGTGTGGTTTTAAGATCATTTCTATGATAAATTCTGTTTATATTATGTTGAATTATTTGTATTTATATTTTATATACATATTCCATCCACACTATTATCTCTCACATCATTTATATGATATTTGTAAGAGGATTTTATTTTAAAATCCTGTTTTAAAATTTTGTTTCACAAAACTCAAAAGTGATGTTTTTATGCAATTTTACATGTTGTGTGATTATGTCCTGGTTCTTGGTAATTTTTTATTATGAAGGGAGGGAACTATATTTCCCTCCAATGCAATGGGTATGTGTATGTTGGAGGTCAGTCGTATAGTTACTCCATGTGTAGTTGTGATGGTTACACCATATAATTTTCATGAGGATTGTATTGTAAGGTAGCTGTGAGGGCTAAAATCCAAAGGAAACCACAAGGGTTATAGTATAAGTAATTAATGGCCAAATATACATTTATGGTTCTATTTATGTTCGATAAATTTTTTTGAAATCTCGTGGAAATATTAAGTTTCAAAAAGAATGTTTTAAGGGTCATAAGTATGTATTTTTTAAAATAATTTCATAAATTACAAGTTTTCATGGACTAATGTTTTAAATACTTCTTTTTTATATAAATTACTAAGATTATTGTTCTCATAAAATGTTTCTAATTTTTATTCACAGGCTATAAGGATGTATATGAAAAAGAAGGAAGCCAAGTTAAATTTTATGAAGATTTGTCAAAGAAAACATGTTTTATTTTAGAAGTTTTATATTTGGGAAGAAATGGATAATGTTTTTGTGGTATATTCTCTGTATAAATTTGTAATGTTAGGTATATGTTATATTCTAATTCTCTAAATCTCTAAACATGAAAATATCCTAAATGTTAAAGGAAGTTATTTCTTGACTAAAATTCACAATTATGTAATGTAATAAGGTATGGTCCATATAGTTGGTATTAGAGGATTGTATATATAACTTTAGGGGTGGGGATGATGTTAATATAATACCATAAATTAAATATACTCTATGATTATTTTGAAATTAAATAACATTTAAATATTACCATGTTTCTTTGACTAAGATATGTTTGTTCAAAATGGTTTTCTGGGGAAGAAATATGGAATCTTTAGTGGAGAGGCACCGACAGAACGATATCCTTCCAAATCTGGAACCTAGAATAGTATGGATTGGAATGGAGAATTTTGTGAAAGTAATGGATAAATTGAAATAGGAAATAAATGGTGTTGTAATCCATTCAAGATAACAACCATAGGTACCATAAAGGAACATGATTATAGTGGAACATTGTATAAGGAAACACCCTCCAACATTCATTTGATCTTCTGGCCATGTAGCGGCTAAAGGATGGATTAAATCCATTGAAAAGATATTCAATATGATGGGATGGTTAGATATTCAAAAGTTAAGTCTTTAAATTTATCTTTTTGAAGTTGAATCTAATCAATGGTGGTCAATGGTCAAAAATATCATGGATAGAGAGGATATTGATTCTGTAGGGTGGCATGAATTTAAAAGTCTTTTCCATGAAAAATAATTTTCTAAGGTGCTGGGACTTAGGATGAAGAAGAAATTCATTGAATTAAAGAAAAATAATGAAGATTTAGTGGAAATGTATGAAGAAAACTTCACCCGACTGGTGAGGTATGCCTCAAATACTATTCTAGATATTGATGAAAAAATTAACCACTTTTACTCATGATTAAAGCAAAGGTATTGAAGGGAATTGGCCCCCCATGAATTCAAAAGATATAAGAAACTTATCTGATGTATTGAGAGGCTAGAAATGGTGTTTTCTGATGATGACGTACACTTTTACAACAAGCAGAAGAAGTGGTCTAGATAACAAGTGATGGGTAAGAATAAATCAAAGAAATACGATGGTAAGAAAGTCTAGTTTCCAGTTTGTAAAAAGTGTGGAAAAACACCCTGGGGAATGCCTTACCAAAACTATGAAGGGTTTTAGATGTGCTAATTTTGGACATATGTCCTGAGATTGTAATGATGATGAACCTAAGACTAATCCTGATAATAAAATAATTTAGTGTTGTAAATGTGGTGAGATGGATCATTATGAAAATGTCTACCCAAAGAAAGATCTGAATGATGAAAAGAATACCGAATATAAGAAGAAAGATTGAGTGAGATGCTTTGCAAATATGTCAGTAGATTTCAGGTTGTCCAGTGAAGTGGTGTCAGGTACTTTTTTTGTTTACTTAGATTTTGCTAAATTTTTATTTGATACGAGGTCTACACATTCTATTATTTCAAAGGAATTTTCTAGTAAATTTAAAATATTACCTCGAAAAATGATACCACAATTTATTGTTAAAAACCCATTGGGAAATATTATAAAAAATATGAATTATAAGAATCTTTATATTTTGGTATGTGGAAGGACTTTACCTAAAAACCTTGTTTTTTCCCTTTATAGAGTTTGATGTCATTTTGGGAATGGATTGGCTTTTCGTTTATCAATCTAAGACTAAATGTAGTGCTAAAGTAGTTGTGTTTTAAAGTGTTTTAGTTTTTTTATAAGAATTAACCCAAATAATTGATAACATATCCGGAAGATGGGAAATTTTTAAAAGATGGAATTGAAAGTTATCTTTCTCATATTGTTTAAAATAATGGAATTGTTTAGATTAATAAAGTTCTAGGGATAAATGAATATCTAGATGTGTTTTATGTTGTGTTACGCGGTGTTAAACCTAATCGGGAAGTTGAATTCACAATTGAATTAGTTTCTAATGCTAAGACAATTTCAAAATCCCCTTAACAAATGGTTCAAAAGGAACTTTTATAGTTGAAAATCAGTTGCATGATTTCCTTGATAAAGGCTTCATTTCTCCTAGTACTTCACTGTGGGGTGATACTATTTTGTTCATTAAAAAAATATGGTTCCATGAGAAATGGAATTGATTATAGAGCCTTCAATAACATCACTATTAAAAATAAGTATTCATTTCCTTATATCGATGACTTCTCTAATAAGATCTATGGATCTCAGTACTTTTTCAAGATTGACTTGAGATTCAGATACCATCAGCAGAAGGTAAAGGAGGATGACATCCCAAAATAGATTTTTCTACTAGATATGGGAATTATAAATTATTTTTTATTAAGTATGGGTAAACTAATTCACCTGTTGTATTCATGAATATGATGAATAGAATATTTCATGAGTTCTTGGATAATTTTTTAGTTGTGTTTATTGATGACATTCTGTAATTTTCTATGTGTAAAGAGGAGCATGAAAAACATCTAAGGGTTGTTTTGGAAAACATAAATTTAGAGAAACTATATGGAAAATTCAACAAGTGAGATTTTTGGTTACTAAAAAATTCTTTTTTTGGGAACATTTTAAATAAAGATGGAAGAACATTTGATCCTACCAAAACAAAAGTGGTTTATGAATGTCCAAGACCTAAAAATATTATAGAGATTTTTAGTTTTCAGGGATTAGCTATTTGTTACTGATGGTTTATTAAAAACATTTCACGGTTATCAATCCTACTAACTATGTTAATAAAAAATGGGTTAGATTTATTTGGATAGAAGAATGTGATGTTTGTTTTTAGAAATTGAATAATAGATTGGTGAATGCTTTTGTTTTGGCCTTGGTTTTCTTAAATGGTGAGTTTTTATATATAGTGATGCTTCATTGGAGGTACTTGGTAGTTTTATGATAAAGAATGATCAGGTAATTTTTTATTCTTCAAGAAAACTAAAACCTCATGAGTTAAATTATCCCACACATGATTTGTAATTGGAAGCTATGGCTTTTTAATTGAAAATTTGGAGGCATCATTTATACTGACCCAAATTTCAAATATATACTCACCATAAAATTATGAGGTATATATTCACTCATACAGAATTAAACATGAGTAATAAGAGATGTCTTGAATTGATAAAAGATTTTGATTGCCCGATCAATTACCATCCAGGAAATGAAAACAAAGTGACAGATGTCTTGAGTTGAAAACATCACACATCATTAACCATGTTATGTTTGGAACATGATCCCTTGGTTAATGATTTGATGAATTTTGGAAATGAAAATATTGGTGCAGAAAATGCATTTGTTTTGTTTTAGGTTTCTATGTAGTCATTGTTATCAGACAGAATTAAGAAAGTGCATAAGGAAGACCTTGAGCTACAGAAAAATGTATAATTGGTTAAAATGGGTAAGTTACTAGAATTTAACCTTTTTAAAGATTTTGTTTTATGACTTGGAAAAAGGTTGTGTGTGGATTGTGATTTCTAGGAGAAGAAAGAATTTTTGTGTGAAGCTCATAGTTATCCATATTCAGTTCTTACTAGAAGTACTAAGATGTGTAGAGACCTTCAGGAGTATTACTGGTGGGATGAAATGAAAGGAAGATTTTCAGAATTTATTATGAAATTCTTGACATGTTAACAGGTTAAAGGAGAGTGGCAGTTACCAAAGGGGATTATTTATCCTTTTCCAGTTCCATAGTGGAAATGGGAGAATATATCCATGGAATTGTTTGTAGGACTACAAAATAATTATATATGTAATAATGAAATTTTGGTTATTGTTGATTGGCTGACTAAATCGACACATTTTATTTCCATTCAAGAATCAATTTCATTGGATTATCTTTCTCGAATGTACCTCAAAGTGATTTTTAGGTTACATAGATTTTCGCTTTCCATTGAATCTGACTAGGATCTGAGGTTCACTTTTAATTTTTGGAAGGGCCTTCAGAATTCGTTGGGCACATAATTAAATTTCAGTACATCTTTTCATCCTCAATCAGATGGGAAACTAAAATGAACAATTTAGACATTGGAGGGTATTATTTGATCTTTTTTAATATACTACCATGGAATTTTGGATTAGCATCTTTCTTTAGATGAGTTTTCTTAATTTTATGTTGTGCCATTGAAAAACACCACATTCAGAACTCAACAGTGGTCTCAGATTTCCAATTTGAGTCTCCAGTAAAAAAAATTGAATCAATATTCAAGATAAAATAATTATATTTAATTTAATTATTTATGATTTTTCCCCTAGGGGAATTTTCTTATATAAGTCTTGCGCCGAAAAAATTTATGATCCACCTAGGGTGAACACCACATTATAGACTCAGTCATGGCCTCAGATCTCCGATCGAAGCTACCTTTTAAGAGTTATCCAATCTCTATATTTTGCATAGTATAAAATATACTAAATATTTTTGTATTATTTATTTGAGGAACATGGGAACTCGGAATTTTATGTCATCTCAGCACCTAGCTCTAGAAATATATTTATACATATTGAAAAGTCTTACCAGAAAAAAATAGGGTCTCTAAAAAATTCACTCATTCAATCTTTTCATCCTAAAAAATAAAAACTAGGGAAACAACCCAGAATACTGAGCTCACACCAGGCTCTCCTACTCCTATGATGACCTTCACATTATAGTTCTGCAATAACACATGAACCAAAAGGGTTGGTACATCCTTGTAATGTCTTCTCTTGCATATAATGAGTGTATTATCATTCACTAATCTCCACAACTATGACACATGGGAGACATTTCGCACCCACTCCATCTATTGGGGAAGGGAAGGTTGTAGAAAACCTCACCAACCCTGAGCATGATCTCAAAATGCTTAATGTAACTCAGTGTCAAATTTTTCCTTCCCACCCAAACATCTACCTCCCAAATCAAGATCAAAATCATCACTTGTAACTAGAATAAGTTCTCGTGATTCCATTCATTAGGATATCCATCTGGTGAAACATACAAGGATATCTAGTCATTCAAGATTTCATAGTCGATGTCTCACAACTGAGAATATCTTACTTGCTCGAGAAGAGAAGTATTCAGCACCATCGACTGAAGAAAAGTTCTACTCTCCTTCTCCACTAGGTTCAACTGCGGGGAAGCTAACGGCTTTGAGACTTACCACACTAGGCGAGCCTGGGGATCCCTACTAAGGGGATATACTACAATGATACCCTTTTTCTGGAGTATAGACTATCTCCAGGCCATAGTCCTACAAAAATTTCAACCAACATCACTGCCTCAGGTTCAGGTCTCTCTAGGTGGTGACATAACCGAGACTCTGGTGGTATGAAAAAACCATCAAGCTCTCTCCTATAAGGTAGTGTCTCTAAATTCTCATGGAGAAGACTTTTACTTCTAGAACCAGATAGTGAGTCACGTAGTTCTGTTCATGGGGTCTCCATCTCCTCAACCTTTACTCGATTACTATAGTATCAAGACTTGAAGTTGAGAATACAATGTACTAATGAATAGGGTAGGTGCGTAGACATATGCAATTGCAAGAGGATAGACATGGGAATCACATGGCGTACCCTGAAAGTATATTCCTCTCTTTGAAGGAGAATAATCCCCAAATAGGAACTTTTATGATCCCACTAGTGTCATTTCCAACAAAATGAGGTCGATCATAATAACTCCACTAGAAATATCAGGACCTTATCTGACACTCCATTGCACAACCTCTCCCTGTATGCACTAGTTAGAGGGACTCTTCCATCACACCTCAATACTATCAGCTTTTTTCAGCCCTGATTCAACGTCATGGTTTTCCTCACATCACAAAAAACTATCTCTATGCAGGAAGGACCCCTCTTCCTTGTGTATTCAATGATATGTTGAACAACAATGACCCAGGGTTACACCAACGCCCCGCATCTCCCTAGTAAAAACTCAATTCGGGATCAGAGAGAAAAGAGTAATTCAAATAGTTTCTATTAAATTATACTAAAAAGTATAAAAGGAAGATGGAATACCTCTTATCATCTCACACTTTGTAGGATTATAGACCTCCAATGAATATAGTGGTCCCTAATCCCAGTTGTCAGCTTCTTGAGCCTGATGTGGGCTGCCTCGTGGGGGAGTAAAGGCCACATAATTTCATCCCCCATCTACAACTTCTATTGATCCTCTCCCAGTACCACCACCCTGGAAACTACAATGATCATGGCGCTGCCTATGCCATGGTGGTCCACATACTTCTTTCCTAGTGTTCTCAATATTTCTAGTCGGGCAGTTTCATGCCATGTGATCTCTCCTATCAAAAGAATAACACTAGACCTCCCCATGAATTCCATGTTCTCTATTCTACCTCATCACCATTTGACTATGTGCCTATGAATGATTATAAGGAGGCCTCCTGCCTTGAGAACATATCGACTAGAATCTTCTAGTAACGGCAGATGACTGAGCTCTATTTTTCTCACGGCCACAATAAGCTATATGGTGGGATAGGAATCTCTCTTCCACCAGTGTCTACTCTAGAACCCCAACATAGGTGGGGATGTACATGGGCACTATAATATCATAGATATCTCTACTAAGTCCTTGCTCAAACTTTTGTGCTTGAAATTAGTTGTGATAGAACATGTCCAGAGAGTAGCACACAAGGTCTCTAAACCTGGTAGCATACTCAACCACCTTCAACCCTACCTACTAAAACTACAGGTTCCCCTGGAGTCAAGTAGAGATCTATTAGGAGGGGTAGTAGTCCTCATGAAATAGTTACTCAGAGTCATCCCACAAGAGTGAAGACTCATCAAGTATCTGAGTAACAAATCTCCACCATTGCCCAGATGCTCCAAGGAAAAGGATGAATACCAATTCCACCATCTAATCTTTCAATGTTCGTACATGATTGGGGAGGTGGACCACCAACTCTAGACAATCCTATACTGCCTGGGGGTCTAGATCACTGCGTAACCTCATCAGTCTCTAATTCCAGAACATACAGAGTGTGATCAACATATGTACATCCTCAACCTACTCTATTGGGGATATAATCTACTCAACTGGTGGAGGTGCTACTAAATTCCCACCTATAGGAAAGGTATCACATGATGGGTCTTGAACTAAGGCCTTGTTTCTTAGAGGGTCATCATTATGAACCAGAGGTAGTATTCTGGTTTCCAATCATTACGAAGACATCCTAAATGTTATCAAGGAGTTCCATAGTTCGATGAGAATATATATATCCATAATTAAGGGGAGATGACTCTAGAATTATAGTCAAAGACTCAATCATATATGTTTCGTGGACCATTTTTACCTTCAATAAGTTTCTCAGGGCACTGAGTCGACATGCAGGTAATCAGGTTCCTTGGGAATGGATACAATGGCCACCCATACCGTCACTGGATTCCCGGGCTAGAGAGATTCTCTCGAGACACTTTGAAACCATTTCCCTAAACCATACCAAGTCCTTTTTAAGTAAATTTCTAGAAAATATCCCAAGGGTTGAGTCGGCTATGATTCCACTTTATCACAACCCGACCCATGATGGGGCTTGAGCTACAACTACCCCTATCCGACCTCCATATGACAGGGGTGGCGAGTAGCATTGTAGGTGCAAAAAATGTAGGGAGGACATTTCCTAAGAACCTGTACACAAACACAGCCAAATCAATGAAAAAGTGTATAGGGAAAAGGAAAACAAGATAATATAATACTATAAAAAGGAAACCAAACATGCATCAACCGTTAGATAGTACAAGTACAGAAAGATAAACTGAAAGGGAGAAAGGGAAAAAATACACAACCAACCAGAAAAGTGTCACAACCTAGAAACAAGTGGAAAAGTAAAATATCCTAGATAGACCCACTCTTTTATCCCAATCTAAGATCACTGCACATGCTTCAAGCACCTTATATCCCTAAGCTCCTTTGATGTCCAAATCAGCATGTCTGTTGTATGCAAGGGAACGTGATGTAAGGGGAAATCCCAAGTATGGTTGCATGTAAAAATATATAGTAGGATGCCCTGAAGGATCAAGGGAGTAGGAAAAGATCTAATAAAGAGGGGTGTAGTAGATTAAACAAGGTATGGAAAAACAATTGAATATCAGCCCAAAAATAGTGTTATGTAAACTCATCCAAACACAATTATCTTGAAACGGTGATAAGATGAACTTATCATCAAGTATTCCCTACCTATAGCATTAGAGAAGACTCATCCAACCATGAGAATATAGACACAGAAATCACAGGGTATAACCCACGTGTTTGCGCCTCTCCTTGAATGAGAGTAACCAAACCCCAAGGAGTGAGTACTGGAAATAGAATATAAATGCACATTCAATGAAACCCAAATATGAGAGAGTAATGGGATCTCCATCTCACAACTGAACCCAAAAAAGTGAGTAGCCAATAGTCCCAGAAGTAACGACCATCGATGTCTAGCATCCCACATGTATGCTATGAACTTTAAGTCAAAGGGACTCAATCACTACAGCTTGATACTATCCACTCTGGGTGGAAATGTCTTTCCCTCATGGTTTTAGGTCCCATAATAATGACGCAACTTCATGGGAAAAGAATCCCTCTTCCATTAGAGTCCCAAGGGATGTCAAATTACGCCTCATCACTATACCACATAGCCGAGGGATTTCAGTTTCATAGTATAGGACCCACACCCTAGTGTATCTGGGGGATTCCCCTCTAGTAATCATCATAGATGACCCACACCCTGATGTGTTAAAGGGATTCTACTCTGATAGTCTTTATTGAAGACCCATTGTAACACCCCAAGGTTCTAAAATAAATTAAATTAAATGAAACATTGGTTTAATTATATATTTATAACTATCCTCTAAAACATAATTTTTCTGCTTCTATGATTTTAATTTCAAAGACTTGTCATCTACGGTTGTGATCAGTATGTTATTTGGAGTCTGATAGAACAAACATGAGTTTTGGAAAATAGTAACATACCCTTAATAATACTAATAGGAATAGTAATTCTAAACTAGTGAATAATGAACTGTATTATTATTTGATTTTATTATTGCTTTAGGATAATGAAATCTTGATTAATTTTCAAGGTGATATAAAATGAGTTATGGTTTTAAAATTGTTAATTTTTTAATAATGTATGATTTTATTTTAAAATTAAATTAATCATATTTATAAAATTATTTTTAAAAAATAGAGTTTTTTTTAATAATACTTGTTGAATAATCTTTACGGTGAATTTTTTGTATTTTTTTGAAATTATTGAATTTATGTTGAATAGTGAAATATTGTAAAATACTGTATGAACGAATTAACAGTTAAATACACTATTTTTTGACATCATGACTGATGTAAACCCACTTGTTTTAAACTCACATTCTCTGTTTAAAATTTTGATCACAAAAATTAATATAATTCATAGTCTTGGGAAAAATAATAAAATAATGTAAAATACTTCCTCTCCTCCACTATAAATACCACCCCCATTCCCCTCTTCCTATCACACCCCTAAAGCATTGAGAATTGCCTAAATTCTACCAAATAACCTCCTCAAGGCTCTTCCCCACCTCCAAGACCTTTTGTTCCCACTGAAAGTCCAAAATCAAAGACCATAAAGAGGATCTTAAGGACAAGAGATCAAGAGGTATGAATCCTCTTTCATTTTCACGTGTTTTCATTTCAATTCAATTATTTTCTTATACTCTCTTAATATACACATATCCAAGAGGTATGTGATCTCAATAATGTTATATATTCTGTATTTTATCATGCTTATATAAAAAATCATCATCATTCTTCCTCTCTTTTTCCACATATTCTAAAAACATCATCTGTGATGTGTCATTTACCAATATTGTGGATGATATGCTTTCAATTTCCATTCATTACTAGAAATACAGTAACAAAAACCTTTATAATGGTTGAAACATAATTTAAATTTTATGATTTAACCTATTCAATGTTCAGGAAGGAACTTCTATTCAGGACATTAAATTATATAGTGAAACGAGTTCATGATTATTGAGGAACCACCAGAAATGATCTAAAGAACCCATTAATATATTACCTAATGATTGATCATCATATATGATAAAAAAATGATTTTTCATCTCATTAAATATTATATAAAAATATTTTTCCATCTCATTCCACTTCTAGAATTTCATTTTCATATGACATGAAAATCTAATACAACCAGCCATGGAAATCATGTAAAGAACGCACCCAAAACAATGGAAGGAACAAAATACTAATAATTAATGGGTGTAATGTTGTTATAAAATGATCATATATGTTGATATAAACATTAATATGTTTCTATAATATATTAATAACACTCTTTTAACCATTTTACAGGTGGTTTAAAATAAGTTTAAGTAAGACAAACCCAAGGTAAGGGAATTCTTAACCCAATTTCTATTCTTTGGGTTAACCTTCTACTTCATTAATTGTGTGGTTTTAAGATCATTTTTGTGATTAATTTTGTTTATATTATGTTTAATTAGGTGTATTTATTGTTTATATAAATATTCCATCAACTCTATTAAGTCTCACGTCCTTTATATGATATTTGTAAGGGTCTTTTCTTTTAAAATCCAGTTTTAAAATTTTGTTTTGCAAAATTCAAATGTAATGGTTTTATGAAATTTTACATGTTGTGTGATTTTTTTCGTGTTCTTGGTAATTGTTTATGATGAATTGTGGGAACTATATTCCCCTCCAATTCAATGGGTATGTGTATGTGGGAGGTCGACCGTATAGTTACTCCTTGGGTAGTTGTGATGGTTACACCGTAAGGTTTCCATGAGGGTTGCATTGTAAGGTAGTTGTGAGGGTTAAAAATCCTAAGGTAACCACAAAGGCTATAGTATAAGTAATTAATGCCCCGAGATATTTTTATGGTTCTGTTTATCTTCTATAAATTTTGTGTAAATTTTGTGGAAATCTCATGTTTCTAAAAGTATGTTTTAAGGGTGATAATTATGTATTTTTTAAAATGATTTACTACATTAAATGTTTTCATGGAATAATGTTTTCAATCCTTATTGTTATATACATTAATGAGTTTATTGTGCTCATGAAATGTTTTTAAATGTTATTCACAGGATATAAGGATGCGTATGACAAAGACGGAAGCCAAGTTAAATTTTATGAAGATTTGTCAAAGAAAACATGTTTTATTTAAGAAGTTTTATATTTTGGAAGAAATGGATAATTTTTTTGGGTATCTACTCTGTATAAATGTGTTATGTTGTGTATGTGTTATATCCCAACTCTCTAAATATCAAAACATGAAAATATCCTAAATGATAAAGGATGTGAGTTTTGGACTAAAATTCAAAATTATGTAATATAATAAGGTCGGGTCCTTATAGTTGGTATTAGAGGACGGTATAGAAAACATTAGGGGTTAGGATGATGTTAATATAATACCATAAATGATATTTACTATATGGTTATTTTAAAATTTAGTAACATTTAAATATTACCATATTTCTTTGACTAAGATATGTTTGTTCAAAATGGTTTTCTAGAGAATAAATAGGGAATCTGAAGTGGAGAGGCACCGACAGAACGATATCCTTCCAAATCTACAACCTGGAATGGTATGGATTGGAATGGAGAATTTTGTGACAATAATGGATCAACTGATGTAGGAAGTAAATAGTGTTTCAATCCATTCAATAGAACAACCATAGGTACCATAAAGTAACGTGATGATAGTAGGACATTTTATGAGGCAACACCCTCATGCTTTCATTTGATCTCCTGACCCAGTGGTGGATTAAGGATGGATTAAATCCCTTGAAAAGCTATTCAATATGATGGAATGTTTAGATAATCAAAAGGTAAGTCTTTACATTTATCATTTTGAAGGTGAATCAAATTAGTGCTGGTCAGTGGTCAAAAATATCAGGGATAGAGAGAATATTGATTCTATAGGGTGGGATTAATTTAAAAGTCTTTTCCATGAAAAATATTTCCCTAAGGTGGTGCGACTTAGGATAGAGAAAATATTACTTTAAGTAAAAAAAGGATAAAGCTTTAGTGGCTATTTATAAAGAAATATTCACTTGACTGGTGAGGTATTCTCCAAATATTTTTCTAGATCTTGATTGGAAAATCAACAGCTTTTACTCCGGATTGAAGCAAAGGTATCGAAGGGAATTGTCCTCCCATGAATTCAAAAGTTATAAGAAAATTTTACAACGTGATGAGAGCGTAGAAATGGATTTTTTTGAAAATGACATACACTTTGACAATAAGCAGAAGAACTGGACCAGATAGCAAGGGATAGTTAAGAATTAATCAGAGAAATATGATGCTGAGAAAGTCCAGTTTTCAGTTTGTAAACCGTGTAGAAAAAACACCATGGGGAATGGCTTAACAAAACTGGGAAGGGTTTTAGATGTGGTAAGTATGGACATAATGACCAATATTGTAATGATGATGACCCTAAGACTAATCATGATAAGGAAATTGTTTAGTGTTTTAAATGTGGTGAGATGGATCATTATGGAAATGTCTACCCAATGAATGATATGAATGATGCATAGAAGACAATATATAATAAGAACGTTTTAGTGAGATGCTTTGCGAATACGTCAGTAAATGTGAGGCTGTCCAATGAAGTGGCTCCAGGTACTTTGTTTGTTTACTCAGGTTTTTCTAAATTTTGATATGATACAGGGTCTATACATTCTTTTATTTCAGAGGATTTTTTTGGTAAATTGAAAATATCACCTCAAAAAATGAGACCAGAAATTGTTGTTAAAAATCCATTGGTAAATATTATAGAAAAGATGAATTATAATAATCTTTGGGAATGTGGAAAGAATTTACCTAAAAACCATGTTTTTTCCTTAGTAGAGTTTGATGTCATTCTGGGAATGGATTGGCTTTCAGTATAACAAGATAAGATTGATTGTAGTGCTAAATTAGTTGTTTTTAAAAAAAAATCCTGTTTTTTTATAAAAATTAACCCATATAATTGATAACATATTAGGAAGCAGAGAAATTGTTGAAAGATAGAAATGAAAGTTATCTTTCTCATATTTTTGAAAATAAGGGAATTGTTCAAATTAATAAAGTTTTAGTGGTAAAGGAATATCTAGATGTGTTTCATTATGTGTAACTTAGTTTTATACCTAATCAGGAAGTTGAATTCACAATTCAATTATTTTCTAATGCTAATCCAATTTCAAAACCCCCCTTAACAAATCGGTCAAATGGAAATTTCAAAGTTGAAAATCAGTTTCAGGATTTTCTTGATAAAGTCTTCAATTGTCCTAGCACTTCACCATGGGGTGATATAGTTTTGTTCGTTAAAAAAAATATGATTCCATGAAAAATTACATTGATTATAGATACTTCAATAACATCATTGTTAAAAATAGGTATTTATTTCCTTATATCGATGGCTTGTCTGATCAGCTCTAGAGAGCTAAGTACTTTTCTGAGATTGACTAGATATCTGGATATCATCAGAAGAAGGTGAAGGAGTATGACATCCCAAAATAGATTTTCCAACTAGATATGGGAATTGTGAAAATTTTGTTATTCCGTTTGGGTAAACTAATTCACCTGTTTTATTCATAAATTTGATGAATAGAATATTTCATGAGTTCTTGGATAATTTTGTGGATATGTTTATTGATGACATTCTGGAATTTTCTATGAGTAAAAAGGAGCATGAAAAACATCTAAGGGTTGTTTTGAAAAACATAAAGGAAGAGATACTATATAGAAAATTCAAAAATTCTTTTTTTTGTTGGAAAAAATTTCTTTTCATGGGAACATTTTATATAAGGTTTGAATAATTGTTGATCCTTCCAAAACAAAAAAGGTTGATGAATAGACAAGACCTAAAAATATTACAGAAATTTGTAGTTTTCCTGGATTAGATGGTTATTAATGATGGTTTGTTAAAAACATTGCATGGTGATCTATCCTACTAGCAAAGTTAATAAAAAATGGGTTAGATTTATTTGGACAGAAAAATGTGATATTTGTTTTCAGGAACTGAAGAATAGATTGGTGAATGCTCTAGTTTTTGCCTCGGTTTCTTGAAATGGTGAGTTTTTTATCTACAATGATGCTTCATTGACGGTAATTGGTTGTGTTCATATATAGAATTATCAGGTAATTTTTTATTCTTCAAGAAAAATAAAACCTCATGAGATAAATTATCCCACAAATTATTTGGAATTAGAAGCTATGGTTTTTGATTTGAAAATTTAGAGGCATCATTTATATGGATCCAAATGTCAAATATATGCTGACCATAAAAGTCTGAAGTATATATTCACTCATATTTAATTAAATATGAGGAATAGAAGATTTCTTGAATAGATAAAAGATTTTGATTGCACGATAAATTAATATCGAAGAAATGAAAACAATGTGGTGGATTCCTTGAGTCAAAAATGTCACACATAATTAACCATGTTACATTTGGAACATGATCCCTTTCTTAATGGTTAGATTAATTTTGGATTATAAATTGTTGGTGTAGGAAATACATCTATTTTGTTTCAGGTTTCAATGCAGTCCTTATTATCAGACAGAATTTAGCAAGTACAGAAGGATGACTATGAGCTACAGATAAATTTATACTTGGTTAAAATGGGTAAGTTACCAGAATTTATCCTCTTTAAATATTGGGTATTAAGATTAGGAAAAATTTTGTGTGTGGATTATGATTCCTTGGTGAAGAATGAATTTTTGTGTGAATCCCATATTTATCCATTTTTAGTTCATACTAAGAGTACTAAGATGTACATAGGCCTTCGAGAATATTATTGGTGGGATGGAATGAAAAGATATTTTTAAGAATTTAATATGAAATTCTTGACATGTCAACAGGTTAAAGGAGAGTGTCAATTACCGAAGGTGGTGATTTATCCTTTTCTAATGCCAGGGTTGAAAAGGGAGAATATATCCATGGACTTTTTTGTGGGACTTCAAAAGAATTATATAGGTAATAATGCAATTTGTGTTATTATTGATAGGATGACTAAATCGACACATTTTATTTCCATTTGAGATTCAATGTCATTGGGTTAGCTTTCACGAAAATACCTCACAGAAATTTTCAGGTTACATGGATTTCCCCTTTCTATTGAATCTGATTGGGATCTGTGGTTCACTTTTAATTTTTGGAAGGACCATCATAAATTGTTGGGTAGAGAATTAAATTTCAATACATCTTTTCATCCTCAATAAGATGTGCAATTAGAATGAAAAATTTAGACTTTGGAGCATATTCTTTGACTTTGTTCAATGGACTACAAGGGAATTGGGGATTAGAATCATTCTATAGATGAGTTTTCTTATAATAGAATTTTTCATTCAAGAATACAGATACCACCTTTTGAGACAATGTATGGTAAGCGGTGTCGAACTCCATATTTTTGGGATGATGTGAGGGAAAGAAAGTTGATGGGATTGGGATTAGTAGAGGAAGTGGCTAAGAAAGTGAAGATGATCTAGCAACACATGAGGAAAACTTAGAGCAGGCATTAAAGTTATGCATACAACAAGATGAAAGGCTCTTTTTTGAGGTAAGTGATTATGTTTTTCTTAGAATCTCACCCTGGAAAAGTGTTATGTGTTTTGTTATGAAAGGAAAGCTATGAACATGGTTCATTGGACCTTAAGGAATCTTGGAGAAAGTTAGAACGCTTGCATACCGAGTAGATTTTCCTCCGAGATTATCTCAGGTACATAATTGTTTTTCATGATTCAATGTTGAGAAAGTATGTTCCATATTCATCTCATGTCTTGAGCCCAGAACTAGTTCACCTAGAAGAGAAATTTTCTTATGAAGAGAAACCAGTTCATATTCTTGATCAAAAGGAACAAGTATTGCGGAATTAGGTAATCCACCAGGTAATAGTTTTTTGGAGAAACCACATCGTTGAAGAAGGAACATGGGAGTCTAAAAATGTTATGAGGGAAAGGTACACTAGCATGTTTTATAAGTAAATAAAATTATAAGGATACAATTTCCAAAAGGTGGGGAGAATATAAAACCCAAAGGATTTAAAAATAAATTGAATATATGAAACTTTATTTGATGTACATATTTATAAAAATCCATAATAACATGATTTTTTGTCTTTGATATTTTGAATTTCAAAAAATTGTCATCTACAGTTCTGATCAATATGTTATTTAGAGTCTGATAGAACCAACTTGATTTTGGCGAATTGTAACAAACCCTTATGAGTTGTAATATGACCCTAATTAATAAAAAATTTTGTTATTATTTTATTTTATTAATGATTTATGTTAATGACAGATTGGTTAATTTTTAAAAGTGATCTAAATTGAGTTATAGTTTTAAAATTGTTATTTTTTGAATAAAGTAAGATTTTATTTAAAATTTAATTTAATCATATTTAGAAAATTATTTTCAAAAAATGGAGTTAATTTTTGAATTCTACATGTCAAAAAATGTTAGGGTGAATTTTTTTTATTTTTCAAAAATTCCTGAATTTTTAATGAATAGTGAAATACGGTAAAATACTGTATATAGAAATTATCAGTTAAATACACTATTTTTTACATCATGACAGATGTAATCCCAATTGTTTCAAAATCACATGCTCTATTTACTATTTTGATCACATGAATGAATAAAATTTATAGTCTTGGACAAAAATATTAAAATAATGATTCAAATAATGTAAAATCCTTCCTCTCCTCCACTATAAATACCACCCTCATTCCCCTCTTCCTCTCACACCTTTTAAGCCATGAGAATTTTCTAGGTTCTTCCATATCACATCCCCAAGGATCTTCCCCACGTCCAATACATTCTGGTCTCACCAAAAGGCCAAAATTGAAGGCCTTAAGGATGATCTCAAGGAGAAGAGACAAAGAGAAAAGAATCCTCATCCATTTTCATGTGTTTTATTTTCAATTTCTTTATTTTCTTATACTATCTTCCCTGACACTTTTCCCAGAGGTGTGAAATCTTTATAATATTATATATATTTTTTATCATGTTCATGTAAAAAAACCATCAACATTCTTACCCTCCTCTTCCTCTTATTCTTAAAAAAAATTCCTTTTGTGATGTGTCGTTTACCAAAATGGTGGATGATGTGCTTTCAATTTCCATTACTTCCTTCAAATATGATCATAAAACCCTTTTAATGGATGAAACAAAATGTAAATTTTATAATGTAACCTATTTTATTTTTATAATTAACTTCAATTCATAACATTAAATTACATAATGAAATGAGTTCATGATTATCAAGGAATCACTGAAAATGATATAAACAAATATCATTAATGTTTTATCTAATGAATCCTCATCATATATGATAATAAATTTATTTGTGTAATCATTAAATATTATGGAATTATATGAGTACCATTTGATTCTACATTTGAATTTCATTTCCATACGATAAGAAAATCAAATACAACAGGCCATGGAAATCATGTATAAAACGCACCCAAAACAATGGAAGGACCAAAATACTAATAATTTAAGGGTGAAATGATGTTATGAAATGAAAATATAATGTGTTATAAATATGAATATGTTTCTATAAGATATTAATAACACTCTTTTATACATTATAAAAGAGTTTTAAATAATTTTAAAGTAATAAAACCTAGAGGTAAGGGAATTCTTACCCCAATTTCTATTATTTGGGTTACCCTTCTACTTTATTAATATCATGATTTTAAAATAATTTTTCTGACTAATTTTGTTTATATTATGTTTAATTATTTTTATTTTTAGTTTATATATATATTCCATCCACTATATTAATTCTCACTTCATTTATATGATATTTTTAAGGGGTTTTCTTTTCAAATCCTCTTAAAATTATGTTTTACAAAATTCAAAAGCAATGATTTTAGGAAATTGTTCATATTGTATGACTATGTTCTGGTTATTGGGAATTATTTATATTGAATTTTGGGACCTATATTTCACTCCAATGCATTGGATATGTGTAATTTGGAGTTTGTCTATATGGTTACTCCATGTGTAGCTGCGATGGATACACCATAAGGTAGTCGTGAGGGTTACATTATAAGGTAGTCATGAGGGTTACAAATCATAAGGTAACCATAAGGAATACAATATAAATAATTAAGGCCCCAAGATACCTTTATAGTTTTATTTATGTTCTATTTGTTTCGTAGAAATCTTGTGAAAATATCAAGTTTCACAAAGTATGTTTATAAGGGTGACATGTTTGTCTTTTTGAAAATGATTTCATATATTACAAGTATTCATGGAATAATGTTTTCTTTCTTTCTTTTTATATCCCTTGCTGAGATTTTTTTTCTCATATCTTGTTTTTAAATTATTTTCTTTGGATATAAGTATGCGTATGAAAAATAAGGAATCCATATTAAATGTTTTGATGATTTTTTAAAGAAAACATGTTTTATTTCAAAAATTTTATATTTTTGAAGAAATTGATTTTTTTGTGGTATTCACTCTGTTTAAATGTGGAATGTCATGTATATGCTATATAAAAATTATTTAAAACTATAAACATAAAAATATACTCAATTTAAAAGGAAGTTAGTTCTTTAATAAAATTAAATACTATTTAATTTAATAAGGTCATGTCCTTATACCCACACCCTGCTGTGTCAGGGGGATTCAACTCTAATAGTCATCATAGAAGACCCACACCCTGATGCGTTAAGGGGATTCCACTGTAGTTCATCGAGGACCCACTCCCTAACACATTAGTATGATTCTACTCAGAACTTCCATCGGGGGCCACTTCCAAGCCCAGTTGTAGGTATGCTCGGAACTACTATGGTCGTCCCTATAGGATCGTACCACTGAGAAAACACAGAGGAACACTATCCATCCATGTTCATTGGTACCTCTAAGGAAGTGTTGAGGAACACTGTCCATCCCTGTTAGAATGTACCTCTTAGAAATAAATCCACTACAGTCATCAGGTGATGCCTAGGATAGGTGTCACTCCTAGAAAATCTCATGTAGCACCCTGACCCCAGTTATGCAGATTCAGTGCATTATTACATAACATTGGCATGATCACAAGAAAGATCAAGTCACGAAAGACCAATTAGTTTGGTAGCCTTGGAATAACTAGATACATTAATAAAGTTTACATTACATCATAAAATGAAAACTACCACAACCTAGTTTCCATAGTCCACACTCATATCCCCACATACTATCCCAGCATATCATTCATAAATTACTTCTTCACATCCTGGGAAAAATAAAACATTGAAAGGGGTGAGCTCGGATGCTCAGTTAGGATAACAATACAGCAGAAACTTTCATAAATAGGCATTAAAATTTAAGGCAATGTAGAACTAAAACAAAAGAATTTTAAACTAGAACTACAACATAATATGGAAAATATAAAATGAAATAATTCCATTTACTTAATCACATGGATCTTCTACTAGTCGAATAATCACATGAAATATCAATAACCACTTTCATAATGATGGAATGCATAATTCCAGACTATCATAACCACATAGCCAAGGCCTCGTGCTAGTACTACAAATATGATTTTGTCAAGGCCTTGTGAGAAGACACTAGTTTGTCTCATGAGAACTACCGATGCATCGAGGAGCTATAGCAGGCTCCACCCGTCACTTATTAAGTCCAATGCATTCCTCATATGAATAGGTTTAAGCATAACATAAACATTCGTATTAAAACTAGAATATGAAATGTGAATACTTTCTTCATAAACCATGAATGGTATAAAAATAACATGTCCACATTCAAACATATCACAAAACCATCAATACAATATGGAAGTTTTGTATCATAATAAATCAACTCCAAATAAACTTAAAACCCATCAAAGGATGTTGACATAAATTAAATCAAAAATCCTTTTAGAGAAATATCTCCTTATATTTTGAAATCATTTAAGAGTCATATATTTATAAAATAAAACATTTTCTTTGAAAATATTCTTATAAGATTGTAATAGAAGCTTCGACAATTTTATAACGGCAGAAAATAGCTGCACCTGCCGTATAAGTTCAAAAAAACATTCTAACATTAATTCTGTCGAAAAAGTTAAAAAGGACCTTGTTTGGAAAATGATGGAAAGATTCCTTTGTAAACCTCTTATAAAAAGTAAAACAAGGGTATAAATGACTTTAACCCATATTCCAGTAAATAGTAAAAATGTTTTGAAATAAATTTTTAAGAAACATGGATGTGGATGATAAAGAAGTCCCATTAGATAATTATGTATAAACAACCTCGGATAATGAAGAGATTGTGAAATAAACCCTTACCTTGTACTTTTACTTCGTTGGGGGTAGGTTAACCTCCTGTATAATGGGGAAATAATTTTTATTAAATTATAAAATAATCATACACATTAATATGATATTATATATGATCTTTTAACATTGATTTGTTAATAATATCTTAGTATTATCGTTCTTTCGAGTGTTAACTTAATCATTTTATTTTATATGTTTTGTTATGTAAGCCATGTTTTTCATGGATAGTTTGTATCTTATTCATATCTAGAATGATATAAAGTCCTTAGACATTATTTTTAAATAATCAAATGTTAATTATACATTAATGTATATGATGGAGAATGAATCTCATCGCATTCGTGGAGACGGTAGTCCGTACGTACGCACGAGCGACAATATCATTCTTTTGATATTAAAATAATATATAATTGGATGGTATATCATATATACAGAATCATTATCATGTTATATTTATTATTTACATGAATTACACATCATTATTATACCCATCCAAATAATAATTTATTGAATAACAATTACACCACGACGTGGAGACGGTAAGCCGTACGTATGCACGTATGGTGACATGTCATTCAAAGGATGGATATAATACTGAATATGGTTGTACCATATTTTTAATAACATCACAGTATATATAAGATAATGGATTTATTATTTTAGATTTGTAAAAACAAATAAAGAAGAAGTTGAAGAAGAAGGGAACTTGAAAGACGATTGTGAAAACATTACCTCTTCTTCGGGTTCTTCCTTTTGATTTGATCAAAAGGGCTCCATAGGTTGGATTTCTGATCAAACTAAGGCCTATAGGATGAATTGAGGGAATTTTATAGAGTATTTGGGCAGGGTTTGGCTGATCCAAAAGGCTTTGAATGTGTGAATTAGTGAGAAGGGGAAGTTTTCTTTTATAAGAGGGGTGAGGGGCACCTTTGGAAAAGCTATAAATATTATTTTATAATAAATTCATATTCGGTTTATAATGGCTCCAAAGTGTATTATTTAAAGGTTAAGGTGGGGATGGGTCGAAAACCACTCAAACAATAGAATTTAGACAGGTTTGGGTCATTATATTAACCTTATATTTTAGTTTTAACTCTTAGTTAATTAGTTTGACACTTACCATGTCACTTTGTATTTTTATATTATGTAGTTAATAAACATACTATATACCTGAAAGAGACCCCCCAAGGTCCATTAATGATACACCTATCATGATATAAGTCTATTTGACAAACCTTAGATTTTTAGGAATTGAATATAAATTAATTATATAATATTTGTTTTAAAAACTCTTATATGTCCATTTTAACACTACTGGGTATTTTGTTTTTGATAAATTCATAACAGCATTATTAATTCGAAAAAAATTTATATAATCAATAATTATATGTTACATTAACCTATAATATTAGTGGAATTCATAAAAAGTTTCAAATTACATTTATTTCGATATTTATAATATTAATTATTTTAATATTTCATTAATTAGGTAATTACTACATCACCATTGTGTCATAAATAAATTAAATTATTTAATGTCTAAAAATTATAAATAAAATACCGTTATGTAGAAAATCTTTTTTATTTCTAATGAATATTTAAAATATAATTTATCTTATGTATAACCCTATATTAAAAATTATTTAGTAAATAAACTTTGATTTTAACTCTTTTAACTCTTCTTTGAATTAAATAATAATAAATGTCCTAATCTAATCCATGTGGACCTAAATGATAATATTTTATTCATAAGGTTGTTTATGGTCGATATAAACTTGTCCAATAGAATTAGTACATGTGTTAGGGTAATATTAATATCATTTTTTCCCTTAATTACCCTATTTACTTTTAACCGTGGTAAATAAAAGTAAAAAGTTAATATTCACCAAAAATTATTTTCATCTCAATGAACCACATTTTACTCCTTGATATTAATCTTATCTCTCGGATTTTCTAAATTCCACTCATAGAAGCTGTAAAATTTAGTTTTATTTGAATTTCCAAATTCTCCTAGGAGGTGGATAAATGACGGTGAAAAGTTCAAAAAAAAATTATATATCTAAAATTATTCTAAACTAACACCAATGAATTACATTGAACATATATAGGTATTATGTATATATTTTGACCTTAATTAAATTTAAATAAAATAAATAATTATTTAAATAAAAATTCTGTTTTAAACTATAACTCAGTGTTTTTTCACTATTCATCAAAAATTGAATGTTTTCAAAAAAAATACTAAATTTTCATCCTAGGATAATTTTGATATTACGAATCCAAAAATGAAGTCCATTTTGAAAGATAAAATTTATAAAATTTCAAAAAGTTTGTATTACTATTCATAACAGTTAGTTTGATTTGTTGTGGTGTGTGTGTTAGAACTCGAAGTTGCGTACAACACACGCTACTGTATTATTCAAAGGAAAGCGTACCGTGGAAGCTTGGGGTGTTACATTCTCCCCTCTTTCAAATAATTTCATCCTCAAAATTTCTAGAATACTACCGCATAAAAAGACTCTGGTGATTCTTCATCATAAGTTCCTCGGGTTCCCATGTTCCCTCTTCCATCTTATGGTTTCTCCACAAAACTTTTACCAGATGAGTCGTCCGGTTCCTCAATAATTGTTCTCTCGTATCAAGAATCCTGACGGGATCTTCGCAAGAAGATAGATCGGGTTCCAGTTCTAATTCCCCGTAAGTGAGTACATGCGTTGGGTCAGGCATGTATTTCCTTAATAGTGATACGTGGAACACATCGTGAAATTTGGAGAGACTTACCGGCATTGCCAAACGGTAAGCTACAGCCCCAATTCATTCTAGAATTTTGAACGGACCGATGTACCTGGGACTCAATTTACCTTTCTTTCCAAAATGTATAACTCCCTTCCATGGAGATAGCTTCAAGAAAACATGATCTCCCACATGAAATTCCAAATCCTTTCTTCGGTTGTCAGCATAGCTCTTCTGCCTACTTTGAGCTGCTTTGATGTGGTTTTGGATTACCTTCACCTTTTCCATCGTTTCCTCCACCAGTTCTAGGCCTAAAAGTTTTCTTTTTCCAACTTCATCCCAACAGTTTGGTGTGCGACATCACTTTCCGTATAACGATTCATATGGTGCCATCTGAATACTCAAATGGAAGCTATTTTTATAGGAAAATTCTACCAGAGGTAAATATTGATCCCTCATACCCTGAAAGTCATGCGATCAGGATCTCAACATGTCTTCTAAGGTTTGAATAGTCAGTTCTGATTGTCTATCTGTTTGAGGGTGGTAGGTAGTGCTCAAAAGAAGTTTAGTATCCAGGGATTTCTGAATACTCCTCCAGAATCTTGAAGTAAAATGGGGATCACAGTCAGAAACAATCGATATGGGTACTCCATGAAGTCTCACCACTTCATTAATACATAGTCTTGCTGGACGTTCCATTGGTAGATCTTCTCTTATAGAAAGAAAATGTGCTGACTTGGTAAGATGATCAACAATAACCCATATTGCATCGTTCCTTCTAGGATTCTTGGGTAACCCCATGAAAAAGTCCTTCGTAATATTGTCCCATTTCCACTCTGGTATGGGAAGAGGTTGCAGGACTCCTCCAGGCTGTTTCCTTCCAGCTTTCACTTGTTGACAAACCATACATATTGATACAAAATCAGCAATCTCCCTCTTTATGTTGTCCCACCAAAAATGTTCCTTCAATTCTCTATACATTTTTGTGCTCCCAGGGTGTATAGAGAAATTGGAACTATGAGCATCATCCAACGATTCCCTTTTTAGATTAGGTATATTGGGAACACAAAGTCTCTTCCCAAATTTCAAATTTTCATCTTCATTCCCAAAGTCATTCAATCTCTCATCATTCATAGCTTTAATCTTCTTTTGAAATTCTTCATCATCTGTCTGAGAACTCTTAATCCTTTTTAGTAAATATGTTTTGTCAACCATTTGAAAAAGCACGGATGTTTCACCTTCCATGGTTATTCCCATGTCCATCTTCAATGGATCCAGGAAAATTGGATCCCTTTCAATTCTCATATTGTTCAAAACTCCATGATCTTTTATGATCAAAGCATCTTCCACCTTATTTTCCTTCCCAGGGTGGTAGTTTATCATACAATCATAATCCTTGAGTAGTTCAAGCCATCTCCTTTGCCTCATGTTGAGTTCTTTTTGTGAGAAAATATACTTCAAACTATTGTGATCAGTATAAATCTCACATTTTTCACCATAGAGGTAGTGCCTGCATATCTTCAAAGCAATGATCACAACTGCTAACTCGAGATCATGAGTATGATAGTTTTGCTCATGAATTTTCAACTGTCATGATGCATAGGCAATAACCCTATCATTCTTCATAAGGACACATCCAAGTCCTTTCTTCGTTGCATCACTATAAATAACGAACCCATCATTCCCCGATGGTAGAGTCAATATAGGATCATTGACTAATCTTCTCTTTAATTCTTCGAAACATTATTTACACTCTTTTTTCCAAACAAATTTAACCCCCTTACGTGTGAGATTTGTTAATGGGTTAGGCAATTGGGAAACATTCTGGACGAAACGTCGATAATAACCTGTTAAACCAATAATACCGCATACCTCAGTTATACTCATAGGTGCTAGAAATTCATGGATTGACTTGGTCTTAGAAGGATCAACAGAGATTCCATCTTTAGAGAAAATATGTCCAAGAAAAGAAATCTCCTGAAGCCAGAATTTACACTTGCTAAACTTCCCATATAATTCATGTCTTCTTAGAGTCTTTAGGATAATGCGCAAGTGATTTTCATGATCTTCGTAGATTTTGGAGTGTACCAAGATATCATCAATAAATCCCACCACAAAATCATCGAGATATTCCTTGAAAACTCTATTCATTAGATCCATGAATATAGAGGGTGCATTAGTCAGCCCAAAAAGAATTAGTGTAAACTCATAATGCCCGTACCTGGTTCGAAATGTTGTCTTCTGAATGTCTTCCTTCTTCACATACAACTGATGGTATCAAGATCGAAGGTCAATCTTTGAAAAGTATTTAGCTCTATGCAGTTGGTCAAATAAATCATCAATGTGAGGTAGGGGATACTTGTTCTTTATTGTTATAGCATTGATCTCCCTGTAGTTGATACATAACCTCATAGATCCATCTTTCTTTTTAACAAAAAGAACAGGGGCTCCCTACGGATAAACACTAGGGTGAATAAATCCCTTATTACTCAATTACTCTAGTTGTTTCTTTAGTTCAACTAATTCCATAGTGGCCATTCTATAAGGGGTCTTTGATATATGCCATGATCCAAGAATTAAATCAATGGAAAACTCAACTTCTCATTCTGGAGGATGTCTGGGTAAATCTTCCTGAGACACATATACATATTCTTTCACAATAGGTACATCCTCTATTTAAACATTCCTTTCCTCACCCACAGTCATTTCATTCTCTTCCTCCCTAATAATTGAATTTAGTTGATCTATTGGGGGTGGATCTAGATAAGAATTAGGTGGTGAAGATTCTTCTCTAAAGATAAGGTGTTCCTTATCGTCATCATCAAAAATCGTAACCTCCTTCCTCTTACAATAAATCTTCGCATCATGGTCTGAAAGCCAATCCATACTAAGGATTATATCAAACTCAATCATAGGTATGACGATGAGATCAGAGGATAAGGAACATTTATGTGCTCTAATGGGGACTGATTCACAAAACATTGTTGAAATTATACTTCCCTTAAGAGTTTTAACTGACAACTCCCTTGTTAAATCAAATTGGAAATATCTTATTTTCTTAGAAAACTGGGAAGATATGAAACAATGCGATGATCCAGAATCAAATAATGCATTTTCTAAACTTGAGGAAACCATTAAATTAACTGACACCACGTCTTTCGGAGCTTCTACCTCAGTAGTAGTGATAGCATAATATTACCCTTGATCCCTTGGCCTTTTATAAGGTAAGTTCCCCTGACGCTTAGGACATTCATTTTCATAATGTCCCAACTCCCTGCAATTGTAGCATTGAACATCGGTAGCTTCCTTTTTCCCCTTGAAATCACGAGATTGGTGGCCTTTTTCACCACACTTGTAACAGACTCTCATTCCTTTTAAGCAAGAACCGGGGTGTTTCTTCCCACATTTATTGTAGGATGTATATTCAACTTTTCCCTTCTACCCGTTACTTCCATTCCCAGATTGATCAGTAGATCTCTTCTTCTATTGCTTTGCTTTAAAGTCACAGGACTTAGATAATTCCTTTTCTGTCTTGATAGCACATGAACAATGTCTTCGTATGATGAGAAGGATTGTGAGACTAATGCTCGACAGAGAAATTGTTTTAAACCATCAAAGAAACGATCAATCTTACTTCTTGGGTTACGTATATAATCTCCAGCATACCGTGCTAAGCGTGTAAAGTTATCCTCATACTTTGTGACATTCTCACCCTCCTTTTTTCTTGGACTCAGAAATTGCCTTTCCATATCAGCTCGATGGTCGCGAGGAAATTATTTTTCTAAAAACAGATCTTTGAACTCCCTCTATTCCATATTTTATACTTCATCATCTTCCTTCGTGTTTTGAATCAATGACCACCATTGATCATCATCTCCAGTGAGGCGATAAGCTGCCATGAAAACTTTTTCCCTTTCACTACTCCCCAAAGCCTGAAATATTTTCTCTAGGTAACTTATCCACTGCTCAGCTACTAATGGATTTGTACTCCCATTGAATGTTGGTGGTTTCTACCTCATGAAGCAATCTAACATTGATCTTCCACGTTGTGGATCAGGGTGCTCCATACGGGTAAGGTTATTATTCATAACCTGGGTGAGTTGACCCAGTATGGTGATTAGTTGATCAGCACCAGTTGCATCACCAGCTCCACTATAATTATCTTGAGCAGGAGGTAAATCCCTACATGGAGTGCGTGCATTGATATGGATTCCATTTCTTCCACTAGGCTCCATTTCTAAACAATGACATAAACTAGATCAGTTTATGAATCAAAATACATAATTACATACTTATGAAACACTTAACATAAATTGAACTATTTATGGATATAATCCATAATCATAAAAATGTTTTCTTTGAGGACATATATACTCATAAACCCTTCATAATGATTTGTAAAGAAAATGAGAGTTATCCTAAGAATATCCCCCGTGAGTGTCGTAACCAAGAGTGCAGCAAGGCCTGTTGTCGTGCACCAGTTCCCGTTTGAGTCTAGCTCAAAGCGGTGTTTTCGGGTTTTACCCCTAGTTACATCTGTGCCAGATCCGCCTCTACCTACTCGTATCCAGACAGAGATGTATTACTCAAAAAACTCACAAAATCTCTACAATACCAAAATTCAAGGAAGTTCTTCTATACTAATCCTCAAAGTCCATCTTAAATATATGTTCTCTAATCAGAGTTTATCTAAATCTAGATTCCAAGGTTTGTAATAAACTTCCTCTGATACCCACTGTAACGCCCCGACCCCAGTTACCTAGAGTCAGTGCATTATTACATAATATTGGCATGATCACTAGAAAGATCAAGTCTCGAAAGACCAATTAGTTTAGTAGCCTTGGAATAACTAGATAAATTAATAAAGTTTACATTACATCATAAAATGAAAACTACAACAACATAGTCTCCATATTCCACAATCATATCCCCACATACTATCCTAGCAGGTCATTCATAAATTACTTTTTCACATCCTGGGAAAAATAAAACATTGAAAGGGGTGAGCTCTGATGCTCAGTAAGGATAACAATATAGCGGAAACTTCCATAAATAAGCATAAACATTTAAGGCAATGTATAACTAAAACAAAAGCCTTTTAAACTTGAAATTCAGCATAATATGGAAAATATAAAATGAAATAATTCCATTTACTTATTCACATGGGTATTATAATAGTCAAATAATCACATGCAATATCAATAACCACTTTCATAATGATGCAATGCATAATGACAGACTATCATAACCACATAGCCAAGGCCTCGTGCCAAGACTACAAATAAGACTTTGTTAACGCCTTGTTCCAAGACAATAGTTTGTCTCATCAGACCTACCGATGCATTGAGAAGCTATAGCAGGCTCCACCCGTCACTTATTAAGTCCAATGCATTCCTCATATGAACAGGTTTAAACATAACATAAACATTCGTATTAAAACTAGAATACGAAATGTAAATACTTTCTTCATAAAACATGAATAGTATAAAAATAACACATCCACAGTCAAATATATCACAAAACCATCAATACAATATGGAAGTTTTGTATCATAATAAATCAACTCCAAATAAACTTAAAATCCATCAAAGTATGTTGACATAAATGAAATCAAAACTCTTTTTAGAGAAATATCTCTTTCTATTTTGAAATCATTTAAGAGTCATATATTTATAAAATAAAACATTTTCTTTGAAAATATTTTTATAAGCTTGTAAATGAAGCTTTGACAATTTTATAACAGTAGAAAATATTCGCACCCGCCGTATAAGTTAAAAACAACATTCTTACCTTAATTCTGTCGAAAAGGTTAAAAAGGACCTTGTTTGGAAAACGATGGAAAGATTCTTTTATAAACCTCTTATAAAAAGTCAAACATTGGTATAAATGACTTTAACCCATATTCTAGTAAATAGTAAAAATGTTTTGAAATACATTTTTAAGAAACATGGATGTGGATGATAAAGAAGTCTCATTAGATAATTACGTATAAACAACCTCGGATAATGAAGAGATTGTGAAGTAAACACTTACCTTGTACTTTTACTTGGTTGGGTGTAGTTTAACCACCTGTATAATGGGGAAATAATTGTTATTAAATTATAAAAGAATCATATACATTAATATGATATCATATATGATCTTTTAACATTGATTTATAAATAATATCTTAGTATTATCGTTGTTTTGGGTGTTAACTTACTCATTTTCTTTAATATGTTTTGTTATGTAAGACATGTTTGTCATGGATAGGTTGTATCTTATTCATATCTAGAATGATATAAAGTCATTATAAATTATTTTTAAATCATCAAATGATAATTATACATGAATGGATATGATGGATAATTATTCTCATCGCGTTCGTGGAGACGGTAGTTCGTACGTATGCACGAGCGACAATATCATTCTTTTGATATTAAAATAATATATAATTGGATGGTATATCATATATACAGAATCATTATCATGTTATATTTATTATTTACATGAATTACACATCATTATTATACCCATCCAAATAATAATTTATTGAATAACAATTACACCACGACGTGGAGACGGTAAGCCGCACGTACGCACGTATGGTGACATGTCATTCAAAGGATGGATATAATACTGAATATGGTTGTACCATATTTATAATAACATCATATTACATATAAGATACTAGAGTTATTATTTTAGAATGGGAAAAACAAATAAAGAAGAAGTTGAAGAAGAAAGGAACTTGAAAGAGGGTGGTGAAAACATTACCTCTTCTTCGGGTTCTTCCTTTTGATTTGATCAAAAGGGCTCCATAGGTTGGCTTTCTGATCAAACTAAGGCCTCTAGGTTGAAGTGAGGGAATTTTAGAGAGTATTAGGGAAGGTTTTGGCCGATCCAAAAGGCTTTGAAAGTGTGAATTAGTGAGAAGGGGGAGTGCCCTTTTATAAGAGGGGTGAGGGGCACCTTTGGAAAATATAGAAATATTATTTTATAATAAATTCATATTCGGATTCTAATGGCTCCAAAGTGGATTATTTAAATTTTAAGGTGGGGATGGGTCGAAAACGACTAAACAAATAGAATTTAGACAGGTTTGGGTCATTATATTAACCTTATCTTTTAGTTTTAACTCTTAGTTAATTAGATTGACACTTACCATGTCACTTTGTATTTTTATATTATATAGTTAATAAACTTACTATATACCTCCAAGATACCCCCAAGTGGTCCATTAATGATACACCTATCATGATATAAGTCTCTTGGCCGATCGTTAGATTTTAAGGAATTGAATATAAATTAACAATATAATATTCGTTTTAAAAACTCTTTTATGTCAATTTTGACACTATTGGGTATTTTGTTTTTGATAAATTCATAACAGAATTATTACTTAGAAACAAATTTATATAATCAATCATAATATGTCATATTAACCTATAAAATTAGTGTAATTCATAAAAAGTCTCAAATTACATTTATTTTGATATTTATATTATCAATTATTTTAATATTTCATTAATTATTTAATTACTGCATCACCATTGTGTCATAAATAAATTAAATTATTTAATGTCTAAAAATTATAAATAAAATACCATTATATAGGATATATTTTTATATTTCTAATTAATATTTACAATCGAATTTATCTTCTGTATAACCCTATATTAAAATTTTTTTAGTAAATAAACTTTGATTTTAACTCTTTTAACTCTTCTTTGAATTAAATAATAATAAATGTCCTAATCTAATCCAAGTGGACCTAAATGGTGATATTTTATTCCTAAGGTTGTCTTTGGTCGAGATACACTTGTCCAATAGAATTATGACATTTTTTAGGGTAATATTAATATCATTTTTACCCTTAATTACCCTATTTACTTTTAATCGTGGTAAATAAAAGTAAATAGTTACTATTCACCAAAAATTATTTTCATCTCAATGAACCACATTTTAATCCTTGATATTAATCCTATCTCTCAGATTTTCTAAATTCCACTCACAGAACCGGTAAAATTAAGTTTTATGTGAATTTCCAAATTCTCCTAGGAGGCTGGTAAAAGACGGTGAAAAGTTCAATAAAATTTTTATATATCTAAAATTATTCTAAACTAACTCCTATGAATTAAATTAAACATATATAGGTATTATGTATCTATTTTGACCTTAATTAAATTTAAATAAAATAAATAATTATTTAAATAAAAATTTGGTTTTAAACTATAACTTAGTGTTTTTTCACTATTCATTAAAAATTGAAAATTTTCCGAAAAATACCAAAATCTCATCCTAGGATAATTTCGATATTCCAAATCCAAAAATGAAGTCAATATTGAAAGATAATAATTATAAAATTTGAAAAAGTGGGTATTACTATTCATAACGGCTAGTTTGATTGGTTGTGGTGTGTGTGTTATAACTCGAAGTTGCGTACAATGCACGCTACTGTATTATTCAAAGGAAAGCATACCGTGGAAGCTTGGGGTGTTACATCTTGCATTGTATCTCGGAAACCACTGCAGTGGATACCAACGCGATTTACGTGGAAAAATACTCCAGATAGGATACTCACAAGAAAAAATCTAATTCCAAAATAAGGTGAAATGATAGGTAGAAGATTTTTAATGTAGTAAACAATGTGTGTGGGTCCCACACATCATGTGGTCCAGACTTTTCACCTTGTCATGTACATATCCATTATTGGGTAATAAATTGTGAACAAGTACCCCTAGGTGTGCTAGTGTACTTCCAGAGTACATGACATGTCTAGTAAAAATTCCCACGAGCGCACAACTCTCATCATTAGTCTGAAGGGTTAAAACCATAACTTCATTGACATGCCTCCTCAATGGCCCATCACATTTCACTGTAACTCTTTATAAATCTTCTCCACTCTCACTTGAGTTTATGCTGACCCAATCCTTGGGTTATCTTCAAAAAAATACAAGGATCTTTCATCGATATTCTATTCATGTTCCCACATTTAATTAGATCACAAATAAGGCTTCATATGTTCAAATGGATCACACGGTTGCGATATTTGCGGTAAAACACGCATGATTGACTATTTAATCACCCCTAACAGACCTCTGGTGGAAAAGTGGTAAGTCATCGCCATTTTCATGAAAGGTGTCATATGGGTCCCATGACATCATCTTGAAAAAATTATACAGATCATTCCATTGCAATCCTCACGGGAAAACACATGAGTTGGACTACTCATTAGTCTATAATGGATACCCAATAAAAACAATACATTTCACTGTAACACGTGAAAATTGGACCTTGGGGAGACAAAACCTCATCCTTGTTTTAAAAACCCAAAAGCAGTCTTGAAAAGTATGCACAAAGACAGGGTTCATGCTGCTACTGATGACGTTTCCAACAAATGTTCCATTTAGAAGATAGGTCTAATACAAGGTCTCCAAATAATAATAATTAAATTATTATTATTAAATTTAGGTGATTCCTATCACGACCCGTCCTTGGGGCCCGTGTCGTGACTACCCCAAGCCCGCCTTCCATAGGCCAGGGGTTGGCGACTAGTACCAAGGCGTAATTTCTAATAAAAAGGGAAGGCATTGCCTTTGTAAAGTAAAGAAACACCTCAGAGTAAGCAAGCAGAAGTGAACACTAAGTAAAACTGGGTACAAAAGTAAGTGTGGAAAATTAAGTGGGACAGTATACAAACCCAAACTAAAAGTAAAGTACAACTGAAAAAGGGAGTAAAACAACTGAAAAGTAAAGTCGCAGCCTCGATCCGTCCACTGGAAGTCCCACCTGATGGGTGGGTACAGATAGCCTCCACAGCTCCTTGGGTCCAGTCGTCTGCTCCGAGTACGTCCCGCCCAGTGGTCCAACTCCAGGTACCGACCTGCTCCGCAAGCCTCAACCATGATCAGCGTTGTCCGTCGTCTGCAACCAACACAACGTAGTGCGGGAATAGCCCGTGCAGGGGTGAGGATAAGCTACTCAGTAGGGACCCCGAGACCCCCGAAGGTCACCCATAATCCACAAAGGATAATCCACAAAGGAAAGATACAATCACGAAGTAACATCTGACACTACTTAGGTATATGACCATACATATACCGAAGTCATCAATTCTCATTCAGCTCCAATATCGGAGCTCAAGTACAACCCAGTCCACACTGGAAAGCATAACGTAATCCACACAGGATATCAAGTCAATCTTATTGAAGATAAGGATTGAAAATCAAGATTTAGATCACACAGGTGTACTTCTTCCTAAGACGATAGAGATGGTCATATGTAGCCACTGATTCATCTAAGCCGTCGGACCCACACAGGATCGATAGGTACTAACGCCCGCAATGACCCACAAAGGATCGATAGATAACTAAACCCCGCAATGACCCACAAAGGATCGTTAGGTAACTAACCCCCGCAATGTCCCACACAGGATCGGACCCACATAGGATCTGTAGGTGCTGGCCCACACAGGACCGCTGAGCGCTGACCCACACAGGATCTGACACACACAGGATCGGTACCACTGACCCACGTAAGATCGCTGAGTTCTGTAGTCATCACCGTCGAATCCACGGAGGATTTTTGTACAATCGTCATCGTCATCGCAATCGCAGCCAGCTCTAGGGTTCCCACACACAAAAAAGCTCGTTCGGGAGGGTCCACTCAACGAGCCGAACGGATAATACATCAATTGACACATATTCTAGAGTTGATGTATCCAAAAGTTCCGTATCGTCAACAGGAACTCAACGTCCCAGACGGCGCGTCAATCAGACGCCCGGTCTGAGAGTTATTGGCTTTTTCGTCCTAGGGGCCCGGTTGATTGTAAAGTCAAAACCAACCCGACCGTACTCCAACTGCATCCAAACCTCGAGAAAAGTAATCCAAAAGATCCCTCTCACTAAGAGGAATCCAACAAAGTCAACGGCACGTCAATCGGACGTCCGGAGCTCAAGTTTTAAGTGTTTCCGCTCCGAGGGCCCGGTTGGTTTCGTGTACGAACCAACCCGACCGAACACAAAGTTCTCCGAAACCTTGAGTGTAATATACCAAAATGACCGTCTCGATCCAAGTATCGCATCGCAGCTGACGGTGCATCGATCAGAGGTCTGTAGCCCATGTTATGGGAAAAAGACCATTAGAGGTCCATTATTAGGGGGTTCGGGCCCGACCCGGGTCCGGGTCCAGCCCGCTTGGGTGCGGCCCGACCTAACTAGCACGGCCCGACCCGACCTTGGGGTGGCCCAGCCTGGCGGCCCGGTGTGCTGGCGCTGGCTAGGTGGCTCGGCCGAAACGGCCGAGCGTTAGGGGGTGTGGGGGGGGCGCACTGCCCCCCACCTTTTCGTAACTACGGCCCCCATGTGGGGGTCCCTCTTGTCTGGCCAGCCGGGGGTCATAATTCCCGGCTCTTCCTCTGACCGGCCGACCGGTTGTTGCCGCCACGGGACCGGCATGGGCCGGTCCCCCTGCTCCGACGCCAGCGGCCCGGAACCGGCCGCCGTTTCCTGCTCTGCCGCGGCCTTGGTCCGTCCGGCGCGGCGCGATGGCGCCACGCCCCTCCGCCGCGACCCCGCTCTGGCCGCAGTGTTTTCAGGGTTCTCCGGCATGGGGCAATGGCACCGCGACCTTCTTTGACTTCAATGGCGCGGCGCGACGGCATCACGCACCCTTACCGTATGTTCCCGCACGGTGTCGTTGCACCGCGCCGCTTTCTTCGAACCGCAACAACACAATAAACAAGGGAAGAAGGTCGATCGTGTTTGTACGGTCCAGCCCCCTCCCATTAAACGATAGCAAGTGGCATCGATTCACGAAGAATGGAAATAGAAGAATCCACGATTAACAACAACAATAAAACCCCTACCTCAAGCGTAGTTGAACGGAGGTTCGTCGCGGAATTTCACGGCGTGGAAGAAGGCGTCGCGGAAGGAGGATCGTCGCGTCGCGGAGAAATGATTCGTCAGCGTCGCGTCATCAATCTCTGAGGATCCGATGTTCTTGTCGACCTTCGTCGGAGGTCAGCGTTCTTCGCGTTCATCGCATTCTTCTTTCAGGAATAAGAACTTCAAGAGCTTTTCCTTTTCACAAAAAGACTCAACACAACAAGTCCAACCCAAAAATAAAATCAGTGTTTAGTATTATTTTATTTCCTAAGCCTTAAGTATTTGAAAATCAAACACTCAAATTTAACTCACACATTTAATTAAATTAAGTTATCTTATTAAATGGTGAGTTGAAGAAGTTAGTGAATATTAAGTGATGGGGTTCGTGTGGGCCCTACCGCTCTCATAACCTCTCATGGGTGGTTACCCAACTTCCACCCAAATATTAACCACTTAGTAAAAATAAAATAAAATTGAAGCTCAATTTTATTTTACCTTCCACAATTTATAAAAACTCCTCCCGTGTAAACGCAACTCCAGAAAAGGTGTTCCTAAGCAATTACCAGTGCTGAAAAATCATCAGTGCCCTCAGAATTCGATTCCGAACACCGGTTCAAAATTTAGGAAAACCCGTTCATTCATTCACTGAATGTACCCGAGCTAACCTTCGGATAAAAATTTCGGGCACACCGGGCCTCAAAATCGAGTGCCGTCAGAAACTAAGTTCTTGTAAAAACCCAAAGAAATTTAAGAAAAAAATTTCCTTCAATTTTATTGGTCTTTACATTACTCCCACCTCAGATCTTTATGCCCCTGTAATGATACATCATAAACTAGGGGAACAAATGTGGGTACTGTGCACGCATCTGAGCCTCCCGCTCCCAAGTGCTCTCCTGGAGGTTCCCGTGCTGCCATCTGATTCGCACTAGAGGAATCGACCGTCCACGTTGGACCTGCTCCTATCGATACTCGATTTCCAATGGAACCTCCGCAAAAGTCTCCCCATCATCAATATCCATCTCCCCATGGTCAATGATATGTGTCGGGTCGTGCACGTATCTCCTTAGTTGGGATACGTGGAAAACGTCGTGCACCCGATGCAACTGAGGTGGTAGAGCCAGGGATAAGCCACCTTTACAATCCTGCTGTGGACCTATAATCGTCTGATGATGCGTGGAGACAACTTGCCACCTCGGCCAAATCTCTGTAATCCATGTCGAGGTGAGACCCGCAAGAAGACGTGGTCTCCATCCTCGAACTCTAGTGGCCTCCGCCACCTGGCTGCATAAGACTTCTGTCGGCTCTGAGCTGTCCTCATCCGCTCATGGATGACCTGGACCTTCTCTGTCATGGCCTGTACCATCTCCGGTCCCACAAGTGCCGACTCCCCAGGGTCTGTCTAGCACAGAGGAGATCTGCAAGGTCAGCCGTACAACGCCTCGTATGGTTCCATCCCGATGGTGGATTGGTAGCCGTTGTTGTACGCGAACTCCACCAAGGGTAGGTGGTCCTCCCAGATGCGACCAAAGTCGAGGACACATGCGCGGAGCATGTCCTCGAGAGTCGGAATGGTCCTCTCCGTCTGACCATCTGTCTGAGGGTGAAAGGCGGTGCTCAGATGTAGCTGCGTCCCGAACGCCTCTTGCAACCCCTTCCAAAGCCGGGAAGTAAAGCGAGCATCTTGATCAGAGATGATAGATGATGGAACACCATGAAGCCATATAATCTCCTGAACGTAGAGACATCCCAAGCTCTCTCCACTAAGCCCTGCTCTCTGATGGGTAATAAGTGAGCCGACTTGGTGAGTTGGTTGACAATCACCCATATGGAGTCGTGCCCTCTGGAAGAGCGTGGAATTCCAGTCACGAAGTCCATAGATATTCCATCCCACTTCCACTCCAGGACCTCCAAGGGCTACACCAAGCCTACTGGTACCTGGTGCTCTGCCTTCACCTGCTGGCAGGTGAGGCATCGAGAAACGAACTCTGCCACAACCTTCTTCATGCCCGGCCACCACTGCTATCGTCTGAGATCTTGGTACATCTTCGCCACTCCAGGATGTACCACCAAATGGGAAGTATGAAACCCTCTCAGCACCTCCTCCTGCAAAGCAACTAGTACCAAGGTACGTCCTCTAAAAAGGATGTCATGCTCTCCTCCTAAAGAGAAACCATCAGGTGCCTGTCCTGAGGATATATGCGCACGCTGTATCTCACAGTTGGCGTCCCCACACTGTGCCTCTCTGACCCACTGCAGTAGTGGAGGGGTGACTGTGATTGACTAAATAAAGGATGATCCATATCTATCCATGAAATATATCTGCAAATCGGCTAGCTGCTCTGTTGCCTCCTCAAGTAGCTGAATGCATGTCCTCCTGTTGAGAGCATCGGCTACCACATTCCCCTTTCCAGGAGTATAGACTATCTCAAAGTCATAGTCCTGGAGGAACTCGAGCCATCGCCGATGTCTTAGGTTCAGGACCTTCTGTGAGAATATGTACCTGAGACTCTAGTGGTCAGAATAGACTGTAAAGCGCTCGCCCATCAGATAGTGTCGCCACATCATCAGAGCGAAGACCGCTGATTCTAACTCCAGGTCATGGGTAGCGTAGATCTGATCAGGGTGCCTCAACTTACGTGATCCAAAGGCGATCACAGCCCGCTCCTACATCAAGACACATCCTAGTCCTGTCCCTGATGCATCTTAGTAAACTACGTACCCAAATCCCTCCTCCGGTAGCCTCAATATAGGCGCGCTGGTCAATCTCTGTCTCAGCTCTTGGAAGCTCTACTGACATCTTTCTGACCACACAAAGGGTTTCCCCTTCTTTGTCAAAGCTGAGAGTGGTACTGCAACTCAGGGGAAGTATGGCACAAATATTCGGTAGTACCCAGCTTGACCCAAGAAACTCTGCACCTCCGTCACGCTCCTAGGTGGCTCCAAAGCTAGCACTGCCTCGATCTTCAGAAGATCCACCGCAACTCCCGCCTCAGAGATGGCGTGTCCCAAGAAGTGGACCTCACATATCAAGAACTGACACTTCGAGAGATTTCCATAAAGCTGGTGCTCTCGGAGTGTGTCTAGTACAACCCGTACATGGTAGGCATGCTCCTCCTCAGTGGTCGAGTATATCAAAATTTCGTCGATGAAGACCATGAAAAATCGATCGACTTATGGCTGAAAGATCCTGTTCATGAGGGCCATGAACACTGCTGGAGCATTGGTTATGCTGAATGGCATAACCAAGAACTCATACTGGCCATACCGACACCTGAAGGAAATCTTCTACACGTCCTCGTCCCGATCTCTGAGCTGGTGATAGCCTGACCTGAGGTCTATCTTCGAGAACCACCGTGCTCCCTTGAGCTGATCGAAGAGGTCGTCAATCCTTGGTAGTGGATACTTGTTCCTCACGGTCACCTGGTTCAGGTGACGATAGTCGACACAAAGTCGCAAACTCTCATCCGCCTTCTTGGAGAACAATATCGGGGAAGCCCAGGGTGAAACACTCGTTCGGATGAATCCCTTTCCCTGTAAGTCCTCCAACTATACCCGTAGCTCTCGAAGCTCAACGGGGGCCATCTGATTTGCTGGAGTGGATATCGGGGCTATCCCGGGGTACAGATAAATATAAAAGTCTATCTCTCTGCGAGGAGGTAGTCCTGGAACGTCGTCATGGAAAACGTCCTCATACTGATCCACCACTCTAGGAAAACCAGGACTCCGCAAGTCAACTGATCCTAGGATGGTGCTAGAAAAATGATGAGTGATGGGTTGTCCTCTCCTCTGCGAGAGTCCATCCTGTGTTGTGAAGGCTCCCTTCTCACTGGGGAAGGTGAACCTGCTCCCATCGGTGCGTACACACCGCACCTTCCGCCTAATACAGTCGATCTGAGCATGGATAGTAGATAACCAATCCATGCCCAAGATGACGTCGTAAGGCCTCGACGCCTCTACAAGAAGATCCCAGCCGAAGCTATCGCCTCTTAGAGTAACTTCACACTGCCGACACCAGTGCGTAATCGTCGAGTCTGCTCCTGTAGGAATCTCTAGCCGTAAGGATCGATCTGACGGCTCTGTCGGAATCTCCGAGCTCCGAAAAAGGGAAGCGACTATGAAAGAATGACTAGCTCCTGTGTCTATAAGAACTGCAGAAATGGTAGAATAGACACAGATAGTACCTAGAATCATCTCGGGCGCTCCGTGGTCGTAGGCCTCCGCTGCCTGAAGCTGTGTCTGTCTCTGCCCGCCAGCTCCCTGTGGTCGGGGTGAACCTCCCGGTGGTGGTGGTGGTGGTAGGGCCTTAAAGAGTCTCCCACCACCTGCTGCTTGGCCAGCTCCTCTGCCTCGTCTGCATGCACCCTACGGACCGCCATGGTCGACCCTCTGCCTCTGCCTGGGTGGTCCCTCAACCGTTTTCTACTCCTCAGTATGGCGGGTCGGGCAGTCACGAGCCATGTGGCCCTGCCCGCCGCATGCGTAGAACTGTCTGCCTCTCGAAAGACTGGCTCTGCGCTGTGTGCCCCGCACCACTGAGCCAGTGTCCTGAGGTCGTCTGCCTGAGGGTATGGTCTTCCTGGACCCATGATTCATCTGTTGACTACCTCCTGCAGAGGACTCTGCTACGTGCCGCCCTACGGTAGGTCTCGCTGCTGATGTAGGCTCAGCAAGGAAGCTCTCGATGAGAAGGTCTCACTCTAGTACCCCTTCCTATGTCGGAATTCGGAGGGAGATCAGCGATGCCCTGATCTCATGCCCCAATCCCTGGTCAAATGTCTGTGCCCGAAAGAATGGGTCTCGTACCATGTTTGTCGAATAGTGCGAGAGAACTGTAAATCTTGCCGAGTACTAGGCGACCGTCAAGCTGCCCTGCCGCAGTTGTAGAAGTTCCTGGATGCGCACCGCACAGAGGGTGGCTGAGACAAACTCCGAGCGGAAGAGGCTCTCAAAGTCCTTCTAGAGGATAGATGCCTCATCGTGCACCTGGAGCATCAAGCTCCACCATCTTCCTGCTACCGCGTGTAGGAGGCTCGCTGTGAGGATCACCATGAGGTCTGTTGGTGTCCTCACTAACCTGAAAACTCATACAATAGCCTCCATCCAATCCTAGGCTTCCTGAGGGTTCGTCTCCCCACAGAACCTGGGCGGTCACTAACACTGAAATGCGTGCAGTGCACTAAGGCGACGTGCATCATCAGCGGCTAGGGCTGGTAGCCTCGGTGGCTCGGCAGGTAGAGGTACTGCTGGTGCCTCAGCTGTCAAAGGGCCATGTACCGAGGCCTCATCACTCGGTGGGCTGTCGTCACGCACAACGCTCGGAACCCTAGCTGGCTATCATAGTGGGGCCATCCTGAAAATAAATAGGTGTGCCATGGTCAAACAGTATACCTGGTGAGATGACACAAAGTAATCACAAAGAAAACTTGAAACACACATGCAATCAATGTTTTCGTGCATTAAGGCTGAAATCATAAGTCAGGGTCCTGGTGTACGGATATGTCGGCCGCCACACCAACACTGGACTCCATGGACTGATAACCACACTCAATACCCTCAACACTATTGCTTCACATAGAAGAAAGATCAGAGTCCAGAGTTCTGCGGTAGAACCGAACTCCTCTGATACCAATTTATCCCAACCCATCCTCGGGGCCCGTGCCGTGACTACCCCAAGCCCGCCTTCCATAGGCCAGGGGATGGAGACTATTACCAAAGTGTAATTCCCGATAAAAAGGGAATGCATTTCCTTTGTAAAGTAAACAAAAACCTCAGAGTAAGCAAGAAGAAGTAAACACTATGTAAAACTGGGTACAAAAGTAAGTGCGGAAAAGTAAGTGGGCCAGTATACAAACCCAAAATGAAAGTAAAGTACAACTGAAAAAGGGAGTACAGCAACAGAAAAGTAAAGCCGCAGCCTCGAGTTGTCCACTGGAAGTCCCACCTGAAGGGTGGGTGCAGATAGCCTCTACAGCTCCTCAGGTCCAGCTGTTCGCTCTGAGTACGTCCCGCCCAGTGGTCCACCTCCAGGTACCGACCTGCTCCGCAAGCCTCAACCACGATCAGCACTGTCCGTCGTCTGCAACCAACACAATGTAGTGCGGGCATAGCCCGTGCAGGGGTGAGTATAAGCTACTCAGTAGGGACCCCGAGACCCCCTAAGGTCTCCCAGAATCCATAAAGGATAATCCACAAAGGAAAGATACAATCACGAAGTAACATCTGACACTACTTAGGTATATGCCCATACATATACCGAAGTCATCAATTCTCGTTCGGCTCCAACATCTGAGCTCAAGTACAACCCACTCCACACAGGAAAGCATAACATAATCCACATAGGATATCAAGTCAATATTATCAAAGATAAGGATTGAAAATAAAGATTCATCTCACACATGTATACTTCTTCGTAAGATGATAGAGATGATCAGATGTAGCCACTGATTCATCTAAGCCATCGGACCCACATAGGATTGATAGGTACTAACCCCGCAATTACCCACAAAGGATCGATAGGTAACTAACCCCCGCAATGACCCATAAAGGATCGATAGGTAACTAACCCCCGTAATGACCCACACAGGATCAGACTCACACAAGATCTATAGGCATTGGACCACACAGGACCGCTGAGCACTGACCCACACAGGATCGGTAACACAGATCAACGTAGGATCACTGAGTGTTGTAGTCGTCCCCGTCGAATCCACGGAGGATTTCTGTACAGTCGTCATCGTCGTCGCAGTCGTAGCCAGCTCTAGGGTTCCCGCACACAGTAAGATCGTTCGGGAGGGTCCGCTCCACGAGCTGAGGGTCTGATACATCAGTTGACACATATTCCAGAGTTGATGTATCCAAAAGTTCTGTATCGTCAACAGGAACTCAACGTCACAGACGGCGCGTCAATCGGACGCCCGGTCTGAGAGTTATTGGCTTTTTCATCCCAGGGGCCCGGTTGGTTTTTAAGTCAAAACCAACCCAACCGTACTCCAACTGCGTCCAAACCTCGATCAGAGTAAGCCAAAAGATCCGTCTCACTAAGATGAATCCGACAAAGTCGGCAGCACGTCAATCGAACGTCCGGAGCTCAAGTTATAAGTGTTTCCGCTCCGAGGGCCCGGTTGGTTTCGTGTACGAACCAACCCGACCAAACACAAAGTTCTCCTAAACCTTTAGTGTAATATACCGAAACGACCGTCCCGATCCAAGGACCACATCGCAGCTGACGGTGCACCGATCGGAGGTCCGCAACCCAAGTTATGGGAAAAAGACCGTGAGAGGTATGGTATTAGGGGGTTCGGGCCCGGTCCGACCCGGCCCGGTACCCCCTGGGTCGGACCGAACCGGATCGACCAGACCCGGGTCTGGGTCCAGCCCACTTGGGAGTGGCCCGGCTCGGCTGGCATGGCCCGGCCCGGCATGGGCGTTGCCCGACCCGGCGTGCTGGCGCTGGCCAGGTGGCTCGACCGAAACGGTCGAGCGTTAGGGGGTGCGGGGGGGGGGGGGGGGGGGCGCTGCCCCCAGCCTTTTTGTAACCATGACCCCCATGTGGGGGGCCTCTCTTGTCATGCCAGCTGGGGGTCGTAACCCCCGGCTCTTCCTCTGACCGGCCGGCCCACTCGGGTCGGCCGGCTGTTGCCGCCACGGGACTCGCATGGGCCGGTCCCCCTGCTCCGACGCTGGTGGCCCGGAACCAGCCGCCGGTTCCTGCTCCGCTGCGGCCTCATCCGTGGCCTTGGTCCATCCGGCGCTGTCCGACTGCGCTGTGCCCCTCCACCGCGGCCCCGCTCCGGCCGCGGTGTTTTCTGGGTTCTCCGGCGCGGCGCGACGGCGCCGCGACCCTCTTCGACTTCAATGGCACGGCGCGACGGCACCGCGCACCCTTATCGTAGGTTCCCGCGCGGTGTCGTTGCACTGCGCCGCTTTCTTCGAACCGCAACAACACAACATACAAGGGAGGAAGGTCGGTTGTGTTTGTACAGTCCGGCCCCCTCCCGTTAAACGAAATCAAGCGGCATCGATTCATGAAGAACGGCAACGGAAGAATTTTCGAGTAACAAGAGTAATAAAACCCCTACCTTGAGCATAGTTGAACGGCGGTTCGTCGCGGAATTGAACATCGTGGAAGAAGGTGTCGCGGTAGGAGGATCGTCGTGTTGCAGAAAAAAAGATTCGTCGGGGTCGTGTCGTCGATCTCCGAGGATCCGGCGTTCTTGTCGACCTTTGTCGGAGTTCGGCGTTTTTTCGCGTTCTTTGCGTTCTTCGTTGAGGAAGAAGAACTTCAAGAGCTTTTCCTTTTCTCCCAAAGACTCAACACAACAAGCCCAACCCAAAAATAAAATAAGTGTTTAGTCTTATCTTATTTCCTAAGCCTTAAGTATTTTAAATTCAAACACTCAAATTTAACTCACACATTTAATTAACTTATATTATCTAATTAAATGGTGAGTTGAAGGAGTTAGGGAATATGAAGGGGTGGGGTTCGTGTGGGATCCACCGCCCTCATAACCTCTCTTGGGTGGTCACCCAACTTCCACCCAAAGATTAACCACTTTGTAAAAATAAAATAAAATTGAAGCTCAATTTTATTTTACCTTCCACAATTTATAACAACTCCTCTCATGTAAACGCAACTCCAGAAAAGGTGTTCCTAAGCAATTACCGGTGCTGTGAAATCATCGGTGCCCTCATAATTTGATTCCGAGCACCGGTTCAAAAGTTAGGAAAACCCACTTGTTCGTTCACTGAACGTACCCGAGCTAAACTTTATATAAAACTTCCAGGCTCCCCGGGCCTCGGAATCGAGTGTCGTCAGAAACTGCGTTCTTGTAAAATCCCAAAGAAAATTAAGAAAAAAAATTCATTGAATTTTATGGGTCTTTACTATTCGTGCACCTGAACCCCAAGACCAAGAATTAATGTTCCCAAACTAGTATAAAATAATCTGTCTCCAAGAGAGGGACTCATCTCCATAGACAGTGCATCCAATGGACACATGAATTAAAAGATATGTCTTTTTAAAGAATTTGGGTCCAAAATAGACTGATCTGACCCATTCTGCACAGACCCGTCCACCTGAGTCAGCCCGCTCTAGCCGGCCATGTCCTATTTTTCTGGCCCATGGCCCAACGGTCATCGGTCCATCCCACGGGCTGTCGGCTTGTCATGCCGCCTACAGACCTACCTGACACCCCCGGTCTAGCCTAGGTCCCCTCATCAACATGCAACACACATCGTGCAGGTTGTTGCTTCTTGAGGTCATGAGTTGTAACCCCACATTGCCCCATACTTGGCCGCAGTCTGGCTCCTCCATTCTGATGTCTCCGGATGACCCGAGTGCACCAGCCTCTTCATCGTGCATCTGGCTCACCTCATCGCCCCATCTCACTATCTTCTCTCCATTGTTATGATCCAGTTATGCCCCACCTACACCGGAACATGCGCCAACCTTGCCTTCCTACTGAAATTCATGCTCATCTACCGCATCACTATCATAGTCTACCCCAATGACACCGCAACATGATTCCCCACACACCTATCATGCCGAAGACCCATGGTAACTGCCTGCCTCTTTGCACCCAGTCATTGGCCTCCCCTGATAGTGCACCGTCGACCTCTGCTCGGCCCTCTCTGGTACCGTCATGCCAGACCCATGCTGCCACGTTCTTCTTCACATAGTACTGACTACTCTAGCAGACGGATTTTAGATTAAAAAGCTATTTTGGGGTCATTGGAACCAACTCTTCACAGATCCATCCTCTGCATAGTGATTTTTCAATGTTTCAACATAATAAAAATTAAGAGCGAAGAACGGTGAATCACATGACATAATGGAGACACAAAACAGGGGTAATATGATTGTCGTATTCATTTTACCATCTTCTTGACATTCAAAACAGATATCGTGAGGATTAAATCATGAAACAAACAAAAATTGTAATTGGCATGCAAAAATTAATCAATAATCCTACCTCGAAACAACCTGATCGACATCACCAATGTGTCTGCCTCACTTCAAATTTGATCCACCAACATTCCGTTATTTATTCATCGAAAAATGGTTGAGAAATAGATTTTTGGGGTTATAGATAGATAGATAGAGAGATGATTTTGGGGGGATAACATTAATCCTAAGCACTTAATTGTTTATTTATAGAAAAACTCTGAAACCCCCACCAATAGACGCAGAATCTGAAACCCATGTTCCCTCTAATTTTATGTTACATCCTAGAAAAACATCCCATTCCAAAGATAATGGAGGTCTTATATTTCCAATTTGATTCTCGGATAAATATTTATTTCACTTAATGTTTGTGGAAAATAGTTAAATTTAATTATTTTATTTACGATTTTTCCCTAGGGTGACTTTTCTCATAGAAGTCATACACCAACAAATTTTAGGCTCCTCCTAAAGTAAAAACCACATTTTGGACTCAAAATTGGCCTCATATTCTTTATCTAAGCTACAGTTTAAGAGAAATCTCATTTTCTTCATGTTTTTAGTTTAAAATATACTATTTTTTTTATAATTTATTTCGGGCACACCGGACCTCAGAATTGCATGTCATCTCAGCACATTTCTCTAGAAATATATGTAGAAATATTCCAAGTTATTACAAGGAAAAAACTATTTTTCTACATTTAACTAAAATGGTAAATGAAATTATCGCTTGTGAGTATGTGTCGACTCCCAGTTCCATTTAGCAATATGATTCATTTTCTATCCCTAAAATTAATGGATGGTTATTATGAATGATTTGTTATTTATATATGGTATTTATTAAAATATTATGCTTCTTTAACAATAATATCTTATCTACCTTATTAACCATCCATCTTTTGGAAAACTCTAGCGTCTCTCGTGCGTACGTGTTAACTACCACCTCCATGTAGCGATGTGATTCATTTTTCATTTGTGACTTACATGGATGGTAAAAATATTAAATTTAATGAATTCAAATTATATAAATTATATAGTAACAACTCATTATATGTTAATTAAAATTTACCTTTCTTTCAATTCATCCATCAAAAGGTGAAATTATCACTTTTGCATATGTATGGACTACTGCCTCTATAAAGTGATGTAATTCAAAATTTCATCCCCACTTTATATAAATTAATATTAAATTTTATATAAAGAATAAATATTTTAAATATTTAATTATTAAAATTGTTATATTATTAATCCGTGAAAATTATTCATGTACCATACCCATCGAAATAAAACATGCGTAGAAAACATACCATTTTTCACCCAAATAGTCAATTTAAAAAGGAAATTACAAATAGATGGACAATTTTAAAATATAATAGAATGCTACATGGTGATTTACATATGAATACATTTCTATATTATATTTATATAAATTATATATTTATTATACATTATATTTGAATGTTTTAAAAAATTTGTGTCTTAATGTAAGGTTTTATGTTACAATATCATTTATTTTTGGGATTATCTATGCAAATTTTCCATTGAGTGAAATTACATAAAACCTATTCATTATGAAAAATATAGTTTCTTATAATCTAGTTATTACTAAAAAATATTTATTATAGTCATTTTCTTCACTATGGTAATTAATATTATTGAGAAAAAAATTTTAAATAAAATTCAGCCTTATTTCTCCTTTGGTCATCAAATATTTTAATCCATGTATGTGCTCCTCAAATTAGTTTTATGAATGTTATTACATCTGAATTAAAAGTTTTAGAAAGGTAATTTTCACTACATTTTACTTTATTAAAAAAAGTATTAAGAATTAATCTTTCAAAAAAAAATTCCAAACAATTCATTTTCTACTTTTTAGAAAATTTTGAAAGGAATTTTTTATTTTAACGCATATCGAATGAAGATATTTTACCACTATTGTGAAATTATTTAACTAGTAGATTACATTACATGTTTAATTAGTTATTTTATAATAAATTTAATTCATAAATATTCTAGGAATTTTAATTTAATATTTTATCAAGATAAAGGGATTTTTTCCCATGTTATCAACAAATGGTTCAAATGATCCTTTAGATGTATTTTTCATCTTTTTCAACATATTTTTTGTATTTTTATACTTCATTGGGGATATGATATTATGATAGAATACACTTTATTTATCTATATGTCTTATTATAATAATTATTTAAGTATAATTCTATGAATCTCATTTTTTCACATAGGTTAATAAGGTTATGATGAAACGTTTAGGAAACCTAATTCTTTTCCATGGGTTATGTTATAATAAAATGATGATTTTTTTAAAACTTATTTTATTTTAATGGGTTATGATATAATGATATGATTATTGTTATATGATCCTATTTAACACTTATTTATGGTTTTCATTATTTTATGGTTGGTAACATAATTATATATCCCTCCAATGCTTTGGGTAAATATGGAAATCACATGAGATAATAAGGACTGAAATGGGGAGTGAAACATGTTCAGTAAGGGACTTTATCCACTATGGTATCCTTGGGATTTAACATTGAATAAGTAAATTATTGAATGTATAGTGAAACCAACCATCTTTGATAGTGTTGGATTTGATCCTTGATTAAGGAAGTAATTTTATATTCTTATGTGTGTTCCATAAAGGCCTTTGGGCCACCTCAAGGCCTTCGGGGCACCTTAAGTACAGATGCAAACCAGAAAACCTACAAGGAACAAGCTCTAAAAGGAGGATGAGAAAGGATATTTCACCATATCAGAAGCTAAACAGATTGCATGAATGAGAGGGTATGGCACCTGCCATCGGTACAAGCCTATACATGCACGAGAATGCCTAGCCGAATAGTCATGCGAAGGTAGAGAGCTGATTTCATGATGAAGATGCTCGGGAGGAGCAGTACCAAGTAGTTAGTCTGGGTTATATGTAATGTTTGAATCCTATGGGAAATGAATTCCTCTAAAGCCTACGGGCCATGTAATAATTACACCTACAGGCCTTTTAAGGGTTCCACCTCACCCCTTGAAAGGTGGATTATCAAAATCAATAAAAAAAATGAAGGCCATCGGGCCATTGGAGAAGTAATGAATATTCCTCTAAAATGTTGTAATATATATGTATGTAATTATATGATCAACTTATTTATTATTAGATTAGGGTTTATTTAGTTTTGGATATTTGGATTAGAGAACTTTTTTGAAAACCCTATGGACATTTCATAGTATATGATAGCATCATGAAGTTTTGGTAAATTAGAGATTGTGTGGTTTTCCTAAAAAATATATCAATGTATGGATACTATCATGTGGATAAAAGTATGGCATAGATCCACCTATGGGTAATAATTCTAAAAGGGATAGATTGGGTATTAAGTTTACCATTAATAATTCAAGCTAAGTGGGACCAATATTTCACACCTGGCTATACACTCTCGGGGGATTAACATAGGTTAATTAGATTTTACGTTATGAACCATTATAGAGAATTTCAATAGATTATGGACATGAATGGTCTAGGTTAAACCAAAGTCTTCATAGATTTAAAATAAGGTGTCATGATTTATGAATACTATGAACTATTTTTCATTATTTCATGATAAATCACTATGATTATTATTCCTCACACTATGCTTTTTGATCTTAGTCAATGGTGAAACTGAGGAGAAATTATGTGAACATTGAATGTGATGAGAAATTAATTGAATTTCTTTATAAGAAACAAAATTAAATGGGATATGACATGAAAAATATTGTGGATATTCTTACACGACTCTATGAAGATATAAATAGTAACATGAATCATGATGAAAAATATAAATAGAAAATGGAAGGAATAACCCACTACTGAGCTTTTTTTGTGGAAACATATACAATACTATATTAGTAAATTTAATAAAATAATTAATTATTATTGTATTAGTACCAATAAAAATATATTTTCTTTTATACAGTGTTCTGAACATGAAAATGTTGTCCTAGTGGTATATATTTTGGAAGGTGAAGGAGATCAATGGGGGACTCTTATATGTGATATTCTGGTATATTCGAAGAGAAAGTAAGATCATGAAAAATACTTAAAGATTATTCTACAGACCATGATGAAGGATAAGTTGTATGATAAATTTAGCAAGTGATAATTTTTTCTACATAAAGTCACATTCTTGGTTCATGCAATCTAAATCATGGGTATATCGGTGGATCCTTCAAAGATGAAAGTTCCAAAAAAATGGCCTAGAGAAAAACTGTAACTAAGATATGTAGTTTTCTTAAATTTTCAAAATACTAATAGTGATTTATAAGAGATTTATCATGGATGTCTAATATAATAACCACGTTTAATTGGAAGGGATCAAGGTTCCATTAGACATATTAATATGAGGGAAAATCCAAGGATTTCAAAATAAGGTTGGTAAATGAACTTGTGCTTACACATCCCTATAGTGGATAAGGGTTTATGTACTATAGTTATACATAAAATAAGGGACCGGTAAGTTTCATTTTGTTGAATGATATGTTGATAGATTATTTCACATGAAAAATTAAAATTCATTAGAAAAATTACTTGAATACTGATTTGGATTAGGAAATAATAGTTTTTACACTTTAAATAATTACGCCATATCTTAATGGGTAATGTTGTGATGTATATACTAATCATAAAATCATGATTCATATATATATGAAATAATAGTTTAATATATTCCAAATGACATGGTTAGAGATGATTAAATAATATAACTTCCTAACATAATAGAACCCAGGGAAAGAGGACACTGTTGTTGAAGATCTAAGTCAGAATGACCATGATAGTTTTTCCAGGATGAGGATTGAAAGGGATTCAAAAAAAATTATTTTAGGATGATGGATATTGAAATACTATATAAAGGGGATTGATCATATATTTATCAGATGAATGTTTAACCATCCATAAATATGAGGATTAAAGAGGCATAAAAAGGGGATGTGGAACTGCATAAGAAGATGAAAAATATTCCTATGTATAACAATGATTATGATGGAATGATAAGGTTTTGTAACATAGTAATGGGTTTTTCAATACCTGACTTGAATAATTATCTATTGGAGGAAGCTTCTAGTTCACTGTTATCTATTCATCTTGTATGTACAAAGATGTATAATGATCAAAAAGTTTATTTGTAGTGGGATAATATGAAATGGGATATTATGGAGTATGTATCTAAATGATAGGTATGTTAGAAAGTTAAGGCCATGAGAAAGAATTCAAAGGGGATGTCATAACCATTTCTCATACCATAATGTAAATTAGAAAACACTACCATGGATTTCATCATCGGACTCCCCAAAATGTCTGAATGGATTATTAATATTTGGATTTTAATCAATCTTATTATGAAATATATATCTCTTAATTTTATTACATGGATATACACTAAGTAATGAGAAATATTTCATGGAGTTCCACGTTCGGTTTCTTCTGACCAAGATCTTAAGTTTACTTTGATGTTTTGGAGAATTATTCAATAATATATATATATAAATTTAATTTTTATTTCAACATATGATCCTTATATCGACAGTCATCTTGAGAGAACCATTTAAAATCTAGAAGAAATATTGAGAGATTTCTCTATAGATTCCAGTTTTCGTTTGGATCAACCACTTCCTTTGGTATAATTCTCTTTTAACAATAGATGTCACTCAATAAAACATATGTTTTACTATGGATACCACTTTAGAAAAAAGATTATGACTCTAAAATACTAGGTTGAAGTTAGAGAAATAAATATATTAAGATCTAATCTAACTAAGTAAATGGTAGATAATTTTAGAAATATTTAGTAGCACATCACGGAATCTCATAGTCAATAGATAAATTATGGTGACAATCATTAATAATATCTAGAGTTTGAAGTTAGTGACATGAAATTATTATTAATATATCAATGGAAGAAGGTTATGATATTTTAAAAAATAGAAATTTGAGCCTCAAATATATTATTCCTTTATAAATTCTTGATTGTATCAGGGTGGTTGTTTATCACATAGAATTTCCACTAAATGTCTCCCTATTTCATGATGTGTTCAATGTATCCATTCAAAGGAAGTTCATACATGATCCTTCACATTTATTGAACTCAGATTTCATACTACTAAATAATGATATATATTATTAAGAATAGTTTATGGAGATTTTTTATTGAAAATTGAAAGTGTTGTGAAAAAATAATTCTCACGTAGTCAATGTTTTAGGCCGAAACACTAATATTTGAGGAAGCTATGTGGGAAACCGATGTTGTGATGTGGTAAAAGTATCATTAATTTTTTTCATTACAGGGAAATAATTTTAGGTGATAAATTATTATAATTGGGGTTGAATTTAAATCCCATGTATTTTTTGATATATATATTTCTCTTAAAATAAATTTTGTTTCTTTTAAAGCTTTCTTTAAATTCAACATTTAGTAAAAAAAATCAATAGACTATTAAAATATTATTATTTAATGTGATAGTTATCACTTTGCTGTTGGATTTTCTTATATGTATAAAACTAAATAAATTTTAAAAATAATATTATCAAAAATGAATAAAATTAATACTTTAGTTGTTAGTTATGTAGAAATTAAAATAAAATCATTTGAATGCTAAAAGTATATTTTTTTCTATATATTTATTTTTGTACGAAAAAATGTTTTTTTATTAATATACTAATATTATTTTTATTGATGAGTGGTTTTACCTAATTTTTTATATAATATATTCAATCAAATATTTTAACATTTATCTAATAGTTTTATATAGTAATGACTGAAGATAAATTCAATTTTATGCTTATAAAAGAATTTTACTAAAAAATAGTTTTGTAGCGTTTAGTGCTCTTATTTTAAAAGGAATTTATGATCTTATATAAATTGAGTATTGTAAAATGGATTATATTTTTTAATTCAATATTATTAATATTATTTAATTATTTTAACTAAATTTTTTTCATAATGAATAGTGAAAATAGTAAAAAAAATACCACGATTAAAGTTAAAACAGGTTTATCAGTGGTTAACCCAAGATATAAGGTTTTAAATATTATAAAAGAAATAAATTAATTTTATTTTTTCATTAAATTTAAAAATTATACTTATTATCATCTAATATTTCTCATTTTTATCCAATTTACTTTTGTACGACATTAATATATTTTCATCATTTCAAAAAACTCATTGTATGTCATCTCCCTCCCTTATAAAAGAACACATCCACTTCAAACTTCCTCACACTTAATAAAACCTATATATCATCCAATAAATTCCTTAATAACACCATAACATTCCTCCCCTATTTCTATAGGTCATATTTTGGCCATAATACCATACTTTAAAGGATTAATGTGTAAGGAAAATGGGGTTTCTCGATGAATAGTTATAACTCTTAAAAGGGTACATTAAATTTTATTTATTTTTCTACCTCCTCTAAAGATATGTTATAAATTATAAAATAATGAATTAAGAATATTAAATATAATAAATTTTAATTATTATTATGTATTATCCATTTTCCTACTCCTTTCTGTCAAATGGGGAACGAAAGTATTGCTTGTGTGTACGTGTGGACAACCGCCTTCATGTAAAGATATGATTAATTTTACATCACCTTTATTAATGGTTGGTTATTATAGTTGATTTTATTTTTATATATGATATTTATTAAATAATAATTATTTTATTACTATGATAACTTATCTACATTCTTACCTTTTTATTTGTTGGAAAATGATAATACAGATCATCCATACGTGTGGACTACCACATCCATCAATGAATGTTATTCATTTTTCATTTATAATTTACATAGATGGTAATATTGATATATTTAATTAAAAAATTTACTTTTAATGATATAGATATAATTATATAAAGTGTATTTTTTATTTACCTTTCGTTAATTTCATACATCAAAAAGTAATAACATCACAGTTGTGTACATATAGACAAATGTATCAAAGAATTGATGTAATTCATCTTACATCCCAAATTTATATGAATGATTAAGAAGGTATATATAATGAGTAAATATTATAAATATTTCACTATTAATATTGTATATATAATGAAACCATTACAATGATTTGTCTATCGGAACCATAGAACCGGAAAATTAATGGGAAACAGACCAGTTTTAACCCAAATTATCATTTTAATAAAAGAATTATTAGTAAAAGGGTAATTAGAAATTATAATGGAATGATACATAGTGTATTATGTATGGATATAATTATAGAATATATTAATAATAAATTTATTTTTATTTTATATGGTATTTAAATATTTATGAAGAAGGATCAGAGTTCTGGTAAGGGTTTATGTTACAATCTCAAATATTTTTATGGTTGTCTATACTAAATTTCCATTGATGTAAATTATATAGATCTTATTATTTAAACCCCATATATTTTTTCTTTCTCGGGTTATTCCAAGTGTTTTTATATATTATAATCATTTTTTTCTCTTTAGTACTTAAAATGATTAAAAAAATGTTTTTAAAGAAAATATTACCTTATTTTCTCTTTGGATGTCAAAATTTCTCTACCATATCTATAATTTTCAAAGAAATGTTTTAAAATTCATTACATATACTTTAAATATTTTAGTAAGGTAGTTTTTACTATCATTTAATTTATTCAAAATGGTTTAAAATGAATCTTCCTAAATTCTTTCAGAACAAGTCATTTTTTATTTTTTTACAAAAGTGTGAGAGAAATTTTTTCTTTTAACGTATACAACATGAATATATTTTCCCCCCATCAGGACCATTTTTTAATTTGATGATTATTTACAACTTTTCTTGGTGATTTTCAAATAAATGTATTTTCAAAATATTATGAGAATTTATTGTTAAAATTAAATAAAAATAAAAGGATATTTTATCATGTTTTAAAATATAGTTTAGAATGATATTTTGATGGTATTTTTCATCTATGTAAACATCCAATAAGGTTTTTTTATGCTTCTTGGGGGACATAATCTTATTACACCATCCACATTCTTTCAACGTATTAATTTTTTTGATGATTATTTACATATGTTTCTATAAAAACTCTTTCTTTCCCATGGGTTAATAAAGTTATGTTTAAAAATTATAAAACATATTTATTTTCAAAATTTAATACTATCACGATATGATAAAAAAAATTTTAAAAATGTTTTCCTTCCATGAGTTATAATATGATGTTATAATAAATGTTTTGAAATATTTTTGTACACATGTTTGTGGTTTTAGTTATGTTATGGGTGGACCTTGTATTATATATCCCTCTAATGCATTGGGTAAATAAGAATATATCATATGATAATAAGGACAAGAATGGGAAGTGAACCAATTTTAATAAGGTATTGTGTATAGTATGATAGTCTTGGGAGTGAAACTTAACTAAGTGAATAATGGACTATAGAGTGAAACCAATACACTATAATTGTCTAGGAAGTGATCCTTAACTCTAGATATGGTTTTATTTGATTATGTATATTATGAAAACTTATTTCATATTCATATGTTATGTTAACATAGTTAATGATTTATTTTTAATGATTTTATACACTTATGAATTATTATTTTTACAAATCCTTATACCATGATTTATTTGACTTTCTAGGTATGATTCTCAAAAGTTATGACCATGTTCTCATACCCTCATGGTTATATTATACTCACTTATGTTCATTGATTGATATTTCTTATGATTATCCTTATTGAGCATTAAAACTCACCCTTACCTTTGTTCACTTTCCCGACGCTATAAAGAAGTTATTTAAGTGGGGTGTTTCTAAGAAGTATACCATGTGAGAAGAACATTGTGATAGATATGGAAGATCATTCATGAAATAAGATTATTATTTATCTGAACTATAATGTCTCTAAACCATTACAATTTTGGGATATGTATATTTATCATATGTATTGAATATTCATCTAAAATTATGTAATATATATGTATGCATCAATTAGGTCATATCAAACCAAGACAAGTAATATTTAATTCTTTAAGTGGCTATTAATTTAATTATTACCCCATTAGAAAGGATGTTTGGTATCTCTATTATCATTCATTAAGTTATGATCATTATCTTTAACTTATTTCATATAAGTTTTATACAATGTACCCATAATTGTATTATGTGGTATTCTCTCATTATTATATTCACTTTAATTCCAAATACATAAATCCTGGTTGAATATTTCTTACCTTATGGAGTATTTTTCCCTTAGTGTATGTAGACATCTAAAATATCCTTTTTTCAGTTATAAAATCTTTTTTTGAACATTTTTAGTCCATGATTTAGTTATCACACGCTAATATTTTATTAAATGGTATTTAATAATCAAATTTGGTAAAATTAATTTTTAATAAGAATAAGGTTTTATTACTCTATTTACAGTGGTATTTTAAGAAATGGTAAATTCAAAGTATTAAAAAGCTTCCTTTCATAATAAAATGTTTTATTATTGGCTCCACATATCCTGTTTAATTTTGGTTTTCATTTTCAGGTATCCATAATTAGAGATTCTTTTTAAAATTAATTTTTAAAAAAAAATTACATAATCATTTTGAAAATTTATTTTTTAAAGTGACATATATGTTTTTATTTTACATTAATTTCGATACTCGAACAGGCACACCTGGATCATGTGCTCATAAACTCATAAATCACATAATTTATTTGATACCAGATATAATAACCTTGGTATAACCATCCTTAATCACAAAATTTTAAAAAAAAAATATCTTACATTCTAAAGGTATTTTTAGGTTTAGAGCATTAGAGATTTAGTAAAAACATAAACTGATAAATCTCATGTTCTTGGTATCAAATGAACTATTCTACCATTATATAGGAAAATGTTAAATTTTTTATAAGTCGTTAATTTCATCCAAAAATTCATTCATGAATTTATACTTTTAAACATGTTACGTTTAATAATTCTCTCTATAACAAGCGCAAATGGAAACATAAGAAGGGGTGATCTCAAGAACTTAGTAAGGGAAACATATAATAGAAGTAATCACTGCATAAATATACTATAGATATTGTGGTAAAAATAGGTAAACAAACATTAATCCACAATCAAATTGCAATTTGAAGTATTTTATATCCATGAAAATAATTTTAAAAATGGATATCAATAATACTGATATCATTCTGATGGAATATAAAATATGGGACATCAAAAAAAATATTGTCTACGCAGTCGGACAAGTCAATTTACATACAGTCGAGACCACAGTCAAGGAATCCTTTTGTTAAGGGTTTATGGAAAGACAATATCCTATTATGGGAATATTAATACACTGAAACCTGGTCTTTTTGGTCTCGTGAGACTAGTCGATTCATTTAGGGTCTATATAATATCAATCCCTAAACAAAAAAAATTATATTCTAATGCATTCACCCTGAGAGATGATTAGGAATTTTCATATCATTACCTATTAACCCTTTTTATGAATAAAAATATTGTTATCCATATTATGATGAATACAGAATATCAATACATGATGAACTTGTGTTCGTTTCAAAAAATAATCAAAAGTGTAAATAAATTTCCCTTTTTCAATAAAGGGATAACATGATCATAACCCATCACGAGAAATAATGTGTATGGTCAAATAATACATAGTGAACTTTCAAATTATCAACCTTATGGGTATAAAAATATATGGTGTTCTAAGGATTTTCCTTATGTTGATAGAATATACTACATTCCAGATGAACTTCATCGAATTTCAGTGAGGTAAAATGTAATGTTCACTCGGTATAGAACAGTGAGTATTTGGTGATGTTAATTCATGAAAAACATTATTTGGATGGTAAATACCATTAGATATAATTATTTTGATATAAATATATCCATGGGATGTGAATACACCATTAAAATAAAACATGGTTCAAACAAATGAATTCTGTCTCAAAAAATAAAAAATGAGACCAAGAAAACACATGTGACTTGTGTAACAATTTAATCAAAACCCCTTGAAAGATAATAATTGTTATTGAACTTCAGATACCATGATTAAAAAATAATTCATGATATTATATATCAAATAGTAAATATATAACCACATAAATTAATATAGGTGTATAAATACAATACATTCATCAATGAAGTGAAATTGAGACTAAACCCCATAGCTCTAGTCCTAACTTAAGTTAAAGTATTTTAACCTCATCTATAAAAAATATAGCTATATTAACCACTTAATTTATAACAATACTCATATCCATATTCATTTATACTCTTCATATATAATAATTATCTACATTAATTCTTCTGATTTTCTACATTGGGCATTTATAGTTTTGATCGTTTATACAAGTTTTATAATAGTGGTGACCATGTTTATTCTTCTTTTAATGTTCATCAATACTAGATCCTATAACATACTTGATTAGATATATATTTTATAAATTTATAATTTCATTTCTTGTCAATTTTGGGTATAAACCATGATGATAAAATTAACAATGATCTTGTTTTAGTGATTCTTAAAGAATGAAATATTTTTTCTTAATTAATGAGATAAATGTTGATATTATTATACTATATAAGAGTTTAAGAAGGCCCAGTAAGGAGGGTAAATTATTTTCTTTAAAAAATATTTCTTATTTAATGACTCATATTGATTTATTAAATCTTTTAATATCATTAATCTGATAATGCAGTGGAAATAAAATAAAATAAATACATGACACACATATTTATTATGGTTCAGGATAAATATTTCCCCTAGTCCACTCAACCGACACTATAACCCATAATATTAGTGATTTTACTAGAATCGGACCATTTTCAGGGTACTAACGAGCTTGAGTGCGTGAATTTATCACTTAGTACAAGTAATTTATTAGGCCTCTAAATTATTTTACCAAGAACCTCTAAAGCATAGTACAATAATATAAAACTTAAAACACCATGATAGAGTACAAGTATTCAACGCTTAAAAAATGATATGAGATTTAGAGATATTGTACAAATCAATCACACTGTTTTAGTAGAAATTTATAGATGAAAATGATCTTCTAGAGAGAAAATCAGCATCAAAATATCTTCAATAATAATATAGGCTTTCTTCTTCATTCAAGATTTTTTAGAATAATATAACATGGTTTCTCATACTAACATACTTTTTAGTCTTTATCATGAATAATATTAGCATAAAAATAAAAAATTTACTCATTGGTTCATGTTTTCTTCTTCTTTTTTCTTTTTACATAGATAGACTAATGGATATATGGAGTATTTAAATTATTTCTTAAAAGTATCAAGTAGTAGAAATAAATATTTTATCGGTTATTTATTTTTATTTTCAACACTTCACTTCTAGTTCATTAATTTTTTGTTTAAAGTTACTTCTCATTTTTCATCATCTCATTTCTTCAAATCTGAAAAATATATATGAGTGTGTGTTTCTATTTTTTTTCATTGAATCTTTTCTCTCTCTTTTATATATCCAAAACATTGAGAAAAAACCCCACCCAAAATTTTACATCCATTAATTTTCATCTTACTATTATTAAACCATAGGAATCAAATATTCGAAAAACTCAAAATATTTTATCAGAAAATCACTCATTGATAACATTAGAATTGACAATAATCATATTTAATATAAATATTCCCATTGATATAGTTGGATTTCCTTTAAACTAGCGGATTCAAAAAACTCTTCAATTTCATCATTAGTCAACAAAAAAAATAATATTTTGAAAAGTAGAATCAATTCAATATAAATATAGAAATGGGAAACTTTTGAAAATATCTTAATTTCTAATATATAACAAAATATGAATTTGATATGGTTTTGGTTAAATAATTTTTCATCAAATTATTCTCAACCTCTTCACAAGTTCTTAAGAATATATTAAAGAGAATCAAACTCAACATATAATTTTGTATATGTGTTTCCATTCCGTACTTCCCATATACTGGTTATTAATGTAGAATTCCAGTATTATCCATAGAATATCCTTTAATCTAAGCTTCCTTCTTGTTCATTGCAGTATCAAATATTTCAAAATGAATATGTAAAATAATATAGTATATGGTGTTGGATATTTTTATTGATGTAGCCTTATAAAATCCAATATGCATAAGTCATAAGTAGAGTCAGTTAACCATTTTTCATGTAAACATATTTTCCACATAACCACATAAACATACTTGATTCTCCATGTATTAGATTTTATATACCCAAATCCAAAAAACCAAATTTACATTACCTAAGGAACCATGTAGGATAATTTATGTTGCGGAATTTAGCTAAAAAATCGCATACCTGATTATAACCACACAGTCAATCCACATATTCGTTTCATCAATGTATACTTTTTCTCTAAATAGTTGATTCATATATCCAATTATATGTAGTTTATTTAGATAAATAATTGTTTTATTCTCATAGAAAAATGTCACAGAAGATATTCCTTCACATATCCAATTTAGATATGAAATTTATCGATGTATCAAAAATCCACATTGGTAGAGTCCTCACACGGATGATTTTTCAAGACTAAGCCAAAATAAAACAAAACAGCTTATTCCAACCAACAGTATTCAAATATAAAATGTGAGAACATCCAGATTCATTATAGAATAATATAATGACAAATAAAAACCATATATAATATGTAATAACATATGTAATAAAAATTACCAAATATGAATAGATTGAATAGATGAATAAATTACATTCAACAATAAAAAAACAGAGAGTTCGTTATGTAATTATATGAATATAAATGATAATGATAATGATCCACTAAACAAAATCACCATTTTTATTATTAAAAAAACTAAACATAATCTCCCATTTTTGTAGGAATCAAAATGGCATGATAATGAATAGTATACTATATTTAAATAACACAACAGCTTATCTCTTTTTCAAAGAACTTTAAAACAGAATAAGGGTCATGGAATGAAATTTTCAATGTTAGTATATAAACTCATCTTTTTATTATATTATAAAAAATATTAATATTGCGACTTAAATAAATAAAATTTTGATGAATAATTATTCAATGTAATATAAATTATTCCCCATTAATAATGAAAATATACATGCTTCAAATAAAAAAAGAAAAATCATTATCCCAAATAAAATTCCAACAAGTCAAGAACAATCCTGAAATTATTTATTTGACATGATCAATGATAAATAAAATTATTCTTGAATAATAAATGTCAAGGAAAACTGGGAGTACAATCACTACCACTAAACCATAAATCATGCAGATTTATAGAAATAGATTTAAAATGGTTGATCAATTTCTAAATAAAAAAAATATATATCATGATTAAGATGTTTTTAAAGATATACTAATAGTAAGTAAATAAAGTAATAAACTATTTTAAATCATATTTCCCAATAAAAATATAATATAGTTATCCATAAGGAAAAATAAAACATAATTAGACCAGCTCATGGAATAAAATTAAAAAACATATAAATATTAGTTAATCCTTTAACTAAATACAATTAAATATATAGGAAATTAAATGATAAAAAGTTTTAACATAAACCCTATCATGCATCAAGTAATTTAAACAATTTATTTATAATGATAAAATAGTAAAAAAAGTAATTTTATAATAGATAACATACTTTAAAAAAATAAGTATTCATGCCCAAAAAAATTGTTAATTCAAAAATAATAAATAATATAAGATCCCATATAATATATGCTTTTACCCTTGAAAAAAAATTGAATCTGAAAGTGTAATTTTTTAAAACATAGGGTAATGGTAAATTTTCAACAAACTGAACTCCAGTTGTCTATAACATTGAAGTATAAAGAGCCATGAAACATATTAATTTTATTCGAATAATTTCATAACATGTTTAATCATGATCAACATAATAGTAAATACAATAAATAAGATAGTTTCATACATGAAATAACAAGATTGTACAATGCATACAAGAAATACCAATAATATAACATTAAAACATTCTTACTAGTAAGTTAAAAAGTAAAAATTAGAACATTCCAGCATACTATTAGATAAAAGATGAAACTAAATCCATGATAACCATAAATATTAGAATTTAAACTAATGATTCAATTATAAATATAGTTATGTTGTTTAATAAAAATAAATAACTATTTAGAGGAATAAAATAAAAAACATCTAAAATCTATTCATCCCTATATAATATGTTTAATGTATATTTATGATATATAAATAATAAAATAGAAATAAAAAAGAGATAATTATGTAATTATAGTTTCATGTCTAAAAATATTTATTTTTAAACTATCTTTACATATTATGAATCCAACAAAAGATTTTACCTTGAAGTGTAATGTTATAGACCTATATAAAATTAAACACAAGTTAATTTGGATACCTATGATTTTTTGGGTCTACTTGTTTTAGTAATAAGAAATTTGGGAGACAATTTTTTTTATACAAAGTAGAAATTATTTATTTTAGGTCAGAACAATCTTTGGAAGAATAAAAATACTTAACAACAAAAATTTGACGGACTTCTAAGTATTAATCTTTCACATAATTAACATTAATACCAAAATGAAAAAAATTAAAAGTTGAATTGATTTACACTTATAACTAGGCAAAAAAATGTTTTTTTACATCTTAAGTCTTTCTTATATCCTACCGATACCAAATCTTTCTTTATTTATTTTATTCATTCGAATGATTTTATTTAAATAATTTCGTACTTTTGTAAACACATTTGATGAAAGTTTTAATGATTCTATTTTATCTCATAATCCAATGTTTTTATTATAATGTATTGTACATGAAGTTTTATAAAAATGTACTATTAAATTAGATATTTTTTATATAATAATTCTCTTTTAGTGAAAATAGCACCATGGGATTTATTTAATGATTTTTAATTTTTATTTAAATAATAAAATTATTATTATATCATAAATAAATACATATTTATCTCATTAAATTATAAATTTTATGAAATATAATTTTGAGAAATATAGGATAATTGTACCTCCTCAACTTGATCCATAAAACATATATTTTTCTATTTATTTTCATGCTCATCCTTGGAGTTGGAAGTAGAGTCACTACTGGAGTCCTCAAAGGCTCTCTAAGTTGCCTACATAGATTTATTATGTTTTCTATTATACTCAACTTTCCTTATATATTTTAGTTTATTTAAGTATAGTCCTAAGTGACTTTTCTTTTTACAGTCATAGTACTTGACTTATTTTCCCCTGTTATTCTAAGATTTCTCCTTTATTTTCTTATACAGGTTGTCAAAAATTTTAAAAACGTTTTCAAAATTCATCATTTCAAATCAAACTAATTGAATCTAAATAAATTTTTTAATCCATTAAAACATTTATAGTAGTATTCTCTATTTTTATAGCAACTTGATTTTTGGTCTCAACTACAGTCTCATCTTTATAAATTATGAGAGTCTCAATTAAATATTTAATATTAAAATCTTCAACCTATATAGACTATGGGATACAAGTATACATTAAACTCCACTTATATAGAAAAATTATAAGTACCTTTAAGTCCTAATCAGGTTATGGAATTGATTTTCTAAAGGCAAAAATATCATTTACCAATTCACTTTGTCTTTCGTTCATCTGTGTGATACCTTCATCTTAAAACATACTAAAAGTGACAAACTTAGCCTTTGTTGTATTGTATATTACTTGTTTTACATTATCATTGTCTCCATGAGTAAAAGAAATCATCTCCCAAATTTCATAAGCAATTGAGCACTGGGAAACATGATTGAAATCATTCAGATTAGGAACACAAATGATAGTATTAATAGCTCAGAAATTATGGTCATACTCAGCTATATCAACAACACTCCATTTCCCGGGTAATCATGTAGGAATCATATATGGCTTTACCAATTTCAAATAGACTTTTAGTCTAATATTATTAAAATATATAATTATCCTATCTTTCCAGCAATGGTAGTTTTCACCATTAAGATAAGGGTCATAGATCATAGACATATATTCTTTAAGATCGTCCATTTAAAATAGTCTTAATCAAATGATCTACTCATAAATATTTTTATTTGAAAAATAAATATTTAAGAATATATAGTGGAGATTCAATCCCAAGAAAAAATGATGATTTCAGATAAAAATATAATTATATCATTAAATATATTGATAAGGAGAGACTCTCCTCTCATACCATTTTTTAGTTTCAAACAAAATCAAAATATGAATTTAAGTTGTAGCTTAAAATATGAATTAAATGATTTCTAAAAGAGACCAATCATTGATACCAATTGTTTGTATCCAAAAAACTGAAAAAATAACTTATCCTCAAGTGGTTAGGATATGATACAAATTATAGGTATCAATGAAGGTATAAACTAAATTCACTTCAAAGGGTTAAGATATGATTCTAATTTTTGTCCCATATATGAGTAAATGATGACTCAAGAGTGGGGTTGAATAGTGTAATTTAAAAAAATTATAATTTAAAGACCCATATTTATTTTTTTAATCTTGAAATAGAATTAATTATATTATGTCGTCGAAATAAAATAAAAATAAACCACATCACACAATGATGTATATTGTTTCTGGATATCACCATGACTGAGTATTATAATTGGAAGCCTAACAAAAAAATGAGATGAGATTTAGATAGATGGTATGGATTAAGAACAAAGTTTAAACAAAAAATGACCGATGAAAATAATCTTTAATATATCACATCAGTAGCTAAAGACCATCAACCATAACGTAGGTTTTCTTATTCCATTGATAAATTGTAATAGAATATAAAAATGTTGATCAGGTTAGATATTTCTTCTATCTCTCTCTTCAAAAATAGTATAAGAAAGATAATAATTTTACTCTTTAGTTTAGGTTGTCTTCTTATTTCTTCCTCAAAAATTGATATAATAATAGATATGTATATTATACTAATTCTCTCTTCAGAATTATTGAGATGTATAAATATACTTTTATGAACTTGTTTATTTTTCTTTCCACTATTAAATTCTTATTTATCAGTAGTCAGTGTATAGAAACTACCCATTTTTCATCATCTCATTTCTTCAAATCATTCATATATATATACATATATACACCCCATTGAATCTTTTCCCTATTTTTAATATGTCCAACACAGCAGTAAAAAATTTCTCCTTAAATTTCACCACAATAAATGTTTCCTCGAGAAATAAATGTAAAAACAAGTTATGAATATTTTATCCATAAATAATTCAATGAAAAGAGGATATTTGAAAATATTCACCCTTTATGAAAATATTCCCATTGAAATGGATATGTTTCCAAAAAACCAGTATCTTAAAAAATTTCCTATAAATTCATCATTAGTAAACAAAAAAACTGATAATTTTAAAAATAAGGATCAATTATTCATAAATACCGCAACAGTCGACTTTAGAAAATAACTTACCTTCAAATATATCACAAAGGATGAATTTGATATGGTCATGGTTGAATATTTATTCAAAAAATTCTTCCCAACCTCTTAATAGGTTTATAAGAATAACTAAATGATAATAAAATATAGTATATCAGTTTTTATATGTGTTTCCATTCCATGCAGTCCATATACAGGCTATTTCACCTGTATTATAGTATAATACAATGAATATACTTCTTTATAAGCTTCATTATAGTTCATTGAAATGTGGTAGATTTAATAAATAATGTGTGTCTAATTAAAATACATGATGTTAGATATTTTTATTGACTCGACCTTATGAAATCCAATATGCATAAGATGTAAGTAGAGTCCTGTAACTATTTCTCAGGTAACCAAATTTTATATGCAACTAAATTCATATAACTAATTCTCCATGTATCCCTTTATATGTATCCAAATCCATGTATATGAATTTATGTAACTAAATGAACCATGTCGGATAAATATAGTAGAAAATTTTCCTATAGCTGAATGAATCACAAAGCTTATTGGAACCACATAACATATTTACATAGTCATTTCACTGATGTAGTAGTTTCCTCTATATCTTAGATTCACGTAGCCGATTGGATATAGAAAATTTAGGGACATATCTAATTTGATCACGTTTATATATTTCACATAATAAATTACTCCACATATCCAATTTACATAGGTTAGTTCTCTATTTTTTTCAAATCTATGTAGCGAAAGTCCTCATGTAGCTTATTTTTTCAGACATAGGCAAAATTTGAAAAATTTAATTCTACCTAACATTCTTCATGAATAAAATTTGAGAGTTATAAAATTAATATATATTAATATAATAACATATATAAACCATTATTATTATGTAATAAAATACTTAACAACAATTTATATATATGCACAAATTGAATAGATGAATAAATTAACGTAAAAAACAAATAAAATATAGAGAGGGTGATATAATTATTAAAACACAAATGAAATTGAAAATGATCCAATAAAAATATATAAACTAAAATGAATAAAAAACCTTACTTACATATTGAGAAAATATTACACAAATAAATAAGTTCCAACACTCATACATGTCATAAATGCACAGTATACTTCAGTTAGGTAGTTAAACTGACCCAAACATCAATATACTCAGATTTAATGAATGATTATGAGATGGTTTAGTTGTAATATACTTATAAAAAATTAATAATAACTTTATTCAGTGTTTTAAGTGAGATATATGATAAATGGAATGAATTATAAATATAATTTCATTTATATAAAGTAATTACTTTGAAAAAAGTGATCATTTCCTCTTAGTTTTCTTATTTTACATGAATGATTTAATGGCGATCATTTTTTAAAAATAACATTAATAAGTTAATTATTATTCCATACAAAAAACATAATTATATCATAAAAAATAATATTTAACCTTTAATACCATCTTTAAAACCAACCTTGTAAGGTCGTGAAGGAAAACGAAAAGTGTAACATCATAGTGGCGGTAGTCCTCCCAACGCATGAAGAATTATTTTATTTTTTTAATAGATGGGGTATATGAATAAAAATTGATAATAATGTTAATCTAGTAACATTAAATTATATTAATAATACTAATATAATTATATTAGTGTTTCTATAGCAAATTTTAATGAATATAATTAAGAATAAAACTAAGCAGTTGATAATACTCACCTGGAGTATTGAATTTTCATTTTAAATATCCATGAATTTTTTAAAATAGGCTAAAATTTAGTGAACAGAAGATTATGTTATTAGGTTAGGGTTCTAGGGAGATTAAAGTGGACATTTTCCAAGGGGTAATTCTAAGGTAAGGTGTTTCTAGTAGTGGTGAATTTGTTACAGTTTTATTAGTGAATAAAAGTGTAGTTTTAGGAATTCCTTTCCATTTTCCAATAATTACTTAAAACTATTAAAGGTTAAATGGATAAAAAGTGGAAGAAATGTAGGGAAAAATTTTCATAGTATATGAAAAGATCAACCATTCATTTTTATGCATGTTTTCAAAAAAATTCTAGTTATTTTATAGTATGCAAAACTCAATTTATCCCTTTTACTTTTTCCTTGGTAATGAATTTCTTACCTTAGAAATTACTTTTAATTAAAAATATTAAAATTTCCCCTATTAACTAATTTTATACTACTAATTTAAAATTTTTAATTTTTTTATAAAATATAATTATTAAAGGTTTGAAATGATAGTTATAAAATAAACAAACTTAATCTAATAAAAATAGTTTTTAGAAGAACAACATTTTTAAGACTTAAATTTATATATAAGAATATACTATCATGGTTACAGATTTTATTAATATTAATTAACTTATAATGAATTTAAAAAAATTATTAGGCTTCAAAGGTGAGACAAAATCAAGCCTCACCTTGAAAATACATTATTTGATGAAAATAAAAAAAACAATTTTTTATGTTAAATTAACCTTTGAATTAGTTATAAAAATGTTTAACATAATATTTATAAAATAAATTTTTTTTAAAGTAAATAATTTTATTTCAAAAGTTTATATTTTATTACTAAAAAGGTTTTTAAATATTCTTGGTTATTCTTACATTGTGATAAAATCATGGAAACTATAATTTACAAAAATCCTTGATTTTTCAACTACGAAACAACCTTTTGTAAAATGATAAAAAATTTATATTATGTAAATCTTGATATAAGGAATAAAAAATGAATTTCATATTTATTTACTTCAAGTTTCAAAACTTATAAATTCAGTTTTTTAATAAAATCATAAAATATTATAAAACCCTTTTTTATTGAAATAAATATATTTTAAAATATTGAATATTATTATTCTAATTTATTATCCTTTACCAACTAAATTGGTGTCAACCAATTATTAATATCAAGAAAAATTAATCAATAATCATATTTTTATTTAAATATTATTTTTTATTAAATAAACAATAAATTATTAGAAAAATACTTTTCTCAACTATAAATGATCTTATTAGTCATTATAGGTAAACTAATTGATATAAATTCATATTAAAGTTGTTTTTATTTTATTTTCACACATATTTCATTAATTAATTACTCTTAATAATTATCATTAATTCAATGACTAGGTTTTCAGGGTCACACTCATATATTTATATTTTATGTAAATATATCGAGGTTTCATTTAATTTTGGTGTTGTGTGAAGAGAAAACTATTAAAAATTTAACTTATTTAAAGGAAATAATATATTAGAATTATAGGGTTTTACATTCTCCTCCCCCCAAAATAAATTGCATCCTTTTAATTTTTCTCAACAGATCAGAGTGATTTCTATAGGAGTCTCTTAAATAACCATATACAGTTATATGATCATGGGTTTATTTATGATGTGAAAATAGATTTATCTATGCGAATATTAAATATAATAGATTTATAAAATAATCTAACCCATTCATGATATAACTTAAGATTATATAAAGGGATTTTGATCCAGATCCTTATGAAATAAATTCTCACAAAACCTGAAAATTATTTATAAGATAATCATAAAACTTGGTGTTTTTATAATTCAATATTTACTTGTTCGTGTAGGAATTAATGACATAAGAATCCCGAAAATATATAGTTAAAACTCACTATCCAATAAAATAGTAGTAGTTTCATAGGATTTTTCCTATTCATAGGTTTCTTGGGGACTATCTCCAATGGTGGACCTCAGATTTGGACATCAAGTCACATAATTACCCACTATCTTGAAATTGGAGCAATGAGTTTTTATTTCTTCTCTCTTTACCTTTAACTAGTGAGATTTATAGCATTTTACTCCACCCTTATAGTATTTATAAATCCTTTTAAGTCAATTCCCCCCATTTTTCTTCTAACATTTTGGAAAAATATGAAATTTAATCTTTTTTATCATCATACTCATCTCTTATATTTCATGAGTATTTCCCTTAGAGTTTGGTGTGGTGCCCCTAGTTTGAAAGACAAGGTACATGATGCCTATAATGACTTGGTTATTCTGTTATTACATGATTTCACACTAGGTTCATCATTTTTGTTTTCTTTTTGAGGATTTATTGTGGGGGATTCAAGTAAGGTTACAAAATCATTAATATTTATTTTTTTCATTTTCATATTTTATGAATACTCATGATAGATTTCAAGTCCATAATAAGGTATAAAAATGATTTGCAATGAAAGGTGTTCAATTAGGATTTCAACCCAACGATGCTTAGAAACTCACATCTGTTGATATGATAGGAGTTCAGTCTCATAAAACCTTTTTGGGGTGAATTATTTCATATTATGGGACTCTTATATATTTTATATTTTTTCATGAATCACTTCCAAATCCTGATACAGGTCTAGTTTCCCTAAAAAATTATCAGGTGATGATTCCTTCTGCGTATAAAGGGTGTTCTATTAAGGAAACAATCTTTATAAATCTGAGGTCCTACATAAATTTCTTGTTAGTTCATAGAAATGGGTTTCTTCTTAGATATTTAATCCATATAACCAGGTACTCTAGAGTATAACATCATCTAGGAATGAGATTGATTCTTTGAGGATGGTAATGAACCTTCATGAGTTGTACTATGTATCCTTTGTATAACATTAATCAAACCCCAAATAATTCATTTAAGTTCAAGTTTATCAGTTTAACTTCATCTATAAAAGACATGTATGTGGAAATATAGGCACTAGGTATGGGGATTGATCCTTAAGAGTCATCCCATGTGTCCTTCATATAATAGGAATCAGATTCATCATAGTTCAATCTTCCCTCAACTCATTAATCAATAGTAATAGATCATTAATCCTCATGAGGGTTATTTCCACAAGGTTTACTAATATGGGAATGCCTTCAAAAATTACACTGATATGGACTCCCTAACATGGGAGAAGTCATATCATGCCATAATATTGGGATTACACACTAATGTTTATTAAGCTGAAGGAATCTAATAATGGTGGTGAGATGATCATTGAAAATCCCCAATCCCATGTGAGTTATGATCTATGTGATAAATAAGGGATAACATGTGATTTGACTAACCACATAAGGATATGGGTCTTTTTCACTAAGGAAGCCCTAATGGGGTGTTTGGTATAGAGATATGCCTTACAAAGGTGTCCTATTTATCTTACTTATAACAGGAATCAAAGCCGTAATATTTCAGTTTTCTTTATATCCACTAATTGATGAGTAATAATGATAAACCCATAGAAGATTTTGAGTCCCATGGGTTAGAGTTTCTGATATATGGAGTGGAATATACTATGGTGGATTCCCATTGGAGCTCAGACCTTTGGAAGGCATCCTACATATACTATTTGTATTGGAATTATAAATATCATTGTTTAATAATCCTTGACCTATTTATGAGATGGGATATTTAATTACACTTGAAGGGTTTATCATTATACTTGGGGATTGTAAAAATTGGGGACTTATACCGGGATAGATGCTTGTTTGAAGGTATATGGCCCTTATTCTCAAACAGATAATGGGTGGGGGCCATGAGTGTCCATCTAAGTATGTATGGGGTTGTGGTTAACTCATAATACCCATAAGGAAACATGAGAACCATTCATTTCTCATTATAGAAACCTCCCATGTGAAAGGGGAATGTATGATTAATCTTACTAGACATGGTTGACATGTACCAGGGTGCCTTCCTAACATGTCATAATTGTCTACCTAACATGTCCAAGGTGTCATTATAACAAGTCTGAGGATTTCTAGACACGTTTTAATTTATTAGAGCATATTTCTAGTGATGATCACATGATCTGGATGACTTGTATGAGGACTCTTCGAGTGATCGATGAAGACTTATACAAGGGTGCTTCATGGTCTAGGATGATATATTGGAGGGATGTTTATGATTAGGCTCACATATCTATAGTGTATTTAATGTTTTTGATGACATGTTTAGATGCTTCACATGATCATGGAAAATATATCAAAAGTATTATGACTGATTTAGCTAACTTTCATAAGGATCCTTCACGTGATTGACGCAGACACATCCATTGGTGCCACGTGGTCAAGGATGATATGGAGGAGGGATGATGTGGGATCTTACAAAAATGTATGGGGTAAATAATGTGACTTGGATTACATTTCTTGAGGAATTAATGTAACATGGATGACATGTTCTATTGTTATCACGTGACTAATGAATATGCCATGAAAAGCATATGACCCCATTGTATAAAAATCTTTGTATTTTTCTTTACATAAGACTACCATCTATTTTTCAGTTTTTATTTTATAAAATTTTTCAATGTTCATCAAGAATTATCCTTTTGATAGATCACTTGAAAATTTTTTCATGTGGAAACTCCTTTTCATAATCAAGCATGAAAAATATATTCCCTTTACATGATCAATAATCTGATCACATGAAGCATATATAAATGCTACATGATCCCCTAGGCCATTCCTTAGGATAACCTGGTGGATGACCCTTTAGATTCCATCGCTTTATGCTCTGAGAAACCCACTGTGATTTCTATGCTCTCATATGTGAGTCTCAATCCATGTGTATCTATCTATGTGGGTCCATTTTTTGTGCCGATGGGGGGAATTATAGACTACACCTCCCCAGTTCTACACCACCTTGCATGGTTCATATATCATAGGTATGGTCTTGCGTTGGTTGAGGGTGCGTCTCATCGCACAATTTTCATGATTCTATCATTGGTCATCAATGGAGTCATCTATGTGTCAAATGATAAATAGTGTCCATAAGATCACACTTATTTGACCCATGGATTTCAAAAGGGCTTCCACATATTCTATTTGACATGTTAAATTTTCTTTTCAATATCAATCCAACATTTCTAAGAGACTTCATGAGATCAAAATGCCTTTGGAGAGGATTTTATGACATCAAGGAAGACTTGCCTATGGTCCTTCATGAGATTAGGTTGGTTTGTTAAAACCCCTTTGTGAGATCAATCTGGCATTTCCAAGGGTTTTCACATGATCAAATGTGGTTTATAACCCCGTCACATGAAAAGTAGAATAATTTTATCTTTTATGAGGCTTCTACCTTTCCAGCTTTTATTCTTTATTTAACAAGGATTTTATTATTTTCCCATTGGTTGTTCTTCAAGGCATGACATGATCAAATGGATCTCATGATGGTGTGTGGGCACAATCATGGATAGTAGCTTGACTTGTCTATGATGAATCACATGATTAGTAATGGATCTCACAATGGCATTCCAGCATTTTAATAGAAAATGGTGCCATTTATATTTAGATTTGATGGTGCTTTGTATGATCTAATGGATGTTTCTAGGGGACTTATTAAGAAAAAGGTGGCATGCCTAATGGATTTCACACTACATTATTGACATGCCACCAAGGGGATCTGAATTTTCTAGAGAATCACATAAGCATTCTATGTGAATATCAATAGAAATTTCCATCACATGAATCTTCCAAATTTTTCTGCCATTTTTTTATAAAGCGATTTGGGTGATTTTTTAGAATCTGTTGGTTCACTAGAAACATGATCGAAAGAACTCATCTAGTATCATTCTCATGACTATCAATGCTTATCTAGAAGCCTTTTCTATAGAAGGAGGGACTTTTGATGGGGATTTGTGTGATAATCCACAGATCACATGACATGCATGACTCGTATTTATGACATTCCTTGGGTCATGAGGACATGTTTCTTCTTGGAAGTAAAATAATCCAAATAATCAGCCACCATCGTTTCATGTATTCATGTTTCTTCTTCCAATCTTTTGTTGGTAAAATAATTCATTTGTTCTTGTATTTTTTCGATCATTAAAATTTTCTACTCTCATTTAGAGAGCATCAAAAATCACCCCCCCCCCCTCTGACTAGTGTGGTATTAAGGGATATAGAATTGATTATGAGGAAAGTAATTTTCCATCTGAATCAATAAGGCTTCCACTAGTTGGTGTCCATAATGGCTTTTGTTCTTTATGTTGACCTTTGGTATTTTGCAGGTAACCATATAAATAAAGGGTGAGAGTCCATTCAATTCACTAGATACTCATACCCCTTTATCTTCTTGCAATATCTTGTTACACATGAATAATCCACTATATTATTTTTTTGAGAACCATTCTACTAGACTGATTCACAATATAATTATTCAAGACCTCTTCGTAAGAACACTTTGAAAGATCTTGTCAGAATACTTCATTGAATGACTACTTTTCTTGTAAACTAGTTTAAACAACCTTTAAACCAATTAAACATAATTCAGTTGAACCACGATGCATGTTCTTGTCTGTATCATTGTCTTATGGGATTTCCATGATCTTCTATTTTTTTACATGATCTCTTGATCACTACATCGTTCGTGTGACCCTCTCATGGTTATAATATTTTAAATCATACCACAAGTCATCATATAATGAGATACGTGGTGGTCCACATGATTCACGAGACACAAATTAGGTCATATGATCATGTACCCTCATGTGGTTCGAGAAATTCACCTGATTTTGTTTGAGTTATGAATCTATTTTAATTGATTTCCTATACTCATATGAAAAATACTTCTTTTTCCGTGAAAATGCATTCCAGTTCACAAAAATTCCCAATGTGGTTATCCTAAGGGAAATGATTATCAAGAACCACAACACTGACCCTCAATATGAGTTATTCTCTAACAATAAGGTTTTGAAGAAGATTCTTTCTACTAAACAATAGAATTTCCCCATGTTTCCTCGAATACCATTGTATGGGATCAGTATTCTGGATGGTATAGCCATCCCCTCGCCCGACTATAATTTTCCATCTAACTTGTTATTTTCTTCACTTGATTTCATTCAAACAACAATTTATGAATATATTCAATTGGTTATGGCACCACTCTAGGGGATTTCGAACATGTTTGATAACTCCCCTAGTAGTCCATATGGTTTTTATCATGCCCATCATCCAATTTATCAATGTAATTTGAGCATACATGTCTCCTATTTAAATAATTCAATGAGTGGCTAGAGCTAAAAGTTGGACTTGTGTCATGGAGGTAACTTTTCTGATGAGTGGACTTAGAAATTCTGGGTCAAGTAGTTTAGAGACTCTAATATTATCATGTAAGACTTTGGAATATTCATAGGAATATTTTTGTAGTCAGGAACTAAAACAAAACATGATTATGAGGCCCGATGATCCTAAAATTAATTTTATAAAAATATTAAATATTTTTTTATTACTTTTGCATAGTTTTCTTGAAAAAGATAAATATATCGTAAAAGGAATCAAGGATAGAAAATATGAGACCATGGTTAAATCCATAACATGGATTTTACCCAAGTTGGGACCTAATGTTGGTCGATGTAGGACATTATAATGGGGAAACCGTTGGTGAGTGCATTAGATAAATTCCTTAATTTAATTTATTTATTTGATAAACCAAACCTAAATAAATTATATATGGAGACTTGGATTATAAATATAAGATCATAATTGAGTTAATAATGTGGTGCTTACCAAAGGTGTGACCTAAAGTTGGTTGAAATGGGACATCTATTAAAGGCAGTTTTTTGCGGTTCATTTAATTAATGAATTAATTATTTTTTTATTTAATTAGTTTTTTTTGTAATGTATAACCCTGTAATATTTATTCCAAGAAAATTTCTAAAAGGTTAGCCACATAAACCGAGGTATAAATCCTGATCTCTTCCACCCTCCTTCGTTGGAGGATTATGACGAAATGTCAGATCCGAGTATATCAAGATGCAATGAATGAAACAACTCCCCCAAATTCTTTGGGGATTGCATTATTCACCAATTATCGGTCCACATTCAAGGTAGGACTCATGAAACTTGGGTTTTTTTCTTTTGATTAAATGATTGATCATATCTATTATTGTTCTTCGATCTGTGGCCTTTTTCATTCTTTTCAAGTGACTATATATAGAAATTAATTTATTTCAATTGTTTTTGAACCATGGGATCATCATTCTTGATTAAATAGTTGATAATTATTCTCCTATATCTATAAAACTTTATTCTTATGCCATTCTCCCCATTTTCTTTTCATTCATCACTGATTGGATCCCCCCGTTCCTGGTACAACTTTCCCAAGAGGAATAGAGCCCAATCAAATCCCTGAATTCATGGAGGATTGAATAAATGATAATAGATCAATAAACTAAGCATATACTTAATAATAATATGGTTTTATGGGATTGTTTCTGGGTGGAGTCCATGTGTTGAGTCTCGTGGCGGAGGTTTCTCAGCATTGGTATGACGGTGGTCAGACTCGGTTCTCAGATGAGGTGGTCATATGTGGTCAACACAGTGAGAGGTAATTATTATTATTATAAATAATAATAATTTTTATGTTTTAATAAAATTTAAAATAGTATTTTATTATTATTATTATATTGAATAGTTATAATAATAATTTTGGTAGAAAAAATATGGTTGTATAATAAAATTAAATGCGTTTGATTTAGTGTGATTTGTATTGTTAATATCATTTATAAACTTAATTATATGTGGAATTAATTAAATCAAAAATTGAATTAATTTAATCATGAGAAATATACTAATAAATTTAAAGGAGTTTAAATGATGTATATCGGGTGAGTAGTGGACTGTTTCATGGGTAAAGCTCCTCCCCTGCGCGTGGTGGGAGAATGGGGGGAGTGATGAAATATTTAATATTTTTATTATTTGATAAAAAGAATATTTATTCAAGAAAATAAAATTAAAGTATGGGTGGATCATTTGTGCATGCATGGAGAGGGGGACAAGTTACTACTTCATCTTGATTAATAGTAGAATGAAAAACAAAGTGTTAATAAAAATATAAAATATTATTATTTTTTATTTTGGTTATCAAACCTTAGTTCATCTGTAAGTTTTTTCTATGATGTCATATTGAAAAACCATCAATGGAAATGTGATCTTGGAATTAATATGGGAATTTTAGTACTGGCATTGATACATTTTTCAGACTCATGGATCATTCCCATGATACACCATTCAAGCGTGATACGGTGAAATGTGCATTTTTTTCATTGGTGTCTGATTTGGGCAATTGAATATCCTATCTCAAGTGTTTTTTCATGAGGATCACAATGGTGGGATCTGTTTGGCCATCCAGAGGAATTTGAAGAGGTATATTAGTGAAATGATGTTTCTGGCCTTCAGATCGACAACGAACCTCATGTGCTCATTAAGATTTTTGTCAAGACATGTCATGTAGTACCCTTACACACCATGTAGTAATACATGGCCAGAAATATATTTGATATTAGGAATATGGCCTAGGAGTAGAGTGGGACCACATGCCATGTGGGTCCCTTATCTAATGTGTACTCATTTATGAATTTTAACCTCTCATATATCATTCATTTCAACTCGTATTCTAGCATGTGAGTAGCCTATCCTTATGGTTTTTCTATGTAGATTGTGATGGTGCTCTTGGTTGTGGATGTCAAGATGCAATGTAATTTTTTCCAGGAAAACACCTTTTGAGACAACCCCAATGATGGGAGTGATTAGAGAGGATCCATGCAGATTCCTAAGTGAATCCCTATTCATGGTTTTGTCATGGATATTTGATGAATATTAGTGTTGGACACTCTAGTCATGTTGGGAATGGGTCCTCCATTGGCACTCAGGTGTAAACCTCTAGTTGGGCTACTCATGGGTCCCCGATGACTACTGGAGTGGAACCCTCCAACTGATCCAAGCATGGATCCATTACTTTTAGAGTGTAACCCTTCTATGGGTAAAGGCATGGGTCCTTGATGACTACTAGAGTGCAACCCTCCAGTCGGGTTGGGTATGGGTCCTTGACTTTTTAGTGGAACCCTCATATGGGGGAGGGAATGGGTCCTCAATGACCTTGAGTAGAACCCTCCAACTGGGCTGGGCATGGGTCCTTGACTTTCGGAGTGGAAACCACTTGTTTTACCAGGGCTTGGGTCCTCTACTTTGAGTTTATTTCCCCTCAAATGTGCATTATATTGATGATGTGTGGTTTGACTTACATGGTTACTTCTGGAAAGATGTGTGAGATGTGTGGCATCATTGAAGGATCTTTGGAAATATTATCTACTCTTCTTCTTTGGATGAGATGTGATATGTAGATCTCATTACCCTTTCATTTGGGCTTATTTGACTGAATATATATACATATATATATATATATATATATATATATATATCCTTCTTCTGTATCCACTTATTGGATTTTGTTACTCTCCTTCCTGGAGAGGTGAATATGTGTAGGGTATTCCCGGTGATTTTTGTTTTTACCTTCTCATGGTTGGATGATTCTACTCTCCTACTATATGTGGAAAATACTAGATGGGTAGTTCATCTACTCATCGTGTATTTTCCCATGTTCTCATACAATCTTAAATTCATTATTCATTGTGTTAAGTTATACTCTTTCACTATGCCTTGTGTATCTATTGTCTTCCCCTTCCTTTTTATCTATTACCTATCTCCCCTCGTATTTTTGGGTGTACTACTAGGTATGTATATACTCACCCCTACATGGTATTTTCCTACATGTGTTGTGTCTTATGAAGACAACAGACAGGTTGACCATGACTATAGATGAGCTTAGGGATACTGGGTGCAAAGACTATGTATGTTGGTCATATCATGGGATTCAGAGGATGGGATCTCTTTTAGATGTTTACTTTTCCAGTTATTTTATGTTGGGACATATTTCTGTTTGGGTATGTATTTTTCCCCCCTTTACTTCAGTTTACACTACCATAATTTTGTATTGTTTAGATGTTCTTTCATGATTGGTTAACATTTCAGCAGTGTTTCGTCTTTTACTCTTTAACTTTTCACTTTTGAATTTATATGTCCTTGTGTGTGTGTGTGTGTCTAGGTACGTAAGAAAAGGCCTCCCTGATTTTGTTATGCGTTCGGTAGTTTTCTCCACCACTGGCCTATAGAGGCGGGATTGGGGTAATTATGGAAAGAGCACTAGCTTGGGTCTAGTCTGGACATATTGGTATCAGAGCAAGCTCAATACTTATAATGTTGTTTGAATATATATCTTTAATAGGATTTGTTTGTTTTTTAGGGAAAATTTCAATGTGCCTCGAGTGCGGCAAGCAGGCCATGGAGTTCAATCATGGTGTGGAGGCTGACGTATCCATTCACTAGGACATTCCCAACTTGTTTGTCGACTCAGAATGGTGATACATTTTTACAGGGATTAATGGTGCATACAACATATATGATTGAGTCTTTTAGTGTCCTTCATGAGTCAGATCCCCATTATTATTGATATATATATATATATATATATATATATATATATATATTCTCATCTGAATGTGGTAATTCTTGATGAATTATGAGATTCCTCTACAATGATAGTCAACCAGGTTATCTAATTTTGAATCATGAGGATAATCTAATGTGTGATGAGGCCATAGTTTATGTTCCATCATATGAGAACTTTTCCTCCAGTCAAGAAGGTAACTGCACCCCATCTTATTGAGTAGCAGTTAGTACCAGCATAATAGCATAATGTTGTCTGAATTCTTAGAAAACTCTTTGAGTTCAAGAGCTGGAGGCCACTGAGGTTCTGTGATGATCCAAATACCTAGGAAATACAGTATTATCTTGATTTGGTGATATGGGTTCTCATACATGTGTAGACCTCAACGGATCATGTTGTTTCACTCATAGCCAATGCTCTTAAAAGAGAACTTGTTTGTTCGGGTGGTACCAGAAGATAACACACCTATTCTGAGTGATCATTGCTAGTTCTAGAAATAGATATCACCTAGGTATCATATTGATTAATATTCCCTTTTCAGGTGGTTGAGGTCATTCCCGATCCTGTGGTTTGGATCTGTCTCTTGAATGATACCCCTTTTGATGGTCCTCCTCACAGAGAGACTTCTTTAAGGTGAAATGGGGTGTCAGTAGTGAACTATGTTAGTGATTTTCGATGGGTCTTTGGACATACAAGGAAGAGTGACACTTCTACCACCATGACATGTTCTTGCGATACAATATAAAAATATGAGGGTGATTCAGGGCCACCCAAAGCGGATAATATCAAGGCGTGGTGGATGACTACTGATGAATTTTGTGTTTAGGGCCAGGTGACATGTTATAATTTTCAAATATAGGGATTGATAATATAAAATTGAGATTATGGGTAGCCCTTTGTTATTCATTTGTACCCTCGTACGCTTGATGTCAGTTTGTATGAAAGACACTCAAGGTGGAAGTGACATAGTTTGTCCTAGCTTTGGACTCATAAGGGAGACGTATGATTTCCCTGCTATGACTCACTTGTTTTACTTGATAAAATATGTGATAGTGATTCAATTCCACCCAAAATAGATGTTATTGTGGTGTGGTGGATGATTCCATCTAAATTGTGTGTTCTGGGAAATTTTTAATGATGGAGTATTGGGGATGGTCATGGCATTACCAGTGGATTTTTTATTCTTTAAAATTTTATCATGGGATTCCATTAGTGTGTGTGTGTGTGTCTATAGGATTTTATGATTTAGTGTTACTGTCCTTCCTATAGTGGCAATGATATGTAGGGTATGCCACGTGATTTCTGTGTCTATCTTCTCATGGTTGGATTAGTCTACTCACATGCATTTTTTGTTGGTACACTTTCATTATTTGCATAAGCCTTGACGTAGTGGTAGGCAGTTATTACATATGGGTTGATGCAGTTGAGACCCCAATAACAGAACTATGTGAGTTACTACCTAGAGCTAGTATTGGTAGTCATCCCCTTGAGGATGTGCAGGCATAACCTTATATGGGACCTTTATTATGATATCATGGGTAACTAGATTTCCTTATGAGTTTCACCTTATGGATTTTCTAAATAAGATAATCATATCAGCCTTTTTTAGTAATGAACGATGATTCCTTTCATGTTGCAAGAGGGGGTAATGAGAAAGTTCCACACTTCTCATTTTTGCAGTACATCCTAGTATAGGGAAGATGTATCAAAAATCCAAATGTTAGATATGTATTCCCAACTTTCTTCTTTATTTTTCTTTTCATGGATGAAAATATTTTAAGGAATTAATAATGTAGAGACTCTAGTTTTTTTATGTAAGACTCTGAAATATTCCATGGAATTATTTCAGAGCTAGGCACAAAAAGGGTGTGCGCTTCCGAGGCCCAGGGAGACCAAAATTAATTATATAAAAATATTAAATATACCTTTTTTATTATGTGTGCATTATTTTCATTAAAAATTACAATATATCATAAATAGAGTCTTAGATCAGAAATTTGAGACCACAGTTGAATCTAGAATATGGATTTTACCCTAGGTGTGGCTTAAAGTTGGTTGGCACAAGATGATCGGATGGGGCAGCCGTTGGTGGGTACATATGATAAATTATTTAATTTAATTAATTTATTAAACCTAAATAACCCATTTATGGAGAATCAGATGAGAAATCTGAGACCATAGTTGAGTTAGTAATGTGGTGAATACCCAAGGCACAAACGAATGTTGGTTAGTTTGGGACGTCTAATAACGCCAGCTATTGGAGATGTGTTTATGGAATTATTTATTTAATTAATTTGTTTTTTTGTTTTTTTGTTTTCTATGCAACAGATAACACAATAAGACTTCTTCTAGTCCAATTTCCCTATGGTTAACTACATAAACACTAAGAGAAATCTAGAGCACTTCCACCGTCCTTTATTAGAGGATTATGATGAAACTTTACATCAGAGAAGATCTGAACACAATGAATGAAACAACTCCTCCCAAATCATTGATGAACATGTTCTTCACTAATGATCGATCCATAATCGATTTAGGAATCACCAAATATTGATTTTTTACACCCTATTTACTAAATCATTAAGAATATTGATTGTTGTTTTTATATATGTTCCCTTTTGCAACCTTTTTTTGTGCTTATGTATAGAAATTAATTTATTGTAAATTATTTTAAATACCCCAAAATCCCCATCCTTGTTCGAATAACCATGAATACTTAGACTCGATCCTTAAACCTTGGTTCTTTTGACTTTATCCTCTTTTTTCTTCATGTTAATCATTTGTTGGACCCCTATAGTTCTAGTTTGACTTTGTCGGGAGGTACCGAGCACAATCAGATCCTTAGATTCAAATTGGATTGATGAAAGGAGAACAGGTCGATGAAACAATCATAGACCATGGAAGCATGTGGTGTGAGGGTATTTATTATGAGAGGAGGCCATGCACATAGTCTCATGATGGAGTTTTCTCAACATTGGCATGGTGTTGGTCTGACTCGGATCTCTGACAAGGTGGTTAGATGTGGTCAAAGCGACGAGTGTTAACAATAATAATAATTATTATTAATTTTAATTTATTAATAAAATTTAAATTTGTATTTTTTATTATTATTATATTTAATAATAAAAAAAATAATGGTGGCAGAAAAAGGGTGGCTGAATAATAAAATTAAATGGGTTTAATTTAGTGGTAGTTGTATTATTAATATCATTCATAATATTAATGATATAAGGAATTAATGAATATGAAAATTGAATTAATTTAATTATGATAATTAAATTAATAAATTTAAAGGGGTTTAAATGATGACATGTTGGATGAATTCTAACTCGGTGAAGATCCACCCCTATGTTTGGTGAGAGAATGGGCGAGGGAGTGATGAAATATTTAATAAGTTGTTTTTTATAATAAGAATATTAATTTTAAAAATAAATAAATAAAAGGATGGGTAGTTCACCTGTACATGCATGGATGGGGGGACTACATCCCCATGATTATAGGTAGAATGAATAAAAAGAGTTAATAATTATATAAAATATTGTTATTATTTATTATTTATATCAAAACATAATTCATCCATAAATTTTTCATGCCACGTCGGATTGATAAACCGTCCATGGTAGCATGACCCTAGAATTGAGACAGTCTATTTTGGACCGATGTTGATGCCTTTTTTGGGATTGTGGATCAGGTCCATAAGACCCTATTCAAGTGTGATGCGGTGAAATGCACCATTTGTAATGATTATAATATTGATGAAAGTGAATAGCTTATCTCGATCATTTTTCTTTGGGGATCACAATGGTTCAATCAATTTGGCCATCTAGGGCCATTTGAAGAGGTATATTAGTGAAGATATGCTTTTGGACTTCGAACCATTGATGAACCGCATGTGTTCATCAAGATTTTGGTCGATACATGTCGTGTAGTACCCTTACAAAACATGTAGTACTACATGGCTAGAAATCTATGTGTTAGAAAAGAAACGACCTAACAGCAGAGTGGTACCACATACTGTGTGGGTCCCTCACCTACTTGTTACTCATTAAAAAATTTTCGACCACCCATATATCATTCCTTTGAACTTGTATTTTGGCCCATGAGTAGCCAATCTGGAGTGTTTTTCTACAAAGAATGTGATGGTTCCCTTGGTTGTGTCTTTTTCGATGTGATATGAAATTTTTTATGAACCGAACCTTTTGAGGAGACCTCGACGATGACAGTGATCATATGAGATCATTAAAAAAACTCAAATGGAAGAATCCAACTGGGTTGGGCATGGTTCCTTGACGAATAACAGAGTGTAACCCTCTAGTCGATCTTGGAATGGGTACTCTATAGGCTTCTGAGTGTAACCCTATAGTTGGTCTAGGCATGGGTCCTCGATGACTAATAGAGTGGAACCCTCAAGTAAGACTATGCATGGGTCCGCAAATTTCTCAGGGGAACCCTCTTATGGAGCAGGGAATGGGTCCTCTATGACTACTAGAGTGGAACCCTCTAGCTGGATAGGTCATGGGTCCCTAACTTTCTAAGTGGAAACCTCCAATGAGGAATGGAATGGGTTTTCAATGACCTAGATGGGAACCCTACAGTTGGGATGGACAAGGGTCCTCATCCTTCAGAGTGGATGCCTACTATTATACCTGGTAAAGGTTCTTATACTTCAATTTTATTCACCTTCGACTATGCGACATAGTGAAGAGGGGTCATTTGAATTACACAATTACTTCTGGAAAGATACGTGAGATGTTGGGAATCATTTATCAACCATTAGAAATATTCGATACTCTTACACCTTGGATGATCATTGAGATAGAGATCATCTTACCCTCTCATTATGGATTCTTGGAATGATTATATATATATATATTTATTTTATATCAATTCATTGGATTTGGTTACTCTCCTTCCTAGAGAGGCGAAGGCGTGCAGGGTATGCCACATACTTTTCATTTTTATCTTCTCGTGGTTGGATGAGTTTACTCTCCTACTATAGGTGTTGAAGACTCGTTGGGTTGTTCGTCAAATCATCGTGTTTATCCCCTTGTTCATGTATGATATTATTGTCACTCTTTGTTGGGTTGAGTTGTAATCTTTCAATGTACCTTGTGTATCTACTATGTTCCTATTTTTTTCCTCTCTCTAAATGCTCCCCCTTAAGTTTTCAAGGAATTCTACTGGGTATTTATATACTCACCCCTACATGGTATTTTCTGACACATGTCTTTTATTATGAAAATGATGGAGAGGTTTACCATAAATATATTTGAGCTTAGGGATACTTGGTGCTTGGAATGTGCATGATGTTTGTATCTTGGTATTTGGGTGTGGGGATCTATTTTAGCTATTTACTTTCCCATTTTTATTAGGTTGGTATGTATTTCTATTGGGCATGTATTTTTTCCCTACACTTTGGTTTACACTACCATACCATTATACTATCTTGACGTTCATGCATTCTTGGTTTACTTTTCATCAATGTGGAATCTTTTACTCTTTCCCCCTGACCTTTTTCATTAAGAAGGTTGTGTGCTTGCATACAGGTACATGGGACAAGGCCTACCCAAATTAGTTATTCCTTTAGTTCTTATCTTCACCCCCTAGCCCCAGGAGGTGGGATTTGGGTAGTTGCGACTCAAGCCCTGGCATGGGTCGAGTCATGAAAGGCATAGTTGCTTGGATTTATCGATTCAACTATGGGTTATACATCTTTACAAGGTTTCATGGATTTACAAGTTTATCATGTACCATAAAATAAAACACCTTGGAGATATGATCGGTCACAAGGATACGGTACACACTCTTTTCATCTACCCCATTGTTATATAGGGATGATCTTTTGGGATTTAAATCAGTTATGTTGGATACCTCACCTAGGAGATATGGACAATGAATTTATCTCTATTTTGAATGTTTGGGATGCCCAAAAAAACACCTACCTTGGAAGGAAACGTTACAATTTTTTCAAAGAGGATGTTTTGGAAGGACATAAACCTTCTCCCACATATATTATTCAAGGATTGGATCAATATCTACTTATATTATAGTTGTAATCATCCCACTACCAATCATACCAATCAGTGTCCCTCTTGAAATATTTGATATAGGAGGGGCTCTAAGAGGGTAATTCTAAAATATGGCGTGAAAACCTCATGGGGCTACTAGATGAGACCAGAGGTATCCCTAAAACTTTTATTTTTAGGGTTTTATCCATATTTTTTAAAGAATGGATCTTCCCCATGGGGGATGCATGAATGGGCATCCATGTAATCACATTAGTGATAGAAGCACGATTGGAAGAGGGGATACCTCTTAATCTATTTATACTAACTCTTATTCCCCTTTATCAACTCCTTAACCACATTCAACAAAGCAATACCACTACCATATTGTCAGCCCTTTACAATTGATATTTTTCTAGATATGAGAGAATGTACGATGTCACAGATATAATAACACTACATGAATTTCTTATTATTCATTCCTTCTAAGGTTGTTGAATATTCCTGGGGTCGAGGTGATTCCACTAGGTCAGGATGAGTTTATTAACATATTGATTTCGTATGGTCACTTCAACATAATTCCCTATCATGAACTGACCAAGATAATTATTGATAATGAAAATATTTATTTGGAGGAGAGGTTATATAAAATTTCTCTCTAGTCTGGGGTTCTTGTCTCTCACTTAGATTAGGTGATCATTAGTGATCCATATACCCCCTATGATTTATCTCTCCAGTTTAGATAAATTCAATGTTTTTCTTCTCTTCCCTTAGCTGGTTTATGGGGAGAATGACATCTAGGACTCATCCACCAATTTTGGATTATGTTGGTGCATAAAGATATGAATGTTGATATCATCTTTTTCATTCTGATACCCTTTCTTACCTATCTCATGACTATGCCCATGATTGTATGGAAGCTTACCCAATTGATTTACTGAATATATTCCTCCATTAGGTAGACAAGATGTATGCCTCCCAAATCCTTTTATCAGTGGTAGTGATGGTGTTGATTCATGACTCTGGGGATTCCTTATGGAAATTCCATCATTATAGTGATCAGTCTCCTATTGGTATGAAAGAGGTTTTTGTGTAGTTTTGACCTTCGATACTAGTAACGGACAATGCACTAATTGAGAGGAGAGAATATGAGACTTCTTCTAATTCTTGTTTGGTGGCTCATCCAATCCTTCCTACAATATACCTACTATATGAACATGTTCAATTTACCATTATTCTTTCAAGATTAGCCACATAAAAACCATAGATAATATAAGGCCCCGGCCTTAAACCTTACTTAATCTTGAGTTATTACAAGATTACACATTGAGGATCTTTTCAGGTTTAGAGTTTTAGAGAATTAGATCATAAAACTTGCATTACATTCCACATATAAACAAAGTGGTTACATAAAGATAGTATTCTTCTTTCCCATCAATGGAAACATATTTAAAATAAAACATGGATTCTTTATTGACACTTCCTTGACACTATCATCATATCATGTACCTTTCCCTTGAACTGTGAAAAACATTTCAAAAAAACTTGGGGTGAGCATAAAAAGCTCAGTAAGGGATATAAAAATATGGAAAGGAAACATGGGTACATATATACATAAGAATGAAATCATACTTTACCCATAAAACATAATCACTTTAACATACCTCATCAAATCTTGAATAAATCATAGAAATAATAAGATATAAAGGTAACTTGAGGCATTCATAACATTCTTACGTAGGGAGTAACCCTCTTGGTTACGTTTGGAATACCCATCAAAGTATATTCCCTAAATCTCTTCAGTGAAACCTTAACGTTTCACTCCTTCGCATTACCTAATGCATTGGAGATCTATATCGGGCTCACCCGCCCTTAGTTTATCACGGAACCACCCATCTTCATAACAATTCCCAAGAACCATAACATAATCGTATAACTTAAAACATGCATAAAGGAAACATAACATTTCCACTTTTCAATCACAAGATATCAATACAATACATTGATATAAAAACATTATGAAAACAATTTTCAATACCAAAATAAAAGAAAAGTAAAACATGGTATTTATTTTTCTTTTAAAAAAAAGTATGGCTTGTAGAGGAAGCCGAAACTCAAATAATGGTCACGGCGGCGGAGAAGTCGTTGTCGCCGCATACGTAAGACAAAAACATTCCCTTTTTTCGTTTAGTAAACAATTCGTATAAAAAAGATTCTTTTTTAATAAACATAAAAGTCAAAGGGGTTTATACACCGTATAAAAGAAGGTTGTGTATAAAACAAAATATTCCTCAATGAAAGGAGATTGAGAGGAAGTCCCATACCTCGGGTCCGACTTGACTCGGTCGTTCTTTAATCTCCTGAATAATAAACTTGAGTTAATTTATACTTGTTTAAGAACCTTTTTCAAGTTCATTATTCCTTTTATATCACTTATTGCCATGTCATGAACACTATGTAATTATTTAAGTTAATAACGGTCATTTTAACGATCATTGGTACTTGAGTCAAAAATAATCCCTTTATAATTACAAGTTATTCATGTATACTTTATATACAGAATGGTATTCATGATGTATATATCATATATTTTATATATATCCAGTACATGCATGCATTTATAATATTACATAATCATTTAGAGGTAAGAAATGAAATGCACCGTTCATGGAGACGGTAAGCCGTACGTACGCGTGAACGCTACTTTCATTTCTATTTTGTATTTTATAGAATGGAATCATAATGATATAAAGGTATACTATAATTCTAGTGTAATATCATATATAATATCATAACTCCATCCTTTATATGTCCCACATATGGTATTTAACGAATCAAATCACTTTGAGGGGCGGTAGTCTGTACTTCCTTAAATGAGGATATCGCGTTTACCCATAATGGAAACCATAAAGGTATGCCCAAAATGAAAAATACAGAAGCTTAAAGAAAACATAAACATATTATATATCATATATAAATATAGTTTCATCTTAATGGCCACCTTTTAAGGTGTTAAAAGAATGTTGAACAATCATCGTTTCGGGAGGCATAAATTCACCATCCACGGAAACAATATGTTCTTTAACCATTAGATGTAGGTGTGTGTAAGTGTAGATCGAATGCTTTTTATAAAAACATCCTAGTATATTTAAGATACTGGAGTTGTTACAAAATAAATTAATAAAAAGAGTTTAGGGGGTTGGAGAAGCAAAATAAAACAAAAGGACTCAAGTGAAGACATTACCTTAAAATCTGGTAACTCCCTTTGGTTTGAGCTCAAAGGCTTCCTTGGGAAGACTTCTGCCCAAAGTGAAGCTTCAAGGAGTAAGATAGGGATGTGTAGAGACAAAATGGGCAGGTTTTGGCCGAGCCAAAGTCTTTGGGAGTGTGGGTTAGGAGGTAGAGGTGGGGGCCTTTTATAAGAGGAGAGGAGGGGCACTCTTGGAAAGTAAAGAAAAGTAACTTTATTTTAAAATGGTATTCGGATTTAAGAGGTACCACATTGATATAATTCGAGTATAAGGTGATAAGGGTTCTAAATCCAGTAATCCAATCGGTTTTGGACATGTGTAGGTCTTAGATATTACATTATCTTTCCATTTTATTTAAATCGTTAAATAATGAGGTCATAACTGCATCATCATGATGTCATACATAATTTAATTTATTTAATGTCTAAAAATTATAAAAAAAATACTATAATGTAGGAACTCTTTTTAGCTTCCAAATGAATATTTATAATCAAAACTCTGAATTGTATAACCCCATGTAAAAATTGTTTTAGTAAAACATCTCATGTTTGTGTCATTTTTACTTTAACATTAAATAAAAAGTTATTTATGTCATTTCCCAACCAAAGTGGCTCCATGGGGTCCCCAAGTTGACCCATGGATTTTCTTGGTCGTCCATGACACATATAATGAGGGTAGGGCATGTTTCAAGCTCATCTCATTTTATTAAAGCATTATTTTTACCTTAAACCACACTAATTACCTCTAATCGCGATTAAGAACTTAAGAGTTACTATTCACCAAAAAATTATTTTAATCTCATTGAACCACATTTTACTTATTAATGACAACCATGTATGTCGGATTTTTGAAATTCAAAACACAAAAGTGGTAAAATTTCATTTAAACGAAAAATCAGTTTTTATAAGTACCACTTAGTGGTTTCACTATTCATCAAAAATTGATGTTTTTCAGAAAAATACCAAAAATTCACCCTAAGCTATATTTGATATTCCAAATTCAAAAATGAAGTCTATTTTACAAAATTCAAAACATATAAGTCACATTAATTAATTTAATAATTAATTCCCATTGTCATGACAAATAGCGTGTTTTTATGAAACAATAAGTATCAAAAGATTGACACCAGTTTAAGTCCAATTTCAAAGTGAAATTGATTCCATTGACCACCATTGGATTAAATGGTAAAAATATATTCTAATTTCACTTCAAAACCAATTCAAAACATAATCTAATAATATAAATAAATTAGATTAAAAAGCAGTTTTGATGTAAAATGCAGTATTTTTCACTATTCATTAAAAAATGAACATTGTCTGAAAAATACCAAAAATTCACACAAAGTAAATTTTGATGTCCCAACCATAAAGAATAAGTTTATTTTGAAAAAAATATCTTATAAAATTTTCAAAAGATAGATTTAAAAATGGTTTTCCATCAAAAGTCAGTAAAACAATCTTTTAAAAATATTAGTGTATTCCATGCATAAGATTGGATTTATTTTCATTTTAAGCCTCTAAAACACTATCTTAATCATGAATAGACATATATAAAAATATCTATTATTCATTACTTACTTGGGATGTTACATCCTTCCCCCCTTTAGAAAATTGCATCCCCGCAATTTATTTACTTATCGAATAAATGGGGGTACTTATCCCTCATTGCATTTTCAGATTCCCATGTTGCCTCTTCCATCATGTGGTTTTTCCACAAAACATTTACCTGATTAATCACCTTATTCTGTAACACTTGCTCCCTGTGGTCAAGAATCTAGACCAGTTGTTCCTCATAAGATAGGTTCTCTTCCAGCTGAACTACCTCTGGACTCAAAACATGAGATGGATCTGGCATATACTTTCTCAACATCGAAACGTGAAAAACATTGTGTACCTGAGATAAACTCGGAGGTAAAGCCACCCGGTATGAAACTGATCCAACTCTCTCCAGAATTTCATATGGTCCAATAAACCTTGGACTCAGCTTTCCTTTCTTACCAAATCGCATCAGACTTTTCCATGGTGATACTTTGAGAAAAACATGATCACCTACCTCAAAAGAGAGATCATTCCTCCTGTTGTCTGCATAACTCTTCTGCCTACTCTGAGCTGTTCTCATGTGTTTCTATATCAGATGAACTTTTTCTGCCATCTCTTCTACCAATTATGGTCCCATCAACTTCCTTTCACCCACTTCATCCCAGAAAGCTAGAGTTCGACACCGCTTCCCATATAATGCCTGAAATGGTGTCATCTGTATACTGGAATGAAAACTGTTATTATATGAAAATTCAACTAAAGAAATATGTTGGTCCCAACTTCCCTGATAATCCATCGAACAAGCTCGTAGCATATCCTCCAAGGTCTGAATTGTTCGTTCTGACTGCCCATCTGATTGAGGATGAAAAGCTGTACTAAAATTTAATTCAGTACCCAATGACTTCTAAAGGCCTTTCCAAAAGTTAGAAGTGAACCTGGGATCACGATCAGATACAATGGAGAGAGGAACTCCATGTAACCTGACTATCTCTTTAAGATACAAACGGGAAAGTTGATCTAGGGAAAAAGTATCTTGTATAGCAAGGAAATGAGCAGATTTAGTCAAGCGATCAACAATAACCCAGATTGCATTATTACCTAGAGATGTCTTCAGTAATCCCACATCAAAGTCCATGGATATATTCTCTCATTTCCACTCTGGCACTGGTAAAGGCTGAAGCATCCCTTTCGGTAACTGTCGCTCTGCTTTAACCTTTTGACATGTCAAACACTTCACAGTAAAATCAGAAATATCTCTTTTCATTCCATCCCACCAGTAATACTCTCGCAGATCTCTATATATCTTAGTACTGCCAGGATGAACTGAAAATGGAGAACTATGAGCTTCACATAACAACTCTCTCTTCAACTGTGAATCACAAGGCACACACAATCTCTTCCCAAATCTCAAAACACAATCATTATCAATGTTGAATTCAGGCAACTTACCTTTATGAACCAGTTCTACCTTTTTCTACAACTCACTGTCTTGCTTCTGTGCTTTCTTGATTCTATCTGATAGAGATGATCTCACTGATACCTGAAACAAAACAGAAGAACTTCCTGCACCAAGAACATCTATGCCAAAGTTCATCAAATACTTAACCAAAGGATCATGTTCCAAATGCAACATTGTTAATGAAGAATTACATTTTCGACTCAAAGCATCAGCCACTTTATTTGCTTTTCCCGGATGGTAATGAATTGTACAATCATAATCCTTGATTGATTCCAACCATCTCCTTTGTCTCATGTTTAACTCTTTCTGAGTGAATATATACTTTAAACTTTTGTGATCAGTATATATTTCACACTTTACTCCATACAAATGATGTCTCCAAATTTTTAAATTGAAAACAACAGCAGCTAATTCCAAATCATGTGTAGGGTAATTTACCTCATGAGTTTTCAACTGTCGTGAAGCATAAGCAATTACCTGATCATTTTTCATTAGGACGCAACCAAGTCCTTTCAATGAAGCATCACTATATATAACAAACTCACCATTCCTGGAAGGTAGTGCCAAAACTGGAGCATTCACGAATCTTCTTTTCAATTCCTGAAAACAATCATCACATTCTTTTGTCCAGATAAACTTAACACCCTTCCGAGTTAGCTTAGTCATTGGACTAGATAACCGTGAAAAATTTCTAACAAACCTTCAGTAATAGCCTGCAAAACCAAGGAAGCTATGAATCTCAGTTACATTTGTGGGTCTTGGCCATTCTTCAACAACCTTTGTTTTTGCAGGATCAACAGTTATCCCATCTTTAGAAACAATGTGACCAAGGAATGAACTTTTTTTCAACCAAAACTCACACTTTCTGAATTTACCATACAATTTATTTTCTTTTAAGGTTTGCAAGATAACCCTTAAATGTCTTTCATGCTCCTCTTTACTTTTAGAAAACACCAAAATATCATCAATGAAAACCACCACATATTTATCCAAGAACTCATGGAAAATTATATTCATTAAGTCCATGAATACAGAAGGTGAATTGGTTAGCCCAAAAGGCATTACTACAAATTCATAATGGCCATATCTTGTACGAAACGCAGTCTTCGGAACGTCTGATTCCTTTACCTTCAGTTGATGGTACCCTGATCTCAAGTCAATCTTTGAAAAATACTGAGCTCCCTGGAGCTGATCAAACAAATCATCGATATGAGGCAAAGGATATTTTTTCTTAACAGTGATGTTATTCAAGGCTCTATAATCAATGCAAAGTCTCATTGAACCATCTTTATTTTTAACAAATAAAACAGGAGCACCCCATGGTGATGAGCTAGGTCGAATGAAACCTTTCTCTAATAAATCTTGAAATTGCTCCTTCAACTCTAAAAGTTCAATTTGAGCCATTCGATAAGGGGGTTTTGAAATTGGCTTAGAATCATAAACTAAGTCAACAGTAAATTTAACTTCCCGATCTGGTATTATTCCAGGAAACTCATCAGAAAAAACATTAGGATACTCATTTACCACTGGCACATCATTAATCTGAACAGTTCCTTTATTTTCAACGATGTGTGCAAGGTAACATTCATTTCCATCTTTTGAAAGTTTCTCGGCCTCTTGATAAGTTATCAACAGTAAGGGTTCATTCTTGTACACAAACTGAAAGTCTTTCTGAAAAGAAACTTCTTTATCTCTACAGTCAATCTTAGCATGGTAAATAGAGAGCCAATCCATACCCAGGATAACATCAAACACTACTAGAGGTAGAACAATAAGGTTTTCAAGTAGTTTCTTTCCACAGATAAGGATAGGAAGATTCTTATAAATTCCTTTTGCATCAACATTTCCCCCAGGTGTTTTTACCAAAAGTTCAGGAGTCATTTTTTGAGATGGTATTCCCATTTTACAAGAAAATTTTTCATATATGAAAGAATGTGTAGACCCCGAATCAAACAACACACTAGCATAATCTGAAAAAACAAACAAAGTACCTGATACAACTTCATTTGATGGCCCGACATATGCTGAAGTAGTTGCAAAGGATTTCACCACCCCTTTCTGCTTGTAGTCTAACTGCTTCCCATCACCCAAGCTCTTTGTCGGACACTCGTTTGCATAGTGACCCATCTCATTGCACTTATAACATTTCACTAACTGTAAATCAAATTTGGTCTTACCATCACCCTGATCTTTTCCAGTGCAATCATGAGCCTTATGTCCCATCTTACCACATCGGTAGCACTTTCCAGAATTCAGAAGACATTCCCCAACATGCCTTTTTCCACATTTATCACAAACTGGAAACTTAGTTTTCTTACCATCAGACCTTTTTGAATAATTCTGATCTTTCTCCTGCCACCTCGGTCTCTTCTTCTGTTGGATGTTATAGAACACTTGATCATCGGAAAACTCCATTTCCACCTTCTCAACACATCGAACAAGCTTTTCATAACTTTTAAACTCACACGAAGCTAATGCCCTTTGATATTTTGGCTTTAATCCTGAGTAAAAACGATTGATTTTACTATCAAGGTCTCGGATAAAATTTGGAGCATACCTTGTCAATCAAGTGAACCTTTCTTCATAGGCAGCCACTGAGTCTTCCTCTTGCCTCAATTCCAAGAATTTCTTTTCCATCCTAAGTCGAACAGCCTTAGGAAAATACTTCTCAAGAAACATACCTTTGAATTCATCCCAGTCGAGAGCATCAATATCATCAGCGTCCCTGATATTTTTAACCATCGACCACCACTGATCTGCTTCACCCTCCAAACGGTAAATAGAAAGACTAACCTTTTGACTGTCTGAATACCCAATGACATCGAAAATCTTCCCCAGTTCTTTAATCCACCCTTCAGCTAACACATGGTCAGATGATCCTCTGAATGATGGGTGATGTTGCCTCATTAAATGTTCCACCACTGACATGTTCCTCTGTGGTTGATCTGGCTGATCTCGTGTATGGATACCACCGCCATTTATCGCTTGAGTCAACTGCGCCATTACTGCAACAAACTGTTCAGTTCCAATTCCGACCATCTCAGGATGCTGATTCGGAAGGTTATTTCCTTCTGCATGCCTTCCTAGCACTGCTTCCCTGTTCCCTTTGCAGAAAACCATTCTGAACAAACATGTCTTAGATGAAGCAACATGGTAATCTTCAAATACTCTATCACATCAATTTGACCATAAAAAAAATATTTTTGGATAATCATTTAATAGAGTTCTAACTCCTAAAGTTATCTAAACCGAACTTTGATACCAACTATAAGGCCCCAGACTTAAACCTTACTTAATCTTGAGTTATTACAAGATTACACATTGATGATCTTTTCGGGTTTAGAGTTTTAGATAATTAGATCATAAAACTTGTATTACATTCCACATATAAACAAACTGGTTACATAAAGATAGTATTCTTCTTTCCCATCAATGGAAACATATTTAAAATAAAACATGGATTCTTTCTTGACACTTCCTTGACACAATCATCATATCATGTACCTTTCCCTTGACCTGTGAAAAACATTTCAAAAAAACTTGGGATGAGCATAAAAAGCTCAGTAAGGGATATAAAAATATGGAAAGGAAACATGGGTACATATATACATAAGAATGAAATCATACTTTACCCATAAAACATAAGCACTTTAACATACCTCATCAAATCATGAATAAATCATAGAAATCATAAGACATAAAGGTAACTTGAGGCATTCATAACATTCTTACGTAGGGAGTAACCCTCTTGGTTACGTTTGGAATACCCATCACAGTATATTCCCTAAATCTATTCGGAGAAACCTTAACGTTTCACTCCTTCGCGTTACCCAATGCATTGGAGAGCTATATCAGGCTCACCCGCCCTTAGTTTATCACGGAACCACCCGTCTTCATAACAATTCCCAAGAACCATAACATAATCGTATAACTTAAAACATGCATAAAAGAAACAAAACATCTCCACTTTTCAATCACAAGATATCAATACAATACATTGATATAAAAAAATTATGAAAACAATTTTCAATACCAAAATAAAAGAAAATTAAAACATGGTATTTATTTTTCTTTAAAAAAAAGAATGTCTTGTAGAGGAAGCCGAAACTCAAATAATGGTCACGGCGGTGGAGAAGTCTTTGTCGCTGCATACGTACGACAAAAACATTCCCTTTTGTCGTTTAGTAAACGCTTCTTATAAAAAATATTCATTTTTAATAAACGTAAATGTCAAAGGGGTTTATACACCGTATAAAAGAAGGTTGTGTATAAAACAAAATATGCCTCAACGAAAGGAGATTGAGACGAAGTCCCATACCTCGGGTCCGACTTGACTCGGTCGTTCTTTAATCTCCTTAATAATAAACTTGAGTTAATTTCTAATTGTTTAAGAACCTTTTTCAAGTTCATTATTCCTTTTATATCACTTATTTCCATGTCATGAACACTATGTGATTATTTAAGTTAATAACGGTCGTTTTAACGATCATTGGTACTTGAGTCAAAAATATGCCCTTTATAATTACAAGTTGTTCATGTATCCATTATATCCAGAATGGTATTCATGATTTAGATATCATATATTTCATATATATCCAGTACATTCATGCATTTATAATATTACATAATCATTTAGAGGTAAGAAATGAAATGCACCGTTCATGGAGACGGTAAGCCATACGTACGCATGAACGCTACTTTCATTTCTATTTCATATTTTATAGAATGGAATCATAATGATATAAAGGTATATTATAATTCCAGTTTAATATCATATATAATATCATAACTCCATCCTTTATACGTCCCACATATGGTATTTAACGAATCAAATCACTTTGAGGGGCCGGTAGTCCGCACTTCCTTAAATGAAGATATCGCGTTTACCCATAATGGAAACCATAAAGGTATGACCAAAATGAAAAATACAGAAGCTTAAGGAAAACATAAACATATTATATATCATATATAAATATATTGTCATCTTAATGTCCACCTTTGAAGGTGTTAAAAGAATGTTGAACAATAATCGTTTCGGGAGGCATAAATTCACCATCCACAGAAACAGTATGTTGTTTAACCATTAGATGTCGGTGTGTGTAAGTGTAGCTCGAATCCTTCTTATAAAAACATACTAGTATATTTAAGATACTGGAGTTTTTACAAAATAAATGAATAAAAATAGTTTAGGTGGTTGGAGAAGCAAAATAAAACAAAAGGACTCAAGTGAAGACATTACCTTAAAATCGGGTAACTCCCTTTGGTTTGAGCTCAAAGGCTTCTTTGGGAAGACTTCTGCCCAAAGTGAGGCCTCAAGGAGTAATATAGGTATGTGTAGAGACAAAATGGGCAGGTTTTGGCTGATCCAAAAGCTTTTGGTGTGTGGGTAAGGAGGTAGATGTGGGAGCCTTTTATAAGAGGAGAGGAGGGGCACTCTTGGAAAGTAAAGAAAAGTCACTTTATTTTAAAATGGTATTCGGATTTAAGACGTCCCATATTGATATAATTCGAGGATAAGGTGATAAGGGTTAGAAATCCAATCATCCAATAGGTTTTGGACATGTGTAGGTCTTAGATGTTACATTATCTTTCCATTTTATTTAAATCGTTAAATAATGAGGTCATAACTGCATCATCATGATGTCATAAATACTTTAATTTATTTAATGTCTAAAAATTATAAAAAAAATACTATGATGTAGGAAATCTTTTTATCTTTCCAATTAATATTTATAATCAAAAATATGTCTTTTATAACCCCGTGTAAAAATTGTTTTAGTAAAACATCTCATGTTTGTGTCATTTTTACTTTAACATTAAATAAAAAGTTATTTATGTCATTTCCCAACCAAAGTGGCTCCATGGGGTCCCCAAGTTGACGCATGGATTTTCTTGGTCGGTCATGACACATCCAATGAGGGTATGACATGTGTCAAGCTCATCTCATTTTATTAAAGCATTATTTTTACCTTAAACCACACTAATTACCTCTAATCGTGATTAAGAACTTAAGAGTTACTATTCACCAAAAAATTATTTTAATCTCATTGAACCACATTTTACTTATTTATGACATCCATGTATATTGGATTTTTGAAATTCAAAACACAGAAGTGGTAAAATTTCATTTAAACGAAAAATCAGTTTTTATAAGTACCACTTAGTGGTTTCACTATTCATCAAAAATTGAAGTTTTTCAGAAAAATACCAAAAATTCACCCTAAGCTATATTTGATATTCCGAATTCAAAAATGAAGTATATTTTACAAAATTCAAAACATATAAGTCACATTAATTAATTTAATAATTATTTCCCGCTGTCATGACAAATAGCGTGTTTTTATGAAACAATAAGTATCAAAAGATTAACACCAGTTAAAGTCCAATTTCAAAGTGAAATTGATTCCAATGACCACCATTGGATTAAATGGTAAAAATATATTCTAATTTCACTTCAAAACAAATTCAAAAGATAATCTAATCATATAAATAAATTATATTAAATAGTAGTTTTGATGTAAAATGCAGTATTTTTCACTATTCATTAAAAAATGAACATTGTCTGAAAAATAACAAAAATTCACACAAAGTAAATTTTGATGTCCCAATCATAAAGAATAAGTTTATTTTGACAAACATAGCTTATAAAATTGTCAAAATATAGATTTAAAAATGGTTTTCCATCAAAAGGCAGTAAAACAATCTTTTAAAAATATTAGTGTATTCCATGCTTAAGATTGGATTTATTTTCATTTTAAGCCTCTAAAACACTATCTTAATCATTAATAGACATAGATAAAAATATCTATTATTCATTACTTACTTGGGATGTTACAGATAACCATGTAAAATTAAGGCTATTCTAGTATTGAATCCATACCCAAATAATTGAGACTCCCATATAGGTGTTTCAAGGAAAATATGAATGCCTTATCTAACTCCTTTTAAATTTAGGGGTAGTTGTATTTGACTGTCATCTATTAGATGATATCATTCTATAGAGTTTCCTATCTTGGAAACATCTATTTAATAGTGAAAATAACCTGCATAATATTTGATGAAAATATTTATTTGGCCTAGTTAATAATGGAAGCTTCAAAGGTTCTTGAGTATAGGAATCAAATGGAATCTCAAGTACATGCTTAAAGGGATATATTAATGATAAAAATAGTAGAATAAAATGTATGTTTATCTAGTGAAGGATTACATATTCAAGCATCATCATCTTTGTTGGTGACTAGTCATAAATGAGTGGAAGTGATTTCCTTTTTCATTTAGACTCTTCTTTCAAAGATGGTGAGAGTGGATGCAAAAAAATGGCACTTCAAAATTCCATCAATACCTCCTGCTTGACCATGGATGATCTCATAAACTCAGTTGGTGAGATCATATTATGATATCTCCACAAATGATTTTTTCTGTTTTATAGAACCTTGGAGAGACTCTAAAATATAGATAATCTTCATTATTTTACTCATTATCAATAAATAATTCTTCATAGCATTATATGTCATTGTTTGGATTTCTTATATTCATTGTGTTCATGGAATTCCATTGAATAAATATTATATGTATTATTAAATATACAAGATCTTTGTACAATACCATGTAAACCCATATGCCAAGATTTTGAACAATTAAACCAAAATATTATTCCTTCCATAATCGCTCATGAATTCCACCAACATGAGATTCCTCATTAATGTATCTAAAGAGATTATCCTGGGATTAGTTCGTTTAAAAGAATAATTTGGGTAGATATATCCCAGAGGAAAGTTCATCTAATTTTTTCCTAAGTCGGTTGACTTAGTGAGGATTGTTTGAATTTTTATAATTCCATATATTGGGCCCCACAAACTGTGTAACTTTCTCTTTATTTCTCTATCCTTTTCCTATGCTTCATTTTGGGTAAAACATAATGGTTATGGAATTTAATTTTTTTAGGCCTCTCTTTTACATAGTTTCAACCTAAAAAGTTCAATTCCAACTCTATTTTATAAGTACTCAATATTGCTTGGATCACAAAAATCGTGTGTCCAATGATAAGAGGCTCAAATTTTTTTGAGGTTAACCTTTTCTATTTTTTATCCCAGTGATCATTATGCCTCTTTCATTTATCATATCTATATCTCTCAATCCAAAAAAAATTAGTTTACTATCTTCTATCTCGTACATTATGTTTTTGTAGTTCAAAGTCTTCTAGATCAAACCATTTTCTGTTGTTGTTTAAAGTCTTCTATATTGGACCTTCTTTTTTTTGGTTTAAGGTATTCTATCTTTGACCTTATACTGTTGTAGTTTATGGTTTTATTGCTTTGAACTTCTCTGGTTGTAGTTTAATTTCATCTATCTCTAACCATTTAGTGATGTAGTTTAAGGTCTTCTAGATCGGACCATTTTTTGTTGTAGAAAATGATTGGTATTGAAGAAGGGTTCGATATCTCTGCTTACTTGATGGGATTATAAAGATTGATTTTCCCCAAAGGGTTATGATAACTTGAAATCTAGAATGATATTATAAATAGTGAATTTTCATGGAGGGTTCTGGAACCCAGTAGTTCTGGAACCCTATAGTCTTGTAGAAAACATGAAGGATGAAAGTCTATAATGGGTCGTGAAAAGTAGAATCCTTACCTAAAATGGGTATTGGTAACTATAAAAATTATAGGGATGTCAAGTCCACTATAATAATTGGAATATGGTTTGTTTAAGTCATAATATAAAATTTTGAACTGATGAATATGTAATAGGGAATACATGTATGGGATGACTTTAAAACACCCTAAGCTACTAAGTTTTGGTGTGGTGTTGTTGGAGCTCATGAGGATTGGAGGTCCTTTCTTGTAAGGAGGATATGACTCTTGATGGAGGGTCAAAGTCCCTTATTCATGAGATCATAAGGATTACATGTATGGTCATGCAGAAGGGTCCTCCTATTTTATAAGGGTTGTGAAAGTCTTGTGAACATTTAAACGTCTCGATGTTGAAGTGTTGTTTAGAAAAAAATAAATATCCAAGAAGGGTTTTGGAGCCATATGGATGTTTTAGATTCTATTTGGGAAGATTTGACCCTACACTATGTGGTTTTGATTCACATATTATGGTCCATCAAAAGGTTTGGGAATTCAATATCACATTCCTTCTTTGAGAAAGGGTATAATACATGATGACATAACATCAAGGATGTCGAATCCACTTGAATATTTTGGTTATGGGGATCATAAATCATGGTCTAGAAATATCTAAGTTGACTAGAGGTTGAATGCAGTGGGTACGAGTCAACCATTTTTAAGAGATAAATCCCATATTCCATGTGGTATGGACAATAATGCATGGATTTGATGGGGGGCTCATATCCGAGACTTGTCCTTTAGGAACAGTCTATTTGGTAGGGTATTAATTCTCTAGTGAATCTCAGTGGGGTACTTCTATATTTGGGAGTCCCTATTAAATGTTTTCTATAGAGAAGATCTAGAAGAAAGGGAGACCAATGTCTATGGGGTTACAATAGAAGGATATCAAATCAAGGAACTGGTTGTGTTATCTCATACATCAAATTTATGAGGTGATTTATGGAAAACATAACATTTTACAAGGGTTAGAGCACACAAAATGTTGTGTCACCTCATAGTAATCACATTATTATGATAATTAAATGTTAAAAACATTAATCTAACTTTATTTAGACTTGGGGGTATAGTGAGAATGGCTACTCATTTACTTGGGCTACAAGGTGGGCCCCATGACCTTTATGCTTTTTTATTTACAATATATATTTTTCCTAAACTCTATATATGGTGAGTTTATCAACCATATACTTGAATTTTTCTTAGGAAACTAATTGTATGTTTTCAACCATTCATGTTTTATGTCTCTTTCACAAGTAGTTTAATGTCATGTGATTTAGACCATTAAAGGATAAATTTTATGGTCATACAACTTTGACTGGAGTACATGCAGTTTTGGTTCAGGATGCACATGGACCAAGTGTGGGGGGTAATTTTACACAATATCCTAACTATAATACTCATAGGAAATAGTACTAAAACACAATTTTAATTGGGTTACGAGAGTTCTGTAAATCATGGATCATGATTCACCAATCATGAGTAATGGTAAGGGAAAGACATATTGAAAATGATCATGAATCACTCTAAGATGATGGGTTCTACTAAGATGATGTTAGGGATCAAAAGTATTATAAGGCCCTTCATATATGGTCTATTTTTCATTGGTTGGTGGATTTAGGTACCTTATTTAGATCCAAATATACCATGTTTAAACAGAGATATCATTCCTTATTTACAAGGGTCGTGAAAGGTTAGTGGTAACCTGAGAAGCTCAAGATACGAAGATTGATAAAGGGTTGGAGTGCTTAAAAGATGATGTGAGAACCCTATACATTGGTTTACTAGGGTCATGCTCTTATAGACCTTTGATGTTATGGCCCGAACATTCCTAGTCCATCACTTTGTCAAATTTGGGGGTTCTGGGGAATCAATGTTGGTGGCAACGTGTCCTCATAGTGTCACCTATCAGTATCTCACCGATCATTCTCACTGATCCACTTCCCCAATATTCTCCACTGATCAGTCTTATTGATAAGTTACAGCCATCAGCCTCACTAATCAGTGTCTCCCGGATCGATCTCACCGATCAGATTCACTGATCCGCTTCACAGATTGACTCCATCGATCCCTCTCACCGATCAGCTCTACTAATCTTCTCCATCAATCGGCTTCACCAATCAGCTCCACTGAATAGCTCCATCAATCATCTTCACCAATCCTATTAACCAAACAGCTCCACTGATCCTCTACATTGATCAACTCTACTGATTAGTCTCACTTATTAGGTCTACGGATCAGTTTCCCTGATCTCCTTCACCAATCAGCTCCACCAATCAGTCTCACCGATCAGCACCACCAATCAATTTCACCAATTAGCTTCACTGATCCACTCCATCGATCAGTCTCACCAATCAGTCTCATCAATGAGTTTCACCAATCTGCTTCACTGATTTTCTTCACCGATCAGCATCACTGATCTACTACACTGATAAACTCCACTGATCAGCTCCACCAATCTGCTGCACTGATCAACTCCACTGATCAGCTCCACCGATCAGCTTGACCGATTAGCTCCACCGATCAACCACCATAGATTATCAGTTTTCTTTCCATTTTCCCTCCCGTAATTACTCCTTTGACCATAAAACTTATTAAAATCCACGTTTCGAGCAGTTTTAATACATTTCAAAGCCTAAAAGTCATGCATTAAAATTCCTAACTATCAGAAGTGGTTTAATAAATGAAACATGTGAAACCTACTACCTGTGTGGTCAATCCACAACCCATTTTTCAAGCGATTTGAAATGGTATATCCTGTAACTCCTGGATTAGGTCTTTATCACTAAGATCTTATTCCTTAGTCTCTTTTTTTACCTCTAGATGTTCCGGAATTCCATCCTTAGGTGATGAGTCTTGCCCCCGTGCGGGATCCCTTCCCGCTCATCCTCCATGGAGTTTTTTCATACTACTCACACGACCACGGTTCTGGGAAAGAGGAGTAAATATCAATCATTAATCATCCAAGTAGGGTTTTTTCCTTCTTCCCTCTTTAACTATGCATCATACGGGACGAGTGTGATGATGATCCTTCCGGACGTAGATGAAACCAAATATAACAAAGATAATGAATAGACCATTTTCATGAATAAAGAGTTGGGAGTGATGATGTTAACAATGCTTTTTTTCCTTTTTTATGGTCTGAATTTTATGGGATTATGTCCACTAAAAATAGTGTCCATTGGTGGTCCTTTCTTACTCACTAATGAATCTTTGTTTTCTAGATAACCTCATATATAAATGGTTGTAACATGAAAATTATTTAATCACGTATGCGTGGTTGAATAAATGGATGACCGATGGATGAGATCGCCTCTGTGATCACCTCGATTAACCAAATGTAAAGAAGGTATTTAATGAAGGGTGTTGTCTAATTTTGGTAACTTCTTTCTTCATTCTGGTGATATGTATGGTTAATTGGTCTGATGATTTGTGAGGTGACATGAATGGGGATGGGACCTCTGGTTATCTAGTTGTTGGTTTGCGAATTGGAGGATGTCTGGAGCTAGTATGTGGGGGCTTTGCTTGGTTATATTACCTTTAGGTATCTCACATATCCCTTTTTTGTTGTGACATTACAAAAGAATCGGGAGTGAATGCCTAAAATCATGCTTGGCTATTTCTCCTTCAGTTGTTATTTTGGATTGTGGTTATGCCTATTAGTATTTCATTAGTTGAAGAATATTTTAAAAGGAACCACTTGAACATGATAATGATAATGGGTTAAATAGAAGATTTTTTTTAGAAATGGGTTGGGTTCTTATTATGGCTGTTACGTATTTGTGCATGTAGGGATAGAAGCGAGAGTGGTGGTGTACGGACAGGTTGACTGTTTTAGAAACCTTATGTTGTGATGAGTTCTTGGTTACATATATATATCTGTGTGTGTGATTTATTTCTTTTTTTCTTATATGCACCCCACCCATGTTGATCACTTCATGTCGAACACCCCCATTTCAGGGAGGAGGGTGTTTTTCTAACATTATTATGAGTCGATCATTATTAGCTCCTTTCATCTTCCTATCTCATGTAGCTGAGGATTATTCAAGAAGGATGTGATGGAAAAAGGATTACTATAGCCCAAGACTCCTCGTGTAGGGTGGTGTTTTGGTGGTTGGCTCAAGTGTGTTCAGGTAGGTTGTTTTCCCAAGTGTCGTCGGATGGGGGGACTAGGTGTCTTCGGGCGTGGTAGTGATCGTCCTATCCCAGGTTTCGTCTGGTGTGGGGTTTTTTTCATGTCTCAGGTGTCTGTGGGTATGGTTATGTGTGGTTGTTGTGGCCCAGGTGTTTTTGGGTGGGATAAATATACGGTTAGGATAGCCCATATTGTTATTGTTGGGGGAGGTAGTGGGAATGCAGTGGGATCTCTGGGGTAGGTCTGACATATAGGATGATCTAAATAACTAGTGGGAAAGTGGTGTGGGGTACCCAAATATGGATGTGTTATTTCTATTTTTTTACCTATTTTGCGTTATTTCGGGAGTGTTCCTTGGTGATGATAGGTGGGTAGTTTTCCTTGTTTAGTGTTTTGGTTAACTTTACTTTCTCACATGGAATTAGAATGTCTCCCCACTTGTGCATGATAGCTTTTGGTTTTCCCTACTAAGTATACCTATATACTCACCCTATGTATATAAAACAACTTTTAGGTTTCCAATAAGATTTTTGTTCTGTGTCGGACATTACAATCTCGGACGTCGGGACAGTTTTCTTCACTTTTTTTTTGGTACTTCATTTTATAGTTTCCTTGCACTTTGTATCACTTTCTTTTGATCATGCATATTAGAATGGGTTTTTGGATTTACTTTTACAATCAGTCTTTGGGGTTGTTTTGGGATTTTCCATCTTATCTCCCGCTCTGGTTCTATAAAAAAGGGTAATGTATTCCATATTACGAAAGATTCCATGCACTTGGTGTTAGTCACCACTCTGAGGCCTATTGAAGGTGGGACTCATGTGTCATTATCTCTCCTTAAACATCAAGAATGAAGGGTCTGGAAGTTTGTTGTCCCTTCCATCATCTTGGTGAGGGGGGTCATGACAGAATGTTATCAGAAGTGATGTTTGAGAGATAGGATGGAGTTATGGGTTTGAAATAGTGAGCATTGCATGGGATTTTATGGAAAAGCGTAAGTAAATCCTGGTGCATGAAATAGGCCAGGGAAGACAGGCTAGGAAACAAGATTTCAGGGCCTCCTAGGATCTGATTCAAGGACTCTAGGCCTACCGAAAAACCATGTAAGGCTACACTGATAGCAGTATAGAGACCCAAAGAAATGTACATACATCATAATGACTTGTGTTCTAGTGTTTCTTGGGAGTTTTGGGAATTTAGAATTAATAAAAAATTTAAGAAAAATTTAACAGAAATATTCTACACTACTCGGGCTTAGGAATTCCTTGTTTACCTTGTAACTAAGGAACCCGAATGACGTCCACGAGTAGTGAAGGAGATTGAGGCCCTAGTGGATGATCTGGTAGATCATTGAAGGATTGGATGAGAGGAAGATGATAAAAATTGCAAGAAGCCTCTATGTTCTTTTCATCTACAAACCATTAGGATGTACGAGGGAACTGTTTTTGACTTAGAGATAGAGGGCTATCTTGAGGAGCTGATAATCACCTTTACATTGATCTGTGATCCAAAAGAGTACCGAGTTCTGATGGAAGTCAGTCAGATGATGGGATAATAGCATCAGTGGTGGATTCACTACCTCAGAGAGAGGATGGAGACTGGGGGTTTTTGGACTGACTTCGAGAAGGAGTTTTGGGCAGAATTTCTTTCTTCTGCGATGAAGGTTGAAAAGAGGAAAGAGATTCTCTCCCTACAGAGAGGAAGTATGTAGGTAAGGGAGTTGGGGATTGAGTTCAAGTATCTCCTTCATTTCTCTTCATACATCTTCTCAGATGAGGACTCACATGAAAGATGCTTAGAGGAGGCACTCTGACCTTCCCTTTAGTATGATGTTACTCCCTACACTCTACTAATATACTTGGAGGTTCATAAGAAGGATAAGGTAAGAGAGAGGATTCACATGCTGGGAAGTGTGCCGAAAGAGGGGAACTAGTTAAGCTATTCAAAGGGGAAGGTCGTAGTAGTAAGCCTCTAGCATCAGGACCTTCTATGTGTTAGCTGGTGGGGAGTAGGCCCCAGTAGTTCTAGTTTCAATCTCCTAATACTAGCCCTTTCACCATGGGAATGGGACAGAGATTTGTTTCCTATGGTGGTTTTGGGAACATCCAAATTCGGTGCTCGGATTGAGCTCAGTATAGTGGGGGTGGGCAGGTTCAGTGCTAACCTCAATAGCACTAGTTTCCAGCCAGACCATTCCAGTAGTAGCAGGGGCAGCAAGCTCCCACTCCACTGAGGGCGGATGGTGCCATAGGAGGCTGACCTCAGGGTGATCTTCAGGGACCTCGACCGGGGTGTGGTCAGGGATGCGGCTGATAGCCCTCAGTAAAAGTAGCTAGGCATGGGATGTTGAATGTCATAGAGGTAGCAGTTCCTATAGGACTAGAGGTTGCTTGAGGTATGATCTTCTTGTTTAGTACACTTGCATATGCCTTGTTTGATCTAGGAGATTTTCACTCCTTTGTTACACCCAGTCTAGCACATTCCTTGGGCCTAGATATAGAGGGACTCTCCATGACCCCGGTGCTAAGTACGCCAATTGGGGGTCAGACTTGCATTGTTGATGTTTTTCGGGGATGCATACTGATGTTGGGGCTGCCTCAGCCTAGTGGGGATCTCTTTCTACTGTAAATGTAGTCATATGGTGTCATCTAAGGCATCGACTTTCTATTTTATGTGCATGATATTATCGACTACTTCTGAATAAGAGTCATGTTCTCTGGTGAGGATGGTCGTCGTGTGGCTTTTGTTGGCAAATGTAGTTGCCAAGTGGGAAGATGGAATGTAGATCATCTTCTTTCTAAGTTGGTCAAGCTGTCATTAGAATTAGTGGATTCTAAGATGATGGAAGTTCCATGAGTTTTCAAAGAGTTCCAAGATGTTTTTCTTGAGTAGGGTGTGAATTTACCCCCTCTATGTGACGATGAGTTCGGGATAGACTTACAACCTAGTGCTCGTCCAATTTTGATGGCTCCATATCAGATGGCACCTTCTAAGTTCTGGTAGTTGTGGATTTAGATTGATGATCTGATGAAGAAGGGTTTTTTCTGACCCAACATGTCACCATGGGGTGCTCTAGTCTTATTCATGAAGAAGGTAAATGGTGGTCTCAGGCTGTGCATAGACTACTAGAGACTGAATCAGGTAACGATCAAGAACTTTTACCCTCTCCTGAGGATAGACGATCTCTTTAACCAGCTGAGGGGAGTAGTTTGGTTATCTAAGATCAATCTACGGTCTGGGTATCCCCAGTTAAGGGTGAAATATAGTGATATACTAAATAATACTTTCACGTGTAGGTATGGGCACTTAGAGTTCGTACTCATATCGTTTGGTGTTATGAACACACCTTCTGTGTTCATGGGGCTCATGAACTCTATTTTCCATGAGTTTCTGGACCAGTTCGTTGTTTTTTTCATCTACGAAATCTTGATCTACTCAATATCACAGGAGAAGCATACTAAGCACCTCAGGATTGTCTTGGAGATCATTCAAAACCACCAACTCTATGGTAAGTCATCCAAGTGCAAGTTCTTGACATGAGAAATGAAATTTATTGGACATGTGGTGTCTTAGAAAGGGGTATTGGTGGATCCATCAAAGGTTGAAGTGTTTGTTTCTTTGGAATCACCCAATAATGTGATGGAGGTTCATAGTTTCATGTGTCTATCAAGCTATTATCGGAGGTTTCTACTCAACTTATCTTGAGTTGAAGCTCCTTTTACAGCATTGGCCATAAGGGACTATGCCTTTGTATAGAGTAAGAAGTGTCAAGAATCTTTCATCATTCTGAAGGAAAGGATGTTCAGTGCTCTGGTTTCCATAGGAGGGGTGTTGTTTGAGGTGTTTTGTGATACTTCTAGTCTTGGCTTAGGGTGTGCTCTGATACAGTGGTGGGGAGTGATCTATTATGGGTCAAGGTTGTTACTTACTCATGAGTGTAATTATGCCACCCATGACCTAGAGCTTTCATCTGTAGTGTTAGAATTGGAGTTTTGGCGGCATTACCTCAGCATGAAGCACTTTGTGGTCTTCACAAATCACAAGAGTTTGAGGCATATATTTACATAGCGGGACATGAACCTGTGATAGGGAAGGTGGGTGGAGTTTCTTTAGGACTAAAAATTTTATATCTATTACACTGAAGGTAAGGGGAATGTTATGGTCGATGCATTGAGTAGGAAGTCATAGAGGGGATCTGTTTAGGAATATATGGATTCTTGGAAGGTGGTGGAGGAGTTGGATGCATTACACCTAGATGCAAGTGTGGATGGTGGTAGACGTTTTCTATTTCATATAACAGTTCATTCCTCTATATTGTGGCTAGTGGAGGAGTCTTAGTGGGGAGACTCAGAGAGTGAAGTAATGTGCAATCAGGTTGACCAGGGCAATGCTCTAGAAGGGTGGTGGAGGATGGTCAGAATCAGATTCTTTTCTACGAGAAGTTGTTTATCCCAGAGACGATGCATGAGGGAGTTCTCAGTGAGTCCCATAAATCACCCCTAACAGTATGCCCTGGAGTTTCCAAGTTGTACTGAGGCATGAGGGAATAGTTTTGGTGGCCCGGTTTGAAATGAGCATTGGTGGAGTTTGTGGCAAGGTGTCTAGTGTGTCAGTGGGTGAAGGTTGAACACTGCATTCCAAGAGCTTTGTTATAGACTTTATATGTCCCTTATTGGAATTGGGATGAAATCTCAATTGATTTTGTCACAAGACTACCTAGGATTCTAGGAGGATGCGATGTTATCTGGGTAGTGGTAGACTGGCGGATGAAATCATCTCACTTCATAGAGATCAAGGAGGTGGGTGCGGTGGATGCCTTATCATGGAGATACATGGATGAATAGGTGCAGTTTCATGGAGTTATGAGGTCCATAGTCTCGTATAGAGATTCATGGTTTACCTCCCAACTCTGGAGGGGATTTTAGTATTCTTTTGGCACCCAACTATTCCTTAGAACCACTTTCCACCCATAGATAGATGGGCAGACAGAGTGGACCATCCATACATTAGAGGATATGTTACAGGCCTATTTTTTGGATTTTAGGGGATCATGGGTATGACATTTTCCATTATTAGAGTTTTCTTACAATAATAGAAATCACTCTACTGTTGACATGGTACCGTTTGAACCCTTGTACAAGAGGTCATGTCGTTCGAACATTCATTGGACTGAGGTTGGGGAGGCACATGTTCTTGGATCAAAGGTAGTGTAGAGCACAATAGAGAAGGCTCAACTTGTGTGCCATAGGATAAAGTCAACCCAAGACCAGAAAAAGTCGTATGTCGGTCGTAGGAGGAGGCCCTTGGAGTTTGACGTTGGAGACAATTTGTTCTTGAAGGTTTCCCCTCGACGCGGGTAGCAAAGGTTTGGCAAGGGGAGCAAGCTCTCTCCTAGGTTCATTGGTCCTTTCAAAATGTTGGGTGAGTCAGTGAGGTGGAATATCAGCTGACATTTCCACCTTATTTGGAAAGGATCCACAACATTTTCCATATCTCCTAGCTTCATTGATATCTACACAATGACTCCCATGTCATTGACTGGGGAGAGTTCGATATAAGGGACGATGCTATGTTTATGGAGTGAACAGTAAGGATCGATGATCGCAAGGAGAAGGTGCTTTATGGATTGACTATACCTTTGGTTTAATTTTTTTAGAGGCATGGTGGCATCGATAAGAGTAGTTGGTAGTGAGAAGCTCATATGTGCACCCAATACCCAGAGCTATTTTGAGTTTCTGTTCCAAGCCTTCCTTGATGTTCTTATTTTTATGAATTATTGTGATGTAATTCTGACCTTGGTTGGATATGAGATAAGTATATTCCTCTACTTTTTGAATGTGTATCGAATGTCCCGATGTGTGGGGAAGGAAAAATCTGATTCCTAATCAAGATGCATCAGTGCGGATACGATTAAACCTGTACAAAAAAGTCAGTGTCGCCCAAAGCAGATTGTATCTTGACATGAAGGATAGAACTCCCTAATCTGACTGTTGGGACATTGTGATATTTGGGGTTTGTATGGTTGTTTGATGTGGTTTCTATGGGGAGGTGTGCTTGGATGTTGAGGTTTTGGTCCACCATTAGAAAAACTCTATGTGGTATGTCCTTGAGAGTTATCTTACGAGGTGTTCATTCGGACCCCTCTCTTTTAATCGGGTTTAATCATAATTCTCGAAGAAAAGAATAGTCTAATAGGTATCTAATGTAATGGCTCTGACATTCCTGGTCCATTACTTTTTCCAATTCTGGTGTCACAAGGTGTCGGTGTTCGTTGCAACGTGTCAACACAGTGTCACCTATCGGTGCCACCAATCAGTCTCACTGATCGGTTCCACTGATCAGTCTCACCAATTAGTCTCACTGATGAGTTTCACCAATCAACTTCACGGATCATCTCCGCTGATCGGTCTCACTAATCAGCTCCATAGATCATCTTCGCTTCACCGACCAACTTCACCGATCAGCTCCCCTAATCAGCTCCACCAATCAGCTTCACTGATCATCTCTAATGATCTGCTCCACCGACTAGCTTCCTTGATTATCTCTAATGATCATCCATCATGGAGTATCAATTTTATTTCTAGTTTCCCTCTCATAATTCCTCCTTTTTATGGAGAAACTCTATACATCTCGAGGTCACCAGATCGATGGGGATTTTCTTGCAATCTGATCTTGTGCTTGCATGGATTCGTTTAAACCTGACTGGGAAAGATTGTTCTCATCTTGTCATAATGGCTCTGAGGAAGGAGTGATCTCTTCCTCTACTTCCCGCAAAGCAGTTTTCATTACAGATGTTCCCACAGGATCTCCCACAATAATGGTGAATCAGAATAGTAATCCTATCATTAAACACTTGTGAGAAGAAGCAATTACAGTTGTGGCTGACCCGGAAACGATTAAGTAACAGATCGACTACTGTATATTTCTGTGCTAGGTAGAATCTCTTATGAATGAAGGGAAAATCCTTGATCTTATTACAATATCAAGTATCACATCTTTCATTGTTGGAATTTAAATAGTTGTCATTTCATCCCAATTGGTAAGGGATATTTACACCTCATTTTTCATAACCAAAAAGTTCTAAATGTGATCTGGTTATTGGGAACTCTTAATTTGAAACCATGAATTCTTCAACTCTCGGAATGGAATCCGAACTTCATTACTTATATGCAAAAGAATTCTATTTCTCAGGTTTGGTAAAAGATTCAGAAGCTTCCATGGATCTACTGGAATCTAAAAATTCTAAATGATTTCACTTTTGGAATTGGGAACCAACTAAGAATTGACCAGTAGATGATCAATGGAAATCTTGGACTCTATTCTCATGTCCTCATTGAAATTGATATGGAACTACCTCCTATGAAATGGGTATCCCTAGATGTCAGTGATCACATTATTGAGATAAGTTTTGAATTTGAAAAAACTCCCAAATACTGTGAGCACTACAGGATGATCGGGCAATCTATTGATAAATGTATAATCATCCAGAAGTTTTCCAAGACAACCCCTTGCACATCAAGGGAGGTTTCACGAAGCAAAAACACAATAAAAAAACAATATATGAAAAAGATCACTGGGGAACACTCAAAAGGAGTCAATTGGAGCAACATGAATGATACTAGCAAGTCGTGGGCTGATTTTATTAAAGAGGAAGATTTACATGTGAATGTAGAGACACAAGCTGGCCATGGTATTCTAAATATTACAGACAAGATGACTAACAGTAATCATGAGACTCTTATTATCTTGAATATTTATGCCAAAATCTTTTCTCTTGCACTTAATATGTAGTCTGAAGGATTTACCTTGGAACTTATTACCTCACACCTTATCGATATTATAAGCTTGGAGGATAATGTTACAACTGCAAACATACAGGCTCCTCTGGCCGAGCAGGAGGTCGAGACTACCCTATCTCAACCTAGAAATATTTATACTGCAAATACTTTCCCTAGTAAAATAGACTCAAAGAATAATGGAAAGGATATCTCTCAGGTGAGCATGGAAAACACTCCAACACAAGCATTGCCTACAAACAATTCAAAGAGATAGTTAAGGAGATCTAAGAAAAAATTGAAGGGGGGGATTTCCCCTAGTTTTGACAAATTTTTAGAATCCTCTTTTGGAACTGCAATGGGTTGGCCAACCCTAACACTTTTAGTTCCATAAGGTTTCTTATGGGAAAATACAAACCTATAATCATTGTAATTTCTACACCTAAAACAAATTGTATCAATGCTTGAACCCCTCTAGAACAAAATGGTTATTCTCTTCTTAGTGATATGTAGGATGCTTCTTCTAAGTATAGACTTTGTATTTTTAGTCACCACAGTGTTGAAAAATCTAATATAGTTTATGTAGATGATAAAATCATCACTTCCATCTTTCTCAACTCAAGTTAGCTCTCTTATTACTCAATTGTTTATTCTTACAATATCTATATTAGCTGAAGACCTCTCTGGAATCATATTAATGAATTATCCAGCAATATCTTGGATCCCTGGGTAATCATAGGTGACTTAAATACTATACTAAATGTGGATGAGAATCTTGGACATGCCTCTAGTGCTATCTCTATGAGGGATTTCATATCATGTGTTAAGGACTCCAACCTAATCGAATTCAATCTTATTGGTGCCAAATTCACCTGGTATAGGAGGCATTTAAGTGGCATGAGAACAAGCAGAATTGATCGGGCTTTTGGTAATGAGGCTATGCTTGCTAGATGGAAAACTATCTCATGTGTCAGTCTTGAGAAACATAACTCAGAACATCACCCAATTCACACAACCTTTATTGCTAATGGTGACAATCTACCCATTCCTTTTCGGTTTAACAATGTGTGGAAAACTATCCCAGAATGCACTCAAATGGTAAAGGACACTTGGAATATGACAGACCATAATGACATACCTCTTTTCTTTATAGTCAAGTTAATGGCCTTCAAAGTTAAAATAAATCAGTGGTGTCAGCATAAATTTTGTCTCCTGGATCATGAAATCGACTCTCTAGGGAGATCCCTTCATGGTATCCAGTAAGACATCATACAAGGTAATTTTTCTGGTGATCTTTCCTTGGAGGATACCAAGGCCTCTGATCTCAATGATCTCATCAGGCTTTAGGGAAACATACAAAAAGAATTTGTTAATGTAAAATGTCTTACAGAGGGAGATCGTAACACCAAATTTTTCAATTCCCTTCAAAGAGAAAGGAAAGTCAATAAGACCTTATCCATTTAAAAGGATTGAGACATTGTTCTAGATGATAGACAAAGTCTCTCAAATATTGTTGTTTCATACTACAGGAACCTCTTTAATGGACCTAGAAGAACTAAAAATATTATGGAAGGCTTCATTCCCAATATTTTCACTGAATAGGATAACCTTCTCCTTACCTTTATCCCACTGAACACTGAAAATAGAGAATCCATTTTTAGGCTCAACAAAGGAAGCTCACTGGGTCCGGATGGCTTCACCAGCCACTTCTTTTAGATTTATTAGGACATCATTGATATTGATTTTTTTAGAATGGTTAAACACTTCTTTATTGATGGCACTCTCTCTCAGTGCTTCAATGCTCAATTTATTGCCCTTATCCATAAGGTGGAAAATGCAAGTGATATTGATCAATTCATATTAGTTTCTCTTGTTAATACCATTTACAAGATTATAAAAAAAATCTTGCTACACGCCTTGCTCACATTTCTAGGAAAATTATTTTTTGTAATCAGTTTTCATATGTCAAAGGGAGAAATATTCAAGACCGCCTTCTCACTGCCTCAGAGTGTGTGAATATTCTTCATAAATACACTATAGGAGGAAATATAGATCTCAAGTTGGACATCAGGAAATCATTTGACACTATTGATTGGAAATTCATCAGATGCATTCTACATGATTTCGGATTTCATACGAGGTTAGTTTAATGGGTCAAGACTCTCATCAGTTCTACTCATATTATCATTCTTATTAATGGATCCTTATAGGGTTAATTCAAGTGTTCTAGAGGAGTGAGTCAAGGCAACCCCTCTCTGCCATTATTTTTGTGATTGCTGAAGATTATCTTAGTAGACTATTTCTACACATGACATGAATTGGTGAAATTAAGACAATCAGAGTATCCAGAGGTATCTATACCCCCACACACCTTCTCTTTGCTGATGATATTATTTTTTTCACTCATGTTGATAAGAGAAACATTCAAAATCTCAAGAAGTCACTTCTCCACTATGAACGTGTCTCAGCACAGGAGGTTAACTAGAGCAAGTCCTTCATTTATTTTGGGAAAAATATTTCTACCTCAAGGAAATCATGTATGATTAGTGACCTTGTCATTTGAGAAGGGAATATTCCCTTCAATTACCTTGGAATCCCTATGTTTTTTGGAATACCTCACCCTTCTCACTTTGTGGAAGTGGTGAGTCAAGTCAGAATAAATCTCTCCTACTAAAATGGAAATCTCTCTCAATGGAAGGGATAATTTTCCTTCTTAAGAATGTGGCCATCTCAAAACTAGTGTATTCCTTTATAGTTTAATCTTGGCCTGCCTAGGTGATCAAAAATTTAAACACTATCATGAGAAACTTCATGTGGAGTGGGAGTATCCTTGTATGGAAATCCATCACTACATCTTGGAAGAGAAGTTTTATACCTCATGATAAAAGTGGTCTTTGAGTCAAGAGCCTTGATAACATCAATCAATTCTTACAGTACCAGTTCATTTGGAGGATAATTAATGAAAAGGAACAATATTTGGACTTCCTTAGATCCAAACTTTTCAAAAGAATAATTTAAGGTAATATGTCATATCTCCAATCTTCCATTAGTCCTGGACTAAAAATAATTTTCCAAAACATCAATTATCACATGCGTTGGATGGTTAGTACTCTATCCTCCTTCAAATTCTGGAATAACAACTAGAATGGGGTTCCACTCATTGACACTGTTAGCGATACTAACTTGGACACTGATTATGATTCCTCCATTAAGTGTCAGATTGAGAATGGTGATGCTCTTCTTTCCCACATATCTCATATAGTCGCTAATTATGACTTCATGGACAGCTATGACTTACTTCTATGGGAACTGAGTTCAAAAAGAATCCTGGACCCTAAATGTTACTATAACCATCTTATCTATGGTGAGAGTACATGACTGGAAACTTTCATCAAAAAAATGGTTAATTCCATCCAGATTTACACTGCTCTGGCACCTGCATCTCAACAAGCTCCCTACTGATGTGAACCTGCAGTGATTGGGAATCACCTTGTTCTCTATATGTATAGTGTGCAAGAAACATTGAGATAATGTGAACCACTTATCCTTATCCTATGACACTTATTCTTCTCTATGGAAATCGGTATTTGAACTTTTTGAACTGCACTACCAGCAAACCACTGTCATTTCACAATTTCTGCTGCAACTGCTTGAATTCCAGCTCTCAAAGCAGGTTAGAATTCTCTTTCTTGTCGCTTATGCAGAGGTCATTTATAATATATGGAATATAATAAACAAATTCATGCATGGTGAACCTGACATCAAACACAAATCTGCTCTCTCTTCTATCTTGAGTGTGGTACAACAGGCCAATACTCTTCATCGAGACTTGTCTAACAATCCTATTAGATACCTTGCTATCATGAGAAATCTCTAAACCCTAGGTAACTACCCAAATTCCCTTGGAACCATTGCGGTTTTCTAGTTTCCCCCTTTTGTAGGATGGATAAAATGCAATATGGATGGTGCCTCGTGAGAAAACCTTGTACCTTCTCATTATGGAATTGTTTTTAGAGATTACAATGGTGATTTTTAAAAGGGGAATATGGTACATGTGGTCATGATACATCTCTAGAAGCTGAAATGCAGGGTCTCATTATAGCATTGGATATTGCTCGGCAATGAAATAAGAATATTGTATGCTTTGAGAGTGAATCAACTACAATAGTCTGAGCTGTTAGGTTGGGACAAGTTCACCTTTCTTGGAAGCCCACTACCAAATGGAATAGCTGCCCGACTACCCTTGATTCAATGAACTATATCATTACACACATCTACCATGAAGCAAACCAACTTGTAGACTGTCTTGATAACAAAGTAGATTTAGAAAGGAATTGTAGACACTATTCCAGCATACCCTATGAGTTGATGAGTATCTTTAATCATGATAGATATAAATTTCCCTCCTTTCGAATCTTGTATCTTTTTTTAATAATATTAAGCCTCGTTGTTTAATTTTCTAAAAAACACCTCTTTTGACCATAAAACATATTAAAAGTCACATTTTGAATCGTTTTAAGCTATTTCAAAGCCCACTAGTCATGCCTTAAAATTCCTAAATATCAAGAGAGATTTAACAAATGAAATGTGTGAAACCGCCCACCCACGTGGTCATTCCGAGAAGCATTTTTTCAAACACTTTGAAATGGAATATCTCGTAACTCTGGGATTGGATCTTTACCACTAAGATCTTCTTCCTCAGTCTCTTGTGTTCCCTCTAGATGTGCTTTAAGTCTTTCCTCATGAGATGAGTCATGCGTCTTTGATGGAGCCCTTCCTAATCATCCTTCGTGGAGTTTTCCTACTACTCATGCTACCACATTTCTTGACGCGAGGAGGAAACATTGATCCTTGATCATCAAATTAGGGGTTTTACCTTTCTCTCTCTTTAAATATGCATCATAAATGGTGGGTATGATGATTATCCTTTAGGATGTAGATGAGACAATCTTTATCAAAGATAATGAATAAACCTTTTTAAATAATAAAGTGGTGGTAGTGATGACGTTGATGTTGCTATGTTACATTTGTTTTTATGTTGTGAATTGTATGGGCTTATGTCCACTGAAAATCATGGATGCTGGTGGTCCTTTCTTGCAAACTAATGAAGATCTGTTTTTTGGATTATCTTGTGTATAAATGGTTGTAACGTGGAAACTAGTCTGTCACATAAACTTGGTTGATTAAATGGATTCTTGATGTAAAAGATCCCATGTGTGATCACCCCAGTTAACCAAATGGAATTAAGGTACTTAATGAATGGTTTTGGATAATTTTAGAAACTTTTTTCTTCATTATAGTGATATGTATGGTTGCTCTGTCTGATGCTTTGTGGGGTGACATGAATGGGGATGGGACATATAGTTTCCCATTTGTTGGTTTGTGAATTGGAGGCTATATGGAGATAGTATGTTGGGACTTGGTTTGGCTCCAGTACATCGAGGGATCTCATGGATCCCAGTAGTGGATGAATTTTTTAAAAGGAATCACTTGAACAAGATAATGAGAACGGGTACAATGGGGGATTTGTTTTACAGAAATGGGTTGTGTTCTGGTTATGGTGGAAGAATATTTGTGCATGTAGGGATAACAGTGAGAGTGGTGGTGTACGAGATAGTTGCCTATTTTAGAACCCTTAGTCTGGGATGAGTTCTTGATTACATATATGTATAAGATTTAGTTCTTGTGTTTCTTATACACACCCCATCCATGTTGAGTACTTTGTGTTGAACACCCCCATTTCATGGAGGAGGGTTTTTTTCCAAAATTCTTATGATTGGATGGTTATTAGATCCTTTTTTCTCCCTCTCCCAGGTAGTGCCAGATTTTTTGTGTAGGATGTGATAGCCTATGGATTATTATACCCCCCAGACTCTTCGTGCTGGGTGGTGTTGTGGTGGTTGGCCCAAGTGTGTGAGGGAAGGTTGTTCTCCCAAGTGTCATAGTGATGGGGATCAAGTGTCTTCAGATGTGGTAGTGTTCATCCTAGCCTAGGTTTATTCAGGTGTGGAGGTAGTTGTTGTGGACCAGGATTCTGCAATCATGTTTATGTGTGGTTGTCATGGAATAGGTGTTTTCAGGTGTGATGAACGTATGGTTGGGATGTCCCATATGGTTGTTGTTGGGGGTGGATGCGGAATTGTAGTGAGATCTATGGGGAGGTCTGACATGTATGATGTTCTAAACAACCGGTGGGAATGTGGTGCATGGTACCCAAATATTGATGTTTTATTTCTATTATTTTACCTAGTCTGTGTTATTTGGGGAGTGTACCTTGGTGATGTTGGGTGGTAGTTTTCCTTGTTAGGTGTTTTGGTTACCTTTACTTTTTCATGGGGAATTATAATGCCTCCCCAATTTTTCACGAGAGCTTTTGGTTTTCCCAATTTAGTATACCTATATACTCACCCTACGTATATAAAAAAAATTTAGGTTTCCAGGAGGGCTTTGGGGACCATGTCGGACCTTACTAGCTCGGGCGTCGGGACAGTTTTCGTTGTTGCTTTTCTTTTCTTTTGGTACTTCCTTTCAGAGTTTTCTTGTACTTTATATCACTTTATTTTGAACATGCATATGAGAATTAGTTTTTTTATTTACTTTCACATTAATTATTTGGGGTTTTTTTGGGATTTTCCATCTTATCTCTTGATCTTGTTCTATAAAAATTGGTAATGCCTTCCACATTACGTGAGATTGCAAACCCTTGGTGCTAGTCGCCACTCCAGGGTCTATTGAAGATGGCACTTAGGGATCTTTATCTCTCCATTAACATGAATAAGGAAGGGTCTGGTAGTATTTTTACACTTCCATCATCTTGGTGAAGGCGGGTCGTGACATTTTTAAGTTGTGATAATAGATGATGGTTTCCAAATTTTAAAGTCACAAGGTGGGGACATATCTATCATGAAGTTTATCATCATTAGATGAGGAAGTTTTCCTTTCAGTTTAATGTCAATTGGTAAGGACACAATAATGATTATGAAGTCAAAAAATATATCCTTGGGTAAATATTTCACTGTTTAGGGTCATTAGATCTTTTTAAGATATCCCTCCATAAAAATATGACTCATATATTCAGAAGAGGGGAAATCTATCTTCTTCCATTAGTGAGTCCTGAAACTGTGGTTGACTAAGGGGTTATCTATATAGATTGGGTTTGTACCTAGGGATAGGTAATTTCTATATTTTATTTATGGAATCCCACCTTTTTTACATAACTTTTCATTACATTTTATTAAGAGAGGATCTTTTAAAGTCTAGTGTCTTGGAAATCAGGAATATAAAACATGAAAACAACATAGAAAATTTTTCTAATTCACTTATAAGGATTCGTCATAAGTTTATCCTAAGAAAAATTACTACATATCATAACCTAGAGACATACATCAAAGGAAAGGGTGATCTGAAGGCCCGGTAAGGGTATACAATGGAATTAGTTTACTTGTGATATCAATACGAACTTGATAAAAAACATAAAGACAAGAGAAATGAAATAATAGGAATATCATAATGAAAAGAACTTTATAAATAACTTGAATATGTTGCTAAAACATTACATTGAGACATTCATGATCATATCACCAATGTCCATCCCCAAGGTGTCATAAAAAATTACCAAGGTTTTTCACCAAGGTATCGTGAAACTTTTCATTTCTAAAGATTAATTCTTTACCAAATGCATTAGAGAGCTATCAGTGCATACCCTTAATATGTCATTATTTTCATGTGATCCACATATATCTTAATAAAACATTTCATAAATAACCCATAGAGAATAAAATAAATGGGTTTCATTTCAAAATCATGATGTTTTAAAATTTCTTTAAAACATGATAATTAAGTGATTTATAACCCATGGAAAGGGAGTGAGGGTTATATGTATGTCAATTCCAGAAATATAATTTTTTTTATATTAATTAACACAAATTAAAATAAAATAGGTTTTGGTATTCACATAAATAAAACAAGAGAATTTCTTGACAAAAAGATAGATGAAATTTGAGATGAAATTTCTACAGCATAATGGCTATATAACATGGTTTTAGAAAACACTGAAAAGGGAGAGGACAAGAGTCACCCAATAATAAATAATTCATTGTAAAGTAGGGGTATATAATAAAAATAAATAAGATATTTTTATGGATATTTTAAGGAAATACCATATAAAAATGAAACTTGAAGGAAAATAAAAGATGCAATTTCTTTTACGAAAATTCAGCAGCTTAACGGCATCACTTAAAAATTCAGAAAAATCAATTGATGAGAGTGCAAAGGGTATTTCATCATTTGGCCATGAAATTTACAATATTAAAGATATAGAAGAACAATCCCACACATAATAAAATATAACTATAAGACATAACATAAAGGAAGTCATGACTTAATAGAGGAGGGTGAAAGGTTCCCTTACCTTGAAGAGTAACTTTGAATGCTTGAATTTCGGGACCTTGGGAGTATTGAGGGAACCATGGGAGGACTCCTTGGGAGGTAAAGAGACCAGAACTTAGTTGAGATGGATTTTGGAATGAAATTAATGAGGGAATTGATTGGTATTTATAGGGGAGGTGAGAGAATAAATTATTAATTTCCAAGGGACATCTCATAGGTGGTATTTGCAAAACCATGGGCTTGCCCATGGTATTGGCCACTTGGGACACCTCATAACATATCATACTATTTAAAATTAGACCATATTATTTACATCATGATTACATCATCAAAGATGTCATTAAACACTCAAAACTCGAAACTGTATTTTAATTATTCATCGAAAAATCAATTGTTTTAGAAAAATCACAAAAATTTACTCTGACCTAATATCGATGCTCTCAATTCAAAAATGAACACAATTTTATGAAAATATTTTTAATTTAATTTTTAAATAAAATCATTATTTATTCCAAAAATACAACATTAAAACTATAACTCATTTTGTAACACTATAAGAAACTAATCAGCGTCCCATAAAACTATCATACAACCATAAGATAATAAAGTAATAATTCATGATTAAATTTTATGAAAATACATTTCCATTTTGAATTATTAAATTAATTATAAAATTGTAAATAAAATATTTATGACATACAAAAATTCCAAAACATAAACTATGATCATTTTTTCACTTTTAAGATATCTAAAATGTATTTATACATTCATGGGTGATGTTTCAAATTTTTTGCTCGATTTACTATTCATTACTATTCATATGGGTATGTTACTATTCATACTTTACTATTCACTAAAAATTAGGTTGATCTTATTAGACTCTAAATTTCCTATTGAACACAATAGTAGAAGGCCATTTCTTGAAAATCAATTAACATTATTAATTATTAAAATAAAAAAAATTAAAATACCCCCTTTTTCCAAAATTCATCAATAATATAGAACTTCTATAAATTCATCCTATATTAATCTGGACATTTTAAATTCACAAATTTTACCATAAGAGGAAGTAAAAAAATTATTTATAGAAAAGGATTAGAGAAAGTAACTAAGGCTTCGTTACCTAGCCCCTTATAACACCTGCATAAGACCTAAGTGTAAGGTGTGTTGTGGTGATAGAATCTTGGGGTGGCGAGGACAACATTGCCCGAGTGGTGATTTCTATCAGCTTGATCTTCTCCCTTAGGCAATTCAATTTAAGCTTAACATATTGATGTTCGCCTTGGGCTTGGTCCAGTGCAAAGCCCAGTGATGCTTCCTCCTTCCCAAGCTCCGACATATGGGCTTCATATGGCCCGAATCTACTGGATAAGGCCATAAAATCTTTTTTCTGTATTAATTAACCATGGAAATTTGTATTTATAAACAATAATTGTAATGTTAATAATTTAGTTTCCAATAGGCATATTGACCAATGGCCATATAACAGTCGAAACACAACAATCTCATTTAATTATACTCACCTCATTAATTAAAGGATATAGTTTTGTTGAGTATAAAATAAAATAACACTCAAATGTAAGAAATAAATATTATCAAAAAGTTTGGGTCATTAAATTATTCCCCCTTAAGAAATTTCATCCCTAAAATTTTAACTCATACCTTAAGAAGAGAAAAGGTGTGGGTACTTATACCTCATACACTCCTCTGGTTCCCACATGGCTTCCTCACATTTTTGGTTCCTCCACAACACCTTAACAGGGTGAGTAGTCTTGTTGCGTAGAACCTTGTCTCTACTATCCAAGATCTCCATCGGCTGCTCATCATATGAGAGGTCATGTTCCAAATGTACCACCTCTAGATTTAGTACATGTGAAGGGTTGGGTATGTACTTCCTTAAGAGGGATATGTGGAAGGCATCATGAACTTATGCTTGATTTGGAGGAAGTGTAAGCCAATAGGCCACTGCTTCTACTTGATCAAGGATTTCATAGGGGCCAATGTACCTTGGGCTGAGCCTCCCTTTCTTCCCAAACCTCATGACTCTCTTCCAAGGTGAAATCCAAAGAAAGACTTGGTCACCGACCTCAATCTAAAAGTCCCTTCGATGGATGTTAGCATAGATCTTTTTCCGACTTTGAGCGGCCTTAATGTGTTGCTGGATGGAAAGGATTTTTTTAGTCATCTCTTAGACAAGATCATGCCCAAGAAGCTTTCTCTCACCAGCTTCATCCCAACAAGTATGAGTTATACATATCTTCCCTTATAGAGCTTCATAGGGTTCCATTTGAATGCTCGAGTAGAAGCTGGTTGTGTAAGGGAACTTAACTAAAGGGAGATGTTGATCCCATCCACCTTTAAATTCCATTGAGCATGTTCTCAACATTTCCTTGGGTGTTTGAATAGTCCTTTCAGATTGTCCATCATTTTGGGGGTGGTTTTCCATACTGAAATTCAATCCAGTGCTCAGAGCATGTTTAAGACTTCTCCATAATTTTGTTGTGAGCCTTTGGTCACGATCAGATATGATAGAAAGTGGAACTCCATTCATCCTTTTCTTTTCCTTCATGTAAATCCTAGCAAGTTGATCATGGGAGAAATCTTCCCAAATTGAGATAAAATGGACAGTGATGGTTAGAAGGTCCACAATAACACATATCGCATTGTTTCCTTTGGATGTTCTCAGGAGACCAGTGACGAAGTCCATAGTGATATTGTCCCACTTCCATGCTGGTATGGGTAGTGGTTGTAATACCCCTTTAGGAAGTTGTCACTCTGCCTTCACTTGCTAAAATTCTAGGCACCTTGAAGTGTAGTCAACAATCTCCCTTTTCATATTATCCCACAAATAATGATCACGAAGGTCCCCATACATTTTCATGCCACCAGGATGTATAGAGAAAGTAGAGCTATGAGCTTCATCTATCAGCTCCTTCTTTATTTCCGAAATAGAAGGAACACATAGTCTTGTATGAAATTTTAGTACACCTTATTGACCAGTATTGAACTCAAGAAACTTCTCATCCTTCATAGCCTCAAACTTCTTCTGTAATAAAGGATCTTCATTCTGAGCTTTCTTAATCTTCTTAAGTAATGATGGTTGAGAAATCATTTGGGTTAGGGTTGATGATGTCCCTTCCCTCACAATTCTCATGTATAGCTTTACTATGTCATTAATCAATGGATATCTTTGAATCCTCATCATGGAATGAACAACTGGTTCAATCCAACTTAATGCATCAGTGACTTTGTTTTCTCTTTCTGGATGACGATGAATTGAACAATCATAGTCTTTAAGAATCTCCAATAATCTCCTTTGTCTCATGTTAAATTCCTTTTGTTTGAAAATATACTTCAAACTTTGGTGGTCTATGTATATATCACATTTATCCCCATAAAGATAGTTCCTCCATATCTTCATACAAAAAACAACCATAGCTATCTCCAGATCATGTGTAGGATAGTTCTGCTCATGAGTCTTCGACTGTTAAGATGCATAAGAAATGACTTTGTCATTTTGCATGATAATTCACCCAAGCCCTTTGAGAAATGCATCGCTAAAAATAATTAATCCTTCTCCACTTGAGGGTAGAGTTAACATGGGTGTGGTAACCAATATCCTCTTCAGATCTTGGAAACATTTCTCACACTCCTTTTTCCAAATGAACTTGGCCCCTTTTCAAGTTAACTTGGTTAATGGATTAAAAAGTCGTAAAAAGTTTTCACAGACCTTCTATAATATCCTACTAGTCCAAGAAACTAGGAATATCAATTATTTTATAAGTTGAGGCCACTCCTATATAACTTTTGTCTTTTTAGGGTCAATTGTTATTCCTTCATTGGTAACAATGTTCCCCAAGAAAGAAACTTTTTGTAACTAGAATTCACATTTGCTGAACTTCCCAAAGAGCCTCTCCTTTTGAAGAGTTTGCAAAATAATCCTTAGATGATATCATGCTCCTCATGACTTTTGGAATAAATCAGAATATCATCAATAAAACTACCACAATGTTATCAAGGTAGTCCTTAAAGACTCTATTAATCAAATCCATAAAAATAGACTGTGCATTAGTGAGTCTGAATGGCATAAAAACAAACTCATAATGCCCATATCTTTATCAGAAGGTAGTTTTTGGAATATCTTCTTTCTTAACCCTCAATTTATGATAACCATATCTAATATCAATATTAGAGAAGAATTGAACCCCACAAAGTTGGTCAAATAAGACATCAATTCTTGGCAGATGGTATTTGTTCTTTATTGTGATCACATTCAGTTCTCTATAATCAATGCATAGTCGCAGTGATCCATCCTTCTTCTTCACAAAGAGAATAGGTGATCCCCAAGCAGAGACACTTGGTCAGATAAACCCCTTCTCCAAAAGTTCTTAGGGTTGTTTCTTTAACTCCTCCAGATCCACATTTTCCATCCTATATGGGGTATTTGATATCATATGGGATCCAGGTAAAAGTTCAATGGATAACTCTACCTCTCTTTCTAGGGGAGTTCTGGGTAACTCCTCAGGAAATACGTCAACGTATTCTTGGAAAATAGGGACATTATCTATCCTCAAACTCTCATTTCCTTCTTATTATTCATGGATAAAATCACTAAAGAAAGATATAGGAGGTTCTTATAAACAAATATTGGGTTGAGATATCTCTCTTTGGAAGATAACTGTAGGTTCTCCATCCAATACTAATGAGATTTCCTTGATTCTTAATTTGATCTTAGCATTTTACTTTGAGAGCCAGTCCATCCCTAGTATAATGTCAAATTCCAGCATGGGAATGACTACTAGGTTTGCGATAATATTGTGCTCACTAAATTAAATACTAGAGTTTCTAAATAAAGGCAATTCTTGGATAATCCCACCAGGGTTCTTGAATGATAAATATTCTTTTATCAAATCGGGGTTTGATTCTAAATTCCTTGAAAACATGGAGGAAATAAAAAAATGTGAAGAAAGAGTATCAAACAAAGTACTTTTTATATTTGAGATAACAACAAGAGTACCTGCTACTACATCATTCAGAGCTTCAACTTCAGTTTTCATGATAGAAAAAGTATGGCCTTGCTCCCTTGGCCTTTACTAAGGTTGATGGTGGTTCCCCTCTACTACCCTCATATTTGGATAGTGATTGGAAAAGTTCCCAAGTTTTCCAAACCTAAATCAATGTACATCAGGTAGGGCCTACACCATCTACCCCTTGTCGTTAGTGTTTGGAAGTTGAGGTTTCACCTCACTACGACAATTCCTCACAATATGGCCATCTCTTCTACACTTGTAGGGTTTCCCACTCCCGAGAAAGTAGTTCCCTGAATGATTCTTCCCACATTTATTAAACATGGGATGTTGTACTTGTTATCCTCCTCTTCCCAGATCCAAGGTCCTCCCTAAGCTGGGATCCATTGATCTCTTCATGTCCTTAGATTTATGAGACCACTGCATCGCGCCGAACTCCAGTTCTACTTTCATTGCACTCCGTATGATCTCCTCATAGCTATCATAGTCTCGGTTGGCTAGATTATTCCACAGATGAGGTCTTAGTCCACTAAAGAATCTATCAACCTTGCCACTGGTATCCATGACAAAGCATGAGGTATAACAAGATAGTCTGGTGAAGTTCATCTCATAGCTCCCCATAGATTCATTCTCCTTCTGCTTCAGCATGAGAAACTACTTCTCCATAATTATTCTCATAGAACGAGGGAAATACTTACTGAATAAGATCCCTCTAAACTATTCCCACTCTAAATCCTCAACCTCAACTCTTGGCCTCGTGTTTTTAATCATTTCCCACCACTGATCATATTCTCCTTCCAAGTGATAGATAGCCAGGTTAACCTTCTCTTGTTCAGAACATCGAAGCACATAAAATATATTCTCGATAGAGATGATCCTATATTTAGAAATCAATGGGTCGGTAGATCCACTGAAAGTTGGTGTTTTTTGAAACATAAAGGACTCAACATAATTTTGTTCCCTTGGCGGTGATATTGGTCCCTCAGCTTGCTTCAAGTTATTTCTTATAACATGAGTCAGTTGGTTCATCTTTCGTATAAAAGTTTCCATTATGGCTTCCATCGGAGGGTTTTTAGCGCATGGTCCATTGCGGTCACCATTTGCATGGTTTCTACTATTTCCCGCCATTTATAAAAGAATAAAGCCTTAGTGAGAATCATATTTCATTTAATAGTATTTTAACTATAAATAATTTTATGTCTTGAAACTTCATGCTTAAATAATTACATTTCTCTATAATTCCATTATAATGATTCATAAAAAGCTAGAGATTAACCCAAAATATCCCCCAGGAGTTTCGTAACCAAGAGTTCGGCAAGGCCCATTTTCATGTATTGGTTCCCATTCAAGTCTAGCTCAAAGTGGTGTTTTCGGGTTTTACCCCTATGTACATTTGTGCTAGATCCACCTCTACCTTCTCGTATCCAGACAGGGATCTATTTGCTTGATAAACCACTTACTCAATACTCACCAAAATACCATGAAGTTTTTATACATTTAAAATTTTCTATAGGGTTATTCATAAACATTTCATAACCTAATTTCCATAAATAACTAAACTATCCTTTTATACCAACTATGGGAAACCAACTTTTTATTACATAAATTTTCATTACATTTTACAAACAGAGCATCTTTTAAAGTCTAGTGTCTTGGAAATGAAGAACATAAAACATGAAAACAACATAAAAAATTATTCTAATCCACTTAAAAGTATTCATTATAAGTTCATCCTATGAATAATTACTAGATATCATAACTTGGAGACATACATCAAAGGAAAGGGTGAGCTGAAGGCCCAGTAAGGGTAAACAAGGGAATCAGTTTACTTGTGATATCAATACAAAATTGATAAAAAACATAAAGAAAAAGAGATATGAAAGAATAGGAATATAATAATGAAAATAACTTGAAACATAACTTGAATATGTGGCTATAACATTCCATTTATACATTCATGAACATATCACAATGGTTTATCCCCAATGTGTCATAAAAAATTACCAAGGTTATTCCCCAAGGTATCGTGAAACTTGTCAACTCTAGAGATTAATTATTTACCCAGTGCATTGGATAACTATCAGGGTAAACCATTAATATGTATTTATTTTTATGTGATCCACATAGATTATAATAAAACATTTCATAAATAACTCATAGAGAATAAAAGAAATGGGTTTCATTTCAAAATCGTGACGTTTTAATAGTTCTTAAAAACATGATAGTTATGTCATTTATAACCCCTGGAAAGGGAGTGATGGTTATATTTATGTAAATTCCAAAGATATATATTTTTTATATATTTATTAACACCCATTAAGATGAATTATTTCTTGGTATTCACATAAATAAAACCAGAGAATTTCTAGATAGAAAGATAGAGGAATTTTGAGATGAAATTTCTGCAGCATAACAGCTATATAACATGGTTTTAGAAAACATTGAAAAGAGAGGGGACAAGAGTCACCCAATAATAAATAATTAATTATACAGTAGGTTTAAAGAATAAAGAAGAAACAAGATATTTGAATGGATATTTGAAGGAAATATCATATGAAAATGGAACTCAAAGGAAAACAGGAGATGCGATTTTTTTTACGAAAATTCGGCAGCCTAACGGCGTCACTTAACAATTCAGAAAAATCAATTGATGAGAGTGGAAAGGGTCTCTCATCATTTGGATTTGAAATGTAAAGTAGTAAATATATAGAAGAACAATCCCCCACATAATAAAATGTAACTATAAGACATAACATAAAGGAATTCATGACTTAAAAGAGGAGGGTGAAAGGTTCCCTTACCTTGAAGAGTAACTTCGAATGATTGAAGGTCGAGACCTTGGGAGGCATGAAGGCACCTTGGGAGGAATCCCTGGGAGGTAAATAGACTAGAACTTTATTGAAGAGGATTTTAGAATGAAATTAATTAAGGAATGGCTTGGTATTTATAGGAAAAGTGAGGGAATAAATTATTAATTTCCAAGGGACACCTCATCGGTGGGATTTGAAAAACAATGGGATTTACCATGGTATTTTCCCATGGTATTAGCCACTTGGGACACCTCATAACATATATTAATATTCACAAGTCTACCAGATTATTTGAATCATGATTACATCATCAATAATGTCATTAAACACTCGAAACTCAAAACTGTATTTTTACTATTCAACAAAAAAACAATCGTACAAGAAAAATCCCCAAAATTCAATCTAACCTAATATTGATGCTCTGAATTCAAAAATGGAATCCAATTAATGAAAATATTTTTGTAAATATTTTTAATTTAATTTTTAAATAAAATCATTATTTGTTCCAAAAATACAACTTTAAAAATATAACTCATTTTGTAACACCTTAAAAAAGTAATCAAGGTCTCCAAAAATTATCATATAACCATAAGACAATAAAGTAATAATTTATGATTAAATTTTATGAAAATAATTTTCCATTTTTAATTATTAAATTAATTATTAAATTGTAAATAAAATATTTATGACATATAAAAATACCAAAAATGAAACTATGATCGTTTTTTTTTCACTTTTAAGATGTCTAAAATGTGTTTATACATTCATGGGTGATGTTTCTATTTTCTTCATTGATTTACTATTCATTACTATTCATACGGGTATGTTACTATTCAAACTTTACTATTCACTAAAAATTATATTGATCTTATTAGACTCTAAATTTCCTACTGAACATTATAATAGAAGACCATTTTTTGAATATCAATTCACATTATTAATTATCTAATGAATACAAAAATATTTAAAAATACCCCCATTTTTGAAAATTCATCAATAATATGGAACTTTTATAAATTCATCCTATATTTATCTAGACATTTGACATTCAAAAATTTAACCATAAGAATAAGTAAAAATTATATTTATACAGAAGGATTACAGAATGTAATTAAGGCTTCGTTACATAGCCCCTTGTAACACCTTCATAGGACCTAAGTGTAAGGTGTGTTGTGGTGATAGAATCTTGGGGTGGCTCAGACAACATTTACCGAGTGGTGATTTCTATCTGCTTGAAATTATCTGTTAGGAAATTCCGTTCAAGCTTCACATATTGATGTTCGGCTTGGGCTTGGTCCAGTGCAAAGCCCAGTGATGCTTTCTCCTTTCCAAGCTCCGATAGATGGGCTTCATATGGCCCGATTCTACTAGATGAGGTCATCCAATCTTCTTTTAGTATTAATTAACCAAGGTCATTTTTATTTAATAACAAAAATTGTAATGTTGAGAATTTAGTTCTAAATGGTCATATTGACCAATGGCCATATAACAGTCGAAACCCAATAGTCTCATTTAATTATACTCACTTCATTAATTAAAGGATATAGTTTTATTGAGTATAAAATAAAATAACACACAAAATTAGGAAATAAATATTGTTAAAAAATTTGGGTCATTACATTATTCTAGTATATGTGTTAAAAATTCACCCCTAACACATTTTTAAGGATAAGATGGACCACTATAAACAATTTTTGGTTTTGTAGTATGAACCATATTTCATGAAGTTTAATTTCATGCAACGAGGATGTCGTCATGAAGTTTAATGTCATGAAACTTGTATTTTTTCATGTAGTCTAATTTCATGCACCTTGGATGTTATCATGTAGTTTAAGTTCATGTGACTATTATCTAGTTATTTAGATTAACATCATGTGTCTAATACTTCAAGATACGTCTCGTTCACATCAGATAGATCGACTTTCCAAGTTCCCTAATATCACATGAGTCATGCTTGGTGTGAGAAAAAAGGGATAAATGGGGTTTTAGTTAGGCCGCATGTGAGTATGTGACTAGGAACATGTAGGGATAATCACATTTTTATATGACCAAGTTTCCCTATTTAAACTTGGTTCTCATCGAAGGACATGAATGTGAATGATGATAATTCATGTCTGGCCCTTAAATTGAGGATCCATGCATCACTACATGTACAATAATTGTAGGAATCAAGCCATAATTTTTTATCAGATGGTTCCCTTCATAAGTATGGATCTTATGACCGGAGTGGGGATATTTTTTATTTTTTATATTGTGGAGTACCTAGGATTTGGGACCTGGGTGTCACTATGTATCATGTTCTAGTAGGAATCAATCCACATGTGGCACTTGAGTAGGAAACTCTCTATGTAGGTCTGATCCAAATGCATAGGGTCTTTTTATCCATTGATATTGAAGTTGAACCCAAGATATAAGATCTTGTAATCACTATTTTTCCTATAATGGAAGGAATTAAGCCACACATAGTTCTTGAATGGGAAACTCTCTACGCAGTTCTAACCCATCAACAAAGGGGGGAATTTTTTCAAGAATATTAGGGTTGGAACCAAGATCTAAGATCTGGTTGTCACTATATATATTTTAATGGAAGTAATCAAGCAACACATAGTTCTTGAATGGAAAAATTTCTATGCATGTTTGATCCATACGCAAAGGGGGTATTTTTTCGTTGATATTATGTCTAGACCCTGGATCTAAGATCTAGGTGTCACTAAATATCTTCTAATGGCATTAATCAACCCACACATAGTTCTTGAACATAAAACACTCTATGTAGGTCTGACCCAAATCTATAGGGGAACATTTATTTAATTTATATTGTGGTTGGACCTAGTATTGGAGATTCAATCATCAATATTTATATTGTCATTATAGGAATCAATCCACACATAGTTCTTAAACAAAAAACTATCTATGTAGGTCTAACCCATATATAGAGGGTGTCTATTTTTTATTGATATAATTGATATACCAAGGATCTAAGATCTTGGTGTGGCTAGATATCTCATGATGTAAGGAATTAAGTCACATGTAGTTATTTAATTGAAAACACTCTACATAGGAATGACTCCTACACAGAGGAGGAATTTTTTTCAATTAATATTATGGTTGGACCAAATATTTGAGATTTGGGTTCCATTATGTATCAGGTAATAACAAGAATCAGAAACATGTATTTCTTGAATATGATGTGATGGGAGACCAACATCGGAATAGTGGCATCATATTGAGTGTGATTCAATGAAAATAGAAGGTGCATTAGTTTATGGAAACACTAGGGGTGAACCAGACTATGCGAATGAGGGACCCCAGGGGGCTGGATGTAGATAGTTTAAGGTAATAATGCTTAGTCTTGATGGGGATTAGGTTCTCTGAGTATGATCAATTGATGAGAAAGAGTTAAAAACGGACATTAAAGTAATCCAAGTAGGCTATGAACCACACAAAGAAATCCAAAAATTAGTTGCACGTAGTCGAAGTTTATTATGCTCAAACAAGGGGAGGCCCCAAAATAGGTTAGTGGTTAGGATGGGCCCATGATGTTGGATCCAGGAACCTCTATGCATCCTTCTAGGTATGAAAATCATGAACATGTCATGGTGGGAAACTAACTCTAGTAGAGTGACATCATCTCTGGATAGGATAGTAAATCACCTCATAGTTAGCATGTGACACATCCTATGTTAGTGAAAAAGTGTAATTCTATAGTTTAACATCATGTTCTAAGTACTTCTTTCGTGTAATTTAAAATAATGTGGTAAGGTTTCCTTGTGTGTATTTTATTTCATGTGATAAGAACAAATTCTATACTACTTACCCTCATGTGTTATGTATGAATTCCATGTAGTTTAACATAATGTGGTAAGGTAAACTTATATGTAGTTTAATTTCATGCAGTAATGATAATTTATATGCCATTTAACTTCATGTAGTAAGTACTAACAATTTTTCGTAGTTTAATTTCATTCTCTCTAGACTTGTGATTTTTGACGATAGATATGAAATCTTACTTTTTACTAACATTTAATTGGTTGGTGGGCATAATGTGTTCCCCATCCATTGTGGTTAATTAGTATGTTCCATTGAGGATGAACTTATATATAATTTACCTGAATTTCCCCCTTTTTTATAAAATTATAGATTTATTTTCTACTATATTTTGGGGTTCTGAGAGCTAATACTAGTCCTGGTTTAGGGAATGATAGAAATTCAACCTTTTTGTTGAAGGCTTTCACAATGTGATTCTAACGAACTTCGAGGTTGTGTGGTGTGAGCAACCTTTTCTCATTAATCCATTCCAACTGATCCTGTCACTTTTTATATTTATTTTCATCCGATAGTTTTCCAATGATATGTATTTGAAGTGATGGAAACAAAATTTCAATAGAAAATACTACATCAGTTCTATACACCAACGAATATGGAGTCACTTGTGTGGAAATGTGTGTTGTGGTATGGTAGGACCATAAAGTATGAAGGATTTTGTTCATCTAGGAATCCTTTTCCTTGTACACTATTTTCTAGAGTATATTTGACAATGTCTTATTTAATGTGTCTATCTATCCATTTCCCACTTCATTATAGTGGGAGGACTGTTTGGATTTGATGTTATACTCCTAGAACAATTTATTTAATTTGGTAGAAGATAATTTGGTGTTGTTGTACATCAATATTTTTTTAGGTACATCAAATCTGGTAATGATATTTTATTTTATGAAGTTAATGATATTATTTATCTTAACTTCCTTCATACGTATTGCCTTAGTGCATTTGGAATAGAAATTAGTAGTAGTAAGAATGTACATAAACTGCTTAGGTGTGTATGGGGGATATAGCCCCACAACTACAATTCCCCATACTATAAATGTCTAGAAGTATTTAGTTGTATGTATAAAATATAAGAGTCAATGGATGAAGTTTTAATGAAACTAGATTGCATTATATTTCCATGTGAATTCCACCGAGTCTTGTATTATTGTTTTTCATTAGTAACCAAGCCTCCTAATTTGGTGGTAGAGTCTGGTCTCGGATGATGTATGACATAGGATCTTGTATGTTGTTCTTCCATGATGGTGGGAATATCACCTTCTATGATGTATCTAAGGAGGATTCCATCGAATACCTGTTTTTTGTGGGATTTTTGCTCATTTGGAACATCCTGATGGTTAAATTTCACCACTCATCATTGATTATGTTCCCTTATGAACTGATCTATTGTGAGGGTCCCATTTTGGAGGAAATTTAATATTGGATCCATACAACTTGGTATGTATATCAGTTCATCATGATCTAGGGTAGTTTTGAACATATTTTTTTCCTCCATGTTACAAATGATGACTGATGATACCATCTTATGATGTGTGATGTGAAAAATCCCTCCCTCTTGATTGAGGTTGGACCGGATTAGGGATGCATTAGCCAGTGCATCAGCATGATCATTTTCTGGTCAAGGTACATGATGCAATTTTGTAAAAAAGGGAATTATTCCACTATTCCTCTGACAAAACCAATAAGAGGGGTCAATTATTCTTTCTTGATAGGACACTATTTATTGATTAGTTTGATCATGAGCTTTGAATACCCTTATATTTTTAGTTAGGATATATAAAGTTGTAGGGATGGTTCCAAGCTGGAAATGATGTCCTAGTATTTCTCCTCATTATTAGTGTAGCCTTCGAAAAATGATAAAGAATAGGGTAAAAAAATTTCGGAAAACAATTAATATCCCTAAAACAACCTGATTGAGCTTCGATTTTTCCATCATTTTTCCAATAGGGCTTTGGGAGGCACTTTTGAAATATATATATAACATTTAGGGTGGTTCATGGGCATAAAAAACCACTTTTTATATAAGTTCTGTGTCTACTTATTTGATTTATCAGGAGGGATGTGCCATAAAGAAATCAAACATGGCCTTCCCTTCCACTGCCATATCTGACACACACTGGATGTCACACTTTTGAAGAATGACCACCCAATGGGAAAAAATTTCAGTCAACATTAGGGAACCAAGGATGTACTTGATTGGGTCAATATGAAAGAAAAGGTGCACATCATGATGCTACAAGTAATCCTTGATATATTTCACTACAAAAATGTGTTTGAGGTATTTCTTCTCAATATCAGAATACAGGGTCCTAGTACCTATAATCCTTTGACTGAGATAATTGATTTTTTCCATTCCCTACACTGTTTTTCTCTATAATTATAGCACCATTCGATCACTCCATAGTGGCCACATATAATATAAACGGCTTTCATTCTATCAATGGGATCATGACCGGTGGGTGCGATAAGTGATTCTTGAGATTCTCAAAGTTTTCTTGGAATTCCTAATCAGTTTAGTAGGATTCACCCTTATTCAAAAAATTGGTGAAGGGGGGATTTTTTCATTAGATATGAAACACTGAATGTAGTTGAGGTGACCTTGGTTCCTCCTCAGTTCTTTGATATTCTGATGGGGTGTCAGTTCTAGGATTGTATTTTTTTCTATGGATCGACCTCAATGACTTGGTAGCATACGACAAAGATAATTAATTTATCTAATGTTACAATGAAATCACATATCATAAGATTAATCTTCAAATTGTGCTAATAAAATATTCTAAATATAGTTTGAAGATTAGTGAGTTAATCATATCTTTATCGAGATTTGACCCCCATGTATTTGACATGACATCATGTTATTCATCCCAATAAGGGAATAAAGATATGATACATGGAATATTTATAAGTATAAAAAAATTTCTTTAATTCAAATTCCATGAATCGATAGAAAAATATCCCATGAGTTGCTTTGAAGGAGGTGTCTTCCTCATCTTCAGAGGCCACTCTTATTTGATTATACCCTGAATAAAAATCCATGATGGAAAGGGCTTGGAAGCTAGCAGTTTCATCAATCCAAATTTCTTTTATTGAAAATGAGAAATCATCCTATGGTAAGGGATGATAATGGTATCTAAAATTAATGAATTCATTTATCTATTCATTCTTTTTATTGATGAAGAGGATTTTAGAAATCCATTTTGGGAGTTGAACATCCTGGATAATGTTTTATTTGATGATTTTGTCCACTTCTGACTCTACGTTAGTAGCATGAGAGGTTTTTATCCTCCTGGATTCTTACTTAAAACCTTGATGGTTTTCAGTTAAGCCTATGTAATGTGTAGACAGATTTGGGTTCTTTCTAGTAATTCCTATATGATTCCAAGAGAATATGTATAGACACTAATTTAAGAATACAATATAATTCTCCTACTCTTTGAGATACATGGACTCACTAATCAATGTTGGACCCAAGTCTTCTTCTATTCCTATATTTACTAGCCAGGTCACAACAATAGTGGTGGAGATTCCTTTCTCAATTGTTGGAGTGGAATTCCAAATGGCATCCTCTTATTCTTCCATCAATGAGTATGTATAGATATTTTCATAAATTATGGGTAATCTGAAGGAATCTCCTACATTTTTAAAGTAAGAGAGTCCATTAGAAGAGAAATATTCATCCCAAACTATTTGATCCATAGTAGAGAGATTTTGAATCTTTTTGTTATATTTTTTGCTTCCACTAATCATAAGAGGAGCCTAGACATCTGGTTTTAAGACTTATTCCTCAATAAAGATTATGGGTAGAACATAATCTTTATCGATAATGATTTAGGGATTCAAAAGGGAAGTCCCTAAGACATTGGGGGTTACCACCTACATATATTCATCCACTCTTGGTTGTTTTAATTACTTCATATAGAAACATGATTTAGAAAATATGGTTTTGGAATACTAGAAAGGGGAAATATCAGTATATAATATGATGATCTTTACATCGATAGTGTATTTCAAGAATTGGTGAAATAATGAAGGTACCATTATGTGGTTATGGAGAAAAGGTCTTCCAAGCAAGAAATTATATGTTGTGTCTTTATGGATAACCATAAACTCTACATTTTATGTGAGGTACCCCAATTGTGCCTTGATATTGATCTTCTTGATAGAAATTTTCCCTCTCTTATCATACCCTTGAATGGTTATCTTTGTTAGGGATAAATATCCATCCCTGTATCAATGGTGTCGTAGGGTCCAAATATAGATGAGGCTGATTATGGAACCATTTTCAACTAAATCCCTCTAAATTTCATCATCATTGAGTTTTCTAGAACTATATTAGGGTTTGATATTTCCCTGGATAATTTCTTACTAATTCTATTTAATGAATTAGATGGTGACATGAAATTATGATGGCGTAGTCTCCACTAAATAAACCTCAACTGTAGTGAATTCTATTAGGAACTTTTATGTTATCTAATTGTCCTTGATGAGTGCTTATTTTAGTTATTTTAAATGATAAAGAGCATCCAAGATTTATATTTTTGACTGGAACAACCACTAAAAATTTTGGAATGTTATATTTTTATGTGATTGTCATGTGCTTCCCATGATATGTTGGATGCCTATTATGTGTCTTGGGATTTGATATGTTTAAGGTGGATAAGACAGATGATTGAGTAGAAGTTTAAGGAGCATCTTTTGTGGGTGGCATAGGCCACATCCGGATTCCCCTTTGTCTCAGAGAATCAAAAAATCACACAATAGTCAGTTTATCATGTAAGATGACTATTCTTGAATGATTACTAGAGGATATTGAGGTATTTCCATGCATCTTTTGGTATTTTTTAAGTTCTTCCCTACCGGTCTTGGCTGCATATATGGATTCTATGGGTATGTTGCCAACATATTGGGTTTGATCATGCCCTTTCCTCCCTAGTATCCTTTGCTTCTGTTCCATCAGCTCCATAGTCAAGTATTTGGAACTCATACTTAGATAAATAATCATCATCAAAGAAAGGATATGTTAAATTTAATATGTTAATAGAACCTAAAATTTGATCTTCATCTGATGAGGGTTCTGTTTGGTGGGTCAGTTTTTGTTTTCCATGTGTTGAAGGAAATAATTTTTCAGGATTCAAATATTATGTGGTGTCTGGATATGACTCTTCCTCTTATGTATTATCTTATGTATGATGATTGTGTAAGCCTCTAAGATGTGTATTCAATGATACCTCCCTAGGTGAATAGATTATTACTGGTTTCCAAAGCTATTCTCTAAGGGTGGCAGGAGCTTGGTCAAATATATTTTGAGTCATCAAATTATAAAACTTTTACCCATTCCTAGTTGTAACTACTTTCCAATCATCCTCTTCTTATGTTTGGCTGATGGTTACATAGGTTAACTATGATGGGGAATTGTCATTTAGTACATTTTTAGAATTGACGACACTCTATAGAACAACTTTTAAGATAAAGAATTTCTTGATGGTGTCACAAAACCTTCTATGGATAGATAATTATTTAGGATGATCCGTGAGATTCACCTCATCGGTTTTCCTAGGCTCTAGTACCTTGAGTGGGTTATTTTCCATGGATTCAAGAAAATAATTGGGTACCTTCTTATTTCAGAATGAATGTGATTTATCCATCTAATCTTCAAATTATGGGTGAACCAAATCTCTTTTTTTCTTCTGGTCGAGGTTGATTCTATTTTGTTTTTTTTTCAATTTATGGTATGAGTTAGATGATTCAAGGCCCACATGGGTGCTTGAATGGGAAATTCTACCAATATAAGGGTGAGAAAATCATTCTCTACCGTACCAAGACTGTTTTCCCTATGCTGAGGGAATGGGATGAGATTTATCATGGATCTACTAAATGGAATATTCTAGGAATTGTTCCATTTATAAAAACCCATGGAATCCATCTGGATACTTCATCAGGATCAAAGGTGTTTATAGCACATCCTGAATATTTTTAGCATATAGTCCCAAAATTTTCTCTTTTGAGAGAGGGATACTGAGTGAACATGTCAAACCATTCCATCAATAACTAAAGTTAGAAAACCCCTCATTTTCATGTTTTTTTTTATTTTTTTGATGTCGACAATTTTTTTCCCTTAGCATAGAGCTGAACTGATAAATGAATTGAAAACATAGATCTTCCCATACCAAAATGGGACCTACTATAAGGATGTTATACCAAATCAAGGATGGGAGTATCAGAGTTTTTACAAAAAAATAATCTTTGTTTCTTACTACTAATCTCGAGGGCCCTTCATCCGGCCTCATCGGTACACAAAGTGTATAATATGCTATTGTGGCTCTCTTTCGATGTATGGGAGGATGAATATTGACTTATTTTTGGATATTATACCCAATAGTAATGTTTCCCCTAAGTAGTTCTACTTTGATGTATATTAGATATTTAATCTCATTCAAATACATTTTTAGTCATTCTTTTATATAGGTAATTTTGGATATTTAGGGTTGTGACTTGGATTTAACTACACCTCTCCATTTATCCTTCTAATTGTTATGACATAGAGGTGTAAATTCATCATTCGAAGGTTTAATTTTTTGTATTTTTCCCTGATTTCTTATATGAAGAGATTGATTTTGTGTATCCAGATTGCCTACCTCTTGAGGAAAGTTTTATATATTTCACCCCTTTGTGTTTACTCCTTGGTTTGTATCATCTTTTGTATTCATTTTTACAACATTCATAGTGGTGTATCAAGAAATGGTCATTACCCTCATTACTTTTCACATATCATGGTTATTTTTTACCACTTATTCCTCCATTTATGTTTTCATTAGGGTTCATTATTTAACTCATAGCCATATTGATACATTTTGTATTAGGAAAAGTATAGGGTTTTATTACATTTTTCGTACATTCTTTATGTTATTGTCTATGAATAGTGACCTTAAGGGAGTTTATGTTCAATCATGTTTATTAATCCCTAAATAGTAGAGGTGTTCCTTGTGGAAGTACGAACAGATGGGATGTCATCTACTGATATTTACCTCCCAACCTAGAGAAAAATGATTCCTTCTATGGTGAAGATGATGATGAAAATTAACCAAAACCTATGTGATGGGGATGATTCAGGTATGCTATTGGAACTTGATGATCATGTTGTTAAGGATTTGATGATTCTAGTCAAGGATCTGATGGCTCTTGAGATGAGAATTGAGATATAAATTCCCTCATCCCTATGGGTAGGGTTTGATCTAGAATCAGTATTCATTTCCCTATAACCCTCTTAGTTTGTGATGAACCTAGTGATGGTTCTTGAGATAAAAATACACCAAACCATGTGGACTAGGGTTGGTTTGTAGCTACTATAGATATTTCTTAAATCCTCTCTGATTTTGATGACTCAAGTGGTAGAGGAAGTTCTAAAAATTTCCCCAACCCAACGGGTTGGTTTCACTCCTAGATGGCTATGATGGAGGATTCTATTGAAATTTGTTTGATTTGGAACAATTGTTCTTGTGTGTGATATGGGTGCAACGACTGCCCATGAGGGGGGGAATTTTCTATGGGAATCTGTCATATACTCCAAAAATTATTCTACCATGTCTGAAATGCATTCCCATTATTTCACAGGGATCGACTTAGGAATATATTGGCATCCATCTCTCTATGATTGTGATGTCTTGGTTCCTTTAATGTGAGGGTATTTCCCAATATTTACCATATTTATAATCTATTACCTAGTCCCCTAATTTCTTTTATTGCTATAACATTATAGGATGTCATATCTAGGGATATTTTCTATTATTAGGATATAGTGAAGTTAAATGATCCATATTTTCCCCATCCTTGGATATGTATTCTTGATGGGGCTTAGTAAATCTGTCAAGGGAGAGTCATTATGATACAAATGCAATCAATTTATAAGTTTTTTTAATTCTCTTCCATCCTTGGGATCTGGTATATAGATAGTGTGGACATGTCCATCTGATAGTAGAGTGTATTTATGATCTAGAGATCACACTCATACCCTTGATTTGGGAGGTTTTTGTACTTTAATCATTTATGAGTCTGCCACATGTTTTGGCATAGGTAAGGCATACAATCTATCTCCAGCTGATTTTAGATTTCATATTCAGAATTGGTGATGGTCTAGAACATGGTTGGGAGGTTGTTTCCAGTGAAATATCCCCATATATCCATGTAGAAATTTTCTTCCTTAGAAATATATATACCCACCTAGTTATACTATAGAGGTTGCTTATTTGGTTCACCAGCTAACCACTTTTAAGTACTAGTTATGTTTTATGATGCACTATATAATATTAACCCCATAATTTCAAGAACCACTCTATATAAAGGTGTCAATGTTATGAACACCTCTCTATATGAATGTGTTTGGGAAAGGGGGATTTCTTTGTCCAAGAGATATGTCACCATGAGGAGGTTGAACATACTAGATGTCATGATTAGAGTCTCTACAAACCATATCACCATTATCGCAATGAGGGATATCTAGGTAATGATCACCTTCTACTTCAGTTTAAAATTCAATGGACCATTGAGGTGTTGTGTATATGAATCAAATAGCCTCAAGGAAACTGGAATTGAGAAGATCAAGGATACGAGCCTCATTCTGTGTTGTGGCCAGAATATGATCACCTACCTTTTGGGGTTGATAAGTTATATGATCCTACTATATAATGATTGATAAAATATGTTGATAATCATCGGGTGATTCATGGATATGAACCCAATTCAAAGAAGCTATTGGATTATTCTGGTGAGATTTTTTATTATTGAAAGTAATATGAGCCTACCTCTGATTTTTTTCCAAAATATTCCGGTTAATCCTAGATAAATCGTTGGTATGATCCCTGTTAAAATATGAATTCCCTATCTAAATATAATAATGAACCTTCATAATGGAGGAAGGGATATGATCCTCCTTTGATATATTTATTGAAGTATGTTGGTGTAATCATTCATCAGCATAAGTCGGGTTATAAACCCGGCTTCGATTAATTTTTAGAATATTCCAAGTAATTTTATCTGTAGGGATATGATCCTAATCTTAGGTGAGTTTTATATTGTAGTTAAGAGCCTTGATTTTTAGTCGGGATATGATCATATTCATATTCCTTTAGAGTATTTTTCTAGTATTTTTTTAAATTAATTTTCAAATGTCCTATGTTATGTTCCAAATTGAGTTGGTGTGACCTAGTTGAAATAGGGATATGGGCCTGATACTATGTCATTGAAGTATTTTTTTTTGTCTTTTTCAACAATATTTTTTTCTTATCCTAATGAATGTGCCAAACTAAGTCATTGAGCTCTTATTGGAATGTGAATATGAGCATTGTGTTTTGCCTCTCCCTTTACCAAAATATGATGAAAAGCGTCCTAGATGGGACCAAGAATGTGTTCTTGCTCTAGAGTAGCAACCTATTCATGTTGATCATGGTGATATGATGCTATAGATACTGGGATAGGAATGTGTACATTTCATTTCATCTATACTAGTTTCAAAATGTGTTGATGGAGAACTTCTATTGTATCTAGAATGTAGCGATACTTTAGCTAAGTGCGTGCAGGAATGTAGGCCTACACACACTTGGCCATCCAATATATACATGAATATTCCTTCAATTTATGTGGGCATATGATCCATCTCTTATCCTACTTATTCTGATAGAATATTTCAATGGGATTCATGCTCAGGGGAAGGGATATGAGCCTTCCCTATGCTTGTTTTTGGAATATGCTTGCAAAATTGATCTGAGTGTGTAGGGATATAAGCCTAATCACTATCTAAAACTGAAATATACTGACAGTAGTCATCAGAAAAAGTGGTAATATGAGCCAAGTCATATTTATCCATAGCTTTTTGTTCCCCATGAGAAAAACATGGTACTATTTCATGAGCTTCAACGGTGTAAATTTTTTTAGAGGTTCTCTCAGCAGGTGACTGAGGGGAACTGGTAGGATGTCACTCGTGACAGAGATTAACAAGAGCCCTCCTAGGTAGCTCCTAAACCAGGTTGGATCCATATTAGACTCCTTGATCTACCTTGAAAATATATGGAATTTTATTATTGTCACTCTCAAGGAAAAATATTCCAACATAATTAGTGATGGTGACAATTTCCACTAGTTTCATTACGGCTTTCCCTGAATAGGGTAGATTTTTCAGCCTCAACATTTGGAGACCTCAACCTAAATCATCAATAGTTAGGATCATACAATGTTTGTTTTATTTACAAACCATCGCATTCTCCACTGAAAGATGAAGGTGTTAGGTGGGTGAGTTTGGTTTTTGATACCTGGTGGTTACTATCATAGATGAGGTTCCATACCATTTTCTTGATGAAGACATGATCTGGGGTTGTGATGTCTGTGAGAGAAATTTTTGTATCCATAAATACATCAAGTAATAGGGTCACTAAATAGTGCATCATTTCATGTATAAAACATGATCGATCATTAATTCATAGGTAACACAATTTTCTTTTCTTATTCTCAATTCATCCATCTTTCTCATGTGTAATTTTCACATCCCGAATGGCCTACTTCATGGGAACCCCAATGACATTTTATTATTTAAGGATTTTACATCAGGTGTACCATTTCCTTTTTCTTAGGGCATGAAAAAAATTCCCTAACACTTGTTCAAATGATCATTTTTATTATTTAATATATTGACGACAAGTTCACCATTTTTGTTTCCTTCAGAGATTGGTGTGGTACCCTATGTTTAGGATATATGGTACACGACACCTGTAATCATTCAGTTATTCTATCATTACATGATTTCACATTGGGTTCACTATTGTTGTTTCCTTTTGGACGATTTATTGTGGGGGGGTCAAGTATGGTTTCATAATCATTAACATCAGTTTTACCATTTTCATCTCTTATAAAATGGCACAAGTTTTCTCACATCCATAACATGGTACAAACCTAATTTAAAATGGCAGGTGATTAATTGGGGTTTTATACCCAACGACACTTTGAAACTCACATTGGTCAAGAGGGTGGGAGGTCAGCCTCCTCACAATTTTTGGGGGGTAATTATTTCTTATTCCGGTACTCTCATATATAATTAAGATATGTTCATGAATCGATTTCAAATCCTAATATGGGACTAGTTACCCTTAAAAAATGATTGGGTGATGAATCCTTTAGTGTGTAAAGGGAGTTTTATTAACAAGACCATATATATGCATCCAAGTTCCTCCATCCATTTTTAGTTACTCCGTATCAATGGGAAGCTTCATATATTATGAAGCAGTATAACCAGACACTCTAGATTTTACTTTCATCCAGTAATATGATTGATGTTTTGAGGATGGGATTGAACCATTATGAGGTTTCTTATTTATCCTATATATGACATGAATCAAAACCCATGTAATTTATTTAACTTTAATATGTGTAGTTTAAATTCATGTTTAAAGGATTTGTATGAGGACACATAGGCACCAGGTATAGAGTTTGAGCATTAGAAATATGTTCCATGTATCTTTCTTATAGTAGGAATCAGAGTCATTATAGTTTGATATTCCCTCAACCAATTGATGTAAGGTAACATATAATTAATTCCCATGAGAGTTATTACCCCAAGGATTACTAATACAGGAATTACTTTAGGACTAACACTGAGATAGATACCCTTTCATATGGGAATTCATATCATGTCACTTAATGGGGCTTCTACACTAAGAATTACCTATAAAAAGGAAACTCATCATGATATTGATATGATTATTTAAATTCCCTAAGCCCACTTAATTCATGATATGTGTGAGAAACAATGGATAGCATGTGATCAGACTCTCCATATATGTATGTGGGACTTATGCACTGAGGAAGACCTAATGGGGTGTTTGATACATATTGAGCCTTAGGAAGGTTTCATACACTTCTTAGAGAAAGAATCAGAGCCAGTTCAGTTATCTTATCAATCTTTTGATGGGTGAACGAGAATGAAAAACCCATAGGATAGTTTGGTTCCCATGTGTTATAGTGTCTAAGATATAGAGGGGCTTATACCAAAGTGGATGGTTATTTGAGGTCATGCCTTAGGATGGAGTCCTATGTATCTTGTTTGGACAGGAATCAGAGTTACCATAGTTTAATAACCCCTAACCCTATAATGGGTTGGGATATGTAATTAATCTTAATGTAATTATCATCACCAATGAGGTTTGGTAATATTAGGAAATTATAATAGGATAGATGCCCATTGGAAGGTATATGACCCTTTCCCTCTGATGGATAAATAGTGGGGTCATGAGTGTCCAGTTGAGAGTGTCTGGGGGTGTGAGGATACTATAATAACCATAAGGTTACATGATAACCATCATTATCCCATTATGGATACCTACAATGTAAAAGGAATGTGTATGAGTACTCCTACTAAACAAGGCTGACATGTCACAGGGTGCCTTCTTAACTTGTCCTGATTGTCTTCCAGACATGTCAAATGTATTGATCTAACATGTCTAAGGATGTCCAAACTTGTCCTGGTTTCCTTGAGGACATGACTCATCATGACCTCATGATTCGGCTGACTTATTTGGGGAAAATTCATGTGATCAAAGTAGACACATCTAAGGGTATCATGTGATCAAGATCGACATTTCAAAGGGTTTTTTTCCTGATATGGCTGATTTATCGGAGTGTATCTTATGTATTTATTGACATGCTCAGATAATTCACATGATTTAAGCCTACATGTGATAGGGTCACTACAAGATTTTGCTTAATTTACCAATAATCTTTTGTTTGACTGATACAGACATATCCAAGGCTATCGTCTGGTCAAGGATGACATGTTGTAGGGTTGTTGCATTATCCAGCTCACATATCTAGTGGAATTTACATGACTTGTCCAACAAGTTCAGGTTATGTCACATGACTAATGAATAGGTCATGATAATCACATGACCCCTTCACATGAAAATCATTTTACCTATCTTCACATAGTGTTTATATTGTTTTTCAGATTTTATTTTATAAATCACCTCAATTATAATCAAGCATTGGACTTTTGAGACATCACGTGACCAAGTTGTAACATGGAAACTCCTTCGTGTAATATAATCTATACAGCAGAATACCTTAACAAGATCAATAAACTGATCACGTGAAGTATATATGTATATTGCACAATCCCTTAGGTCATTCTATGGGTTTAACCAGTGGAAGGACCTTTTGATTTTGTGGTTTTCTACTCCAAGAAAATCACCCTCACTTATGTACTCCTATTCATGAGTCTCTATTAAAGTGCATCTCTCTTCTTGGGTCCCTTTTTTATACCAAGTGGGGGGAATTTATAGTCATATCCAGCCTACTTCTTTGACTCCATGGATGTCTCATATTACATATATATGGTATTGATTCAGTGGAGGGAGCATTAAATCATTATATCTGCATGATACTTTCATGGGTCATCTATGGAATCATCAATATGTTGAATGGTAAATTTTAACCAATAGATCAATCAACCATTTCCATTCATTGAACCAATGGGGGTTAAAAGGGCCCTCACATATTTGATTTTACATGTCAAAAGGCCTCTTTAATATTGAAAAAATATGTTTTAGAGTATTTTTCAGATTAAAACACTTGTGGAGAGGCTTTCATGTGATCTAGGAAGTGAATTCTAGGGTTATTCATGAGATTACTTTGGTTTTTTCAGAGCCCCTTAATGAGATCAGGCTAGCATATCCATGGGTCTTCGCATGATCAAAGAGGTACACAAGTGCTTCACATGAAAAACAATGTAAATTTTCATCTCATGAGGCTTCCACAGTTTCCCTCTTTTATTCTTTATGTTACAATACCTTTTATATATTCCCATTTTTATTTATATTGGTTCATCGCATGATCGAATGGAGATCATGATGGCATGTTTTAATTATCTTGGATTGTCGCTCTGCATGTATGTGAGGTGTTACATGATCAATGATTGATCTCACGGTGTCATATGATCATTTTCAGACACGATTGCTCCACCTATTTTTGGATTCAAAGGGGAATCGTATGATCAAACAAACATGTTCAATGAACTTCCCATGATGAAGTTGACATACTTGATGGCCATCATGCGGCATGATTTTCATGCTGCCAATAAGATCTATGGTTTCTTGCAAATTACATAAGCACATCACATGAAAATCAACATATCTTTCCCTTGCATGAATCTTCTGCCTTTTTACTTTTATTTTATAAAGGGATTTGGTTGATTTTATGGAATTTTTTGTTTGAAAAGTTTTTTGATCAAACGAACTCTTATGGAATCCTTTTTATGACCATTAGTGATTATTTAGGAGCCTTCGCAATAGTATGAGGAATTGTCGGAGGGTCTTTGCATGATCATACATATATCATGCAAATCACATGACTCATCTACATGACCTTACTAGGGTCATTCAATCATGATTCTTCTTGGAGTTCATGTGATCCATGTAATCAACCACCTAATTTTCATGTAGTAATGTTTCTCCTTCCTTTTGTGGGAAAAATATTACCTACGCTTCGAGTATTTTTTTTGATAATTAAAATTTTGAATTCTCATTTGGAGGGAATCAAAAATGAGACTCCATCGATCTATTACTTCATGTATATGGGTTTCTAACTATGTTTACATTGTTAATAGTATTTTAGGATAGGTATTTTCTCATAATCTCAAGGTTTATCACTCTAGCTCCCATTCTGATAGGTTATTGTTCAAGGTAAGCTCGGCATTGTCTCCCACATGCATGGTTCCTTCTAGTTCTAGAAATTACTAGAATAAAAAAGTGAAATCGTGAGTAATGTTCATTATAAGTGAATTATCATAAATAACCATAGGATAATTTAACATCACTATAACTCACTTTATAACACTATCATGTTATACTATAATTCTTAACATTTGAGTTGTATCAAAATTTGTTTAATCTATATCATTCTAATATATAATTCATGGTTCAACATATGTTACACTGAGTTGGGTTACCCCATACATATTAACCTAACACTTAAAATTGGGATCCCAAATTACCATGAAATTTCCTGAAATCTTCCAACCCAAATAATCATTGAAATATATTCTCTCAAAATATAATTTATCCTTCCTCAAACAAAATTGATCATTCATATAGTCAAATACCCAAGTATGTATATAACCTAATCATATATTCTTAATAAAATACATTTCCTAAATCCTATTTTAATCTCCAAGAAATTAAACCATAATGGGGTTTTATATTCCTCCAAAAATTAACTCCATCTTCTTCCATCAAATGGTGTTAACCATTATTCTAAAACATCTCACACTTGTCATGATATATGATAATCACAAAAATTAGAGAAGATAATCTAAAAACATCTTGAATCAATAATCAATCCTTAGGTTACCAATTACTATCTAACTTGCTAATTTAAAATCAAACCACCATATATTATCTCAACATCATGTTTACATCAAACATAAGAGTTATCCATACCCCAATCATGTATTTTCTAGTTGATATTACAAAAATATATATGTGACATAAAATAACTTTTAAATATTATTGACATAGTTTGATATATATCCCCAAAACTATAAAGTAAAACTAATGAAGAATAATTGTTAGATGTTTCACATAATCCACATAGATTTTAGAGTATACCAGAATATCATCGGTAAGTATCACTCACTAAAAATATATAATTGTTTCATGATTATATCAATCTCACTACCATAGGTAAGACTAATAAACTCACCTTCTCTTTCATAATAGTAATATCATAAAATTTATAACTATTTAAGTATTCCCCTTTATTTGATTATAATACATAATGGTTTCTAGGTACATACCTTTCCCATCTTCATTCTCATGATCTTATTTCAACCATATACTTAAACCAAAATGGTTATGATAATATCTGAAATGTAAATATGAAAATATCAATATTAATGAATTTTACCTTACGATGTTTTTTTAACATATGATACTATTGGGCCAAAAAATTAATCCATTGTTAAATCCTTGGTTATCTATATTCGTTTTTTAATTAGGTTCTATAACTTAATTAGTTAACATAATTCATAAATCCTTTAAAAAAATTATAAATTGTATGTGAATAAACAAATAATATCCTATGGGAGTGTCTCACTAGGTGTGCAATCTTAGTCCCACTCATTATCCATCATAGTAGAGATTGTGTCAATGTTTAACCAATACTTTCTTGGGAGAATACCCCTAGGGGAATTTGTGCCACAGCCACATCCACTTTCCACTATCCATAAAGGGATGTATTTCAAGTAAACCCAACATAATATATACCTTAACAAAACATCAAGATGTTTTCTAATACTTATACATATTCCTATGGTTTTTACTAAGGTTTCATTATCCTAATCCCCAAATAAAACTTTATTGTTACCTTAATAATAAATTGTATACTTATCTCAAAGTGTTATCTACAACTTTGAACATATGATCAACCCTAAATTATCAAGCCCTGTATTATTATCAATAAACATACTAATCAAAAATGTTATATAAATATTTCCTTTAATACCATCTATTATTACCTAGATCCATACTCCTAAATTCGGTGGTCATAAACTCATACTTTACATAATTCATTTGATACGAGCAGTAAAATCTTGGATATAGCCATCCATAATCAAAAAATAAATAATTATTATTGTATCTCTTACATCGTAAGGATATTTTTAGCTTAGATCTTCAGAAAAGTATAACAAAACATAAACAGATAAATATTATGTTCTTTGTACCAAATAGACAATTTTCCCATTATATACATAAAGATTAATTTATGAAAATTATTCAACATCTCTCATAAATCCATTCACACTTATATCCTCCTAAACAAGTCGTGAGTACTAATCTTCACTATAACCTGGTGAAATATATTCATAAGAAGGGGTGATCTTAAACACCCAGTAGGGGAAACATATAACTGAAAAAATGATGATATATACCTAACATATACATTATAAAATGAATAGGTAAAAAATCAAATATATAATCAACTTGAAAACGGGATCATTCTATATACACTACAATAAATGATATTATATATATCGAAAATATTGATCTCATAATGATGGAATACATAATTTTGGACATAAAAATTGTTTTCCAAGTCCTTGTTCGAAGACACATTACTAGTTGTCAAGATTATAATCACGACATCCTTCTATCAAGGCATTGTTCCAAAGTAATTTCCTATTATGGGAAAAGGAATAAACCAAAAAAACTGTTTTGTCTCATGAGACCTAGTGATGAATCGATGGGATATATAATTTTTTGTCTCACTATTCACTTTTTTAAGTCCAATAAATTCACAATAAGAGTTAACCAAAACTTTTCATACCATTCACTAAAAAAAATTGGCTGAATAAAAATGTTTCCATACATATAATGAATAATGAGGAATATCAATACATGATTAACCTACATTAGTAACTAACAATAATCAAGAGTGTCGGTACTTATCCTCGTGTTAATAAATGGATAACATGATCGTAACTCATCCTGAGAAAGAATGTGCATGGTCAAATAATAGTTTTCAACTTTATAAAAATAATCCATATTGTGATAAAAAATATAATATATGATAATACATTTCACCATATCAATAGAATATCAAATTTTTTGGGTTAACATTACCCAATTTGAATGAGGTAAAAATTGATGTTCACATATTATACTACAATGAGTATACAGTTAAGACAATATTTGAAAAAACATGATCAGAACATATACATGGAAATAGGTTGATGTTTTAAAAAGAACATAAACCTAGGGTTACATAGGAAACCAATAAGGATATTGACATAGATGAAAAACATCCTTTCAAAATAATGATTGAACGATACCACCCATAAAGGGGTCATGAATTAGATCATTTTGGAATCATGAGTTCATTTCCCAACAATGATAACATATATATATATATATATATATATATATTAGAGGGAAAAACATGAAACTTAATCCTTCTTAGGGAATAACCTATTGAAAATAGGATGGTATTTTCATGTGAAAACTTAAAATATTTTTTTGAAAAAAGTTTTTAACATTGGCATAAATGAGGAAGTTACAGGTCACTTCCAAAATTCTATTCAAAATGTTAAGTGAAAACTCATTGAGAATAATTTATTTTAAAGTACTATAAAATAATGAATCCTTGAAAATGAAATAATCTTTTCTTTAGGAAATCTGTGTCTAAAACATTTAATTATAAAAGGGATGTTTTTTAAAACTTGAGATTTCCTTTTTTTAAACATGCATTATGAAAAGAGTTATAATAACTTCATTGAATTAAAATATAATTTTTCTGGATGGTATTATAAAATATTTCATAATATAATATTTAGGGTGGGAGAACCCAATCATTGGAGAAAATTGTTCAAGATAAAAAATTATAACTCAAAGAAGGGTATATTAGTAACCAAAAATATTTACTACAGGAGAAAAAACAGAATCCATATCCACTTGAAAAAAAAAATTGGATAGTAAATCTCATGAAATTAAAGGATCATGATATAATTATATCTTTGGGTATTGAATACACCATTCAAATAAAATAGAGTGCAAAAAAAATTAATGTCTCAAAGAATAATAAATGATACTAAGAAGAGCTTTGTGACATATGTAAAACATTAATAAAAACCATTTAAAAATAATAATTATAATTGAGAATAAAATATCATGAAAAAAATATAATTCATGATATTATATCTCAAATATAAATTTTATATATCACATAAATGAAAATAGGTGTATAAATACAATACTTGTCTCAATAGTAGGAAATTGAGAATAAAACCAATACCACTTGACCAAACTTCCATGATCAAATTTTAACCTCCTATTTCCCAAACATAATTATCCTAATAAGTTAATTATAATCCATTTTTACTCATACTCTTCATAATTAGTCTTTCTCTACATGAGTTCTTATGATTTTCCACATCGGGTGTTTATAGTTTTGATTGTTTGTACTAGTTTCTTAATATAGTTGTTCATTTTTTTCTTCCTTAAAAGTTAATAGTTACTAGAGAAAATAAAATAAATTAATATAGGTTTAAAAATATTTTACAAATTTATAATTTCATTTTATATCAGTTTTGATTATGAAACATGATGATAAAATCGACGATGATCATGTGCTTAGTGATTCTTAACGAATGAACGTTGTTTTTCATTATTATTTAAGTTTTAAAAAAAATTATAAAATAAAAAAATTAAATATTAATTAAATATTTTTATCATATGAAACTATTAAATAAGCTCTCATAGTCATTTATGACATAATTTTGTTGTATTGTTTGATTAGGTGGTTAAATCGACCCAAACATGAACACCCCTAGATTTAATAAATTATTATGATATGATTTTGTTGTAATATTATTATACAAGAGGCATAATAATATTATTCACTATTTATTAGCATGATATAATAGAATTAAAAAATATATAAAGATAATATAATTCATATAAATTCATTACTTACAAAAAAGTGATCATTCCCCTCTTAGTTTTTACCTTTTAAATGATTAAGAAAATGATGATCATTTGTTGACTATAGCATTTGTAGGTTACACAATTTTCCACAAAAAAACCATAATTATATCATAAAAATAATATTTATCCTATAATACAATCCATATATTAAACCGTGTAATATAGTGAAGGAAAATGAAACGTGTTACATTTTGGAGGCGGTAGTCTGCACAACGCATGAATAAGGGTTTTATTTTCTGTAATGGATGGGGTATATGAATAAATAATGATAATGAAACTATTATGGTAACATTAAAATATATATTTGAAACTAGTATTACTATATTAGTTCATATAGAATAAATTTGTAAGAAGATAATTAAGAATAAAATTAAGTAGTTAATAATACTCACATCGGACACTTGAATTTTCCATGGAAGTCTACTTCAATTTGAAGGGATTAGGCTAGCTATGAATGACTAGTTGATTATATTCAAGGGAGAGGTTTCTTGGTAGAGTAAAATTTCATATTTTCAATGAGGAATTATAATTTATGGTGTGTCATGAAGTGGTGGATATGTTACCATTTTATAATTGAATAAAAGGATATTTTTCTAAATACCTTTACATTTTTCAAATACTGTCAAGCAAAATATTCAAGTGTAAATAGATCAAAAATGGAAAAAAGTTTTTATGACACATTTATTTCTCCATAAAAATCTCAAATATTCATTTCTGTGAAAATTTTTAAATTTTATAGGTCTTTTACACTAGGTTAAACTAAATTTACCCATTTTACTTTTACCTAGGTAATTAATTTCTAACCATTATAATTAATCTGAAATAAAAATATTAAAATTGACCCTTTTTCCAAATTTAATAATTTTAATTTAAAATTACGGAAAAAATTATCAAATATAATTTCTAATGTTGAGAAAAATTAATATTAAAAACACACTTATTCATGTAAATTTGATTTTTAGAAAAATAATTTCTATAATAAATAAATATAAATATTTATATAATATAAAATTACTTGGGTTGCTAATTTTAATAAGAAAAATTAATTTGTAAATAAACTTTATAAGGCTTACACATCAATCTAAAACTGATCCTCACCTTGAAAAAACATTATTTAAAGAAAATCGGGAAAATAAATTTTATATTAAAGTAGCATTTAAATTAGATATAAAAATGTTTTCCATATATTTTATAAGATCAAAAGATATTTTAAAATTAATAATTATATTCCTCAAATTTATAATTGATATACATAAAGGTTTTTTTAAATATTCCAGGTTATGCTGAGATAGTGATCAAATCATGGAAATTATAATTTTCATAAATCCCACGTTTCTTTAACTAAAAATAATCCTTTTTAGAAAATGATCAAAAAATCATACTAAGTAAATTCTAATATAAGGAACTGAAAAAAGAATATAATTTTATACAAAACATATAAATTTAATTTTTCTATAATCTAATAAAGTTTAGTGGAAAATTCGTTTTATTATAAAATGAAATTTTAAAATATTATCTCATATTTTTTTATTTCATATCACTTACCAACTATGTTTTTGTTGAAAATTTTTTAATGTAAAATATAATTTTTCATTAAACGTTTTTATTTTGAAATATAAATGTTTATCTCATAATGGGAAATTTTTTTGAAAAATATTTTTCAATATTGTAAATGATCTTATTTATAATTTTAAGTAAAATTTTGATTTTAATCCATATTAGACATAGTCTTTATTTTAATTTTACACAGATTTCATAAAGTGGTTACTCTTATTCATTCCCTCTAATTAAACGACTAGGTTTTAATGATCATACTAAAATATTTATATTTTATTTAAATATACAATGGTTTTTTATGTTTAGGGTTGTGTGTGAGAATGCCATTAAACAAATTAGTTTATTAAACAGTAATCACATATTATAATTTTAGGGTGTTACATTAATGTTAAATGTTTTTATAAAATATATTTTATGTTTTTCACACCTTTTTCCTTTTCATATAAAAAATTATTTACACTCCTAAAATTTAAGTTACATGATTTTTCCAATAATAAATATATTTATTTGTAATTTGGTGGATTGAACTTTTGGTATCAAACAATTCAATTATTGATATCTTATAATGTAATAACATTTGAAGTATTCTTTTACATTGTTGTTTTTCATCTATGTTGACATACTTATGTGTTTCCTTTGAATCATTGGGGATATTTTCATTTGAAACCATCCACCTTATTTCTCTAATTACATTATATAATGTTCTTCTCTATCAAAGATATGATCCATCACTACCTTTATCTTCACTAACATTTCACCATGAATAGGCCTAAATTTTCTTCTAATGTCTTTACTTTGTGAAGACCATGTTTTCCATCTCTTTTATTAAAGGGTGTTCACCTAGATTCCATAAATTTATTTATTAGATAAATTATTGACTTTTTCCCTATAAAGTGTTAGTTTTGGGGTGATTGTATAGAAATATATTACCATAATTGATTGGTGAACTATTGAAAATATTTATATTTTTTATTCCAATAAGGATGATTATTGATTACTCAGTCAAGTTGTCTATGAAATTTTTTAACCATCCATCTTATTTCTATGGATGTTTTATAATCATTTTATCACTTTTATTAACTTAGGGAAAAGTATTAGTGTTCTTTATGTATTTATTCTAATAGAGATGATTATTTTCAAATTTTATTTTGTTTTATTTTCTCAAGATCTCATATAATAAATACATTAGAATTAAAAAAGTAACGAGTGAGGCCTAACATTATAAATCTTGTCACACCCTAACCTTGAAAATTTAATTATTTTAATTATTTTAATTATTTCTATCTTCATTTTTTTTATGGGCCAGTCTAGTTTAAATTTGAAAATTTTCGAGTGTAGAGGGGTCCTGCACATGGGTTGTGCACAGTTTGGAGTGACCGTGTTGCAACCATGAGTTAGGGTCTATCCTTAGAACAATGCTATTTATCACAGTTTAAGCATGTTATTCTCAACCATGTTCCTACCAGACGGTAAATTTGTGATGGTGTCTGTCCTTGATAGTGTCCAATGCAAGGATAGCGCATAATTTGGTAAACCATGTGCAAACCGTGTGGGTTGCCAAAAATTTTTAAAATTGAGTTTTTATTTTATTTTTCTTTTTATTAGTATTTTTATTATTTTTCCAAATTTTCTATTCCCCCTATCCTTCTTGTAAGTCAAGTGAGATGAACATCCCCATATCCCACAGTAATGTTCCTCCCTCTCTCTCAGCCTCTCATTCATTTGAAAATCTCCTTTGATTTCTTTACAAATCTCTGTCGGTACTTCGAGATAAGGCATTCTCCCTCCTCCTCCTCCTTTAGTTCGACTGATTTAGGTTTCCTATTCACCCAGTTCTTTCCAGATGAAACCGTGTATTAGGGTAAATATGTATTTCTTTTTTTCTACTCTTATAAGGTTGTGTGGAAGGCCCATTGGGTTTTGTTTGTTTGAGTTCCAGAAATTGCCTCCAAAGATGATGAAGTTTGGGTTAATTAGGCCTACTATCATCATTTTGGTGTAATATTTTTCCTTAATTATTATTGTTTTCCCTTTCAAAATTGTGAATTTTGTGGTTTATGGGTTCCTGGTATTAATTTTGAGTGTGTGGGTCCTTTTTACGATGTTTTGAGTTTCTAGTTGAGTTTGTTGTGCATTTGAAAACACCGGTAAGGCTTTTACACACACACACATTGGTATGTATATATATACCACATTGTACATGTTCCCTCATGGTGAGGTGTAACACCCCAAGTTTCAATTGAAGATTTATTTTAATTAATAAATGAGTTATGATTTGAATAAACATTTTTATGAAATATCTTAATAAAACCATTTTCTTTTATTTAAACAAAATGAAAATAATTTTTCTTTAATATATATAATTTTCAAAATTAAATTTTTAAATACATTAGTACATATAAATTAATTACACTTTTATGAAATATAGTTACATGAAATGATATTCTCCAATATATTTATTATTATAAAGTTTTTTTAATAAAATTATAATTATATAATATAACTATTTTATAGAATATAGAAATTATAAATATATGAATGATATAAAAATAAGATTATAAGTTTTCTTATAAATGATAAAAGATTTATAAATAATGATAATTTTAATCCTTTTATATTGGAATTAAATAAATATAATTAGGTTCGTTTTTTAAATGATATAATATATATACTAGTTTTGAATGATTAAATTATTAAAATTGGTGTTTTATAATGTTTTATTTTATAATTAAATATTATTTTATATATATAAGTAATAATTAATTAATGTTTTGTTTTAAAATAAAAATTTTTATAAAAAAAATAAAGAATAGGCTATGGAGTAAGGGGTGCGTCGATCCAGGGTAAAGGGGCAAGGGGAGCATCGCGGCCTAGATTTGATGTTGTGTTACAGGAGTTTGAGGAGCTACAAGGGTGTTTTCTGGGAGCCTGAGCTAAGGTGGAGGTCTTCGTCGGGGATCTCAAGTTGCGCTATGGCTGGAGTATGGATCGTTGGGGGTGTCGAGGACGATTTGGGGATCATCCCTGTCGACGAAGAGTCCAGTGAAAGGCGTCCGACTGCGGATGAGTTAGACTGAGTCAGGAAAAAATCTACTAGTTTATTATAGATAGGGCTTCATTTTGGGTTTCCAGGTCTTTTGTCAGGTAGGTGTTATTTTTCTATTAATTGAATCTAGGATCATTTTAGTCTTTGTGGTATTTTTTCATGTTTCTTCATTTTTCCTTCTTGGTTCATTTTTAGGGATCTTGGTGTTTTGAAAATGAATTATTATTAATACTACTTAGATTTATGAATATAAGTATTGATGTTTTTGGTCCTCAGATGTCATTATAATGGTAGTTTTTAATTATTCATGTTTTGTTGTTGCACCTATTTTCATCGATTGATTATTTGTTCCACTATTTTCACACTCATCTTACATCGCAAGTTTGTTTGAGTCAATGTCTTGAAATATTTCATGGTTCCAGCTAGTCCACAAGCCTTAATAACTGTGAATAAATTTATATACATCACTATTAAACAAAAAAAGCATAAACTATGGCTATAAAATACTCAATTCATGTTGAAATAAAAAATTAAAACTGGGAATAAGATTTTCTATATACCATTGTTTAAATAGTTAATATAATCTCTATAAAATCCTTCTGACAGTATGTAAATTAAATTGGTAAACCCAATTTCAATCCTTTCATGTTAAAAGGGTCTGAATGAAGAACTGCTTCAACAAAATCACGTTAGGGGAATTATTTTTTTCTCTCAATTTTTTATTTTCTTGTCATATAAATTTGAATATTTTAGCGTACAATTATTTTCAATATTTTTCTGATTCAGGCTTGCATATATATTTTTACCCAAACGATATTTGTGTAAGTGTTTTCTTTACTTAAAACATTTCAAAGTTTTGAATTTATTTTCATGTATAAACTTATTTTGCAAGTGATTTAGTATTTTCATTGATATTTTGGAAACATTTATATTGTTTTATTTTTATAAAATATGGTATATATAAATATAATTTAATACTTACTATCAGATTCTATTTCTTTATTTTTCCCAATATAATACAAGCATGGAAACATAGTGATTATTTCAAAAAATTAGAACACAATAAAGTAGAAGAATAGTCATTTAATTTATTATATTCATTTTATAAAATAATTATTTTCACTTTTTAATGATTAATTACTTTTTCAGGTTTTTTTAGGTGAATTTATTACTCAAACTATTATGTTTGGGTATTGTAAATACCATGTTTTATAGAAATATGAATTTTCAAATTACATTTTTTTATGATTTATATATATGTATAAGAAATATATGGTATATATATATAAATTAGTGTCAGTTTTTCTTACTCATAAGAATTATTATTTTTATGTATGTAATATATTTGTGTATTTATTGTATATACATATGTTTACATATATGAACACTAAATATTAAGTGTCAAGATTGTTCATGAAATAATAGTTCCATGTTTCAAGATATTTTGAGCATATGATAATAGGTATTATTTTAAGAGTTTATAACTAATCCAAAATTAATTATTTATTATAAACCAAATATTATTTGAAAATAGGAATATTATAAATTCATCGTGTCATATGCATGTCATTCAAAAATATATATTATTGTCATACATCGCTGATTCCTCAAGACACTTCATGCATTAATTTTTTCATACATATATATATTTTCATAATCATTTAATAAATTTTACATTTATCATAGCTTCATTCAAACGGATGTTTATGGGATCATGAATGAAATTTTTAAGTATATGGATGAAAAAAAAGTATTCTATGTAATCATGCAAAGAGTATGCATCATTAAATTTGGTTGTGGCTAGTCTATTAAGGGTGTTTTTATAATGGCTAATATTTATACATTTACACATAAATATAAGTGCATGTGTAGTTAATGTATGCTTATGTTTAAAAAAACTCTAGTGAAAATATATATAAAAGTAAAACAGGTTTATAATTTTTTCATAAAATTTGGTGGTTGCACATTTTAAATATGGAAGGTCATTAGGGGGTGAACCCATCCTTCGCTAAGTGGGTAGACCCAATACAACCTTCAATGTTTCAAGTAGCCTTAAAATAGTGTTTTGTTTTTAGGTTCATGCATATTGTTTTCAAAAAAACACTGGATTGTGTTTAAGGGATTTTTGAACGTATGTATTTACAAAAATGATCTAGTATTTTAATGTTGTAAGTAATATAAAATAATAATTTAAAAATGGTTCATTTTTCATTTTTAAAATAATTTTCAAAAGAATATTTTATAAGGATTTTTTAATGCATTTTAAACCCCTTACTGAGCATATTTAATGCTCACCACTTACTTTAAATTTTTTTCACTATATTAGTAGAGTTTCTGGTGCTATTCTCTTCAATCATGTAGTTAGCACATGTAGTTTATTTATATTCATTTTATTTTATTCTTGTACAACTCTGATAAAAGTATAATGTGTGTCCATTCTCCAGAACCAAGACTGGTAATAGGTCATTTGTTTTGTAATTTTTAAAGCTGGGTATTTATAATTGGTATTAGCAGAACGGTCTAGAAAACTATTAATATTAGATGTTGTTGAGTCTAGAATACTATAAGTCTCTTTTCTCTTAATTGTAAAGATAGAAATTCAGAATTTTCTAGAGTTCAATGAACGAATTGTGAGGGCACCATTATTTTAAATAGGGGGATTATGTAACACCCTGAGTTTCAATAAAATAATTATTTTAATTAATAATTGAGTTATGAGTTGAACAAACATTTTTATGAAATATTTTAATAAAACCATGTGGTTTATTTTAAATGAAATGAAAATTTTGTTTTTTAAATTTATATTATTTTCATAATGACATTTTTGAAATACATGATGACATATAAATTAATTACTCTTTTAAGAAATTTAGTAACATGAAATGGTATTCTATAATATATTTATTATTATAAAGTTTGTTTAATAAAATTATAATTGTATAATATAAATATTTTAATAGAATATTTAAATTCAACATATATAAATGATATAAAAATTAGATTATATGATGTTTTTTAAAACATTAAATATTTATAAATTATTAAAATGTTAACCCTTTATGTTGGAATTAAACAAAAATAATCAGGTTGGGTTTTTTTAAATGACATGAAATATATATATATACATATATATATATATATATTAGTTTTGAATGATTAAATTATTAAAATTAGTACTTTATAAGGTTTTTTTATAATTAAATATCCTTTTTTATATATGATTAATAATGTATTACAATTTTTTAATAAAATAATAATTTTTATAAAAAAAGAATCAGATATGGGGTTAGGGGGTTCGTTGATCTAGGGATAATGGGGAAGGGGAGCACCATGTCATGGATTTGGTGTCACACTACAGGTGTTCGAGTAGCTATGAGGGTGTTGTTCAGGAGCACGAGTAGAGGCCGAGGTCTTCGTTGGGGATCTCAAGTCGCTCTATGGATGTAGTTTGGATCGTCGGGGGTGTTGAGGTGGGTTCAGGGGTCCTCGTTGTTAATGAGGAGTTTAGTGTGAGGCATCCAACTACGAACGAGGAAGACCAAGTTCGGGTGACATCAACTGGTTTGTCACATATAGGGTTTCATTTTGGGTTTCCAGATCTAGAGTGAGGCAAGTGTTATTTTTCTATGAATCAAATCTCAAATTCTTTTAGTCTTTGTGGTATTTCATCATGTTTCTTCATTTTTCATTCTTCGTTTAATTTCTATGATCCGATTCTTTGTCAAATGAATTATTATAAATCCTTATTAGCATTATGAATAGACTTATTGATGTTTTTGGTCCTCAAATGTCTCTATAATGGTAGTTTTTTATTATTCACGTTTTTTGTTGTATCGGTTTTCTTGGATTGATTATTCATTTCAATATTTGCACACACATCTTGAATCGAACACTTTTTTGAGTCAGTGTCTTCAAATATTTCATTATTACAGCTAGTCTAGATACTTTCACAACTGTGAATAAATTTATATACATCACTTTTAAACAAAAACACTATAAATTATAATTATAAAATGATCATTTCTTGGTGAAAATAAAAATAGTAAAGTGGGAGCTAGAGTTTGTGTGTGCCACTATTTAAACAGTGGAGATGAGGATTATAAAATCCCTCTAATAGTATGAAAATGAAATTAGTAATACAAATTTTAGTTTGTGGATGTTGAAAGGGTATGAATGAAGAACTTCTTTGGTAAAATCACATAAGGGGAATTATTTTTTATTACTCTCAAATGTTTATTTTCTTGTCCTTACAATTTGAATATTTTATCTTACAATTATTTTCTGTTTTTTACTGATTCATTATTACTTATACAGTTATACCCAAATGATATTTTGGGAAGTGTTATCATTATTTAAAACATTTAAAAATTGTAAATTAATTTTCATGTTTAAACTTATCTTATAAGTGATTTAGTAATTTCATAAATATTTAAGAAATATTTACATAGTTTTCCTTTAATAAAATATGGTATATATATTTATAATTCAATACTTATGATCAGATGTGGTTTCCTTCTTTTTCCCAAAACAATACAAGTATGGAAACAGAGTTGTTATTTAAGAAAATTATAACACAATATGGAAGCATAATGATTATTTACTTTGCTCTATTATTTTTTATCAAATAATTATTTTCACTTCGTATTGATTATTTATTTTTTAAAGTTACTTTTAGTTGAATTTATTACTTAAACTATTATGTTTGAGTATTGAAAATACCATATTTTATACAAATATGAATTTTCAAATTACATTTTTTTATAATTTATATATATATATATATATGAAATTCCCGACATATATATATACATTAGTGTAGATTTTTCTTACTCATAAGCATTATTATTTTTATGGATGTAATTTATTATTGTATTTATTGTACTTATATATGTTTATATATATGTACACTAAATACTAAGTGTCAAGATTGTGCATGAAATAATATTTCCATCTTTTAAGATATTTTGAGCATATGAGAAAAATATTATTTTTAGAGATTGTAACTAATCGTAAATTAATTAATTATTTTTAACCAAAAATTATTATAAAATAATAATTTCATAAATTCATCATGTCATATTTATTTCATATTAAAATCTTGATTATGGTCATACATCAATGATTCTTTATGACACTTCATGCATTAATGTGGGCATATGTATATATATTTTCATAAGCATCTAACAAATTTTGCATTTATTATAACTTCATTCAAATCGATGTTTATGGGATCATGAATGGAATTTTTAAGTACATGGATGAAAAATATTATTCCATGTAATCATTCATTGATTATGCATCATGATATTTGGTTGTGCTAAGTCTATTTAGTGAATCATTATAATGGTTAATATTTACACATTTGCACTTAAATATAAGTGTATGTTCCATTAATCTATTTTTATGATTTAAAATAAAACTCTTGTGAAAATATATATATATAACTAAACATTTATTAAAATGTTTTCAGAAAATCTGGTGGATGTACGTTGTAAATATATAAGGTCATTTGGGATTGAACCCATCCTTCGCTAAGTGGGTAGGCCCAAGACAACCTTTAATATTTCAAGTAGCCTCAGAATAGTGTTTTGTTTTCAAGAGATTGCATATTGTTTTTAGAAAAACACTGGATTATGTTTAATAAATTTTTGAACAAAATTATTTACTAAAATTATATATTATTTTAAAGTTGTAAGTAATATGAAATAATATTTTATAAAGGGTTTTTTTGTATTTACAAAATCATTTTCAAAAGAATATTTTCTAAGGATTTATCAAAGGTTTTTAAACCCCTTAATAGTCATATTTAATTCTCATCCCTTTCTTTAAATTATTTTTCATTGGATTAGTAGATTTTCTGGTGGTGTTCTCTTCAATCATGGAGTTAGCTCATACAGTTTATTTCTATTTGTTTTTTTATATTCTTGTATGACATTGATAAAAGTGTATGGTGTGTCTATTCTCTAGAACCTAGATCGGTAAGTGGTCCTCTGTTGTATAATTCTTAAATATGGGTCTTTATATAAGAGGAAAGTGTACATGGGTTTAATGGGTGTAAATATATATATATATATATATATATATGTCTGTTCAAGTGTGGGGTGGTCTCCATCGAAAGCATTAAGAGATAAAGTATTTCAGCTTAGTTCTCTCTCTTTTTGAGGTAGGCTCTCTATGCCCATGCCTTTAATTTGAATTCCTATATTTATTAGAGTTTTTTAAAGTGTTTTTTTATATTTATGTGATATATATATATTTATATGTATATGTGTTTGATAAAATTTATTGTGCCTCTTGGAATTGGTTTCCAATTTATTTATATAACTTGTACAAGCATGTTTTCAAGTAGATTTTAAATGTGAAGTATCCAAAATATTTTATAATATTTTCATTTAAATATCCATAGATTGTGGAGTGTGTTTTGTAGAATTTAATGTCCTTGGATAAATTTGTTTTCTAAAATTTGGTTTTCTTGGAACCTTGAAGTGTATTTTGAAAATTAGTTGACAGGAAGGCCTATTTGGAACCCTTTAAGTGTGTTATTTATTTTTAACCTGGATTTGGAAATGGATTTGGAAAGTGAATTTGGTTTTGAAAATGTAAATTCTCAGTTAGTACATTGATATGTTTTATAAAATAGTTTGAAACTCATTTGATTCTTGGATGATATCTTGAGACCACTAGAACATTGGATGAGATCCTCTCTAGTGGCTTGTGCACTATGGTTCATGTATGAGAACATTGTTGGTTGTGGTTTCTAGAACACATTACTCAAAGTGTTATTATTTTTATTATTATTAATATCATGGGATTCATGGGCATCATATATAGGGTTGAGTGATTGTTTCTTATCGACCCCAATTAGACTAGTTGGTACCCCCCTAGATTAGTTGAGAGGACAGGTGGGACATGACAATGGTGATGCCAGTTTAGACCATCTAATTGGTTATTGACTATGCAACTGCAATATATGCTAGTAGGTGAGTCTAAACTGAGTTCATCGAGGGATTCCTTCTAGAGATGTCTAGGAAACTCCCATGATCACATACTTGTACATTTTTGTATCATTTTGTGTCACTTTTGGTTATTTTATTTCAACATACCTTTAATTTTCTACTAATATTAAAATACTTGTTCTATCATTAGTTATCTTTTAAAATAATTTATTAAAATGACTAATATGTTTTATAAATTTTTTAAGAAAGTGAGATAAAAATGTTTTTTTCTTAAAAGTAACAGCCTATGACTTATTTTGAAAAAATAGTGGAAAACCTTATTTTTATATATCCTATTTTCAAAATATAAGTAATTGACTTCTTCTTTGTGGTTTGGAATAAGGGGTTGGTTAACATTATAATCCCTACTAAGAATTTCAGTGCTCATGCTTACTATATCCTTTTATTTTTAGGTTCTTCTATTTCTCGAAATCTCTCAAAGTGAAATTAGTTTTGTTTTTGGGGATAACTCATAATGTCACAAGGAGGTATGTGTAATAGTTTATTTATTTTCTCTATGAGTGATTACTTTAATTATTCAGTTTAATGTACATTTATTTATATTTTGATTACAGGAAAAATTGTTCTCTATGGTTTTATCTTCATTCTCGTCACTAGTTTCAAGCCCAGGAGGATTAGGAACGCCTCTCATGCCTTATCATGGGCTGGCTCAGGTGATCGGGTTAGGTTCGATCTGGTTTGGTTTATTAAATATCCAATCGATGCATCGGTGGGTCTCATGAGATAATAATTTTTTGTATTTGGTGTATGCCAAACCATTTTAGCAGTATTTATTTATAATGGTCTTGATGAAAATAATGATTTCTTGTACATGGCATCGATGGTAAGTATGATTTCTTTGATGAGTTCTTAACGGTAAGATCACAATTCCTAGAATCATGCTTTCCATCACCAAAAAACAATTATTATCATCCACGTGACCTATTTATTATCATTGTTATCCATGGAAATGGTATTCTCTAAATTTATTTTAATTATGGAATTATTATGGTTACTTATTCTCATCATATTTTTTATTCCATTTTTATTCCATGATTTCCTCAATTATATATTTACAATTACATTGCATTAGAGCTCACCCCTTATTGTGTTCAATTTTACACTAGTTATGAATAAAATTGGTGCATATGATATGCCTAGAAGAATAAAAATTTTGTGGGATTTTTGGGAGATGTTGAAGAATTATGATGGATTATTTATTTTCTTATATATTAGTAAAAAATGTCCATTACTTAAGAAATATGTGTCCTTTATTACTTTTTGATTTTTGATAATTCTCAAAAATTAATAACCCAAAAGTACTTTAGAATGTTTGTAAAGAAATATTTTCTTTAAGTAAGGTATTTATAGGATAGTTATGTTTGGGAATCTACAGTTGGTATCAAAACCAACATGTCACCTAGCTTAGGAGTGTAGGTCCAGTGTGTTATAGTCAGTATCATAAAAGGGTTTGGATAACATTATATATTAGGATGTTTGTTGAGGATAATTTTGGGGTTTATAAGTTGTGTTAATTATAATTTCAGTGATACATATAAACCTCTGGGGTAGTATATGATTTGTTGTTATGGTAATATTTTACATTTTACTTAGGAATTAATATAATATAACTTTAGTGAAGCACTAAGAAAAATTATAAATATAGTATAACATCCTGATGTTTTTAAAAAGTAAAGATTGTGTGGTTATTTAATCAATAACATATCTATCTTGGTATAATAAGTGGATGTAGGATCTATCACAAATTCTCTTACGGGTAACAAACATGAAAAGGTTCGGTTTTTTTTTAACTCAATTATCACCTCATGAATGTCAAATAGGCTTAACTGCACACCTGGTTTGACACTCCCATGGTATATGATTTGGAAAATTCACATTATCTTCATGAAAATGATAAGTGATTTGAATATGTTTTGGTTAGATAAACTAATAGGAAAATTATAATGGATAACATGGATTGAAACATAAATATTGAAACTTTAAAGTATATATTAATTAATAAGTGGTTTCTAGGATAAAGGATAGGTTGGATTATAAGTGGATATATTTTAATTATTTTTTGTTTTAGAATTTTTTAAGAAATATCATTGTAATTCAGGATCTCTATTTGTAGTATTAGGTTAAGAATTATGTGAGAAACCATCTCCTAGTAACCTAGGATGAACCAAGAATAATATAGCTTAAACGTAAATTGATATTGGTTGAATAGAGTTTGATATAAGTCAAATCTAAAGAACTATAGGATAATATGATAGTATTATAAAATGGGGCATCTAAAGGATAAATGTTCTTATGGTTATTTAGATATTTATTTTGTAATGATCGCCACTCATGTTAAATCTTCTAGTTTTTGTCAAGGCTGAAACCCAAAGGAACCAAGTTACAAATGGATTCCATTGACAATGCACAAACTAATATAATGAGAGAAAAATGGTATAAGGACTATAAAGATAAATCTTTGACTATTCCAAACAATATATCAATAATTATTATTAAAAATGAATATAGTTTAAATCCCCAACACACCAACAAATATAAGGATATAATCTCATATAAATTAATGTGACAAATTTTATAAAGGAATGAAGATTCATTTTTCTACATATTAAAATTATGTACATAATCATGGGGGAAATTTCCTTAAAAGGATAGGAAAATTAAATAAGTATGGAGATGAAGGGCATCAAACTCACAAGTGTAAGGGAAATAGAGAAGCTAATAAAATTAGTTTCTTCAATTGCAATGGAGTTAGGAATTATGAGACTTGATGAGCTAATCCAAGTCTATTATGGTAAATAATCCACAAAAACATTTAAAACGTGTAAAATCTGATAAAATTACTAATAATTTAATGGATAGTGATTTTTCACTCTAGTTTTTCTAATACATTTTTTCATGAAAATATTCACCAATAATATGATATTGAGTTAAAAATTAAAAAACTTTGTGGCATGATTTTTTTTAAATCATATTCATGGTTTGTGGGAAGTTACTCTTGATAGAATTATCTATTTTTCCCATGGTATATATGAAATTAGGAATTTTTTATCACCCTTTATAAAATTATTATTATAATTTTTCACATAGATAAATCTCACTCTACAAAGTAAATAAATCCACAATTATCTATCAATGTATGGTTAATTATGAGTCCACTATAGATATTATGTTGATAATATGAGTAAGGTTATGAGGATGTAATCAATTCAGGGGTGTAATGTAAAAAAACATGATTTTAATATAGTATTACCTTTAAATAAGTTAATGGGTTCGATAACTTTCTCCACTAGATTCCAAACTTAAATGAAATTGTGATACAATTCAATAAAATACTAATATTTATGTATAATTGTTAGAACTAATTTATTGAATTAGAGAGAATTAATATGAGTAACCTATTTATTAAATATCTATATAAACAAAATAAATAATATTTTTAAAATGAATTTAATTATATTAGTACAGAAGAAATGAAAAGTAAGATCATTTTAAGCTTAGAATTATATTTATCTAAAAATGTACTTTTTTATAGTTATGTGTTTTTATCACCAGAAAATTAGGATTAATATATGGTATTATATATTCATATTAAAAAGTTATTAACAGTAATTTTCAAATGATAATAAATAAGAAGAATAATGTATTGTGTTCTAAATATTCATTTTCCTTGTAAAAAAAATTTAAATATATTTTAATTTTTATTTAAATGTTAAATTTATAAAAAAAATTATTTTAATTACATAAAATTGAAATTATTTTTTGATTCATCAAATTAATATTTTGATTATATTTTTTTGGTATTTTTTAGAAAATATTGATTTTAAGGTGAATAGTAAAATACACTATTTTTTAAAATGCTGTGATTTAATGAAAATAATAGTATGAAAGTATATTAGATATTTTTTTGAAATATTTTTCTATAATAAATATTTATTTCATATGTTAAATTATAAATCTAAGAATATTTATTCTCATTTAAAAACCTATATTTGATATTTTAGAACATAAGTAATATATTTCTCTAGAAATTATTTTAGATATATTTTACATTAAATAATTTAAAATTAGTTTTCATCAATTTTAGAAACAGAATTCGATAAAACGAATTTAAAATTTGGAATCTTTAGTTATAAATTATGTAATAGGGGTAATTTTATTTTTTTGTAAAATATATATTACTTAAATAAAAACTAATTGTCGCGATAAGAGTAAATTAGGGTTAAATGGTTTTACCCTAGTGCATAAATCTAATTAATGTTAAAAAAGGTGTGATAATTTTTGTTTGATTAATTTCTAGACCTTATATATTCCTCCATTATTTTTCAATCTTTGAACTAGTTGACATGAGAGTCAGCCTCCATTATTAAAAAGTTATGGGTTTTAACAAAAAAATCATCCCTTATCACTTATAAAAGGGACTTATATCCGCCCCTAAAACACCACTCATAAAATTCCATTTCCTCTTAAAACCTTACCATTTTTTCTTCCCCTGGAATCATCTTCCTCCTCCTTGATTTTCATATCTCAAGAGGTTATCCTAAACCCCACTTTTCTAAGGAAAACTCAATGTTCCCAATGTGAGTAATCATTTTCTCTTAACTTATTTACTTTCTATCTTACCATCAAAATTATAATTTTAAAATACCTATGTAATGAAATAATTATTGGTTATAAAATAAATTTAATTATTCTAAGGTAATAACCAATAAAAACATTTCCCCTCTTCCCTTACGGAAAGAAATGTGATTAATGTGTATGTGTGGACTTCCCCTCATCTAAAAAAACATGTTCATTTTCCTTCACTTCCTATCATTGATAATCAAAAAATAAAATTTAATATTTAATTTATATATTTATAACTTTTTTAGTCATAAAAAATTATAAACCATATTACTCCTTTCTCTAATTCTATAAAAAGGAAGTGTCCATCTATCCAATGCTCTAACTACTGCCTCAATGGAATGATTCCTTACACATTTAATTATCTCCTATCATGTTTGGTCATAGTAATGGTTTTCATAGATAAATATTATTTTTATGATATCCTATGTTTTTTGTATAAAACATTGGAGAACCTCTTAATGATATGATCAACAAACAATGATTAATAATTCAATCATCTAAAACAAGTGTGCTAAGATGAAAATTTTTTAATTCATATTATGTAATATTTTAATATCCATTAATTTGTATTATACTTCATTACAACTCTTATATATCACACTAATAAACACTAAATATGATCATTATTCTTCTCTTATAATGATATTACAACTAAACCTCCATATAATCATCCAATAATTGTGGTATATTCATGTTTGGGTCGGTTTGAACACCTACTTAAACAATTAAATAAATTTATATCATGGATGAAAATGGAAAATTAATTAATGGTATAATAATATATAAAAATTCCAAAAATTCTTCTTTTCTATAGTGGTAACATTTTTATTAAACTGATTAATTAAAAAATACCTTTCATTCATTAAGAATCACATAAATATGATCATAATTGATTTCATATTCATTGATTATAATGAAAATACAATTGAATAAAATTATACCTTTATAAATTTAATAAAAAATATATTATATTACAAATAATGGTCTTTGTATGAATATATTTTTAATAATGATGAGTACTCAAACTGCTTTTACAAAACTAGTTCAAAATGGTCAAGCATACTTATACTGATATTGAACAAAGGTAATAACTAAGTAGAATTAATATATAGAATGATTATAAATGAATATTATAAATGGAGAAGACGATATTAAGTTTATGAAATAATTAATTAATATATATATGTTTTTATATTTAAATTTATAGTGTGTTGTTGGAAACCATGATAAAGGGTAATCTGTTTCTTAGTCTCAATTCTGATTCATTAAGACATAATACATTTTGGGTACCATGTTTTCTATATAATGTGTATTTACAGCACATTCATCTATTTTTATCATAATTTTTGTTTATTTCATGGGATATTCCAAGAGAAATAATATTCCCTTCTTCAAATGTCTATTGATTCAATTGTTACCCTGGTATCAAAGAATTTTTGTAACTAACCTTAGTTCATTGAGTTATGATCTTTATCTTGAACATATTTAATATGATTAAGGTATATACTACCCTTTATTGTATTATGTGGTGTTCTCTAAATTATTTCAATGTATTTATATTCATAACACATAAATCCTTGTCAAATATTTTATACCTTATGGAGTATGTTTCTCTTAAGGGGGGTTTATATCTCTAATATTATTTATTTGAGTTATAAAGTTTTATCTTAAATATTGTTCTCATAGTATTGGGTTCTCCCATACTAATATTTTATTATATGATATTTTATAATTATATTTTTGAAAATTATTTTTTAATACAAATAAGGTTTTATTTCTCTTTTTATAATGTGGTTTTTCAATAAAGGTAATTTAAATATATTAAAAGGATTCCATCATAATCAAATATTTTATCTTGGGATCCACATTTCCTATAGAATTTTTTTTTCATTTTCAAGGATCAAGAATTTGAGATTCTTTTTAAATTTAAATTCTTCTAAAATATGTCCCTTCACCTTTTCAAAAGTTACTTTTGAAAGTGTCGTGTAACTTTTTATTATATGTAAACGTTAAAAATGTTTTCAAAAAGTTCTTTTAAGTTTTATCCTCCGTTTTTTCTTCCATATTCAAAATTATTTTAACTAATGGGAATTATATTGCATTATTTATCTACCTATAAATATATATATATATATATATATAATTTTGGGGGCTGAATTTTTGGTATCAAACAATTAGATTCATGATCCCTTCTTGTGTGATGTAATTTGAAGCATTCTTTTACAATGATGTTTTGTATCTATATGATCATACTTCTGAGTTCCTTTGTTACAAAGGGGATATATTCTTTTAGAAAACCATGTTCCTTCTCTATATATATTAAATAACATTATTCTATATTAAATATTTGATCTATTGTTTCCTTTTTCATTCCTAGTCATCCACTGTGAATAAGCATACATTCTCTACAAATGCATTTACTTTGTGAATATACTATTTTCTATTTCTTTGATGAAAGGGTTTTCACGTAGATTACATATATATATATATATATATATATATTAGGGAAATTATTGACCTAAATTTATACCTCTTACTTCATATGGTGTTAGTTTTAGAAATTATTATATATAAAACTATTATATTTATTTATATGAAAACTATTTAATATTAATATATTTTTATTATGATATGGATGTTTATTATTTACTCATAAAAGTTGACAATGTATTATTTAACAACCCAACTTATTTCTCCATATGAGTTACGATCTTGTTATCCATGTTATTAACTTAAGGAAAAAGTATTAGTGTTCCATACGTTTTTATTCTAATACAGATAATTATTGAAAAATTTGATTATATATTGTTTACTTATTATCTCGTATTACGAATGAATTGGAATTAAAAAAGTGATTGGTGGGTATCACTATTATATATCCCGCAATGAATCGATGGATCTCATGAGATAAAAATTATTTGTGTATTTGGTGTATGCATACCCAGTTCAAAAAGATTTATTGATTGTGGTCTTGATGACAATAATTATGTCTTGGATATGGCATTGATGACAATAATTATATCTTACCTAAGGCCTTAATAGTAAGATCAATATGTCCAAAATTATGCATTACATCACCCTGAATTTAGTTGTTATTATCAATGTAATCTATTGGTTTCTATTTCTATAAATGGATATATTATGCTATAAGTCTTAGTTTATTATATAATTATGATGATTAATTATTCCTTCCATAATATTTATTCAATTTTTATTCCATGATTTCCACTATTATATTATTATCCTTACTCGGAATTTTACCTCACTAATTATTATATTTTAAATTTCCTAGGTTTCGAATAAAATTATTAAACTATATGTGAATATAAGAACAACATGTGTGGGGGATTTTTTGAATATATTGAATAATTATTATGGATTATGTATTTTCCTATATAGTGAAAATAAAATTTCATTAATTGATAAATACAAGGCCTTTATTAGATTATGATTTTTTTAATTCTATAAATCCATTAACCAAAAACATTATTGGGAATTTCTGTAAAGAAGTATTTCATTTATGACATGTATTTATAGAATATTTATGTCTAGAAATATACAATTAGTATCCGAGATAGTACATGAAGTTTCTGTTAATGGCTCTAGGATCGGGAGTATAGGTCTAGGGAACTATAATTGTTACAAATTTAATAATGATATAAAAATGTTAGGGTATATAGATAAAAACAATTTAAATAAATCCTTATAATAAAAACTAAACTTCTTATTTAAAATCCTTAAAATATAATTACTATTTTCCATGAATTATAATACCCATCAATTTTAATATATATTAATTTAATTTTGGGGATCTTAAAAGTGGAATAAGGTTGTGAAATGTTATTGGATTAAAAAAAGTAAAATATTTATTTGTAGAATATAATTTTTTAATGAGATAAAATAATTATTTTTAGAAAATATCATTATTTTATTAGGATAAAATAATAACTTATAGAGTTAAGTAATTTATTAGGAATGTTTTTATAAATATTTATATAGGAAATAGAAGTGATATGAGGGGAATTATTGAGAAGGAGGGTAATTCAAGGGGAAAAGGAAATTGAACCATTTATTTATTTATTTATTTTTATAGTTTTAATAAAAACTCTATAAAAACATTTATTTTATAAAGTACATAAAATAGAAATGGGGTATTGATGAGAATCACTTGTATTATCATTTACACACAACCCCCTCCCCTTATTCTTCATTTCTCTTTTATTTCCCCTATTTGTTTAACTCACGGGGTGGTCTTCCTTTCAATACTAATCCTCTAAAAATTATCTTTTAGATCATGGTTCAGATATATATATGGATAAGAGGTATTTTTATCTATGTTTTTCTTTGATTTCACTGTTATTTATCGATAATTGAGTTAGGTAATAGAGATAAAATTATGGGTTTTCATATTAGGGAACTTAGGAATCTTACAGTGAGCCTTGGGATCATCCCATAGGATATTAGTGTAAATGTATAATAATTTTTGAATTATTTTTTAGATAGATTTCCATGAAATTATCACCATTTTGGGGTTATTTTGAGAAAAAGAATCATCATTTAGAAATTTTAATTCACCAAATAACATTTTATGTAAATTTACTTGATCCATCTTCTATTATGAAACATTTTGTGTTTTATGATGTGTTAGTAAGTAAATTTGTTAATTTTTATGGGATTAATTGTGAAATGATTGGTTTTGAGTTTTTTGGGTGATGAATCGATAATAAAATTTTATATTGATGTTTAAAATTTTGATTAAGAAAGGTGTGTTTGGGGAATATTAATTCATGTTGCTTCTGATAGTTTGTAACCGTATTCTTGATATAGTAAAAACATTAGAGATTAAATTTAAGTGTTATAGATATTTTCATGTTAGTTTGATGGTTGGATAATCATATAATGATCATAAAATGATTGAGATAAAATAATCACTATTTGAAATTATTATAAATTTAGTTTATTGATATGTATATGTATATATATATATATATATATATTATGGATCCAATTAAGGGTTAAACAAGATTTATTATGATATTTCTAGTAGAGAGTGATAATTTATATGATCTGTATTTTTATTTCACAATTTATGATTTTATGTTGAATGATTTATTTACATTGAATGTACCTCTATTATTGAATAATTTATAAGCTTGATGTGTGGGAGATAAATTATATAAAAAATATCTGGGTTTGAGGTATTTTATATGATTTACTAAGATAATGGAAGATGGACAGAGTGTTTATCGACTATTTCTATATAAAGTTCATGAGATATTGTATTGTGTCCCTAAATACAATGAGTTCTTCCCAATTATTGTAACATTTTTATCACTTAAGATAAGCTTCTTGTAATGGGTATTTAACCCATTTATAGTGAGAGTTTATCTCATTGTATTATTCATGTTTTTCATATGGGATGATATTTTCATGATAGGTAGTTAAACCATACTTGGGATGAGCTCCTAGAGATGGTTACTAGATCCAAATCTTGGATGATCTATTTATAATAAATTATTAATATAAATTTATTGTCATAAGATACTCATGATATATAAATTATATTCACTTGATAAAAAATATATATGATGATTTTATAAAGATTATTGGTCTAAACTTGGTTCAGGGGACAATAACACAACATAACAACACATAATATTAGAGATTTCTCAATGGGGGCTATTATATATTGATTTATTGGTTATGTGAATTTTTTATATGTGTATTATGTTGGTATACCACACTAAAATTAATTAAAATAGTTTATTAAAACTATTACGAAATGATATATGAATATTTCCTGTGTATTTTAGATTTTATCACATTTCATGATTATTGCCTTGGTATATTGAAAATGTTTGTGTAAGAAGGATTATTTTTTCTTATAAATAAAAATAAATTATTTATTTACTTTATAATTAAGATTAAAATAATTTTATTCGTTATTAATGTCATATATATAACTCTTAAAAGCGTATTTCTATAAAATCTATCCATTTTTAGTATCAAACATTCCAAAAAATCGTAAATAATTATGTTTAAACCATCTTTTTTCTTGTGGGTGTAGAAAAAATAATACTTAAATTATGATATTGTTATCGTCAAACCAATTTTTATGGATACTTAATACATATATCTTACTCTTGGTGTTTTTTGTTAACACATACCAACAATTTTATGTTTCAACTATCCAAATAAAATTTGGGTAGTTTATTAATGTTTTATATCATTTTTATAATGCATGTCTATAAATAAAATTCTATAAAACTGTGTGACTGGGTATGATTTTTATGAAACTAATTCCATTTGGTAAATAAAAAAGTATATTATTAGTATAAATTATCTTTATACATAGTTGAAATATTCTTTTCACAATTTATCATGTTGAATATAATTTGACGCACATGAAAATAATTGTGGGTTGTCGAGTAACTTGATATTTAAACTTCACGCATGGGAATTGTTAGACACCAAATCATTTTTTCTACTAATAAAAAAATTCATGAATTAATCTATAAGGTTATAAAAATTTTGATCATTATTTGGATCATTAATCAATTATTTAATTATGAGTAAGGTAGAATATTTTTATTGACTATGGAAATTTTTTTCCTTTAGTGTGTTAGAATCCTTGTTTGAGTGTGATACTATTATTCCTTGAGTATGGTGTAGTTTTTTGTATAATTATTGTTGAAATGGTTTTTTATTTTGGTATAACTCTTAGTTTGTAATGGAATAAAAAATATTTAATATGAGATATTTTTGAAATATTTCAGTAGTATTCTTCCCAGGCCCTTGTAGAATTATAAGTTGACTATAATGACCCAGAATTTTATCAATAGAATTGCACTTAATAATATATAATTTTTTCATATTTTTTAACTTAATATAATATAATACACACAAACCACATGATAAAACAAACTAAATTTAATTATACTAATTTAATAATTAAATTTATAAAATAAATATGGCCAAAAGAATTAACATTATTGTATTGAGAAAAATAGAAAATAAGATAACCAGAATAGGAATATTTAGATCTTAATGATCCCTCAAAATAATTACACTCATGAACAACATTTCAGAAAAAAAGTATAATATTAGTTTTGGAATATGAATTTTTAAAATAAAAACATATATATTACTTTGAGAGAAAACATAAGCGAATGAATAACTAATTAAATAGGATGTATTTATACAAAGTAAGGAACTTATATAAAAATTACAAAGATGCCCGATGGAATTGTAATCTGACTATTGGAATAGTAATATGAAAATTATGAATAGTAAAATAAATATTATAATAGAAACCTAGACTATTTGAATATAAAATAATATTTAGGTATCTTAGTAAATGATAATATTACATATTTATATCATGATACAAGAAAATAAATGTTTTAAATGATAAAATACGTGTTTGTATTTCAATAAAATATAAATTCTTAATTTCCATTTTTACAACGAATATAAATATTTAAAAGAAATATTAATTTCATAAAATGAGTTTTCAAATTAATACTGTGTTTTATTATAAGGATAATTTTACTTTATGATTCCATAAGTAATTTTTTTCAAAGGGGCTGAAAATTGATCATAATATTAAGATTTTTATTTTTCAAATAAATAATGATTTAATTTAAAAATTAAATATAATCTATTTAGAAAAAAATATTCACGAAATGGATTTAATTTTTTCAATATATTCATCAAAAAATAGTTAGGGTTAACTTTTGTTATATTTTTAAAATAGTTAAATTTTTAGTGAATAATGAAATACATAAAAATAAAATATTTAACATTGTTAGAAAATTACATGAATTTTTTAGTCATGGATGATGTAAGACCCCATTATTTCATAATCAAAAGAACCATTTTTTTATATGATGACAAGATTGATCATTATTCGTCTTCTTCATCCAAAATATTAAATTATTGACAATAATTTTCAAAAACACCCCTCTCCTCCCCTTATAAATACAATTTCACACCACCCTTGCTCTTCACATCTTTCAGTTATTCCTTATTCTCTTCCCAATCCTCTTTCTAATATCCATGTTCTACTGGTATCACCAAATACCATTTCAAGGTTCATTAATGGGTAGCCTTAGAAGAGACAACCAAATTAAGAGGTAAATTTCTTGACTATCCACTTTAAATTTTATTCATCTCCTACCACCCACTTAATTTTTCAATACACCTAGACATAGTAACAATAATATCCTAAATATACTAATATATTATTATTATGTTGTAATATACATATTCTACCCACCCTTTTATTTTAAAACAAAAAATTTGTTTTCAATATGGTCATTTCACCACGTCCACGAACAACGTACTTCATTTTTTCACCACTGCCTTTATGGATGGTAAAAAACTATTATGGTTAAATAAGATGATAATAAGTATATTATATCTTATTTAATGTTCTATAATAAATTTATAGATATAATATTAAATAAAACCAAACTAATTTTTGGTGGTTGGTAAAACCGCCAAAATGAATTAAACGTATACCATTAAATATTTTACAAAATGATTATTCCCTATGTGGGAACACAAAATGATATTAAGTAAAATTTAAATTTATAGATGTAATTGAGTATCATTTCATTTCACTTCTGTATTTTTATCCCTATTTGATAAGAACATCAATAATTATTCTTAATTGATCCACCCTTGGAATATTTTATGCATAACCACTCTGGTTTACCACTACGTTTCAAAGAAAATTCCATATTTATTCATCCTTATATGTCTTTAAATAATTATTTAAAACAAAGTCTAGGAAGTTCATTTATATTCCAAATTATCTACCCTTTATCATGATGTTTTTTTAGACAAATACTATATTTTGATACATATTCTTATGCATTCAAATATGAATATCCAAAATATTTAATTCCTTATTCTCATGTGAATATTTTTGAAATACCATTTTGTTTTGAAATGAGATAAGATTATCTAACCAATCTCCTTCCATAGATAATTATTTTGTTTATGCCTTCTGATTTATTTCCATTTGTATCACACATAAGCATTTACATGTTATGATGGGTTTACCAATATAGTAATCCAATGAATTGGGTAATGGTTATGTCTCATGATAAAATGTGTATGGGGGTTGGGATTAAACCTTATCCATGATTGGACTCTGTGCACCATGTGGGGTAGTCTTAGTAGTTACCATTAACTTCTACTCATGTTATGTTACATGCTCCTAATACATTCCAATTTTTACATTATCTTATTATTAAATGTTATTAATGTTATGCTCCCATATGATTATTCACAAAACTTGTCTTTAATGATATCATGATATTCAATTTAATTCATATGATATTTTTCTTTTTCATGGTTATTCCCTTACCTGTATTTGAGTTTTATCCCTTTTGTTTATGTATTCCCCATGTTATCTTATACAATTTTAAGATCTCAAAAATATTTAATAGACCATTATGTATATTTAAATAAATAATTTTAATTTTAGATTCATGTAGTTGTTGTATGTTCCTAGTCTCCATAACATACTTTCACTCTCAATATTTGGTTTTCTTTTATTGGATATTTATGTTAAAAATCAAGTAATAATATGTGTCAAATTCTTAGGTCACAATAGTTGGTATCATAGGAATTTATAGTTATTTTTTAAGTCAATGACTATTTAACTTTAGAGAGAATACTAGGGATAAGTCTAAGAATAATAAAATATCTTGAAATTTTGGGAAAGTATAGAGTGAGTGGTTTCTAAAAAATTACATCACTGTCTAGATAATTCATGTTGATGTGGATCTGGCACAGTTGTACCTCAAGGTAATAACCCCAAAAAGGATGGATTTGGTATTAACTCGATCATCATCTGGTATATGATAGATTCCTTATTGCACATAAGGTTGAACACTCCAGGGGTTATGATTTATAAAATCTAAGAACATTTTTCAAATCACTATAAAAGAATTAAATATATTGTTAGTTTTAAAAACCTATTAGAAAAATTAGCATTGATAACATAGATTTAAACCTAAAGACTCAAAATTTAGGATTAACATCACATCTATAAGTTATTCAATATATGTTAATAGTTACACTTTTAGTATTATTTTTAGTTTAAGAATTCTCATCCCTATGTTTTTTTGAATAACGTAAATGACTATAATCAAAATCAAATAGTGAAAGGTTATCTCATTATCTATTCATGAGCTTCAAATGTCCAATATGATTATATCTCTACACATTCTTCCATATCTTGTATGTTTAGTATAATTATTCAAACACCACCTCAAAATATGGGAGTTTATCTATCTATGAGAATATAGAATAGATAAATTGTTTCATCCCATGCATATAACTCATTCCCAGCCATTGTATGTGGACCGAGCCTCCCAAAAAAATATTCCATAATTCCATTAGTTTTTTGGTTATTATATTGGGAATGAATTTTGAAATTTATATAATTCCAAAATCAACTAATAGGGGAGGGAGATCGGTCTTCAAAAATCAAGTCATCATCTAATTATATACATGTGTTATTAGGAGGGTAATTCTCCTTTTGAATTTTTTTATCAAGTGTGGATATTATTGCCTTATGAGAAATTATATCTATCTCAAATGATTGAAACCAATGAGATAATCATGATTGAATCCATACCCATCATGAAGGAATATAATGATGTATTCCCAGAAGAGTTTTCTAGTCTTCCTCCTGACCGAGAGGATTATTTATCAATAAAACATATAACTATATTTCTACCCATATCCAAAAATCCCTACATAATGTACCTCATTGAGTTGTAAGAAATAAATAAGTAGTTACAAGAGAATTCAAATAATGGTTTTATATAACCGAGTGCATCACTGTGGGGTGTAATGGTCCTCTTTTTCAAGATGAAGTTTAGGTTAATGCATCTCTATATTGATTATCTTGACCTCAAAAAAATATGATAAATAAAAAATATTTTCTTACATAGACAAATTACATGTTCAATCAACTATGTAGAGCTCATTATTTCACTATGGTGGACCTTCGGTCGAGATATCACCAATTAAATTTGAATATGGAATATATTCCCAAAACTACCTTTTGAATAAGGCTTAGAGACTATGACTTCATAGTGATACCCTTTAGACTCACTAATTCTACAAAAATAATTATGGAATTAATTAATAGAGTATTTATAGACTAACTCAAAATATGGTAGTCTTTATTGATGATATTCTGGCATAATTCAAAAGCAAGGAGGAGTATGAGGAGCATTTTAATACTATGCTTAACACTTTGTGAAATGATAACTTATATGAAATGTACATTAAATGTGTGTTCTAGATAGAGTAAATATAATTATTTGTGCATGTTATCATGATAAAAGGGGTATCTATGGACCCTTCAAAGACAAGGGAAATTGAGGAGTGGCCCATGATGATATCTCTAATGGAGATTCATAGTTTCCAAAGACTAGAAGGGTATTGCAAATAATTTTTTAAAATTTAGCACAATTTTCAAACCATACAATCAAGATAACTCAAAAGGAATTAAATTTTTTATAGATTGATGAATGGGAATAGAGATTAAAGTAATTGAAAAATAAGTTTATCACTACACCAATCCTTAAGTTTCCCTTAGGTGGGCACTTTTCACGGTATACAGTGATGCTTCAAAGAAGTTATTGGGTTTTATAATGATTCAAAATGATAAAGTTATATCTTTCACCACAAGAAATTAATAGGTTTATTAGAATAACCACACAATAAAAGATATGGAGTTGGTTTTTGTGATCTTCACATTAAATTTTTAGTGGAACTATCTTTATGGGGAGAAGTATGAAATATATAAAGAGATTAATATGCCTCAGTGAAGATGGTTGGAGATAATCAAGAAATATGAATGATAAATCCACTACCATTATGGGAAAGAAAATAAAGTGGCATATGTTTTAAGTATAATGCATATGTAAACCTTATCGCTGATGAGAATTCTAAAAAACCTAATATTCTTAGACTTGAAAAGGATGGACATGGGTATAATAAAGGAAGGAACATTATCATTCATTTATTAAATGATTTATCAACCATCCCTTCTAAAGAGAATGAAGGATTCTCAAAGATATGATGTGGAAATATAGATTAATGTGGAATCTATAAAATAATTTAAATCATTAGAGTTCAAAATTAATGAAGATAGAGATGTGAGATTTGGGTCATGACTCTTCATATCATTAAATATTAAGATGAAAATTATATTTATTGAATGATACACATAGCATGACCTTCTACATCCACCCAGAGATCATGATGTTGTATTGATATATCTATTTTCACTATTGGTGGGAAAATATAAAGAAAGGAATAATTGAATATAAAAAAAATTCTTGGAATATTAGTCGGTGAAGGCTGAAAGGAAAAATCCCAAGGATATTATGCAATCATTACCCATACCTATATAAAAATGGGGAAACATAACTATAGACTTATTTATTATTATTCCAAATACATAAAGAGTATATAATTTTTTAGGGGATGTGTTTGATCATTATATAAAGACTTCTCATTTAACTTCAATTTAGGAGGACCTCTAACTTAATCAACTTGAAAAGGATATACATTAGAGAAATAGTGAGAAAACATGGAATTCAACTATCAATTATATCTGATCGATATATAAAGTCTCCAATATGATCTTAAAACAGAATTAACATTTGGTATGGATTATCACCCACAAAATGAGGTCTAATCTAAGTACAATATACATACACTTGGAGACATATTGAGATAATTCTTGATGGTCTTCAATGAAAGATATTATCAACATATTACTCTATTTAAATTCTTATAAAATAATAGTTTCCACTAAAGAATTCAAAAACTCTATATGAATCCCTTTTTGGAAGAGATATAGAACATCTTTGTTCTAGGATGAAGTTGGAGAATGAAAACTATTGAGCCCTAAAATGATTGAGGAATTGGTAGAACATGTCAAGACCATTTGAAGGAACATCAGGGATACTCAATGTTGAAAGTGGAGATATCCTGGAAATCATCAATGAGACTTAAAGTTTTAGGTTGGAGATAAATTATTCATCCTCATATCTCAATGGAAGAGATCCTTGAGAATTGGGATGAATGGAAAGATATGTCCCAAGTACATCATCCACTTTGAGATTCATGATCACATTTGAATTGTGGCCTATTGACTAGAACTCCCACCAACTCTTTCTCAAGTACATGATATATTATATATATATATGTTGGAACCACTTTGTGTATAAGGTTGTATTTGTTGTCAATAGTTGTCAATGCAGATCAAAATGAAGGTGATCATGAAATACTCTGATGAAGTAGAGGAGTGGTGATTTAGATGATTTTTGTGCTGATCTTAAGTTCAAAGAACATGTGTCAAAGGTGATACATTGTTTACAACAATGAAGAATGTGAGGAGTAATCCATTCGAGGATGATTAAAGAAGAATGAGGTTTTTGGATGAAGACCATGCAATTACTCATGATTGCATGAGAACCATGATAGAGACTTCTTGACAGATTGAATCACATGTTTTGCATGAAGTTGATCATGACAGCCATGCTAGAGACTTCTTGACGGATTGAATCACATGATTTTCATGAAGTTGATCATGACAGTTGATGAAGAAGACAATGTGCCAATGAGTTGACTTCTGAGATGGCCATGCAGAGATTGCAATTATGAGATGGCCATGCACATCACATTGTATCAGAAGATAATGGTACTAAAGTTGTTCCTTCAAAGAATACATATCACAATAGTGGAGTTTGTGATAAAAGCCAAAGAGTTGCTGAAGGATACAGATCACCAAGAAGAAGTGTTGTTGAGGTGATCGTGCTTGTTGACAAAGCAAACAAACGACATACAAATTTGTTGACAAAGGAGATTCCATGGTGACATGTCGAGTTCAAGAGTTGTGGTCAACGATCTATGTTTGATTCATGAACTTCGACAGAGGAATGGATGATCTGGAGGCGGTACAAAAAGAGAAGATAAAAGGTGGCGCTGTTTCCCAGTGTTTGCCAAATTTTTGGGCCTCAAAATCGGAAAATGAAGACATGGATTGTCTGCAAAATGAGGTTCGCACAAAAAGGAAGTGGTGCGTGAAATATAAGAGTCTTGCGCGAAATACTTGAGCTGGGCGCGCAAAATTAGCAGGTTGCGCGAAATCTTGAAGTGTGGCGCGCAAAACAGCGGGTTGCGCGAAATTGTAGTTCGCGCAAAAGATGTTTCAAGGCCGAAAGCTTGAAAATCGGTAAAGGCATGAGGCGCGCGAAATTTTGGAGGCGTGCACGAAAAATTGAAGTGGCGCGCGAAATAGCGGATGAAGTATTTCGCGCAAAAGATGTTTCGAGGTCCGAAGCTCGGAAAATGGCAAAGGCATGAGGTGCGCGGAATTATGGAGCAGTGCGCGGAAAATGGTTGTGCACGGAAGATTTGTATTTCGCGATCAAAGCGGATTACGCGCTCAAGGAGGGTTTTTCGCGCGGGGTCGATTTTGCCTATAAATATGAAGTGACCCTCCTCCATTCAACGGAGTTCAAGACATAGAAAATACTGGAGCTCTGGTGCGCGAAATTGAAGTTAGAAAGGGTGCTGCGCGTAAACTTAAAGTTTTCGCGTAAAGTCAGATTGCGCGAAAAGCAAAGGCTGCGCAGAAAGTTGGTGATTGGCGCGTAAAAGGAAGATTGCACGAAAAGTGGATTTCGCGCAAGAGTAGTGAATTGCGCGCAAGGCAGTTTCTAGGCTGTGCGTAATATTTGGAAGTTGCGCGAAAAAGGAATTTCGCGCAAACCATAGAAATTGCGCGCAAGACACCGTAAGGGTTGCGCGTAAAAATTGAGGTTGCCCGGTACATCCGGTGCAAAGTGAGATTCATCTGCGGGTGAAAGTTGGACTTCAACAGAGCATCTACATACATAGGAAGATGCATTCCTTCATTAAAATTAAGAGACCTACAGGTCTATAAACTGTGACTGAATCCTTTCCAAGAGCAGTGAGCTTAGGAAGAGGAAGAAGGTGATCCTCTCCACCGACAGTGAGCCAGGGGGAGTCAACGGGAGTGACCCGAGGGACGCAGTGAGCTATCCCTAAACAATTGTAAAGGCAGTGAGCCTGGGACAGAGTGTCTGTACCCGAACATTTGTATCCGCAGCTAGTGAAGCATAGTGGATTTAGGTACGACCGGCAACCTGTCGGCGTATACTCCTTGGACGTAGCCCTTAGTGGTGAACCAAGTAAAAATAGTTGTGTCATCTGTCTCTGCATGTGAATGTTTAATTGCTGATCATATCCATCATACAGGTTTAAGTAGTTCCTACCAACGTGGGAACCAGATCCACAACTAAAAGAAGAAAAAGGTGCCACCCTGATTCACCCCTCCCCTCTCAGGGTGTCCCGGGGTCCTACAAGTGGTATCAGAGGGAAAGGTTAACGTATGTTGGATATTCTCCAGTAATTCTATTGAGAAGAGGATTTGAGTTTCTTTCCTAGAGTCAATAATGAAGAGCAGTCTTGATAATGACGCAGTCATTTCTGAGCAGAAATCTATATCCACCAAGACTTTGACAAATAGGAAAAAGAAAGAGAAGAAGATGATGAAGAAGTCCCCCACATCCAAAGAAGATATAGTGTCTTGTTCTCCATGCCATTCCAATAATGAAGAAACATTAGGCTTGGAAAGTATCAAGAAGGTGGCTCAGAACTCATCCAGAGGAAAGGATGATACCCCTAATTCGGGCTTTCAGGGAAAACTCAGAACATATCTTCATGATATTCCAGAAGAAAGGGTTGCTATTATTTGTAGCCTATTCCAATCTATGCAGGTTGAGATCAATCGATTAGAAAGGGAAGCTGACAATATGGAAAAAGGGTTGGAAATATAAGTTATGGAAAGTATGAAGCTCATCAAACAGGTGAAAGTATTTGAAGAAGAAGAGGAAGTCAATAAGACTTTAAAAGAAAGGATCCATGCACTTGAAGCTGAGCTGAAGAAGAGCAATGAAGTCAAGAATTTTTGTTTGGAAGAAACTTCCATTAAATTCAGGGAACTTGACTCTTTGTTACAAAGCAAAGTTAAGATGCATGAAGATGAGGTTGAAAGGTTGGAGAAGACTTGTGAAGAGAAGATGATCACGATTGAAGATCAGAAGATCATCCTCAATATTGTGGGTCAAAAATTGGAAGCTCAGTTGACCAAGATTGAGAACACACATATTGAGACTTCACAAAAGAATGAAATGAGTGATGCTTGCACTCAATGTTCGTTGGAGGAGTCTAAAGCTGAAATGCCTCCAACATGTGATAAGAAGATTATGACAACTCTTGACTATCCACATCAAGAATCAGTTGCTATTGGTACTCAATGCTCACTGGTGGATTCTATTGTCAAAAGACCTCCAACATGTGATAAGAAGATCATGACTTCACTCTTTGATCTATCACAAGAAACTGAGAAAGTGAAGGTACCATCCAAACCATCTTGTACTCATATTTCTAAATATACTCCTACAATCAGTGCAGGTGGGAAGAAAAGTTCTAAACAAGTATGGATGAGGAAAGGTGAGAAGAATAAACCTACCACCATGGCTAGGGTGGATGGGAAGAAAAAGGAGGAAGTGGGTTCCTCAAATAGAGAACAAAAGATTAAGCAGATGGCCCAGCAACTTAATACAGAAGACACAAAGAAGAAAAGATTTGTGGGTCAATGTTGGTGCTGCAATAGATTTGGGAACTGTGCACTGGATTGTTTTTATAATCCCTTTCATGGAAAAGCACAGGGAAAGGCTATATCAAAGGGGAGGAAGCCGGAGAAGAAGAAGCAACATCCACAGGTCCAGAAGCATCTGTTTACAGCAAACAGATTTGGAAGTCTTGAAAACATCTGTGATGCATGCAACGGCAGTGGTCACAAGAATGGTGCATGCCTAGGTCAACAGATATCCAGAGCTGATAAGAACAGAAGACCACACAAGCCATCTATGTATGAAGAACGTACCTTGGGAAGAAATCAGAAGAATATGGTGAACACACATCTCCCCAAGAAGATATCAAGTAGGCAAGCTGAGAAGACCCAGGATTTTAGATCCATGAAATTGAAGGGTCATTCATCCAAGAGAAACACTAAGTGGGATGAATCTCGGATGAACCCATGTGGAAGACCTAAACCAGCTGCAAAAGTTCCAAATGACATATTGGTCATCTGGCCAAAAGATTTGAAAAGAATAAGGAAACTTGAAGATGAGAAGGCCAAGGCTGGTGACAAAGGAAAAGGAAAACTTTCACATGATGAAGACATAGTGCAGGAGAGTTTGCAAACAAAGAGAAACACACGTATCAAAGAAGTTCTGTGTGAGAGACGCGAGAAGTCTGGTCACATTGCAAAAGGTTGCCTAACCTTAATACCAGAGCAAGAAGCAGTCCTTAAGAGGAGTAAGAATGTATCATTCATGATGGCTGCTAAGCGGAACAATTCTCCACACAAAGCAGAAGTGAATGTGAACAGATCCATGCCACACCGAAAGATGTCAGAATACATGTTAAAATGTACAGGCATGAAGACTGGAGTGAACAGAGGAACTTGGTTGAGAAAAGAACCTCAACCAAGCAAGTCTTCTTGATGAAGTAAGAAGGAACCACCTTATTCCCGTAATCATTTCTGTATTGTATTTGTACTAATAATGCAGGGAATTGAAGGTGAAGCATGCTCTCAGGGGGAAAACCTGAGAAGTAGTGAATGCTGTCAACTCTTGATAGCCAAGCTGAAGAAGTTTCCATCCTTAGTAGATTCTTCAATTGATATTCAAAGATTATGATGATGAAGGATCACTCTTGATGAAGATGATGAGGAGTGTTTCCCTTGCGGGGGAGAAGAATGAAGAAGCTTCCATAATCACTGTTTCAATCAATATCAACTCCAGGTGGACTCAAAAGCAGTTATTCTGTGAATTTCTTGAAGAACACACCAATGAAGAAGGTATGTCATTTCTCAATCACTATCCCTTGGTTACTCAGATCAAAGATTATTTTACAAAGGGGGAGTAACTGTATTAATCAGTGACATAAAGAGAATGGAAGTGCCCCAAGGTCACTTATCCTGTCGATTGCACTTAAATGTTTTTGATCTATTTGCTGAAGTGAGTGCAGGAGTTTCAGGTTGATTATTATCTATCATATTTGATCTTCTTCTACCTGAAATAAAAGTGGTAAACCCTTGAAGACAAGATACATGAGTTCTCATCTCACGTTGGTATCATGATCTGTGAATAATGGACAACATTGTTGACTTAATCAAATCCTCTTGTTTTCTACATCGAGCATTGCTCAAGTAGACTTAGAGTGAAATGATTAATGAAACTTTGCTTAAGTGAGGATTGATACCCTCTCTAACATGCGCTTTGTATTTCTTGTCAATAAGGGGGAGAGAAATTGAAATGCAGAAGATTCTCATTTTGATATTGACGGATTCATTTCAGAAGATGTTTAAGGTATTGACAACAAAATACAAAGGGGGAGATTTTTGGAACCACTTTGTGTATAAGGTTGTATTTGTTGTCAATAGTTGTCAATGCAGATCAAAATGAAGGTGATCATGAAATACTCCGATGAAGTAGAGGAGTGGTGATTCAGATGATTGTTGTGCTGATCTTAAGTTCAAAGAACATGTGTCAAAGGTGATACATTGTTTACAACAATGAAGAATGTGAGGATTAATCCATTCGAGGATGATTAAAGAAGAATGAGGTTTTTGGATGAAGACCATGCAATTACTCATGATTGCATGAGAACCATGCTAGATACTTCTTGACAGATTAAATCACATGTTTTGCATGAAGTTGATCATGACAGCCATGCTAGAGACTTCTTGACGGATTAAATCACATGCTTTTCATGAAGTTGATCATGACAGTTGATGAAGAAGACAATGTTCCAATGAGTTGACCTCTGAGATGGCCATGCGGAGATTTCAATTATGAGATGGCCATGCACATCACATTGTATCAGAAGATAATGGTACTAAAGTTGTTCCTTCAAAGAATACATATCACAATAGTGGAGTTTGTGATAAAAGCCAAAGAGTTGCTGAAGGATAAAGATCACCAAGAAGAAGTGCTGTTGAGGTGATCGTGCTTGTTGACAAAGCAAACAAAAGACATACAAATTTGTTGACAAAGGAGATTCCATGGTGACATGTCGAGTTCAAGAGTTGTGGTCAACGATCTATGTTTGATTCATGAACTTCGACAGAGGAATGGATGATCTGGAGGCGGTACAAAAAGAGCAGATACAAGGTGGCGCTGTTTCCCAGTGTTTGCCAAATTTTTGGGCCTCAAAATCGGAAAATGAAGACATGGATTGTCTGCAAAAGGAGGTTCACACAAAAAGGAAGTGGTGCGCGAAATATAAGAGGCTTGCGCGAAATACTTGAGCTGGGCGCGCAAAATTAGCGGGTTGCGCGAAATCTTGAAGTGTGGCGCGCAAAACAGCGGGTTGCGCGAAATTGTATTTCGCGCAAAAGATGTTTCAAGGCCGAAAGCTTGAAAATCGGTAAAGGCATGAGGCGCGCGAAATTTTGGAGGCGTGCACGAAAAATTGAAGTGGCGCGCGAAATAGCGGATGAAGTATTTCGCGCAAAAGATGTTTCGAGGTCCGAAGCTCGGAAAATGGCAAAGGCATGAGGTGCGCGAAATTATGGAGCAGTGCGCGGAAAATGGCTGTGCACGGAAGATTTTTATTTCGCGATCAAAGCGGATTACGCGCTCAAGGAGGGTTTTTCGCGCGGGGTCGATTTTGCCTATAAATATGAAGTGACCCTCCTCCATTCAACGGAGTTCAAGACATAGAAAATACCCAAGCTCTGGTGCGCGAAATTGAAGTTAGAAAGGGTGCTGCGCGTAAACTTAAATTTTGCGCGTAAAGTCAGATTGCGCGAAAAGCAAAGGCTGCGCAGAAAGTTGGTGATTGGCGCGTAAAAGGAAGATTGCGCGAAAAGTGGATTTCACGCAAGAGTAGTGAATTGCGCGCAAGGCAGTTTCCAGGCTGCGCGTAATATTTGGAAGTTGCGCGAAAAAGGAATTTCGCGCAAACCATAGAAATTGCGCGCAAGACACCGTAAGGGTTGCGCGTAAAAATTGAGGTTGCCCGGTACATCCGGTGCAAAGTGAGATTCATCTGCGGGTGAAAGTTGGACTTAAACAGAGCATCTACATACAGAGGAAGATGCATTCCTTCATGAAAATGAAGAGACCTACAGGTCTATAAACTGTGACTGAATCCCTTCCAAGAGCAGTGAGCTTAGGAAGAGGAAGAAGGTGATCCTCTCCACCGGCAGTGAGCCAGGCGGAGTCAACGGGAGTGACCCGAGGGACGCAGTGAGCTATCCCTAAACAATTGTAAAGGCAGTGAGCCTGGGACAGAGTGTCTGTACCCGAACATTTGTATCCGCAGCTAGTGAAGCATAGTGGATTTAGGTACGACCGGCAACCTGTCGGCGTATACTCCTTGGACGTAGCCCTTAGTGGTGAACCAAGTAAAAATAGCTGTGTCATCTGTCTCTGCATGTGAATGTTTAATTGCTGATCATATCCATCATACAGGTTTAAGTAGTTCCTACCAACGTGGGAACAAGATCCACAACTAAAAGAAGAAAAAGGTGCCACCCTGATTCACCCCTCCCCTCTCAGGGTGTCCCGGGGTCCTACAATATATATTAAGGAAGTATATATTATATCCCTCACATGTCTTGAATTCAGAGGTGGTACTATTGGAAAATGATCCCACTTATGAGGAGTAGTTGGTGAAGATTTTAAACAATAGATATAACATTCAATGTAATAAGATAACTCACCTACTCAAAGTATTATAGTGATACCATAAGTTCAATGAGACGACATGGGAACTGGATGAAGGAATAACACAGAATTACCCACAACTGTTCTCACTTTAGTATGTCAAATAAAATTTTTAGGTTTAGATATATTGAGTAAGAATGTAATGATCCATGATTTTATCAATATAATTTCCTTTATGAATATATAATTTTGTCAATTTTATAAATTTAATATTTTATAATGAACATGAAATACATGATAAAACCAACTACAATATATTATATACATTTATACATTACATTTAGTGAATAAATATGGATATAATCATTGACGGTATTATAATGGGATTCAAAATAGAAAATAATATAAAAATAATAAGAAAATTATGATATGCTCTATCCCCCATAAAAATCGCACTGATGAACAACTCTATAGAAACGAAATAGAATATTAGTAATGTAAAATGAATTTTTAAAATGAATATATAAATATATATATATTACTTTGAGATAAAATAAAAATGAATGAAGAATGAAAAACAAATGAGGTATTAATATAATATTGGGAATCCATAATACTAGTACAAATATAACTGTTGGAATAGAAATATGATCGTTGGAGTAGTAATATGACCAATATGAATAGCATCAAGACTATTAGAATAGTAAACTCACTGATCTAAATTTAAAATAAAATTTTGTTATCTTATAAAATGATAATATGGAATATTTATATCATGATATAAGTAAATAAATTTTTCAAATGATAAAATAAGTGTTCATATTTCTTAAAAATATAAATTTTTTATTTACATTTTTATAACCAATATAAAAAAAAATTTAAAATTTTTTTTCATAAAATGGGTTAATAAATTAATCTTAAGTTTTATTATAATGATAATATAATTTTATAAGACTATAAATAATTTTCCATAGGGTCCTAGAATTGATCATAATCTAAAAATTGGTATTTTAGAAATCAATAATGATTTTATTTAAAAATTAAATTTCCCATATTTAGAAAATTATTTTCATAAAATAAATTTTATTTCTAGTATCTAAATTTCTAAAAAAAAATTATTGTTAATTTTTTGGTATTTTTCAAAAAAATAATTGAATTTCTTGTGAATAATGAAATGTGGAAAAATATAATATTTAACATTATAAGCTAAATACATAAATATTTGATTCATATATAATGTAAGAACCAATAATTTTTAACTAAAATGCACCATTTATTTTATATGTTCATAAGATTCATCACTGTTCTTTTCTTGAGTAAAAATAATATTATAATGATTATAATATTCAAAAACACCCCTCTCATCAACTTATAAATACCTCATCTTAACCTCACATCTTTCAATCCATGGAGCTTCCCAAATTTCTACCCAATTATTTTTACAATAATCTTTCCCATATCTTATTTTCTTTGTCTCACCAAATACCATTTCAAGTATCCTTAGGGGGTATCCTAATAAGAGGCATCCAAAAGAAGAGGTAAAATTATCAATTAACCTCTTTCATTTTTATTATTATTATACCACCACTTATATTTTCCATCCATCTAGAAATAGTAAAATAAAAATCATAAATATATTTATATGGTATTATTATATTATTCTATTTATCATCTATCATCCCTTATTTATATTCTAAAATGAAAATCGTGTTAACAATATGATTGGTTTTCCACCTCCATGAAAAACATACTTTTCTATTATCCACCGCCTTCAATGATATTCATAAAAATATTATTATGGTTAAATAATATGATAATAATTATATATAAACTTATTTCAAGTTTTTTGTATTAATATATAGACATAATATTAAATAAAAAACTAGTTCATTATGGTTAGTAAAACTCCCCAAATAAACTAACTGTATAACATTGACATTTTTACTAAATGAAACATCCTTATTTTGGAAAAAAATGATATTTTAGAAAATTTTAATTTATATAAGGGCATTAATACCATTTCATTTCAATTCTATATTTTTATTTCCATTTTAAAAGAACATAAGTAATTATCCACAATTGATCCGACCTTAGAACCAAAAAATGAACTGCCTCAAAACCATAAAATTAAACATTATATATTATTAAAATATTTATAAATAACATAATAAAATTATAATGAATAAAATTTTTATGGAAAAAGTTTGTATTTAAGTAATAAATGAATCTAATTTGATTATCCTGGATGTTAAGTGAAAGTGAAGAATGATTCTGGAACCTAAGGTAACGGATCTCTCTAAACCACTGTGTTTTCATTGGGTTATAAATTTCACTATTTAAATAAAATTATCTATATATTTGAATTTATGGAATGATTAAAAATTTGGTATATATTTATGTTATATATATTTAAATACTATTATCCCTTTATTTTATAGGTTAATACATTCATTAAGTTTATTTCCTAAATGTGTTCTATAAACCCAAACCCGATTAAGGGGACTAATCTATCCCTCAACCATTTTATGTAACACTATTTTAAACTATTTTTTCACAATAATGATTTCATTAATTAAAGGAATATTTTAGGGACATAAATTCTTGTTTACCACTAGTTTTTAAGGAAAAATCTATATTTATATTTTTTTTATTAACTAATTCCTTAAACCACGGTTTTGAATGTTCATTTTTTATACCCAATTATCTATGATTTATCATGATTTTTCTTTTAAATGAACCCATATTTGGGTAACTATGATTATCCATTCATATAAGAATAACAAATATATTTTATTCCATATTATATTTGTAATATTTATGAATTATCCTTTGATTTTGATGTGATACATGATTATGAAACTCATTTCTTTCCATTGGTAATTTTTATATTTATGCAAACATTTGATTTACATTTGTGGAACATGTAAAAATTTTCATGTTATTATGGATAGAATTAGATATAACTCTAATTAATTGGATAATTTTTATGTATCATGAGACCATATGTATTTGCTTAGGGAGTAATCTTAATTTGTGATGGGTCTCTTCCCACCATGTGATGTTTCCATGGAAGTTATCCTAGACTTATGCTTATGTCATGTTATATGTTTCTACCACATTTCTATGTTTTCATGGTCTTATGATTCTAGGTTATTTATGTTTTTCTACCATATGATTATTCATGATCCTTGTATTTCATGATATCATGTTATGTATTTTTACTTATATATTATTCTTCATTGTCATGCTTATTCCCTAATTGGGCTTTATATCTCACCCTTTTTTATATATCCCCCATGTTATTTAATACAATTTATTAATATCAAAGGGATTTAGGAGCTTATTAGGGATATTAAAGTATAGAATTTTTATTTTAGTTTAATGATGTAATTTTATGTACCTAGTCTCCAAAGATTCTTGGCCTCTCGATCCTTGATTGGTATTTATTAGATATTTATGTCAAAAATCATATAATAATATAGGTAAAAGGCCTGGATCACAATAGATACTATGGTAGAATTAATCTTGGAATGTGGTATAATTTTTTGTTGAGTGTGGAATGATTTTTGGTTGTGTGGTATAATTATTTTTTGAGTGTGGAATAATCCTTCCTTAAGTATGGTTGAAAAGTTGGTTGAGTGTGTTATAATTATTTTTAAAGCGGGATATAATTCATAGTTTTGGGTAGTATGATTCCTCTATAAGGGTAGTATAATTATAGTTAGTTTAGTATAATTGCTTCTTGAGTGTGGTATAATTATTGGTTGAGTGTGGTATAATTACATCTTGAGTTTGGTATAATTCTACATTGAGTATTGTAGAATTACTGGTTGAGTGTAGCAGAATTATTCATTGAGCATGGTGTGTTTTTTGGTTCAAGGACACATAATTTTCAACAGAGTTTGGAAGAAATATTTTTTAAGTGCGTTGGAATTATGAATTATGAGTGATAAATTATTGGTCCACTATAGTAGTATTTTTAATTGAGTATGGTATAATTATTAATTGAGGGCGGAAGAAATATTCATTGATTATGGTTGACACGAGTCAACTAGGCTAGAGTATGGTATATACTTTGGTTAGTTCAATTGGACATGATTATGGTATAATTATTATCATGTGTATCTCCAATATAAGTATTATAAACTTACTTATAGTGAGGAAATCTTTGTATAATATGTTCTTAAAACATGGTGATCAAATATATTATTTTTAAACTACTTATGGAATGACTATTTAAATATTATTTTATTCAGAGTATATTTAAATTCTCAATTATTATCATACCATTTCATCAAGGTAAAATTCTAGAAATGTTGTTTATTTATAGTCTTTTAGTGAGTAGGTATTTTTGAAAATTTATTTATTAATGAGGTGGATATAATTTTGATAGATTTTCATATTTTGTTTTTATGTTGTGAGTTCATTATGGGGATAATATATCCATGTTTATTCTATATTTGGGTTGGTATATTTATATGACACTCTTTATGGATATTGGTATATGAATACACCTATCCTTCATTCAAGGTAGTTCTTGTGGGCCCATATGTGAAATCATACTAAGAGTTATACTAGGTCACTACACATGAACATGGTGCGGATCTTACTTATGAACTAGTAGTCCTTGTTTGATATCTATAATCATGTAGTTACTCTCAGGGTATAAGCTATGAATCATTGAGTTCTAATATTCCATCAAGCTAAGTAATTAGTAATGGGAATGTTTTTTTGGTTTTTCTACATTTCCAATTATTTTAGGTATGTAACAACCATGTGACATTATCGTTCTATATATGGTTGTTCATGGATGTTTATATATGTCAATTAATACTCATATAGTTGTTTTTATAACATATTATGTGGTCATGGAATACCCAATTGTAACACCCCACCCTAGAATCCATTGAACCAGTTCCCTGGGCTAGTACACCCTAAGGCCTTAGGTGTGTCTCCCCATATTCCAGAGGCTACTGACTAGAAATGAGGTCCAATGAGGTTTCCCTAAGAAGATTATAAACTCATGTTAGAGTAGATATAGTAGCGTAAGTAATAAGAACATATAAATCATCCAAATAAACATTGCAGATAATACATGGAAAGTTCTAATATAATAAAACAAACATAAAATTGTTAATACAATGGGTATATCATATATTTCAAGTATCCCCCATGGGAGGATCATACATAAGATTAATAAAATAATAAAATAAAAATCAACTCAAACATGTCCAAAAATTATCATGAGTCCTACCTAATCTTATCCTCCATAATCAAACTAGCATTCCATGCCAAAAATCATCAACGTACGTCATTTCCCTGTACATATTCATGTGATCAATAATAGCGTTCTCTTGGGTAAAAAAGTTTCATTATATCCTGATAAAGGTGTGACTAAAACTCTATAGTCAAGCACTAACAACATCACTAAATCACCAATCTGAAATAAAATTGAATGAATAATTTATCAAACTAAACTGGTTAATAATTATTAAAAAATGAATAATAAAATAGATAACAACCCTTTATTCCCCAGGTTCAAAACAACACATGTGTTTGAATGTACAGTTTTTGATCCTTAGGTCCATGAAAATGATCAACCCAACATTCTTTAACCAATACTGGGGTGTCTGTGAACATGTCTTGTGGACCATGAAAATGTTTAGTGAACACATAGAATCTAGGGTTTAGGCTTGGAATTCGTGGTATCTTTAAGTATCACATTAAATATAATCAATTGTCCTCGAATTCCCAGCCATCAGTCATCACACAAAATCTAAATACTCATCCTAGAATTCCAATGGAATTATAGAACTCATCCCAACATTACCTGCCATTCCCCTAGAATTGAGTATCACATGAAATCGAGACACTCATCCTAGAATTCCCATGGAATTTGAGTTCTTATCCCATAATTCCAAATATTCCTTGTATCATATGTCCCATAGAATTTAGGCACTCATTACGGAATTCCCAAGTCATGCGTCCTATATCAAATGGAATCTGGGATCTCATCTGGGAATTCCCATGTATCAAATGACAAATGGAATCCATGATATCATCCCTACATTCCCAATTATTATTCATCAATATCTAATCATTTATTCCATTTAATTTTCATTATTATTATAGATACTATAATCAATATCCATCAATCCACATTTTCAAAACCTAATTTACCATTTTAAAAATCATAATGCATTATAAACTTAAATTTCACTCATGAGTTTATTTATTCTTTTCAAACTTAGGATGATAATTAAAATAGTAGGAAGATTTATATAATAAAATTTATATTTTATAATTAAAAAATTTAACTACCCAATTCATTTTACCTCTATCCAAACAGCATACATTGTTTTACATGGGAACCAATTTCACATTTTTAAGTTCATCTCAAAGTTATCAATTTTCATGAAATCAATTTCACAATCATTGATTTTAAACCTACTCACTAAATTAAGGTTATAAAAATTAGATGCCCAAACTATCTCACAACATTATTCTTATGGATCCATAATGTATAATTAATCAAACTTAGGGACACAATCGCATTAGAGTTATTCCACGTAGAATCACAGTTTATATAGATACAAAGAACATAAAGTAGAGAAATTATTCCTAAGGAAATAAAAAATTCAAAGATTCCATTTAAATGAGGTCACTCTATGGTAAGATTATAATGACTACACGATTCACACTTGTAAAACTAAAAAAGATTATAGGAAAAGTCTTGGTACCACCTACATCATGCTTTGGGATAAGAACCATCATGTATTAGCTACCACTTCGACCTAAATCAAGATGAAATTGAAAACTAGACAGAAAACATAAAAATAGTGAATATTATCCAATCTAAGAAGAATTACACCTGATATTGAAAGAGAAACAAAACATAAGTAAGTGGATAGGTATATATACCATCAACTCTCTAACACAGGTGAGAAAAGATAAAATAGACCCTGGATGGAGGATAATGACCATGGCCTTACAAGGGAATAATGGGAGCTCCCCACACTGCTACTAGAAAAATGAGAGTCATAGTCCTCAATAAGGGATTTAAGAGTCAAAGGGAGAAGATACCATTTTCCCCTTGTTTAAAAAATTACCCAAAATATAACTACCTAGATATTCTTGGTCCACTAGCTAAACTGTAATCCCAATAGTGTTTACTAGTTTCTAGAGAGGCCACTAGTTGGTTAGTGGCTAGTACAATAGCTTAACCAGCTTATGTATCCCTCTAATGCTCTCTCAATGCCATGGTATTCCACCTGACACACATACCATGTCCAAAGATGGTCTTTTGATGGGTTCTAACCAATATAACTTAAATAAAAATACTAGATAGAAATCCAAAACCCTATACTAGTCAAGGATCCAACCTATTACTAAGACTCCAAGCTCATCTGTACACCCAAGCCTTATAAGATCACCACCATATCACTTCCTACCACCAAGAAGTCATATAAACCAACCAAAAGTTCCACCAAACCTATGTAATTGGTTTTTCTGGTTCCAAATAGCCACGTCCCATTCTCCTCCACCTTTTCTCAAGATGAATCCAATGAATTAAACTTAAATAAAATAACTATTTTCAAATTATTCATATCATTCACATTGCTTCTTGATTACAAAACTCACCACTACTTTATGTACTTTTTAGATTATATAGTTACTTATACTTCATCATTATGTATCTATATTGGTTCACAAAATAACTTATACTTTGTTCAAATAAGTGCATAAATTCCTCTCTATTTATGTGTAAATATAGTGTTTCTAATATCTACTCTCATTGGTTATCAATCTCTTCAAATGTTACTTTCCCATACTTATGTCTAAAAATTTGTAGATAATTACATTAACATATATCAACTAAAAATTCAGGTGATCCACTCATTCTTATATGATGCTAAAAAATATTTCATCTCCATTTCTCTTACTCAAATTTAAAAATGCTTCATATCATTTCCAACAATTTTTGTATCTTGTTTTTTTAATATCTAAATTATCAAGCATAAGTGATTCAATATGAATGAACATAATTTCATACTCATCATCTATTATAGTATCACTCATATCACCACTTTTATACTCACTAGTACCATCCAAACATCACAATTTCTTTATTTATTATTATTGTATCCCATGGAAGTTTTTCATGAATTTGAAATACTCAACGTTAGATATTATAGGTGAGTTGTTAGCTTCTATAATGTGACCTCATTTTTATACAAACCATAGGTTAGAGGAGGAAGATGATTCAAATAATGCATGATTTAATTTTAATCACTACACAAAAAAAGTTTTTAAAAGCGCTACAATACAAGATAATTGATCCCACAAAGATATTTCAATCAGATACACACTACCTTATAAGAATACATGCCTGATGGTCCACATGACAAAGACATTTGGATCTGGTGGTCACAAACAACTATATATTCTAACTCTCATAGTATATTATAAGCATCATTTTTCACTTATTCACTCCCATGCATACACCACCTCGCACACTAGACCACCCCAATGATCCTTACCTACTTCAACTAGGGTTGGATACCCTTGATCTCAGATAGTATATTTATATTGTGTTATTCAGGTGGCTAGACGAGGTTGGATATATTTTTTTAGACAAAACTCATCGATATTCCTTAAATAAATGTAAATAATATCCTTAGACAATATAATTCTTCTCATTGATTCATATTAAACCTTTTAAATTTCCATAAAAATCTAACACTCTTAATCCTTGGTTCATTAATGTAAACTTTTTCAAAACTTCTCCGTTTTGATTAGGTTTCATTCTAAAACATCAAAGGATGGTATCACTTTATCCTAACTATATTTTTCTCAAATAAACATCACCTATTTGATATTCTAATTTACTAGTTCATCAAAATTCTACATTATATATAATGAAAATAATGTGTCATCTCCAAGTATAATCAAATCATGTCTTAAAATTTATTATCATCCCTTTTATAATCACTTGTTGTTCTTCTCATAATTAATATTGAATCATAATGAATTTTTTTATATTTGAAACTTTAAATATTAATCAAAAAAATGACTAATTGTTTCTCTTCCAACCATTTCATTATAAATGTATCCTTCAAGAATTATTTATCGATAGGAATCTCTATTGTCTCATCACTTTTATCCTCTAATTTTTTATATATTAGAAACATATCATCTCTTCCAAAAACCTATTTTAAGTTCTATCAAAATGATAGTGTTCCTTATTTACAAGGAAAAGAATTCATGCTCAGACTCTTCATAGGTGTTAGATGGTTCTTTAGCCCTATATAGATCAAAAAATTCTCAAGAATATGGGGTAGTAGTGAAATTTGAAAAGAAATTACAAAATATTCTTCTTATGGATTGATAAAAATATGATCTATTAAAAATGGATAATGTAATTGGTATTATAAATAAAAAATGATGAAAAAATGTGGTGTTTTTAAAGGTAGAGACAACTAATTGAGAAACATTGAGTAATAAAACATAAAAATAATATAATTTAAGACATGTGTGAAGTTTTTTGGAAGTGTTGTTCATTGGAATTATGGTGAAATTTTTGTTCATTAACTTACCACATGATAATAAAAGGACAAATAATATCAATTTGAACTAAAAGACCACTAGTAAGATGAGTTATAATCATTATACTCTTCCATAATTTAGTTTTCTTTGGATTATGTTTTGAAACGGGGAGAATGAAAAATAAAAAGATCCAATTTCATAATTTATAAATTAAGGGTTTGTTAAACATTATCTTATTTAGATGAATAAACCATAAGAGAGTTGATATCCTTGTTTTGTTGTTATTTTTGAAATTATTTTCATCTTGGCTCCCAAATTTAAGGGGTATTTCTGATATTCATGGGTTGAAATCAAATCTAATATAGTATAATAAAGATTCCAAGTTATTGTTCCATGTTTTTTCCAGGAATAATATAATATAATAGGTTTTTATCATTAATGACAAGAAAAATAGTTGTATAATCCATGTGAAATAGAGAAGAATATTCTTTGAATCTCTTTTCATGTGAGGATCAGTGGGATAAATTTAATAAAGTATTCTATGTTTAGGTGTTAAAGGTAAAGACTCTCATATATCACACCACACCCTCATGTTATTTGAGAAGTATAAAAAAAATCAATAGGTGATATGACACTCAAGAAAAAATGGCATGCCATTATGTGAGTGTGAAAAATAAGATTTCCATACAATGATATGAATAGGCTTCATGAAAAATAATGGATGAAAATTTGAAACACTATAGTTCTAAATTTATTAAAGGATATTAGTTGGAAAGAAATTAATTATAGGTGAAAGAATATGTATTTATAAAATTTTATTTTTTCATTTAGTAGTTAATTTAATGAAAAATAAAAATTGAATAAATATTCCATGATAAATAAGGTTTTATCAATAATAAATTTAATATGGAAATTTTGTGGAAGGTGATATAAAAATATTGAAAATTATTATACATTAATGATCCACCTTTCCATTTTTTCTGAAATATTAGAATAAATAAATGAGATGAGTCTATAATATTATTAAGTTATTATAAACGGGGGAGGGAGGGGTGAGGGACAAAGAGACTATATTATTATGGTGGTATCTTTATGAGATTTTGATATCTAATAAATATTATGGGTGACATATTATAAAATAAATATTGAAAGATAGATTTATAAAGTAAGGAGAGACAAAATTATACAAAGTTTTCTTTAATGAATTATGAAATTCAATAAATACTTTTATCATATTCGCTACTATCACACTGGACTTTAAAAGCGTTGGCCTTTATCTGCATAAGAAAAAAGAACTAATAAATGTTTCTTTTATCATTGCTAAAAAACAATCATAAAGGGTATCCACTATCAGTGCTTTTATGTAGCACTGATAAAGGGTAACCTTTATCGGTGCTTATGTTTTGGCACTAATAAAGGGTACCATTTATCAATAATTTATTTTTAGCACTAATAAAGGGTTCCCATTATCAGTGCTTTGTTTTCAGTACTAATATAGGGTGCCCATTATCAGCTCATTTTTAGCACCGATAAAGGTTTTGGAAAAAATGAAAAAAGTATACAATTAAAAATTAAAAATGAGTAAATTAAAAAATTTATTAGAAAATATATTAATTAAATTAGTATTGATAAAAATTAATAATTTCTATATACATTTATATAAATTATAACGATTAATAATTAGTGTATATTAAGTGTATAGATATTTAAAATGAATAAAATAAAATAATTTAACAATTAAAAATTAAAAATTAGTAAATTAAGAAAAATATAATACATTTTATTTACTAAATTATTATTTATAAAAATGAATAAATTTAATATACAAATATATATATATATATATTATAAATATTAAAAATTAATAAATATTAAATATAGATATATAAAATGAATAGATTATAAAAATTAAACATGAAAATTAAAAATGAATAAATTATAATAATTAAAAAAATTAGAAATGAATAGATTAAAAAAATTATTATTGAAATAATTATTAATAAAAATGAATAAGAGTAATATATATATATATATTAATAATAAATGTTAATAAATAATATATAATAAATATATATTTAAAAAATTAATAAAATGTAATAATTAAAAACATATTAATGTATTATTCATTTTTAATGTTTTTTCATACACAATTAAACATTAAAATACATTTAATATATAAATATATTCATATATATTTCTATATATATATATGAATATATGTAATATTTTCTAAAATTTAATTTATATAATAAAAAATATTAATGCTTTAAATAAGTAATATATTAGGAAAAAGATGGTTTATAATTAAAAATCAATAATAATTAAAAAAAATCAACCAATTGCATTGAGTAATGGACAAAATTGAATGTCCTTTGATTTTTCAATTTAACATATATCAAATGTGTACTGTTACATTGATTTCAAATATGTATACATAATTGATACATTTTTATGTACAACACATATGCACAGTTATATATGTAGTTAATGAAATCATATATAGAAACACATACACTTAATATTTATGTCATTTATTCTTTTTTAGTATTTATTTTAGAATTTCATTATAACATGATACATTTAAGATATTATGTTTTTAATTGGAAAATTTTATTTATTTATTTTTAATATTATTAAGGTTAGGTATTATTTATAAATTTTTAATATTACTTATTTTTTATTTTTTATTTTTTAGAAATTTTATCATTTTATATTATTTATTTATATTTATTTATTTATAATGTTTTAATATTTTCAATATGTGTTCATATTTATTTCAATATATATCAATATTCTTTTAGTAATTTATATTTAATTTATAAAACTTATCTATTTTTCAATATTTTTAAAGTGTACTCATTTTTAATTATTCAATTTCACAAATTTTTAATATGCATGGATTTAAGATTATATATTCTTTAATAATGTCAAAAATATATTTTTTTCATAAATAATTATAAATAAATATATTAATAAATGTAACTATATTTATAAATTTATATATTTATAATTATAAATAAATAATTATTTTTTCTAAATATTTATATAATTATAAATCAATTATTTTATATATATATATAACTATAAAATTATATTAAATTTATTTCAATAATTAATATATTTACTATATTTATATTTATATATATTTATTAAATATATAAATTTAATTATATAAATATATATTGATATAAATATAAAATTTTGATTTTGTTAAGTACTTATATGACTATAATAATTAATTATATGATTAAATAATTATAAAGTTATAAAAATTAAGAAATATAAATATAAATATAAATATAAATATAAATATAAATATAAATATAAATATAAATATAGTAAATATATTCATTATATTTATAGTTTTATATATATTTATTAAATATATATATAGTTATATAAATATATCTATAATTATAAATAATTAATTATAAATATACTTACTAACATAATTATAAATGTATATTTAATATATTTAAAAAATTATATATTTTTAATTATAGATAAAAATATGTTTTTTTAAATGTAATTATCTTATTATAAATAAATAATCATATATTTAAATAATTGGAAAATTAAAACAAATAATTATATAACTATATAAATATATTTGAAATTTTTTTATATACAGTTATAATAATAAATCCTTTATCAGCACTAATGTTTGAGCACTGATAAAGATATCATTTTTGAGTGCTGATAAAGATATCTTTTAGCAGCACTTATTAATTTAGCACTGATAAAAGTTATCTTTATCAACACTTTTTAGGAAGAACCTATAAAAGTCTCCTCAATTTATTTAAAGAACCCTAACTATAACTGATTCAGTCGCAATATCTCAAGCTTTCACAGAACTCTCGTGTTGTTAGTACTCCTTCTCCTCGAATTGAAGGCTTAAATCACATCTTGAATGATTCCATGGCTCGAATCCCAGGCTCGAATGAATCAAGGCCCGAATGAAGCTTGAATAAATCCAAGTTGTCGCGATATCTCTACTTTCAATAGGGTGAATCAATGCTTGAATCCTTGGTATGTTATCTTCTCCTCCTCCTCACCCATTGATTTCTTGTTTGAATCCATCGATGATTTCACTTCTTATTCAAACCTTTCACTCACTGTTGCTAAAGGTTTTGTACCATCTATGATATCAATAGGTAGGTTTATTTATGATTTATCTATTCCCAAATTTATTTCATGTTCTTGTCTGTTTGAAATTGGAATATCTAAAATTATAATTGTTATTTGGGATTAATTGGATTTTAATACGTTTGTTTCTAGAGGTTTTTAAGGGATTATAATTGATTTCTAATTAGATTCTTTTGGATTTGGACCTTTTTATTTTATACATTTAAATGATAACTTATATTTTTGGCCAATAAAATATTTATGATGGTTTTAATAATTTAATTTATAATTTTAAAATTATTTAATGTTGTTTATGGAATATATTTTTGTAATTCATGAGTTCTTAACATTGATTAGTTGGGGTTTCCTTGTTTGATAATTTTTCTTATGTTTTATTTTGTTCTTATGTTATTTATTTATTTCAATTTTTTGGATTCCTCTTTTTATGTTATTTATTTCCAATTTTATGGATTCATCTTTTTATTGAGATCTATTTGGAAATGTGTGTGTGTGATTGTATATGTTTATAACATTAAAAGATATGTTTTCAAATTTAAAGAAATTGATTAAATTTGGTTTTCTTGTATAGGTTTTCAAATATGAGTTTTTAATGGTTTTCTTTATTTAAAAATTATTTTCATCTTACCAAAAAAATTTAATATGTTCTCAAGAAAAATTATTTCTTTTATAGTGAGCCTTCAAATGGGTTTTTTGAAAGGAGGAATTATTTAAATTGTGCTCTTAATTGTGGATTGTTATTATTAATGTAAAGGATGATTTCTTCATGGATTTTTTTGGGGTTTTCACATGGGATACCATAGATAGGATGGTAAATATATGGGTGATGCTCTAGCTTAATTGGGGAATTATCTAGGTCTTATTTTCAGCTTCCTTGAGATTCCCAAGTTGTATTACTTCTTTTGGTCACACAGTCAGGTAGTATTTTATGAGTGTTCCAGTTACCTTCAAAACATGTATGTTAGATCTCTCCCCATGTGTTATGGGTTATAATTATTCTATTATATATATATTTTGGTACCCATTTTCACTTTTATTAATGGTTATCATCATCACCCTTATTTAATTTTCTTTCTTAAACAGAGGACTAATGCATGTGAATATTTAGGTTACTTTCTCAAAATATAGTGAGGTAACATAACCCAAGCATATGATAGCTATATTCCTTTCTGGATCATAAAATGATTCAGAGCATATATAATTTCAAATAATGAACTTATTTAAATGAAATAATGTAAATAATTAAAGAACACAAGTCCAAACATTGATTTCATAGAATAAATATTTTTAAAACATGTAAACAAGTTTAACAGTCTTTACACAACAAACCAAGAATAAATATATAATTTAAACAACACATGTGATGTAGTTTACATCTCACCAAACCCAATCTCATGAAAAAATATTACTTATTCCTAAAATGACTAAATTTTACCTAAAAATGACCAGTTTTACCTATCAATTTCCTATCTCATCACTATGTCACAATTCCTAAACAACTGATATCATCTCATGATCTTCTAAACACCCACAATAATAGGAAAACATGAAACATTTTGTACCTTTGTGGTTTGTTCCTTTCCAAAAAAACAAAATTTATTATTTTTCTCTCACCCTTAGTACTCCAGAACCACTAATTTGTCTCACACTCAGATAAATTTAAATCAAACTTAATCCTGATTTCACACACAGAATCCATCTAACACCACATGATATTTTGAAATATATTTTTCAATGTCAATAATATTTATAAAACCTTCTTGATTTTTATTATTTAATAAATTTTATGGAATGTTACATCATGGATTTGTGTCCTAATTAGCATTTTTATGGTCATTCTTATTTTAAATTTTAGTTTTGAAAAAGGAAACATGGTTTTAAATGTTAAATTGAGTTTTGAAATGTAAAAAAATAGGTTTTCCCTTAAAATGAACTAAAATGGATTCGATGTTTTGAAACTTATGAAGTGATTTCCAAGTTAATATATTATGTTGTAAACATTTCCAAGTATAAATATTTCCATTGAAATTGTTTTAAAATTAAATTTTATTGTTAATGATTTTTTAATATGATTTTTAAATTTTTCAAATGATGATAAAAGTTTTTAAAAATATTGGTTTTTTATCCCATTAAATGTTTTGAAAAAAACTGTTCAACTTTCTTGTGGAATTTTAAAAACAATAATGTGGATTTCTAAAAATTCAAAAAGAATCCTTTTGTAATTCTTAATGGGTTTATGATATGTTATTTGAAATTTTAAATTAATATGTGGTAATTTAAAAAAATAGAGACAATGGTCATCCTCATCATCTTTTTCTCTCGAACGTTTAGTTTTTTATTTTGTTGCTTGAGACACTTCCTCCATATCTGATAAACATGAACCTATGCGTCTTGAACTTCTCGGATAAGTATTCATCCTTTACTAGGTACTGATGATCATTTTGGATGAATTCATAGGATAGAACTTACTGTAGTGGAGTACTTATTTTATTAAATTCAATTACCTATTTCCATCAAATCATACTATTATGACTTAAATCAATCAAATGTTGGGATCCCCTTATTAGAATTATCTATAACTTTCACCATTTACAATGAACATATTATGTGTATTTATTTATTTTTTATGCAAAATAAATATTTTATGAAAATAATAAAATTGATAATAATTGAAAATGGATACATGCTAATCGTATGACAAAAGAGTTTGAAGATAGAGTTAAAGATTTCAAAAAAGTTTGAAATAGAGCATACATATGACCCTTCTCAAATACTATTTCTACTTTTATTTTTTTTATTCAATAAAATATATCTGGAAGAGTTTGGAAAACATTTGATTTTTCAATTAATAGATCATATCTATAAAATTTGGAATACACACGGGGGGAAACTGAACATGGACACTAATTGGGATGATATTGTAGTTTATGGATCATTTGATAAGAATATCCCTGTAAATGAAGAATAAGATCATAGGGAAGAAAAGACAATGAAAATTGGAGATGAGATCTTTAATTTTAAAAGCTTGTTTGAGAAGTTAAATAGTTGTTCTAAGATACTATTATATACCAGTTATACAAAATATACAACATTTTCAGCTATATTAAAGTTATATAATTTGAATTCTCATAGTGGATGGAGTGACACCATCTTAAGATAACTACTTGGTCTCCTGAATGAAATTAAACCAGAATAAAATGAACTTCTATATTGAACATATGGTGCTAAAGGAAAATTTTTTTCAATGGGAATGATCTCTAAAAAAATATATGCTTGTCTAAATGATTGTATATTGTTTTTCAAGGACCATTAATCCATCATAAAATTTCCTAACTGTGGTGTGGATGGATACAAGAAAAATGAATCAATTCCTTATAAAATTTTATGGTACCTTCCTATCATTCCATGTTTTAGAAGGCTATATAGATGTCAACAAACCCTAAGACAATTTACATGGCATAAAGATACAATAATTGAATATACGAAACTATGACATCCAGAAAATTATCCTCAATGGAGGAAAATTGATTACAAGTATCTTGAATTTGGAAATGATCTATGAAACTTCCTTCGTGATTTATCTACATATGGAATAAATCTTTTTGGTATACTGATTAGTACTTATAGTACATCGCCCATAATGTTGGTAAATTATAACTTTCCACCATTTTTATGCATGAAGCGCAAATATATTATGTCATCTCTATTTATATCTGGACCAAAGAAACCTTGTGATGTTATTGATTTCTATTCTGACCCATTAATATAATATCTAAAAGTTATGTGGTATATAGGTGTTACAATGTACGATTCTCATAGAAATGAAGAATTCACATTTAGGACCATGTTGTATGGGATGATAGATGTCTTTATTGCTTATAGAAATTTGTTTGGCTATAGCATTAAATTAATGTTGGGGTGACCCATTTGTGATGAATTCACCCACTCAGATCAGTTGAAACATTCCATGAAGACTCTATTTTTAGGGTGTTGGAAATTTTAACCTCAACAACATAAATACTGATCATGGGATACAATATTAAATGGGAATACTGAATATGGTACAACACTTTCTCCACTAATGGGAAATCAATTGTTTGATAAAGTAAAAAATATCGACCCTCATTTTGGTAAACTATTCTAAAAACCCTTTTGAAATCATGTGGGAAAAAGAGATCAATTTTCTTTGAATTTCCAAATTTTACATTTTTTTACATCATAAATTTTCTTGATGTCACGCATGTTGAAGAAAATATATTTTATAGTGTTATTGACACGTTGATAAATGTTCTTGAAAAACAAAGATGGAATCAAGGCAATGTTGGACACGATTGGTTTGGGGATAAGGAAAGATTTTGAACTGTTGAAGGATAGAAGGAGGACTTTTATTCCCACAACAGCTTCAAATATTTAAAGAAAGGAAAAAAAATTAATTTTCAATCTTCCTTAATGGTGTAAAAGTTATATAGGGGTATTCATAGAATACAAATAATGTCATGTTAGTGACTAATTTGAAGTTATAGGAACTAAAATCACACTACTGTCATGTTTTGATGTTATATTTGATGCTTGTTACCTTACATTTCATTTGACCTAAAAATTTATGACATACATTAACCAAACTCTATTAATTTTTCAATTCTTTATAAAGTAAAGTTATAGAACTTGTTATGTTTTCAATCATGAATAAGGATGTCATAGTCATATTATGTAAATTAGATATGTTCTTCCCATTATAATTATTTTATATAATGGTGCACCTGATGGTTCTCTTAGTTAAAGATATTCAACTATGTTGTCATTTCCATTACAGATAGATATACCACATTGAATGGTATATTAAGATTTTGAAAGGGTATGTTAAGAATTGGATTTGACTAAAATTTTGTATTTTAGAATAATACATTTTTTAAAAATCTATTGAATTGTGTAACAATTACCTATCATATGTTCACAACATCCGTCTCCTAAAGTCTCATCACATTGGTCACCTTATGGGAAATGGTATTTCTAGAAGATATTATGTTAAAATTACCATCATAGATCAGGAGAAAGTGCACCTTTAAATTTTACAGAATTTTAAATCTGTTGATCAATAATTTGAATCCCACAAATAAATTCTTAGATATTTGAATCCATCGATGAATGAAAGATAGATATCAAATACCCATAATCAACACTTTATATGTTGGATTCGAGATCAAATTTATAAGTAGTTGCCTAATAATATGAATTCAATTTCCAAATGACTTCAATGGCTATCTAGGGTACCAAATTAAAAGGTCATAAGTTACACTATTTTTGCAATCAATAGTTTTATGTTTTTGACAAAATAACACTTTGACTAAATTATGATGCAAAACAGAAGAGTTGCGCTTGTGGTGGAAGTGATTCACATATCTAGTTCCTCGGATAAAAATCCAATTTATGAAAATATGTCATATTTCATAATTATCAAATAGATATATAGGTAAGATTATACAACATTCAAAGTGTCGGATTTTTTGTTAATGGGTCGACAATATGAGTGTAGATAAATTTGATGAAATAGGCTTTGTGGATGAATTACAGTGTGGAAGGTGAAATGGAAGATCCATTAATAATGGAATCACAGGAAGTGAAATTTTTTTATGTCTCATATCCAACAAAAAAATAATTGGTCAATTTTCATACTGGAAAATAAAACAACTATAGGGTCGTGTGAAAATTCAATCGAGGATGGATATTTAATTATGAGGTCAGAATTAGTTCATGGAGTTCCAAATGAAGATAATGTTTTATAAATTAGAGGGGACCATAAAGAGGGTATGTGGATTCTTGATAGAGGATAAAAATCTCGTTAACCTTTAAAAAAGGTATGTTGATGATAAACTGAAATTATGTTTTAATATACAATTCTTTTATCCATAATATTATATATTCTCTACTGCATTTACATAATCTAAATTAAATACTTGACTACTCAGGCATACAATGTATTCTACACGTGATGATGTTACCAATCCCAAGGTAGAACCAACTATTAATGCTAAAACTAAATAATTAATAAGGGATCAATATAATGTTCAATAAAAAATAATAATGGTGAAGCATCATAGTGTTGAATAAAATTATCAATGTAAGAAGTAAGGGTATAAAATATGAAGATGTATAGGATCAACATGACCAACTTGTTGATCCCATCAAGTCAATGTTCATTAGTTATGTTGGGGTCACAATGAGGATAAATGAGTTGATTGATATGGGTTCATGGCACCACATCCATTCGGGAATGAAGGAAACCCTTTGGAAAGATAAAAAGGTATTTTTATGATTTACTTTCTCTATTTTACCGAAAAATTATATATTGAAATTTTGATATAATTTTCATTATTCCATGTAGAAATCATTTATTTTAGAACATTTATATAATAAATATGTCTTAATGGATATTGGAAAATCCCATAGAGTCTTTTGGACTCTTCTTAGCATGTTGGATATTAGGGATAATAAGGGGGAAGTAAATCCCCACCCACAAGTTTGTTATGAACACGTTATAAAGTACGAAACGTGGAATTATTTCATCATCCATTACAATTTTAAATCATTTCAGGTGTAGGGAAGTCGATAATATATTATTAAAAATTATCTATTTTATCTAATTTCATTCATAATTGTTACATTATGAAATAAAAAAGAGTTTTGAAAATAAATAATGTGCATCAAAACCAATGTACCCCTGTTAGAAAGAAAGGATGGGGTCTACTTAACTAGAGAATAAATTGGTATGTATTTTAAATAAACAATTAAATTTTCATTTGATATGAAACAACATGTGTTCCATTTTTATATGAATATTGATGGATAAAAATATTAAGCCACTTTCATCCTATGTCATGTGTTGTGGAAGGAGGCTCACATAAATAAGGTGGGAAAATAGTTAATGAAAACACAAAAGCAATCTAGGAAACACATTTAATTATTATATAATAGAAATTATTTATTATTTATAGTATTATTAAGTAATATTATCTATTTTCGTTCATATTTTTTTATAGAGTTTGGACACAATAATTTATGGTGACCATACTGGAAGAAAAACTAACTTCAGTAGCTCTGAAGTAGCCAGAACAATATGGTCAGATTAGAGGATTAGCTTTTGGAGTGTCTTCTCGAATATATTTCAAGAATAAAAAACCATAAGAAGATGCGTATAAGATGATGAAAGTAATGTATACACAAGTATATTATTTTCAAGATATTATTGTCTTATCTAGTTTGGCAAATCAATATATGAGAATGGATCAAAAATGAACCGGTGGTGGAACAAATATCCACACATAGAGAAACAAATGACCCCACTATATTTGAGTCTAGTAATTCTCCTAAACTTCATAACCTATCCAAGGTAATAAATTTTTTCATTACCCTTTAACCTAAATTTTAGTTAGAAAGCATTTGATAACTTTATACTACTAAAATTTTACAAGGTGAAGTTGTATGTGTTTTTTATTTATCAACACCTATGAATCACCTTGTTGTCATTGGTACATTGTATAATATCCTATGAGATAATATACACCATAAATAACTCTTAAAATATCACATGAGAGTTAGGATGGTGGTATCTCAAGATCTAACCACTAAGTTTCCTATTACACTTGATGATCTATATATTATATAGGTCAATAATTCTATTGTAAATTTCATAGCATGACCATCTAATATTATAAAGATACATGATGTATGTCTTTAACAATTTTTTTCTTATGAAAATCCTATGATAGTTAATGAAAAAAGGTCTAACGCAAGGTATGGTATTAAAAATGGATAAAGTGATGGTGAAATAGAAGGTTGAATCAAGACAAACTTATGAATCAACCATGAAATCAAAAGGTCCTTTTAATTGTACATTCTCCCCACCAGTTACGCATAATCATTTATTATCATTAAAACTTCTTGCAATATAACATTTAAATATAAAAATATGTCTTTTACTTTATATGAATAAGAAATATTAGTAAGTATCATTACAAATGTAATTGGTCTTGAAAGTATATATGCCATTCTCGTGTTTTAATGGCTAGGAGTCTTGGTTGTGAATACATACATAATGTATCTTTTCATAATATATTTATCCAAATAGTGATCTAATATATTCATTAAAGTCAATAACTATTAATATTTTCTATAAGTTTTTATATTACTACTATAAAAATTGAAAATTGTGTGAAGCATTATTTGGATTCATTAATCCCTGTATCATTTCTACACAAGAAACTTATTTAGAGATAAAAACAATTGTTAAGATAAGAGATGAGTTAAGCGATCCATTTGAGAAAAAAACTAATAAATGACAGGCTCTTTTTTTATGTCTACAATTAAGGGATAAAACTCTAAAATCTAATAAGATAAAATATTTTTTTTTATTTTTATCATTACTTATTTTTTTCATTTTTAGGCAGCATTGGGTGCCAATCACTGTCAATCTGGAAACCCCAATTTTTTTTATTAAATGTATGTATATACCACAAACCAACCACACATGATATTTATTGTGAATTTTTAAAACACTTTAATCTAAATTTGATACATAAACATCAAATTATATGTTTCACTCTATGTTTTAACCTAAAAAAAATTATGATAGGGAATTTTCAAAATATCAGATACTTCATGGAATGAAGTTATTCATTGAACAAAAAAACCTGTGGATTAATTAAAATGGAAATAGATTAAGGTATATATAGAATTATTTAACTATAAAAATATATATCAAAACAATTTACGTGTTTTCAATGTTTTTGCAGTGTACGAAGTAAGATAATGGCAATGATTTTGAACATTATGTCATCAAATTTACGAGAGATGTCATAAACCATGAGAAGACCATCATCACCTAATAAGAAATTTCTAAAGGTTACTAAAATTTAATTAAAAAAATATTAATCATATGTTTTCCTATATTTTATAAGTACTGCCAAGATGTTTGACAACCTTCATACTCAAAAGAATAAATTTATTTATTTAGAGATGAGTGGGTAGCATACATGGTGTGAGAATGTTTTCAGATAACAAACTTAGGTGATTACCTGCTATATTTCTGATCTAGTATGGGATATAACCATAGAAATCAATTTTGGGTGTTAATATTTTTTATTATAATGATTATATATTATTTTTCATATGTTTCTCAAGGATAATTATAATGTTTTAAATAAATTTGTTTAGAAACAAATTCACAAAATAAAAGGCGTCATAGTGTTTACAAGCATCATGAAAAGGTGACTTCCTACAACTTATTTATTTAATTTTCTCATTCTTTTATATAAATTTTTAGTTAATTTCCTTATCATTTTTAGAATAAATTTATACTAATTCCATATCTAGGGTTTCATCAAGGGTAGTGGTAAATAATAGAATAAAATAATAATATAGTGGTTTCACTTTTGTGGGTGGTGTAATTATTTAGGCTATTCTATAATCAATTAAATGAATAATGTAATATCAAAAATATTTTTTAAATCCATACAGGTAACACATAAAGTTTAAATTAGTGAAATGGATTCACTAAAACTAATTATTTTTAATGAACATGATGTGAAATTAAATCATCCTACCATTATATCATATAAAATCTCACAATCCTAAATACCTCAATCTAACACACAGTGTTCTCTATATGACTCAAATTGTATTTTTTTAGTTTATAATTTACATCTTAGTTCAAAACACACATCTCATTGTCAAAACCAAGAAAAATATTTAAGATTGTTTTAATACTTAAGGAAAACGATCCTTAAATCATTTGGGCATGTAGAAATCAGTCTCACCTTAATCTGACACATGGTTTAACCAGTATGACTCTATGTGTTTCTTTGTATTTAAAATTGACATTAATTTTAGTGAAAAAGAAAACTAAAATACTCAACACTAAGAAAAAACATTAATATTGTTATAATACTTTAGTATATGATCCAGAATCCATTTTTGAATATTAGGAATCATTCTCACACCAATCTAACGCACATTGTACCCAGTATGACTCAAGGTTTTTGTTTTTAGTTTAAAATTAACTTATTTTTTAAAAAATTGAAACTCACTAAAAACCATGAAAATAACCATGGATTGTCTAGATAATTTATGAAAACTATTTGTAAGCCATTTTTGATGTGGAATAATCAATCTAACATCATGTTGACACACGATGTTATCAGTATGACTGAAAGTGTGTTTTTCCATGTTTAAGATAAAATTTTAGTAAAACCAAAATGTGTCCACTCAAAACATAGATAACACATTCATATTATTTTGATGCATTTGAAACAACATCCATATGTAATTATTTTTGTGTAGGAATCAACCACATATCAATCCAATACACAATGTGACTGGTATGACTCCAAGTGAATATTTTTTTTAATTGACATTAATTTTAGAAAAAACAACAAGTGACATACTAAAAATCATGTAAACACATTCATATTGCTTTAATAAATTAGTAAAATGATCCATAAATCATTTAGGACATGTGGGAATTGGTTGAACCTCATTCTGACTTATGGTGTGACTCTTATGTCTCAAAGTGCATTTTTTATATAAAATTGTCATTAATTTTATAAAAAATAAAATTAATATACTCAAAAATGAGAAAATGAATTCAGATTGTTTCAATTCATTAGTAAAAAGATCCATAAGTCATTTTTGATGTGCAGGAATCATTTTAACCTCAATTTTATGCATTGTGTTCTTGATATGACTCAAAGTGTTCGTTATCAGTTTAAATTTTATATTTTAGTTCAAAATGTTTCACTCATTGAAAACTATGAAAATGAACTTGTATTACCTTGATAACTTTTTAAAATGATTAACAAGTCATTTTTTATGTGTACAAATCAATCCCACACCAAACCGATATAGGATATGACTGGTATTCCTCAAAGTAGATGTTTTTATGTTTTAAATGATGTTTTAGTAAAAAACAAGTGACCGACTAAAAACTAATAAAACACATTCATATTGTTTTTATATACTATAAAAATTCTCTATAAGACATTTTTTATGTGTATGTATTAGCCTCACCTCAATCTGATGCACAGTGTGACTAGTATGACTCCAAGTGTGTCTTTTTATTTAAAACTGACATTAATTGTAGTAAAAACACAAATGAAATACTCAAAACTGAGAAAACACTTTCAAAATTTTTTATACTTTAATAAAATGAAAAATAAATTATTTTAGACATGTAGGAATAATTATAACCTCAATTTTATGCATGGTGTGACTGGTATGACTCAAAGTGTGTTTTTTATTTAAAATTGACATCAATTTTAGTAAAAAGAAAACTTTCATACACAAAACTAAGTAAAATAATTTGAATTGTTTTTATACTCTATGAAAATGATATATAATTCATTCTTGATGTTTAGGAATAATCCATACCTCAATCTAATGCACGGTATGCATGGTATGACTCAAAGTTTCTCTTATAAATTTAGAATTTACATTTTAATTAAAAAAGTGTCACTCACTAAAAACCTATAAAATTCACTCATATTGAATGGATAATTTATAGAAACAATTAACATGTTATTTTTTATGTTTATGAATGAATATCGCAACAAACTGACACACAATGTTTCTGATATGACTCAAAGTGTGTGTTTCAATGATAAAAATGACATTTTAGTAAAAAAAGACAAGTGGCATTCTCAAAAACTGATCAAAGAAATCTAGATAGTTTTGATACTTTATAAAAGTTATCCATAAGTCATTTATGATGTTTAGTAATCATTTTAACCTCAATATGATGCACGGTGTGATTGGTATGACTCCAAGTGTGTCTTTTTATCTAAAATTGACATTGATATTAGTAAAAATGACAACTGAAAAAATGAAAACCAAGAATACATTCTAATATTATTTTTATAAATTATAAAAATTATCCATAAGTTTTTTTTTGTTAATTATTAATCATTCAAACATCAATCTAAGGCACAGTGTTCCTAGTATGACTCAAAGAGTCGATTTTTAGTTTAAAATTTACATTTTATTTCAAAAAGTGACACTCAATTTAAATTTAGAAAATGCACTTGGATTTTATGATAATTTATAAAAATTATTCATAAGTATTTTTTGATGTTTAGGAATAAATATCATTTAAAATGGAAACACAATGTGATGGGTATGACTCAAAGTGTGTGTTTCCATGTTTAAAATGACATTTTAGTAAAAAAAAGGAATGTGACCTACTTAAAACTTAGAAAACACATTCATATTGTTTTGATATATTATCAAAATGTTCCATAAGTAATTTTTGATGTGTAGTAATCATCCACCCCTCAATAAAATGCACATTTTGACTGGTATGACTACAAGTGCGTCTTTTTATTTAAATTTGACCTATTTTTTATTAAAAACACTTAAGAGATACTCAAACCCAAGAAAATACATTCTAATTGTTTTTAATAATTTAGTAAAATTGTCCATAAATAATTAGGGACATGTGGGAATGATTCTCTCCTAAATTTTATTCATGGGGTGATCAGTATGGATCAAAGTGCATGTTTTTTTTTAAATTGACATTAATTTTAGTAAAAAAGATATCTGACATACTCAAAACTGATCAAACACTTTAAAATTGTTTTGATAATTTACAAAAATAATCCATAAGTCATTTTAAACATGTTGGAATCATAATCACCTCAATCTAACACACATTTTTCCTTTAATGACTTAAAGTGTCTATTATCAGTTTAAAATAGACATTTTGTTCAAAAAGTTTTACTCACTGAAAACTAAGAAAACATACATGAATTGTATTAATAATTTAGTAAAATCATTAATTAGACATTTTTTAAATGTGAGGAACAATATCACATAAAAATGACACACTATATGATAGGTAAGACTCAATGTTCAGGTTTCCATGTTTAAAATGACATTTTAGTAAAAAAGACAAGTGTCCTACTAAAAACTAAGCTAATGCATTCAGATTATTTTTTTAATGACCAAAATTTTTACCTATATAAATTCCATTTTATAATTATGTAATTTGGTATAAAAACATTTATAAGACAATATAATCTTTATAAATGATGAATTCATGAAATAAGAATCATTTCTAGAAGTTAAGGAACATATACAGATGAAATAGTAACTTGACCTTTGGAATAGTAATGTGACCCTTATGAGTAGAAAACTAGAACATTGAATAGTAACCACACAAATGAATGTATAAATAAAATTTATCAATCTTATAAGTGATAATATGATATAATTGTATCATAGTATATATAATTAATTAATTTAAAATTAATAATTAAATGTTTGTATTTTTGTAAGTCATAAATATTTAATTAAAATTTTATGAATAATTTTATAATTTAAAATAAAATTTATTTTAAAAAAATGTATTTAAAAAATATTATTTTTATGCCTTATTCTTATGATAAAATTTTATGAGACATTAATTAATTTTTTAACATGTTAGAAAAGAAGTTATAATTTTAAAAGTTGTACATTCCAACTAAATGATGATTTTAATTAAAATTAAATTTTATCATATTCAAAAAATTATATTTATAAAATTGAGTTCATTTTTTAATTCTACATATTAAAAAAAATTTAAGGTGAATTTTTGGGATTTTCTAAAATACTTGGTTTTTTTAATAGTAAAATTCAATAATTTATAAAAAATGCTAAATACTTTGATTTCAGAGTCATAGGTGATGCAGTGCTGATGTAAGAAAATTAACTTAAAAAAACATGATCTAATTACTATATTTAGTCTCCATAATTAACTATATTTCTTGTCTTGAGAAAAATAATAAAATAATGACTTAAATATTCAAAAAAACACCCCCTCCTCCACTTTAAATATCACCCTTCAACAGCTCTTATCCTCACACCTCTCAAGCCTTGAGCCTTTTCAAAATTCTAATTAAATATCCTCCCAATACCATCTCCCACATATAGGGTATTTTGGTCTTTAAAAAGGACAAAAACCAATCCTCTAAGGAGGTTCTCAAGAAGAAGGAATCAAGAGGTAAAACCCTCTTCCTTTTCTTTTAATTTCTTTTCAATTTAATTTATTTTATTATATTATCCTCACATCCCCTTGTCCAAGTGGCATGAAAACTACATTAACTTAAATATACTGGAATTTTATCATGTGTTTGGGATATTTTTGCATCAAATCTCATCTCCTCTCCCTTTTATTTTAATAATGAAAACATCATCTATGAGGTGTCGATCTACTACCTTTTTGGATGACATGATTTCATATATCAATTCCACCTTCAAGGATGGTCATGAAACCATTTTTATCATTTTAACAGATTATAATATATGTATTATATCTTATGAACTATTATGTAATCATTTTTTTACACATGATATTAATTTATAAGACAAAATTATTTTGTTGTGATAAAAAAACACTAAATTAATCTAAATGATTATCATTGATGATTTATCTAATTAATCATCCTAAATTCTAAAAAAATAGTATTTTAATATTTTATAAGTTCATTAATAACATATAAATTCATTTATGTATAACTATTACAATTCTACATTATTGTTGATACACTTACACAAGTAAACTGATCATGAGAACCAAGGAAATCAACGCTCCCAAACGAAAAAATTGAATCTATTAACCCATAAAAAAGGTCATAAATGAACATAATAAAGTTATAATAAATCATATAAATGTATAAATATTTCTATAATTATTAATTAAAGAATCTGATATGATTTTTCAGGTTATTAAGAACAAGTGCAGAATCATTTTGGAAATAAGGTAAAGGATTCTACCCGAACCTCCATTATTATTTTGGGTTACTCCCCCTTTTTTAACCAAATGAAATTCTATTTCATTTTTTATGTACATATAATAAATTATGTGTATATTTTCCAAAATCATGTATCTATATCCATTCATCCTTCTTTTCATGGATATACATGTTATTAAAAGTTTCCCTACTCAATTCTTCATAATAAACAACCCTGATTTAAGGGAACTTCCCAAATTCTCACCCATTTTCAAGTGTTCTCCATAATAATTTTTGAGCAATCATTATTTTTCTAAAATATCTAATTTAATAATTAAAAACTTACTTGGTTCAATTATATTTTTATATAAACAAATATTCTTTTTCCATTTTAAAGAATCTTCAAAGTTTTGCAATAAATCGTACTAAAATGTTTTATTTATAAAGTTTCTTAAACACAATTTTCAATTTAGTTTGACATTTATTATCATTATATATTATTATATTCCTTTATTAATGTACATTTATGGTTTAATTTCTTTATTTCATGGTCACATTTACAATACACCCATTTATTATTCTTTTGGCATGATTATGATACCCAATTATTTCCTTAGGTAACCCTTATGATTATATTTTCTTCCTCATATATGATTACTCATGTGGTACACTTATTCATGAACATGTTATTATGGGTGAACCCTGATAGAGTTCAAATTAATTTGGTAATGTTTAGTCTCATGAGATGTTGTGTGCAACAATCTTGGTGGTTAGCATTGACACATGATCTAGGTGCAATGGTCTTCATGGTTAGCCTTGACTCATGCTCCTCTATGTGCAAAGAGTCTTAACTCATACTCCCATGTATGAAATGAGCCATGACTCATGATAAATTTATGTTTTATGTTTTTACCACATTAATATGAATCAATGATTATAGGATCCCATGTTATGATTTTTTATGTTTAACCATGTTCTATGCCTTTATATATCATTATGTTATGCCTTATAACTCCTATGATAAGATTTATTTTTATGTTTATTCCCTTACTGGTCTTTCTAAATCATCCATTTGTTCATGTTATCACAAGGTTATCCTATTCATATGTAAGCAGTCAAATAAAGTTAGGATTTTATAATAGATGATAAATAATGAAATGTTTAATTTAGTCCTATGTTTTCAGTTTTATGTACCTAGTTTTCCAAGAAACTAGACTTTATGATCCTCCGCTTGTAATTTGATATTTAATTATTCTTCAAATAATTTAATATTTTTTGTAAAAGGATCGGGTCATTATAGTTGGTATCGAAGGAAAAGTTTGGTTATTTTTGGAGACTAGGAATATAGATCTTTATTAAAAACCCAAGGGATAAAACTAAGTGTGGGAAAACATCACTAAATTTTGGTAAGTATATATTAATTGTTTTATCAAGAAAATGAATCCATATCTGGATACTACAAGTGGATTTGTTTCTATCATAGATCCACCTAGGAGTGAAAACTCTGATAAGGTGTTTTGGGCCCGACTTGGGGTAACCAAGTACACGACAACAGACCATACTATGCACCTGGTTTGAAAATCATGGGGGATGAGATTTGGTAAATTCATAACCCCAATATGAACCCTTGTTAAGGGAACAAAAAAAACCATAAGAATATAAATTAAGAGACTGATCATGGATAACCTATATTTAAACCTATGGAATCACAAGTCAGAATATACTTTTCCATTAAAATTTTATCCCTTTATGTTCAAAGTTTCCTTTTATTATGATTATTATAAAAGTAGTAAATCCTCAAAATTACACTTTATTTTTCTTACCTAATGTAGGGAAATAGAAAACATGTTCCAACAATCAATGTGATAGGAAATGTTATGACTTCCTTAATGATTTGCAAAACATAATGAAAATGGGTTCTTAAAACTTCATGAAAGTACATTCTCAACTGGTTCAAGTTATGAATAATAAATTTAATCACATGGAATGACCTCCTTATACAAGGATAGAGTAACATGACATTGAATCCTTCATATAGAAAATTCCTCCCATGTTTAGTGGATCATCTGATCCCCTCCTTGAAGAATAGTGGATTAACTCCATTGAAATGATATTCATTGTCCTCGTATGCCCAGAAGAAGAGAAATTTGTGTTAGCGGTCTATATTTTTGATGGGGAACCTAATCAATGGTGGGAAATGATCTAAAATATGAATTCCAAGGAGGAAATTGATTCCATGTATTGGGAGGAATTCAATAAAATGTTTTTAAATAAATATTTAACCTGAACCCCTCATCTCAAGAAGGAAAGAGAGTTCCTCAGACTTAATAATCAGGGCATCTAAAACAAACTTTACAAGGATTGTAAGATACACCTTCATCTTTTTCATGAACATCGCAATCAAGGTGAATCACTTATTTAGTGTACTAAAGATGAGTCTATAAAAATCAATTGTGATTTGAGACTTCAATAGTTATGAGGGTATTTTTCGTTGTGCCTTCAAGGTTGAAATATAGATCATAGACTCTCAATGGTATCATGGGCTAGGTGAAAAAAAAAAGTAGAAAATTGAGTATAATATAGTTGGATTTTTGAATAAAACACATGATGGAAAGAAGACTGAATATCCTATGTTTCAAAATTTTCAAAAGAAGCCTCCTAGAATTTGTCAAAAAGGAACTAAGAAATAATTCAAATGTGGAAGAATAGGGCATCTGGAAAAGAACTGGTGAGGGGATATAAATAATCCCTCTAAAATATATGAATAAATGATGGTTTATATCAACACTCATCATGTAGTGAAGTGTTTCAGCTACAAAGAGCATGAGAATTTTGAAAACTAAGGCCCTAAGCTAAGGGTTATTGGAGGTAATCTGTAATAACGTCAAAGGCAATAAGGAAGGTTTTATGCTATCACTACTGCTAATTTGGATTTGTAAAAAGATGTGGTTATAGGTACCCTGGTTATTAATTCAATAAAATTGAATGTAATATTTGATTCTTGTTCTATGTAATCTTTCATATCTTGAAATTTTAGTAGAACTATTCAAACATCACCTCAAATTTTGGAGGTTTATTTATCTATGATAATTTCTATTGAGGAGATTAATGCTTATAAAGTTTATAAATCCTCCCAGGTAAATGTTTGTGGACTAAACCTCCTATAAAATCTTTTCATATGCCCATTTTTTTATTTTGATTCTATTTTTGGGATGTATTTGTGACTTTTATACAAATCTAACATCAATAGTCGGGAAAGGGGGGTCACTCTTCAGATTATAAATCATCCTCTAATTATTTACAATTATAACGAGGAAGATGAATCTTATTATGAATCATCACCTCATGTGTGGATATTAATTTATTTTGAGCAATCATATCTCATTAAAATGATTGAGACAAAGGAGATGATCATGATCGATGATATTCCAATCGTAAGAGATTACACTGATGTATTCCCTAAAGAATTTCCCAATCTTCTTCTTGACTGAGAGGTTTCATTCTCAATTAAACTTATTCTTAGATCGCTGCCTATATCAACTTCATCACTGTACTTTCAAAAACATCCAAAGGAAATAGTGTGATATGGTTTATTATGGATCATCATACAAATACAACTCACTTTATCATAATTTGAGAGGACTTATCACTGAATCAACTTGAATATATATAAATCAAGGAAGTGGTAAGGTTGTATGATGTACCGCTATCGATTGTATCCAATCAAGATCAATGATTCACCTAAAATTTATGGAAAAGTCTCCAACATTCTATAAGAACTCAGCTAAATTTTAGTAAGTCCTATCATCCTCAAACTGATGAACAATCAGGGAAAAATATTCAAACACTATAAGATATATTGACGGCATGTTCTGTGGACATAAAAGGATGATGGGACCGACATATTTCTCTATTTTATTTCTCTTACAACAATAGTTTCCACTAAAGCATAAAAATATCATTATATGAATTCCTCTATAGAAAAAGGTGAAGAACATTAACATGTTGGGATAAAGTCGGTGAGCGTAAGCTTCTAGGACCTAAAATGGCCGAAGAAATAGTAGAGAAGGTGAAAACCATTCAGTAGCACATCAAGGTATCCCAAAGCAAACAAATGATCTACGAAGACAATTATCAATGGGACCTAGATTTTAAGATTGGGGGAGTGGTATTCCTACACATATATCCATGGAAGAGGATCATGAGACTCAGGAAGAGAGGGAAGCAAGTCCTAGGTGCATTGGCCCCTTCAAGATCCTTGATCATGATAGAGTTGTGGCCTATCGACTAGTACTTCCACCAAACATTTCTCAAGTGCAATATGTATTTCACGTATCCCTATTGAGGAAGTATGTACCATATCCTTCACATGTACTGACTTTAGAGGGGGTATATATTGAGATGATATTTCTTACGAGGAGCAGCTAGTGAATATATTGGATCATAGAGATAAATTTTAACACAACAAGACTAATCCCATGCTCAAAGTACTTTGGCGAAACCATAAGTACGAAGAGGCAACATGGGAACCAGATAAAGTGGGGAAAGAGAAGTTCCTACACCTGTTTTCAACTTAGAATATAAAATGAAATTTTGAGGGAGAAATTTTAGAAGGGGGGATAATGTAATGACCCAAAGTTTTATCTATTGAAAATACCTTATTATAATTATGTCATATAGTATTAAAACATATAGAACACAATAAAATCTTTATAAATGATGAATTAATGAAATAAGAATAGATTCTATAAGTTAAATAACCTATACCGTTAAAATAATAATTTGACCTTTGGAATAGTAATGTGACACTTATGAATAGTAAATTGTCTAATTGAATAGTAACCATAAAAATGAAAGTAAAAATAAAATTTATCCATCTTATAAGTGACAATATGATATAATTATATCATGTATAAGTAAATAAATATTTTAAAATTATTAATTAAGTGTTGGTATTTTTATAAGTCATAAATATTTAATTGAAATTTTATGAATAATTTAATAATTTAAAAGAAATTTTTTTTCATAAAATGTATTAATATATTAATATTGTGATTCCTAATGATTATGAGATAATTTTCTGAGACTTTAATTAATTTTTCAAAGTGTTAGAAAATCAGTTATAATTCTAAAAGTTGTATTTTACAAGTAAATTAAAATTTTAAATAAAATTAAAATTTATCATATTTAGAGTATTATTTTAATAAAATGGGGTTTATTTTCTAATTCTACATTTCAAAAAATGGTTAGGGTGAATTATTTTTATTTTTCTAAAATATTTGAATTTTTGTTAATAGTAAAATATGATAATTTACGATGAATGCCGAATACTTGAATTATAGAGTCATATGTGATGTAGTGGAGATGTAAGCCATATATATTGAACTCATGTGATCTAATTACTATATTTTCTCTCAATAATCAACATTATTTCTTGTATTTGGAAAAAATAAAATAATGATTAAAATATTTAAAAAAACAAACCCTCTTATACTATAAATACCACCTCTCACAACCTCTTCTCCTCACACCTCTCAAGCCTAATTCTTGTCCAAATTATACTAAAATTTTCTCCCATTACCCTCCACAATTTTTGGGAGCATTTTGTCTTAATAAAATACCATTAACAATCCCCTATGTAGTTTCTCAAGAAGAAGGAATCAAGAGGTAAACCCATCTTCCTTTTCTTTTAATTTCTTTTCATGTACCTTTTCCTTCTTATATTCTCTTCACTTACCCTTATAAAATTGGATTGAAACTACATTAAATTACATATACTAGAATTTTATCATGTTTATGCAATAATTATTCATCAAATATCATCTCTTATCTCTTTTATTTTAATAATTAAAACATCATTCAAGAGGTGTTGATCTACCACCTTTGTGGACGACATACTTTCATATTTCAATTCCACCTTCAAGGAAGGTCATAAAACCATATTTATTGTTGAACCATATTATAATATTTTTATCATATCTTTTTTAATCTTCTATATTCATTTTTTACACATGATATTAACTTATAAAACAAAATGAGTTTGTTGTGATCAAAAAACGTAAATTAATCTATAAATTATCATTAATGATTTATCTAATGAACCATACTCACTTCTAAAAAAATGGAATTTCAATATCCTATAAGTTCATTAAAACATTTATGTTAATTTATGTAAAACTATCATCATTCTATATGATTTTTCATAGACTTATACAAGTAAACAAATCATGAAAACCAAGTAAATAAACTCTCCCAAATGATGAAATTGAATCTCTTAACCCATAAAAGGCCATAATTAAACTTAATAAAGTTATAATAAATCAATTACATGTATAAATTTTTCTAGAATTATTAACTAATGAATCTAATTTTTCTATTCATGACATTAATAAAAAGTGTAGAATCATTTCAGACATATGGTAAGGGACTCTACACAAACCTACACTATTGCTTCGGATTACTCCTTCTCTCTCTATTACCCAAATGAAATTCTATTTTATTTTTTAAATATGTATTAAAAAAATTATATACTCCCTAATCATGTATCATGATCCATTCATACATATTTTTAGCGATATACATTTTTTTGAAAGGTTCCCAACTCCATTCTTCCCAATAAGAAAGGTCGGTTTAAGGGAATTTTCTGGATTCTTACCCATTTTCAAGGGTGACCCATTATATATTTTAAACCAAAATTATTTGGGTAAAATAACTCATTTTATCATGAAAAAACCCCCCTTGGTTAAATTTTGGTTTTACACAAAAAGATTATTCTTTTTCTATTTTAAATATTCTTGAAAGTTTTCCCATAAACTATACTAAAATTTTTATTTAAAAAGTTTCTTAAACACACTTTTCAGTTCAGTTTTACATAGATTAGCATGATATTTTCTTATATTCCATAATTAATTTTAATTTATGATTTAATTAAATTATTTCTTGGACATTTTTATGATACTCCCATTTATTATGATTTTGACATGATTATGTTACCCAATTCTATCCATGGGTAACCCTTATGTTTATGTTTGATTCTTTATATATTATTATTCATGTGGCACACATATTCATAAAAATTTTATGATGGGTGTGCCCATATAGCACTCCAATTCATTGGGTAATGTTTATTCTTCTGAGATGTTATGTGAAACGGTCTTGACGGTTAGCCTTAACTCGTGCTCTATGTGCAATGGTCTTGGTGGTTAGCATTGACTCGTGATCCTCTATGTGAAATGAGCCTTAACTCATGATTCTCTATGTGAAAAAATCCTTGACTCGTGCTAAAGTGATGTTTTACATTGCTACCACATTACTATGAATCCTTTATTATATGATCCCATGTTATGATTCTTTATGTTTAATCATGTTCCATGCCTTTATACATCATTATTTTATGCCTTCTAACCCATTTACTAAGCATTATTTTAATGTTTATTCCCTTAATAGGCTTTTTATCTCATCCCTTTTTTCATATTATCCCTAGGTTATCCGATACATAGTCTCAAAGGAAGTTAGGAGATTATAATGAATGATAAATAAAGAAATGTTTTATTTAGTCCCATGTTTTTAGTTTTATGTACCTAGTCATATAAGACACTAGACTTTACGATCCTCTACTTATAATTTTATATTTAATTATACTTAAAATCATGTAATGATATGTTTAAAAAACTAGGGTCATTGTAGTTTTTATACTGTATCTACACTATAAATAGATAATTTTTTATGTCTAGGAATCATCCTCACCTAAATCTGATTCATGGTGTGACTGTTATGACTTCCAAGGAATCTTTTTATTTAAAATTAACATTGATTTTAGAAAAAAAACAAGTGACATACTCAAATACGAAAAAATTCATTTTTATTATTTTTATAGTTAAGGAAAATTATCCGTAAATCATTTTGGATGTGTATAAATCAGTCTCATATCAATATGATGCACGATGTAATAGGTATGACTCCAAGTTCATGTTTTTATTTAAAATTGATATTATTTTTTGTAAAAAAGTCAACTAACATACTCAAAACCTATTAAACGCATTCATATTGTTTTTATACTTTATGAAAATGATCCATAATTCATTTTTTATGTTTAGTAATTATCCTCAAACCAATAATACATATACTGATCACGGTATGACTCAAAGTGTCTGTTATGATATTAAAATTCAAATTTTAGTTTAAAAAGTATCACTCAATGAAAAACACCAAAACACACCCCAATTGTATTTATAACTTATAAAAATGATTCATACATCATTTTCAACAAGAATAAATCAATATCACATAAAACTAACACATGATGTGTCCAGTATGACTCAAAGTGTGGGTTTCAAAGTTTAAAATGAAATTTTAGTAAAAATGACAAGTAACATACTCAAAATTGTGAAAACATATTTGGATTGTTTTTATACTTATTAAAAAATTAAAAAAATCATTTTTGAAATTTAAAAATCATCCAAACCTCAATCCAACACATGGTGTGACCAGTATGACTCGAATTGTCTACTTTAATTTAAAATTCATATTAATTTTTGTAAAAAATAAAATGGTCATCCTTAGAACCATGAAAATTCATTAGGATTGTTTTTATACTTTAGTAAAATGATCCACTTTTTCCATTTTTGATCAGTTGGAACCACCCACACCTCAATATAACATGTGGTGTTCCCATTATGAATCAAAGTGTATTTTATCAGTTTAAAATTGACATTTTAGTTCAAAAAGTATCACTCACTAAAAAGAAAGAGAGCACACTCAGATTGACTTTACAACTTATTTAAATTATTCATATGTAATTTTCAATGTGTATGAGTAAATGTCATGTAAAAATAATAACATCAGTTGACTGGTATGGCTCAAAGGAAATGTTTTCATGTTTAAAATTAAATGTTAGTAAAAAAGACAAGTTACAAACTCAAAACAGAAAAAAAAAACACATTTAGATTGTTTTAATTTTTAATACAAAAATAAATAAGTCATTATTGGCCTTTTGGAATCATCTTAACCTCAATATGACAAACTGTGTGACATGTATGAATCAAAGCGCATCTTTTTGTTTAAAATTGACATTAATTTTAGTAAAAAACATAGTTAACATACTCAAAACCAAGAAAATACATTTGGATTATTATAAAACTATAGAAAAAATATCCATAAATAATTTGGTATATATATTAATTAGTCACACCTCATTACAAAATATGTTTTGAATGGTATGACTCTAAGTAGGGGATTTTATTTAAAATTTACATTAATTTTTGTAAAAAAAGATGACAGACAAACTCAAAGCATAGAAAATACTTTTGGATTCTTTTAATACTTTAAGAAAATGATCCATATGTAATTTTTTATGTGTTGTAATTATTCAAACCTTAATTCAGGGTGTGTTAGATATGACTCTAAGTGTCTGTTATCAGTTTAAAATTGACCTTTTAATTCAAAAAGTGACACTCATTGAAAACCAATCAAATGAACTCATATTATCTTGATAGTTTAATAAAATAATTCATAATTAGTTATTTATGTGTAGGAATCAATATCACCTAAAACCAACTCATTATGTGATGGTTATGACTCAATTTATGTGTTTTCATGTTTTAAATGAAATTTTAGTAAAAAAGAAATGTGGCCTACTCAAAACCAAGAAACTGTATTCATATTGTTTTCATAATTTATCAAAATGATCCCTAAGTCATTTTTTATGTTTTAGAATTATCTGAAAACCAATCCAATTAATAGTGTGACTGGTATGACTCCAAGTGCCTCTTTTTATTTAAAATTGACATTAATTTTAGTAAAAACACAAGTGACATACTCAAAATCGAGAAAACACAATATGATTATTTTGGTACATTACTAAAATGATAAATAAATCATTTTAAACAAGTAGAAACTAGTATCACCTTAATCTGAAGAATGTTGTGATAGGTGTGTCTCCAAGTGCGTGTTTTTATAAGAAATTGACATTAATTTTAGTAAAAAAATACAACTAACATACTCAAAATTGATCAAACGCATTCATATAATTTTGATACTTTGGTAAAATGATACATAATTCATTTTTGATGAGAATGAATCGGCCTCACCTCAATTCGACACACAGTGTGCCCAAATTGACTCAAAGTGTCTATTATCTGTGAAAAATTAACATTTTAGTTCAAAAAAGTGTCACTCAATGAAAATTGAGAAAACATACTCAGGTTGCCTTGATAATTTAGTAAATAGATTCATATGTTTTATTAATGTGTAGGAATCAGTATCATGTCAAATTGACACATGATGTGACTATTATGACTCAAAATACATGTTTTATTATTTAAAATGACATTTTAGTAAAAAAGACAATGGATATACTCAAAATAGAGAAAACACATTTTTATTATTTTGATTGTTTATAAAAGTGATCCATAGGCCATTTTTTATGTTTAGGAATCATTTGAACATCAATCTGATGGATGGTCTGACCATTATGACTCCAAGTGATTCTTTTCATTTAAAACTGACATTTATTTTAGTAAAAGAGATAAATGGAATACTGAGAACCATGAAAACGCATTAGGATATCTTTTATACTTTATTAGAATGGTCCATAATACATTTTTCCTAATTAGGAATCAGCCTCACGACAAGTGTTTCAAAAAGGTTTACTCACTTAAAACAACGAAAATTCACTCTGATTGTGTTAATAATTTAGGAAAATGTTTCATAAGTCAATTATGATATTTAATAATAAATATCACATCAAATCGATACACTACGAGACTGGTATGAATCATATTTTGGGTGTCCTTGTTTAAAATGATATTTTAGTAAAAATACAAGCGACTTACTCAAAACCAAGAAAATACATTCATATTGTTTTGATACTTTATAAAAATGATACATAAGTCATTTTTTATATGTATGAATTATCTACACCTCAATCTAATGCATAGTGTGAGCGGAATGACTCCAAGTTCATCTTTTCAATATATACGTGTCATTTTAGTTTAAAACGTGCATCACATCACCAAAACTAAGAAAACGAGCCTAAATTTTTTCCTCATAATTTTTTCTTTTATTAAATAATTAATTTCATTATAATTTTTATCATATACTTATTTTTTAAATTTTCACAAATATAATTCTTTAATACAAACAAGAAATTGTGTGATGTGAAAAAATCAACTGCAACTCAATCTGATACACAGTACTCCTAGTATGACTCAAAGTTTAGTTTAAAGATAAAATTTTATATTTAATTTATTTTATTATAGTATTATTAACAAAAGAAGTTTCTCCTTAAATAGGTTCATTATTTTGTTTTAGTAGGGGTGGTTTGTTCAGAAATGGCATGAGTCGGGGTCAGGGACCAAAGAAAAAAAGGCATTAATGTTTTTGAATGGTTGTGATAATTTTTACTTACTCATGTAATTTTATAAACTAATGTTTCAAATGTCTATAAAATAGTGTTTCTTATAAAAATTATAAATTTTATTCATTTAAGAAATGTATTTGCACCTATTTGTTGTGCTGGTTTTGAAGTTGTAGGTATTGTTTATAGTGTTTTAGTGTGTTGTATCACACTATAGTATTCCCCTTTATCATCACTTTTCTAGCCCTAAAAAAATCCTAGGGATTTTAATCATTATCCTATATTTAGTTATTTTTTATTGCTGAGAAAGGAAAATTTTAGCATTGTTAAAGGCCAATTTTTTAGTAGTGATTATATAGAGAGGGATCCAAATGAACTTCGAGATGATGGTTATTTACCAACAATACTTAATCATATGACATTTAAATCAAGTAAATGAGTGGTAACCTAGTAAAAGTTTTGATAAGAATCTTTTTAAATGGTTCATGGTTATTCCTTTTACTTTTATTCTTGAAATTGATAAAAATAATAAATTCATATACAGTGAGATGTCACCCACTACACCCTAAGGAATATATACTCTCATCTAGTGGTATTCCTTTTAAAATCAGGTTGTATTGAGTGATTTTTTATTTATATGAATACATAACGGTGAATATTAATGGAAATGAATTGATCACATTATCTATTTTAATTAATATATGTGATTTAATAAAAAGAAAAATTGGGAAAAAGTAGGATTTATTGATTTACCGCCACCCACTCTTAGTGAGTCTCCTTTTCTCAGGCTTAATGCACTCATATCCAGATATAAGGTTCACTGATGCACACAATATAGACTCATTGAATTTTTTGTCCCAATTTGAGTACACTATATAGAATTTCACAAATATATGTCATTATTTTACTTGGGATGTATACTTCAAATTATGCCCCATGACTTGAGGTTAACTATGTTCCCTATATTTGAATCATCGTACTTTGACACTTATCTTATGATATACTAGTTGAAAACTAAACATAGTGTGTTTTAGTATGATGAAGATTATGTTGAGGAGTTCACTAAACCAATAATTTATTTTATCTCTTGTATGTTTGAGTATGACATATGATTCATTAATTTATAATGCTAAGAAAATTATGGTTATGCTTGGTTGACTAACATGTGATGTTCTCATCTACTTGGGGGGATGACATATATTGTGCTCATTTTTTGGTTCATTAAATGAAAATTTAAGAATTCATAATTTTTTCATTATAGGATTTTCATGTTCCATATCTCTTTTTTATACACTATGTTATATAAAAAGGGGTTGTATGGGTTTTCACGATATTCTATGGAGATACATGTGGTAGATGTAATTCATCAAATAACCCTTTGTAACTTTATTAAAAATGACAAGTTTTTAGATACATATCTTTACCTATGATTATGGATTATAAATTCATAATCATTATTAATTTTATAAAGTCCAACAGGATCACACATAAGGTTGTGAAAATATAGATTACTTTGGTACTAATTTATTTTATAAAATATCATAGTGCATAAAAGATAACTTAATATAGAAGAGTTATAAATAGTGTTACAACTTGTTACATAGAATGTGACATATTATGAGATAAGTATATATTATATGATGATCTTGTTCAAGTGAGAGATTGAAGGGGTTTTTCAAAAAATACGTGGTGGTGAAAATTTTCTAAACACATTTTGTATTTTATAAAATGGTTATAATTTTATTTTACATTAAATTTTGTGACATCTCCATTAGGTAACAAAAATAATACATACTAATATCATTTATTCAGTTTACACATCAATGAATGATGAGTTTATAGGGATTATGGATATAAATATAAATTAAAGATAAAACCATGATACCATTATCTTAACCATATCATGTTTTGTGCTAGGCTAAACTATGTCATGGTTAATATCACCATGTTATGATTTCAAGCATTATAATGAATAAATTTATGATAATACAAATTATTTGAGTAATATCCCACCTAAGATATCATAAATATTTTAAAATATTATTTTATTATATTATAAGTTGTTTGAATGACCATTTGATTGTTTAAATGTTAAAAAATTATCATTATGAATTATATTGAGAGTTAAAAAGAGTTGTAACATTTGAAATATTTATAAAATGTTTTATAAACAGGTCTAACATTTATTTCACATCCATGGACCGATCATAACTAGTGGCTTCTAGTCGGAGGGAAATGCATGACCTCCAGCACGCCTCCCTTTATAATAGGGGCTTCTATATAGTAGTGACTGTACAAAGGTAATTTTAAAGAGAATATGTTATTTGGTACAAATACCTATAAGTTATAGTGAAGGAAATAATAAAAATAGTCAACATAATAAAATCAAATAAATTTACATTAAAACTAATGTTTAGCTATTAAGGGATAATATAACACACATAATAAAAAAATGGGGATAAGATTAATGTTATAAAATTCACGCATCTGTAAATTAGATTTCGATATTGGTTAATCATAGAAATACATGGTCCCTTAATATACAAAAACATATAGAGACAACTAAAAAACTAGACTTGAGTCCCCTTGTTCTCATCTCTAACTCAACCCATGGAAATTCTACTCAAATATCCATTTTATATTCCATTCCATTTAATATATCACAAATCATGAAATTTGTATGCTCACTAAGATACGTGTGAAAAGTGTGTGTATAACTCAGTAGAACACCACCAATGTTGTTACTAATAAAATAAATTAAATACAAGTGCATTTATAATGTGATATTATCATAAACAAAATAATAATAATAATAATAATAATAATATTAAATTTCACTTACAATGATGTTGTCCAAGACACTCAGTGAATGACCATACCTATTTTAGATAGTGTTGGGGGTGTGTGAACATATCATATGTAACAACTTTGGCTTGATATAATTTTTACCTAGCCATAATATAAGATATCAACTAGGAATCATGTCTCAATCCCTAACCAATCAACAAAGGGAATAATGTTCTATCATAATATAATATTTTTTATATGGGAAGTATGACCTAAACATAAATTCATATCAGTGGTCATAGATTCAACATGATAGCATTATTAGTAGGCATATATTCCTTAGTCATGGTAAATATCATAAGAGTGAAAACCATCCCTAACCCTAGGATTGCACATAATAGTGTAAACTCCATCCCAATTCCGAAAAAGTTTCACACATATGGTAATTGCATCACCTTCCGTAAAGTTCCAAATATGGGTAGAGTGTCCCTCTTCCATGAGAAATATTGATAACTATTAGTTCATCCTAGTAAACATACATCTAGTCAAGTAGTAAATAAATTCCATTCCTATAAATATATTCTCTTTGAAGTAATGTCATAAAATATTATGGGTGTCAAAAAAATGGGTTAGTGGGAAGTAAAACCCATACCACATCAATAAGGTCATATGAGGCATATCATATTATCCATAGGCCATATTATTATAATGGGCATGGAATCCCATAATAAAACAACACAAACACATGATAATTATCATAAAAATACATCATACTAATATATCATCATTGTTAGCATTACATTCAACCATATTTCATAACCATGTTTAATTTTTCCTCACATGCTTAACCCCTAATCAAACTTTAAATCTAAGGTTCAAACTATATGAAATAACTCAAATTGAATGTGAACACATATCACCTCTCTAGTGATTCAAGGTAATACAAAAGGATATAAGTCATATCAAGTTTTAATTATAAGGAAATTCAAATTTTATCCTCTCATGTTAATATTTATTTCCTTGCCAAAGGAGGCTCATATACGCCTATTAAAGTCAATAAAAGAAAAACATAGACAAGGACACATCCAATGGGTTCCCACTTAATTTTACTAGATCACTTTAGTATAAGAACATGATCATCCATGACCATATAATCATATTACTAAACACAAAGAACCATTTATAGCCTAAATAATCCAAACTCTTCCTCAAAAACCAAAAGAAAATCTATTTAAACTAGTTTAGAGTCAAGTGTACATAATTAGCATAACTCAAAAATCACATGTTATAAAAATATAGATATAAACCAAATAAAAATCATATATTCCACTTAAATAATATTAGTATATCCCTAATCATAGTTATTTTACATCTAAAATGGACTCAATCAAAAGAAATATAAAAACCAATCATTAGATCTGAAATTAGGGATTTTCAGTGAAGATCATTGAAACAGTGATATAAATTGAGAAAATTCATAAGAGTGTGCATATTCATACCCAAAAAAATCCCCAAGAATATATTTCACTTAGATCCATCCATAAATAATGGATATCAAACCTTATCAGAATAAGATAGGGGTTGTGTGGGTATGTTGAGAAGAAATGAGGAGAAAACTTAATTTTTATAAAAAAAATAATAAATTAAATTAAGTAAAAAATAAAAAAATAAAAAAATTCCACTAGGTAATAATCTCGTATCACCAAGTTCCTAGAGCACATCAATTACCAATCCTTGGGATACTAGATGGTTTGTATTTAATGGTTTATATTTTTTCAAATTTATTTTTAGGAATTATTTGTGAAAATTTCGAGATCATACGCTGATACGGTGTGTGATTCCAAGGCCTGATGTGCTCGATAACGTATGTTGAAAAATTTCAAGTTTTTAATATCATGCACATATAGTTTTCCTAAAATAGTTTAATAAATCTTAAATGGGTTCCTGGATCAGAAATCATAGGGCACCATTGTATTCAGAGTAGCAGTTTTACCTTAGGCGAGGCTTAAGATCGACCGGCACGGGTGGGCTGTGAAAGATAGTTTTCAGGGAGTAACTGTATATAATATAATTAAATTAAAATTATTTTATTTTCAAATCCTAATAACTCATGAACGGAGACTCGTATTTGAAATTTGATACCACCATTGATTTTTTAATTTGTTTTTTTCCCTAGGCACGACTTAACTTTAGTCGGTGCGGGTCTTCTATGGAAAAACCTGAAAAAGACATAATCAACATTAAATAATTTAAAGATAAAAATATTTTTTTCATGTAGTGACAATTTACTTTAAAAACATCCTTATGCATAAATCTATAGGTTATCTTTATAACCCTATGAATGCCATAGAATCTCTAATGAGATCTTGTAGAAAGAATCCTCTCGAGCAAACAACGATGGATTGAAGATCGGATAGTAGATCATCATGCCAATAGAGTTGGAGGGTCTCATCAATGAAGAAAATGCAATCATTCTTCATCAATGATTGATACAAACTCGAGATATAATTTTTGATTTCTTTGTGATTTTTCCTCATTCTTGGTATCTATGATGAATGCAACTAATCCATGAACAGATAAGCATGTTTATCGATTGTATGTTGTGGGGGGTTTTATTGTGGGTTAGCGGGATTCAACTGGATCTGTTTATAAAACAAATTTCTTGAATCTCAATTATTGTCCACGAACACTTGTCCAAATATGTTAAAACTATTATTTTTAAAATTCAACCTCTGTTCTACGTGCTCTTCTCAATTGAAACCACTACGGTTCCCCACTTGATATTGTTGGGTGGTTCTGAGTAGGATCACACCCCCAGAGTGATAGAAGGTTGGATCAAAGCTCAAATCAGTGAAGATCACAAATCAATGATCAAGGATGTGACTTTATTTCTAAAAACAGAGAACTAAAGAAATAGGGGGGCCCAAATAACTAGGGTCATCAATGGTCGGTGATGGCGTCATCACACGGTGGTGCCTGGTGTAAGATGGAGGCGACCATGTATAGGTGCGGAGGAGGGTGGTCGGTGGTCGGAAGAGTAAGGATTAAACCCAATGGGGCCATGTGGGAGACAGTTTGTAGCAAGTGGTTGCAGTGCTAACGAGGGATGCGACAGGCAGGCCAAGTAGAACCTATGGCAGCGATGAGTCCGTGGGACCCGGGGTATGAGGCGATGAGGCTTTGAGAAATGTGGAATAGATTCGTGTTGACTGGAGGGATGTAGTAAGGGTGGGACACATCTGGTGCACACAAACCGGTCAACATGCAGTGGGACGGACAAGATGAGTCAGGCCGCTCCAGTGACCCAGTGGGTTGGACATAGCGGCCTAGCTGGCCAGTTTCACAGGCCCAATGGGCCGAGCTGGTTTGGGATAGGCCGAATTGGGTTGGTCCAAATCATGTTGGATGGACCAGGTTAGGTTGGTTCATGGGTTGGGCAAGATCCAACAAGTCTGATTTGACCCAAACCGGACTCGGGTCGGACTTTTTAGAAAAACAGTTGTAAATTTCAAACTGTGTGTTTATTTGACAAGTCGTTTGCAGCATGGGACCCTTGCAAAAAGACAGTCCTTTAGTGATACTCTAAGTGATTCTTTGTAAAATTTTGAATATGACCTATTGACTGGAGGAGTAGGTTTTTCTTGTACAAGCGCGCTATGAGTAGAATCATGTAGCTAGTTGTGGCTTGGTGACTACGAGACTTGGGGGACGTATGACCCATCTATTCTTTGTACACCATCAACATTGTGTTTTCTAATGACTCTCTATTTTCCATCAACACTCCTTACTCTATCAGTGCTCTATGAATCATCTACGCTTTGTGCACCGTCGACGCTCTATGAACCATTGACGCTTTGTGCACCATTGACACTCTATGTGCCATCTATGATTTGTGAGCCATCAAATCTTCATGTATCATCGACACTCCATGTGTCATAAAAATTGGGATATTTATTGATTGTAATTCAAAATACATCTCTTATTTATTTAGACTTATACCTATGTTATAATAATTTATTATTTCTATGTGGTATACTATGTGTATTTATATGTGGTATTCTTCGTGCATTTCATTGTGGTATACTATGTGTATTTTTGTGTGGTATTTTTCATTCATTTTTATGTGGAGTACTATGTGTATTTTTGTGTGGTATTCTTCATGAATTTTTGTGTGGTTTACTTAATGTATTTAGGTGTTTTATACTATGTGTACTTCAAGGGGATATTCTTCATGGTGTTCCTTAGTTGTGTTCAATCATGGTGTTCCTTAGGGGTGTTCCTTTATGGTGTTTCTTATTGGTGTTCCTTATTAGTGTTCTTTTGTGGAGTTACTTCATGGTGTTCCTTATTGGTGTTCCTTCATGGTGATCCACCATGGTGTTACTTAGTGTGGTTCCTTAGTGGTGTTCCTTTGTGGTGTTCCTTAGTGGTGTTCCTTTGATGGTGTTCCTTCATGGTTCTCTTTAGTGGTGTTCCTTCATGGGGGTTTTTAGTGGTGTTCATTCATGGTGTTCCTTCATGGTGTTCCTTAGTTGTGTTCCTTCATGGTGTTCCTTAGTGGTGTTCATTAGTGGTGTCCCTTTATGATGTTCCTTAGTGGTTTTCGGTCATGGTGTTACTTTGTGGCGTTCCTTAGTGTTGTTCCTTTGTGGTGTTCCTCCATGGTGTTCCATAGTGGTGTTCCTTCATTGTGTTCTTTCATGGTTTTCCTCAGTGGTTTTTTGTAGTGGTTTTCCTTCATGGAGTTCCTTATGGTGTTTCTTTGTGGTGTTAATTAGTGGTGTTCCTTTTTGGTGTTCCTTAGTAGTGTACCTTCATGGTATTCTTTTGCAGTGTTCCTTCATGGTGTTCATTAGTGGCATTATGACAACCCTTCTTTCTATTACAACTTAAACATGCTTTGTTACATATAACTTCACTTGATACAACAAAGAAGATCGATAGGTTTAGTGTCTTTGGGGCTTATGATCATTACATAAAAACTTTAAACTTGAAATACAACATCTTTATTGAAAACATCCTTTACATGACCACTACATTCCTTGGTACTTAGCATTGCATGGGATAACCTAAGGACATGCATAAGAAAAGGGTGAGCTATAAAGCCCAGTAAGGGAGTACATAATGAATAACATGAGAAGTACAATACATGTTAGGAAATAGGCATATCAATAGAGCATAAGAGAAACATGAACATAAAGGCATGATAAATCATGGTAATCATAACATGGAAATGTGGCAACAACACTTAACATTGAATTAGCATGAGCCAAGGCTCATTGCACATGGAGCATGAGTAAAACCTCATTGCACTTGAAGCACGAGTAAACCCTCGTTTAACTTGAATTAGCATGAGTCAACACTCATTACACATGACGTATCATGATATTATACTTTACCCAATGCATTGGAGCGCTATAAGGGCGCACCCTTCTCAAACATTTCATTCCATGCATAAGTGTGCCACATGGATCATAAAACATGGATTCATAAAACATAATCATTTATTCCACGATAAAGGAATGTGGAATTCATACATGAAACTTTATAATCAATATGTAAATGTGCATAAAGGTGAATACCCTAGATGGATAAATGGGCATGGTATTCACTACACAATGACATTGGCTTAGAAAATCGGTGTGATTTCAGCAGCGTAACGGCGTGACATAAGAATTCATAAAAAAGGTTGATGAGAGAGAAAGGGGTTACTCGTCATATTTACATGTAATGGAAAGTAAGGAAGTCAAATAGATATATATGTCCCAACAATTTTAATGGAATTTAGATTCATGATACAAATGTATTGCTTGAATGTAAAAGAGGAGAGAGAAGTTCCTTTCGGAATTTTGGCATAGTAACGGGTGTACATGGGAGGCATTTAATGATAGAGAAAGGGGTCTCCCATCATTCAAACAATAATAGGGAAGTATGGGGGAGGTTCGAAACCATACCCCAACATTTATAATTGAAATTAAAAGGGAAACACAACTTAATGAAAATTGACAAAAATGAGAAAGGAAGAAAAACCCCTTACTTGGAAGTGTGCTTCCAAAGGCTAGAGAGAGGCTTGTGAGAGGATTATTGGGAGCTTGGGGCACCTTGAGAGGATTCTAGAGAGAGTAGGGTAGAGTTTGGACGAACTACAAGGGTTTTGAGTGAGGAGGAAGTGGGAGCTTGGGTGGGTTTATATAGGAAAGGTGAGAGAATTCTTTATTATTTAGGTTTGGGACCCCTTATATTAAAATAATCCAGACCAAAAACCATCCCATGGTATTTGCCCATGGTTTCTGGAAAAGGAAATAGGAAAAAAATATTTTACAAGGCCAAGGTCCGAACTTATTAAAAAATTAGGGTTTCTTATGTGGAGGTGAGTCACACTCCCATGGAAATTAATTTAAAAAGGCAAAGTGTTGAATAAGTCTTGAGGGCTCCATTAATGCTTTGAAAAGTAAGTAAAACAAACCCAAAATCGCATTATTTTAATGATAAAACACATATTGGCCGAACATAAGGATTATGGTATTTTATTACATCACCATTGGGTCATTATGATGTCATAAAACACATTATATATTTAAATGGTATTTAATTTTTACCCAAAAATTTGACTGTCTCAGAAAATTATGAAAAATTCACCGTTGGATAATTTCGACATCCTGATTCCAAAAATAATATTTATTTTATCTAAATAATTTTCTAAATATTTTAATTTTCACTTTTAAAATAAAAACCGACATTTATAAAAAATTCACGGGTTTTGACAGAAATGGCTTTCAAACCTTAATAAAAATTTTAATTGCATTCATAAAATTATAAGGTCATTTATATTTAATAAAAATTAATTTAATATTAATAATAATATTTTATTAAAATATTATTTAATTCAAAAAATCCCTTAATTTAATAAAATATAATTCTTAATTAAATAATAACCAAAAACACCATTTGTACTTTAAAAACTATTTACAATGTATCAAAAATGACTAGAAATTATATTCATTATTATATACAGAAATAATGCACATCAACATAGTACTACTTATTTGTTACATAATTCCTTAAAATAGCCGCATAAGACCTAAGGGTAAGGTGTGCGATGGTGACAGACTCTTGGGGCGGCTCGGATAACATCGCTCGAGTGGTAATCTCTATCAACTTCCACTTTTCCCGTAGACGGTCCCGTTAGAGCTTGACATAATGAATATCATCTTGGTCTTGGTCAAGGGTGAAGCCCAAAGACGCCACCTCTTTTCCGAGCTCTGACAAATGGGCTTCGTATGGGGCAATTCTACTGGATGAGGCCATCGCTTCCTTTGTCTGAGTAAAATTGGGTTCGTTAAAGCCATATATTTATACTACCCAAGTGATCACTGTTCAACGGATATAAAAGTACAGATCACAAATATTAACATAAAACTAAAGAAGTTGACATCTTATAAAAACATTTTTCATAAAGAAACATTTAACTGGATCAAGAGGGATTTTCCATTAATGAAACTTTGGGTCGTTACAATATTCCCCCCTTAAGAAATTTCGCCCTCGAAATTTTCCTTTTCCCACACTAAAACAAATGTGGGTAACTCAGATTTATCATATCCTCCGACTCCCAAGTTTCTTCTTCAAACTTGTGGTTTCTCCACAACACCTTGACGAGGGGCATTGTCTTATTTCGTAGAACTTTTTCTCTACGATCTAAGATCTTCACTGGTTTCTCCTTATAAGAAAGATCATCTTCCAATTGTACCACCTCGGAAGAGAGTACATGTGAAGGGTCCGGTATGTACTTCCTTAAGAGGGATACATGAAAGACATCATGCACCTTGGCCATAGTAGATGGAAGTGCTAGTCGATAGGCCACAGCCCCAACACGATCAAGAATCTCGAAGGGGCTGATGTACCTTGGACTTAAATTCCCTTCCTTTCCAAACCTCATGACCTTCTTCCACAGAGATATGCATAAAAACACCATGTCTCCGACTTTAAACTCAAGGTCTTGTCGATGATTATCTGCATAACTCTTCTGTCGACTTTGGGCTGCCTTGATATGATGCTTAATGGTTTTCACCTTCTCCACCATTTCTTCGACCATTTCTGGTCCAAGAAGCTTACGTTCACCGACCTCGTCCCAACATGTCGGTGTTCTACACCTTTTCCCATATAGGGCTTCATATGGTGCCATTTGGATGCTCGAGTGGAAACTATTATTAAAAGATAATTCAAATAGAGGAAGATGTTGATCCCATCCTCCTTTAAAGTCCATTGAGCACGCTCTCAACATTTCCTCAAGTGTTTGGATAGTCCGCTCGGATTGGCCATCATTTTGAGGATGATAGGTCGTACTGAAGTTCAGTTCAGTATTCAGAGCATGTTGTAGAATCTTCCAAAACTTGGAGGTGAATCTTGGATCTCGGTCAGACACAATAGATAGTGGTACTCCATGAAACCGTACCACATCCTTGATATATATCTGTGCCAGTTGATCCAAAGAGAAATCCTCTCGAATAGCAATGAAGTGTGCAGTCTTCGTAAGACGATCCACAACAACCCAGATTGCATTTTTGCCTTTGGATGTCCTTGGAAGTCCGGTGACAAAGTCCATGGTGATGTTCTCCCATTTCCATTCTGGTATGGGCAATGGTTGCATCATCCCCTTAGACTTCTGCCTCTCTTCCTTCACTTGCTGACACACCAGGCACTTTGATGTATATTCAGCGATCTCCTTCTTCATATTATCCCACCAAAAGTTTTCTCGGAGATCTCGATACATCTTTGTGCTCCCTAGGTGAATAGAGAAATTTGAACTATGTGCATCATCCAAAAGTTCCTTCTTCAGCTCCGGACTTGATGGAACACATAGTCTTTTCCCAAAATGCACAGTTCCTTCTTCATTAACATTAAACTCCGAGGATTTCCCCTTTTTGATAGCTTCCACTTTTTCTGGAATTCCCACATCATCCTTTTGAGCATCCTTTAACCTTTCCAAAAGAGATGGTTGAGAAATCATTTGTGAAAGGATTGATGATGTTCCCTTTTTTATGATTCCCACATCCATCTTCATTAAGTCTAAGAAGATTGGATCCTTCTCAATTCTCATCATTGATAGAATCGCTGGATCCTTTCTACTTAGGGCATCCACCACCTTGTTCGCTTCCCCAGGGTGGTAATGTATTGAATAGTCATAATCCTTGATGAGCTCTATCCATCTTCTCTGGCGCATATTAAGCTATTTCTGTGTGAATATATATTTAAGACTCTTGTGGTCAGTATATATCTCACATTTCTCTCCATAGAGATAATGCCGCCAGATTTTCAAGGCAAAGATCACTGCTGCCAACTCCAGATCATGTGTTGGATAGTTTCACTCATGGATTTTCAACTTCCTTGAGGCATAGGATATCACTTTATCATTCTGCATCAGCACACATCCTAACCCCTTCTTCGAAGCATCACTGAATACCACAAAAATCTCCCCACTTGTGGGTAAAGTGAGCACAGGTGCAGTGATAAGACTCCTTTTCAACTCCTTGAAGCTTTCTTCACATTCATCACTCCAAGAAAACTTTACTCCCTTTCGAGTTAGCTTGGTAAGAGGGTTGGACAATCGTGAGAAATTTCTCACAACTCGTCGACAATATCCAGCTAACCCCAAGAATCTACGGATATCAGTTACCGATGTTGGCCTCAGCCATCCCTCAATTGCATCTATTTTGGAGGGGTCCAAGATATCCCATTTCTTGTGATGATATGGCCCAAGAATGAGACTTCCTTCAACCAAAACTCACACTTGCTGTACTTTTCATAGAGCTTCTCCTTGCGCAAAGTCTCTAGTACAGTTTTTAAATGCTCCTCATGGTCCTCCTTGGTTTTGGAGTATATTAGAATATCATCTATAAAGACTACCACAAATTTGTCAAGGTAATCTCTAAAGACTCTATTCATTAGGTCCATGAATATTACTAGAGCATTGGTGAGTCCGAAAGGCATTACTATGAATTCATAGTGCCCGTACCTTGTATGAAAAGCAGTCTTGGGGATATCTTCCTTCTTCACCCTTACTTGATAATATCTCGACTGCAAGTCCACCTTGGAGAAGTATTGTGCTCCACACAGCTGATCAAACAAGTCATCAATTCTTGGGAGAGGATGCTTGTTCTTTATCGTGATTTTGTTAAGTTCACGATAATCGATTCAAAGCCGCATTGACCCATCCTTCTTCTTGACGAAGAGGACTGGTGCACCCCATGGTGATGCACTTGGGCGTATAAACCCTTTATCCAGGTTCTCCTTTAGTTGTTTCTTCAGCTCTTCAAGATCAACAACAGCCATTCTATATGGAGTCTCGGATATTGGTAGCGCCCCAGGTATAAGTTCAATTGAGAACTCAACATCTCTTCTTGGAGGAAGACCAGGAAGTTCCTCGGGAAACACTTCAGCGAATTCCCTCACAATAGGCATTTCTTCAAAGGTGGTTTCTTCCTTGGACTCAATCATCTGATCCAGATATGCGTGCTCATAAGGCAGTAATATCCATGCTTGAGATGATGGAGATAAAGGAGATTCATCTTCCTCCTGACACTTGTAAAGAATCAGGGGTCGATTCTCCATATGGAGTGTGATTTCCCTCTCCCGACAATTTATGTTGGCTCTATATAAGGAAATCCAATCCATGCCAAGAATTGCATCAAATTCCACCATAGGGAGTATGATGAGGTTCGCCGGGAAATTAAATCCATAGATTATAACATGGGAGGAATTATACTCATGGGATGCAATGATTGCCCCATTTGCCGTACTCACCAACATCTTTACTTCCATGATTTGTGGTCGTGCAGGGATTGTTCTACTAAACTTTTGAGATATAAAAGAATGCGTAGAACCTGAATCAAAAAGTACGTTCGCTATTCTTGAATGAATAACTAGCATACCTGTCACCACTTCATTGTCGGGGTTCACTTCGGCAGAATTGATGGCAAAAGCTCTTCCTTGATATCTTGGAGGTTGTTGGTTGCCTCCAAAAACCCTTGGATTAGGGCATTGATTTTCAAAATGATTCGGTTCTTTGCATTTGTAGCATTGAACAACACGTTGAGGTTCGAACGGAGCGTTCCTCTCCTCTGTCGCAGCTGCGGGTCCTTCTTACCGACAGTTAATAGCTAGGTGCCCTTCCCTTCCACACTTGAAGCATTTTCTCGTCCCCCTAAGGCAATTTCCAGGGTGCTTCTTTCCGCACTTTTGGCAAGTGGGGTGCTGGAACTTCTTAGTGCCATTGGATTTATCCATCGGCCCACCAGCATTGAAGTCCACCTTACGCTTCTTTTCCCCATGATACCCCTGTGATTCTCCGATCTCTATTTCAACCTTGAGGGCACATCGGACAATTTCTTCATAGCTGTCAAAGTCACGGATCGTTAATGCTTTCCGCAAGCTAGGCTTCAGCCCACCAAAGAAGCGGTCAACCTTGCATTCGGGGGTAACGACAAAGCCGAAAGCGTATCGTGCAAGCCTTGTGAAGTTTGCCTCGTATTCTCCCATAGATTCTTCATCTTTTTTCTTGAGGGAAAGGAATTCCCTTTCCATCTTAAGACGGAGGGTGCACAGAAAATATTTATCAAAAAACATCTTCCGGAATTCCTTCCATTCCAAAGCCTCGATCTCCTCCTCAGGCTTCGTATTTTTGATCAACGTCCACCATTGATCAGATTCACCCTCCATATCATAATCCGCCAGGAGAACCTTCTCTTGTTCAGAACATTGGAGGATGGAGAATATCTTTTCAATGGAGTTGATCCATTGCTCAGCGATCGTGGGATCAGATGATCCACTAAAAGTAGGAGGCCTTTGTCTCATGAAGCTTTCAATAGCAACTTGTTCTTACTTAGGGGGGGTTGAACGTTCCTCTTGACCTGTGTTTCTATTCAAAACTTGTGTTAGCTGAGAGAGAAGCGTGACAATGTTCGCGATTCCCGCTCCCATTGGATTGGGCATCTCATTAGTACAATCATCACACTGATCTTCACAACGATTGTTAGCCCGAGTTCCCCTATTACCGACCATTGGATGGAATAAAAGGAAAGGTAGGGGTAACACATAAAGGGTAATCCAAAGACAAAAGTTGATGACTTATAAATATACTTAATCTCTTTAACTCATGAGTCTATAGGATTCAATCCAGGCTTTTCATGATCTACCTTCTAACATATATTATTAGGGGCATTTTTCCCATAATAAGGGTTCATACTAAGCTTGTGAATTTATCAAAACATGTCCCTCGGGAGTGTCGTAACCAAGAGTGCAGCAAGGCCCATTGTCGTGCACCAGTTCCCGTTCGATTCAAGCTCAAAGCGATGTTTTCGGGTTTTACCCCTAGGATACATCTGTGCGAGAGCCGCCTCTACCTACTCGTATCCAGACAGGGATGTATTTACTTGATAAACCACTTACTCAATACTTACCAAAACATAAGGATGTTTTTTTTATACTTAGTCTTGTATCTAAGGCTTTACTAGGGTTTCCTAATCCCAAAAATAACTAATCCTATCCTCTGATACCAACTATGACAACCCTGCTTTCTATTACAACTTAAACATGCTTTGTTACATATAACTTCACTTGATACAATAAAGAAGATCGAGAGGTTTGGTGTATTTGGGGCTTAGGATCATTACATAAAAACTTTAAACATGAAATACAACATCTTTATTGAAAACTTCCTTTACATGACCACTACATTCCTTCGTACTTAGCATTGCATGGGATAACCTGAGGACATGCATAAGAAAAGGGAGAGCTATAAAGTCCAGTAAGGTAGTACACAATGAATAACATGATTAGTACAATACATGTTAGGCAATAGGCATATAAATATAGCATAAGAGAAACATGAACATAAAGGCATGATAAATCATGGTAATCATAACATGGAAATGTGGCAACAACACTTAACATTGAATTAGCATGAGCCAAGGATAATTGCACATGGAGCATGAGTAAACCCTCATTGCACTTGAAGCATGAGTAAACCCTCGTTGCACTTGAATTAGCATGATTCAACACTCATTGCACATGACGTATCAGGATACTATACTTTACCCAATGCATTGGAGCGCTATAAGGGCGCACCCTTCTTAAATATTTCATTTCATGCATAAGTGTGTCACATGGATCATAAAACTTGGATTCATAAAACATAATCATTTATTCCACGATAAAGGAATGTGTAATTCATACATGAAACTTTATAATCAATATGTAAATGTTCATAAAGGTGAATACCCTTGATGGAGAAATGGGCATGGTATTCACTACACAATAACATTGGCTTAGAAAATCGGTGTGATTTCGGCAGCGTAACGGCGTGACATAAGAATTCATAAAAAAGGTTGATGAGAGAGAAAGGGGTTACTCGTCATATTTACATGTAATGGACAGTAAGGAAGTCAAATAGATATATGGACCAACAATTTTAATGGAATTTAGATTCATGATACAAATGTATTGCTTGAATTTAAAAGAGGAGAGAGAAGTTCCTTTCGGAATTTCAGCATAGTAATGGGTGTACATGTGAGGAATTTAATGAGAGAGAAAGGGGTATCCCATCATTCAAAAAATAAGATGGCAGTATGGGGGAGGTTCAAAACCATACCCCAACATTCATAATTGAAATTAAAAGGGCAACACAACTAAATGAGAATTGACAAAAGTGAGAAAGGAAGAAAAAACCCTTACTTGGAAGTGTGCTTCCAAAGGCTAGAGAGAGGCTTGTGAGAGGCTTCTTGGGAGCTTGGGGCACCTTGAGAGGATTCTATAGAGAGTAGAATAGAGGTTGGAAGAACTAAAAGGGATTTGAGTGAGGAGGAAGTGGGATCTTGGGTGGGTTTATATAGGAAAGGTGAGAGAATTCTTTATTATTTAGGTTTGGGACCCCTTATATTAAAATAATCCAAACCAAAAACCATCCCATGGTATTTTCCCATGGTTTCTGGAAAAGGAAAGAGGAAAACAATATTTTAAAAGGCCAAGGTCCGAACTTATTAAAAAATTAGGGTTGCTTATGTGGAGGTGAGTCACACTTCCATGAAAATTAATTTAAAAAGGCAAAGTGTTGAATAAGTCTTGAGGGCTCCATTAATGCTTTGAAAAGTAAGTCAAAAAAACCCAAAAATCACATTATTTTAATGATAAAACACATATTGGCCGAACATAAGGATTATGGTATTTTATTACATCACCATTGGGTCATTATGATGTCATAAAACACATTATATATTTAAATGGTATTTAATTTTTACCCAAAAATTTGACTGTCTCAGAAAATTATGAAAAATTAACCATTGGATAATTTCGACGTCCTGATTCCAAAAATAATATTTATTTTATCTAAATAATTTTCTAAATATGTGAATTTTCACTTTTAAAATAAAAACCTACATTTATAAAAAATTCACGGGTTTTGACAGAAATGGCTTTCAAACCTTAATAAAAAATTTAATTGCATTCATAAAATTATTAGGTCATTTATATTTAATAAAAATTAATTTAATATTAATAATAATATTTTATTAAAATATTATTTAATTCAAAAAATCCCTTAATTTAATAAAATATAATTCTTAATTAAATAATAACCAAAAACACCATTTGTACTTTAAAAACTATTTACAATGTATCAAAAATGACTAGAAATTATATTCATTATTATATACAAAAATAATGCACATAAACATAGTACTACTTATTTATTACATAACCCCTTAAAATAGCCGCATAAGACCTAAGGTTAATGTGTGCGATGGTGACAGACTCTTGGGGCGGCTCGGATAACATCGCTCGAGTGGTAATCTCTATCAACTTCCACTTTTCCCGTAGACGGTCCCGTTAGATCCTGACATAATGAAGCTCAGCTTGGGCTTGGTCAAGGGCGAAGCCCAAAGACGCCACCTCTTTTCCGAGCTCAGAAAAATGGGCTTCGTATGGGGAAATTCTACTGGATGAGATCATCGCTTCCTTTGTCTGAGTAAAATTGGGTTCGTTAAAGCCATATATTTATACTACTCAAGTGATCACTGTTCAATGGCTATAAAAGTAACGGTCACAAATCTTAACATAAAACTAAATAAGTTGACATCTTATAAAAACATTTTTTATAAAGAAACATTTAACTGGATCAAGAGGGATTTTCCATTAATGAAACTTTGGTTCGTTACAGACATTCCTTCATTTTGTTTCTTTATGGTGATCCTTTGTGGTGTTCCTTTTTGGTGTTCCTTAGTAGTCTTCCTTAGTGTTTTCCCTTCGTGGTGTTCCTTCACGGTGTCCTTTAGTGGTCTTAATTAGTGTTATTCCTTTTCAATTTCATATGTAGTATATTTCCTTTGTGGTTTCTGGGTGTCCTACTGAGTATTATTTTACTCACCCTTGCATGGGCTTTGGCCGAATGCGTCTTGTCTTGTGCAGACTATCAATGCATTGACGGATTCCTAAGTAGACTAGAACTAGGTGGTGCTTAGAGAGACTAGTAAGTCAAGGGGTACTCCTACAGATTCAGACAGATTTCCATGTACTTACCCTTTAGGTATGGTTTTCTATGGATGAGCTTCAGGAACTTGTGTGCTCTCTTTTACTGACTCTTCCTTTTGGTGGGCTTGTATAATGGCCATGTTTACTTTCCAATTCTATACGGTCGTACTATATTTTTGGTATTTTAGTGGTGTTCATGATTTTTTACTTAGTGTTTCTACATTTCATCATTTTGGTCTTGGCGATGTGTTTGGGTGTATAGCTACTTAGGAAAATTCCTCCAATTTTTGGGATATGCCTACTCAGTGCTAGTCACGAGCCCCTGACCTATTGTGGGTGGGCATGGGGTAGTCATGTCATGAGCCCCTCTGGGACAGGTCATGAAATGGTGGACCTATAAGTTATCCCTATTTTCCTGCATGTCTACTTGGTACCTGTTTCATTAGCACTGAGTACCCAGTACCATTTATCTTAAAATAAAAATGCCCTCCACTAGGACAAACTCTCTAAAATTAAACCCTCATCCTCCACCAACTCCTATAATAACCCAAAAAAATAAAAATCAATGATTTTGGAAAAAAATAGAATCTATACCTAATAATACATTGGGTGTTACAAACACTCCACTATATAATAAATTTTCGTCTACAAGCATCATTGAGCATCACCAGTTAAAATATCTGGTTACTACACTATAATAATATCTTCTCATTTCCTATTATCCTCCCAGATACGCTTGTACCACCACTACACACACACAAATCATTTTCTTCCCATGTATAATTCTTTAATCTGGTGTATAATATAAATTGGTTATTCCTTAATTAATGAATTATCATTTAGCTTTATTTCATTAATGCACATCACAAAATATTATTTGGTGTGATAGCACCAAAATTATGATGTGTAGAATACATCATGCATTTCATGGAATCTCTAAGGAGGAACTAATATGTATGTTACTATATTGGTCATCTTAACAACCTAAAATGGACCCCCATAACTGGGACACTAACTTTCCCTACCTTAGAATCCACTGATGACCCAATCAAGGTAACACACTCAAGAAAACTCAATCATCCACCTCAAACTCTAATTGATGTTGGTGTCGGTCTACATATGATCACTTCCTACTCTCGGAATTTTTTAATCACTCTCTAATCAACTAAATAAACTCTGATATCTCTTAAATAAAACACAACCCTATGATAAAATACCCTCCTACCTTTAACTAATATAGAATGATCGGAATGACTGACCATAAAAGGCCTTGAAAGGTGCCATCTGAATCAATTCCTAATAACCATTGTATTAAGAAAACTCAATATAAATGAAATAAATCTCACATAAACCACAAAAATAACTAGTGCACACTGAAAGGATTCACTCTTAAACTATGATATTATAATATTATTTTCCATCAGTGCGAGGACAGTATGTTATACTCAAATTCCCCTAAGTGTAAGGATTCATCTATAATCCCTCCCAAAAGTGAGATATAAACTGAGTATTCTTATCAGATATGATACTCCTCAACACACTATGAAGACATATTATCTCTTGAAAAGACAATATCCCTATCTCTTTAATAGTATAGGTATTTTTAACTGATAAGAAATAAACCACTTTAGTTAACCAATCACTAATTAACCACATTAATACACTACCCTGAGGAAACCTTAGAAACCCAAAAATGAAATTTTTCATCACATCATAACAATTCCACATGAGAATGGGTAGTTCTTAAATAATACCAATAGGGAATTTGTTTTCCATCCTTCACCTACTAATATATAAAGAAATTTAAAACAAATATCACATTGTTCTTCTTCATCCTAATCCACCAATTATGCCTATGGATATCATGATGCACCTCAATTAGCCCAAGGTGAGTAACTGATCTCGATGTGTTGAACTCTTGTATCTGATTCTTGTACATGCTATAAAAGACCAAAAATTAGCCTTGTATAAAAATGACCCCACCATTATCATCGATTTAATATGCTGGAAACTCCCTTCCATGTACAGGTTCCCTCAAAACCAATTATTTTAAGTTAGAAAACTAACTCTCCTTCACCCTTTTAAGGAATGAGGAGGTAATACACCTAGTCATAAGAGTATCTCTTCCCTAATACTACTTAAAATAGATAATTATCTCAGAAAGAACTCATCGAATTCCAAACATTTTAATCCTTCTAAACCACTTTCACTTGATTATTCTTACTCAAAATGTTATTCATGACATTCCCATTACAATGGGTATATTCTATCTCGAAGTCAAAAGACTACTTTTACTCAAATTGCCTTCACTGTTGAAGGTTTAGGTGATATTGCAAAAAGATATAGCGAAGTATTTTATGGCCATTATACACCATGAAATCTCACCCAATATGAATTTACACCAAAATCTCCATGTGTTCACAACCACCACTAACTCAATTTCATGTGTTTTGTAGTTTCACTCATGCGGTCTGAACTGCCTAGACCCATAAGTGACTACCCGCCTTCCCTGTATTAGCACTACTCTAAGACCAATGCCCGATCCATCATAATAAAGAGTATACTTCCTTTAATAATCATGTAAATTACTCAATATTTTTTTTAAATAATTCTATGCTCGATAGATTTCTTAATACACAATGTTACACATTAAGTGAACTGTGACATACAATAATAAGATATTTAACTGTAATGGTTATAATCTAGTCATTAAGTGGAAAACTATGAATAGTAATAATTACATTACGAAAAATATATATAAATTAATTAAATAATTTAAATTTATTTATTAATTCATAATAATTAAGTACTCAATTTTCTTTAAAGTTGGTTTATGCTTTAAAAATATGTTTACTTTCAAAAATAGTTTTTATTGCATCTTGTAAGAAGATATTAAAATTAATTACCACCAATTTTATAAAACATATTTTAAAATATGAATATAATTTTTAACTAAACATTTAAATATTATCTTAGTGTGGATTATTGATATTTTTCATAAAAAATCTTATTTTTCCTTGAATAATGAAAAATATCAATCTTTGAAAAATTGTCATTTATTTTATTTAAATCATGTAATTTAAAATACAATTATTATTTGTATTTTTTAAAACTAAAATAATATCAATTTTAGTTAAAATAATATAAATAATTATATAGTAATAAATATTGTATTTTATTTTGGTATAAGTTTATTTTTATGCTTAAAATGCATTTTTTAGAAAATTGTTTTCTTAAGTGAATAATGTTTTTCCGTTATAATTACTTAAATAATATCTAATGATGAATGATTCAAATGAAATTTATATATTATATATCTATATATATGAATTTAAATTCATATAATTATGGTTACAAGTCATAGATATAATGTAAAAACATCTTATACTTGAAAAATGCATTTTCCTAAAAACCAGTTTTTCATCATGTTTTGTGAGTTTATTTTTAAATTAATCTCTTCCTCTAATAGAAATTTAATTTTATACAATTTATTTTATATTTTTAATCAAGATTTTAAAATTTTTAAAATATTATTTTCTTATTTTTAGGCATTATGAATAGTAACTATGTTAAATATTTATAACTTCAATAAGGTTAAATTGAGTAATTAAGGTTAAAAGAATTGTGATAAATATTTTTAAATTTTATAAAACATGGGAATTATTACTATTTTTTGTGATTATTTTTACCATCCTCACACAATATTATAATATATGCAAATTTGCTGTCATTTTTCTTTGATAATGACCTTAATATTATTTTAAACAAAGGAAAATTCCAAAATGTCACTCTCTCACTTTTTTATTTATCTTATATGTTCAAATTGGGATAAGTAAATTTTATAAGAGAATATAAAATTTTATTTTGAACATAATTTATTTATTTTTATTATAATTATTTATTTTTAATTTTAGGTGATGGTATAATTAACCTAAATTCTTACACAGCGATGGCATAGTGTATATGCATGGATTATAAAAATAAAAGTATATGTTTTTTAAAACATAAAAAGTAATATTTTTGGGTGAATTTTGGTTTTGAATTAAATTTATGGTCAATAATAATGTATTTTTTTGCTTAAATATTTTATATTGGAATTATATTCCTATATTTATGTCTTTAAAGTCAGAATATGTGAATAGTTATTAAAATGACTTTTATTGTATTTTATATTCAATAATATGTTTTTAAATGATTTAACAGTCACAAAAATTTATAGAGGCAATGGGAATTTTATGTGGTATAAAATTTCATTTTTTTACTTTTTTTATAAAATTTATTCCTTATAAGTATATTTATAATTCCTTAAAAAAGAAAGTTTTGTTACCAAGGTTAAGGATAAAATTATTTAATTAAGGGGTTAAATCAAAATATTCGGTTTATAATTCCACATAAACTTAGAAAAAATTTATTGGTTGAACATATTTCAACCTTAAAATATTTTATCATCAAAAAAATTCCATTTTTTCCACTTTAACATGGAAAAAATCAAATATACTTAAATATTTTAAGTAATTCCAATTGTGTTGTTTCCTTTACTATAAAGTACACCACCTCTCTTATATTCGTTACACCACCTTGATTAACTTATCTCAACCATAAAATTCAAAAATATCTCAAAAAATCAATATAAATGTTCTATATGTTCTGTAATTCTCAGAATACCAACCCTAGGGTCCTTAAGTGGAGATCTAAAGGAACTTTTTCCAAGAAGATGTGATCATGCTAACCGAAAACTTTAACTTTTATTCTTCTTTTACCACCATATATTATTTTATAATACTTAAAATATATAAAAATTTATATTCAATATAATTAAATATTATTTTTTTATTTAATAATATTTTTCTATCTTCTTCTCCATTAAATGGTAAACAAAACAATCTCTCATGTGTACGGCAGACTACCCCCTCATGAACCGATATAAGTTTTCTTTCATCACTTCCTCACAAAGGTTCTCATAATGATGCAACTAAAGAATATATATGGTATTTATGACATAAATATTATTCTATAAATGTAATATATCATTTACTTACTTACCCTTCCACCTATTAAAAATTATAAAATTGTTTGTGCATACGTGTTGACTACTACCTCCACGAAGCGAGGTGATTCATTTTTCATATACTCATTTAATGGATGACATTAAATATGTTTATAATTCATATTTAAAAATTTTATATCATTATTATAGTTATATATACGGTATATCCATGATCAATACACAAGTACCATAACTTATGAATCGAAGAAAACATAAAAAAAGAATTTGTTAACACCTGAGATAACGATAATAATGAATGATTGTAAATGAATGGGTGATAAGATGTTATAAGAGGATAATATATGATATTATATATATATATATATGGATATTTTATATATTTATAACAAATATATATTTATTATATTGGATTTTAAAGCATGTTCAACTATGAGGAAGTGTGAGGTAAATTTTTATTTCACAATCTCATTCTTCTTTGGGATTATTTATATTTAAGTTTTTTTAGAGGAATTATATGATATTTTTGTCTTAAAACCTATATATTTTATTATACTATATTTATTTATGTGTTTTTATGTGTTAGTTTCATATTTATCTTCTTTTAAACTCAAATAGTAAAAAATTTATGGAAAACTGACATTTTTTCTATTGGGTCGGGAATATTTTTCTTCCATGTCTATATTTGATTTAAAAATATTTCAATAATGTTTTTAGTATTCTCCAGTGATTACTTTAATATATTATTACCAATGTTTTATTTTTTATAAAATTATTTAAAAAGAATCTTCTTTCAAATTTCTGAATAAGGCACTTTTTCCGAAAGTGTAAAACAATATTTGATTTAATGTACACCGCACAAATAGTTATTCTATAAGAACCCAGCCTTAAAAATTAAATAATAAAGTTAATTAGACTAGATTACACTTATTACATTCCAAAATATATTTTTTATTTAGAGTTTTATATAATTATGAAATAATTCATACATATGAACCCACAATCATACAAAGTGGTTACTAGTAAAATAATGTCCATTTCTTCTATAATACAAAATTTTTTAACAAAACATGAAATTTTTTCATGAAAAATATTCATAACATTCAACATGGCTTCTTCTTTTCTCTTACCCATCCTTAAACTATATTAAAAAAAATTAAAACATGGGTTGAGCATATAAAACTTAATAAGAGACATAAAAAGAAGGAAAGAAACCATTATTCCAAGAATACATATAAACATATGAAATCATTTTCACAAAGACTTACTTCTCACCAATGAGGTATCATATACTTAATTTATGAAAACAATATATTTCCATAAAACATATAAAAATAAACAAGAACATAAAGGTAGCTTATGGTATTACTTATTTAATATTGTAACCCTCTTGTATACCATATTATTTGTAAACCAAACTGCTACCATACAATGAAACCCTCATGGATACTTTATGATGTAACCTTCATGGATACCGTATTGTGTAACCATCACAGTTTAACTTGGAATAACCATTACGATCAACTTCCAATATAAAAATACCCAATGAATTAGAGGGAGATATTATTCCCACCATTCATAATAAAAAAATCCTAAGAACTATATTTTAATCATAAAACATGAATACTTTAATCATAAAAACAATTATTTCGAATTCTATAAAAATAGAAATTTAAAAAATGATTTTTAAAGGAAAGTCCCTTAAATCAGGTTCATATTACATAAAACATGATAAAACCTTTTGTATAATAGTTTAAATAGAGTTATTAATATGTTAAATAACTGTATTAATATTTATAATATTATATATGATCTTTTATAACATATTTCCACCCATTTATTGATATTATTTTGTTATTTTCATCGTTTTGGGTGAATTTATTTCATGGTTTCCATGGATGGTTCATTATGGATTTTCTTATCGAATGAAATCTAAAATATATAAGTGTAATGAAATGATATTAATATTTTTTCATAATTTTAAATCATACCATAAATCATTTTTTGGATAGGATGATGATTTGTTAGATAAAACATTAATGAAAAATGATTTAATTTATTTTGATGGTTTTTACAACCATCAGAAACTTATAAAATTTTATTTGATATCATGTTTATATATTATTTCCAAAAACTTATATATAATAATGTTTTTATGATCATCCTTGAAAGCGTTAATAGAAAATTATAGTCTATCATCCACGACGGTGGTAAATTGACACATCACGGGTGATGTTCTTATTTTTTGAATAAAAGGGAGTGGAGAAGGAGTTTAATAATGAATTTTTCCATAAAAATGATAAAATTACAGTATATATAATATACTATAGCTTTAAATTCCACTTTCCTAATGGGAGGTGGAGAGAAAAAAATAATGTAAATAAATTAAAAAGAAAATAAAATCAAATTAAAGATGATTTTTCCTCTTCAATTCTTCTCATCGAGAACCTCCTTAAGGCCCTTGGTTTTGGACTTTCTCTAAAAAAATTAGGTCTTGGACTTTGATAAGAGTTTTAGGAAGGTAATTGGGAATAAATTAAACAATATAAAATGCTTTTATGTGTTAGGAGAAGAGGTGGTGAGGATTAGTATTTATAGTGGATGAGAGGGGTGGTTTCTCATTATTATGTTCATTAGTTTATAAATTTGTCACAAGACTATGAATAGTTTGTGCATTATAAATAAATACATTAAAATAATTAATTGGATTTATAAATTATAGTGATTAAACTAATGTTTAATAAAAGAATAGTGTATTTAACTTATAATGTATATATACTGTAAATTACCATATTTTAATATTCACAAAAAATTAAAATATTTTAGAAAAATCCCAAAATTTCACCTTAACCATTTTTCAATATATATAATTTAAAAATGAACTCCATTTTATGAAAATAAATTTTTAAATATGATAAATTTAATTTTTAATTAATATCATTATTTAATCGAAAATACCGATTTTAAAATTATAACTAATTTTATGACACTTTGTAAAATTGATTAAAGTCTAATAAAATTATCTTATAATAAAAAGAAAAAAATAAATTTTTAAAAAATATTTTATTAAACTAAATTTTATTTTAAATCATTATATTAATTATAAATTTTTTAATAAATATTTACTTTTCACAAAAATACCAACACTTAATTTATCATTTACAAAATATTTATTTACTTATTCCATGGTATAAATATATCATATTTTTACTTATAATTTACATCAATTTTATTTATATTATCATATGTGAGGTTACTATTCTATTATTATAGATTCTTTATATTATTTAAATACCACTTATTTCATTATACATTTATAATTAATTTAACTATTTAATTCCAAAATAAAAAGAAATTATTTTATGAGTACCTAGGCTATTACATCCCCACTAAGAAATTATGTCCTCACAATTTCATTAACTTATTAAAAAGTGAGGATACCATTCCCTCATAGAATTTTTAGATATCTATGTATCTTCTTCAACCGTATGGTTTCTTCGCAAAAACTTAACCTGATGAATTACATTATTCTACAATAATTGATCCCAACGATCAAGAATATAAATAGGTTTATATTCATATAAACGGTTCTATTCCATCTAAACTACTTATAGGCTCAAAACTTTGAGGTGAATCTGGAACATACTTTCACAAAATTGAAACATGAAAATCATTGTGTACCTAAGATAAAATATGATGCAAAGATACTTGTTAGGCAGTTGGTTCAACTTTATCTAGGATTTCAAAAGGTCTAATGAATGGTCTAATTATCTTTAATTTCTTACCAAAACACATAACACTTTTCTATGGAAATATTTTAAGGAAAACATGATCACTTACCTCAAAGGAATGGTCTTTACTTCTATTATATGAATAACTTTTCTACTTTCTTTGAGATGTTATCAAGTGTTTCAAGATCATCTTCACTTGACCTACCACTTACTCTACTAATTATGGTCCCATAAACTTACTTTCTCTAAATTCATCCCAAAATGGTATATTTAGACACCCCTTCCCATATAATTCCTCAAAAGGTGTCATCAGTATAATGGAATAAAAACTGTTATTATAAGAAAACCCAAATAAAGAGAGATGTTGATCCCAAATTCCATGGTAATCCATTAAACAAGCTCTAAGTATATCCTCAAATATCTTAATTATTCATTCTGATTGTATATCTAATTGAGGATGAAATACTATTCTAAAATTTAGTTCATTTACCAATGACTTATGAAGGCCTTTCAAAAAGTTATAGGTGAACAAGAGATATTATTTAGATAAAATAGAGATAAGAACTCTATGTAACCTAAAAATGTATTCTAGGTACATTCAAGAAAGTTGATCTAGAGAAAGAGTATCCTAAATAGGAATAAAATGAGTGGATTTAGTCAGTTGGTCAACAATAACCCAAATTACATTTTTACCAAAATAAGTCTTGGTAATCCCACCATGAATTCCAAGGATATATTTTCCCATTTCCAGTCGAGAATTGTAAAAGTTTGAAACACTCCCTTTGGTAGTTGTCTCTCAATATTAACCAATTGACTAGTCAAACATTTCATTGTAAAATATACAATATATATTTTCATTCTATCCCACCAGTAATGCTCCTGAAGGTCTCTATACATCTTAGTTCTGATAGTATGAATTGAAAAGGGAGAACAATGAGCTTCACACAACAATTATTTCTTCAGCTAGGAATCACAAGGAATACATGGCCTCTTATAAAATCTCAAAACACAATCTTTATCAATGTTAAACTCTAGAAACTTACCCCTTATAATCAATTATACCTTTTTATGTAACTAATTATCTTCCTTATATGTTTTATTAAATATATATAATAGAGACAATTTCATTGACACCTGGAAAAAAATATAGTAATTTCTTGCACCAATAACTTCCTAGACAAAATTCATCAAATCATTAATCAATGGGTCATGTTCTAAATGTAACATGGTTAATGTAGAATAATGTTTTTTAAATCACTGCATCCACCACTTTGTTTTCTTTTCAAGGATGTTAATTGATTGTGCAATCATAATCTTTATCATTTCAAACCATCTTCTCTACCTCAAGTTCAATTCCCTCTAATTGAATATATAGTTCACACTTTTATGGTCTATATATATTTTACACTTGGCTCCTCTATATAAATGGTGCCTCTAAATTTTCAAATAAAACACCATAGCTTAAAATTCCAAGTCATTTGTGGGAAGATTTAATTCATGAGTTTTTATTTGTCTTGAAGCATAAGCAATTACCTGATCATTCTACATCGGAACACAATCAAGTCCCTTAAATGAAGTATCACTGTAGATGAAAAAATCACCATTTATGGATGGTAGGGGAAAAATAAGACCATTCACCAAACTCCTCTTTAGTTCTTGAAAATAAACATTAAATTATTCTATCCAAATAAATTTATCCCATTATTTGTTAACATAGATAGTTGGATAGATAACCATGAAAAGTTTTAAACAAACAATTGGTAATATCCTGTTAATCTAAGAAAACTATGAATCTCTATAAAATTTGAAGGTCTTATCCATTCATTAACAACTTTTGTTTTGTCGGGATCAACTTTTATACAATATTTATTTACAATGTTCCAAAGAAAAGAAATTTTTTCAACCAAAAAACACATTTTCTAAATTTTTTGTATAACTTCTTTTCATTAAAAGTTTGTAAAACAATCCTTCAAAATCACTATCCTCATAACTTTTTGAATAAACAAAAATTTCATTAATAAAAACAAAAAAAAACTATCCAAATAATCATGAAAGAATCTACACTAAAGATCCATTAAAATATTAAGGGATTTTTAAAAAAAAGGGAATAACAATAAACTCATAATTCTAATATCTAGTATGAAAAGCTATATTTGAGACATCATCCTCCTCCACCTTCAGATGATTGTGCTCAGATCTCATGTCAATCTTGGAAAAATACTAAGCTCACTAGATCTGGTCTAACAAGTCATCTGTATAAGGCAATGGATACTTATTATTTACAATAATGTTATTCAAATCTATATAATTAGTGAAAATCCTCATTAAACCATTTTATTTTTAAATAACAAAACAGGATAACCTAATCGTGATGTTATCAGATTAATGAAACCTTTATAAATAAACTCCTACAATATCTTTTTCAATTCAAGAATTTCTATTTGAGCCATTCGATAAGGGGGTTTTGAAATTGGATTAGCATCATAAACTAATTCAATATTAAATTCAACCTTCTAATCAAGTTTAAAACCATGAAACTCTTCAGGAAAAATATTCAGGTATTCACTTACCACTGGCACATCATTAATCTAGAAATTTCCATTTTTAAAAAAAAAATATGTTCAAAATAACTTTCATTTCCATATTTTAACACTTTATCAGCTTCTTGTTGTGTTATCAATGTTATGGGTTCATTCTTGTATAAAAATGAAACTCTTTCAGAAAAAAATTCTTTAGCTCTATAATCAATCTTAGAATGATAAAACAAAATTCATTCTATACCTAGAATAACATCAAACACTACTAATGGAAGAACAAAAAGGGTTTTAGGTTATGTCTTTCTAGATACAAAAACAAGACGATTTTGATAATTTTTTTCCTTAATATTTCCCAATGGTGTTTTAAATATAATCTCTTATTTCATTTCTTAAGGTAAAATTTCCAATTTACCAGAAAATTTATCATAAATAAAGGAATTTGTAGACACCGTATCAAAAAAGTTATTAGAAAAATATAAGTAAAACAATAAAGTACCTGATACCACTTCATTGGATAGCCTAACATCTGCTGATGTTGTCACAAATGGTTTTACTACACCTTTATTCTTATAATATATCTTCTTTCCATCATTCTAAACTTTCTTTAGATAGGTATTTTCATAATTCCACATCTCACCACATTTAATGAACTTTACAGTTTTCTTATTAGATTTAAATATACCATTGTTGAGATATTTCTCATTGTAATTTTGGGCCATATGTCAAAATTTACCACATCAAAAACACTTCCCATATTTTTTAATGCATTTTCCAGGGTTCTTTTTACCATACTTACCACAAACTAGAAACAAGAATTTCTTAACTTTAGATTTATTTGTTTGATTCGTACCCATTGCTTGCCATCTGAACATATTATTTTTCTTGTTTTCCAATTAAAATTGATCATTACAAAACTCCATTTCTAACCACTCATAAAATCCTACAAGTTTCTCATAATTTTCAATCCATAAAAGAAAAATTCCCTTTGATATCTAGGAAATAATCCTATATAAAAATGATTCATTTTACTATCAAGATATAAACTTATATTTGGATGATATCATTCCAAAAGTGTGAATTTTTCTTCATACACAGTCACTGAGTCTTCCTCATTTTTTTCAATTCATGTAATTTATTTTCCATCCTATATCGAACCACATTTGGAAAATATCTTTCAATGAGTAGATTCTCAAAGTCATCCCATTATTAGGCACTAAACCCATCACTATCCCTAATATTCTTGACCATTGACCACTACTGGTCTAATTCACATAAAAATGATATATATAAAGACTGATATTTTGATTATATGAACACCCAATGACATCAAATATATTTTCAATGGATGTAATCAATACTTCAGCTGCCACTGGGTCTGGATCTCCACTAAAAGTAGGTGGGTGTTTCCATATAAAATTTTCCACTATAATCATGTTCTTTTTTGGTAGCTTTACTAGTTATACAACATGAATATCATCATCATTTACATCATTCTTCAACTGACCCATCACTTCCATAAACTAATTAGTTAAAATTCCCACCATTCTAGGGTACAGATTCAGAAGGATATCATCCACTTGGTGCCTTGATACTACAGATTTATTGTTTCTTCTGCAAAAAACCATTCAGATCATACAAATCATAGATAAATAAAAATGGTAATCCTAAAATTGAATATCATATCGAATTAAACAAGAGGTAAAAATCATTTATTGTATTCTATTAGCATCATCTTAACCCCTAAATTTATGTAAATTGTGCCCTGAAACCAACTATAAGGACCCAACCTTAAGCATTACATAATCTAGTTAATTCAACTATAATACACTTAGTATATTCCGAAATATCTTTTCAGTTTACAGTTTTAGAGAATTTAGACATAATTCATACATATCAACCCATAAAAATAAAAAGTGGGTACTACTAAAATAATATCCATTTCTTATATAATACAAATGTTTTTAATAAAACATGAAATCTTTTCTTGAAAAATCATTACAATATTCATCATGGATTATTATTTTCCCTTACCCTTCCTTAAACCCTATTAAGAACATTTTAAAACTTTGGATGATAACAAAAATATCAATAAGGGATATAAAAATAAGTAAAAAAACCATTATTATATGAATACTTATAATCATATGAAATCATTTTCACAAAGATGTACTTATCACCCATAAGGTATCATATACATACTTTTTGAAAATAATATATTTCCATAAAACATATAAAACATAAATAAGAACATAAAGGTTACACAGGGAATTACTTATTTAATATTTTAACCCTCATGGATACCATATGATTTTTAACCCTTATAAATACCTTACTCTGTAACCTTCAGAACTACTTTATTATGTAACCCTCATGGCTACCCTGTGGTGTAACCATCATAGTTACACTTAGAATAACCATTATAAAAAATTCTAACATAGACATACCCAATGAATTATAGAGAGATATATCTCCCACCCTTCTTCATTAAAAAATCTCCAAGAACCATCTTATAATCATAAAATATGCATACTTTTATCATAAAAACATTCCTTTTGATGTTTATAAAAGACGAAATTTAAAAAGATGGTTTTTAAAGAAAAGTCCCTTACCTCAAGTTCTTCTTACTTAAAGTTTTCAAACCTAATATATAATGGTTTAAAGAGTGTTATAAATATATTATATTACTATATTAATATTTATAATACCTTATATTATCTTTTTATAACATCTTTCCACCCATTTATTGATAATATTTTTTGTTTTCATTGGTTTGGGTGCATTTATTTCAGGGTTTCCATGGCTGGTTCATTATGGATTTTCATGTCGGATAGAATAAAAACTTATGAAGTGGAATGAAATGGTAAAAATATGTTTAGAAAATTATAAAGGATACCATATATCATTTTTTTTTATATGAGGATGATTAATTACTTAAAATATTAATGAAAACAATTTAATTTATTTTGGCGGTTTTTACACCCATCACAAAATTATATAATTTTATTTTATATAATAATTACATATTTGTTATAGAACCTCATATAACTTATATTATGTACAATAAAATATTATTTTACCATAATTATGGTTTCATGAACATCCTTGAAGGTGGTAATGGAAAAATAAAGTGTATCATTCAAGATGGTGGTAAATCGACACATCGCGGATGATGTTCACATTTCTATAATAAAAGAATGCAGAGAAGAAGTTTGATGGTGAATTTTTCCATAAACATTATAAAATTAAAGTATATATAAGATAATATATTTTTCATTCCACTTAAATAAGGGTAGGTGAAGATAAAATAATAAAATAAATTAAATTAAAACGAAAATAAAAGAAAATTAAGAGGATTTTACCCCTTGAATTCTTATTATTGAGAACCTCCTTAAGGCCCTTGGTTTTGGCCTTTTGGTGAGACCATCAGGCCTAGGATGTGAAGAAGATGCCTGGGAAGGGAATTGGGTATAAATGAAATAAAATACAAGTATTTCAGGTCTGAGAATAATGGATGGTGAGGAGTGGTATTTATAGTGGATGAGAGGGATATTTTCCCATTATTATATTCATTAGTTTATTATTTAGGATCAAGAATATAAATAGTTTGATCATTATCACTAAATATACAAAAATAATGAAGTTTATTTTGAGATTAGGGTTATTACATCATTGATGAATCATGGAATAGTGCATTTAACTTATTATATATATATATATCTAAAATTACCGTATTTTACTATTCACCAAAAATTCACCTATTTTAGAAAAATATCAAGAACTCAACCTAACCATTTTTTTATGTGTATAATTAAAAAAATAAACTATATTTTATGAAAATATATTTTTTAAATGTGATAAATTTAATTTTTAATTAAAATAATTATTTAATCGAAAAATATAGATTTTAAAATTATAAATGATTTTATGACACTTTGAAAAATTTATTAAGGTCTAATAAAATTATATTATAATCATAAGACAAAAAAATATTAATTTATGAATCAATTTCATGAAAGTAAATTTTATTTTAAATCATTATATTTATTATAAAATTATAAATAAATATTTATATTTCACAAAAATACCAACACTTAATTTATCATTTAAAAAAACCATATTCCATTATTCCATGATATAAATATATCATATTTTCAGTTATAAGATATATAAATATTATTTATAATCTTAGGTGTGATCTAACTATTCTATTATTATATATTCATTAATTTCTATAGATACCACTTATTCCCTTATACATTTATAATGAACTTAACTATTTAATTCTAGAATGAAATGAAACTATTTTATAAGTACATGGGTTGTTAAATTTTCTCACTATCATTAATATTTGTTTCATTAAATATTTATTTAAAAATATCCAATTATTTTTTCAATGGCATATTTTTTCACTAATATTCTAAAAAAATTAAATTTTAATATAATTTATTTTAAAATGAATAGTTATTTTCCTAAAGAAGTATTATAGTGATTTTTTTAAATTATTTTTCCCAAGTCAATATTATTTAGTAATTATTATTATTTTATGATCATTTTATCTACTAATACCATCCATTATATTACATTTAATGGATAACCATCATGTTATATTTATTTATTGGGAAAAATAAAAAAAATCATATTCTATCTTTTTAATGTCAATGTTTGTGTTGATTTTGTATTTAATTATTATTCACCGATTGCATATGATGAATGAATTAGAATTATTAAGTGTAGGGTGAGGCCTATTATTAATCATCTATGTATCATAATTTATTATGATACATACTAGATTGGGTTTTTTGTGTATTCCTTACCAATTTGTGTATGGTGTTTTGGCACAAGGCCTCGATGGTAAGATTATGATGTGTGGTGTTATATATTTTATCATTATAAAACTAGTTATTATTTTCAATGTGATTATTTATATTTTTATATCATCCATGTATTTATTAACCTTTATGATATTATTAATACATAATGTTTGATTATTATTTTTCTCTTCCCTATTATCCAATTCAAATTTATTTTATGATGGCTTCCACTATAATCATTCACTTACTAAGTATATGAAATCACCATATTACATTGTTTCTTTTCCCTAGGATTACAAGAAGTACATTATGAATTATATACAAGTATATTCTATAGAGAATAATATTTTTTTTTTAAAATATATGTTGTATTCTATATTTTTAAATGTAATGTGAGAATCAAACATGTGTCTAGATTTCTAAGACTACTAAACTATTTGATCCTAATGTAATTAATTGTATATAATTCCAATGTAATAAAGTAAACATGGCATCTGTGTAATTAGGTTTAGGGTTCTTACAGTTGGTATCATATAATCTTTAGTGGAAACCTTGGGAACTAGATTTAAGAAAACATAGATTAGAGAACACAACCCTATAGAAAACTCTAAAGATATGCCTAATTTTAGGATAATATCATACAGTTTTTGGTATGTTGTAGATTATATTGTTCTCCTATAAATTGATCATTGTATGGATACTTTATGTAGATGTAGTTTTAGTATATATTCACCTAGGAGTAATAACTTTGAAAAGAGTTGGTCAAGTAAATATCATCCATCATTCTAGTCCACAGTGAATGTTCCCTTAATATTCACTTGATGTGACACTCCCATGGGATATTCCTAGGTTAGTTCACATTTTATTTATAATACATTATGAAATATTTGAAAATATTTTTATGATTTAAATATATTCCCAAATATACGAATCTTATGATTCTGATATTAGTTATGCATAATTTTTAATTAATGTCTTGTATTGCATTATATTTGGAATTATAATCTATGATTAATAATTTAATGAGATAATATATTTTATTAAATCATATAGAAATTATGAATAATGTAAGGAATGGAAGATGTGTCAACACCTATAATCTATGTAATTATTTCATTCCTAATAAAGACTATAATACTAATTTTGTCATTAAGAAAATCATAAAAATATTAGGGAAACTTATGACTAGTAATATTAGATATATGGAGAAACATGTTTCTACACCAATTGATACTATAATGTTGGAATACATGACACATAAAAAACCTATATACTTTAATGAAACTATAGATTTTTTGTTCATGAACAATTAATCAATTTTATTTAAATGAAATTTCAAGCTTTAAGAGTTAATGAAATGGAATAGATTATTCTTGTAGTTTTTTATTTAAAAAGGTATGGTAATCAATGATGGATTTTCGTTAAAAACTAAAGAGGAAGAATAAATAGAGGGTATGGAATTGGAGGATTTTAAGGATTTATTCTTCAAAAAATGCATTCCTCATGAGAAATAATTTTATTTTGAAAATAAATTTATAAATTTGGGACAAATGGAAGGGGAATGTGTTTCTAAGTATTAATCAGAGTTTACAATATTAGTAATACATGTTATAGACTACATAGGTAATCCTAATAGTAAGATTGATTTTTTCTTAGGTGGGATAAATCCAAGCCTTTGAATGGTGTTACTCTCCCAAAATATTTCATGATATGATAATATAGAACTAAGTTCACTTGTGGCATAGAAACAATTCCCTTAGTCTTATATTTTCAAAAAAAAGGGAAAAAGAGAACAATTAATCATTATGTAATGGGAAATGTGGAAAAAAGGAAAAAAAATATAAGTGTGTAATTTCATACATATTATAGTTTTGTAATGAAACACTCGTGTACATGTATTAAGGTAATGGTAGTTTGTTACACGTTTGGAGAGAAAGGCCATCATTACCATGAATGAAACAGTTACAGAAAATTCATCAAAGTATTTTGATTTAATAAAAATGATATGTGACACTATTCCTACCAATTCCCCAAACATTTAAAAAACTTACCATAATAGATTTTGATGAGAGAATTCCATTCTTATAGAATTACTATAGATAAAGATAAAATTACATAAGTTGTGATAACATGTACTATGATCATAAATTCAAAGTTTGTTAATGATTCATTTGATTTTTCATATATGAAATATTTCCAATCATCTAATAATATTTATTCATACCCTGTCACTCTATGGAAGGTTTTTCTAATCAAAACACCTAGTAGGAATCCATTTATAATGAGAATATAATGGGCCATATTTAATAAGATTTATATATATTCTCTGGTTGAAAATATTTTTGTTATACAAATGTTTAACTTTCACATAATACTTTTATTTTTGGATTTTAATTAGTCTTGAGTATTTAATAATAATTATATGAATCATAAAAAATATTTTATGAAATAGTGATATTACAATTTAATGGTTACTTTATTCTAGAACTACAATGGGTGTTATTATAGATGTTTTAGAAATTAATTTATTACATCCTCACAAGAAAGTTCATTCATATCGAGTACTATCTAAAATTATTTTAATCATTTTTTTAGATAGGTGAAATAACTTTACTTTCTTTTTTTGATCTTATAATCAATTAAATGTTTGTTTTTGTGCTTAAAGTATGAGAAAAAATCTTATTAGCCAATAATCCTTAGAATCAAATGTGGAAATTGATTAAAATATTAAAAGGTTAAAATAAATAAAGTAATTATATTTTCTTTTGTTCTCGATGATAATAGTTTATAAAACCCTCAACTCTATGAAATTGATATTTCAATAAAAAAATTATCCTATTACCTTAATTTATGACGAATTGATGCTCTACCTTATCGGTTAATGATTAAAGGTTTTATGGTTAATAACATTCTTTTGGTCATGTTATATATCACTCTCTATTATGAATAGAACATTATTATTCTTCTCCATGTCCAGAGTTTCACTTATTGCTACTATTCTCATTATTTTGGAACCTAATTGCATTTTATTTTGGGTACCCATTACGTTTCTCACTCCCCCTATTCGAAATAAGTGTTATTATTCTTTTATATGAAGTGGGATTTCAACAAAGGTATTTTAAAATATATAACTCTTGATTACTAAGAGAAAAAATTCAATGGTGAAATTTATTTATGGGTAGAATATTGTAACACCTTCAAACATTTTTAAAAAATAATATTATGCTTGATTGCTTTATTAACATTCAACACCAAGATTTAAGTGAACATTGGTATACTATAAAAATATTATTTAAACTTTTCCATTATAACCTAGCTACTAATTTGGTTTATTTAAATTGTAATAATCCCATTATGAAAAATATTTATAAATTTGTCCAATAATGAAAACTTATTGATTCATTAAATATAAAAAAGTACTCAAGTTTTAGTAAAGCCATTTTAGGCTTCAAAAATATGTTTTTTTAATAGTTTTTATTTCATTTTGTCTGGGAATATTATTATTAATTTATGAAATATTTATAAATATTTTTTGTAAAAATAAATATGGATTTTTAAATCAACATGTAAATATTATCTTAGGGAGAGTTTTTGGGATTTTTCTAAAAGTATCTATTTTTCAGTCGATAGTGAAAATTATCCATTTTTTTAAAACTATCATTTCTTTTCATTAAATAAAGTAATTTAAAAGTATTATTATATTTTTCGTTTTTTTTAAGTAAAATAATATTTAATTTAATAGACATAATCTAAATAATAACATTGGAATTAACACTATGTTTTATTTGGTTATAAGTATATTGTTATGCTTAAAACACCTTTTTCATCAAACTGTTTTTAATTACATATTGATTTTACATTTTAATTAAAGAAAATAAGCCCAAATTATAAATGATTTATATTAAATTTATAAATTATATATAAATATATATTAATTTTAAATCATATAATGATATAAATTAGTCATAAAGTTAATGTAATATCATCTTATGCTTGAAAAATGCATTTTTTCTGAAAACTCTTTTTATCACATTTTGTGTGTTTTTTTTAAATTAATTTATAAAAATTATAGAAATTTAATTTGATAAAATGGATTATATATTTTGAATTTTAATTTTACAAATTTTTTAAATATGTCCCTTTTAGGTTTTGGCATTAACAATAGTAATCGTGGAAAATATTTGACACCTCATTAATGTTAAATTAGATAATTAAGGTTAAAAATAATGTGATAAGGATTTAAAAATTTATATGAAACATGAATTATTTACAATTCATGATATTATTTAAAATATACTCAATAAATTTTCTAATAATTGGAAATTTGGTGTCATTTTTCTTTGATAATAAACTTAATAATATTTTAATTAAATGAATTTTTAAAAATGTCTCTCTCATGCTTTTAATTTCTGTGATATATTCACATAGGTATAATAATATATTATTAATGAATATAAAAGTATGTTTTTATCTTAATTAATTTTTTTATGATGGTACTTTATTTATAATTTTTAGGATCGTATAAGGAACTTAAATGTTTACACGGTGCTGACATGGTGCATGTGTAAGGAGTATAAAAATCAAATTAAATTATTTTAAAAACATACAAAAGTGATATTTTTTAGATGAATTATGGTGTAACATGAATTTTATAGAAAATAAAAATGTATAATTTATTATTAAATATTTTATATTTTTATTATATTTTGATATCGATGTCCTTAAATAAAAAAATTCTAAAAATTTATAAAAATGATTCTAATTTTACTTTATGTGAAAAAACATGTTATTAAATTATTTAAAAATCATACAAAAAAATTAAATAGAAAAGGGGGTGATATATGTTCTTCATTTTCATATATTTAATTTTTCGATCCAATTTTTAAGTTATATATAAATTTATAACCCTTTAATAAGAAAAAGGTTCTTATCATGGTTAAGGACTAAATTTAACCTCAAACTTTTGGCCAATTTGTTCCATTTACACCTGAAAATGGTCTATTATACTAAAATATTTTAAGTAATTACAAGTGCATCATTTCCTTCACTATAAAAGGGAATCCCCTATCCTCTATTATTCACACCAAATTGTGAAGTTTAGATCAAAAAAATATAATAACTATACCTCCAAAACATTTTTATCCATGTTTTTTAGTTTTTGATAATCCCAAAAAACTAAACTTAGGGTCTATAAGAGGAGATCTAAATGATCTCTTTCAAAGAAGAGTTAATCGTGTTAATTAGACACTTTCCATTATTCTCTGTATTTTACCACCATAAATTATGTCCTAAAAATTAAAATATAACAAAACCAATATTTCCCAGGTAATAAGATATTATTATTTTTATGGAATATTATTTATTCATCTCCTTCTTCGTCGAAGGGGAAAAATCCATCGCTCATGTATACGGCGAACTATCGCCTCACAAACCGATGTAAGTGGTTTCTCATCACTGCCTCACATAGGTGGTAGTAATGATGAAAATAATGAACATATAATTTATTTATAAAATTATTATTTTTATTTAAATTTAATATATCCTCTACTACCTTACCCTTCTACCTATTAAAAAATGACAACATCACTTGTGTATACATGTGGACTACCACCTCTATGAAGTGATGTGATTCATTTTTCATATCCACTTTTTATGGATGATTATAAATATGTATATAATGAATAATTTTTATTTTTATATCATTATTAACATTCTAGATATGTTATATCCATGATCAAGACACAAGTACCATAACTTCCAAATTAAAACCAATATAAAAAACGAAGTAGTTAATACCTGAAAAATTATAATAATGAATTATTATAAATGAATGGGTTATAAGATATTATAATTGGATAATATAAGATATGAAAGATATGTATATGGTTCTATTATGTATTTATAATAAATATAAATTTATTATTCTAGAGTTTAATGCATTCTCAACTAAGTAGAAGCGTGAGGTAACGATTTATTTCAGAATTGCATTCTTATTTGTGATTATTTATATTTAAGTTTCCATTTGAGGAATTATATGATATTTATTTATTAAAAACTATATACTATATTATCCTTATTTATTTCTAGTGTTTTATGTATTAGTTCCATTTTCACCTTCTTTATCACTAAAAAAACAGAAAATTGTTTTTAAGTAAAACTAACTTTGTTTTTCTATACAGTCGGGAATCATTTTCTTCCATGTATATATTTTCTTTAAAATGTTTTCAATAATGTCTTCCAATTGTAAAATTATTTTTTAATGAAATTTAACCCATTTTTGAATTTCTATAAAAAATTAAAAGTAACCTTCTTTTTTATTTCTCAATGAGGCACCATTTACAGAAAGTGTGAATAAAATCTTTGTTTTAACATGCATCACGTGAACAAATTTTCCTGATTCCAAGAATACTCTTTGAAATAAATATTTATTAAAAAACTTACATGGTTTTTTTCAAATAAATTTTTTTTCATCCTATTTTGTAACTTTTTTTATTTTAATATAAGTTATTTTAAAATGAACGGGGTATTTTCCCTGAGAAATATTCCATTGATTTTTTTGGAATCATTTTCATATATGTAAGCATTATTTGGTGAATATTATGAATTAAAGGGGATATATTATACCTATACCACCCACAAAATTAAGTTTTTGGGCAAATGATCAAGTTTTATTTATTTATTGGGGAATATATTAACATTTTGTGTGCTATTTTTTTAATATGATTTTTTTATTATATATTTAATTTTTATTCACTCATTTCATATTATTAATGCAATGAACTTAGTAAGTGGAGGTAAATGCCCATTATTACTCCCCCTAATGAGTAAGTATACCTCATGAGATAGAATACTTTTTTATTTAGTGTATGGATTACCTGTCTATGTATGATTTCTTAGCATAATACATTGATGGTAAGATTATGATGTCTGGTATTATAAATTCTATCACTATAAAACTAGTTATTATTATCCATATGATAATTTTTGTTTTTATGTCATCCCCTAGTTTATTACCCTTTTAATAATATTATTTATATGTAAGGTTTTATTATTGTTTATCTATTCTATATTATACAATCATTTTTATTTTACTATAGCTTCCACTATAAATTCATTTACTAAGAATGTGAGATCACCCTATTATTTTTTTATTTTCCCTAGGATTCCTAGAAGTATGTTGTGAATGATATACATGGATATTCTAGAGGGAATAATAAGGCTTTCAAATAAAATACTATATTGTGTTTTATGTTTTCAAATGTAATATAAGATTCAAATATGTATCCAATTTTCCAAGAAAACTAAACTTGTTGATCCCTTGGGATATTATAACATGTATCTATTTCCAGTGTAATAAAGTAACCAATAGATCTATTAAAAAAAATTCAAGGTTCTCACAATTTGAATTAGAGAAAGTTTAGTAGAAACCATTGGAACTAGATTTAGGGGAAAATATATTAAGGTACATAAAACTTTGAAAAAATATAAAGATGTGTATAATTATATGATAATATAATATTTTTTTGGTAAGGTAGAGATTATGTTTTTTTCCTTTAAATAGATCCATATATGAATACTAAAAGTGGATTTGGTTTTGGAACTGATGCATATAAGAGTAATAACCTTGACAAGATTTGTTCAAGTAAATCTTGACAATCATTTTAGTGCATGATGAAGGTGCCCTTACTGCGCACCTAGTTTGACATTCCCAGAGGCACTACAAGAAAACTGAATATTTGCGATGGGTGATTTGCGACGGGGTCCCGTCGCAAAAGGTTTTTTGCGACGGGGCTCCGTCGCAAATCGCCTGTTGCCGAAAACGGCGCCGCAAATTGGTGTTTTTGCGGTGGTCTCGTTGCAAAAAGAGTATTTGCGACGGGGTTTTTCCCTCATCGCAAATGGGTTTTCGTTTATATATAAAAAAGGTATTTGTGATGGGTCTTCGCAGATATATTAGTTGCGACGGGTTTCTGACCCGTCACAAATGGAAAATTTCAAAAATATTTGCGATGAAGGTATTTGCGACGGACCGTCGCAGAAATGTTTTTACGATGGGTATTCATCCCGTCGCAAATGTTACAGTAAAAAAAATTTACGACGGGAAATCTCATCGCAAATATTCCCATCGCAAATACTAAAAAAATATAAATAAATAAAATAATTAATACAAATCATATAATATTATATAAAAATAATAATAATATTAATAATATAAAAAAATTCTATTATTATAATATAAATAAAAAAATTATTAAATATAATTATTAAATATTAATATAAAATAATAATAATATGAATATAAATAATATAATATAATATAATAATACTAATATTAATAATATAAAAAATTAATATAATATTATTATTATTAAATTATGTATATAATAATAATATTAATATTAATAATATAAAGAAATTATATTATTATAATATTAATAATAAAAAATATATATAATATAATTATGAAATATTAATATCAAAAAATAATAATAATATGAATATAAATAATATTATATTATATATTATGAAATATTAATATCAAAAAATAATAATAATAGTACTAATATTAATAATATAAAAAATTAATATAATATTATTATTATTAAAATAAACATACATATTTATGAAAAAATAATATTAATATTATTAATATTAATAAAATTATGAACTTTTCAATATTAACAATAAATATAAAATATTAAAAATAATATTACTAAAATAAGCAGACATTAAATATAATACTAATAAGTAATAAAATATTAAAAAAAATAAAAACAAATTAAATCATGCAATATTCGTACCAATATGAAAGAAGAATTGTAAATAGTTAATATGACAATAAACTATGAACTCAAATGTTTACTACATCTAAAAAATCACTGGGGGTGGATAATCTGGAGGACCTGGAGGAGGTGGTGAGGAAACTCCATCCCTAAACTATGAGTCAGACGACGCATATACTCCATATGCTCCTGATGTTACTCCTTATATCGACGTCTCTCCTCATCCTGCTGCTGAGGCATCTGCTCCTTCCATCAATGCATCTCCTCATCGTGCTACTGACGCATCTGCTCCTACCCCTGATGCAAATCCTATATAAACTGACTCTGAGCACGCAGCTGCTCCTGATACTGTGAGGCAGAAGATAATGTCTCTCCACGAGATCCTCTCGAGCTAGACGCCGACATCGCAGCAGTACCATAATAAGCTGCAGGAGTCAAATGAGAGACGATACCAACTACTCGGCCCTTTTTGAAGCCATACTGGGTCACCTGCATCCATGTCGTCTCATCAAAATGGTGGGCACTAGTCTTATAACCCATCTCGTCTTGACTCTCAGCCTGTGTCTGAGAGGTCGCGGCCTCATATGACTCCTTAAGTTTCAATTAGAAATTAAAATAATGAAAATATTATATGCATTTAAATTGCAAACTGAAAAGAAAATAATACTGACCACAATCTGATGTTGGCGGTCACCTCTAATCTCTCCAGTAGCTGGATCAGTATACATCCTCCGATAAACATCGTACGTCGTAATACGGGGATGCTCAGCTTCCTATATGAATATAAAATAAACTGTTTATATTTAAAGTTGTCTAAAATATTAAAATAAAGTACTTAACAGACGCTCTCTATGCGCACTGAATTTACGACTACCAGCTCGATGTGTCACCTCTTATCTCCCCCGATTCTATCGACCCAATGCAGATCTCTTATGAAACCCACCACCCAATCAGTGTGTACATAATCCATACCAAACATGAGATGAAATTTACTTTGGTCATTGGGCTCTATAGGACTCATCAAATTCTGTCACTCCAGCTTTCTTCACAGCCGTCTTTCTCAAATTATGCAAAAAATGAAGAAAACGGTCACACATAGACACCACCCATGCTGCGTGGATAGTGGAACGCATTCTCTCGTCAATGGAATACCATAAACCCTAATATAAAGTTATTAATGAATTAAATTTCAAAATAAATAATATTTAATTACGTACCAACCAATGATCGAACATGGTGGCCTGCACATCAGCGGGAATCTGATCCCAAGGGATGAGAAAAATAATTGCGCAAGAGAGCACTCCCCTGTCCAATAACTATATGCGTAAAACTGTGGAAAAAGAAAAAATAATCAAACAAATAGAATATAAATAAATTATAATGAAAGATAACTAAAATACACAGGTTACCATACCACTGCGTGTGCGCATCGAATCCAAGAGGTGGACGTCGCTCTGGGATAGGCTTTGGAATCATCAGTCTAGCAAGACCACGCCCCCTCTGAGTGCTCCCTGTAGTGCCAATAGCCTGAGGGTCAGATGACTCAAGAACCTCATCATCCATAGGTAGATAATCCTCTAGAAACTGACGAAACGTTTCCGAGTCCATCTGAAACATGAAATTATTATTATTAGAAAACCGTTGAAAATAACTATTATGTATAGATATATATTTGTTATGATTCTAACCATCATTTTTCTATGTCAATGTTCATCTTCTTCATCATATTCATAGTTTTCAATGTCAATATCTTCATCTTCCTCATCAACATCATCAATTTTCATATTCGTTTCACTTTCATCATCTCTTGTCATTTCAAATTTAGTTGTAACATCATTGACAACATTGTCACCATCGACCCTTAACTGTGGGTTGTCATCCTCGATATTTAAGTCTCTTTGTGAAAAATATGTGTTTTGAGGAATGTCCTGAAAAATTTCACTTCCTTGCACTTCAGTGGAACCACATTCAGTTTGAGTAAACTGATTTTCTCGAGATTTAACTTTTATTATACTCCACCAATCATCCAACTCTTTTCCAGTAGCACTGCATTTTGCATAATAAATTTTATGTGTCTGATGAGCCAATAAAAATGGTCCATTTACTGCAAGAAGCCTTTTATGTTTAATATCAACAATTCCATGAGTTGGATGAATACACAATCCTCTCTCAGTATCCATCCATCTACATTTAAACATTGTTACATAATTTTGTCCCAAATAACACAGTTCAATAATTTCTTCAAGCATGTCGTAAAAATCAACTTCAATATCTCTTTGATTTGATCCCTTCAAACAAACACCACTATTCATTATTTTCTTTGATTCCCCATATGCATGTGTATGAAAACGATAACCATTCACTACATATGCATTATAAGATTAAACCATTTTGGATGGTGGGCTACTCAATATACGCAATCGACTATCAATCTTATCAGCATGTACAGATACTTGAAAATTTTTAAAACATTTATCACTATTACAAGTAATAAATTGATTTTATATGTAAAACCAAAAATGAATGTATGTTACCAGTTTTTGAAACCAGTAGGAAAAAAAGTTTTGCCGACGTTCTTCTAAGCTAGCTGTTGTAATTTGTGGAAATTGTTTTTTGATATGATCATCAAATAACCTACAAATACAATATGATTAATTTACTGTAACATAATCTATAGAATAAGGGATAGGACTACTCACTATACAATTGGTTACATTTCTTCACAGTTGATTAGAACTTATGTATGAGCTCTATGATGTTCATCATCTGAAAGTCATCTATCATGAACTCCACCAAAACCAAGTTCGGGCTGATTGACAACTGATAATTGATTGTTCATATCATCATCAACATTCCCCTCGTTCTGGCCCATGCGGTTAAATTTTGAGGGATATTCAGATTCAAAATAATGAGAGTAGAATAAAGCAATTTCATCTTGCAAATAATCTTCAGCAATTGAGACTTCAACTGATGCTTTGTTACGGACTTTTTTCTTCAATTTTTGCATGCATCTCTCAAATGGGTAAATCCATCGAAACTGAACCGGACCTCCACATTTTTCTTCATGTGGAAAATGTAATATAAAATGTTCCATTGAGTCAAAGAAAGCTGGTGGAAATATTTTTTCCAGTTTGCATATAATTACAACAACAGCTTCTTCCAGTTTTCTTAGTGTATCATAGTCTGTTGTCGCCGCACACATGTCTCGGAAAAAATATGATATATATGTTATCAAATCTCAAATCTTATAATTTAACAAACCTTTTAATCCAATAGGCATAAGTCTTTCCATTATAACATGATAGTCATGACTTTTTAATCCGGTAATATGACCATATTTAACACATCTGCCCAAGTTGGAAGCATGGCCATCTGGAAGTCTCAAATCTGCAATCCACTAACAAAATAATAAGTGTCTATCTTTGGTTAGTGTATAATCTGCTTTTGGATTAATTATTCTATGTGATCTGACATTTTCAAACAATTCAAGTTCTGGTCGCCTGTAAATTTGGGCAAGATCTAATCGTGCCTTTACATTATCTTTGGTTTTACATGGTGTATCCAAAACTATATGAAATAAATTATCAAAACAGTTCTTCTCAATATGCATGACATCCACCATGTGTTGGACCAATAAATCAGACCAATATGGAAAATTCCAAAAATGCTCAGTTTTGTCCAATTGTGTTCTTTCCCAAAGCCATGAATTTTATGTTGGTTTATTGTTGGTCCAAAAGTGATGGAAGGTAATGAAAATACAACTGATTGTAACTCTGTACCTGAGATCATTTTTGGAGGTTTATCTCTTTCAACTCTGACTTTTCTGAAAAGAGATTTATTCTTCTGAAAAGGATGATCGATTGGAAAAAATTTGCGATGACAGTCAAAATAGCAAGGTTGTTTTCCATTCACGATCATAAATGCTTTGTTGTCTCCCATACAGTAATGAAATGATTTTGGACCATGTGTACTCCATCCAGATAACATGCCATATGCCAGAAAGTCACTAATTGTCCACATCAAAGCATCTTTAATTACAAAATTCTATTTCACAGCAGCATCATATGTACCAACACCATGACTCCACAATAAATTTAACTCATCAATCAATGGTTTCAAATAAACATCAATATTCTTTTTCGGATGTCTTGGAATTAATAATGTCAAAAATATATAAGGCTCTTTCATCAACATCCATGGAGGAAAATTGTACGGAGTTATAAAGACAGGCCAACAGGAATACTGACTACCAAAAATCCAAATGGAGAAAACCCGTCTTTAGAAAGACCCAATCGCACGTTCTGGGATTCTAAAGCAAAAGATAGATGCACTTGATCAAAATGTTTCCATGAATCACCATCAGATGGATGAATAAACCTTCTACCATTTGTAATATTGGTTTTGTGCCATGACATCATTGTCGTTGTGTTCTGAGACATAAATAAACGCTGCAACCTGGGTGTAAGCGGGAAATATCTCAACTGTTTTACAGGAATCAATCCAGACTTCCCTGATTGATATTCTTTATACCTCGATTGTCCACATGTGGGACAACTATCAAACGACTCATTTTCATCAGAATATAAGATGCAATCGTTTGAACATGCATGGATCTTCTGATAACTAAGGCCAAGATTACGAACTAGTCTCTTGCTCTCATAATAATTAGCAGGCAGCACATTTCCTTCAGGTAATAGTTCTTTAACCAAAGAAAATATCTGATCAAAATACTTATTTGACATTCCATTATCTTATTTAATAGCCATAAATTTTGCAACTTCTTCTAATTTTCTTATCTTACAACCAGGATATAATGCATCCTCAGCAAACCTGAAAAACTCAGAAAATTCAGATGGTGCCAACTCGGGAGGTAAATCAACATCATCCTCGATTTCATTTTGTTGAACGGATGACCCTACAACATCATGTACTAAATTCTGAAACCGTGATGGATCCAGAATCAAATTATTAGTATCTTCTCTGGAATTGTGCTCACCGTGTTGATACTAAAAAATATAATCTGATTGAAAACCATAACACAAGAGATGTTGCCCAATGATGTCAAATTTCCCAAACGTTCTGAGAGCACATTTTTTACAAGGACACTTAATTGTCCCTTATGAAACAAATTCCGGGTTTGATGATGCAAATGATAAGAAAGCTTCAACACTATCAACATATACCGGATTTAAACTAGAACCATTTGGATTTCTGCGCTAATTTATCCAAGCACGATCATCTAATAATGATTGATGTCAATTTTCTTGTTCAGTATTCATATATATGTTTCTACAAAATTTAAAACCATTACTGTTGTTAAATAATTTGATATAAGAAAAACAATATCCTAAAAAGAGAAGATACATAATTATAGTTATTTCTTAGTAATTACCAATAATTATAGGAGACACAGTTAGTTTTTAATCATCCCCACTAATTATTATTAATTTAGAAATACTTAGCAATACTTGGAAAAATGAAATGTGCTTGAATAATGAAAGAAAATTTTGTAATAATCGTTGTGGAGATTATATTACTAATTATTCTTATTTGTTTCCAGTGGATTGGTGACAGCTCTTTTGCCTGATGAATCAACTCCTTGCAAGGAAATGAGTCATCAGGGAAAAGAGCATCTTTTGTCCGACGGCTCATCTCTTTTTAACTTTCTCCTGACTGAAATCGGTATGAAAAACTTGCTCTGACATACGTTATAGCACATTTTTTATACTGATTTCAGTGGGACAAAGTAGCAAAGATATGAGATGTTGAACAAAAGGTAGCCGCCAATCTGCTAGAAATTATGCCAATTTATAACCACGTACTTGAATTTATTTGATTTTTGATTAATTGTTACTAATTATTACAAATCTCAATATTTCCAACAGATTTTTCTCTATTCTTAACATGTTCAAATCTTAAAGAGTCGTCAATTTTCAGGTCATGCCCAATAAAAAGTTTGCATCAACCATATCCAATTTAAACTCTATAATTTTTCTTACATGGTTGATCACCTCGCAAGTAGTGTTGCAATAGGACGACACAAGTAATGTCGTTCTCGTCTTTAAGAATCATTTCACATGACCCTTTACATAGATCATTCTTCCTTGACAAATTAAGAGAACTTCATTATATTTCCCTTAATTTTTCAAGAAAGAATGGTCTATGTAAAAATTCATGTGATATGATTCTTATAGATGAGAAATACATGACTTGGGTTGTCCTATTACAATGCTACTTGCGAGGTGATCAACCAATCAAGAACAATTATAGAGTTTACATTGGACACGGTTGACGCAAAATTTTTATTGGGCATGATGTGAAAATTGGCGACCCTTTAAGATTTGAACATATTAAGAATAAAGTAAAACTTGTTGAAAATATAGATAATTGTAATATTTTATAATTTTTTTATAATTTTAATAATATTAATATTTTTTTTATAAATATTAAACATATAATAATAAAATAATTATATTATTAGTATTATTTAAATATTAATATTAGAGTAATATAATATTTTATATTATGTTCCTATTTATGTTACTATTTATATTACTAACTATGTTACTAATTAGTAACAAACGTGATTGACCACTCATCTACCTCAATTTTTTTTCATTTGTGCGTTGAGGTTGACAGGAAACTTCTCCCTCCACATATAGTATTTACTTTTACTGTCAAAATTATAAACCTCCTCACCTCTATGCTAGCGAGGAGGTTGATAATTTTGACAGTAAAAGAAAATAGTACATGTGGAGGTAGAAGTTTCCTGTCAAGACTCAACACACAAATGAAAAGAAAATTGAGGTAGATGAGCGGTCAATCATGCTTGCTAATTGCTTATTAATTATTTTTAATTATTTCCTAATTATTTTTAATTGTTTCCTAATTATATTTAATTGTTTCCTAATTATTTTTAATTGTTTCCTAATTATTTTTAATTATTTCCTAATTATTTTTAATTTTTTCATAATTATTTTTAATTTTTTCCTAACTATTTTTAATTATTTCCTAATTATTTTTAATTTTTTCATAATTATTTTTAATTGTTTCCTAATTATTTTTAATTGTTTCCTAATTATTTTTAATTGTTTCCTAGTTATTTTTAATTGTTTCCTAATTATTTTTAATTGTTTCCTAATTATTTTTAATTGTTTCCTAATTATTTTTAATTGTTTCCTAATTATTTTAATTGTTTCCTAATTATTTTAATTATTTCCTAATTATTTTAATTGTTTCCTAATTATTTTAATTATTTCCTAATTATTTTAACTGTTTCCTAATTATTGTTTCCTAATTATTTTATTTTTAACTATTTCCTAATTATTTTATTTTTAATTGTTTCCTAATTATTTAATTTTAATTTTTTCCTAATTATTTTATTTTTAATTTTTTCTTAATTATTTTATTTTTAATTGTTTCCTAATTATTTTATTTTTAATTTTTTCCTATTTATTTTATTTTTAATTGTTTCCTAATTGTTTTTATTTTTAATTGTTTCCAAATTATTTTATTTCTAATTGTTTCCTAATTATGTTATTTCTAATTATCTCCTAATTATTTCTAATCAATTAAATCTAATTATTTCCTAATTATTTGATAATTATTTTAATTAAATCTAATTATTTATTAATTATTTAATAATTATATAATTATTCCTAATTAAATATAACTATTTCTAATTATTTCTAATTAAATATATTTATTTCTAATTATTACCAAAACATCCTCTGGAAATGTCGAACCAAGAGTGCAGCAAGGCCCATTGTCGTGTACCAGGTTACCCCGAGTCAAGCTCGAAACACCTTGTTAGAGTTTTCACTCCTAGGTACATTTGTGTCAGAGCCGCCTCTACTTGTTCGTATCTTATATATTTTATTTTTAATTGTTTCCTAATTATTTTATTTTTAATTGTTTCCTAATCATTTTATTTTTAATTGTTTTCTAATTATTTTATTTTTACTTGTTTCCTAATTATTTTATTTTTAATTGTTTCCTAATTATTTTATTTTTAATTGTTTCCTAATTATTTTATTTTTATTTTTTTCCTAATTATTTTATTTCTAATTGTTTTCTAATTATTTTATTTCAAATTGTTTCTTAATTATTTCTAATCTATTAAATCTAATTATTTCCTAATTATTTGATGATTATTTAAATTAAATCTAATTATTTATTAATTATTTAACAATTATATAATTATTCCTAATTTAATATAACTATTTATAATTATTTCTAATTAAATGTATTTATTTCTAATTATTACCAAAACATCCTCTGGGAGTGTCGAACAAAGAGTGCAGCAAGGCTCATTGTTGTGTACCAGGTTACCACGAGTCAAGCTCGAAACACCTTGTCAGAGTTTTCACTCCTAGGTACATCTTTACCGGAGCCGCCTCTACTTGTTCGTATCCAGACAAGGACTATTTGGTATAACCACTTAATCTAATTATATTATATAGCTAAATAAACATTCTATTAAAAAAATTAAAATTAACCATTAAAAATAAAATTAACAATTAAAAAACTATAATTACCTTTGATATTTTCAAGCAGTTTTCTCCTCCTAACTCCTTCTCTGCTCTTCTCATAAGAAAAAATAAAAATAAAAAAAAGTTCTACTTAGAACAGAAATTTAAAGAGAGAAAGGAAAAAAGAAGAATAGAGATCTGAAAGATTTGAAAAAAACGGATGGGGGTATATATAGGTTAGAATATTTGTGACGGGATCCCGTCGCAAATACCTTCACCCGCATTAATTGCGGGTGGCGGTTAAAAGGTTTTTTGCGATGGGCTCGTCATAAATAGTTGTCCGCCGACATACCATTAACGACGGGCGGATATCCCCGTCGCAAATTTCTATTTACCGCCACCGGTATTGGTGACGGGCCCCATCGCAAAGACCTTCGCCCACATTTAATACGGGTGGCGGTTATAAACCTCCTCACCTCTATGCTGGCGAGGAGGTTGATAATTTTGACAGTAAAAGAAAATATTACATGTGGAGGCAGAAGTTTCCTGTCAAGCCTCAACACATAAATGAAAAGAAAATTGAGATAGATGAGCGGTCAATCACGCTTTCTAGTTGTTTCCTGATTATTTTTATTTGTTTCCTAATTATTTTTATTTTTTTCCTAATTATTTTTAATTGTTTCCAAATTATTTTTAATTTTTTCCTAATTATTTTTAATTTTTTCCTAATTATTTTTAATTATTTCCTAATTATTCTTAATTATTTCCTCATTATTTTTAATTGTTTCCTAATTATTTTTAATTGTTTCCTAATTATTTTTAATTGTTTCCTAATTATTTTTAATTATTTGTTAATTATTCTTAATTATTTCCTCATTATTTTTAATTGTTTTCTAATTATTTTTAATTGTTTCCTAATTATTTTTAATTGTTTCCTAATTATTTTGAATTGTTTCCTAATTATTTTTAATTGTTTCCTAGTTATTTTTAATTTTTTCCTAGTTATTTTTAATTGTTTCCTAATTATTTTAATTGTTTCCTAATTATTTTAATTGTTTCCTAATTATTTTAATTGTTTTTTAATTATTTTAATTGTTTCCTAATTATTGTTTCCTAATTATTTTATTTTTAACTTTTACCTAATTATTTTATTTTTAATTGTTTCCTAATTATTTTAATTTTAATTGTTTATTAATTATTTTATTTTTAATTGTTTCTTAATTATTTTATTTTTAATTGTTTTCTAATTATTTAATTTTAATTTTTTCCTAATTATTTTATTTTTAATTGTTTTTTAATTGTTTTATTTTTAATTGTTTCCTAATTATTTTATTTCTAATTGTTTCCTAATTATTTTATTTCTAATTGTTTTCTAATTATTTCTAATTAATTAAATATAATTATTTCCTAATTATTTGAGGATCATTTTAATTAAATCTAATTATTTCTTAATTATTTAATAATTATATAATTATTCCTAATTAAATATAACTATTTCTAATTATTTCTAATTAAATATATTTATTTATAATTATTACCAAAACATCCTCCGGGAGTGTCGAACCAAGAGTGCAGCAAGGGCCGTTGTCGTGTACCAGGTTACCCCGAGTCAAACTCGAAACACCTTGTCAGAGTTTTCACTCCTATGTACATCTGTGCCAGAGCCGCCTCTACTTGTTCCTATCCAAATTATTTTATTTTTAATTGTTTCCTAATTATTTTATTTTTAATTATTTACTAATTATTTTATTTTTAATTGTTTTCTAATTATTTTATTTTTAATTATTTCCTAATTATTTTATTTTTAATTGTTTCCTAATTATTTTATTTTTAATTGTTTCCAAATTATTTTATTTTTAATTGTTTCCTAATTATTTTATTTCTAATTATTTCCTAAATATTTTATTTCTAATTGTTTCCTAATTATTTCTAATCAATTAAATCTAATTATTTCCTAATTATTTGATGATTATTTTAATTATATCTAATTATTTCTTAATTATTTAATAATTATATAATTATTCCTAATTAAATATAATGATTTCTAAATATTTCTAATTAAATATATTTGTTTCTAATTATTACCAAAACATCCTCCAGGAGTGTCGAACCAAGAGTGCAGCAAGGCCCGTTGTCGTGTACCAGGTTACCCCGAGTTAAGCTCGAAACACCTTGTCAGAGTTCTCACTCCTAGGTACATATGTGCCAGAGCCGCCTCTACTTGTTTGTATCGAGACAAGGACTATTTGGTACAACCACTTAATCTAATTATACTATATAGGTAAATAAATATTCTATTAGAAAAATTAAAATTAACAATTAAAAATAAAATTAACAATTAAAAATAATTTAACAATTAAAAAAACTATAAATACCTTTGATATTTTGAAGTAGTTTGCGCCTCCTAACTCATTCTCTACTCTTCTCGTAAGAAAAAATTAAAATAAAAAAAATCTGCTTAGAATAGAAATTTAAAGAGAGAAAGGAAAAAATAAGAAGAGAGATCTGAATGATTTGAAAAAAAACGGATGTAGGTATATATAGGTTAGAATATTTGTAACGGTCTTATTTGGGACGGAAGCCCATCACAAATACTAGTATTTGCGACGGTGTACCGTCGCAAATACCTTCGCCCGCATTAATTACGGGCGGCGGTTGAAAGGGTTTTTGCGATGGGCACGTCGCAAATAGCTGCCTGCCGACATACCATTAACGACGGGCAGATATCCCCGTTGCAAATTGTTATTTACCGCCGCCGGTATTGGCGACGGGTCCCATCGAAAATACCTTCACCCGTATTTAATACGGGTGGTGGTTATAAACCTCCTCACCTCTATGTTGGCGAGGAGGTTGATAATTTAGACAGTAAAAGAAAATATTACATGTAGATTCAGAATTTTCTTGTCAAGGATCAACACACAAATGAAAAAGAAAATTGAGGTAGATTAGCGGTCAATCACGCTTCCTAATTGTTTCCTAATTATTTTAATTTGTTTCCTAATTATTTTTATTTGTTTCCTAATTATTTTTAATTATTTCCTAATTATTTTTAATTGTTTCCTAATTATTTTTAATTGTTTCCTAATTATTTTTAATTGTTTCCTAATTATTTTTAATTGTTTCCTAATTATTTTTAATTGTTTCACAATTATTTTTAATTGTTTTCTAATTATTTTTAATTGGTTCCTAATTATTTTTAATTATTTCCTAATTATTTTTAATTGTTTTCTAATTATTTTTAATTGTTTATTAATTATTTTTAATTGTTTCCTAATTATTTTTAATTTTTTCCTGATTATTTTAGTTGTTTTCTAATTATTTTAATTATTTTCTAATTATTTTAATTGTTTCCTAATTATTTTAATTGTTTCCTAGTTATTCTAATTGTTTCCTAATTATTTTCATTGTTTCCTAATTATTTTAATTGTTTCCTAATTATTTTAATTGTTTCCTAATTATTTTAATTGTTTCCTAATTATTTTAATTATTTCCTAATTATTGTTTCCTAATTATTTTATTTTTAACTGTTTACTAATTATTTTATTTTTAATTGTTTCCTAATTATTTTATTTTTAATTGTTTTCTAATTATTTTATTTTTAATTATTTCCTAATTATTTTATTTGTAATTGTTTCCTAATTATTTTATTTTTAATTGTTTTCTAATTATTTTATTTTTAATTGTTTCCTAATTATTTTATTTCTAATTGTTTCCTAATTATTTTATTTCTAATTGTTTTTTAATTATTTCTAATCAATTAAATCTAATTATTTTCTAATTATTTGATGATTATTTTAATTAAATCTAATTATTTCTTCATTATTTAATAATTATATAATTATTCCTAATTAAATATATCAATTTCTATTTATTTCTAATTAAATATATTTATTTCTAATTATTACTAAAACGTCCTCCGGGAGTGTCGAACCAAGAGTGCAGCAAGGCTCGTTGTCGTGTACCAGGTTACCCCGAGTCAAGCTCGAAACACATTGTCAGAGTTTTCACTCCTAGGTACATCTGTGCCAGAGCCGCCTCTACTTGTTCGTATCCAAATTATTTATTTTTATTTGTTTCCTAATTATTTTATTTTTAATTGTTTCCTAATTATTTTATTTTAAATTTTTTTCTAATTATTTTATTTTTAATTGTTTCTTAATTATTTTATTTTTAATTGTTTCCTAATTATTTTATTTTTAATTGTTTCCTAATTATTTTATTTCTAATTGTTTCCTAATTATTTTATTTCTAATTGTTTCCTAATTATTTCTAATCAATTAAATCTAATTATTTCCTAATTATTTGATGATTATTTTAATTAAATCTAATTATTTCTTAATTATTTAATAATTATATAATTATTCCTAATTAAATATAACTATTTCTAATTATTTCTAATTAAATATATTTATTTCTAATTATTACCAAAACATCCTCCGGGAGTGTCGAACCAAGAGTGCAGCAAGGCCCATTGTCGTGTACCAGGTTACCCCAAGTCAAGCTCGAAACACCTTGTCAGATTTTTCACTCCTAGGTACATCTATTCCAGAGCCGCCTCTACTTGTTTGTATCCAGACAAGGACTATTTGGTACAACCACTTAATCTAATTATACTATATAGCTAAATAAACATTCTATTAAATAAATTAAAATTAACAATTAAAAATAAAATTAACAATTAAAAATAATTTAACAATTAAAAAAACTATAAATACCTTTGATATTTTGAAGTAGTTTGCGCCTCTTAACTTCTTCTCTGCTCTTCTCGTAAGAAAAAATTAAAATAAAAAAAATTCCGCTTAGAACAGAAATTTAAAGAGAGAAAGGAAAAAAGAAGAAGAGAGATCTGAATGATTTGGAAAAAAACGGATTGAGGTATATATAGGTTAGAATATTTGCGACGATCTTATTTGTGATGGGAACTCGTCGCATGTACCGTCGCAAATACCTTCGCATGCATTAATTATGGGCAGTGGTTAAAAAGGTTTTTGCAACGGGCCCATCGCAAATAGATGTCTGCCGATATACCATTAGCGAAGGGTGGATATCCCCGTCGCAAATTGCTATTTACTGCCTCCGGTATTGGCGACGGGCCCCGTCGCAAATACCTTCGCCCGCATTTAATATGGGAGGCGGTTAAAAGGGTTTTTGCGATGGGCCCGTTGAAAATACCTATAGGCAGACATACCATTAGCGACGAGCGGATATCCCCATCGCAAAAGCCTATTTACCACCACCGGTATTGGCGACGGGACCCGTCGCAAATAACACCTACTGAATAGTGTTTTGCGACAGGTAATTGTCCTGTCACAAATAGTATTTACCACCTCCGGGTACTTGCGACGGGACGAAGGCCACCGTCGCAAATAGGCTTCCCGTGTTTTGGCGCGCAAACCGCGTCATACCTATTGCGACGGGTCCTGTATTCCCGTCGCAACTAACTGACCATTTGCGACGGGCATATATTCCCATCGCAAATACTCTTTTCGTTGGATTTATTGCGATGGGGCTTATTCCCGTCGCAAATAACCCATCCCAATAATTGATTTTTCCCATAGTGATATGATTGGATTAATTAATATTTTCTTTACAAAACTTTTTGAAGTATTTTAAAATAATTTTATGAGTTTAATATTATCACTAAAATATTAATCATGTGATTCTAATATTAGTTATGCATATTTTTTCAATTAATATGAGGTATTGATTACTATTTGGAATTATATAATATGACTTATAATGCTATGAGATAATCTAGTGTATGAAATTGTACATAAATGATGCTTAATGAAATAAATGGAAAATGTATCGACATCGGTAATATATATATGTATTTTCATCCTATGAATATTTATAAGACTATAGTTGGAATTAATTATATTATAAAAATATCAGGTAAAGTAATGATTATTAATATTGGCTATATATAAAAACTTGTTTCTTCACCATATGATATTATGATATTAGATTACTTCATACAGATGAAACCACCATCCATTAATGGAACTACTAATATGTTATAGAAACGACAATGGATTTAGTCTCTTGAAAATATATTTTAAGCTTTGGGATGTAATAAAAGGGGAGAGGTTATTCTAGCAGTGTTTTGTTTAAAGATAGATGATAATCAATGGTGGATATTGATTCAAAATAATAAAAAGGATCAATAAATAGAGGGTATGGAATTGGATACATCTAAGGATGCATTATTACAAAAATACCTTCCTCATGAGAAATGAGTTGATTTGGAAAGGAAATTTTTAAATTTGGGACAAAGGGAAGGGGAATGTCTTTATAATTATGAATTGGAATTTATAATATTAATAAATCATGTTGTAGACTATGTAGGTAATCTAGAGAGTAATGTTTATTATTTATTTAGTGGGATAAATCCAAGCCTTCTAAGGGTGTTACTCTTATAAAATGTTTAATCATATTATGATATGGAATCAAGTTAACTCAAGGTATTAAAATAATTCCCCAAGTCTTATAATTTCAAAAGAAAACGATTAAAAAATAGAATGGTTTATCCCTGTATAAAGGGAAATGTGGAAAAAAGGAAAAATTGAAGAGTGGAATTGTAGACATGTGATAGATACAAAATGAAACACCATGGTACATGCATGAAGGGAAAAAATCTACAGGTGTGGATAGAAATTCCATCATGCCCAGGAATTCATGGGTAAGGTAGAATCCATCAAAGTATTGTGATTTAACTATAAGAATATGGGGAACTATGCTAACCAATTCCCCCAACATCAAGGGAATATACCATATAATAGTCCATGGAGATATTAATTAGTTATAAAATTACTATAGGTAATGTTGAAATCCCTTAAGTTGTAATAGTAGGTACTATGATTATAAAAAAAAGTTATTTAATGCTTAATTTTATTTTGGAACTATGCGGTCTTTTATATCTTCTAGGAATATTTCTTCATCCCTCATAAATCTAGGGAAGTAATTTCCAATAAAAAAACCAAGTGGGAATCCGGTTATGATGAGAATAGAATGGGTAGTATTTAATAATATGCACATATATTCTCTAGTTAAAAACATGATTTTTATACCAACATTTGACTTTGACATAATCCTTTTATTTTTGGTGTTTAAATTTTTTTATAATTTAATAAAAATTAAATGAATCATAAAGTAATATATGTTTAACTATAAGTATTACAATTTAAAATAGAATGTATTTTAGCACTTTTATGGGTGTTATTTTGGATGTTTTAGAAATTAATGGATTACTTATTCACAAGAAAGTTCATTCATATTGAATATTATGTCAAATTTTTCTAATCATTTTCTTCTAGAAAAGTTAAATAACATGTCTTTATTTTATAGATCCTGTAATCCACTAAAGGTTTGTTTTGTGAATCATGTTTGAAAAAAATTCCTCTTAGTCACTAATCCCTTAAATAAAATGTGGAAACTGATAAAATATTAAAAGGCTGAATGAAATCAAATAAATATATTTTCTCATGTTATAAATATTCAAGTAAAATAATCTTTAAACTCAATAAAATTGACCTTGAAATAAAAATATTATCCTATTGACTTCATTTAGGATGAATTGATGGTCTACCATATCCCTTAATGATTTATAGTTTTGTGGTCAATAAAATTATCTTAATCATGTTCTTTATCACTCAAATAAAACTAGGTTATTATTTTTATCCCTAATGACCATATTTTCACTTCGAACAAATGTTCTCCTTATCTTGAAACCTTACTATTTTTCATTTTGGGAAACCTTTACATTTCTCGCTTCCCCTATTCAAAAGAAGTTATATTATTCCTTTTTATGATGTGAGATTCCAAAAAGGTTATTTTATAATTTATAATACTTGATTAACAAGATAAAAATTGAGAGGGTGTAATTTATTTAAGTGGGGGATAATGTAACATGCTAAAAAATTTGTGTAAAATAATATTACCATTGGTAGCTGTCCTAACACGCAACACCAATATTTAAGTGAACTATGATATACGATAAAAATGTTATTTTAATGTGAATTTTATAACCATATTATTAAGTTGGTAGGTATTAATAGTAATAATACCATTATGAAAAAAAAATTAATGGTTTTAAAAATTGAAATTATTTATTAATTCAAAATAAATATGTGCTCAGTTTTTAGTAAAGTCATTTTATGATTCAAATTATTTTTTTTTTCAAAAATCATTTTTATTACATTTTGTGTGTGAATATTATAATAAATCTATTCCAAATCTATAAAAATATTTTAAATTTTTTTAAATCAATATGTTGATATTACCTTAGGGTGTTTTTTTTTTAATTTTTATTTTTTAGTGAACAATGAAAAATATCAATTTTTGTAAAACTATCTTTTCTTCTATTTAGAACAAGTAATTTAAAAGTATAATTATGATTTGGGTTTTATTTTAAAGTAATATAAAATTTATTTTACTAAAAATAATCGAAATAATACTATATGAATCAATATTATATTTTATTTCTGTATAATTTTATTTTTGTGCTTAATAAACATTTGTCAGAAAAAAAAATTTAGATGCATTATGTTTTTTTATTTTAAAAAAAATAAAATAATCCCTAATGATTAATAATTTAAATTAAATTTATAGATTATATATCTATATATATTAATTGAAATTAATATAATTATGGTAAATAGTCATAATGTTAAGGTAACATCATCTTATGCTTTCTAAATGCATTTTCCTAAAAACTAGTTTTTTGTCACATTTTGTGGTTTTATTTTTAAAATAGTTTTTTACAACTATATAAATTGAATTTTTTAAAATGTATTCAATATTTTTAATTATTATTTTTAAATATTTAAATTATTTTCCTTTTTTAGGCCTTCAAAATAAAAATTGTGGTAAATATTTGTTGCCTCATTAAGGGTAAATCGGGTAATTATGGTTAAAATAATGTGATAAGGCCTTAAAAATTATCTAACACCTGAATCATTTATATTTTATGATCATAGATTGAACATACTAAATAAAAATTAAATTATATATCAATTTGGTTCCATTTTTCTTTGATAATGTCCTTAATATTATTCTAAATAAAAAAATTAAAAAATGCCACCCTATTGCTGTTGATTTGTCTTATATGTTCACATATAGATAAAAATATGTTATGAATGAAGAAAAAAGTTTAATTTTAAGATTATTTATTTATTTTTATGATGGTAATTTTTTTTAATTTTTATATATAGTACAATTAATGTAAATGGTTACATAGCACATATACATTGCTTGTGCAAGTGGTAGAAAAATCAAGTTAAATGGTTTTAAAAACATAAAAAGTGGTCTTTTTTGGATGAATTATGGTGTAACAAGAATTTTATGGTCAATTATAACATATAACAGATATATAAAGATTTTATATTATAATTATATTCCAATATTGATGATATTAAATTCAAAATATTTTAATAGTTCTTAAAATGACATTAATGGTATTTTATGTTAAATAATATATTATTAATTGATTTAAAATTCATAAAAGTCTTGAAAGATGAAACAGGGAGGATATATTTTATAAAATATCATAAATTTAATTTTATGAGCTAATTTTTTCCCTTATATGTAAATTTAAATCTATTTAAGAATGAAAACGTTGTTACCATGGTTAAGGATAAAATATTTTAATGAAGGGGTTAAACCAAATGATAAGGTTTATAATGACACATAAACCAATCAAACATTTATTTCTCAAAGATATTAAAAACTTAAAATATATTATAATAAAAAAAATATTCTATTTCCAATTAAACATGAAAATTAATCTACTATACTTAAATATTTTAAGTAATTCCAAGTGTTCACTTTCATTCACTATAAAGGACACCACCTCTCCTCTATTATTCACACCACCTTGAGAAATTTATCTTGAAAAAAACCATGAAAATTTTTATCCCAAACAACTTTATGCAATTTATATATGTTTAGGTATTCCCTTAATACCAAACCTAGGGTCCTTAAGAGGATATCTAATGGATCTCTTTCAAAGAATAGGTAATCATGTTAACTGAGCACTTTAATTTTTATACTTGTTTTACCACCATCAATTATGTCCTAAATATTCTAATATAGTAAAACAATTATATTTTGTATATTTATATTTTATTAGGTCTTTGGAATAATATTTATTCATCTCTTTATCTATCAAATGGTAAACAAAACCATCGCTCATGTGTGTGGTGAATTACCATCTTTCGAACTGATATAAGTTTTTTTTCATCACCAAGTCACATATGTGGTCATAGTAATATTAATAATGAATAGATATGTTTTTAATGACATAATTATGATTATTTAAATTTAATATATCATCTAATTTCTTACCCTTCCACCTATTAATAAATGATAACATCGCTCATGCGTACGTGTGCACTACCACCTCAACGAAGCGATATGATTTATTTTTCATGACCTCATTTCATAAATGATTATAAATATGTATATAATTAATATTTAGGTTCTTTTTATCATTATTAAAATTCTAGATATGATTGAACGCTGATCAATACACAAGGGCTATAACTTTCGCATCAAAACAAACATAAAAAAGCACTTATCACCCAAAAAACGATATTAATGAATGATTTTTAAATAATGGGTGATTAGATGTTATATGTGGATCATATGTGATATTATATATATATATATATATGGTTATGGTATGTATTTTTAATAAATATAAATTTATTATATAATATTTTAGTGTAATTTCCCATAATTTCATCAACAAAATTTCCCTTCAGAATATATAACTATGTCATATTTATTAATATTATATTATATAATGAAAAGACACCACATGATAGAAGAAAAAAATTATTATAATAATTTAAACATAAAATTTATAAAGAACTTTTTTCATAATAATTTAATGTATTATAATGGGAAAAACATATAAATTAATATAATAATAATATGAAAATTTGGATCCATTCGATTCCCTAGAATAATCGCACTCATGAACAAAAATGTAGAAATGAAGAAAAATATTAGTAATGAAATATTAATCTTGAAAATTAAAATATATATAAACTTGAGATAAAATATAATTAAAATAATAATGAATGAAATATGAGGTATTTATAGAAAGTAGTGAAGTCATAAGAATGCTACAAATCTGACTGTGAGAATAGTAATCTAACTGTTGGAATAGTAATTTGACTGTTGGAATAGTAATCTAACCATTATGAATAGTAACCTTACCTTAAAAATAATATACTCACCTCTGTAACATTAAAATAATATGTATATATCATATAAAATAAAAATATGATATATTTAAACCATTGTGTAAGTATATAAATGTATTAAAAATGATAAATTGTGTGTTTGTATTTTTTGTAAGACATAAATGTTTTAATTGCATTTTTATAATAAATATAACTAAATAAAAGAAATTTAATTTTCATAAAATGGGTTTATAAATTAATAAAATATTATTTTATAATGATAGGATATTTTTATGAGACTATAAATAATTTTTTCAAAGGGTCAAAAAATTGATCATAATATTAAAAATGGTATTTTTTGAATAAATGGGGATTTTAATTAAATATTAAATGTATCATAATTATAAGATTATTTTCATAAAATGGATTTAATTTTTAGAATCTATTAATACAAAAAAATTTAGGTTGAATTTTTTGTAATTTTATGAAATTGGTGATTTTGTTCTGAATAGTGAAATACGGTAAAATATGATGTTTAACATTATAAGCTAAATACATGAATTTTTTAGTTATGAATGATACACTCACCAATTATTTCGAATTAAAATTCTAAATTTACTGTATATAGTCATAATAGCCAATAAAATTGATATTCTTGAGCCAGAATAATATACTAATGAATATAATATTCAAAAACACACATCTCCATCCCTTATAAATATCACCCCTCACAACCACTTCTCCTCACATGTTTTAAGACTTGGATATTGACAAAAATATACCAAATTACATTCCCAATACTCAAACCCACTTACTAGGGATTTTTTCCTTATTCAAATACCATTTCAAGGAGTTGTAAGGGATAGCCTAAGAGGACGCGACCAAAGAAATAGGTTAAACTCTCGACTAACCTCTTTCAATTTTATTCTTCTTCTATAACCACAAATAATCCCATTGAACATAAAAATAGTAACATTAGTGTACTAAATATACTGATATGTTATCATTATGATGTAATATTCATCTTATACCCTCCATTATTTTGTCCCTTAGACGAAATAATTGTTTACAAAATGCTTAGTTCACCACCACCATGAACAGCATACTTCGTTTTTCTCCACCTCTTTAAAGGATGGTCCTGAAAATATTATAATGGTTAAATAAGATGATAATAATTATATTGTAACCTATTTCACATTCTATAATGAATATATATCCATAATATTAAATTGAACGAAACTGGTTTGTGATGGCTGATTAAACCACCTAAACAAACTAACCTTTTAACATTAACCTTTTAACTAAAAGAATTGTCTATATGTCAGAACACATAGGGGAATTTGGGAAAATTTAAACATCATTAATTTAATGAAATTTTTTTTACTTATATATTTTTATTCCCAATTTACAAGAACATCAATAATTATCCACTAGTGATCTGACCTTGAAACCATGAAATGGGCACTCCCGAAACAATAAAATTAAACATTCTGTCTCATTGAAATGGTTATAAATGAAAAAAATAAAATTATAAAAAAATAAAATTTTGATAGAAAATTTTATAAATTATATAATTAATTAATATAATTTGATTATCTAGGACACTAATTAGAAATCCATAAAGGATCCAGACATAAGGTGAGGGATCTCTCATAACCATTTTTTATCTTTGGATTATGATTGTTCTCTCTCAAAATCGCTTTATATCTCTATTTTATGTGATGGAATGATTCTTAATTTTGTATATACTTCCATTTCATATATACCTAGATTATTATCCCTTCTATTTATGGGTTAATACATTCCATAAGTTCATTTCTCAAATGAAACTCATTTCATTCCATAGGTAATTTTTATGTTTATTCCTTATGATTTACTTCCTATTTTGGAACACATAAGCATGTAAGTATTATAATGGGTTCACCCATATAGTTATAAAATTACTTGGGTAATTATTTTTTCTCTTGATACATTATGTATGGTATTAGGTAGTAAACATAATCTATTATGGGACTTTGTCCCCATGTGATGTCATCTTAGAAGTTTACTTTAACTTATTCTTATATCATGTTTCTTGTTGCTTCCACTTTCATATGTTTCCATGATCATATAATAACATCTAAATTATGTTATTCTCCCATTTTATTATTAATTATCCTTCTATTTTATGATATTATTTTATGTAATTTGACTCACAGGTTATGATATATTATCATGTTTACTACCTTACAAATATTTTTAGCTCACCCTTTTCTTTTATGTATTCCACAGGTTATCCTATGAAGTTTTAGGAGCTCAAGGGGATCCAGTAGATCGTTATGGAGGTTAAAATAAATTCATTTTAGTTTACTTTCAATTTGACATATTATGAACCTAGTTTTATAAAGTCACTAGGCTTTTTGGTCCTTTAATTGTATTTAATAGATATTTATGATAAAAATCATGTGATAATATGTGTAAAAGTTTATGTCACTGTAGTTGGTAACATAGGAGAGTGTAGTTATTTTTTGGGATTAGGACAAGAATAATTTTTTGATATCCCCAGGTACAAGTATATTTAGATTAAATATCATATAATTTTGGTAAAATATAGAGCGAGTGGTGTCCTAGAAATTGAATCCTTGTATGGATACTATAAGTGTATGTGACTCTGACACTATTGTACCTGAGGGTGATAACCCTGAAAAGGGTTCATTGTAATTTTACTAGATCATCACTTGGTGCACAATAAATATTCATTGTTGCATAGCTGGTTTTACACTCTCGGCGGATGTGATTTATAAAATTCACAGACTCCATAAAACCATTATGAACGACTTAAATAGATTTTTGGGTTAGAAAAAATAATAGGTAAATCACCGTGGATAACCAAGATTGAATCTTGTAGACTAACAAATTAGGATTTACATGTCATTTATAAGTTATTCCTTTTATGTTCATTGTTTCCCTTTTATAATTTTACTAATTAAAGTATTCTCATCCTATTTTTCTTTTATTTTAGTTAATGGTGGGAAACTGGAGGAACCATTCCAACAAAAAACATGATCGGAAATGTAATGATTTCCCTAATTATATTCCTAGACTTCTGGGGGTATTATCTGGGAACTACTTTATAGTACTTCATTAGTATAATCATTATCTAAATAATAACATGTGGAACATGATTTTTATGTTAATAAATAACTTGTTGTAGTCAATTAATTTATGAAAAAAAGGCTTTAACCTTAAGTGGATATTCTAATCTCCTTATTATGTAATACTAAATTAAATCCACTAAGAATATATTCTCTACCCTCTAATTTTTACAAAAAGATAAATTCATGCTATCTATTTATTGTTTTGAAGGGGAAACCAATCAGTGGTGGAAACTGATCAAGAACACAAAGTCGAAAGAGGAAATTGATTCCATGGAATTGGAAGAATTCTAGAATATAATTTTTAATAAATATTTTCCTCAAACACTTCATCTTAAAATATAGACGGAGTTATTTGGACTGAAGAAAAGGAATTTGGTTCTATCATGGTGTATGAAGAAAACATCACAAGACTTTCATGACATGCCTCTAATATTATCATGAACACTGAAATAAAGGTGAACCACTTATTTATTGGGTTAAATTTGATCCTATAAAAACCTTTAGAAATTAAAGGCATTGAATGTTGTGAGGGTATTGTCCATTGTTCCATTAAGGTCAACATATATATTTTTAAATCATAATTGTCTCATGGGTTAGGAGATACCAATCAAAAAATAAATTTTAATTTTGAATTATTAATAGATAAATCCCATTGAGGAAAGAAAACCCAAAATCCCATTAGTCAAAAGCGTGGGAAGAATTATCTCGCAAACTATCTAAAAGGGAATCAGGATAATCAATGTTGAAGATAGATTAAGAAATATATGAATTTGATTAAAGAAAAGAAGTTTTAGATCAACATACAGCCTGTGGTATAGTGTGTATACTATAAGTAACATAGGCATTAAGCAAGAGAATGCTCGAAGCTAAGGGTTTTCGAAGATAATAAATGATAACAACCACTATGGCCTAGATAGTAAGGAAGGGAATATTTTATAACTTCAACTGAGGTGGATCCTAAAAATGATGTAGTGATAGGTACATATGTTATTCATTCAAGAATAGCAAACATACTTTTTGATTAAGGTTATTTGCAATATTTCATATCTTTCAGGTTTAGTAGAACTATTCAAGAACCTCCTCAAAACATAAAGGTTGAGCTATCCATTATAATAGGAAATGAATAAATTATTATATCCCAAGTATATAACTCCTCCCTGGTCAATATGTATCAACAAACCTTCTATAAAATCTTGTCTTTGTTCCTTTAGTGTACTTTTATGCTATATAAGGCATGCATTGGCTATCCTTATATAAATACAACATCAATTTTTGGGAGATGTAGATCACCCATCACATCCCAAGTTATCCTATGATTTCGTACAAGTGTAAGGAAGAGGATGAATCTCCTTTGGTATATTCTTCTAAATTCTGTATATTATTGACTTATGAGAAAGAGTATCTTGCTCAAATGATTGATACAAAAGAGATATTCATGCTTAAATACATGCCCTTTGTGAGGGGTTATACTAATGTATTCCCTAAAGAGATTTATGGACATACTTATAATCGAGATGTTGAGTTCTCAATTGAACGTATACCTAGATCTATGCCTATATCCAAGACCACACATATAATGGAATCCATTGAGTGGAAAGAACTAAAGTTGAAATTATAAGAGAATCTGTAAAAGGGTTTTATATGACTGAGTGCTTCACTATAGGGTGATATGGTCCTTTTTTTCAAGAATAAGGATGGTTACATGAACCTCTGTATTGATTATAATGAGCTCAAAAAATCATTATAGATAATAAGTATCCACTTCCATGGATAGATGACTTGTTCAATCAACTATGTAGTGTCTATTATTTCTCTAAGGTGGACCTTTGATCAATATATCCCCAATTAAAGGTCAATAAAAAGGATATCCCCAAAACTACATTTTGATTGAGGTATAGACACTATGAGTTCCTAGTGATGACCTTCATACTCACCAGTGCACTAGAAATATTTATAGACTTAATGAATAGAGGATTTATAAATTACTTAAATAAATTTTTGATAGTCTTTATAGATAATATTTTGATATACTTAAAAAAATGAGGAGCATGAGGATCATTTGAATACTATATTAAAGACCTTAAAAGGGGAGAATATTTATGAAAAGTACAAGAAATGTGAGTTTTTAATGGAGAAAGTATCATTATTGGGGTATGTTATCGCCAGTAATGGGATATCTATAGACCATTATAATACAGAGGCAATTGAGGAATGGTTCATTCAAATATCCTTAATAGAGATCTGTAGTTTCCTTGGACAAGTTGTGTATTACATATGATTTGTGAAAAAATTATCATGATTAAAAAACTCACTAACCAAGCTGAATTGGAAGGGATAAATTTTCCCTTGACTGATAAATGTGAAGACAACTTCAAGGATTTCAAATATGGGCTTCTTAGTATACTAGTCCTCACACTGTCTTAAAGTGGGAAATGTCTCATGGTAAAAATTGATTCCTCGAAGGAGGTATTGGGAAATATTCTAATGTATAATGAAAAATTGATGGCCTATGCCTCAAGATAGTTGAATTTCATGAGAATAACTATCCAACACAAGATCTTGAGTTTGTTATAGTGATCTTAATGTTGAAAATCTGGTGGAATTATCTCTATATAGATAAGTGTGATATATATATATACGGATCATAAGAGCCTCAAATATATATTAACATAGATGGGTCTTAATAAGCTTCAGTGAAGTTGGTTTGTTCTAATCAATGACTATAACTACTCAATCCACTGCCATCCTAGGAAATAAAATAAAGTGGAAGATTCTCTATATATAAAGGACCTGTAAACCTTATTAATGATGAAAATTGAGAAGGGTATAATAATTTTAGAATTGAAATGGATGGACCTAGAAATCATAAAGTAAGGAATATTATCATTCTATTCTCAAATTATTTCTCATTCATTCCTTATAAAGAAGATAAGGGATGCCAAAAGAAATGATTTGGAAATTCATAAGAAGGTATAAGTTATAAGAAAAGGGAAATCGTTAGAATTTAAAATTGATGAATAATGAGTTGTGATATTTGGGTCATGAATATGTGTAGCATAAAATTTTGATATAAGGAAGGATTTGTTGAATGATTCACATAGCTCAACCTTTTCCTTTAACACAGGGAGCATGAAAATGTATTAAGATCTCCAAGAGCACTATTTGTTGGATAATATGAAGAAGGATATTGTATAATATACATCAAAATTCTTGGTATGTAAGTAGGTGAATCCTGAAATGAAAATGTACATGGGGATGATGCCACAATTACCGATAACTACATATAAATGGGAAAACCACCATGGACTTTTTCATTTATCTTCTCAACACACAAAGAGGAAATAATTAAATACAGTTTGTGGTGGATCGACTAAAAAATATTGTTCAACTAATTGCAATTTGAAAGGATTTCTCACTCAATAAAATTTCAAGGATATACATTATAGAATCATTGAGGCTGCATAGAACACCAATATTGATTTCATTGGATCGAGATATGATAGTTACCTCTATGTTATAGAAAAATATCCTACATTCTCTAAACACTGAGTCAAAATTTTGTATGGATTTTCAACCCCCCCCCCCCCAAGTGATGGAAAATCTGATGGAACAATCTAAACACTTGAGTACATATTGGGAGCGTGGTCGATGGAATTCAATGAGGATGGGATCAATATCTTCCCCTGTTTGAGTCCTTAAATAAAAATAGTTTCCACTCAAGAATCCAAATAGCTCCATATTAAACCTTTATAGGAAGAGATGCAGAAAACCTATATTTTGGGATGATGTTGGTGAATTAAATCTATTGAGAACTAAAATGATCAAGGAAATGGTATAAATGGTTAATACCATTCAGCTGCATATCAGGGTGGCTCAAAGTCATTATAAGATCCATGTTGACAATCATAAACAAGTCTAGGAGTTTTAGGTTGGAGATAAAGTGTTACTCCACATATATCAATGGAAGAGAGTCATTATATATGGGAATAAGGGTAAGCTAATTAATAGGTGCATATTCCCCTTTTATATTCTTGATTGCATTAAAGTTGTGGCATATTGACTATCACTCTAACCTTCCCCTTCTCAAGTACATGACATATTCTATATATCCTTCATGAGGAAGTAAATATAATATCCTTCACATGATCTGAATTTAGAGTTTGTATAGATATAAAGTGATATCTCTTGTGGGGAGAATCTTTTGAAGATCATGGACTATAGATATAAATTTATATGAAAAAAAAAAAGAAAACCCACCTATTAAAAGTTCTCTGATAAAACCATAAGTATGAGGAGGTGATATTGAAACTAGAGGAATACAAGAAGTAGAAGTACCCCCACTGTTTTTCAAATAATAATGTAAAATGAAATTTTTAGGGTAAAATTTCTTAAGTGGGGAAGAATGTAATGACACATAACTTCATCAAAGTAATTTCTCTATTGCATATACTATAGTTTCAAATTTTGAATTATAATATTTTATAATGCACAAGCACCGAACAGTAGAAAAAAAATATATTATAATAATTTTAAAATTATATTTATAGAAAAAATATGTCTATAATAATTAAATTTTTTATAATGAGAAAAAAATAAAAAAATAAGATAATAAGAGTAGTAAAATTTTTATATTCTTAATCCTGCAAAATAATTACACCTTTGAGAAACATTATATAAATGAAGAGATATATTAGTAATACAATATTATTCTTGAAAATTAAATCATATATAACCATGAGATAAAATAAAATTGAATGAATAATTAACGAAACTAGAGTTGTTTATAAATATTAGGGAACTCTTATAACTTACAAACATAGTTGTTGAAATGGTAATCTAATTGTTAGAATAGTAACATGACTGTTAGAATAGTAACATGACCATTATAAATAGTAAAGTAAATTTTATAATAATATCATCACCTATGTAAGTGTAAAATAATATTTAGGTTTCATATAAAATTAAAATATTATATATTTAAAGTGTTATATAAATAAATAAATGTTTTAAAAATGATAAATTAAGTGCTTTTATTCTTTGTAAAATAAAAAAGTTTTAATTTCACTTTTATATTAAATATAATAACTTAAAAAAATATTTGTTTTCATAAAATTAGTTTATAAATTAATAATATGTTTTATTATGATGAAAAGATAATTTTATGATATCATAAGTAATTTTTTTCAAAGTGTTTGAAAATCGATCAAAATATTAAAATTGGAATTTTTTGAATAAATGAGAATTTTATTTAAAAATTAAATTTCTCATATTTATAAAATTAAATTAATAAAAATAATTCCTTATTGGTAAATTACAAATAAAAAATGGGTTGGGTGAATTTTTCATAATTTTCTAAAATAGTTGAATTTGTGGTGAATTGTGAAATATGGTAAAATACGATATATGGCATTATAAACTATATACCTGAATTTTAGAGAAATGGAATATTTAATTACCCATTATTTCAAACTCACATAAAACATTTAATATATATTTTCACAACATTCAATGATATTGATATTCTTGATCCAAAATAATAAACTAATGAATATAATATTCAAAAACACCCATCTCCTCCCCTTATAAATATGGTCCCCCATAACCCCTTCTTCTCACACCTTATAAGCCTTATATCATTCCAAATATTTTCCCAATTATTTTCCCAATACTATACCCCACTTTCTAGTACTTCTTGTCTCGTCTAATGACCATTTCAAGGAGCTTCAATGGACAATCTAAGATAAGGTGACCAAAGAGAGGGGTAAAATCTCAATTAAAAACTTTCGATTTTATTATTCTTCTAACAACCCATATAATCTAAATAAAACTAAACATACTAAAAAAAGTATCATAAATATAATAATATGTTATTATTATGATTCAATGTTAATCTTTCATCCTCCATTCTTTCGTATCTTAAATGAAAGTGTTGTTTTTAAAATGTTTAGTTCACCGCTACCATGAACAACATACTTCGTTTTCCACCACCACCTTCAATAATAGAAATAAAAATATTATTATGGTTAAATAATATTATAATAAGTATATTATAACTTATTTCACATTCTTTAATGAATATATATAAATAATATTAAATAGAATGAAACTAGTTTGTAATGGTCGGCAAAACTGGCTAAATGAACTAACAATTTTGCGTTAACTTATTTATTAAAGAATAATCCCCATGTCAAAACACATATTGGTATTTCAGACCATTTCAATTTCTATAATTACAAAAAAATGTTTCACTTCTATTTTTAGTGTACCATTTTTCTAGAACATCAAAAATTCTCCACAAGTGATCCAACATTGGAACCATGAAATGAATACTCCAAGAACAATAAAATTAAAAAGTATATATCACATAAATGGAAATAAATAAAAATTATAAAATTTTAATAAATAAAATATTTATGTAAAAGTTTATATGTTAAGTAATTGATTAATCTAATTTCATTATCTAGGATACTTATTGAAAGTAAAAGATAGATCTGGGTATAAGGTAAGGGATCTCTTGGAACCCCTTTTTTCTTTGGGTTATGACCATTCTCCATATAACTCACTTTGTCTCTATATTTTATGTTATGTGATTATTTTAAATTATTTTTATATTCCTATTACATATATACTTATCTTATTCTTCCTTCATTTAATGGGATAATACATTCCATAAGTTCATTTCTCAAATGAAACCCATTTCTTTACAAGGTTAATTCTTATGTTTATTATTGATTTCCTTTTGTGGATTACATAATAATGTACATGTTATGATAGTTTCACTAAAAGGTATTTTCATGGATGCTTTCAAATTACATGTCATTTTTGGGTTCTTAGATTTAGTAGAGTGGCTGACCACATTCTTCTCTCAAAGAGGCAGTAATTAAAACAACTTCTTAAAGGTATTATGAAAATAAATATAAGAGAACTAAACAAAATATAAGGATATGGGGTTTGTTTTATGTTTATAAAATAATAAGAATAATCATGATGGAATCATATTGTATTTTTTTTCTTTTTCTTTTTCAAATGAGATTGAAAAAATTCAATGAGAATATATTTTTTAGAATACTATTTAAAAGGTGTAATCGATCAAACTCGACCTATTCACCTAATTTTTAATAATTAACATTTAAATTAACATTCAATTAATTAATATACCCTAATTTATTAATCTTTAAACCCTATTAGAGTTAACTTTACCATAAATATATAAAGAGTTGAACACTATATTAGCTCCAGAACATGCAATCGCAGCACCCTACTTTGATTGTCTTTCTAAGGATAGATTATTTTTAGTGGTAAATTATGGAATATTCATGAAATAATTATGAATTTATTTTAGGTATTATATTTTAACTATAAAAATTTATCCTGTGTGGTTTTTTTTACTGATTAATTTTTCACTCTCACAATTTACACAAATCTGGACCACACGTGTTTTTGTATTAATTGTTCAATTTCTTTGTTAGTTTATTCTAATTTAAAAAATCAATTAATTTAACATATTGTGTTAATTAAAATATTTCATTTATTTAAAATTAATAAAATTATGAAGGTAAGAGGTAGATCAATTACTAAGAAAAATAATCTTTCATGGGCGGTGTAGTCATCGTAGAAACATTTTGCATGTGCAAAGGTTTATAAAGGGTATTACCCAATCTCATTTCTACTGTTTATTTAAAAACTAACTAGGATTAGTAGAGAAGAATAAAATTGAACAAAATATAAGAATGTAAAGATTAATAAAAAAGTTTATTATAAGAACAAAAACATTACAACAAAGAAGAGAAAAATAAGATCATTTTTGAGGAGATCCTAGCTTGATAGATTCCATACTAGAATTTTGAATTAAAATGGTATATAACAACTTATCCTCGATCCAAATCTCCTAATTCAAGCCCCAAGCCCAAAAAATGATAAAAATACATATTTATAGAGTGTAGGGGAGGCTAGGTTACAAGTTGTTTCAAGTGTGAATTTGGAAATTTTGCCAAATATTTTATTCCAAATTTCACTACCTATTTGACCACCAAAACACATGAACCAGTAGTCCCTTCACAAGGATTATTTGTTATAAAATAGTTCCTTAAGTGTTTCTCCATATTTAGGCCCAATCCAAACATTTATGAGGATGTTATGTTCCAAATAATAAATTGGTGTCCAATTTGGCGAGTCTAACCCATATTTGAATTCATGTACCATTTATTCTAATAAAATACATGATTTAACTCATATGTCCTGAATAAAAGTTGCATCCCATTAAGTTATGAAATTTTTTTAAAACTTTTAAGTTTAAATAATTCACTAAAAATATTTATAGGAAAAATACTAAAGTGAGCATTAAAGGGGAAAACAGAAATTTTCATCAAATTTTAAAATGAATGATCTAATCATAAATATTTTATAAATATACATATTTAGAACAATTTCAGAAAATTATATCATTTTTTATCATTAAAATTGGGTTTTATCAACTCATTCGTACTTACATTCTTCACTCCTAGGAAAAACTTCATATCATGTATTCTAAAAAAATTGTAACATGATATATGCATGTTCTTATTCCCCAATCCATAGTGACAATATAGGCAATGTAAGATTCCCATAAAGAGTCCATATCAGAAAATTTGAATTCATTGTCTCATAAATTTTATCAAAACAAAATCAAGTGAGATTAATGACACTAATTGTAGAAAAAAAAGTCATGGGTCTATTATGCCAATAATTCCCCAGATGTGTGTGTGTCAACCATTTCTAGTTCATATCTCTACCATTTATTTAGTATATTCAGGTCAAGTGAAATAATTATTCTTACACAGTTTAATTCACCAAACTTGTTCTGCATTCACTACTAAAAAATTCACCTATCTCAATGATTTAAAACCATTGGGATAGCTGCTGAAATCGTTGGTATAGGTTATCCAAATAGTTTTATGAACCATTAGTAGGCTGGGTGTTTCGGTATCTCTATACCAATGGTTTCTAGAGAACCATTGGCATAGGTCGTCTGAAATTAATTTTTACCAACGGTTTAAGTAAAACTTTGGGTATATATGTGTATAAACGGTTCAAGAGCTATTGGTATGCCTACCATCCAGAGGTGATTTCCATGACATCCTTCACCTCTGATTCTTCTTCTGATCCTCTACCTCTTTAATTCTAGCCTTTCGGTATGTCTTCGGTTGAAGCTATCTGGAATCTCCAACCTATTGTGATCCAATAACTTCCTACCTATATATCTATACCTTCAGTCTCTACCTTAGTGCCTCCTACTTCTAGAATGGTAAAGCACCATACTGATCACACCACCCAGGATGAGAGTGATTTGAATTAGCCATAGTCTTTTATAGGGATTTTTTTGTATATATGACTTTTTTCCTTAATGGAATTTATCTATTTTTATTAATCTCTTTCTGTTTTGTATTTATAGTTTCTAGTTTCTTTTAATCCAAAAATGGGGAGAACAGTAAAGGAATTTAGCTATGACACCAAGCTTATCCTCCAATATGTTATCTTTTATCCCATAATTATTTGTATGTTATTATTTGATACAAACTTCTTTATATGGATTTTATCCTTTGATATTGTACTTATTTGGAGGCAATTTAAGTAATTATATTTTTCAATTTGATACCACTACTTTAATATCAGATCAAATTAAAAACTTTTTTTATTCCTAATTGTGTTTTATAAATCTCAAATAATATTTTTGGAATTTTGAGAAAATTGTTACTCTTCAAACTTTACAATTTATGCCTAATTGTGCTTTACAAATGGTTTGTAAAATTCTCTGATTGGTGATTATCAAAAAGGGTAAGATTATTGGAACCTAATTATTTTAATTATCACAAATCAATTTTCTTATGCTTCTAATAAACCAATTGTTTTATGATAGTATATCATTTTATAAAGAATATTAGGTTGAGTATTGAAAAGATCCAATGTTAGTTCAAATTTTACCATCGCTAGATCTTTCCACTGTCAAGAATTTTCTACCACAAAATGTGTTCTATCATCGGGATTACCTACCACTAGTGTGTGCTACTACTCGAGTGTGCTTCTAGCAGAGCATGATACCACTAGAATTTACTACTACCAGGATTAACCACCACCAAATGTACCACTTCTAGTTTCATACAATTGCCATATGTGCCATCACTAGGATCACGATACAACCAGACATTCCACCACCAAGCTTGTGAAACCTCCAGATGAGCTACCTCTAGGGGTGCAACCATATGTTTTCAAATTTTGATCTTTTCTACCATCATATTTGTTTCACCATCATATTTTTCTACCATTATTGTTCTTGATTTGAATTAAATACATACAATGGCTTTTTATAGAGTTAATACAGAGGGATTAATTAATTATTATACCTAAGCCTTTGCATAGATGCATTAAAGACAATGTTAGATTCAATACAAGGATCCAAAAAATCTTGATGATTATCCTTCAATGGGTGCATGCAGTCCTATATTTATTTCAGATGATCTCCCTCATACACATGCAGTTAGAAGGTGGAGAGTGTAGAATGATGAAAGTGATCATCAAATGAGATATTACATGCTAATACATTTGACTATGGAAGAGTGGAGTACATTGAAGATCAATATCCTTTCTTTTGAATAGAAAATAAAACTTTACAATACTCTATTTTTCTCAAACTTATAAATAAACCATTTGAGATCCTCAACAAGCCAAACCTGAGGACTCTCAATCATCCAAAGCACTGAAAATGAGACACTACCTTTTCCATATCTTCTTACTTTCTATCTCTATTGTTTTCTTTCAATTTTGACTATTGTGTTTGTTACTCATTATATTAACAAACTGACTCCCATGCTTGAATAGGAAAATACTCAATATTATCTTTTATTTCCTATTATTTGTATACCAATTGACTGGAAGAGGTCCATGTGTGTCCTATGTTGTTTTTTCTTTGGTGTTTCTCATTAATAATACCAAAGGGTTGATTGGTTGTATGTGTTTTTTTGTTTCAGTAAGGGGGTAAAGTGAAGAGAAATTATTTCATCCCAAAGGAGGGATAAATTTTTCCAAGGGGAGAATGATTTTGTGTTCCTAATTTATTCAAAAAAAAGAAGAAATAATATCCTAGGGTGAATTATTATGTTTAGAAGAAGTCTTAGCTAGGGGGATACTGTTAGAAGAATATAAGAGGAGAAAATTCTTCTAAAAATTTATTTTATATCTCAAGGGAGATGAAATTTTATAGAAGTTATAGAGATTTCTCTAATTTATTTAATTTAAATTAAATTTACTTATTTGTTAATTTTCATTCCATTTTTTGTTATTATCAAAAAGTATAACACTATTGAGTGCATATCGGAATCGGACTCGTATTCAGTTGGTTGGAAACCATATTTGGAATGACATTCAAGGAAAAAAAGATGTATTTTATAGACATGACGGTCCTCATTAAATTAGCATGGGTCACTGACAAACCTTTCAGATTTGATTCTGAATAGATGATCATTGATATTCAATGCTTGCTTCCCCCTTCCATTAAACCAGATAAGACCAACACCTCATATGTGAGGTATAAGTTTTTATATTCACTTGAAATACAACAATGGTAAGCTTCTGTCGTCAAAGGCTGCCTGGATATATTCATTGGAAAAACTATTCCCATGTTCACCCTATTTTTAATACCTTTTTTCCCTCTTTGAAACAAATATATCAATATATCCCAGTTTTGTCCTTCCATTATTCTTTATTGAAGAACTAGATGTTGAAATGTTGTGTAGGTATCTCTCCATATCATAACAAACTCATGCAATATATATATATATATATTCTATCCATTTTCATACACAACTATGAATGGTGTGGATCACAAAAGGCTTATATAATCTTCTCTTTCTTCTCAAAGTGTTCTTGCAAAAGAACATGTTTTTGAATTCAAATAGATATACTAAATACGACTCCAAGATATTTGGTCACATTCACTGTAGTTTTCCATTGACTTCTTCATGTTTTAAATCAGCATCCATTGAAAACTATTAACTATCCATCCACATAGTCTGCAAATATCTCCTTTTAAATCCACCACTTAAAATATCTGAATATATTTTGAGAATACCTTCATTTTAATTCTAAACATTTTCCATAACATTGTAAGACTTTTAAATCTCCAACTGAATATCCATGTCATAAAAAAACCATTCAAACTTTCATTTTAAAATATTGAACCTCATGACATAGATACTCATTTTTAAATTGTATTTCCAAACAAAATGCCTTTAACCTTCACACCAAGGCATGAAAAAACACTTCTTTATGCAATATTCCCTTCAAAATGTCAGACACCATGACCACTTGGCCATTTTTCTCCACTACAAAATCCTGATACACCAAAACACCCAGCTTTCCAAAAATACTCTGGGAATTGAAAAAGGGATCTCTCTAGCATCTTTCTATAATTGGTTATACACAGGTCCACCACAGTGAGCATAATTCCATTAGTGAGTGTCCCCACAATAATTATTCTCATTAGAACATGGGAGAAATGTTTCAATGTGAATATTAAAACGAGGAGGCACTAAATCATATGAATTGGTGGTGGTAAGATGAAACTTATGGTGATAGATGTTAAACAATAACACCATTATTGTTTTTAGATATATGGGATCAGGAAAACACACAAAGGGGTGGCCAAGAGGCTAGGAAAACACCCCAAACATGTTTCTCCATAAGATAAGGTCACAACAGACATGATAGAACAAATCAGGTATTTAATATGCTATAACAAGGGATCACCGAAAGGTTTTAGTGAGTGGAAAAATGACGCAACATATAAAGGGAAACAAAATGACGAAAAATAATCATACTCCCTACACAAACCAATTACAAATTCCTTCACTTTGCTTAAACAAGGAAATTTCATTTATAATATTCAAAGGGTAAAAACTAAAGTATCATGGTCAAGGAATATGCCAAATCAGTAAATGTCATTTGATCTAAATGGGTATGATGAGCCAATTTATTTTAATCAAAGAAAACAAAAACTAACTAGCCACAAAACAAACACCAATAAGAGACATATAGAAAACTCAAACAAAAAATAAACATGATACAAATAAATATCACTACTCTTTGGTTTGGAAGATAGTGCAACTCTATTGGGGGGGTTTTATTATAACATCATGGCATTTATTTATAACACAATTCATTTTATTATATTTAACATTTATTCTAAAACTCGTTCAGAACAAATCAAATGCAATAAGTTAAGAAACAAGATCAATATAACTATCATTGTGAGTTTTCACAAACAGAACACCTCCGTTGGAGGAGTTTTATTATAAAAACATGACTTTATTTATCAAATGAAACAATTATATTAATGAAAACTTATTCTATATATGAAATTCAATATAATTAAGAAGAATTAAGAAAGAAGCTAAATTCAATTTAAAGCATTCTTGAATTAAAGAGGCTAGGAGAGGGACCCTGCCTCAAGGTGGAACCAAGCCATCCACTTCGGTTTTTGGAGCTTCCTAACTAAAATCTATTGCTCCCCCACTAGGTATATGCACTTCCACACACATGCAAGGACACCTAGCCCCTATACACACACTTTTATGACCATGAGAATGTGCAAGGGGATTCTTGAACATATGCTTATATGCATATACCAGTCTCTACTCACCTGCATATGCATTTATATATATATATACACATGGACACACCTAGCCCCATACGTGCATAATCATTGCCATTGTTGACTATACATGTAACGGTGGAACCCACATACATATACTTACTTACCTATGCACATGCAGGTGAGTCTCCCTTGACTTGGTGACTCAAAACCAACACGTAGGGATCAACGCACTGCACAAAGGATATTACGAACCGTAAAACATATGAAGAAATTTGCATAACCAGTGAGAAACCAACCAACAGCATTAAAGCCTTACCTTGATTGGAAGCGGAGAACCAAATCCACCTGAACCGACACGAAATGATCCAACTCCCTACCAAAAACATAATATGGATTCAAAAACACTGAAATCTCAAAATATATGAGGTGAGAGACAAGTAGTAAACATAGTATCTTACCTCGGATCAAAGTTGGAGGACTTAAGCAATCAGAACCCCTTCTGGACCCCTTCACATAATATAACTACCCTCTGTCCATAGAAAGCAGAAAAATACCTAAGTGGCCAATGCAATAAAGAAAATAAAATAAAAACTAAACTAAAACATACTTGTCTCTTGTGACTATGCACGTCACTGCCCAATATATAAGAACCACAACGCCCCATGGGTCAAATTATGTAACACCCGAGATTTTTACAAGAGATATTTGTTTTTTATGTTATATACATCATCAAAGGAATCTTTAACTACACAAAACACTAGCTTGACTTGCTTTACACGCAATCGCAACCTTCCTCGATAGCTTGTGTTGTACACAATACCGAGTTTCACTAAACAACGATATGCTATTAAAATATTATTAAAACTAGCCGTTATGAATAGTAATACCCACTTTTTAAAATTTTATAAATTTTATCTTTAAAAATGGAAATCATTTTTGGATTAGTAATATCGAAATAATCCTAAGGTGAAATTTTGGTATTTTTCTGAAAACTTTCAATTTTTGATGAATAGTGAAAACACTGGGTTGCTATTTAAAAACTGACTTTTTATTTAAATAATTATTTATTTTATTTAAATTTTATTTATGTGAATATTGATAAATAATACCTATATAAGTTCAATGTAATTCATTGGAGTCATTTTATAATAATTTTAGACATATAAAAATTTTATTGAACTTTTCACCGTCTTTTACCCACCTCCTAGGAGAGTTTGAAAATTTACATAATACTTAATTTTACCGCTTCTGTGAGTGGAATTTTGAAAATCAGAGACACACGGTTAATATAAAGGAGTAAAATGTGGTTCAATAAGATAAAAATAATTTTTAGCGAATAATAACTTTTTACTTTTATTTACCACGGTTAAAAGGAAATAGGTTAATTAAGGATAAAAATGATATTATTATTACCCTAACACATGTCCTAATTCTATTGGATAAGTGTAAGTCGACCAAAAACTACCTTAGGAATAAAATATGACCATTTACGTCCACTTGGATCAGGTTAGGACATTTATTATTAATTTTTATAAAGAAAGGTTAAAATAGTTAGAATCAAAGTTTGATAACTAAATCTTTTTTAATATAGGTTTATACATAAGATAAATAAGACTATAAATATTCATTAGAAAGATAAAGAGATTTCCTACATAATGGTATTTTATTTATAATTTTTAGACATTAAATAATTTAATTTATTTATGACACAATGATGATGTAGTAATTATCTTATTAATGAAATATTAACATAATTGATGTTATAAATACCCAGATAAATGTAATTTGAGACTTTTTATGAATTAAAATAATTTTGTAGGTTAATATGACATGTTAGTATTGATTTAATTAACTTTTTTTGAACTAATTATGCTGTTATAAATTTCACAAAAATCAATTACCAAATAGTTTCAAAATTGACATAAAATTGTTTTTAAAAAAAATATTATATTATTAATTGTTATTTTATTACTAAAAATATAAGGTTCGGCCAAAGGACTTATATAAGGTTATATATATTAATAATTAACAACTTGGGGTTATTTTGGATTGTTATAGTAATTTTATTAACCTTATAGTGTAATAAAACAAGAAAACACGGTAAAAGTTTAATTATTTAACTTAGAGTTAAATCTAAATGATAAGGTTAAAATAGTAACCTAGACTTGCCTAAAACCTATTGGTTGAGAGGATTTCGACCCCTCCCCACCTTATACTCTAAATAAATCAATTTATATCTATTAAAAATCGAATATGACTTTATAATAAAATAATATTTTAAGTTTTTCCTAAGGTGCCTCTCTCCTCCCTTATAAAAGGGCACCTCCTCCCTCTCCTCCTCAAACCACTTTGAGCCTTCAAGCTCAGAAAAACCCTAACAATTTATCCTCTAAACTTACCTAGTAATATCCTAGAGGTCCTGGTCTTCTTCAAAGACCAATTTTAGTGCCCTAAGAGGAGGTTAAGAAGAGGCGCTTCAAAGAAGAGGTAATGTCCGTTACCGATTCTTTCAACTTTATTTCGTCTTCTAGTTCTTCTTCTCTAGTTGTTTAATTATGAATTAATAACATCATTATCACTAATATACTGATATGTTATTATAAATATGAAACAACCCTATTTCACCTTTTATCCATCCTACGAAAAACGAAATCACCGCGCGTGCGTACGTACGGAATACCGTCTCCACGCCTTGGTGTAATCTGTTTTCCACCACCACCTTACTTGGATGGGTATAATGGTGTAAAGAATAACTATATATGATTATTTTAAATTTATATTGATTCTTAAATAGTATACATACACTTAAATACAATTCCATGATCATGGGAATGATATCATCGCTCGTGTGTACATACAGCCTACCGTCTCCACGATGTGATGCGACTCGTTCTACATGATCTTCATTGCATAATGATTATATAAATGAATTGAATGTATAAATATGATATATATTACACTAATACCATTCTGGAAATGAGGTATCTATAACCTAAAAAAAATAAGAAGAATAATAATTTATTCGGCAAAACACATATAAGAACAAAAAAGCAATAAACACCCAAATAACAAGTAACAATGAAATATTACTAATAAGAAGCTAAGAATATGACCATATATGATATCATAACAATGAGTATGATTCTGTAATAAGTCAATAACATTATTTAAATCATTATACAAGAGATTCGTACACGTGAGAAGCAAAACGGACCTAAGGTAAGGGAAAATCTCGCAATCTCATTTTTATCCGAGAATGTTTAAACTTTAGAATTTACTGGGGAATATTTATCATCCACATTCATGTTTCCTCAATATGTAATATTATTTCCATCCACCTACAATTGTTTAAATCCGATTTTACCCATTTGTGATTTTTTAGTAAAAGAAATTAAAGGAATCTTTTGTCGTTTTTAGTACGATGTAATTTTTGACTTTTCCGGCCAAAGTACGAGAAGAATGTTTTTTTAACTTATATGGCCTCAATGGAATTTTAGAACATTATTTCCATGAAGCTTCATGTATAATTTTTCAAGTTTATTTTTAATCCACTTCTTTTAGTTTAAAATTGTATGACATTTTAAGAAAGTAAAAAAACTTTTGAAGTAAAAAGGATATTTTCCTCAAGAATGGAGTTCAAGCATTTTATCAAAATTATTTTCCATCTAAGATAATATAGGGTTCTGTTTCTATCCCTATTTTTACATTTATTTGATTTTGTTATGATGTAATTATTTTTATGATGTCCTTTTATCTTATGATGGCATGATGTTTAAGAATCCCATTTTTATTACATGGGTTATGCTATGATGTATGATTTATAATCTTGTGGCACACATAAGAATGGTATCATTATGAGATTTTTGGGATCTATATCTCCATCCAATGAATTGGGTAAAGATTTATATCTCATGAGATAGACATGGCTGGAATGGCAGGTTAGACCGGTTCAGTGAATCAAGAATGAAACTGGGAGTGAACTCGATTCAGAAATGGACTTTGTCCGCTAAGATAGTCTTAGCGATGAGTCTTGACTACTAAGAAATGATTCTCTATGATTATGTGTGTATGCCACAAAGTGTCATGTTTTAAGTTATGATTATTGGGATTACATTTCACTACTACGATTTATCTCATGTTATGAAATTATGATCTCTCTTGCAGGTTAAGATTTCCAAAATGTTATGTTATTATGAATATGATGTTATTGATATTTCTTTTGTTTACCCTTACTGAGAATTTGAGCTCACCCTCTTGTATGTTTTCTTTTCCCCAGGTCAGGAAGAAGGATATTAAGTAATATATGCAAAAAGGGACTCTAGATATGATAAAATAAAAGGGAGACAGTGTAGATGATTTATGAACCAGTTGTTTATGTTTCCCAGTTTCTAAAGACACTATACCTATACGGTTCTTTCATGGTTTTGTTATATGTTGTAATAAGTGTGCTTCAATTCTAAAGTAATAATAATGTATGTAAAGTATGGGTTGTTATAGTTGGTATCAGAGGAAGGGTATAGTCAACCTTTAGAAAATAGGATGTGAAAGCCTTAGTAAGAACCCTAAGGATAAGTCTAAGTATAGAATACAATCTTAGTGTTTTAAAAATGGCTATGAACAACCTATGATAAGACCTTAAGGGTGAAATTTTATTCTTGATTATGTGGTTTTACTATTATAATTAGTGTTGCTCACACTATTCTTCTTGGTTTTAGTCAATGGCTGGAACCTGAAGGAACTGTGTTAATGCAGAATGCGACGGGCAATGCAATGATTGTCCCCCTGAGCAACCAAACGTTATGGGAGCTGGAATGCAAAATCTTGTAGCCATGCTCACACAAATTTCTCAAGCTATGAATCATGCAGGACTTCCAAACGAGCAAAGGAAGGAGCAACATTCTGTTGAATCCTTCATGAGGCAGCGTCCACCCTCATTCAGCAGGTCTACTGATCCATTAGTGGCTGAACAATGGATCAGTACCACTGAAAAGATATTTTCAGTTCTTCAATGTTCTGAGCATGATAAATTCATCTTAGCAGTTTATCGTTTGGAAGGTGGATCTAATCAATGGTGGAATATTATCAAGAATACGAGTCCAAGAGATGAAATTGAGTCCATGGAATGGGACGAGTTCAAGAACTTATTTTTCAATAAGTACATCCCTCGTATTCTTCGAACAAAGATGGAGAAGGAGATTAGAGTAACCCATCAGTCATATGAATCTGATAAGAAGAGGAAAATGGAATTCAAAGGAAAATCTAAAGAGCACACTGAAAAGAAGATGAGTTTTCTCTTATGTTCAAAGTGTGGAAAGAAACATGGAGGGAGTTGTCTTAAAGGGACAAGTAAATGTTTCAAATGTGGAAAGGAATGTCATCGGGCATTTGAATGCTGCAATGATGGGAAGAAGATGTCTAGTGATGCGAACAAAGAAAAGGCTACACAAAGTTACTACAGCAAAATCATGATTTAGCGGCGGTTTCTAAAACCGTCGCAGAACGTTTCACGGCAGTTTTTTAATTTTTTTAATATTTAATTATTTATTTATTTATTTATTTATTTATTTCTATATTTCTTTATTTCATTATTTATTTCTTTATTTCTTTATTTCTTTATTTCTTTATTTATTTATTTATTTCTTTATTTATTTCTTTATTTCTTTATTTTTTTATTTCTTTATTTCTTTATTTCTTTATTTCTTTATTTCTTTCTTTATTTCTTTATTTCTTTATTTCTTTATTTATTTCTTTATTTCTTTATTTCTTTATTTCTTTATTTATTTCTTTATTTATTTATTTATTTCTTTATTTATTTATTTCATTATTTATTTATTTCTTTATTTCTTTCTTTATTTATTTTTTTCTTTCTTTATTTCTTTGTTTATTACTTTGTTTATTTCTCTCTTTATTTATTTCTGTATTTATTTATTTCTTTCTTTCTTTCTTTCTTTATTTATTTCTTTATTTATTTATTTCTTTATTTCTTTATTTCTTTACGCTTTTATTTCGTTATTTATTTCTTTATTTATTTCTTTATTTCTTTATTTCTTTATTTATTTATTTCTTTCTTTCTTTACGCTTTTATTTCTTTATTTATTTCTTTATTTATTTCTTTATTTCTTTATTTCTTTATTTATTTCTTTCTTTCTTTCTTTATTTCTTTATTTCTTTATTTCTTTATTTCTTTATTTATTTCTTTATTTCTTTATTTCTTTATTTCTTTATTTCTTTATTTCTTTCTTTCTTTATTTCTAAATTTCTTTATTTCTTTATTTATTTCTTTATTTATTTCTTTATTTATTTCTTTATTTCTTTATTTATTTATTTCTTTATTTCTTTATTTCTTTATTTCTTTATTTCTTTATTTCTTTATTTCTTTATTTATTTCTTTGTTTCTTTATTTCTTTATTTCTTTATTTCTTTATTTTTTTATTTCGTCATGTGGTTAATAAACAAACTTTAATATACTTATATATATTAATTGAAAATACAAATAATACATAAATAATAGATATAAACTCAATAATAATAAATAATAAATAATAAATAAATATAAATAATAAATAATAAATAAATATAAATAATAATAAATAAATAAATATAAATAAATATAAATAATTAATAAATATAAATAATAAATAATAAATAATAAATAATAAATAATAAATAATAAATAAATATAAATAATAAATAATAAATAATAAATAAATATAAATTTTAAATTTTAAATTATAAATAATTAATAAATATAATTAATAATAAATAATATATAATATATAATATATAATAAATAAATATAAATAATAAATAATAAATAACAAATAATAAATAAATATAAATAATAAATAATAAACAAATATAAATAGTAAATAATAAATAGTAAATAATAAATAGAAAATAATAAATAGTAAATAATAAATAATAAATAATAAATAAATATAAATAATAAATAATTATAAATATAAATAATAAAGAATAAATAATAAGTAATAAGTAAATAATAAATAATAAATAATAAATAAATATAAATAATAAATAATAAATAATAAATAAATATAAATAATAAATAATAAATAATAAATAATAAATAAATATAAACAATAAATAATAAATAATAAATAAATATAAATAATATATAATATATAAATGTAAATAATAATAAATAAATAAATATAAATAATAAATAATAAGTAAATATAAATATTAAATAATAAATAATAAATAATAAATAAATATAAATAATAAATAGTAAATAATAAATAATAAATAGTAAATAATAAATAATAAATAATAAATAATAGATAATAAATAATAAATAATAGATAATACATAATAAAAATAAATAATAAATATAAATAATAAATATAAATAATAAATAATAAGTAAATATAAATAATAAATAATAAATAACAACTAAATATAAATAATAAATTATAATAAATAATTAATAATTAATAATAAATAATAAATAAATATAAATAATAAATAATAAATAAATATAAATAATAAATATAAATAATAAATAATAAATAATAAATAACCAGTAACAAATATTATTATTAATAATAATATTTTATTATTAGTAATAATAAATAATTAATAATAAATAATAAGTAAATATAAATAATAAATAAATATAAATAATAAATAATAAATAAATATAAATAATAAATAATAAATAAATATAAATAATAAATAATAAATAATAAAGAAATAATAAATATAATTAATAAATAAAAATAAATAATAAATAATAATAAATAATAAATAACCAGTAACAAATATTATTATTATTATTAATATTTTATTATTAGTAATAATAAAAAATAAAAAATAAGTAAATATAAATAATAAATAAATATAAATAATAAATAATAAATAATAAATAAATATAAATAATAAATAATAAATAAACAAAAATAATAAATAAATAATAAATATCAATAATAAATATCAATAATAAATAATAAATAATAAATAATAAATAACCAGTAACAAATATTATTATTAATAATAATATTTTATGATTAGTAATAATAAATAATTAATAATAAATAATAAGTAAATATAAATAATAAATAAATAATAAATAAATAATAAATAATAAATAAATATAAATAATACATAATAAATAAATATAAATAATAAATAATAAATAATAAATAAATTTAAATAATAAATAATAAATAAATTTAAATAATAAATAATAAATAAATATAAATAATAAATAAATATAAATATTAAATATTAAATAATAAAGAAATAATAAATATAAATAATAAATATAAATAATAAATAATAAATAATAAATAATAAATAACCAGTAACAAATATTATTATTAATAATAATATTTTATTATTAGTAATAACAAATAATAAATTATAAGTAAATATAAATAATAAATAAATATAAATAATAAATATAAATAAATATAAATAATAAATAATAAATAAATATAAATAATATATAATATATAATATATAATATATAATAAATAATATATAATAAATAACCAGTAACAAATAATAGATAATAAATAAATTAAAGTATATTATAAATAATAAATGATAAATGATAAATGATAAATAATAAATAATAAATAATAAATAATAAATACTAAAGGAAACACATGAAAATGTATGAAAAGAGGTGATAAGGGATGAAAAATCATGAAAACGCATGAAAACGGATGGAGAAGCATATGAAGAATGAGGCATTAGAAAGAATGAGAATGCATGAAAACTCTAGAAAACCCCTTAATAATTCAACACAATCATCATAATAACCCAAAAATAACCATTGATAAAGATAACAAGTCATGAAAACCCAAATAAACAGTAATAAATAGAGCAACCGTTAAAATCCGTCAAAACGGTCATAAAGAGACAAAAACATTGGACTCACATTAACAGAGATAACTTATGATCTGAGAGTCCATTTTAGATCCGTGACCTGTCAAATCAAAGATCCTGAAACGATCTTCGACCTGAAAGGTGAAAGAGTCTGAATGGACAGGTGGATCGGAAGTTACCACCATTTAAAAAAAAGCTAACGGGGAACGGGTGCTAGAAACGAGGAATCGAAAAACATAACAAACCCGATACCCACTAAAAAGCCATAACATATGATCCAGGAGTGCATGTGGGAGCCACAACCAGTCAAACTGAAGCTCATAGAATGATCTATGATCTGCCAGGTGGAGGAGTCCGAACTGACACGCGGATCGAAAGTTAGGTACGTTTGAAGACAAGTTTGACGGGACACCGGTGACGGAAATGAGGTTTTGGAGACCTTGGGAGGGGGTTTTGGGATCAAAAAACATGAAAAAAGCTTTCTTGTATTGAATTGGTGTGTATCTCTCTTTGCTGGCTTCGATTTGATATGTGGTAGAGCCCAAACAGGCACCCGGAGTGAAAGTTATGGCCGTTTGAAGTTGGAGAACTATTTTCAACTTTGTTATAACTGTAATATCTTCCGCACCTTAGACCTTCTCACGGTTTTGATTATATGTGCCTCTAGATCTCTTCATGAGCTTCGATTTGACTGGTCGTGGCGCTCCAACGGACGCCCGGATCAAAAGTTATGGTCGTTTTAGTGATTTCGGGGTTTCTCGTGTTTTTTTATTTTTTCCTTTCATTTCGCGGCGGTTTTACCGAAAGCGCTGTTATTTCGCGGCGGTTTTTAAAAAAACAGCTGCTAATCCTTGAAAAAAATTAAAAAAATAATAAAAAAATATTAAAATAAAATAAAATAAAATTATGGCATTTCACGGCGGTTTTTTCGCGGCGGTTTAAAAACCATCGTGAAATGGCGGCCCGAAACACGTTTAGCGGCGGTTTTTAAAACCACCGCTAAACGGAAGTTTTCTTGTAGTGAGTGCACCTCCTACACATCAATTTTACAAGTTCAAGGAAATGGGGCATTATTCTAATCAATGCCCTAATTCAAGGGTTGTTGATGATGATCGACGTCAACAAACTCTTAAGGCCAAAAACAAAGGAAAGTCACATGCAATTTCTATCAGCGATGTGGAGTATGATAACGAAGTGGTGAAAGGTACACTTATCATCCACTCTAAAGTAGAAAATGTTTTATTTGATTCTGGATCCACCCACTCTTTTATTTCTGAATAATTTTCTAAGGGTATCACCGTATTACCTCAACAATTAGATGTTGAGTTAGCTGTGACAACCCCTAATGGCACAACAATCGCATGAAAAGTTTATAATTCTTCTCTGATTGAAGTTTGTGGGAAATTGCTTCCTGAAAATCTTGTGATCCTTCCTATAGTGGAATTTGATATGATTCATGGCATGGATTGGATTTCTTTATATGGAGCTCGTATCAATTTCCAAATAAGGGAAGTCGCATTTCATATTCCAGATCAATCTATGATTGTCTATTGATGCAAGGATGAACATAACCTTCCAGTGGAAATTTCTTCCATCCTATGGGTCTTGATTCCACTAAATGAAGGTTATTTATCTCAAATGGTTGGTGAGAAACTCACGATTAATAATATACCCATTATACGGGAGTTTGATGATGTCTTTTCAGAGGAATTGTCGGGTCTTCCACCAAATCGGGAAGTTGAGTTTTCAATAGAACTCGTACCAGGTGCTTTGCCTATTTCAAAGAAACCTTAGAGAATGGCCCCAATTGAGTTACAGAAATTGAAGAAGAAACTCCAAGTGAATCTTGATAAGGGATTCACACTCCCTAGTGCATCACCTTGGGGAGCACTTGTTCTGTTTGTTAAGAAGAAATATAGATCAATGAGACTCTGCATTGATTATCGAGAACTTAACAAGATCACTATCAAGAAAAAATATCCTCTCCCACGCATTGATGACTTATTTGACCAACTACGCAGAGCTCAATACTTTTCCAAGATTGATCTTCCTTCAGGGTATCATCAATTATGGTTCAAAAGGGAGGATATACCAAAGACAGCTTTCCGTACAAGGTATGGACACTATGAATATATAGTGATGCCATTTGGTCTTACTAATGCCCCTACTATCTTCATGGATCTGATGAATAGAGTCTTTAAATACTATCTTGACCAGTTTGTGGTAGTATTTAGAGACGATATTCTTGTTTATTCAAAGAGAAAGGAAGAACATGAAGATCACTTGAGAATTGTATTAAAGACCCTGAGAAAGGAGAAGCTTTATGCCAAATTTACCAAGTGTGAATTTTGGCTTCAAAAAGTTGCATTTTGGGTCACATAATCTCAAAAGAAGGGATATCTGTGGATCCAGCAAAAATAGAGGTTATCGAAAGATGGTTGAGACCAACAACAGTAACTAAGATCCAAAGTTTTCTTGGTTTGGCTAGATATTATTGACGTTTTGTGAAAGATTTTTCACGATTATCTAATCCACTCACCAGGTTGACTCGAAAAGGAGTTAAGTTCGCTTGGACAGAGGAGTGTGAAGATAATTTCAAGGAGTTAAAAATAAGGTTTTCCAGTGCACCTGTGCTCACACTACCTTGTAGTGGAGAAAAGTTTCTGATCTATAGTGATGCATCCAAGAAGGGATTGTGGAGTGTTCTCATGCAAAACAATATGGTGATAGCTTATGCCTCACGATAGTTGAAAATACATGAGCAAAATTACTTAACTAATTATTTGGAGTTAGCTGCGATAATCTTTGAATTAAAAATATGGAGGCATTATCTTTATGGTGAAAGGTTTGATATTTATACTGATCATAAAAGTTTAAAGTATATTTTCACACAAAAGGAGCTGAATATGCGTCAAAGAAGATGGTTGGAGCTGATTAAGGATTACGACTGCTCAATTCATTACCACCCAGGGAAAGCAAACAAGGTGGCAGACGCATTAAGTTGACAAGACCGTGCTAGATTATCCATGATGAGGATCAAAAAAGATCCAATATTTATGGATTTACAAAGGATGGATCTTGGAATTATAATGGAAGGGGAAAAATCTTATATTTATCAAATGAATGTTCAACCATCTATACATGTGAAGATTAAAGAGGCACAGAAAGAATATGTAGAGTTACAAAAGAAGGCTGAGAAATGTTCCTGAATTCAACAATGATTATGATGGGATAATAAAGTTTAGAAATTGGGTTTGTGTTCCTCCCATCCCCAAATTAAAGAAGGGGCTTCTGGATGAGGCTCATAGTTCTTCATTCTCTATTCATCCTGGAAGCACGAAGATGTATAGAGACCTGAAAGAGTACTTCGGGTGAGATGACATGAAAAGAGATGTTGTTGAATATGTCTCTTGATGCTTGGTTTGTCAGCAAGTTAAAGCTGAGAGAAAGAAATCTAAGGAGATGTTACAACCATTACCCATACCCAAATGGAAATGGGAAAACATCACTATGAACTTTTCCACTGGTCTTCCTAAAACATCCAAAGGAAATAATTCTATCTGGGTCATAGTTGATCATCTTACAAAGTTTACACACTCCATTGCTATTAGAGAGGATTTCTCTCTGGATCAGCTTGCTAGGATATATGTGAAGGAAGTGGTAATATTGCATGGAGTACCACTTTCCATTATATCTGATCGGGATCCAAGGTTTACCTCAAAGTTCTGGTGAAGTCTTCAGCATACTCTAGATACAGAGTTAAGTTTCAGCACTGCTTATCATCCTCAGATAGACGGTTAGTCTGAGAGAACAATTCAAACTCTAGAAGATATGTTAAGAGCTTGCTCTATGGATTTCCAAGGTGGTTGGGATCAACACCTACCTTTGGTGGAATTTTCTTATAATAATAGCTTTCACTCCAGTATTCAGATGGCTCCTTATTAATCTCTCTATGGAAAGAAATGTAGGACTCCAACTTGCTGGGATGAAGTTGGGGAAAGAAAGCTATTAGGACCTGATCTTGTTGATGAGATGGCAGAAAAGGTCAGATCTATTCAAAAACACATAAGATCAGCTCAGAGTTGACAAAAAAGTTATGCCGACAACCGAAGAAAATACCTAGAGTTTGAAGTGGGTGATAAAGTGTTCTTACGAATATCTCTTTGGAAAAGAGTAATGAGATTTGGAAAGAAGGGAAAGTTGAGCCCTAGGTATATCAGTCCTTTCGAAATAATGGATCGTGTTGGGAAGGTAGCTTACCGATTGGCGCCTCCACCGAATCTCTCTCAAATTCACGATGTGTTCCATGTATCTCTTCTGAGAAAGTACATACCCGATCCTTCACATGTACTCAGCTCAAAAGTTGTACCACTGGAGCAAGATCTTTCTTATGAAGAACAACCGATAGAGATTTTGGATCGTAGCAAAAAAGTCCTACGGAACAAGACCACTCGCTTGGTGCAAGTTTTATGGAGGAACCTCCAATTAGAAGAGGCTGCATGGGATCTTGAGGATATTATGAGGGAGATTTATCCTCATCTATTTGTTACAAAGTGACGAATTTCGAGGGAGAAATTCATTTTTAAGGGGGGTAGAATGTAACACCCGAGATTTTTATGAGAGATATTTGTTTTTTATGTTATATACATCATCAAAGGCATCTTTCACTACACACAACACTACCTTGACTTGCTTTACATGCAATCGCGACCTTCCTCGATAGCATGCGTTGTACGCAATACCGAGTTTCACTAAACAACGATATGCTATTAAAATATTATTAAAACTAGCCATTATGAATAGTAATACCCACTTTTTGAAATTTTATAAATTTTATATTTAAAAATGGACTTCATTTTTGGATTCGTAATATCGAAATTAGCCTAGGGTGAAATTTTGGTATTTTTCTGAAAACATTCAATTTTTGATGAATAGTGAAAACACTGAGTTACTATTTAAAAACCGACTTTTTATTTAAAAAATTATTTATTTTATTTAAATTTATTTTATGTGATGATTGATACATAATACCTATATAAGTTCAATGTAATTCATTGGAGTCATTTTATAATAATTTTAGACATATAAAAATTTTGTTGAACTTTTCACCGTCTTTTACCCACCTCCTATGAGAGTTTGAAAATTTACATAAAACTTAATTTTACCGCATCTGTAAGTGAAATTTCAAAAATCGGAGAGACATGGTTAATATCAAGGAGTAAAATGTGGTTCAATAAGACAAAAATAATTTTTGGTGAATAGTAACTTTTTACTTTTATTTACCACGGTTAAAAGTAAATAGGGTAATTAAGGGTAAAAATGATATTATTATTACCCTAACACATGTCATAATTCTATTGGATAAGTGTTATTCGACCAAAAACAACCTTAGGAATAAAATATGACCATTTAGGTCCACTTGGATCAGATTAGGACATTTATTATTAATTTATTTAAAGAAGGGTTAAAATAGTTAAAATCAAAGTTTAATAACTAAATCATTTTTAATATAGGGTTATACATAAGATAAATTCGACTATAAATATTCATTAGAAATATAAAAGGATTTCCTACATAATGGTATTTTATTTATAATTTTTAGACATTAAATTATTTAATTTATTTATGACACAATGATGATGTAGTAATTATCTTATTAATGAAATATTAACATAATTGATGTTATAAATACCCAAATAAATATAATTTGAGACTTTTTATGAATTCCAATAATTTTCCCAGTTAATATGACATGTTAGTATTTATTTAATTAACTTTTTTAGAACTAATCATGCAGTTACGGTTTTCACAAAAATAAATTACCAAATAGTGTCAAAATTGACATAAAATTGTTTTAAAAACAAATATTATATTATTAATTGTTATTTTATTCATAAAAATATAACGTTAGGAAAAATTACATATATAAGGTTATATATATTTATAATTAACAACTTGAGGTTCTTTTGTCTTGTTATAGTAAATTTATTAACCTTATAGTGTAAGAAAACAAGAAGACATGGTAAAAGTTAAATTATTTAACTTAGAGTTAAATCTAAATGATAAGGTTAAAATAGTAACCTAAACTTGCCTAAAATCTATCTATTGAGAGGATTTAGACCCATCCCCACCTTAGCCTCAAAATAAATCAATTTGGAGCTATGAAAAACCGAATATGACTTTATAATAAAATAATATTTTAAGTTTTTCCTAAGGTGCCCCTCTCCTCCCTTAAAAAAGGGCACCTCCTCCCTCTCCTCCTCACACCACTTTGAGCCTTAAAGATCGGCCAACCCCTGCCAATTTCTCCTCTCCAATTACCTAGTAATATCCTAGAGGTCCTGGTCTTCTTCAAAGACCAATTTTAGTGCCCTAAGAGGAGGTTAAGAAGAGGCGCTTCAAAGAAGAGGTAATGTCTGTTACCGATTCTTTCAACTTTATTTCTTCTTCTACTTATTATTCTCTGGTTGTTTCATTATGAAGTAATAACATCAATATCACTCATATAATGATATGTTATTATAAATATGAAACAACCCTATTTTAACTTTTCTCCATCCAATGAAAAACGAAATCACCGTGTGTGCGTACGTACGGAATACCGTCTCCACGCCGTGGTGTAATGTGTTTTCCACCACCACCATACTTGGATGGGTATAATGGTGTAAATAATAACTATATATGATTATTTTAAAGTTATATTGATTCTAAAATAGTATAAATACACTTAAATACAATTCCACGATCATGGGAATGATATCATCGCTCGTGCGTACGTACGGCCTACCGTCTCCACGATGTGATGCGACTTGTTCTACATGATCTTCATGGCATAATGATTATATAAATGAATTGAATGTATAAATATGATATATATTACACTAATACCATTCTGTAAATGAGGTATCTATAACCTAAAAAAAGAAGAAGAGTAAGAATTTATTCGTCAAAACACGCATAAGAACAAAAAGCAATAAACACCCAAATAACAAGTAACAATGAAATATTACTAATAAGAAGCTAAGAATATGACCATATATGATATCATAACAATGATTATGATTCTGTAATAAGTTAATAACATTATTTAAGTCATTATATAGGAGGTTTGGACACGTACGAAGAAAATCGGACCTAAGGTAAGGTAAAATCTCACAATCTCATTTTTATCCGAGATTATTTATACTTCAGAATTTACTGGGGAGTATTTATCATCCACATCCATGGTTCCTCAATATGTAATATTATTTCCATCCACCTAAAATTGTTTAAATCCGATTTTACCCATTGGTGATTTTTTAGTAAAAGATATGAAAGGAATCTTTTGTCGTTTTTAGTACGAGGTACTTTTTGACTTTTCCGGCCAAAGTACGAGAAGAATGTTTTTTTTAACTTATACGGCCTGAATGGAATTTTAGAACATTATTTCCATGAAGTTTTCTTTACAAGTTTTCAAGTTTATTTTTAATAAAATTATTTTAGTTTAAAATTGTATGACATTTTAAGAAAGGAAAAATGTTTTTAAAGTAGAAAGGATATTTTCCTCAAGAATGGAGTTCAAGAGTTTTATCAAAATTATTTTCCATCAAAGATAATATAGGGTTCTGTTTCTATCCCTATTTTTACATTTATTTGATTATGTTATGATGGAATTATTTTTATGATGTCCTTTTATCTTGTGATGGCATGATGTTTAAGAATCCCATTTTTATTACATGGGTTATGCTATGATGTATGAATTATAATCTTGTAGCACACATAAGAATGGTATCATTATGAGATAGGTGGTAGCTATATCTCCCTAAAATGCATTGGGTAAAGATTTATATCTCATTAGATAGACATGGATGGAATGGCAGGTTAAACCGGTTTAGTGAAACAACACTGAAACTAGGAGTGAACTCGGTTCAGAAATGGACTTTGTCCGCTAAGATAGTCTTGGCAATGAGTCTTGACTACTAAGAAATGATTCTCTATTATTATGTGTGTATGCCACAAAGTTTTATTTTTTTAGTTATGATTATTGGGATTACATTTCACTACTATGATTTATCCCATGTTATGAAATTATGATCTCTTTTGCAGGTTAAGATTTCCAAAATGTTATGTTATTATGAATATGATGTGATTGATATTTCTTTTGTTTACCCTTACTGAGCATTTGAGCTCACGCTTTTGTATGTTTTCTTTTCCCTAGGTCAGGAAGAAGGATATTAAGTAAGATATGCCAAAAGGGACTCTAGATATGATAAAATAAAAGGGAGATAGTGTAGATGATTTATAAACTAGTTGTTTATGTTTCCCAGTTTCTAAAGACACTATACCTATACGGTCCTTTCATGGTTTTATTATATGTTGTAATAAGTGTGCTTCAATTATAAAGTAATAACAATGTATGTAAAGTATGGGTCGTTATAAATCATGTTCCTTCCAGAAATGGGAAATAGATCAATGTTTTAAAATGATACTATAAAATAGTACATTCCTATTAATTAACAATTACTCTTCCTATTAAGGGTATATAATCAATTTGGATTGATTTTCAACTTAGTTTGGTTTTGTTCGATACAAGTTTTTAGGGGACATTTTCATTAGATTTAGTTTGTCTTGTTTTTTTTTATATTATCTTGGAAAATTTCATTCATTTGGGTTTTAGTCGATCATGGAATTAATAGTAATAAATCAATCCATATTAATAATTATATTCATTGGTTCCATATCTGGAGGAAAAAATACATAAAAATGAATGATATCGTATAAAAAAAATCATAAGATGGGAATCTAAGACATTTATCTCTCATTTTACCCAGAGGAATTGAAATTTAAATCACACAATGCCTGAAATCAATAAAATGATTTATCATGTACACAATATTGGTCTAAATAATATAATTAGTGGAAATATTTTCAAATAAAAAAACTATCTAACGATGAATCAATATTAATTGTACCCCTCACTATTGTTGGACCTACATCATCTATAATTGGATTATCATATTGATTAGCCACTGTAAGAGGCTAACATTCATTGCTAATATATGTAGTTTTCATGTGCCTTTAAATTCATAAATACCATTTTAGTGCATTTTACATTTTGAACACCCATTCTCATCATTTGTGCACTTCATGCCTAATGTGCACCAATTTAGGCCCAATGTTTCATCTGATTTTAAAGAATGTAACTATCCATATTTTAATTTAATATTTTTGGAAATGTATATTCACTTAATTATGAACATTGTTTATTCAGGGATCAATGGATTATTAATAAAGGATGATGGAGATATTTGGCGATTAAAGGAAACAATTCTAGAGAATGCAGATTGGATATCATCCTACTGATCGGACTATGGGGCCCACAATACAAGCCCAATGAAGCCCAACATTTATGGAAGGATAGAATACATATAGGGGAACAAATCATGCTTCTGGATCCAGTGCTAATTCGTCCTCAATGGTGGTGATTAAGGTGGCCCAAGTTGAAGATTTAATTTTGGGCCAGAGTCTGCGGCCCAGAAAACCAGCACACTATTTCAATCATATATCCCCAACCACAAATTATTTTGGCCTTAAATTTTACAGTCTGTTAGAGGACATCCAGGGATTCATTTAAGTCTTCTAGGACCCACTAAAATTCGTTTTTATAGAAGGTCATTTAGGCGCGTCTTTCTGGTGGATGCAAGCTGGCTGCAACTTCGAGGCAAGAAGTGGAAAAGTCTCTCATCATTAATGTTCCACCCACCTTTACCCAACATAATTATTTAAAGGCACATGGGATGTTGGGGGCTCGGACAAGGCTTCATTTATTCCTATTTAAGGCAGTAGTGGTGGTGTATTTAGGGAGGTTGGGTGCTTTCTTTTCATTGTAATGATATTATGCCAATTTGCCTTTGTAATGTTCTTCTTTCTCATGTAAGTTGTTCGAATCACCTTAGTCTTCAATAAAAGTTCTTCTTCTTCTCTTGTTTTGTTCTTATCCTTATCACTTTGATACCGTTGCTTCAAGGTGTGAATTTATTCACACTAAACCTTGTGATTTTTTTCACACAACGGTGGAGTGATCGTTATTTTTGTTGTTTTTACTTCTTCAATTCCACCCTCATAAGTCTACTTTCCGCTTCCGTTGAGAACTTGTCATCAATGGAGGGCTAGATCTTTTATGGGTTGATCCAAGGGAGTAGCAAGGGGCTGTATTTAATGTTATTTCTCATGCCCTAAATGTTATTAATTTCTTTCAATTGATTTTCTTTCATTCAATGATTTTTATTCTTCCTCTTATTGAATTTATTCACCCCACTTTCATGTGCTAATTACATCCTTTACCTTGGAGTGCTCATGAAAATGATCCTACAAGTGTATAGGTGATTATCATATGTTTTGAAGGTGTTTAATCAGTAAGTGATGAGGTTAGTTTGAATTCATTGCATGAATCCTTCTCTAGTTAATGAAATTAAAATCGTAAAAAAGGAATCCATTCAATTCACCCCGAGCAATAACCTAGGATCAACTCATTTTCTCATAATTTGAATTCACATAGATCTTTTATTGCTCTTTCAAAACAATCTAAAATCAACCCAAGTTGGCCACTTCATAGCCAAAAATAAATATCTTTTTATTGAGTGTCTAAATGTTCTTCTTAGGTCTCTGAGGATTCGACAACCCAAGCTACACTACAAGCGACCGCTTGACCCTTAAAACTTGGGTAAATTTGGGTGCAACCACATATACCATGTGACAAAATTTCATTCCTAATTCATGTGGATAGAACTTCAAAATTCATCCTCAAGACATTGAGTCAGTGAAATCTAGGTGACATGACCTTTTTTATCACGAAACCTTCATGATATTCTTATAGTATGTCAAATGATCCGGTCAGTAAGTTCAGAGGACTTCGCAAGACCTAACTAATAGAAAATGGGGTTGTTGCATAATTTTGGTGACCTATATGTGGAAATTTTAAGATCTATATAGAGAGCCCATATGGCTTCAAAAGAATTAGGTGGCATGTTTGAGGGGTGTCATGAGACTATAAAAATGTCTGGGGGAATCGCATGATCCAAATGGCATGTCCAGGGAGGGTTGCATGATTTGGGTGACATGTCCCAGTGCTTTCTCATTATCTGGGTGAGTCATGTGATGTTTATGAGGATCAGGGTATATTTTCTTTGCATAAGTATCATTTCTTTTAATCTTTATTCCATCTATTACTACATATATTCCTTATATTTTTCTAGTATTATCTTGTTAAGGATTCAAATGATTCATCATATATTCATAACCTCCTTCATATGACCAGGATGTCACGCCAAAATTCCTTCACATTATATCATGTTATCACATGAAGTGCTTATGCATTCCTCATAACCCCTTAGGTTGTTCCCTATATTTTACCTAGTGGGTAATCATTGTGATCATGATATTGACCGCTATGAGAAATCTGCAACATATGTGATTAGTTATGGATGCCTAAATGCGCAAGTGCATATATTCCTTTTTTGTGCTAAGGGGGGGGGGATATAGAGGTCTCGCAACCATATTTATAGACCACATTTTTTGGTGTGTATCTTGTACATTCAGGATTGATTGGATTTAGGGAATTATTGTTACGCATTTCGTATGATACAACCATTCTTTATTCATGGGGTTTCACATAATGATCAATGATCACAAGAACCTTCGACATACACCCCAATTATAATACTTTGTATAACCGATGGGGTATTTACTAATTGTACTGTTATATTCCAGGTTTCACAGGATCTACTTGATCTATTGCATGATCACTTGACTATTATACAGATCGAGTGACCATGTCAAGGTAATGCAATTGTGAGTCTTATAGAAGGACATGTGGTCACAAGATTTAATTAGGTTATGCAGTCCCTGAGATCTCCATGATCCAAGTGATTCATGTGTCTTATATGTGATTGTGAATCCCCTTATGATTCATGGGATGCACATGAGACTGCGAAAGTTATGAATTTCTTTTTATGTTCTTTTCACTTGTCCTACATATTCTTGTTACTTTTATGTAGATAGATTCTAGATCTCATCGTAGTTCTTTTACCATAGCTAATCAGAGGTCCATGATTGATAGAAACCTTAATGATGACACTCAATATATTGTGTGCTATAACAATGAGGTTCTAAAAATGTTTCTCCTATATAAACTCTAGAACTATCCTTTATCACACCGGCTTCCCTTGTATAGATTTGCCCTATTGGATGACATTTCCAACCCTTATTTTGACTACAACCCAAAATCTTATAGGGTGTTAACTTCCTATGATTGTATTTAGACAATGGTTTACAAGGATGGATAGCTAGTTGTAGCAGGGCCCCACGGGTTGTCCAATATGCTATAGAACTCTCTTCTAGGTCTAGAAGACTATGATTTCACACACCAATCCATCAATCAAAGATACTCGAGCATATTAGTCTCTTCATCAGACAACATGGACGATGAATGGAGCTAAAAATGGGATTTTTACCCTAGTGGAATCTTTTCTGATTAATGAGCTTGGCTATTCTTTGTTAGGTAAAGTTGCTTAGATTTTTTAAACCAACTACACGCTATCTATATTTATGAACCAGTATGGGTTTCCTAGTATATCATCTACCACCAGTCTGATATTCTATGAGAACTGATTGTCCATTAGTTCCTTGGAACCAAGTCATTCCATTTTTCCCACAACGAAGTAGGAATTAGCCTCCAGGATGTCTATTGAATAGGCAGGATACCCCCCCCCTTGGGGAAATGCGAGAAAAATTTCTTCCTATCATGGAATTCTAGGATGACCCCTCATATACTCTTGTATTAATGAGGTATATGATCAATATCATGAAAGAAAATTTAAGAAATGAGATTTATATATGATCGCTCATCTCTTTTAAATATTGGATCAATATTTTACTCTATCACAGTAGATCTTGGCTGACTAATATACGCCCTCACTAGTTCCCTTCCTAGAAGGTCCATAATAGTGTCGGTTCATATTCAAAAATCATAGAAGTAGGATAATAAACCACATGGGGTTATTGGGTGAGGCTGTAAATATATCTAACCTTTAGGATTGATGATTTCATGGAAATGTTTTTGAATGGGTGGTTTTTTCTAGTAGGGGATGCACATTCAGGAATCTGAGTTGGCACTTTGGTAAGGGCAGCTTGAGTGGTATAGATTTGTCCTCTTAATATAGTCGTACTGAACTTTATAGGCCTCTTCCATCTCTTGAGCCATATTCAATAGGGAAATATCCCTTATATACTCAGTGGTCCTTTATAGTTTTTATTTGGATGGATAGGGGATCACCTCCATTGATACAGTTATCACAACACCACCGTAATCCCTAGCTCCTTGTTCCACCCTAGGATACTATACATATCTTGATTTTAGTACACGCCATTAGGCCCGGATGAGGTTGTTGATATGGTGAGATGATCTGACTGCTTCTATTTCACACATTATCTTTTACTAACCGGACAAATTATTGAAAATGGAGATGACTCTCTTATTGAAAGGGCATGAAAGTTATCACTTCAAGATGAGATCCTAATCAATTTAGTTTCATTACATTTGGTTCATATAAATTTGGTTTAGTTCAATTTAGTTCATGTAGGTTGTGGTTGTATAGGTTTTAATTCATTATATTTGGTCCAATTTGATACATCATTTGTGGGTTTGTATGGTGCCACTTTATTTAGTTCAACTCATTTTGGGTTTACTCTTCATAATCTTATTTGGTTTGGTTTCATTTGGTTCATCTGGGTTTGTTATGTTTGATGTCATCCTAATTGAGGCAGGTCACTAATTATGTATGATTCGTTTTGATACAACATGATATGATTTGTTTTAGATCCGTTTAGTTTTAATTTATTTGTATGGTATAGGCTAATTTAATTTATTGTAGACTCATTTAAGAATATTCATTTTTAGTCTTTATAGGTTAATACAATTCAGGTTATTTTGAATTTTCCTACTTATATTATGTCCTATTTCATTCAATTTAGTTTTAATGAGTTCATGTTGATTTCATTTAAATTTTTTTGTTTCATCCTCAAGAATGTGTGGCATTGAATCGGTTATTGAGTATCTATAATGTGTCACCCATACATTAGACATCCATGAAACATCAAATAAATAGAAGTAAAAAAGATAAATAACCAAAATGATATTAATATAATTAACATAAATTCAAAATTATATTAAGATTCAATGAAAGTATAATCAAACATAAACTAGGATGTGTTAGAAAAATATAATAAAACATACAAAAACAAAAAAAAAATCATTTATACCCATATATCCCTTGTACAATATCATGTTTCTCAAAATATCTCCACTCACCCACCAATAAATAAACATCAGTTGATTATACCAAAGGATGAATCTAGAATATATAACATAATATGAGCTAAAAACACACACAAATAGATATGAAGGATGTAAATTAGTCTTATTCATGCAATTCATACCTAATATAGAGTTTTCATAGACCCATAAATCACTACAAGCCCCAAATTCAATTGGTCCAAACAAAGAGAGAAGAATAAACCAACCTCAAATGGTGAAAGATGAACCAAGACTATCCAAACCTCTTTACCTTTGGCATGGGATGCCAAAACACACCTAAAGTAACCTGAGAGAACCCTGATACCCCCTAGAAACAAGGATTGAAGTTAGAATCATGAAACCTCAAAACCCTTATGGTTCAATCGAATGAAATCAAGAAACTGGAGAGAGGAAAACTCAAAGAAATTAATAAATTAATGTAGATAAATTCTTACCCGAAATTACCGATCAAGAACCCTCAATAAATTTGGGAGAAATGGAGGAGGAGAGGGAGCTGAGAGAGGGGGATGCCGCACAGGGTGTTTGGCCATCGGGGGTTTCGTGCACGACTAGATAGGGGGTGGAGGACGTTGTCAGAGGAGATGGATCTGAGAGGGGAGGGGGATTTCACCAGGAGAGGGAGCCTATAGGGGAGAGGGGTTGTCTCCAGGAGAGGGAGTCGAGAGGGAAGGGAGGAATTATCATCGGAGAGGGAGCTGAGAGGGGAGGGTTGAACGTTGTCAGAGGAGAGGGAGTAGAGAGGGGCTGGGGGGGCGGGAGGTAGAGGTGGAGGCCGGGAGGTCAAGGAGGTCGAGGTCGGGGAGAGGAGGGGAGGGCCGGGAGGCTGAGGTCTAGGAGGGTTCACATGGGGGGGATGAAAATTGGGAGGGAGCCTCATAAAATTCAGAAATAAGGTAATGTATACCGAAGATTTTATAAAAATCGTAGGAATAAACCATAATTTATCACGTATCCCAATGGTTATTATAAACTGTGGGCATGCATATGTTGGTATAAACCCATTTTCCACTTGTGATTCTTTTGCAATCAATTTTCAAGACTCACTCACGTAAGCATTATCTAATGTCAAACCTTGAGCTCCTGACATGGATATCCCCATATGTTATAAATTTCATCACTCCCTTCTTTATTAATTTTTTTTTTTTTTTGATTTTTTGTTTTTTAATATTTCTTTCATTTTTTTATGGTGTAAAATTGTTTGATATTAGGTACAAACGCATCAGTCAATTCGGTACAGTAATGAAATTGATCGAAAGAAAAATGAATGTATAGAAAAACCATTGATATTAGATGAACTTACTTACATAACATGGATATACCTTCAGATGATTAGGAAAAAATTCACAATTAATTGTTTCATTAAAATTTATGTAGATAAATCAATGACATGATTTACCATGAAAAAATATCACAAAATGGTGTCATAATCTAAATGGTTTTATAATGACACAACCAGTCATATCATCGATGACTAACATTTAAAAAAATCAACCCTTAATAATGAAATCATTCTAATTATTATCATTCCAAAAATAAATTTTGAAAACATGAATTTTCTATATGTTCCTAATGTAAATGATAATGTTACATGATATGTTTTTTGTAAATTGTTCTTTAAAAAATTTAACCCAAAAATTAATATAAAATACACACAAAACACAAAAATGAAAATCCTAAATAACTACCCCAAAATAATGTCCCTTCCCCCACACTTAAAATATTTCATTATCCTTAATGTGAACTTATGAGATGATATGTTCATATGAAATGAATAATTTTAAATAGTAAAAATAATATAAAAGTGAAATGATTCAGAACAACCTGATATTATAAAGTGATGATGGGGTCATGTAGTTTGATGAAATCAATTCTATCAATACGAAGTCCCTCAAAGTATTGCTTCAAATGTTTCCCATTGACTGTAAAGATCCTCCAAGTGTCCACTTGTGTTATCTCCACTGCACCAAAAGAAAAAATATTATATACAACATAAGGACCTAGCCATCTGGAATGCAAATTATCAAGTATTAGCTTCAGTTATGAATTGTAGAGGACTTTATCTCCAACATGAAATTCCCTTTGTTGGATCATTTTGTCATGAGATAATTTTGATTATTTCTTACATATACTAGAGTTATTATATGATGACAATAAAATATCATCAATATTTTGAATTTGTTGATTCCATTGAATTCCGACTTGGTACAAATCCATGTTTCATTTCTTTATTTCCTAATAATCCCAATGTTTGACTTCTATGGGTAGATGAAAAGTTTTTCCAAAAAACAATCTGAAATGGGTACATACCGATGGAGGTATTGTATGTTGTCTTATAATCCCATAGTGCATCATCCAGGCACATTCTTCAATACATCCTATTTGGATGCACGGTTTTCTCCAAAATATTTTTCAACTTCCAATTTGAAACCTCAGCAATGCCATTTTTTTGGCGGCAGTGTGATGTTAGTATTTTGTCTGTCACCCCATACTTATAAAGGAGGAATGTCGTGTTCTAGTTGGAAAAGTGTGTCCCTTGGTCATTGATGATGACCTTTTTCACTCTAAACCTTTAGAAAATTTTAGCCTTAATAAAGTCCACTACACCATGAGAATCATCAGTCTGGGTGGAATCTTGTGTCTCCTCAAAACATTTTCAGTGTGTCGGCAATGTGAGAATGAATTAAAAAACACATAAGAATCATTTAATAATGTAGGCCAATATAATCCAGAGTAATACTTTCCAAGCTATTCATTGGGGTCCAAAGTGTCCTCCATATAAAAGTGTATGGTAGAAATACAGAATAGACACAAACTCATGATTAGAAACACATCGACTAATAACTTGATCACTAAACATGCACCATATGTAGGGATCATCCCACACATAAAACCTAGAATCACTCTTAAGTTGTGGACTTGATGTTTCTTTAAATTTGTAAGAATTTTAGAGTCAAAAGGTAGTTAACTAAGCCAACATACCAAGGATGTGTACCTGATAGTGAATAAATATTCTCATTAGGTAAAGTGTCCCGAAGTGGTACCTGGTCCAATGTGTCATCCACTAGTGTCTGATTAATCTTACTCATGTGGTTTTCCACCAAGTTTTATGACACCTTCTTGTCCTTTATCTCAATATCATATTCTTTTAGAAGGAGCATCCATTAAATGAGTCTAGGATTTGCATATGGCGTATCCAAGAGGTACCTCAAAGTTGTATAGTCAAAAAAAACTACTTTATAGCCCAATAAATATGAATCAATTTTTTCTAAATAAAATGTGATAAAGATAAACACTTTTTCCATGGTTGTGTTGTTTGATTGGGTTGAATCCAATTTTCTCGATGTATAAGAAATCGCATGTGAAATTCCCTCCACTGTCTTTGATAAGATAGATCTAATTGTGAATTTTGAAGCATCACACATAATCACAAATGGAATATCCCACCATTGGGGTTGTACAATCATTGTATTGGTCGGAAGATTCTTTATCTCATCAAAGTAAGTCCTTCAAGAATCATCAAACACAAAATTAGAATACTTTTGAAGTAATTGTGACATAGGAAAAGTAATCTTAATGAAATCTTTGATGAAATTCTAATAAAATACTTCATTACCTAGGAAAGATCTAAAATCACACACACATAAAGTATAGGGTAAGGATGAAATAATAACTACATTAGATCTATCAACCTCTATCCCATGTTTTGACACTACATGTCCTAGGACAATGCCATGTCCTACCATGAAATGACACTTTTCAAAGTTCAATACTATATTCTTCTCAATAAATTGATTCAAAACCTTTCCCAAACTAAATATACATTCATCAAATGAATATCCATACACTATAAAATCATCCATAAATGCATCCATAAAATTCTTAATGAAATATAAAAAAATACTCACCATGCATCTTCATATGGTACTTGGGGCATTGCAAAGTCCAATTGGAATCCTTTGGTAGGAAAATTTACTGAATGGACAAGTGAATGTTGTCTTATCATGATCTTATAGAGCTATAGGAACATGAAAATATCTAGAAAATCCATCCAAGAAACAATAGTATGTTTTCCAAGCTAGTCTCACAAGCATATAATCAATAAATGGGAGGGGAAATGGTCCTTGTGAGTGGATTGATTTATTTTAACAAAATCAATACACATATGAACTATTTTTTACCATCATTGAAAACTAACTCCTCTGCCTAATTTATAACATCAGTATCTCTACTTTTCTTAGGTACAGCTTGAATGGAAATTACACACTAGGAATCTGAAATGGGATAAATGATACATACCTTAAGAAAATTTTCAACTTCTTTTTAAACAACATTCAAAATAGTTGGATTCATAATCCTTTGTGGATGCCTAACCGCATTATCCCAATCCTCCAAAAGAATCATGTTCGTGAAAATGGAGGGGATAATTATAGATATATCATCCATGGTCTACCTGATTTCCCTAATGTTCTCCCTCAAAAGATCCAAAAAAAATATTTATGTTCAAATGGGAGATTATTTGTAATGATAACGGGTAATCTCTCTCCAATTAAAAATTATGAGTATTTGAGATTGGGTGTTAATGGATTGAGTTACAATTTAGGGGGTTATGTATGGATGGAGATATTTAAGGAACTGAAATATGTGCACAATTAACATCACTACCAGAATATATATCATCAAAATCAGAGAATAATACATCAAATCCATCAGCAAACTCAAAAACCAAATCATAATCAGAGTGAACATTATCAAAATAAGAATATGAATCCATTTCAAAATAAAATCTAAGAGGGTTTTGAGAATTATAAATAGGTGTGAAAGTTCACTTAGAAATCATACTAGAACCAATGATCATAATCTCTCTAGGAAAGGGACAATAAAAATCTATGGGGTTTTTACTTGATGGTTCAAAATGGGAGATAAAAATGACATAATTTTCCTCTGAGGGATAATTTATAGATTCCATAACATTAAATATCACAATTTTATCTCCAAACTCAATGTAAAGTGTAACCTCATGGACATTTATTATCGTTTTTTAGTTTGAACAAGGTCCTACATAAGATAACGGGATCAGGGAAATTTACATGATCATCCTATATACTATAAACATAGATATATGATGTAAATATCATGTATCTTACACAAATTAGTGAATCCTCAAGGACTCCTGCAAGATATGTTGTAGCTTATTCACAAACTGCACCACTACTCTCATCGACATCAAATCACCAACCTATAAAGAAGATAACACAGAGTGAGGCATCACATTTCTGGAAGCACCTAAATCACATAAAGCATCATAAAAATGAAACTCCCCTATGGTGCATGGTATGGTGAATGTCCTTATATCCTTTCACATTGTTGGAATTTCTTGATTTGGTGTAATGAGTGTTGGAACATTCCTTCCAAGATTTATCCTCTCATTACTCTTCATCACTATTCAATTTCTAAAAATCTATTTTAAGAATTTGGAAGACCATTGAATTTTCTTAATGGATTCAATAAGGGGTATTTTTATATCCACATGCTTTAATGTTTATTGAACTTCTTTTTTCATCACCCCTCCAGCCATATTTTTTTTTGAACAACTCTATTTTGAAAAGTAAGGGGTTTAAGAGGAACATCATCAATATTTTTCTTACCTTTTTCTTTCTCCTTCAGATGTTCATCAACTAGTCTTGAATAGAGACTCTTCAGAGTTGAGGTGAATCCTGGTGGAATGATAGGTGCAGAGGTATCATTTTTTTTCTTTCACTTCTCAATGTGAGGAAACTGATATTCCTTGTATGATTCTGAGTAGATTAGGAAGGAAGATTTCTTGAGTTCTTACTTACCAGTTCATGGAGGGCATTGGAAATCTGGCTCATTTGTTTCTTCAACTCCCTAAACTCAGAACCCTGAATCATCAACTTATTCTATTGATTAAGAACAATTTTTTTCAAATGAACATCGGTATTAGAATCTAATATTATTTGAGAATTAACTTATTATTGAATTGTTGATCCATGAGTTGTAAATCTCATTTGGGGTTATTGGAAACCTTGTTGTTAAGGTAGAGGCTATTGAAATTTTTTTTGAAAAGGGGGCATTTTTGTTTTCCAGATCAATACCTCAGGTCTGATTTATCCTTCCACCCTTGGTTGTATGTTGGATCAAAAGAATACTACTTCTAGTGATGTGGTTGTTGTTTCTGTAGATATGGTCTCCCTTGGAAAACTGTTATTGAATCCTTCGTCTCTTTTAGTTAGGGGAAGTAGTCGGTTGGGTGGTTCGTTTTGGTGAAAATGTTGCAAGGATGCATAGGAGTGGTTTGGGATGTCTTTTGATCCAAATAAATCTTCCTCTCCATAGTGTTCAATTATTCATACTTGGTAACAATTAAATGACTTTCAAGAGAATATGGACTTACCTGATGTACTCCTCTAACATGTGGTGTAACTTGATCACCAAATTGTTGAATTTTTTGTGTCATTTAATCGATAAATACATGTGAATCTACTAGTCTTTTTTCCAAAAACTCTTCTCTTTCCATGGCATCCACTATTCTAATTTCCATAGGCGTGAGGCCTTCATAGAAGTATTGGGTGAGAAGTTTCTCACTAATTTGGTGATACAGTCAGCTTTCATAAAACTTATTGAATTGTCCTAGTACTCATACATTAACTCTCTTTAGTATTTTTTTGATTCCTAAGATATCTTTTCAAATGGAAGTGGTCTTTTAAGCTGGAAAAAATATCTATAAGAAAATATGTTTTAAATAGTTTGAACAAATTAAATCTTTAGGTTGTAAATAATACATCCAGTCTTTTGTAATTCCATCAAGTGATAATGGGAATGCTCTTAATTTTCTTTGATATTAATATAAATTTCTTGTTTTTAGGGTTTATAAAACCACATTAAATTCTTTTAGATTTTTAGTGGGATGCTCTCTATAGAGGCCATGAAATTTTGAAAGCAGGTGTATCAATATGCATTTTAATTCTAATTCTAATTCAAGGTTTGGATATGCAATACAATTTGGTTGATATTTAATATCAGGTGTATCCAATTATAAAATGGTTCTATTAAGTTCATTTTTATTGTTTTCATCCATTGGTTCTTGTTTTATGTATTAATTATAATTTCTTCCAATTTCAATTTTAACAGAATGGAGAAATTCTCCAATTGGTTTAATGTTGAAACTTATCATAGACGGACAATATAGAATTAGAGCCCTAAGGTTTCACTCAATATCAGGTTCAAGATCTAAGAGATCATTGGGATTAGTTCATGTTATAAATCAAATAAAAATTAAATGAGTAAAATGAAGCATAATGAAAAATATTAAAAAAATTAGTTGATGGTCTAATAAAAAAAAGAAGAGAAAAAAATGAAAACTTGAGAAACGGGAAAGAAAAAAGAAAGTGGATAAGAAAATAATAAAATAAAAAATAAAATAAATACATCTAATTAGTTGAAAAAATTAAATGTTTCACTGTAAAAAGTTCCAATTTTAAAGGTTCTGTCAGGGGTGCTATCAAAAGAAGTGTGATTTTTGTGTACTTAGGTGCAGCAGAGTGGTTGTCCAAGGTCATATCTCAAAGAGGTAGTAATTAAAACAACTTATTAAAGGTATTATCAGGATAAATATAAAAAACTAAACAAATTATAATTATGGGGATTTTATTTGATGTTTACAAAATAAGAAGAATAAGCAGGATGGAAGAATATTGTATTTTTTTCTTTTTTCTTTTTTGAAATGAGATTGACAAAATTCAATGAGAATATATTTTTTTAGAAAACTATTTAAAAGGTGTAATCGATCTAACCCTACCTATTACCTTACTTATTAATCATTACCATTAAAATTAACATAAACTTAATTAATATCGTCTAATTTTTTAATCCTTAAACCCTTTTAGAATTAACTTTTCCACAAAAATAAAAAGAGTTAAACCCTAGTCTAGCTTCAGAACATACAATTACAGCCCACTACTTTGATTGTATTTGTAAGGTTAGCTTATGGTCAGTGGTAAATTATGGAATAAATAAATTATATAAATAATAATGAATTGATTTTACGGACAATATTTAAACTCTAAAAATTTATACCATGTGGTTTTGGTTTACCCGTTAAGTTTTCACTCTCACAATTTACACAAATCTCAACCTCGCATGATTTTGTGTTAATTGTTTAATTTCCTGCTTAGTTTATTATATTTTAGAAAATAAATTCATGGATAATATTATGTTAATTAAATTATCTCATTGATTCAAAATAAATAAATATATAATTTAAGAGTTATATCAATTACTAAGAAAAACTACTCTTTTATGGTTGGTGTAGTCCTCGTTGAAACGTTTTCCATGTACAAAGGTTTGGAAAGGGTAAAACTCAATATAGTTTCTAATTTTGATTTCTAGACCAAATAGGATGAGTATAGAAAAATAAAATTTAATAAAATAGAATAATTTAAAGATAAATAAAAAAATTATTATAAGAACAAAAACATTACAACAAAGAAGATGAAAAGAAGAGTATTTTGAAGGAGATCCTATCTTGATAGATTCCCCCCTACAATTATGAATTTAAATGGTATTTAACCACTTATAATCTTCTTTTAATCTTTTAATTAACGTTCCAACCCATACAAATGATAAAAATACATATTTATATAAGTGAGTGGAGCTAGATTCCAAGTGGTTTCAACTGTGAATGGGGGAATTTAGCCAAATATTTTAATCCAAATTTGACTACCTATTTGACCACCAAAAAGCATTAAAAATCTATCCATACATAAGTATTATTTGTTGTAAAATGGGTCCTAAATATTCTCTCCAAATTCAGGGCCAATCCAAGCTTGGATGAGGATGTTATTGTTCAAATACTAAAGTGGTGTCCAATCTGGAGATTTCATACCATCTTCCTCTTTGTGACCCATTTATTCCAATCAAATGCACAATTTAGCTCATATATCCTGAATAAAAAAATTTATTCCATTAAGTTAGTAACATTTTTTAAAATTTTAAAGTTAAAATAAATCACTGAAAATATTTATAGATTAAATACTATAGTGTACTCTAAAGGGAAAAACTGGAATTTTCATCAAATTTTAAAATGAATGACCTAATCCAAAATATTTTATAAATAAATATATTTATCATAATGTGAGGAAATTATATAATTTATTATCAATAAAATTTTCAATAAAATTATGTTTTATCATAGACATGGATAGTTCTCCAATTCATTGTGTAATGTTTTTTCTTGTTAGACATTATGTATGGGATTAGGGAGTAAACATAATATTTTATGGGACTTTTTACACCATGTGATGTCATCTTGGCGGTTAGCCTTGACTTATGCTTATGTAAAGTTTAATATTTCATCCAAATTTCTATGTTTCCATGATCATATAATACAATGTTTATTAAGTTTTTCTTTAATGAGATTCTTCATGATAATTCTCTTTCATGGTTTCATTTTATGTCATTTTACTCACATGTTATGATTCATTATCATGTTTATTACCTTACTCAGTTTTTTATCTCACCCCTATATTTTATGTATTCCTCTAGTTATATTATGTAGTTTTAGGAGATTGATGGGATTTTGGATCTCATTATGGAGATTAAAATAAATTATTTTTATTTTTATTTCACTTTGATCTATTATGAACCTAGTCTTCCAAAGACACTATATAGAGACCCATACGTTTCATACACAGATATTATATCTTAATAGATGAATAATCATTACATAACATTTTGATCCACACTATAATCATTTAGGTATAGTATCTTTGGAAATTTGGAGACCAAAACAACTAGTTCATAAAATATTAACATTTTCTCACACTTATTTCTTCATAACTAGAACCCTTATTAAATATATCATACTTAATACCAATCTTTATAACCTAGGAAAAGTTAACTTACGAAAAGGGTGACATAATATTCCCAATAATGCTAAACAAGGAATATATAAATGATCATATAAGCATTACCTTATAATAAGTGTATAAGAACATGATATTAAAATTTTAAAACCATGTCATGGATATCATATATCTTAATCATAATTCATGACATAAATATTGATAGTTCATAAAACATGAATCATAAGGTAATCAAAGAACATGATCCATGAGAGCATAAATTTCACATAAGACAGGGAATTGTGGAATGCACATAAGCATAAAAATTATTTCCTTAGTAGTAAATGTTCTTTCCAAAAACTATCATAGTGTAATGGGTTCACTCCCCAAACCATTATAGTACTTGAGGTTCACTCTAAAGACTATCATAGTGGACAAAGTCCCTTACTAAATTTGGTATACTCCTCATTCCAATCATATTTATCTCATGTGGTATTAATTTTTACCCAATGCATGGGATGGAGATATAGGTCCCACACTTTACATAATGAAAATCACACACACGTGTTCCAAAAGATCATAAACCATGCATCATATCAGAACCCATTAAAAGAAATGGATTTCATAAATATTTCATCGTATCATAACCCATGGAAAAGGAATGGGTTTTATAAACATATTTTTATCGTAAACATGAACCATCGAGAGAAAGAATAAGGATGGTATCCATGAATCATATCCTCAAAAAAATTTATAAGTGATATAAAGGTTTGTTGTATTTGATAAATATAAATAACATTAAAATATCACTAAAATATTCATAAGGAAAATATATTTTCAATTTTGAAATCACAAATTTAAAAAAACTGTGCAATTATAAAGGAAAACAATTTATTTAAAAATTACAAAATAAAATTGTTAAGAAATATTTAAATAAAAAATATTTATAAAGGTGGTAAAATATGTTCATGCTGTATAAGTAAAAAAAATATTCCTTCAATACTATTTTTGAAAAAGTAACAAAGTACATCATTTGTAAAATGACTAAAGGATTCACATAAAACCATTTTATAAAAAAATCAAACATGGGTAAAAATGAATCTATAAAATCATAGGATAATAATAAAGAAACACTCATGAAAAAAATTAGAAAACATGGACACGGAAGAGAAAATATCTTTGACCAAAGAGATAAATGAAGTTTATTTTCAATTAAAAACATATTTTTGACTTCTAGAGAACTTAAGGTGAGGAAAATGAAAGAAATACATTTATTCTCAAGAAATAACCATAGGATAAGATAAATCATTTGTATCTTTATAGGTATATCTAAATATTTCATCATCATAACTTAATCATAAGCAATGTCTATAAACAAAAACATTGTAGCATAAAACCCCTTTCTACTTTGGAAACTTTTTAATCATAAGTCCTTTAAAATAACAGCCTTAGATGTATATGTAAATCCCTATAATATTCATAATAAGCATCATAAAATACATTAATTTGTATTATATACACCACAAAAAAGAATTTATTGGTGTATAAGTAATGTGTCCCATATAAAAAAAGTAATGAGAAAATCCTTTACCTTGAGTTTGTATTTCTTTGAAAGCACTCTAACTTCCTCTTCATTAAAATGACTCCTTTAGATCTCCTCTAAAGTCTTCTATGATTGGTATTTTTGGAAGACCAGAACCATTAGAATGTTTCTAGTGATGTTTAGAATATAAATTGGTAGATTTTGGTCATGTTAGAATTCTCTATATGGTGTAAAGATATGAGGGAGGATGTTAACTTTTATAATAAAGGTGAGAGCAAATTTTGGAATCTCTAAAAAGACTAAATTATAATAAATTTATTATTAAGAAAAAGACCCCAAAATGTTCAAGGATTTAAACCTAAGGTAGGATACCATTATAATCCCAACAAAAAATAGAATTTAGAGAATTTTGTTTCCATTGTAAACCATATTATTTTTAAAATTCCTTTGTTAACCAATTTTAATTTTAACTACGGTAACAAAATTTTCAATATTAAAGGGATATAGTTTTTACATACAAGGTTAAAATTGACCCATAAAAAGACAATTTATGACATTTTTTACAATATAATATTTAAATTTTATTATATCAATATTTTAATTATTTTTTAATAATTTAATAAAATATTATTTGATAAAATATGATTATAAACAATTTTGACAATATTCGTTCAATTTGAATTAAAATACATAAATAAAAAAGTTTAAATTAAAATATAATATTTTAACATCTCAATAATATGTCATATTAACCAATAAAATTTGTGGAAAATTATAAATTACTCAAATTATGTCACTTTTTATTTTCAAAATCATTTATTTTATTTCCCCATTAATTGAATAAATATTGTTGTTGAATTGTGTAAGCATTTGAGGTAATTTTATAATTTATAAAAAAAATTAACATCATGAATATAATTCTATTATAAACAAAATTACTATTAATATTCATTCATAACTTTTTTTTTCCTTTTGTGAACACATAAGGGATAATTAAAACTAAGAGAGTGATATTTTTTAACATTCTTGGATTTAAATAACATATAAATAATTTTCAAGGGAATGTGTCCATTAAAATAATAAATTTTGAGAACATGGAGATAAGGGTATAATTACCTTCATCCAATAAGAATTATGATGAAAAATTATGGTCTTATCACTTGTTTTTAATCTAGATTAACCTGATTTACCCTATAGTGATGCGATAAATTTTACCATGGTTACTATTAACATTAACCGAAAATAAAAGTGTCATACTTACAAAATATGAAACTTATGATTCAAAATACATATTTAATTTCATATAATTCAATTCCAATAAATTTAAGAAATTAATTTTAATTTAAGTTCACAAAATGTGATAAAAACTTCTTTTTAGAAAATTTAAATTTTTAAGTATAAAACTGGATTTATTCTAATCATATGCTTATAAAAATATTTTTTTAATTTTTTAAAACATTTTATAAAATAAAAAATATATAAATTTCATTAAAATAATTCACCAATAATAATTAATTTAATTTATTAATGTAAAAATACATTGTACACCTAAAAAATCATAAAAACATCACTTTTATTTTCAAATATTTTTTTTGTTTTTAATTATAATAATTTTATGACAAATTAATTTAGTTTATTAATGTGTAGAACATATATTTTTCATAATTTATAACTATTCATATCTTTCTAAAGAAACATCTAGTCGATAACAGACACATAATATTTTAATAATGTTGCACAGCTTTTCTAAACTCGTTATTACGTGTTACATAAGCTATCGAAAAAAATAAAATTATTTGAGGAGAAATATTTCATAAAAATCTTGGGGTGTTACATTCTTCTCCCATTAAAATTAATTCCACCCTTTAAATTCATCACTCTGATATAAATAGATAAATATACTTCTTCCTCATCACAACCTCAGGTTCCCATGTAGCTTTCTCAATTTGGTAGTTTCACCACAAAACATTGACCATGTGAGTGTCCATGTTTCATATCACTTTCTCTATACAATATAGAATCTCTACTAGTTGTTCTTAATAAGAAAGATCATTATCTAGTGGTATAATATTTCAGTTCATTACATGTGAAGGACTATATATGTACTTCTTCATGAGAGATACATGAAACACATCATGAACATGAGAGAGATTCAGTGGGATTTCCGATCAATAAAATACCATCCGAATAAGATCAAGAAATTTAAAAGGATAGATATACCTAGGGATTATCTTCTCCTTATTTCCAAATATCATCACTCACTTATGAGGATATATTCATATGAATACCTTTTCATTAAATTTAAACTCTTGATATTTTTGACAATTATCAGCATAAATTTTTTTGACTATAAGCTACTCATATATAATGTGGAATGGATATAAACTCATCTAACATTTCCTCGGCTGGATCAGGCCACAATATCTTTCTTTCTCAAACTTCTTATCAACATGTTTTAGTTCTTCACTTCTTATAATAGATGTATTTATAATGATCCATCTAAATGCTTGAGTGAGAACTATTATCATAATAAAATTCCACCAAAGTAAGGTGTAGATCCCAACCACCTTTAAATTAATATAGTAGGATCTCAACATGTCTTTTATAGTTTTAATAGTCCTATTAGATTGTCTATCTATCTGAGGATGACAAGAAGTGATGAAACTTAACTTTGTATCTAAATCCTTCTAAATACTTCTCCAAAACATTGAGGTAAACCCTGGATCCCAATCATATACAATTGATAGTGGAACACCATTCAATATAACCACTTCACTAATATATAACTATGTAAGTTAATCAAGATATAAATCTTCTATAATAGAAATAAAGTTTGCTAACTTTTTCATCCGATCGAATAAAACCTAAATAGCATTATGCCCTTTGTATTTATTGGGGATTCCAAAGAAAAATACACGGTTTTGTTTTCCCTTTTCAATTCTATTATGGGTAATGGTTGTAAAATCCCCTTATACTTATATATATAAACATTAACTTTCTATCATATCATACACTCGGAAACATACTCTGCAATATCTCTCTTCATTCTATCCCACTATAAATTCTCTTTCAAATATCTATACATCTTAGTACTTCCAGGATGAATATAGAATGATGAAATTTGAGCTTCATCCATCAAATCCTTAAAATATGGTACCAAAGGGACTCATACATGGTTCATGGATCTTATTATTCCATGAAAATCAAGTCTAAACTCAGGAACATTTCTCAACTTCTTTTAAAGATATAAATCATCCTTCACTTCCGCTTTAATATTCACATGGATGGATAGTTAGACACTCATATGAGAAGGATAATATATCTCTGCATCCCACAATATTTTCATCTTCATCCTATAAGAATTTAGAAACGTCATATCTTTCATTGTCCTTATCATAGATAAGATTTCATGATCCTTTTGACCCAAAGCATCTACTACCTTATCTGCTTTCCCAAGGTGGTAATGTATTAAGTAGTAATAATATTTAATCAGATCCATCCATATTCTTTGATGTATATTCATATCTTTTTTACTACAGATATACTTTAAAATTTTGTGATTTTTATATATGTCATACCTTTCTCTATAGATATAATTCTTCTATATCTTTAATGAAAAAATAGCACAACTAAATCCAAATAATGAGTTGGGTATTTTTTCTCATGGAATTTCAATTGTCATGAGGCACAAGCTATAACCATATCATTCAACAAGAGGATTCATCCCAGTCTCTTATTTGATGAATCAGTATTTATTTCAAACCCTTCTCTATTGTAGGGTAATATAAGAACATTTGTGCTAACTATCCTTCTCTTCAGTTCCTTACAAAATTTCCCACATTCATTTTTGAAACGGAACTTATATCCCTTTCAAGTTAACTTGGTGAGTGAATTTGATATCCAAGAAATATTATCCACAAAGAATCAATAATATCCAGTAAAACTAAGAAAATAGTATATCTCACTTAGAGTGGTTGGTCTTGTCCAATGTTCAATATCTTCTATCTTTGAATGGTCTACTGATATACCCTCACTTGATATTATATGACACAATAATGAAACATTATAAAGCCAAAATTTATAATTGATAAATTTTTCATAAATATTCTTATTCCTTAGGTTATTTAGAATAATGCTCATGTGATATTATTATTATTCCTTTCAATTTGAATAAATAACAACTTATTCTATAAATACTACCAAAAACTAATCAAGGTAACCTCTAATGAGTTTATTCATTAAATCTATGAAGATAGTGGGGGAATTAGTTTCACCAAATGAAATCACTATAAATTCATAGTTTCCATACCTTTTATGATATATTTTATTAGGTATATCCTTATTCATTAACATCAATTAATGATATCTGGAATGAAGATCAATTTTGAAAAAGTATTGAGCTCTGTATAGTTGATCAAACAAGTCATAAATATGAGGTAGAGGATACTTTTCTTTATAGTGATAATATTAATTTCTTGATAATCAATGTAGAGTCGCATTGACCCATATTTATTCATAAAAAATAGAATAGGTTAAACCTAAGGTGATTTACTTAGCTGAAAGAATCCCTTTTAAGTATTATCCAAGAGTTTCTTCCTTAATTATTGAAACTCAATTAGGGAAATTCTATATGGAGTCTTGGAAATAGTTATAGAACCAGGTATGAGTTCAATTAAAAATCAACTTCATGATTAATTGGAAGACCAAGAGATTATTTTTAAAATACGTCAATAAAATTCCACACAATAGAAATATCTTCTATGTTGATTTCTCCCCAACAATCTAAGATAAACTCTTTTTTAAATTGGAATTAGGATGCATATTATGGATGTGATTCCCATCATAAGTTCATTTTTTCATCACATGTGGGCACAAGGACCATACAGGAGTGATCATAAACATACTTAGTAGGATGATCCAAAACCCAAAAAAATACAAAGCAATAAATCAGCTCAAATATCATGGAATGAGAGGTTAACTAGAAAGAAGCCAATAAAAGATCTAGATATTCTCTAAAATGAGAATTATCAAGGACACAGAGAGTCTCCAATCATCTCAGCTCAACCCCCATGGAGTTTCATATCTCACAAGTAAATAAAGATGCAAGGAGTATAGAAAATCCCATAAATAATAAATTATATAGATGAGTTAAACATTTCATCATGAATAAAAATAAGGTGTGACTGTGGAATATAAAGTATTGAAGTATTTGATCTGATCAACCTCTGAAAATTACAAATCACTAATGGAAATCATAAAGGATGACCTGCTCCTCATAAAATCATGGGTGCCAATTAAGCGGATACCATAGCCTATCATCTATAACCACTGATATTGTGTTTCCATTATAGTAACCCAAGGGGAAACAACACCTTTACCAATAATACATTTTGGTTAATAGATTTGCTAACCCATTCCATTGAACTACCCAGTTATGAGAAAACTCATGTCACCTCTCATGTACAACAATAGAGGTCCCACACCTCCTCTAGTGATGTAGATCAAATGTGGGGTAACTGACTCCATGGGAAAAGGACTCATTCCTTAAGTATATGGGGGTATAAAACTATAGCAATCATGTGGGTGACATATTCCACACTAAAGGATAAGTATCAATCAAAGTTGTAACTGACCCCAGTGGAGTACCTGCATCTCATCTGAGTTCTTATATGGGAGAGTCACAACCCCATAGATAGAGGGCGTATATTATGTGTATATGGTAGAGTATCAAACCATATATTTCATATAGGGTGCCCATTACTTTATATAAACACGTTTTTTGATGATTGATGGCACTAAGAAGGCTCTGATTTTATTTCCCTCATCCCCATCAATGTCATTATGAAGCTAAATCATAAAACGACCAATATTTCCTCAAAAATATCCTTAGATAGATAAAAAACTATTCCAATATGAATATCATAAAAAAAATACTATGGTTAGGATTTTTTTAAAACTAATACTTGGTGAAGTAGTAGTTAAAAACTCCCCACACATGTGGTGAGGTCCATGTATCATCCCCTGGATGCACTAGCTAGCACACTAGGCTGGGGACTATCATGCCTAGCCAGGCACATCATGCTCACATGCGGGCTAGTGTATGGGTGCATTACAACTATGTGTGTCATGTGTCTGGTTCCTTCCCTCCAAGTTGGGTTGACTTGACCCGACATATATAGGTCACCCACCTAACCATGTGGTCAAGTCAGCCTATGGTGGACTGATTGTATAGCAATTCACTAATCTTTTCCACCCGTATATCATTATGTTAATTTATTTTTGAATTATAAATTAAACATATAATAATAAATTAAAAATCTATTTTTATTAGATTTTTTAATTTTAAAAACTGTTCAAAGGGTAAATTTTAATTCGTTTAATAATTTCTTGGTAGGTGGAGTTGATTTGGAGAGACCATAATGAAATTCAAGAAAATGGTACAAACCACATGAGGGCCCAAGCACCCACCCATGTGGATTAAAATAAACATTTTGCCTAATATGTACATCAAGTTGGGATAAAACATAGTGGGTAAATGTAAAAAGATGTGTGATAAAAAATATAGAAGACTAGGGACCTCTATTCATCTATTTAGAGGCCTAAAACATGCCAACATTGGAGGGAATTTTGATTGTTCGTAGTCTTGGATCACTTTTATCATTCAGAAATATCTTGATCTATAGGCCTTCAGTTGATCAAATATATATATGGAGATAGTCAAGACATGGTGAAACAATTTTTTATTTTTTTTAAGAAATATATTACTATATTATCACTCAAATCCTCAATCTAATTGGTTTTTAAAATCTAGGGTTCCCAAAACCACATTTAACATTTCTTATAAATTGGAACCTCAGAAACCCCATTAGTAAGTTTGTCCTAGGAGTGAAATACTACCATTTTGGAGTAACAAAAGATTCTTATAATCATCATGTAGGTTCTAAATATCTTTATCCTTAGAGGGATATTTTAAATTAATAATTAGATCCACATATTCCTCCTCCAACAATCAATGGAAATATAAAAGGTGTTTGTTCATTTCCAGGGAGATACACACATGGAGATGGAGTTTTGGAAAAAAAAATTATATTTGTTTAGTGTAATTCATGTTTGAAATATTTCTTTTAAATTTTATATTAACATGTTTCTATTTGAATGCATTTTTTTGTATGATCAAATGAAACATATTTCATTTTATAACCTATTGGTTTGAGATTTCAAGTGGGAATCTTTGGTCATTCTAATTGGAAAAAATAGGGGTCCTTTTTCTTAAACATGCATACTTGGTATCTCAACATGGTTTGGTATCCCTCGTTCCATTTATAATTTATAAACCTTAACAAAGTGATTTGTGTGTCAAGGATCAGTTCTAGTGAACCATTCTAAGATGGGAATCAAGATTTTAGTTTCCCTCAACCAAATATTTTAATTATACCAGATATAATTTTAATAATTATAAACATTCCATGATATGTAGTTAATTTAAAATGATCTCATTATCACATAATATCTCAACCCAAACATAATTTTCAACTATTCTTTAAATTATGTCATTTTATTTCAAATCATCGTTCCGAACCCTCCCTTGTTCTAAGTTTTTATTCAAAAAAACATATTAAAAATTCATGCTCAAGACCTATAACTCTTCTTGAGAGATGAAATATTCTATAATTAATATATTAAACCTAACTAATTTCATATTTCATAAAAGTATAACCAAATTTTGGTGATGTTTCCAGGGAGAGTTATAGTTTTCAGTGTGCATATTTTATAAGATATTTTTTATTTTGTAAAAATATGTATTTCAATATTAAGGTGTTACATATATTGTTATGTTATAATTTATTTTCAATATAGGTTTTTTCCATGTTGAATTGTAATATAAAAGAGATACCTTCTTTTGAACCCAAAATAGAGAGGATCCTATGTCAGAAAAACCAAAACACATTTAAATATCCTTTGAAGTGGGACACAACACACCCTGAGACACTTATTGGCACCTCTTATTCTAGAACTAAAATAGAAAGTGAACTTAACTTGTATAACATGGTATAAAATAACTATAAATTAAAAAAAACTAACTTCTTATAATGTTGATATTCAACCCGTATATAATCAAGCATAAGGTAAATCACCAAACATAAAACTAAAATTTGTTTAGTCAATATTTTTCTAAAATTATATGTATTTTTTGAAGAATACCCACACAAACACTTAAAATAATTCCATACTACGTGCTCAACTCAAAAATAAGAAAATATAATAAGAACTTGTAAAACATAGGAATCTTTTATTTTCTTAAAAAGACACTATAAAAGACTAGATATACTATTTTAACTCTCTGATTAGTGGTAGGGAGGACAATAAATGACTTTCTCTTGAAAATATATCCCATCCACCTAAAATGAAACAATAATAAATAAAATATATGGAATAAAAAAATATACTAGGGAACCACTTCATTGATAATGAGAATTTTTTAAAATAATTTTTGAAATTTTTTCACATCATCAAATAAGTAAGAAACTTTTAATAAGATATGTTTATAAAGGTTTAGTTCTTATTTGGAAAGGTTGGGGTCAAACCCCTTTTATTAAAAATAAAACAATAAAAGAGATAAATAAGAGAGGATAGGGCCAGACAATGCATAACTTCCCTAAACTGGAATCCACATCCCAAAAAAATAGAACACATGGAATATAAAATTTAAAAATAATATTTATTATGTTAATATTCTCATTCATCGCCCCAATAAGAGTCTTCACTCAAAGATAAAACCTTATTATAGTGCTTTAAAAATCCTACACCCATTAGAGTGGACCTTGTACTCATCGAGGGTCTAAGATTTGAATATTCCTTTCTAGGATAATATTCATTATATAAGTTGAAATTCCCTTATCATATATCTTCATTAACATTACTTAATATTTATAATCCATTATATTTCTTTATACCTTATCATCCTCATCAAGTTTTTAAGTGTCCTCCCATTTACTGGTGGATCCATAAGTATTTCTTTCATCCTTGATGTCCTGGATAAATTCAATTTTTTTCCATGCGCATCATATAATTCCACCTCTATGGGTTGCACATTGATTCCTTGTCTTGTGTCATCGGTCTAAAAACCTTCCTTTTGATACTTTAGAGAAACTTATAGCACTATAGAGTCCCCATCTTTCATTCCTATATCATGTTGGTCTATTGTTGACATTGGGAATTTCATGAAATTATCATACACATTCCTTGAAACATTATCATCTTACTTAGAGTTTGTCACTTTGGAATTTTATAAGGGGGTCCAAGATAAATTAATATTATGTGTTGACTATCAGTTTTTTAGAGCCTTTTTCTAATGAGGTTCAAGCCCCATGTAGCTTATTGGCCTCTCTACCCACTATCAAAGAATCATTAAGTTCAGTCTCTTGTGAGGGTAATCCTCCATATATCAAGTTGAATCCCAACAAATATGGTAGATCCACTAGTGAGGAACCCTATATATCATCTTCCTAGTGAACAAGAATCTAATCACTTCAAGTATGATCATTAAAAACATGGAAGAAAATTCTTAGATGTTTGGTTTGAGGTCCAGTGTATCCATTACATGTTTCTATGAGGTGAAAATTTATGACTTTGAGAAGAAGGTTCACAAAAAGTGTGAAGAAGTAATTACCCTACTTTGAAAATTTTCTATTTCCCAAGGTAAATACCAACATTATACTTTAATTAATTGTGGTATCTATTCCATTGATGCCCACTATTTTAAATATTGTCCTCAATTGAGATAATATATTGATATTTGTAAGTAAGTATTCCCATTCCCTTTATATAACTAACCCATAAGATAGTAATCCCACTATCCATCCAAATATATATGGAAATATAACCAAAACTATAGGTTATGGGTGTATAACAACCATCTAAAATAGCCATGGAACCACTTAAGAAAATATATTCATCCTCTAGTACCACCCAAAAATCCTAAACCACCACATTTTACATTAAAACAATCCCTTATAAAAAGTAAATCCAACACTCGAAGACAAAATGAAAAGGATGTCCAAAACTAATATCCAATTCTAATAAAAAACCAAAGTTTCCATCCAAGTCCTAAAAACACAATTATGCCAACTCACCAACTCAGTTGAAAAATATAAATTCAAGGGTTGGGTAAACTAGATTATCAACCTATAGTCAACCCAATGGATAAGGAAAATTTAATTTTCTTTTTCACCCTCTAAAGCTTTATAAAACTTAAAATCCAAATTACCCCGCATCAGATTTATCCCTTTCTAACAAAACCACCATTCAAACCACCTCTAAAGATCAAAATGAGGAAAATTCTTATCCTGAGAGAAGTCACAGTAAATGAACTATCTTGTTAATTAATTAAAACAATAGCCTATAAATTCCTCTCCCATTTCCCCAAATTTCCACTCAACAAAAAAAACAAAAGAAACTGAGCCTAATAAGGATGTATTGGAAATATTCAAGAAATACAGGTTAACATTCCACTAATTTAGGTCATGAATAATATTACATGATACACCAAGTTTATAAATGATATGTATACACATTTAATGTGACTTTGAGGTTATTAAAAGGTTATATTGTGTAGGAATATCTTATTATTGATAGGACCATCACTTCCTACCAAATACAATGATCCGAGAATATTCTTGGTTCTATTCACTATAGAAACTTATTCCTTTTTTGATGCTATGGTTGATTCATGTACTTATATAAATGTGATGTATCACTAAATTTTCTATTAATTATATGTTGGGTAATTAAAACCCAAACTAATAGTCATTAAACTAGAAAAATCTAGTATTTCACACCCCACTGGTTTTCTAGAGGATGTTCTTATGAGGGTTTAAATTTTAATTTTTCCTATTGATTTTTATGTGCTAAAAATGGATGATGATATAATGAATGGACATAAACCACTTATATTGGGCATAAATATCTTTAATACATTAAAAAATATAATTAATCTACACAATGTTATATTATCTATGGTGTTTTGTGGTGAAATTTTCCACTTTAACATCCCTGATTCCATGAGGCACCGCTTAAAAGAGAATTCCTCTTCCTCAATTAATTTAATTGAAGTACTCTCATTCCCCACTAAAATTTTATTAGTTCCCATGAACCCATTTATATGTTTTATTCATTTATATAAATATTTGGTATTCATGTGTTAACTATTGTAATGGTCTAGAAAATTGTCATGCATGTACATTAATAAATGATTTCTTATGTACTGAGGATACAATGAACATCGATAATTCTATTCAACTTCTAAAATCTTAATCCTCATATGATAATGTTTCCATTGAGTGGTTAGATGAGATCATAGACCACTATCTTTCACATTCTCTCCCACCAATCCAAAACCCAAATAATTGGATATTAAACTATTACCTCAAAACATAAAATATTTATATCCTGCGAATGGAAAAAAGTTTCTTATCGTCATTGCTAGTTCACGACCTATATAAAATTAATTCTAATTATTTAAAATTAAAAGGAAGTATAAATGATAATTTCAATGGAAACTTACGAAAATTACCTATATTAGGCCATTTATTTTCATACATCATATATTATTAAATGATGAGTTAAGATCGGTGAGGTAGGTACAACATCGACTGAACCAAAACCTATTTGATGTCGTTAAAAAGGTTTTAACCAAATTATTTGAAACTAGAATCATTTACTCTATCTTTGATAGCCAATGGGTCAATCTAGTGTAGGTTGTTCCTAATAAAATCGGTCTTATGGTAATTAAAAATGAAAATAAATGAATTAGTACAAACCCATGTGAAAAATAGAAAGTGTGTTTATATAGACTATCACCAACTAAACTGGTACACTATAAAGGACCACTTCCCATCATCATTCATTGACAAGATGCTGGAGATGTTAGCATGGAATTCCCATTACTATTTCCTAAATGGTTATTTTATATATTTTCAAATGTATATTATTTAGGATGATTAGGAAAACACAACCTTAAATTCCCCATTTGAAACATTTTCATATAATAGGATTCTATTTAGTTTGTGTGATACGCTAGGTAATTTATAGTGATTCATGGTTAATATTTTTTGGGTTATTTATATAATTTTAGGGAAGTATTAATTGGTGATTTCACTTCCAATTATTTTACTTTTGATGTGTGTTTGAGTACTTTAGGTGTTTTTTTTCCTTAGTCACTATATTAAAAATAATCTTGTATTAAATTATTAAAAATTTTATTTCATAGTGCAACAAGGGATTGTACATGGACATGCCAATTATGGGAATGGTATACAAGTTGAAAAATAAAAATTTTATTTCATTTATTCCCTAACATTCCCTAAAAATGTGAATGATGTGTTGTATCTCTTATGTTTCATGGGTTTATATTTTCATTTAATTCATGCATTTATTAATTTTAAACTACCCATCTCCTGATTAATCCAAAAAAGAACAAGAATTTGTGTTTGATAAAAACTATGAGGATGATTTAAAAAATTTGAATCATAGTCACATGTCTCCACTGGTAATCCAAACTCCTCAGTGGGATTTACTATTTAAACTCATATGTGATGCTTCCAAATATGAATTTTTAGTAGTATTATCATGACATGCTAATCGTGCTCCACAAGCCATTGCACATACCTTAAAAACATTGGGCCCTGCCAAAAATAACTATACCACGAGTTGAAAAGAATTATTTTCCATTGTGTTTACCATGAATAAATAAAATTCATAAAAATGAGGGGGAAAATAATTTTTTCTTTCTAACCATGAAAACCTCTATTATCTCCTTAATAAACCAAAATCCAAACTACATCTCATTCATTGGATTATCCTCCTTTAGGAATTAAATTTATAAATTAGGGATAAAAAATTAGTAGGGAATGTGGTGGTTAAATTTATTATTAGTGTCCTTCCATCATAAAACATTGACACATACCCCATTATTCCAATAAATGACAAGTTTCTTAATGTGAAATTTTATTGAGTAAAATATGGTATTCCCTGATATGCTGACATCATAATTATTTGGTAGGATCTTCCATTACCGATGCATGCCTTTGGTACACATACAGTGATCAAGTACTAAGGTTTTTTATTCTTGATAGTGAACTTTGATCTATACTCAGGTTATTTCAGACTCTCACATGTGGGGGATACTTTAGTCCCTAATGAACAACTCACTAGTTCCTCTACTCAGGTATGTTTTTTCGAACATTTTTTGGGATACCCTTAGTTTTTGTAGAGATTTTCCTTATTTTTAAAGGATGGGTAATATCCATAAAAGAAATTATATATCACAAAAAACTTTAATTTCTCATGACACTTTTTATGTTTGGGGAATTGACTTTATGGGTTCATTTTCTAATTCATTTTAAAACTTATAAATTCTTTTAGAAGTGGGTTATATTTATAAATGGGAATAATTATGATCCATAAGGAATGATCATCCATAGTTAGTTGAGGAATTTTGGAGAACCAAAATATATTTTAGGTTTGAATTAATTAGGTTTATCATTAGGGACTAGGGTTCTCATTTCTAGAACCTCACTATGAAATCATTTTTGTGTTAGTATGGGATTGGGAATCGAGTTTCTATAACTTATCACCCCTAAACCAATAAAAATTTTGTGGTTTCAAATAAGTAAAATAAATACTAAAAAGAAATGTTTTAACCCAATAAAAAATATTGGAGTCTCAGACTTGATGGGGAATTTGGTACTTACCATACTACTTTCAAAACTCTCATTGGTATGTCACTAGTTCAGTTTGTGTTTTGAAATAGTTTTCACATAACCATGACATTAAACAATGTGATTATAATCTTTCAAGTGGATGTGATCAAAGAAAATTAGAGATTCAAGAGTGATAGGAAATATAGAAAGATTTATGTAATAACTCATAGATCTATATAGAAGGAACCATTGCTTCCCATGACTAGTTCATCCTTCATTATAAATTTCATATTGGGTAAAAGGCCCTACTTTATAATACATAGTTTAATATTTACCTGGGTAATATTCATTCTTAATAGTTTATTCCATATAATGTAACTAATGTTAATCCTTTTTGGGTTGTACAATTTAAAATGAAGAAACCCATCATATATTCACTATCAAAGGGAAGTAACTGAACAACTCCCACAAAAACCATCCAGATCCCCCAATGGACAAACTTCACCTTCAAGAAGCGATCAATCAGTGAAACCCACCAAGTTTTATCCTTCCTTTACAACTTATATTTTATTTCATTGAGGTCACGTTAAATTTTACCTTTGGGGGTATACCTTCTTGAGTACATTATGAATTTTTTTCATCTTTCAATGTTTTCTATCATTTTCTTGGCTCATAGTAATTTTACTTTTCCTCCCACTATTTTTCATTTTCTAAAGTATGTTTCAATATAATTATATTGAATTACCATCTAATAATGGAATTTCTTAAAAAAATATTTTTAATTTCACTATTTCCTGTCATTTTAAAATTTAAATAAAATTTATTTAATTTATTTCATGTGATTTTGAGAAAGAATTTAACATTAATGGTTAATTTTAGTATAATTTTTTATTTTTCAATTATATGATTCGTTTTTCCATTTAAAACCATTGATATTTTGATACCTTTTTTGTGACTATTTTATGGGTTAATTATCTAATTTTACATCTCTTCACATCATTACACTCAACCATGAAGTGTGGAGTTTTTTACTTTATTAATGGTAAATAAAATTTACGTTAATTTTATTCTATCTTACAAAATAATTTTTTCATTCATTCATTCGTTATTTAATCTATTTCATTATTGTACTAGATTGAACTATGTATGTGTAGTTATTATTTTACTATTGTATTCCCTCTAAAACTAAGAAAACACAAATAAATAATGATGGTAGTGATGAAATGTACAACATATGGTTATATCAAGAAAGAATAAATAATAGCATGAAATGTTTTTTACACACACGTGTGATGATTTAGTGTTATAGTTGACTTGTGAATTGAATTCTAAGATTAGTATCATATATCTCTTTGAATTTTTTTTCTAATATAATTTATGAGATATACATGTATGTGATTGCTGATACTAACTCTTTGGTGTGGTTATTTATTTTCTCCTATTGCATTCATGAATTGAATTTACTATGAATTCTAAATCTTCATGATCTTGGGAACATCATCATGAAACATGTTTTAAAATTTAAATTTTTCTAGGAGTGAAAAAATTTTCAAGTATGGGTGTGTGATAGCACCGTGATTCACTATTCATTTCCACACTTAAATCACTACGTTAAATAGTTTTTGAATTGTAAAGTAAAAAATATAATAATCAATTTAACTACTCAATTGATTAAATTGTATAATGTCAAAAAAAATTAAAAGTGGTATTTTTTATTATTTTAATTTTTTCATGGTAGTTGGAAGTGATTTAGATGGACCACAATGAAATTCAAGAAAAATGGGTTAAATCATGCAAGGTCCAAAGAACGGATATGGACTAAAATCCACAATGTACCTAATTTATATATCCAACTAGAATTAAACATATTGGTTGAATGAACAAACTTTTATTCTACAATTTTCTAGATGGAAATGGATCCCAATTCATATATTTTAATGCCCAAAATATTCCATCATTATAGGAAATCTAAATTATTCATAGTGCTAAGGTCACTTTTGTAATTAAATCATATATTGGTTTATGGGTCTCCAATCGAGCCAAAATTTAATGTGGAGATAGTAAATGGGTGGTTAAATAACTTATTAGTTGTTTAAAAAGTGTTATAAAACTATCTTCTCACTCAAATCCCCATTCCAATTAATTTTTAAAATTCAAATTGCCTAAAACAACCTTCCACATTGCCTATAAATTGGACACTTGGGCATCCCATTTGTAAATTCAACCAAGGAGTGAAGAGATCTAAGTTTTGGAGTTACTAAGGAGTCATATAATCACCTTGGAGGTTCTAGAGATCCTTATCCTCATAGGTATATCTTAAATAAAGAAGGATATCCTCTTGAGGCTCCTTCTCCACTTAAGGGTGATCTAAACAATGGATGATCGTTGTAAGGTATATTTGACACTTATTTTGATACTATTTTGGTGTAATTATTTTTTGAAACATTTCTTTTAAGGTTTATATTAACATTATTTTAATTGAATGAATTTTCTGGGTATAATTTAATGAAAAACTTATCATTTCAAAACATATTGATTTGAGATATCAAGTGTGAATATTTGGTTTTCTGATTGGAAAAAACAAGGGTCCTTTATTTCGACACACACACTTGATATCTCAATAATATTTGGAAGCGTTAATTCCATATTTAATTTTCAAACCATGACAACATGTTTTTTGTTTAATGGTTTTTTCTAGGGAACCATTCTAAAGATCCAAGAGGGTAATCAAGATTTTTGTTACCCTAGACCTAAAAATCTCACTAAAACAAATGTAATTTTTAGAACTATGAATAGGATATGATGTGTAGTGAACATGAAATGATTTCCTTCACACATAATATCTCAAAAACCCACTTTTTTAAACTACTAAACTCTTTAAATTAAGTCTTTTTTTAAAATCACCATTCAACCCCCACCCCCTGCTTTCTTTCAATTTTTCTTTTGTAAAAATTATTAAAAGTTCACACTGGAAACATACAATGATCCTTGAGAGACAAACTAGTGTTTTTAAAATTATGTAAATTATTTCCTAAAACAAACTAATGTTATGGGTCATTATAGAACAATCATGGATAATTTACCACCTAGGACATGCACTAGGTTTTCCCCATAGGCTAACCCATGTCATCCGGACCCACCCTATCTGATTACCAAATAGCAAACATTCAATCATCTAATCAAAGGGGGTAACATGGATAGGGCATATGAAAAAACCATCATCTACCCCTTATACTTACACTATGTTTTATTATGTGTCTACTTCCTCCAAAAAAATTTGTTCTTCGATGTGCTCATCTCCTTCATTACCATTATCGTCCACCACTATGGTTACCCCTATCATCACTACCCAAATATACTCCATCGAGCCATTGCACCCATGACTAGTCTTCCTCAATCATCATCCCATCATTACACTACTACGCATCACTCTATCTACCTCATAGAAATCCTCTCATGACACTATTGTACTTTTCCTAATCCATCACATGCACAACCACCTCATCATCATGTACACCATTGATCGCATAAGAAGAGGGGATAGAGAGAGGGAAAGATGGAAGATATTCATTTCTATATCTATTGTGAGATGCACCACTAGTCATGTTTAATGGATCAATATCATACTGAGGGAACTATAACATTCAAGGTTCAAGGGAGAGGATTTGGTTCCCCTCCCCTTTCTCAATTATTCCACCACCATTCGTCACACAAAGGAATAACAAAATAAGGGTTTAAATTTGATACCCTAAAATTCCATGGATTGAGGATCGAGGTTTAAGAATTAATTTATGGGTTTTAAATTCATAAATTTAAAATTAATTCCATGAATAATAGATAAATGAAAATAAAAACGTTCTTCCTCAATTTGGATCAATTGTTGATGAAGTACACACCTGTGTTCGGTTTCGTTGGTGATTTCAGTGAAACATTTTTTTCTTTGATCTCAAAAATTATATAGATCTCAAAAATACTATCAAGATATATTTAAAAATATATCTATTTTTAAGTTTATAATTTATAGTGGATAAACATATAATTATAGATAAAATTTATTAAATAGGAAAACCCTAGGTTTTATGGTATTTTATTAAAATACTTTTCACTCAGGTCGGTCCTACAAACCACTAAAGTGAACTCAAATTTTACTACTTCTAGGGTAAAACAAACATTAATAACTCCATGGATGTTTCATATTTTCCATCTAAGAAATAAATTTTATATAAAATCATAATTTCCGTGAATACATGCATTGGTGAAATTAGTATATTAAACTTAATATATATTTTTAAGGCTCTACAAAGCCTAAAATTATGCACTGACTGAATCTGAGGGTAAAAAACACACCCTAAGATCAAGGAAACTATATAAAAATGTTTATGAGGTATTCTAGTTAGTTAAATTTGTATTTTTACCCCTAGAGAGTTCCTCAGACACTAAAACTAAAAATCTATCAAAGTCTTTATTGGGAAGAATTGAGGCCACTACATTACCCTATCTTCCTATAATCTTTGACCATCCATAAGAACTCTAAAAATGCCCTATGGTATTTTTCCTAGCACAAATATAGATACCTAAACCTAGAAATCATCACGGTATGTTATCATATGAGAATTACTTTAAAAATTGTTTTAGGTACCTCATCTTTCCATATTAATGAAATTCCATGGGTGGTCGATGGCACTATAGTCTGGTATGACCCACTCTACCAAACTAATATAATACTAGAGTATTCTTGCCTCATATGAGAAAATATTATTCATAGCAATGATACATTCTCCTATTGGTACTTCAGTGAGGATCTTTAAATTATCACTTTCATTTTCCCAATGATCCACTTACAAATCATACATAACTACTACAAGTCCTATAAGGTCCACCCTTGACTAGGTTTATAATAGTAATGAGGGCCCAGTTCATAGCTTTTGAAAAGGATATAAGGTGAATAATATTCACCTATGATTGAATAGGATGCCTTAACCAATCCATGAAACTTCTAACCCATATTGTATCATAACGTAACAGTATATGTGAAAAAAAATGTAAATTGGTATAATAGTTTCACAATCCATCATTGGTAGACCTTCCTAAAAAATTGTGTAAATTATCAAGACTTATACACGCTCAAATTCTTAGTAAAGAAATATTTTATTAAATGAGCCTAAAATCCATTTAGAATATCCCCAAATATTGATATTCCTATAATAGAATATCTCACCAGTACTTTATTGTTCCTCATAACATATATGCAGTAATCTTTACTATATTATTAGTGATTATTTAGATCTAATAATTAATATCTAGTAAGTCTTCTTTCAAAAACTTTATAGCTTGTAGACTACCCTTACTAGTAAAAAGAGGTGGATGTTGTATCTAAAACTCTTAGGGTGGATTTGATATAAAAGGATCATCATGTAAAGACCATTTCCCCTTAGACTGAATAAACTAAATAAAAAAGTGGTCTCTAACTCTACTATCAATTGGACATGCTCGTCCTCGCCCTTTTAACACTCAATAAGAAGTCATCACAGTGGAATGTGTCAACAATGTTTGGAACACAACTCAAAACACATATAACATTGTTTATAATATCATAGATAGGATAATTAATGACATGCATTACATCATTCTATAATATACATACACTGCATAATAAAAATGGTATTATATAACTAGATTTCTCTATATATCATTGACAACCCACTTAGTGTCAAATGAAATATATAGTATCCATATAATCAAACACAAAATAAAAAATATAATATAAAACAATACTAGTAAAGTATAATTACACCATAAAGTTATATAGGAAAACATTATATAAGTTGTTTTTTAGACTTTAAATAACCTAATACCTCATTAGAATATAGGTGATCAATCACAAGTAATCACATGATTTTCATGTAAATTGTACAAACGAAATATGATACATGAATGAATCCCTCATTCTTACTATGACAATAGTAAATTAATAAATTATAAATCACACATCATGTCTCTTGAGAACCATAAATCATAACATCAAAAACCAAGAACAAAAATTGCGTCCCTGGTAACTTAGACATTCCCTATATTGGGGTTAGATACACCCAGGAATAAGGTATCTACCATGTTTCAACAATATTTCAACTATAATTACCATGCCCAAATATTAAGATAAATCAAAACAAGATGTCAATGCCACTTCATAGTATCCTTATCCCAATAATCCCAAGAAAATCTGATTTGGATGGTTCTATGTAACATCAAGTGAACCTACCCACACATAAGAGGATTTAGACTATTAGTGAGGGTCCAAAGGTTATCATAGGTAGACTATAATCTTTGGTATAGATTATAATAAATGATTTAATAATAAATAAGAATAACAATCAACACAATATAATAGTATATAAATACATTACAGCTAAGAGACAACCATGAAGGAATAACATAATACATTATATAATAAAATGATAATAAATATGACGTCATAAAAATAATGAATTACTAATTAGGATCACTACCTGGGTGAATTATATATAAATATGGTCCTAAAAATTAGAAAATATATAGTTATGGCTATAAAACTAGACACAGGTCCCCACCCAACCCCATCTCCAACTCAGTCCATGAAACCCTTTCTTGATCATACACTATAGAGAAATTTCCCTTTCCTTTATCACTAAACATGAATTCTACATATTTATTAAGGTTCTTATCAGTGTTTATGTGTGTAAAACTTATTAGGACACCACCAATGGTGTTCCTAATCAAATATAATAAATAAAAGTGCATGGATGATGTGATATTATCATAAATAAATAATAAACTTCATAAATAATAATAATTCTCAGCTTTTGGGGTGTGAATTTCTAGAACTACTTCAACTGATGTGAAGGTATTATTAACATATTACATACAACATCCCATGGTCGGTACAATGTCCACCTAGTCACAATATAAGATATTGGCTTGTAATCGTGTCCTAAGAAATAACTATTCAACAAAAGGAAAAACATCTTATTGTAAAATTAAATCTAATACAAGAGTATTACATAACAAAATAAGTAAAATTGGTGGGAAAAATCCCAATAGAAATATTCCATAAGTAAGAAAATCATCCCAGAGAATCAATACACCAATGGGAAAAGTGTCTCGATGATACTTCCATAAGTGGGCATAGCTTCTCTAGTCATGGGAAATATCACTAAAGGGAAAATCATCTCTATCCCCCAGCCTCATCGAAAGAGTGGGAATTATATCCCAAGAAATAAAAAATTTCACATGTATCATCATTATGTCCCCTTACATGGAAGTACTAAATAATGGGTAGAGTGTCTCTCTTCCATAATATATATAGATAGTTAGTATTATGTCCCAAGAAACATCTATCTAGGTTGGTGGAAAATGTGTCGCATGCCTATAAATATCTCATATCAATGAGTATTCCATCACACATTATAGGCATTAAAAAATAACGTGTAAGTTAGAAGTACATACAATCACAAATTAATATCGTTATATAGATCATATCATCTTTTCCATAAGTCACATTGATATAATAGGCATGTAATACCAAAACAAAACCATAGAAATAGGTATTTTATTTCATAATAAAAATAAGATTTTGCCCCAACTTTTAAATATACTCAAACTAAAGGTAGATATCTCCAAATTCTCTAATGATTCAAGGTAATACAAAAGGATATATGAAAATTCAAGGTTTTATTACAAGGAAATTCCCATGCTAGCCTCTCATATTAATGTGAATTTCCTTATCAAATGAGGTTGATAGACATTTTTTAAGGATCATAAAGTCAAAACATAGACAATGATACCTCTCAAGAGTCCATTATTCAATTTCCTAGATTAATTTAGTTTGATATCATGGTTATAATCATCCATGGTATCAGATTACCCCCTAATAAGGACCACCCATCACCCAAATAAACCCAATCATCCCTCAAAGTGAAAAGTAAATTAATTTAGATTAGTTTTAATTTAAGAACTTATAATTGGTGAAACATATCACATATCAATAAACATTTGTATAAAGTGATGAGAAAACATAGTTATCACCTAAAACATCTCAATAAATCCCATCTCATTAATTATCATTAGAATAAATGGCCTCAATCCAAAGAAATTAAAAAACACATCATAAGCACTAAAATTAAGGATTTTTGGAAAATTATAATGAAATAATGAGAGAAAAATATAAAACATGAAAGGGGATTATTAGCCTTACACATGGATATCCCCTATTAAATATTCAAATTTTATATAACAACAAATGAATGATATCCAAACTTAGTGGCAGAATAAAAGTGAGGTAGATGTGTGGGGTCGTGTATATGTGTAAGGTTGAAATGAGTAGAAACCTTTATTTTTATAAAAAAACTAAACCAATTGGTTAAATTAATTAAAAAAATTAAAAAATATGTGGATAATGTCCACTGATTACCCTATCCCCTACCACTGGATACCCATCTCACGGTCACCAGGTGGTCAGGGGCCCTCTAATCCTTCCCCCTCTTAAGTTAGTCCAACTAGTTACATGGTCCACTAGAAATGGGTACTCGATGTTGTCTATCTTCAAATATAGATGTACTAGATTGGGAACAAATCATTAAAATCATATACTTATTCTCCAAAAAATCTTATAGTGATCCAAAATAATAAAAATATATGAGGTTTATAAAAATTTAATCAAATATATACCTTAGAATGAACAAGTTGTTTCAATTTGAGAAAATATTTCTTATCATTAAAGGTCTATATAAATAGGATCATTCCTTATACATATGTTTTAGTAAAATATGTGATACGTGTTACAAAAAATCCTCATGGTGAAACTCTATTTAGTTATAGTTTCTATTCATCCATTAATATGAAGGTTTTAATAGACCATGTATAGAAATAGATCCTTATAAACCATTGGGAGATTCACACAGCCAATGTATTCCCTCGGAGGAAAGAGTGGGTTGGATACTTCTCAATGATTATTATCAATGTCATGTGTAAGAAAATTGGATATGTTAGATAATTATAGTAAAGGTATTTTTTTATTTATTAAAATTAATCCAATAATATTTGATGGATTTTGTTAAAATTGAGTTTTTGATTATTTTTCTCTATTATATATGGAAAATCATTGTACTCTCTAAAACCATTTAGTGGTATCAGAGACACTTCAATATTTTTTAGAATGATTTCCCCAAACTATAATGTGTTTTATGAAAAATGGTTTTTGTTCTCAATATTTTTCATAAACCTGATGTGTTTTAAGAAGTAAAAAAGCATATTTTTATAAATTTTGTAAAACCATGTTGTGGTTTGATAAAAATGTACCTAAAAAGGTTTTATGAAAATACCATTTCAAGATTCTATAATTAAATACACATGTTTTTATTTTAAAATGGTCATGGTTAAAATTGAAATGTGATTTCTGTAAGTAAAACATGATGTAGCTAAGAGAAATTACATTGTGGTTTCATAAGTGTGGGTTCTGATGGCTAAAGTAAAAATGAATTACTTAAAGAAAATTAACATAGTATTCCTTTAATAAGTGTTGTAACCATGAAAAAACCATGTTGTGATTAATAGGAAAAAAGGTCAAGGTTTTTTTATAAAAAAATATTAAAATTATCTAAAATATTTTCATGTGTGAGTTTCAAACTAAACCAAATTTTTTTTGGTAGATATGATCTACATTTAAAGTGGGTTTTCATGGTATATTTATAAATTTCTAGTAAATTTTAAAATAATTCTAATATAAAATATTTTATATCGTTTCATGAAATATTCATAACTAATAATATGAAATGTTTATATTTAAACCTTATTTGAAAAATATGAAATATTTAATATATCAAAAGTTTTTAAATGAAACATAAAAAATTTTAAATGATTATAAAAGTTTTCATAAATATCATATATTTTGAATATTAAGGAATCCATATTAAATACCATGTAAATAATAATATTAAAGAGTTCATATTAAAATAAATATAAAATGTATATATTTCGTTATTTTATAAAATACCTATAATTAATGTACAAATTATAATGTTTTTCTAATTATTTATTTATGAAATGTTCATAAATGTTTATCTCATGTATAATTTTATTATTTTTTTTTATTTATTTTATTGAATACGTTATTATTGATGAATATAAATTATTTATATTATATATGGGTTTATTATTTAGTTCAAAGTGTTAAACTTATTTTTTATAAATTCCATAACATGTATATAAGAAATTATATGAAAATTTGTGACATGATATTCATATATGTTCAACAATGACTATGATTTTTTATGAGCCTTTAACTTGAAGGTAAAGGTTGGTTATGATTTATGCATATTAGGTGTTAATATTTTATTCTAATTTAGGCCTCTCTTGAGAAATTATCCATGGATAGTAAGACATTGAGTATGACTTTTTACTATTCTAAGTACTTAAGCTCTACCTAGAAAAGTTATTTTTGGCTAACTATCAAAACATTTATCTCTTACGGGGATTTTTCTTTCATATGATTCTAACCCATTATGTGAAAAAAAAAATTATGTACCTTATACATAGGATAAATTCAGGTATGTGTGATTGTAATTGGATTTTATTATTCAATAAGTAACACAAATCATGAGTTGTATAAAGTGTTATTCATTAATATGTTTTGAACACATTAATTTTTTTAAAGATATAGCATACAAAAATGAAACTATTATAAGCAAGCATAAATAAAATTAATTCATGAGATAATATGGGGATATTTAAATCTCCTTTAAAAAATACTATGTGATAGATTCCTTCCAAAGAGAATTAGGTTCCCATATTTATCATAATGTTGGGGTCAAACTGAATGTATGCACTCAGAATGGTAGTTAATTAGGGTCAACACCGAATTAAGACTTTTATATTTTAAAGTAACCTTATCTATGTGGATCTTCCCCCCTCATTGAAAGGATAATGCTCAATATCACTTTATCTCATTTCTAGTCACAAAAAATATAAAACAAATATGAAAGAAAGTAAATCACAAGAAAAAAATTATATTCCTTGGATCGCTACTAAGGGAAAATATAAGGATCATACACTTGGTGGTGGGTCGGTGCACTATAATCCACTATCATGCACTATTAGATGGATACAACTTTTCAGTCATGGTCACTATGTGTCAGGGTGCTTCACCCTTATAAGGTTAAATAAAGACTCGTTATTTATCCAAGGGACACTCCATCTTATTCTCCTCTACACATTTCATCATTGAAGAAAAAATTGGTTTATATATGTGAGGGTCTATTCAAAATTTTATAAACAAGAAGTTCTCATCTAAATCAGCATAGTTTTCTAAAACACCTTAGATCCTTATCTCCAAATAGATTCTTTGTTAAGTGTCACTTTATTTTACTCCCCATATTTAATTTCAGATGAGATTAACTCCTTGATTTCAGGGTTAATTATATGTCTTCCACAAATTCATAGTAGTAGAAAGTTCCCCTTCTACGTGAATATTATTCCCTATAAGGATAATCTCATTTCACTCCTACTTCAATAGTCATATTTAGAAGTGTAACACTTGTATTCTTTGATCCTTATTCCTTAAAAATAAAATATGTACAATGTTGCTTCATCAATGGATCGCATCCATTATTCTTCTTTGAACCAGATATATCACTATGTTCAGACACTTCTCTCTCAATCAAATCTCCAAAATCATCAGTCCATATCATTAATAATATTTTTTAATATTAAATACATATACAACTGGTTGTGATGTTCCCATGATTATCTTCTTGATATTCATCATTCAAAATATTCAAACATAGTTATAGAATAGTAAACAATGTTAACCAAAACCATAGTTTTCACATACCATTATTCTTTTCATTTTCTTCTTTATTATCTCCCTCAATTATCAAGTTTCTTTCCCTAAAACTTCCACAATATCATCAATATAATTATTCCATGTTGTTATATGGGTTCACATACATAGAACTTTGTGGTGTAACATTCCACATTAAAGAACATTCTTATCTTCTTCATGTGAATTGAATAATAATATTATAACATGGAATTATCTATTTTAGAATGAAAATTTATACAAAACTATCTTCATCACTCACAAAATCCTAGAAACCTCACTATAGTGGGCATGTTCTCACCACACAAATTCATCACACCATTATATAAATGTATTATTCTTCATATTGTAACTCTCTTATCTTCTTAAATCAGCATCACTGAATGGATTAGATCATGGATTACAAAGAATCTTGATATATTTAATTAATAATAGTGAATTGTCATATGATTTAATGTTCTGATATTTTCCTTTACATTTCACCCCTACGTGTTTTTTGGAGAACTAGATGAACACTTCTGTATCAAAATGAAACTCATGTACATTTTCAAATCTTTCTTTCCTCTGAGTACCCTTGTGTATCATCTAATATTAATCTCTTGCCTTTATTTATCATAGTTAAAACTCTATTAACCCTTATATATCCACCCTTATGTATAGGTACTTTTATATTTTTTCTAGTCTAGATCAACCCTTATTTATCAACCCCAACATGCATGTACTTTTCTATTTTCCTAGTCCATATAAAACCATATATAATGTAAGGTTATAGTTTTTATGAACCTATTACTTTGTGTTTTACTATGGATTTGAGGTGATAATAGGAAGTTTGGAGGTGTTTTAGGAGGCTAGAGGTATTTTTTGGATAGCTTTAGGACCTCCACATCATATAGGTGGGAATAGTGTTGGTCGTGGGGAAGCTCATAGAGCTGAGGATATGAGGCTAGCTAGAGATTCAACCTTATGGTTCTGGGGTACACCATAGTGAGTAAAATGGACTAGTCATCCATTTTAAAGGATGTTTATCCTTGGGGTGTCCACCTATGTGAAATAACAAAATGAAAATTACTTGGGGAGCCTATTTCATCAGGTGTGGTGATGAATGGATGACAAGGAGCATGGTGATCCACCCTATGGAAAATGGGCAGCATGCTGACCGCCATGTCATAGAGCTAGGTATAGTGGAATGAGAGGCTTTGGCGTGCAGTCAAGTCAAACACAAGTTTCTTATAAGGAGGAGGAAATGGTGAGGGGGTGTTACCACCCCATTGTCTTCAACGTAGTGAGGTGAAAGAAACCTATGATATTTCTTATTCCATAGAGATAAAAATAGAGAGTATGACATCATAGAGTTGAGAGGAGTGGGTATCTAGAGAAAATGGAAAAATAATTTTCAGTATACAATATCCCAGTTAATGGTGGAAATCAAAGATTTTATATGTATTTTTAAAACATGTGATATTATATGGTGATAATGTAATTTTGTTGGTGATATTATGGATATCCTTTGACCAAGATCCATTAAAGGTGTTTTGCAATACCCTATGTCATAGTGGAGGCTATAAAAACATCCTCTATAAATAGATGGGCAGCTTCTCCTTGGTTTGATTTTGATATTTCCTCTCTCAAACCCTTGTCAACTCATAATCCTCTCACCACTCTCCATCTATGTCCTTGAGAGTCAAAACCTTTGGTTCATCTGAATCAATGTCTTAAAAATCAAGGCACTATGTCTTATACCCTCCTCTTCACTCCTATTGTTCTTTTATTTACCATAAGTTCATTTTGAATGAATTATTTGGTTTGGGGCTAGAAATCAAGAAATACTTAATGGACCCTTGTGGTGGACAGGATTAGTGATTACTTTATTAGTTTTGTTGGTGTTTCCTTTGGTGGTGGTTGATCCTTTATTATTTATTCCTTCTTAGATAATTTTGAACTTATAATTGAGGAAGCGGATTCATTATTTATCCTTTTATTTGTGTACAAGTGTGAACATATCATGATTAAATCCATTGGGTAATGATGGAATCAATGAAATCTGGATTATAATATTAAAATTAAAGGGAAATTTTTTTATTTTTCGTGTTATTATAATCGCATGTGAGTTATGCTTATTGTTATTTCCTATTTATTTTCATGAAATCATGTTATCTAATATTTATGAAAAAAATTTGTTTAGTGTGGTTAATTTTCTTGATATTTTTTATACAATTTAAATCTAAAATTATAATTAAGATATTAAATAAAGATGCATGAAATTTGATGACAATTCTTCCTTGATTTTGATAAAATATGAAAGTAATGTTAAAGGAATGTTTATGTTGAATCAGACATATTAATTAGTGGATAGTTTATATGTTTTTTGGTACTAAAAACCTATGAAAAATAAACTCATTAATTCAAGATGGGAATTTAAATGGTTTTTTATAAAGATAATTTCTTTGGGGGATGATCAATACCATTCTTATTGTGAAAGGATTTTATACCTTGGTTTATGGACTTATTTTTCCAATGATCATGCTATAAGGAAAATATATTTTGTTACTTTCTATTATTTCTCTAGAAAATTAGATCCTTTGAATGTTTTTTTAATAACCTGTTATGATTGGAAACATTTTAAAAGTAATGGGAGATAGTTTCCAAGAGCTACAGTAGTGGTGATGATGTCGGTGATGGCTGAAGTGATTATGTTTTGCACAATGGTGTTGGTTATAACCCCAAGGTTATTGGGATGAGTTAAGAGATGTATTCTCATAGATATGTTCCTACATGATTCTTTTAAAAATATGGTTATCTAGATATAATTTTTTATTCTCCGTAACTTTTTAACATGGTTTGACTCTATACACGGCAAGTGTGTCATTTTTTTAGTGGATTTGGAATATTCCTATATTTCTCAATAATTATGAAAAGTTTACAAATTAATTAAAATTATATGTATGGTTGTTGGTGTTAATAGATGATGATTAAAAATTTAAGAATAATCAAGGAATTATTGTGTCTGGGGAACTTGGCTTGAGAGATTAAGGTGTTAGTCATAAAAATTAATAAAAATTGATATTAATTAATGGATAATTAATTATTTAATATTGAAATTATTTCATTTTTTATGTTTTATATCAATACCTAAATGGTTATAGTCAGGTGTCAGGTGAAGTAATAGATACGTATGAGTCTAAGGATAGGTAGTTTTTTAGTGTCCCTATTTTTTCCTAGTAATAATTTGAAATATATTAAGGAATATTTTTAGAGCCAGGTGCTAAGACAGAAAGATATTTCGATGCTCAGTGTGCCCAAAATTGAAATTATAAAAATATTAAATATATTAATATCATGTGTGTGAGGTTTTTTAGAAATAGTCTCATAAATCTTGAACAATTTCTTATTTCAGAAATCTGAGACCATTTTTAAATCCATAAAATGGGTTTTAGCCTAGTTATGACCTAAGGTTGGTCGGTACTGAATTTTCAGATGAGGAATCCATTGGTGGTTATTTTAAGTGGATTATTTAATTTATTTAATTCATTCATTCATTTAATACACACAGACCTAATTTACACTTTAAATATCTTATTATGGGAATTCTTCATGGTTAGATACATAACCCTGGGAGATTGTAGAAGATCCTCGGATGTTCTTGGTTGGTTGATCAAGATTAAAGGAAGATGGTTCACTAGATCAAGGTGGATCAAGAGGTAGCGAACAAAACAGGTCATATCCTTCATTTGTAAATGCGTTCTTCACCAAATATTGATCCCAAATCCATGTAAGACTTATAAATTATGGATTTACACCCTATTGATTAAAATATTAAGCATTTATTTATTATTATTTTTGACTATGTGATCACTTGTTCTTCACAGGATCCTCATATACGAGTAAAATTATTTAATTCATTTTATTCTCTAATTATTCCATGTTCTTACCCTAGTTTTCTTGATCTATGATCTTTGTCCAAGAATTATTTTCCAATGATAACTTCACCATCATTCTTGTTCTTTTTCCCCACCTGTTATTCACGTTCTTCACCATTGTCCCACAAGATCGTGGTTCGGCATTTCCAGGGTAGGTTCAAGTGTGATTGGATCCCCAAATTCATGGAGGTTTGGTGAACAATGAATGGATTAGTGTTTTGAGGATGTATTGGGGTGATACTTCATGGATTCGGGATCCACAAATGGTGAAGGGCGATTGGACATGCACATGATACACGATGGCTTCAATAGGACCTCCAAATTATATTTCCCAACCACCATAGGCTGGGAAATAATTATTAGAGGATTGTTCCTTTGATTTTAGGTGGTCAACATGTGATATCATGGTGGAGAGTCTCGATCTAGAACCCACGGGAGGAATTGCATGTTTCTATGAGAAACCTAACTACATGTTGTGCATCTTAGAAGAACAGACATCATATAGCCCCATGGATATGGTGCTGGGGTTTCAGGAAAAAGTTAATGATCACACGTTGTGTGGATGGACCCACACACCATGTGACCTTACCAAGTGGCGAAGATATTTACCACCTAAAAATCACCCAATACATTGTGAAATTGGACATGCCATGTACTATGGGAGTACACGAGCATGGGTTAGAACCCAGTTATGTCTAGGTGCAAGGCCAATTACATGGTTATGGACCAAAGTAGATGGGAACAGCCTGAAGCACACAGGCAGGCCCCAAATAGAAGAGGAACGCTATGTAATGCCTATACGTTCCATGTACAATTTCATGGTCTCATTCTCCGGTGTCATTTCTGGCTCCTACTCCGTTCGATCCTGGCTCAAAAGCGCTATGTGGGAGGGCCTCATCTGGTTGGGGATCCATGGGTCCTTCTCTTAGCTCTATTCGGTTGGTGGCGTCTTTTAAGGAAGTCCTCTACGGGAGCTTGTTTGGTGTCTCGGACCATTGTTTCCCTGATATTGCGTCATTTTCGCACTCGATGGTGAAAGATGGTGGCCTCCTAACCCTATCTGCTCTTGCATTGGCGTTTAATGAGGCGGTGGAAGGCCTGAGTTGGACTCTTGTGGCATGGTTTGGGTCTACGAAACCTTTTCTTCCGGTGTTTATGAGGTCTGTGGCTTCATGGGGTTTGCAAGGGGTGGTTCGGGTGTTGACTATGCACAGGCTCTCATTCTGTCTAGTCTTCTCCTCAGAAGATGACTTCATCCAGGCGTGGTTCCATGCCTCTCGTTCTATGGGGAGTTGGTGTTTCAGCCTTTCCACATGGTCGATGTAGGCTCATCAAGGGAAGCAAAGTCCTTCATCCCCAGTGTGGGTTAGTCTTCCTGGTTTTCCGCTTCTGTTCCAGAATGGTTCTTTCCTCAAAGATATAGGAGATGTTATGGGTATTTTTTTGTGCTCAGATCCTTGGTCTCGACGTGGTGAGGAGATGTTGGCCCCCTGAATCTTTGTATAACTTGACCTTTCCTTACCAATCCTGGAGAATATTTCCTTGAAGGTGCAAGATTCCTCTATATGGACCCAGGTCTTCATCTTCCATGTTTTTACTCGGTACTGCGCCTTTTTCCTTCTGTAGGGACACTCGTTTCAGAGTTGTAGGAGAAGTGGTCATGTGCACCAGCCTCAAGATGACAAAGGCACCAGGCCTGGGGAGGTGTTGTCTTATTCATGTTCAGGGGTGAGGTATGATTAGTTTTCTTCGAGGTGGGTTGATCCCCCTCGGCCTTCAGGCAGGAAGGTGGATCCTCGGTCGCTGGAACTTTGCAAGGGGTCTGTGGCCTCCAAAGAACTTTCTCTCCAGCAATGCAAGGCTCTGGTCCTGGTCCAGCCGGGAGTTGATCGAATGAAGATGGACTCCTTTCAGATGGTATGTGATTCCTCCTAGATGGTATCAGTTTGGGAGTTTTTGGAAAATGTCATACGGTCCCCTTCGAGAGATTTGGTGTCGAGGATTCGGCCCCAACCTTTTGAATCATGTAATGACAGGGTTGGGGTGAAGCAAGCTGTCATGATTTTTGGAAGGGTTGAGGATTGGATCCCTATTTCGGGCACCTCTGATAACCTCAGAAGGTTGGATAGGTGTTCTACACATGAGTTTCCTGCTTCGCCAGAGGAGCGGTCTTCAACAGAGCAAGGTGGGCTGAGCAGTGAGGGGTCTGTGGCTAGTTCGGGTCCCCCTAGTGACCTGGTGGTTGTGAAGCCTGCTAATAAGGCTCGGTTGTGCCCGTTGGTGGAGGATGTATCAGCTATTAAGCGGACAGTGAAACCTTCTTCATGTTCACCATGCCTTTCAGTGGGTGGTTTGGGTGTGAGTACAAGGTCGGCAGTGAAAAAGAGGCAGGATAAGGAGCGACTTGCTTCCAATGTGTCCGTGACTGAGGTTCCAGGGGTCAAAACCAGGCGTGGGTTGTTCCAATGATACCAACATTAATCTAGAATTCCTGAGGTCTTGAGACAATGGTGAAAACTGATTTTATTACGTCGGAGGTGACAAATTATCAGGGTGGAAGTGGTCCTTGAACACAAGAAGAATCCTGCTAAAAACAAGGAGTTCTCGCGAAAGGTGAAGTTCCATGAATCCTTGAACGTGGACCCCATTAACATGTTTATATGGATTTTGTGGCATAAAGATGTCTCAGTGGAGAGAATCCAGGCAAGCGATCAGCACTTAACAATGAGAGTAACATGTGTTGGGGATACCATAATCATGTCCTTCATTTATGGTAGTTGTGATGTGCAGAGGAGGGAGGTGCTATAGAGAGATCTGAGTGCCTTTGACCCAGGGGACCATCCTTGGGTGTTAGGGGGAGATTTCAATATCATTATGGACCCCGAGGAGAGGAAAGAGAGGGGTGAATTTCAGCATCGGGCCAGTATATCTTTTATTCAGTTCTTGGCAGGCAAGGGGCTATTGGATTTGGCCTATTTAGGTGACCCTTTCACTTGGTTTAACAACAGGAGTGGTGGTAGTCGTTCCTGGAGTAGGCTTGACCAGTGTTTAGCCAATGGGAAAGCGATCTCGATGTTCCCAAATTCGAAGGTTGTTAATTTGACCTGTGGCATCTCCAACCACTCTCGGTTGATGCTAATAATGAACAGGAGGGTCTCGGCGCAAGAGAGTTTCAGGTTCATGAGTCATTGGCCAAGTATTCCAGGATATCATCAAACAGTGAAGTCAAGCTGGGAGGGTCCAATTTAGGTTCACTCTTGGATGGGCTTGCATTTGAAACTGAGACACCTTAAGATAGCCCTCCTTACGTGGGCTGGGAGTATTCCCCCCTTGGACCAGGAGCTAGATTCGCTTAACTGAGACATTGATCACCTTGAGGCTAGCATTGAGGAGGCCTAGGATGAGAAATCCTTTGGGGAGATTTCTGAGAATAAAAGTTCTTTAGCTATCATGATCCTTTCCCAGGAGCATAGGGCGAGATATACCTCAATAATTAAATGGATTAAGGAGGGTGACAAAAATATGTCTTTTTTCCATGCTTGCATAAGGGAGAGGCGGTGCTTTGCAACACCGAACCTGGAGCATGATGATGGAACCTTCACGGATGACTGGGATATGGTCGGTGGGATAGCGGTTGCTTTCTTTAAGGATATCCTTGATGGTCTGAATCCTAACATGATCTAGGGGTATCCTTAGAGGGATGAGGAGTTATAGGAGGGGATTATGTCCCAGGTTTCTAAATGGGACAATGAAATGCTGGTGGGAATCCCAGAGGAGGAGGAGATACATGCGGCTATAGTGAACCTCAATCATGAAAGTGTGGCAGGTCCCGATGGTTTCCCCCGAGCCTTCAATAGAAGCTCATGGGAGGCGATCAAATGGGGTATCCATTGCCATTAAGGATTTTTTTCAAAGGCAGTATCTTTCCTCGGATTGCGGCTGCCACAACTCTGGTTCTCTTACCAAAGGTCAAGGACCCTTCTTCCCTGCTTCATTACCGGCCGGTGAGTATGTGTAACTTCCCTTACAAAATTCTGGTGAGCATCATCAACAGGCGGCTGTCAGGCCTTCTTCCCAGGTGGATATCTCTAGAGCAGTATGGGTTTGGGAAGGGTCGCTCAATTTAGGGCTATATTTCTTTGGCTCAGGAGATGGTGAAAGACATTAACATGAAAGTTTGCTGGAACAATAAGGCAATTAAGTTGGATATGAATAAGGTGTATGATAGAGTTGAATGGGGTTTTATTAACAGGGTTCTAAAAAGTTGGGTTTTTTCGATTAGGCTTATAATATAATTTTTAGATGCTTATCTCTACTTGGCAGGATGTTTATTTTATGGGGTGTAATCATGGTTTCTTCAAGTCATTTCATGGCCTCCTTTAGGGTTACCCCCTCTCCCCGAGCATTTTCATTCTTATACAGGATACACTAAGCATTATGATCAGTAGAGGGATTTCTAATAGGGATATTCATCCCTTCGAGAGGAAGTCAGGCCTACCATCCATATCACACCTGATGTTTGTGGATGACACCATTATTTTCTGCAATGGGGGGAGGAAATCGGTGCATGGAATTATCAAGATTCTTGAGAAGTATTGTCACTGGAGTGGGAAAATCATCAACAGGGAGAAGAGTGAGTTCTATATGCCCAAGGCTTGCATCGGGAGCTGGATGACGACTTTGGGTACATGGTTGGGTATGACGTAGGGTTCATTTCCTTTTGAGTATATTGGGACTCCAGTGTAGCCAGGTAGGATGCGGATAAGGGATTTTGACTGGGTGGTAAGTTGGATCTCAGGGTGTATCTTGAACTGGAAAAACCGGTTTTTATCATTTGGAGGTCGCATATCACTTGTGAATAGTGTCCTTTTGGCCATTCTAGTACATGTGTTATCGGCAACCAATGTACCGAAGGGGTTGGTAAGATCTATTGATAAGCTTTTGGCTTGGTTTATCTGGGATGGTGCTTTGGAGGGGAAGAGGCATTTGGTCTCCTAGAGGAAGATGGCCCGGCGCATTCGGGAGGGTGGGAATAATGTGAAGAGCTTAGATGTCATGATTAATTGTATGCATGAGAATTTTGAATGGGAGGTCATTGAAGAAAAATCTTTTTGTGGGAGCCTCATGGCATGCAGGTACAGGGATAGTGCTGGTTTTTCTGCGGTGAGGGGGTCACCTTTATGGTTGGCAGTCAGCACCATTATTCCAAACATCTTTCATCTCTCTCAGTGGATTGTTGGGGAGGGGAACATCTTTTTTTGGCATCACAACTGGTTGGGTAGCCTCCTCGGGTATCCGGGATGTCCAGCACCCATGATCACGTTCAAAGAGGTTGCGTAGTATCCATCCTTTTTCAGAGCCATCCTGGATGTTGACCAGCGTGAGGTTTTTGATTCTATACTCATCAACATGGAATGGGATTGTTTTTTCTTCACTCCAGCCCCCATAGGGAAGTTTTCTTCGAAATATTTCTGTAGGAGCAGCGCTCCCCATGGACAGCAGGAAGGGTGGAGTGGCTAGCTTTGGTGTAATTCCCTTCTAACTAAGTTCAACTTTCTCGTGTGGAGGATATGGAATTGTCCGCTGCCTTCTGATGATAACATAAAGTGCCTAGGGATTAGTATGGCTTCTCATTTTTTTTTTGTACAGATTTCCTTGAGGAGACAATATCTCACATCTTCATATTAGGGGATTGGGCCCGATCGGTGTGGGATTATCTTGGTGGTTTCTCCGGTCTGTCCATCCAGGCGGAGAGCGTGGAGGGCTTCCTATCTGGATAGTTCCAAGGAGTGGATGGAACTAGTAAGGAGAAGGGCGTCGGGGCTGTCATTTTGAGCACCAGATGTTAGGGGCTATGTCAAGACATAAACTGTGCGAGGTTCGAGGAGATGCCATCAATGGGGAGGGCAATCATCGCTAGGATATTCTTCACTCTAGAGGACTAGATTTCCTATGTAGGTAGCTGGAAGGATGTACCGGCGATGCGGGCGCTGTTGGGAGCCTGTGGGATGACCCAGGCGTTGGGTATCAGGGTCCAAGGAAAGTTGGTGCAGTGGAATCCTCCGAAGGTGGGCTTGAAGTTGATTGTCGATGGATCATGCCGACAGGGGGTGATGCGGGGGGGAGGGGTTGTCCGGGACACGTCGGGGAGCATGATCCTGGCATTCTCTGCAAACTTTGGTATTGGGAGATCTCTTTAGGTGGAGGCGAGAGCGGTACTTACAGGCCTCACCTTGTGTAGATAGAGAGGCATCTGCTTATCGCAGGTGGAGACGGACTCTCGGGCTACCCATGATGCACTTCAAAGTAAAGGTAATTGCCCCTATCCAATAATCTATACTATTAGGGAATACAAATACCTAATGACCAGGAACACTAGTGTTACACATACTTGGAGAGAGGGAAACAAAGTGAAGGATCATCTGGCATCTCTTGAGAGCGATTACGTCTCGGTCAATTGTTTTTCTAATGTTTCTCAACTGAAACCTGAGGGGGTGAATTTGATCTGGGGTGATGCCCTTGGCCTGCACTATTTTCGGCCCCCTTAATGCCGTTTTTTTTTGTAAACATTTCGTGAATAAAAATCGAAATGATGATGATGAGTAGTATATCATGAGTATTTTTATAGATAGAATGTGATGGAGTCCTTAATTTTCACATACAAGATACGATGAGAGATCTTATGATAATGATGCTTCTTTATGAAGTTCTCGATAATGGAATTGATCCGGGAAGGATTGTCAATGAGGGGTCGAGGTTTGTACTCCTTTATCACACTAGGGCATCAGTTCCCCATACTATCATTGAAATGTTGAATCCAATACTCCCCTGCAGCATCAGGGTGAGTGTTCCCCATATTATTTATACATATAGATTTGTTACTCCTATACAATGGGCATGGTTTCTCTATCTACGGAGTAGTACTCCCCCATCTTCGAGCTCTAGTGGGGTGTGGGTCCTCCATGATAGTTGTGGATCCCTTGGATATGAATCATATTAAAAAGGATTGGTCCTCTATATACATATTATGGTGAGGTTATGGGAAATTCATGGTTCATATATGTGGTTCCCTTATGCTATGGTCATAGTAGTGAGGTGTGGGCCCCTCAACACAGTTTCTTGTATGATTGTGCATGATGCTGAGCATCGGAGATGGACCTTTGGAGATGTATGATAACTCTTTGTTCTTATCTAGGATGTGGATATGGAGATCCCTTTTCTCTCTTATTTTGGGTTCTTTTTAAGAATATATATATGTATTTGTGGTTGTTTTTTAATGTTTTTAGTTGACATGCCTTCATTTGGTTGTGTTAAATACTTCTATATTATCTTTCTATTACTCCCTTTATGGTTTTAAAGGTGTCATACTAGGTATGTATATACTCAACCCTATATGGGATTTGATCACACATGTTATGTCTTATGCAGTTTATGGAAAGATATGTGGTGACATCAGTGGATCATAGTGATACTCTAGCGCATAGGCTGCGTAAGGTGGTCGTGCTTACAAATCAAGAGATGATCTCCCTCAATTATTTTCTATGCAAAATGTTGTCAGGTTGGGACATCATTTCTTATTGATTGTGTTTTTTTCTACTTAACACTTTGTTTTTATTCTATCATACTATGATTTATTCCCTAAAGGTATTTCATGCATGGTTTACTCTAGATGTTAATTTCTTTTATTATATTCCTATACACTGTTGCATGGATATGGTTAGTTTTATGTGTATAGGTGCATTGGTAAAAGGCCTCCAATTTTATATTATGCCTTATCAATGCTTGTTTCCATCCCCTAGACTATTGGAGGTGGGCTTGGGGTTGTCACATATTGGCCTTACAAAATAAAAGTAGGCCTCAGTGGGTAGGTTCATGACAAGTTTCCCCTAGTGTAGATTGTGTGTGATATTTTTATAATTATTGATTTCATATACTTCGCCACCAGAGTCGATAAGAAAACATAATCCCAAATTTTTGTGGGGGGGTATTTTCCTCAACTTCTTGGATGGAGATAAAATGGATAGATAAATTCACCCTCTCTCCAACTCTCCCTTTGGTGGTAGTTTACCTAAAGGTGTATCCTAGGATATAATATAATATGGTATAGGTTGTGTTCCATCCTAGTAAGTTATGAATGTATATTTTACTATACATTTAAGTGTGACTTGTAAAAGATTGAGGTATGGAACAAACTTATATCTGGGTATTATGGATATGGAAACCCATTGGTGTTTATGTTTGGGTTATGATGTCTTGAGGTTAAATAAATGATACATGGTCTATAGTGGCTTCTAGAATACTACTTGGATTTTATTAGATGAGATGATGATAATGAGGTTTTTTTAGGAAGAACAAAAAGTAGAATGGATAGATACATATTGAAGATTTATGGGATGATTTATGGAAGGGATTATCTCTTGGAGTGAGCTATTAGGGTCTAAGAGTGACAAACTAGTGGGGAAGTGTAAACGGGGTACCTTTATTTATATATATAATTTTTTTATAAAATGATTTAATTTTTTGTGTAACTTTTTGAGTGATATAGAGTGAGGATGAGAAACAGATTTACTTATTTATGTGATAAGTTAGTTTCATTTTTCTATTAAATGGGATTTATTATGCTTCATTCACAATTTTACCTGATATTTTTTTAGGGAGGATCCTAGTAAGTATACATGTTATACCTATAATTTCCCGGTTCTGTGTGCTGCCTAGAGGTGCCCCATACCCAGTTGGTAACATGGCCTCAAGCGCATTTCTCCAAATGCTAGAGGTTGCGGACTAGCAGCAAGGGCCTTGGGTGTGATAGTGCCGAAACTATGCCCTCATTGGTTGAGTAATGTAATAGAAAGAAAAAGATAACAATAGCAGAAGTAGTAATAATACCATACAATAGTAATAAGTGAAAGACTAAAAGTAAATAAATAGCTAGAGCACAAATATAGATGATTCATGTTACATGTGTGTAGGAAAGTAGCCAAATAAGTCACAATGATGAAATACAGTACTAAACCAAAGTACAAGGAAAATAAGTAAACAACTCTTATAACATCACAAGCCTTAGCTTGGTCCCACGCTCCCCATCTCCATTGTAGTAAAGTACCTGAAGTAGAAGGGAGATTGACCTTATCTATACCTGTAGTAATATAATCTGTTTGGTCCCAAAATCATGACCCAAATAGGGTTTGAGATGAATCCCAGTAGGCAACAACCCAAGGATCTGTGCCTAACAGTCAGTGAATATATATGGCAGGCAATAAGAAAAATGAAGCAAAAAACAAGGAATTACTCAAAAGTAAACAGCCCTATAGTTTCAACTACATTCATTTTCATTCTTCAATTATTCAACCAAATGAAAAAAATCAACCCTATAGAAAGTTCGTATAGCCTATCCCCTCTGGTTCAACTTAAACAAGGACATAACGACCTCCGGGGTAGCTCACCCGATCTAACCCCTTTGGTCTCATGCAAACAAAGACTCTCTGAGGAAGAAGTCACTGTCAATTCCCCCCTATAGTCTTTTAACGATAACTATAGACACTCTAAGGAAGAACTCAATGTCAATTCCACTTGTCTTCTACTAATGGTAACTATAGACACTCTGAGGGAGCACTCAATGTCAATCCCCCCTATGGTCTCGCAGCATGATAAATGTAAGAGACACTCTAGGGAAGCCCTCAAGGTCAATTTCCCCTATGGTCTCACTGCATCAGGTTACCACATCCCTGTGTAAAGAAATCGTGCACAAATTATGTTCAGTATCCAAATTAAACAACAAATTACTACTTGGCTAATAGCTACAAAGCATAACACAAGCACGTCATACAATATCACTTCATCCTAACAGCACTAGGCATGGAAAACAAGCATCCTAACAAGAAATTCTAGACCTAATAGCCAATATCAAATCAAACATGGTCAAACACATCCATAGCATGGAAAATAACCCTATTCACAAATAAGATCCCTAACTCAAACAATCAAATCACAGTAGGCATTAATAGGGTTAAATTACCTAAATAGTCAATACTCTAAACTAGGTTATTGGGAAATTTTTCATATACAAATCAAAGACAATCTACATAATGGCACAAACCACCTACCTTGACATTGCACGATCAATAAACTCTGGTGTTGGCCCTTGAATTGACCTAGAATGACGTAAATCTACAAAAACATCTAAAACGTTCAACCAAGTATATATCACGAAAGAAGATAAATCAAGGAACCAATATCTAGAAGAAGGAAGAAATTACCATGGAGATTCCAACACAATCAACGGCGGTTGATTCGGAGAATGGACGGTCGATCAGGGGCTCAGAGAAGAATCATGCCCTATAGTCGCTCCTGGACAAGACGAGTTGAGAAAAAGACATTTCTTCCAATTAGACGCGACCCCAGTCTGATTTAACAAATAAAAATAAAATTAAAGGGAGTGACTTTTAAAAGTACATGGCGTGTATATGCCTTTACTGGGCCCTACTTTAGGCGGTCTCCAGGTCACCCCACACAGCCATGTACACGATTGTTACACGACCAATACACAATCACCCACAGCAACCGGGTACACGGTGTGTACTTGTTAAATTTCTAGATTCTCTTATTTTCCTCAAGAACATCAGAAACAAAAATCTCATACCTAAAAATAAGGTCCAGGTTCTTAAAAACTTCCCCCATTTAAATAAATTCGTTACTGAATTTCCCTTGCAAGGCTACGTAGAAGAAGAATTCTCCAACAGTTCTGGCCACTTCGATCGTACATCGGCCTCCCTCTTCCAAGTCTTATCATGTACTCACTCGTGTTGTCATATTACTTATACTAGAGGAATAGATCGGCCATAGATAACCTTTTCACTGAGATCAACAATCTGGATAGGATACTCCTCGAACGATGCATCCACCTCCAACTCAACCTGATCTAATTGAAAAACATGAGACGAGTCTGAGAAGTAACGCCATAGCTGAGAAACATGAAAGACATTGGGAATATCCCTATACCTATAAGGTAACTACACCCAATAGGAAATTATCCCAAATCTCTCCAAAACCTCAAACGGTCCAATATATCTCAGAAAAATCTATCCCTATCTCCTAATCCTCCTTTTTCCTAACCTTGGTGTGACACATAGAAAAACCTAATCTCTGACCTCGAACTATAGAGTTCATCTTCGTCAATCAGCATAAGACTTCTGTCATGACTGTGTAGTAGCCATCCTCTTCTAAGTCAACTCCACCGGCTCTGTGTTCTCCTAGAAAAGACAAGGTCCCAGCATAGCTTCCTCTCTTGCTTCCAGCAAACATAGGGGTGATCATCATGTCCTAACGTACAAAGCCTCATAAGGTTCCATATGAATAGTTACTTCAAAACTATTATTGTATGAAAACTCCACAAGAGGTATTTGCTTCTCCCAATAACCTCCAAAATCTAGGACGCATGCTCGAAGCATTTTCTCCAGCACCTGAATTGTAGAGACCCAAATCTTGACGTATATGGACATTACATTACTTTTGTGGAATACTTAGTACATAACAAAAACAGACACACAAGGACCGTAATAATTTAGTGTCTTTGGAAACTCGGAATATAATCTTCTAATCGTGGTGAAAGATCTTCAGCATATCCCATAAAGATCTTACCCTTTTTTTATCTAAAACCATTATTTATATCCTGGGGAAAAGAAAACATAAAAGGGGTGAGCTCAAATTCCCAGTAAGGGTAAACATAGAGAACATAAAACAATCCATAAACATTTGAATGCAAAAACTTGAACATAAAATCTAAACATCAAAATCTTGAGCAAAGACATGAATATTGGAAGTATGTAAGGCATATATCATAAGGGAACATCAATCATGATAAAATATCATGGGAATAAAACATTTAATTGTGGAAACCATTAAGCACATTTTATGATTTCCATAGTATCCAAGGCATTGTTGCCAAGACCATCTTAGTGGAAAAAGTCCCTTTTTGAATCGAGTTCACTCCTCATTTAGTCCTGTAACACTGAACCGGATTAACTTACCATTCCATCCATGTCTATCTCGTGAGATATAAATCTTTACCCAATGCATTGGAGAGAGATATAGGTCCCACCCATCTCATAATGAAATCATTCTTACTTGTGCCACAAAATAAACTTAAAACATTCATCATAACCCAAAGAATAAAATGGGTTTCTTAAACATCATCCTATCATCTCATAATCCATATAAAACAAATAGACATTTCATCATAAGAAAATTGAAACCATGTAAATAATAGATACATTATACTTGAAACATACACATATGAAATAATGTCATCTTATATGGAAAAATGGTTTTGATAAAACACTTGAAATGAATTCTTGAGGAAAATATCTTTTCTTCTTGAAAATCATTTTCTTTTCACAAAATGCCATGCAATTTTAAAAGAAAGATATTTTGTTGAAAATAGTCATAAAATATTTTGGAGGAAGCTTCATTAAAATAAGTCTTTATAAAACCGTAAAAAATCATTTCATGCCGTATAAGTTAAAAAAACATTCTTCTCGTACTTTAGCCGGAAAAGTCAAAAAGTAACTCGTAAAAGAAAGATTTCATACATACCATGTAGTAAAAGTCAAAATGGGTAAAAAGGACATTAAACATACATGAAAACACTTTTATAAAACATGGACATGGATGATAACAATAACCTCAGTAAATACTTATGAATAAGCAATCTCAGAAAAAAATGAGATTTGAACAATTATCTCTTACCTTAGGTCTGATATGCTTTGTACGTTTCCGAACCTCCTGTATAGTGATTTAAATAATGTCATTGACTTATTACAGAATAATATTAATTGTTATTATATCATATAATGTTCAGTTATGACTTTATATTACCCGTTCTTTTGTAAGTTCTATGTTAAAGCAGCGTTTTGGGTTAAATCGTTTTATTTATCTTATGTGTTTGGACTTGTTGTTCTTGAAATTATTACTTATATCCTGATTTAATTAATTCCATAATGCAAAACATGATTCATATATATATGATATATCAATTAAATGGAATGAAATACACCGTTCATGGAGACGGTAGGTCGTACGTACGCATGAATGCTGTTTTCGTTTCCTTATTGAATTGAATGAAATTAAGTAGATGACATACATACATATACAAATAAATACAGTATCTTTATTATGTAATATATTTCATGATTACTTATTATATATACTTTATAATCATTCATGAATGGTTAACATGTAGAATGAATCTCATCGCGTCGTGGAGACGGTAGTCTGTACGTACGCACGAGCGATGATATCATTCCCATGATCGTGGAATTGCATTGAAGTGTATGTATAATATTTCAGAATCAATATCACTTTGAAATAATCATATATAGTTATTTATTTACACCATTATACCCATCCAAGTAAGGTGGTGGTCGAAAACAGCTTACACCACGGCGTGGAGACGGTATTCCGTACGTACGCACGCGCGGTGATTTCATTTTCCGTAGGATGGATAGATGGTGAAATAGGGTTGTTTCATACTTATAATAACATATTAGTATATGAGTGATACTGATGTTATTAATTAATAATGAAACAACTAAAGTATAATAATTAGAAGAAGAAATAAAGTTGAAAGAATCGGTAACAGATATTACCTCTTCTTTCGACACGCCTTTTTGAAACCTCCTCTTAGGGCACTAAGATTGGTCTTTAGAGAAGAAAAGAACCTCTAGGATGTTTCTAGGGAAGTGGAGAATAGAAATTTTCAGGGTTTGGCCGAGCTTGAATGCTCAAAGTGGTGTGAGGAAGAGAGGGAGGAGGTTCCCTTTTATAAGGGAGGAGAGGGGCACCTTTGGAATAACTAAAAATATTATTTTATTATAAAGTCATATTCGGTTTTTAATAGCTCCAAATTGAGTTATTTCTAAGCTAAGGTGGGGATGGGTTTAAATCCTCTCATCCAATATAATTTAGACATGTTTAGGTTTCTATTTTAACCTTATCATTTAGATTTTACTTTAAGTTAAATAATTTTTCTTTTACCGTGTCTTCTTGTTTTCTTACACTATAAGGTTAATAAACTTACTATAACAAGCCAAACGAACCCCAAGTTGTTTATTATTAATATATATAACCTTATCTAAGTCATTTTTCTGAACCTTATATTTTTAGGAATAAAATAAAAATTAATAATATAATATTTGTTTTAAAAACTACTTTATGTCAATTTTGACACTATTTGGTAATTGATTTTTGTGAAAATCATAACAGAATGATTAGTTCGAAAAACATTAACTAAATCAATAATAACATGTCATATTAACCTAGATAATTATTTTAATTCATAAAAAGTCTCAAATTACATTTATTTGGGTATTTATAACATCAATTATGTCAAAATTTCATTAATAAGATAATTACTGCATCATCATTGTGTCATAAATAAATTAAATTATTTAATGTCTAAAAATTATAAATAAAACACTATTATGTATGAAATTTTGTTAGCTTTATATTGAATATTTATAGTCGAATTTATCTTATGTATAACCCTATATTAAAAATTATTTACTTATTAAACTTTGATTTTAACTATTTTAACCCTTCTTTAAATAAATTAATAATAAATGTCCTAATCTAATCCAAGTGGGCCTAAATGGTAATATTTTATTCCTAAGGTTGTTTTTGGTCGAATTAAACTTATCCAACATAATTAGGACATGTGTTAGGGTAATAATAATATCATTTTTACCCTTAATTACCCTATTTACTTTTAACCGGGGTAAAAAAAAGTAACAAGTTACTATTCACCAAAAAATATTTTCATCTCATTGAACCACATTTTAGTCCTTGATATTAACCGTGTCTCTCGGATTTTTGAAATTCCACTCACAGAAGCGGTAAAATTAAGTTTTATGTGAATTTGCAAATATTCCTAGGAGGTGGGTGAAAGACGGTGAAAAGTTCAGTAAAATTTTTATATATCTAAAATTATTATAAAATGACTCCAATGACTTAAATTGAACTTATATAGGTATTATGTATCAATTTTGACCTAAAAATTTAAAATAAATAATTATTTAAATAAAAAGTCGGTTTTTGAATAGTAACTCAGTGTTTTCACTATTTATCAAAAATTGAAAGTTTTCAGAAAAATACCAAAAATTCACCCTAGGCTAATTTCAATATTCTGAATCCAAAAATGTAGTCCATTTTTCAAGATAAAATTTATAAAATTTCAAAAAGTGGGTATTACTATTCATAACTGCTAGTTTATATAACATATCGTTGTTTAGCGAAACTCGGTATTGCGTACAACACACGCTATCGTGGAAGGTCGCGATTGTGTGTAATGCAAGACAAATCAGGGATGTGTGTTGTGCAATATTCTTTTGGTGTAGCGTACAAACAAGACATTAATGAAATTAAAAAGAATATTTTTCATAAAATCTCGGGTTGTTACATTCTACCCCCATTAAAATGAATTTCTCCCTCGAAATTCTTCGAGGTTATAAATGGTTTACTACTCGAAAGTTTCTTTAATAGAAACCCACATAGTAAAAAGGAATACCAAAACTTGGATTTAAAAACTAAATTATGAAACGTAACGGTTACCCAAATTAACTAATCATTGGGTTTCCACATAGGAGAACATAGGTGAAAATATGGATTTGGAAGAGAAATCTAACTGTCATGTTCTGATGGAGAGTGGTAGAGAACAAGGCTATGAAAAAGCCAACAATCGCAAATCCATATATTTGTGATGATCTAGGGTACCATCTGATTCATCGGATATAAAGGCACTAGGACAACATTTTTAGTTTTCAAGATCATTTCCCTAAAGTTGAAGAATTTGAATTAGAATAAATACTTACTTTATTTTGGTATAATCTCACTGTTGTTCGTGCCTTGAACAATTTCCAATTCATATCTTTAAGAAATGAAGTTGAATTTGTCTTTCGCGAAGTTTTAGCAGATCATGTGATAGAATGATAGGTCATTCTATCTATCTCAAACATAAGTTAGCAAAAGTTATATACATAATTCCATCTATGGTGAGATTAATCATATATGGTTCCAAAATGGACTTATACTTCATCTATCATCCTGTATAATAAAATAAAACTAGTTTCTACTAACCAGGGACTTCCTGTAGACTAGTGGTAGGAAATAAAGGCCTGTCACACTTCGGTTGTGGGTTCGATTCCTACAGCCTTGTCTGATGTGACGGGTTGTCGCTCGTTCTGCAGGTTTTCCTTTTTTTCTTCTAAAAATACAATACTAACTTATTTCCAACATAATCCATTCCAATCTTTAGGCTTATCCATAATATTGCAGTCCATTCTCATATTATAGTGAAAAATATTACCAGAGATTTCATTTAACAATCATGTTAATACCATCGTTGATCCCCATATATCATAAGATATGTCTTGTTGGTCACATTCCAAACATTCGAAGGCCTTAATCATGTATTCTCTTGAAAAATGAATACCCATTGAATCTTAGTGAAAACATGAGTGCTGTCAAAAGTTAACTCTTTCCACATACCAAAACCCCAAAATTCTATATACTCAAACCATGATATAACTATTTCCTTATATCAGTCATGAGCTCATGAATACTGTCAAACATTTCATTCTCTCCTTATACCTTCATTATGCGCATATCACCTTCTTTCCAAAAATATCTCAATCACTTTCCATGGTTATCGGTACCATAAAATTATTGGAAACCACAATAGACCAATACATAAATATTCTAATATTCCATGATACTATACACAACATTATTTTATAATCCCATTACATAAACACTTAATCAATCCACCACATTGTTTTCATATTCAACATCACCAATAATGATTGCATGTGACTTCTGTTTGTCCTTTTCCTTAAGTGTTTTCTTATGTCGATCATCACTAACCCTTGGATTAGGGCATTTATTAGCATAATTCCCCATTTCCTTGCACTTGAAGCATTGAAGTGTTGGTGGTGCGTTCTCTTCAGTCTTGTCTTTATTCACATCATTAGCAACCCTTTTTTCATTACTTCGACACTCAGCTACTCGATGACTTTATTTTACACATTTAAAACATTTTCTAGTCCCTTTAAGACAATCTCCACCATGCTTCTTTCCACACTTTGAGCAAAAGGAAACATTCATCTTCTTTTCAGCATTATTCTGAGATTTCTCCTTGAACTCCATATTTCATTTCTTGTCAAAACCATGAGATGGATAAGTAACCCCAACTTCCATTTCTACCTTGATAGCATAATACAAAATTTCTTCATAGCTACTGAAGTCTCTTATAGTTAATGCCATTCGAAGATTTGGTTTTAAGCCACTGAAAAATCGATCAACTTTACTTTCAGGTTGGATGATAAAGCCAGATGCATACCTTGCAAGCCTTGTAAAATTTTCTTCATATATACCAATAGATTCATCATCCTTTTTCTTTATTTAAAGAAACTCCTTCTCCATCTTTGTATGAAGAATACGAGGGAATTACTTATTGAAAAATAAGTTCTTGAACTCATCCCATTCCATGGACTCAATTTCATCTCTTGGCCTCGTATTCTTGATAAGATTCCACCATTGATCAGCTTCACCTTCCAAATGATATACTGCTAAGATGACTTTATCATGTTCAGAGCATTGAAGAACTGAAAATATCTTTTCAGTGGTACTGATCCATTGTTTAGCAACAAGTGGATCAGAAGACCCACTGAAAGAAGGTGGACGTTGCCTCATGAAGGACTCAATAGAATATTGTTCCCTTCTCTACTCATTTGGAAGTCAAGAATGATTCATATCTTGTGTAAGTATAGAAATAAGATTTTGCACTCCATCTCCCATAAAATTTGTTTGTTCAGGAGGACAATCATTTCATTGTCCATTACATTGATCAACATGGTTCTTTCGGGTTCCATCAATCATGTAAAACCCAAAAAGAATAGTGTGAGAGGCAAAAATCATGCTAGGGAAAAAAAACATAATAAAGGGGGAGTACCTTCAATATCTAACATCTTAGGTTTAATTCTAAGATCGTTACCGTAATTCTAGGACTATGACATATACTTATACTTAACCTTAGGGACATCCCTAGACATACCTTAGAAATATCTCTAGGGATCTCACTAAAGTTCTCGCATCCTAGTTTCCAAAGGTTGACTAAACCTTTCCTCAGATACCAACTGTAGAGACCCAAAGCTTGATGTACATAGACATTACATTACTTTTTCAGAATACTTAGTACATAACAAAAATAGACACACAAGGACCTTAATAGTTTAGTGTCTTTGGAAACTCAGAATATAATCTTCTAATCGTGGTGAAAGATCTTCAACATCTCCCATAAAGATCTTCCCTTTTTTTATTACCTAAAACCTTTCTTTATATCCTGTGGAAAAGAAAACATAAAAGGGGTGAGATCAAATGCCCAGTAAGGGTAAAAATAGAGAACATAAAACGATCCATAAACATTTGAATGCAAAAACTTGAACATAAAATCTAAACATCAAAATCTTGAGCAAAGACATGAATCTTGGAAGTACATAAGGCATATATCATAGGGGAACATCAATCATGATAAAATATCATGGGAATAAAACATGTAATTGTGGAAACCATTAAGCACATGTTATGATTTCCATAGTAGCCAAGGCATTGTTGTCGAGACCATCTTAGTGGACAAAGTCCCTTTCTGAATCGAGTTCACTCCTCGTTTCAGTCATGTAACACTGAACCGGATTAACTTACTGTTCCAGCCATGTCTATCTCATGAGATATAAATCTTTACCCAATGCATTGGAGGTAGATATAGGTCCCACCCATCTCATAATGAAATCATTCTTACTTGTGCCACAAAATAAACTTAAAACATTCATCATAACCCAAAGAATAAAATGGGTTTCATAAACATCATCCCATCATCTCATAATCCATATAAAACAAATGGACATTTCATTATAAGAAAAGTGAAACCATGTAAATCATAGAGACATTATACATGAAACATACACATATGAAATAATGTCATCTTATATGGAAAAATGGTTTTGATAAAACACTTGAAATGAATTCTTGAGGAAAATATCATTTCTTCTTGAAAATCATTTTCTTTTCACAAAATTCCATGCAATTTTAAAAGAAAGATATTTTGTTGAAAATAGTCTTGAAATATTTTGGAGGAAGCTTCATGAAAATAAGTCTTTATAAAACTGTAAAAAATCATTTCATGTCGTATAAGTTAAAAAACATTCTTCTCGTACTTTTGCTGAAAAAGTCAAAAAGTACCTCGTAAAAGAAAGATTTCATACATACCATGTAGTAAAAGTAAAAATGGGTAAAAAGGACATTAAAATACATGAAAACACTTTTATAAAACATGGACATGGATGATAACAATAACCCTAGTAAATACTTACGAATAAGCAATCTCGGATAAAAATGAGATTTGAAAAATTATCCCTTACCTTAGGTCTGATATGATTCGTACATTTCTGAACCTCCTGTATAATGATTTAAATAATTTCATTGACTTATTACAGAATAATATTCATTGTTATGATATCATATATGATCCACTTATGACTTTATATTACCCGTTCTTTTGTAAGTTCCATATTAAAGCAGCGTTTTGGGTTAAATTGTTTTATTTACCGTACGTGTTTGGACTTGTTGCTCTTGATATTATTACTTATATCCTGATTTAATTAATTCCATAATGTAAAACATGATTCATATATATATGATAGATCGATTAAATGGAATGAAATACACCATTCATGGAGACGGTAGGCCGTACGTATGCATGAACGTTGTTTTCGTTTCCTTATTGAATTGAATGAAATTAAGTAGATGACATAAATATATATACACATAAATCTAGTATCATTATTATGTCATATATTTCATGATTACTTATTATATATACTTTATAATCATTCATTAATGGTTAACATGGAGAATGAATCTCATCACGTCGTGGAGATGGTAGTCCGTACGTTCGCACGAGCGATTATATCATTCCCATGATCGTGGAATTGCATTGAAGTGTATGTATAATATTTCAGAATCAATATCACTTTGAAATAATCATATATAGTTTTTTATTTACACCATTATTCCCATCCAAGTAAGGTGGTGGTTGAAAACAGGTTACACCACGGCGTGGAGACGGTATTTCGTACGTACGCACGCGTGGTGATTTCATTTTCCGTAGGATGGATAGATGGTGAAATAGGGTTGTTTTATACTTGTAATAACATATAAGTATATGAGTGATACTGATGTTATTACTTCATAATGAAACAACTAAAGAATAAGATGTAGAAGAAGAATTAAATTTGAAAGAATCGGTAACGGATATTACCTCTTCTTTCGACACGCCTTTTTGAAACTTCCTCTTAAGGCACTAAGATTGGTCTTTGAAGAAGACAGGAACCTCTAGGATGTTTCTAGGGAAGTGGAGAAGAGAAATTGGTAGGTTTTGGCCGATCTTGAAGGCTCAAAGTGGTGTGAGGAAGAGAGGGAGGAGGTTCCCTTTTATAAGGGTGGAGAGGGGCACCTTTGGAATAACTAAAAATATTATTTTATTATAAAGTCATATTCGGTTTTTAATAGCTCCAAATTGAGTTATTTCTAAGCTAAGGTGGGGATGGCTCTAAATCCTCTCATACAATAGAATTTAGACATGTTTATGTTTCTATTTTAACCTTATCATTTAGATTTTACTTTAAGTTAAATAATTTTTCTTTTACCGTGTCTTCCTGTTTTCTTACACTATAAGGTTAATAAACTTACTATAACAAGCCAAACGAACCCCAAGTTGTTTATTATTAATATATATAACCTTATCTAAGTTATTTGGCCGAACCTTATATTTTTAGGAATAAAATAAAAATTAATAATATAATATTTGTTTTAAAAACTACTTTATGTCAATTTTGACACTATTTGGTAATTGATTTTTGTGAAAATCATAACAGAATGATTAGTTCGAAAAACATTAACTAAATCAATACTAACAGGTCATTTTAACCTATATAATTATTTTAATTCATAAAAAGTCTCAAATTACATTTATTTGGGTATTTATAACATCAATTATGTCAACATTTCATTAATAAGATAATTACTGCATCATCATTGTGTCATAAATAAATTAAATTATTTAATGTCTAAAAATTATAAATAAAACACTATTATGTAGGAAACTTTTTTAGATTTATATTGAATATTTATAGTCGAATTTATCTTATGTATAACCCTATATTAAAAATGATTTACTTATTAAACTTTGATTTTAACTATTTTAACCCTTCTTTAAATAAATTAATAATAAATGTCCTAATCTAATCCAAGTGGGCCTAAATGGTCATATTTTATTCCTAAGGTTGTTTTTGGTCGAATTAAACTTATCTAATAGAATTAGGACATGTTTTAGGGTAATAATAATATCATTTTTACTCTTAATTACCCTATTTACTTTTAACCGTGGTAAAAAAAAGTAAAAAGTTACTATTCACCAAAAATTATTTTCATCTCATTGAACCACATTTTAGTCCTTGATATTAACTGTGTCTCTCGAATTTTCAAAATTCCACTCACAGAAGCGGTAAAATTAAGTTTTATGTGAATTTGCAAATTCTCCTAGGAGGTGGGTAAAAGACTGTGAAAAGTTCAATAAAATTTTTATATATCTAAAATTATTATAAAATGACTCCAATGACTTAAATTAAACTTATATAGGTATTATGTATCAATTTTTACCTAAATAAATTAAAATAATTAATTATTTAAATAAAAAGTCGGTTTTTGAATAGTAACCCAGTGTTTTCACTATTCATCAAAAATTGAAAGTTTTCAGAAAAATACCAAAAATTCACCCTAGGCTAATTTCGATATTCTGAATCCAAAAATGAAGTCCATTTTGAAATATTAAATTTATAAAATTTCAAAAAGTGGGTATTACTATTCATAACGGCTAGTTTATATAACATATCGTTGTTTAGCGAAACTCGGTATTGCGTACAACACACGCTATCATGGAAGGTCGTGATTGCGTGTAATGCAAGCCTAGTCAGGGATGCATATTGTGCAAGATCCTTTTGGTGTGGCGTACAACACAAGACATTAATGAAATTAAAAAGAATATTTTTTATAAAATCTCGGGGTGTTACATGAATAGTACGCTTGGACTAGCCATCTATCTGGGGGTGGTTAGTTGTACTCAGAAGTACATGTGTACCTAAATCCCTCTATAGTCCCTACTAGACCTGAGAAGTAAAACAAGTGTCCCTGTTTGAAACAATAGAGTGTGTAACTCCATGTAGATGTAAAATCTCCTGGATGTACAACCATTCCAGCTCATCTATGCTAGAGGTCTCCTTGATTGGCAAGAAGTGAGCAACCTTTGCGAGTATTTAAATGACAACCCAAACTACATCATTCCCTTGAGGTGATCTCGGTAAACCTGTCATAAAGTCCACTGCGACATCATTCCACTTACACTCGGGAATGGGTAACTATTGCAAAATCCATGTTGGTTGTTAATGCTCTGTCTTCACCTGTTGATAGGTGGAACATCTCATGAAAAACCCACCAACATCTCTCTTCATAGCTGTCCACCAATACTGATGGTGAAGATATCAATACATCTTGGTGAGAATGGGATGAGCTTCCCGAACTGAGGAATAAAAGTCTCGAATCATCTCCTCAAGTATGTCTGCTGACACCCATACGTGCCTTTGAAAATGCAAGATCTCAGCCTCACCTACTTTCCATCTAAGAATAGGGTCCTCCCCTGACACACTCTCCCATAGGACTAAGCCATCAGAATCTGATATTTTCCTCATTCTCACTCAATCAAGTAGAGTAGAGGTAATAGCTATAGAAGAAAGAAAAATCTACCCATGTCTATCGTGCACCTCCAAATTCATCTTAGAAAATAGATCCATAAGCTGCCACTCATTGTTAGCCTCCTAAACTATTTGTATCTGAGTCCTTATGCTCAACGCATTAGCTACAACATTGCATTTCCCAAGCGTGTAGGCAAGATCAAAGTTCAAGTAATGATGGTACTCAACCCACCTTCACTATCTTAGATTCATATCGCATTGATTAAAGATATACTTGAGACTTTTGTGGTCGATGAAAACCACAAAATTATCTCCCAACAGATAATGTCTCCAACAGCGTAAATAATGAACAACTGCAGCCAACTCGAGATCATGTGTGAGGTAATTCCTCTCATGTGGCCTCAACTATCGATACTCGTATGCAGTGACTCCTTCCCCCTACATAAGCACAACACCCAGCCCAATATCTGATGCATCATAGTAAACAGTATAACTCTTTCCCAACTCTAGAAAAACTAGTATTAGCGTTGAATTCAACCTTCATTTTAGCTTCTAAAAGGATAACTCAAAATAATCTAACCACAGGTACTTTGCACCCTTCTTAGTTAGGCTTGTCAGTGGCGCTACTAAGTGTGAAAAGGCCTGTATGAAATGTCTATAGTATCCAGCCAGCCCCACAAAACTTCGTACTTCAAAGATGTTCTTCGGCTACTCCCAAGAAACTACCTCTCTCACTTTCTATGGGTCTACTGATACTCTTGTCTCTAAGATAACATGACCCAAGAAGATAATCTGGTCCATACAATAATGGCATATTGAGATCTTAGCATATAATTGATTCTCTCTCAATGTAATCAAAATGATCTCGAGATGTGTGTCATGGTCATGTCGATTGTGAGAGTACACCAAGATATAATCCACAAAGACTACCACTAAAGAATCCATGTATGGATGAAACACACAGTTCAGTCGTTCCATGAAAACAACAGGTGTGTTCGTGAGACCGAACGGCATAACCACATACTCATATAGACCATACCTACTCTGAAAGGCTGTAATGGGTATATCTGATGTTCTAACGCGCAACTGATGGTCACTGAATCTTAAGTCAATCTTCAAGAACACCCGGTGTAACGAAAAAAACTTTCAATAATGTAAATTCTTCTTGATCTAAATAATTGTTTATTATGGTTATATAAAATGTGAACTTCATTTGTTTTATGTTTTTGTATTTTAAAATACCATTATGAATTATGACCAATGCTAATATAGATGTTGAACAGTGATCACATGATTAGTATAAATATATGGCTTTAACAAATCCAATTTACTCAAAGGAAGCGATGGCCTCATCCAGTACACTTTCCCCATATGAATCCCATTTTCTGGAGCTTATAAAAAAGGTGGTGTCATTGGTAATTTCTCTTTACCAACACCAATCCAACCTTGAACACGTTAATCTTGAGCAGAACTGACTATGGGAGAAGTGGAAGTTAATAGAGATTACCACTCGAGCAATGTTATCTAAGCCACCCCAAGAGTCTTTCACCATCGCACACCTTAACCTTAGATCTTATGCGGGTGTTATAAGGGGTTATGTAGAAAGACCCTATCACTCTGACTATGTACATTATTTTTTTATAAAGAATGTACATTCATTTTATTATTATTACTTTGTAAATAGTTTTTAAGGCACAAATATAATTTTTAGTTAATATTCAACTAAGAAATATATTTTGATGAATTAATGGATTTTTGAATTAAATAATATTTTATTAAATATTATTATAATTAAATTAATTTTTATTAAATATAAATGATCATATAATTTTATGAATGCAATTGTAATTTTTTTATAGTTTGAGAGCTGTTTTTGTCAAAACCCATGAATTTTCGGTACATGTCGTTTTTTATATTAAAAGTAAAAAATTCACATATTTAGAAAATTATTTAGATAAAATGAATATTATTTTTTGAATCAGGGAATTGAAATTATCCAATGGTGAATTTTTTATAATTTTCTGAGACAGTCGAATTTTTTGGTAAAAATTAAATACCGTTTAATTATATAATGTATTTTATGACATCAAAATAATCCAATAGTGTTGTAATAAAATAGTATATACATTATTTTCGGCCAATATATGTTTTACCGTGAAAATAATGTGATTTTGGGTTTTTTTATTTATTTTACAAAGCTTTAGTGGACCCTTCAAGGCTTATAAAACATTTTGTCTTTTTAAATTGTTTTCTTTGAGAGGTGACTCGCCTCCACATAAGCAACCCTGTTATTTTAAGAAGTTCAGCCATTGGACTTATAAAATATTTTTTTCCACTCCCCTTTGGAAAAAACCATGGGAAAAACCATGGTCTGGTTGGTGGTTTTGATTAGTTTAATGTGAGGTGTCATAAACCATAATAAAGAATTTCCTCTCCTTTCTTATATAAACCCACCCAATCTTCCACTTACTCTTCACTCAAAGACTTTGGAGTTCAACCAACCCCTTCCCTTCTCTCTATAGAATCCTCCCAAGGTGCCCCAAGCTCCCAAGAAGCCTCTCTCAAGCCTCTCCCAATCCTTTGGGATCACACTTCCAAGTAAGGGATTTCTTCCTTTCTCATTTGTGTCCAATTTTATTTAAGTTGTTATGCCATTTTTTTCAATTAAAAATGTTGGGGTATGATTTTTTACCTACCCCATACTTATATATTTATGTTTGGATGATGTGATACCCCTTTATCTCTCATAAATGCCTCCCATGTACACCCATTACAATGCCGAAATTCTGAGAGGGATTTCTCTCTCCTCTTTTACATCCAAGTAATTCTTTTGTATTATGCATCTAAATTCCATTAAATTTGTTGTTAAATGTATCTATATGACCCCCTTACTGTAACTTTCATGTAAATATTATTATACACCCTTTTCTGTCTCATCAACTATTTTTATTAATCCTTATGTCACGTTGTTATGCTGCCGAAATTGCACCGCGTTTTTCCAAGCCAAGATCGTTGTGTAGTGAATACCATACCCATGTCTATATCAAGGGTATTAACCTTTATGCACATATACATATTGAATGTTAGTTTTATGTATTTATTCCACATTACTTAATCGTTTAATAACTTATTATGTTGATTGATTCCATGTTATATGATCCATGTGGCACACTTATGCATGAAATGAAATGTTTAAGAAGGGTGTGCCCTGATAGCGCTCCAATGCATTGGGTAAAGTATAGTATCATGATACATCATGTGAAATGGGTTTTGACTCATTATAATTCAAGTAAAATGAGGTTTTACTCATGCTTCATGTGCAATGAGGGTTTACTCATGCTCCATGTGCAATAAACCTTGGCACATTCTAGTTCCATGTTAAGTGTTTTTGCCACATTTCCATGTTAGGATTATCATGCATTATCATGTCTTTATGGTCATTTTTCTATTATGCTCCATTAATATTCCTATTGTCTAATATGTATTGTATTCTTCATGTTATTCCATGTTAATTCCCTTACTGGGCTTTATCGCTCACCCTTTTCTTATGCATGTCCTCAGGTTATCCCATACAATGCTAAGTACGAGGGAATGTAGTGGTCATGTAAAGGAATTTTTCAATAAATATGTTGTGTGTTTTATATTCTAAGCTGTTATGTAATGTTCCTAAGCCCCAAATACACTAGACCTCTTGATCTTATATGTTGTATCAAGTAAAGATTTTATGTAATAAATTAGGTTTAAGTGTGTACTAAAGAGCAGGGTTGTTATACCTGGGCTCCTCAAAACTGATCAAAGAGATATTCAATCCTAGACAATGGATATTGGTTCTTGACCATCAACTGGTTCATCTTCTAATAATCCACACAAATTTTGAGGGTACCATATTCCTTCTTCACAAACAGGACATGAAAATCCCAAGGAGAAGTGCTGGGGTGGATGAAACCCTTCTCTTGTAACTCCTCTACCTGCTTCTTGTGCTCCTATAAATATGGTGTAGCCATCCTATAAGGAGGAATGTACAACAGTGCCTCTCCAAGAACAAGATTAATAGAAGATTCCACCTCTTTCTCTGGAGGAAAACCTGAAAAGTCCTCCAGAAATACATCCCTGAAACGATTGACCACTGGAGGAAAGTACAACTGTGAAGTCCCTAGTCATCCAAATATAGACTGGCGATCTGGGCTATAACTCCTCCCAACCCATTATGCTTGGGTCTTGCTCTTCTCTCCTGAACATCCCATTCACCCTTATATAAAAAGTATCTTCCCTCTGGTGATGTAAAACTCACCCTACGACGATAGAAATCAATAACAGGCTAGAAGGGAACTAACTAGTCCATCCCGAGAATGACATCATATCCCATCATCTCTAATACATAAAGGTACCATGAGAACTGACACCCACAAACCTCAAGAGGGAACTCCATGCACTGATGTACACTAGACATTCTCGTCCTCAATGGAGTGTCCAGTGTTAAGATATAAAAAAAAATTAAAGATATAGAGCCAAAGGCTCTCCACAACAGCAATAGATATGAAACTATGGGAATTACCTATATTAAAAAGTGCAGAAGCTAAAAATGAGGAAACTAGGATTATACCTCGAGCTATAGAGGGTCCTAAATCCTTCCCCTGTTGGGTATACTCTACTGAAAAAGTCTAGCCTCTACCACAACCTTGTGACCCTGCCTGACCACCTTGAGCTGATCCACCCTGTTTCCGCTGAAAGCCTGTCGACTGGATACCACGGCCGCAACCTCCACCTCAGCCTGAATGGCCGAAAGAACTCCAGTTCCAAGACTGATGAAAAACTAGTGGGATACTCCTAAATGAGGAGTCATAGAGGAACCCCTGTCACCAGCTACCGGTGAGAAAAACTAACAGAACCGCTGAAGATGGACCATCTTGCCACATGATCGGCACTCAAATGGGTCTCTCAGGCAATGTGGCCTCATTTTCCCACATTTTCCACACTGGTATCATACCACATGGCTACCTAAAGGTGTATCCCACCTACTCGGATCTCCACATGTAGACTCCTGGAAGTTCTTACTACTATCAGTTAGAGAAGCACCAACTCTGGATGTTGAACCTCCCTAGACCACTGCTCTAAAATTCCTCAGGTTGCGCTCTGTGATCAATGTCTGGTTGACTATGGAAGATATGTTCATCAACCTGAAGATGTTCACCTGAGATCGGATGTCATTCCTGAGACCATACTCAAACCTCCTTACTAAGAAGAGATCATCACCCCCTAGAATGGGTGTGAAACGTTGTAACTCTGTGAAGCAAGAAGAATACTCCATGACCGAGAGTGTACCCTACTCCAAACTCATGAACTCTTGGGATCAATCGGCCCTCAAAGTCTCTAGGTAGAACTAGTCGTAAAAGGTAAGTTGGAACTCATCCCAAACCATAATCTTCTGGCATCCCTCCTGTGAGATCACATCCCACCATCTCTTAGTAGAATTCTGAAGCATGTAGGTAGCGAGCTTCACCCTCCTCTTTAGAGGTGTCTCTAGATGTTCGACGATCGATAGAATGGATTATAACCATGACTCTGCAGCCTGATGTCCTTAATCCCTTGAGAAGTTGGGAGGATGTTGTTGCTGAAAAACCTGCATCAACTCTACCATAGATGGGGTAGGATGTGGTACTCCCTTGAAGGTCTTCATAATCCTCATGAAGCCTTCTTGGAACTGTGCATCGACACCTATATCTGGAATGATGATTGGTGCCAAGACAGGCGCGATGGGAGGGTCTGTTGGTAATCCCTGATCTACCATGTCTAGTGTCTGATCATTGCCCTATATCTGGCATACAACTGGAGGACGTCGCAGTGGCATGAATCTGCAAGGTCAAGCACACACCTTAGATCAATATTATCATGGACTAAAACTTAGATGTGCGATAGAACAGAAGAAATAAAATAGTCAAAATTTATAGAACATGGATATATGGCATGTATGACCACTACACAGTGTGTTCTCTTAAGTATTCACATGGGTGTCTACTCCGGCCAACCCTTGTCATGTAACACTCCATACACATGGCGCGTTCTCCCAAGACATGGTGTGTACTTGAATCGTTTTCCCCTACTTGAGTTCTTCTACATGACTAACCCACACGGTTCTCCTTGAACGTGACTACATGGTGTTTTAGTGCCAGACACAGCATGTACTAGAAGGATTTCATCGACCCGTGTTGTTAGTCACATGACCGGACACATGGATTACACTACATGGAATTTTCAAGATTTATACGGTGTGAATAACATAAGTTTCATTCATTTGTGTCATTAGTCACATAGGTGGGAACACGGTCCCTACAACATTGGATTTACATCTGATACACGGTGTGTCCCTTCAAGGATTTCCCAACCCCATGTCTCTGCCCACACATCCAATGACACAGTTGGAGACTACAAGGCGTGTACATATAGTACATGGTGTGTGCTTAAGAAAAATAGTTCCTTCCCGAACAGAAGGATACATGGAATGTATTCAGCAATACACAACGTGTATTTTGGGTTTTTCTAGATATTAAGCCTCAGAAACTACTCTAGAACCCATAACAACACTGAAAAAAACATTAAAGTTCCAAATTCTGATCCATAAGGGGCCATACTCCCCACGAATCAAAGCCTGGCATCATATACATGTATATCACATGGTATAACAGGACAATCAATCACATGATCCACCAGATTCCGATCCATGAGGGCTCATAATGCCTGAGGGACCAAAGTTTGGAACCCATTCATAAGAATCCTTACACAAACCAATACCCTATCAAATTTAATGTATTAAATCAAGGAATTTATCACAACAACATGAATATTTATCCCAACATCAATCACAACAACATGAAACCGGTAATGCACCCTAAATAGCATGACAAGAATGCATGATATGTGATCTCTAACAAGTGTCTATTTGATGCATGATATGTCATATCCTCATCTCATCAGGTTGAAACAAAAATAAAACCTCAATATTATCAATGTTAATATCACAAAACATGTCAATCACCCAATAGTGAAATAAAATCAACTATAAAATTGCAAACCAGAAAAATTGTAATAATCAAGGTAAATTGGCTTTTCCCTATACACGGGTTAGCTACTCTCAGGCACAGCTTATTACCAACTACCTATTCCTTCATATCCCTCATTATAGACTCCAAACAGTAAGTCAAAGAAGAAAATAATTCTTCTGATACCACTTTGTAACATCCCAGTTCCAGATGCTTCCTAGAGGTGCCCCATACCATGTTGGTCACATGGCCTCAATCACATTTCCCTAAACACCAGAGGTTGTTGACTAGTATTGAGGGCCTTGGGTGTGATAGTAGGGAAACTATGCCCTCATTGAAAGATTAAGACAACGGAAATAAATAGATAACAGTAACGGAAGCAGTAATAATACCATAAAACAGTAATCATCGGAAGGCTAAAAGTAAATAAACAACTTGAGCACATATATAGATGATGCATGTTACATATGTCTAGGAAAGAATCCAAACAAGTCACAATGATGAAACACAGTACTAAACCAAAGTACAAGGAAAATATTTAAACAACTCCTGCAACATTTCAAGCCTCATCTTGGTCCCATGCTCCCCAGCTCCACAGTAGTGAAGTACCTGAAGTATAATGGCACTTTAACTTATCTATAACTGTAGCAATATAATATTTTTAGGCCCAAAAGCATGACCCCAATAGGGTGTGAGAAGAATCCCAGTAAGAAACCACCCCAATATTTGTGCCTAACAATTAGTGAATATATATGGTTGAAAATAAGCAAAATGATGCAATAAATAAGGAAGTACTCAAAAGTAAACAGCCCAACATTTTCAATTACATTCATTTTCATTCATCAATTATTCAACCAAATGAAAACAAGCAACCCTCTAGGAAGTTCTCATAGATTATCCCCTCTGGTTCAACTTAAACAAGTTTATAACGACCTCCTGGGTAGCTCACCTGGTCTAACCCCTTTGGTCTCATGCAAACAAAGACCCTCTAAGGAAGCATTCACTGTCAATTCCCCCTATAGTCTTTTAATGATAACTACATACACTCTGAGGAATTACTCAACATCAATTCCCCATGGGGTCTCATAACAGTAACTATAGACACTCTTAGGGAGCACTCAACATCAATCCCCTCTATGGTCTCACAGTGTGATAAATGTAACAGACACTCTTGGTAATTCCTCAACACCAATTCCCTTATGGTCTCACTACACCAGGTTCCCCCAGCCCTGTGTAAAGAAATCATGCATAAAAAATGTTCATCATCCAAATTAAATTGCAACGTACTACTTGGATAATATCTACAAAGAATAACATAATCATTTCATATAATATCACTACATCCTAATAGCACTAGGCATGGAAAATAAGCAACCTAATAGGTAATTCTAGACCCAATGGCCAATATCAAATCAAACATGGGAAAACACATCCATTTCATGGAAAATAACCCTATTCACAAACAAGATCCCTAACTCAAGCAGTCAAATCATAGCAGGCATTAACAGGGTTAAATTTCCTAAACATGCAATACCCTAAACTAGGGTATTGGGAACTTTTGCATATATAACTCAAAGACAATCTATGGAAAGGCACAAACAACCTACCTTAGAATTGTATGATCGATAAACTCCAGTGTTGGCCCTTGAATCAGCCTATAATGACATAGATCTACAAAAACGTCTAAAAATTTAAACCATGGATATCTCATGAAAGAGGAGAAATCAAGGAACGAAGCTCTAGAAGAAGGAAGAACTCATTGTGGAAATTCTAACGCAATCGATGGAAGTTGATTTGGAGAACGGATGGTTTATCGGGGGCTCGGAGAAGAATCATGCCCTATGATCACTCCAGGATGAGATGAGTCGAGAAGAAGGCATTTCTACCAATTAGATGCGACCCGGGTCCGATTTACCAAATGAAAAAGAAAAGCACATGATTTGCCTTTGAAAAGTGCATGGCATGTATATGCCTTTATCGTGCCCTACTTTAGGTGGTCTCTAGGTCACCCCACACGGCCATGTACTCGGCTGTTACACAGCCAGCACATAGTCACCCACAGCAACTGGGTACATAGTGTGTACACCTAAGTACACGGTGTATACTCCATAAATTTCCAAATTCTCCTATTTTCCTCAAAAAAAAATCAGAAAAGAAAATCTCATACCTAAAAATAAGGTTCGGGTTTTTACAATACCCACCCCACATATGTATATTAGTTTTCATGTCTGTAAGAACTAGTTAGAGGTCAGGCTAGAAATTACTAGCAAGGAAGAGTTTTTTAGGAGTTCATGGTGTATGAGGTCACTGCCTGGGATTATTTTGGTGCATTCAATTGTTTCAGTTTTGTATAACATTTCGTTATATATTGGGATTGATCCTTTATTTATTAATGGTGTTGATGGGTGGATTCATGGTTTATCACTTATTCTATAAATTTATATATCATGGTAATGCCTCCCTTTTTTGGTGTGTATACCCTTGGGGATTGTTTCCAACCCTTGAACTTTTGGAAGTGGGCATTATGCGTCATTGTCTATCTTAATTCAATGTCTGACCAAGAGGGATACCTTTGGAAGGATAATATCATAATAGAGTGGTATCAAAGTAGATGGTTGAGAGATATGATGGATTTTGAAGATATGAACTGGTGAGGATGCATGCATTTCAAGGGAAATGATGTCAGCTAAACTTATTGCATGATGTTAACAAAGGACACCAGCTAGTACAAGGGTATATAAGGGCCCTCGAAATCACATACAAGGACCTTAATGTTTAATGAAAATTCAAAGTGAATGGATCATGTTTACAGGGTAGATACCTAGATAAGGATAATGCATCATGGTTTTTTGTTCCTATGTTTGAATTAGGTAAATAGTGGAAAATTAGGTTATAATTAATAATTAATTAATCATAAATCTTATTTATTTAGGTTTAGGAGTCCCTAGAGTTTTTTATTTCATAGGAATGAGACTAGGTTTATGTCTCAAACATATTTGTGTCGATGATGATCGACATGGTGTTTCAGCGGATCATCATAGAGTGGAGGTCAGTGTTGATGACACTTGGTCAAGGACCCTCCGAGAATTTTAGTGTTAGGTAATACAAAATTAGGAGGGGACCATTTCAAATTTTTAGATAGAGGATTAACGGGAGAAGTTATAGAAAAACTTTTGTTTGACTCATGCTCAAAAAATTTACTTTGTTTTGTTATCCATGACGATGCGGTGTGGGTCATCTTGAAAATAGTTTATCTTATTCCTCAAGGATTGCGAAGTGTTAGTTATTTTATGGGAGATGTTTCGAGATAAATTATACACCATGTTTCTTTCTTTGACTATAGAGTTGGCATATAAATTGAATATTCTAACCCTTTATCAAGGGAGTAACAGCATATAGAAGTTATGTATCTAATAAAAGAACCTATTGAGTTATGATTTGGATATTCTTTTAGTTAATGACGATCAGGAAGGGCATTTTGAGAAGGCTCTATGCCTAGATATCTACTGTTAAGTCACCATGTTTATGATGAATTCATATCTTGAGGTGTTGAAGAGGTAAGAGGTCATAAAAAGGACATTATATAGGAATAGATCATTATATGAGAGAATTTCTTAAGATTCCTCACAAAGTAGGGCAGTCACTGGGATTTCACATTTTTCTAGTCAAAAGTGGTTTTAGAAAGTAGGGAGTAGGTTTCAACCCTGTTTAACCCATTTATCTATAACTAACAGTTCTCATACCCTTACCATCAGATTGGGCATGGTTTTTTATGAATTAGGAGGTTGTTTCCATCATAATATAGAGTTTTGGCCTCACTCGGTAATCAGTATGTGGTTGGTGGACTATTTTAGGCTCAACTGTTGTAGTAGTTTCCACTAAGGCAATAGAAATAGTAGGTTTCCCTAGTTTATGATCATCAGATATGGGATAGGGCTGGCATAGAAAAACCCCATGATGCCACTCATCTTCAGGGATAGTAAATGGGGTATGGACATATATTTTGTCTCAATCAGGGGGAAAGTAGTTATAGAGAATTTTTTTTTAGATTTATTTCCTAGAGCATTCAACATTAGTAAATCTAAACATCATTCTAGTTATTATATATCTATATTTCACTTGTATTTATGCCTTGTTTTATTTAGGTTCAATGAAATCCATTATTATACCAAAACTAGTATGTGCATGGAGACTTAAGGTGGAGAGGTTTCCAGTTCCCTTATATTTGACTATGTCATTTGATGGTCAAGGTAGCTTTTATGATATATGCATAGATTATGAGTTGGTGTTATAGAAGCACCAATATTTGGGAGAATTATTATATTTATATCTATATCCATATGATATCATCCTTGATAGGTATTTCTAGTATTATATTTTTGATATTGTGGATTTATTCATTTGGAAAATCATATTACATTACACTAATAGAGAGTATGCTGTGTTTAATTGTGAGTGATCCTATCAGATAGTTCATAGATGTGTTAAGTATCTATCTTATTTGATGTTTGGTCTGATTTTTAGTTCTATAGAAGATCAGTCAGTGGTGTTTCCTAGGGTACTAGAATAGTTCCTCGATGTCTTTTCTAAATAGTTTGTGATGATACCCCCTCGAAGTGAGACCGATTTTCGTATAGAGTTGCACCCAATTATTTCTCCAATAACAATTTCCCTATATAGGGTAGAACATTTGGAGTTATAGGAGCTGTGAATTTTGGGTAATGATTTTCTGTAGTAAGGATTCGTGAAGCCTAGTATGTTTACACGAGGAGCTCCAAATTTGTTTGTGAATAATGAAGATTTAGGTCTGCTTCTATGTTTCAATTATTTAAATTTGAATCATGTAAAATTGAATAACACATACTCTCTCATAAGAATTAAATACCTATTCAATTAGATGGATGGAGATAGTTTATTCTGGAATATTGATTTATGGTTTGCAGAACAGCATATATGAGTGGAGGATAAGGATATCCTAAGGATGATCATCTGATGTCACTATGGAAATTATGATTTTTTTTCATGTCATTCAGTGTGAAAAAATCTCTACCCATTTCCATGGGGTATATGAATATAGTGTTTCATGTTTTTTTGACCGTTTCATGGTCGTATTTATTAATTAAATCCTTGTGTTATTTGTGTCAAATGAGGAGAATTTAGAGAATTTACATGCTATTTAGAGAGTGATTCATCAATAGTTTCTATTCAAGAAGCTATCAAAGTGTGATTTTTGGGCTTGTGAGGTATGTTTCTTGGGATATGTTGTGTCTTAGAATAGATTATCCATGGATCCTATGAATACCAAGGTAGTTTTTTATTGGAAATATCCTAAGCATATTGTGGAGGTAAAAAATTTCCATGGTCTTACCAGTAACTACATAAGGTTTATTCTTTACTTCTCTTGGATTTAAAATCATATGAAAACTTTGATGCGGAAGGATCAAGTGTTTGTGTGGACTGAATGGTACTAAGCTACTTTTGAGTATTTAAAGTAGAAGTTTTCCAGTGATCCTTTCCTTTGATTTATAAAGGAGAGTTTTTCATTTATGTTTTGTCATAATGTTTCTCATCTTATTAGTGGTTGTGATCTAATGTATTAGAGGGTGGTTTTCACTTATTGGTCTCAATAATTATATACTCATTAATGTAACTATTAACCCCATGATCTTGAGATTATTGAGAAAGTTTTTTCCTTGAATTTGTGGTGACATTACCTCATTGTTGAACACCTTGTAGTCTTCACATATCAAAATATCTTATATAATGTATTCTCCCATCAATATTTGAATTTGATACAATGTTACTGGATGGAATTCTTACATGATTATGAATTTCATATTTCCTATACACATAGTAATGGGAGTGTTGTGGCCAATTCCTAGACTAGTAAGTCACATGGTGCTTTCATATGTGAGTCTAGGGACTCTTGGAGAGTAATATAGGAGATAGATACAATACTCCTTGATATGGAGAAAGTTTATGGAAGGGGGTGTTTTTATTAGATGAAGTCATAGAAATTTTTAGAATAGAAGGTGGAGGAGTCCCAACTAGTGGATTTTGATTCTGAGGTTTGGTATGATTGAGTTGACTGTGGTGATACTCTTATGGGATGGTCTGAGGACAGATTATAATGGGGGTTGTTTAAGGAAAATATTTTCATTCCTTCAAAGATGCATGATGAAGTTCTCTATGAGTTCCACAATTAACCCTTTTTGGTAAATCCTAGTGTATATAATATGTATCTCACTCTAATAGGTAGTTTTGGTGGTCAAGTATAAATAGTTTGGTTCTTGAGTACATATCCTGGTGTTTGGTTTGACATAGAGTGGAGGATGAGCATCATGTTCCTATTTGTTTTATTTAGCCTCTTGATATTCCCATATAGAAGTGGGAGGAAATCATAATGGACTTCATCATTAGGTTTTCCAAAAACTCAGGGTTCTTATGATGTTATATGGGTGATTTAGACCACTTAGAAAATTAAAATTGGTTCTTTGTAATTAATGATTCGATCTCAGTAAAGGTTTTTTCAAGGTAGTATCTGGAGTAGATAGTGAGGTTTCCGGGGGTTGAAAAGATGAACATCTTTAATAGTGAAACTTGTTTTACCTCTAGGATTTATAGAGGCCTTAAATATGATTTTAGATCATGGTTATGCCTTAACACCACTTTTCATATGTAAATAGATGGTTAGACATAAAAAACTATCCATACTCTAGATGACATATTGCATGCTTGTATTCTAAATTTTAGAGGTTCTTGGAATAGGTATCTATCCTTGGTGGAGTTTTCTTACTATAATTATTATCACTCAATTATTGGTTTGGATCTTTTGAAGCACTATATATCCAATAGTTATGTTTTTATTGTGATAGACCGAGGTCATAGAGTCAAATGTTCTTGGACTTCAATTGTTTTATAGTATGACAAAGAAGGTAAAGGTGATTTGTGACTGAATAAAGGAAGTATAGGATCATCATAATTCGTATATTGATCATATTATGAGGCATCTTGAGTTAAATTTTAGAGATCATGTGTTCTTGAAGGTGTCTCATTATCATGGGAAAATATGGTTCGGTCATGGGACTAATATTTCTAGCTTATTTGTTGGACCTTTCAAGGTGTAATTGTATGTTATATCTAGGTCATATCAATTATGAGCTAGATACCTGATGTATTCCATGTTTAATAGTTTCACTAATATATTCATGATTATTTTAACATCATCGATTGGGGTGAGATGAATGTTTTAGATTATACGACCTTCATGGAAAGGCCTATTGAGAATTAGGGTGATCATGAGAAGATGTGGTGTAGTCATTTTATTCCTTATGTTTGTATCCTTTGATGGAATGTAATTGAGGAGAGCACTAGCGAGTAATATTTTCATATGAAAACCCAAAATCCTGAGTTGTTATGATGTTTTTTTTTATCTTTATCAATGTTATTTTAATACCTTTTCTTGTCTATAATATAGTTGTTGATGTTGTATGTTTTTTTCACCTACCCTATGTTATGTTGTTTGTGTTCTATTCAAGAAATATTTTTTATAGGAATCACACTATGTGGTTATTCTGACCCCTTTTTCTTTCTTCTTAGGTTGGTTTTAAATTATAAAGGATGATAATTGTTTGAGAGGTATTTGATGTAAGGGTTATGTTTTTTAAAACCCCTTCCTTAGTATTTTCCCAAGGATTTTGGGTTCTAAGAGGAAGTATAGATGTGTTTTTAATGGATATAGGTAACTTCAGGACATCTTGAGTACCACAACACCATAGAGGTGGGTGTGACACTAGTAGTGGAGAATCTTGTATGATTTGAGGGTGTGAGTCTAGTTGTGGGATCAGTTTTTTAGTGCTAGGATATTCCATTGTGACTGAAACAACCTGGAAATCCATTTTAGAGGAAGTTTCTCATTATGGTATCCACCTATGTAGAAAGGTTCAAGTAAAATGACCTAGGGAGTCCATTTTTTCAGGCATTGTGCCACATGGATTGGGAGATTCTTGATGAGCCACCCTAGGAGAAATAGGTTGTGTGGAGACCACCATTCTATATAGATAGGCATAGTGGGGTGAAAATCTCATAGAATGGAGTTGATATGAGCTTAATTTTAATCCTTGGATGAGGAAATAATGATGGGGTCACCTTTTTATAGCCTTCAGTGTGGAAAGGTGAAAATAACTTGGGATTTTTTCCTACACCATGGAGGGATGAGTGTGGCATGTGAAAAGGTGAAGTCAATCAAAAGAAGTAGATGAAGGAAATGGCCAAGGGAGTTACACCATTAAATATCCCAGAGCATGGTAGTGGTTAATGATTTTAAATAAGATTTTTAAACATATAAGATTTAAGAAAATAAGTTGATTCTAGAATTGACATTATAGACCTCCTTTGACCAAGATCCACTACAGGTGTTTTTTGATCCCTTACCACATGGTGGAACATATTTAAAAATCATTTATAAATAGATGGTTAGATTCTACATGGATCAATTTTCTTTATCTCCTCTCTTGAAATATGGTTAACTTATAGTCCTATCAAATTATTTCATCAAAACCATTATTTGAAAACCATTTCAAAAATCTGTTTCCCAATTATTTGAAAATACCCTTTTCCTTAACCAAAAATAAGGGAAAATCAACTTTTATAAAAAACTCATTTTCACACACACAAAACTCAATAAATTGGTCATGAAATTTTATTTACAGAACATTTTATAAAATCATAGAAATAAAGGTTCATATAACGGAGGCTATAGATAGAACCACCAACATCAAACTCAGGTTGTGTATGTTCGTAATAGAATCCACCAATAAGGAAGGAACAAAAGGAAAAAAAGAAGGCCTAAAAATGATTCCCATATCTTAGAGTAAATTTAACAGTATAAGTAGTCAGCAGAGAAGATAAATAAAACATACCTCAAGGAACTCACATAACACACAAAAACTAACACAAGGGTCAACCTATGAGAGAAGATCGCACAACAGATCTGGAAAGGATCAAGAAGAACATTTCCAAAAAAATAATAGATCCAAAAATGTAGTGCAACAGTGATACCATGATCAATGGAAATAAAAAAGTAGATAGATAGATTATGTGAAGAGATGTAGTGAAACCAAAATGAAGATAAATTATTGAAAGATTCAATATAGAAGGATTATAGATCCCATTAATCACCTGGGAGAGGTCCTAGGTTTTGAAGGAGAAGCTTGTATACCTAATGAAAAGAATCATACATGCAGTGTGGTAAAAACCACTGATACCAAAACATTCACAAAGTGAACCAATTTCATGAAGTGAATTTTATGATTTATAATAGAAACCAAAAAAATTGTCACATGGGATTAAAAATCTAAATCCCTATCATCTCAAGTTATGAACTAGTTTCATGAATTTTTTATTTTTCATACTCTAGACTAGTTCACTACACCTAACCTATAATGAATTCTTGTTATGTTCATGATATAAAAGTGTCCAACATGTAGGTTTAAAAAACATTAGAAAAGGACCCCATGTTTACTTAGACCCCAAAGGATATCCTTATAATACTTTAATGCATTTATACCTAGAATCCATTAATTCAAATAAACATACATCCCTGAAAATTAGGACATTTTCCCCAATAACTCTCTCTAGCCTTGAAAGGTCCAAAATGAACCCCCAAAAAATGGGGAAACTAAAATAGAGACAAGATGTACCTAAAAGAAGGAAATGGGATGTTACAAACTCCCCACCATAAGACTTTATGTCCCCAGTAAGTCATGTGGAAGAAATGTGCTCTAGAATTAGGAAAGTCCATTGTTCCCTCACTGAAGTTTCATGTTCCCAAGTCTCATGAGAATATGATCCATGTCTCCATAACACTATGACCAATGGAATAGACTTCCCATGTAAGACTTCATCGTGAGAGTCAATGATCTCCATTGGCTCTACTACAAGTAAAATTCATGGCTCAAACTCAATCATTTCCCAACATATAACATGAGAGGGATAAAGATGATATTTACAATGCTGATATATGTGGAAAACATCCGGAATATTTATCAGTTGGGCCAATAATTTCAATTGATAAGAAACCTACCCAAACTGCTCAGTGAACTCAAATGGTCCAACATATCTCCAAGCCAACTTTCCCTATTTTTCAATCCAAAGGTGACCCAACTGAGGAGAAACCTTCCAGAAAATTTGTTCACATGTGGAAAACTCTAAAGAACGATGTTGATGATCCGCATATGATTTCTTACAACTCTAAGATGTTACCAGACACTAATGTATGTCATAAATCCTCACTGATGTCACCTAAATGAGACTCATCCCCATAAGAAAGGCATCAACCACCTCTTCCCAAAAAAGAGGTGATCTACATGGATGGCCAGGAAAAGAATCGAATGGAACCATTTTGATTGACTATTTATAGCTATTGTTATATAAAAACTCAACTAGTACCAAATGGATATCCCATGATCCACCAAAATCAAAACACAAGAACATGTCAAATCCTCCATGATCTGAAAATAATTCTCCATCTAACCATCTTTCTATGGAAGGTAAGATGTTATCAACTTGACCTAAGGCCTCATCACCTCCTGGAGACTCATCCAGAACCGAGAGTTAAACCTTGGATCCCTATCCAAAACAATGGTAGAGTGAACCCCATGTAACCTAATAACCTATTACATATAAAACTTACCCAAATCTTTAATTTTTGTGGTGTCCTTGATTATAATTAAATGATATTATTTCATCAACCAATAAATCACCACCTATATAGAATTAATAGTTCATGGTAATCTAGAAAATAATCCATATATAACTTATACCATTTCTAAATTGGTACTGGAAGTGGTTGGATAAAACCAGAAGGCTTCATATACTCTTCCATTATCTGTTGTGAGGTGTAATAGTGGGACACATAATCTACAATGTCACGTGTTATACCCAGCCACCAAAATCATTATATCATATCATAATACATATTCATAGTTCTCAAATTAATGGACTATAAATAACTATGATAGTTAAACAAAATTGATCTCATTATAACTGTGGAGATGACAAACTGATCCCCAAAGTGGGGAATACCATATGAAGGGAGAGACAAACCAAAAATGATCTCCCAATCATAAATTGTTTCCTGAATTCCTATAAACACATCATTATAATATTGTCTCTATAGAATATTCCCAAGGAGAGATGATGATAGATGAACACTAGTCAAAACTATGCCTAAACCATCTTCTTGAGCATCTAGATGCAATTGAGTGAAGATTCCTAACAGATTACTCTCTTCCTTTGATTCCAAGATATCCTGCAATGGTATTTTACTAATAAGAGTGTACATGAATTAATTCCCCCTCCCTAGGGTGTAGGTGATGTCGAAATCGAATGTCTGAATGTATTCCACCCACTATCTCTATCTGAGATTCAATTCATTATAATAAAAGATATATCTTAGACTCTTATGGTTAGAAAAGACTATGAATGTATCTCTATAAAGACAGTGCCTCCAATATTTAAGTGCATTCATAACTATAAAAAGATCCAAATCATATGTGGGGTAATTATTCTCCTATGTTAGAAGAAGATGAGATCTATAGACCACAACATGATCATCTTATGTAAGAACACAAACCAATCCATCACTAGAAGCATCAAAGTACACCACATAACCCTTACTGATCTCAGGTAAGATCAGAACAAGTTCCAATGTCAAAATCTATTTTAGTTTTTCAAAAGAAGATTGGAATTTTTTATCCCATGTGAACTTAACTCCTTTCTTAGTAAGAGTATTCAATGGTGATGACAATATTAATAAATCATTTAAAACCCATCGATAGTATTCAACAATACCAATGAAGCACTAAATCACAAAGATATTCAATAGATCCACCCAAGACAAGATAGACTTCACCTTCTCTAGATCAACTAACAAGCCACTCTTAGAAATCACATTCTATAAGAACTTCAATTAATGGATCCAAAAATTTCATTTTGAAATATTTATATATAAATGATGACTTCCCCAGATTTCCAAAACCAAACTTGGATGGTGGTTGTCCTCAGGATTAGAGATCGAATAAACTAAAATATCATCCATGAACACTACCAGAATTTTTTTGATATACTAATGGAATATATAGTTCATAAAATCCATGAAAACTATAAGAGAATTAGTTAAACCAAAATGAATCAAAAGATATATTTAATGTTCATAACTACTCTTAAAAGTCATCTTCAGTATATTAGACTCATGAACCATGAGTTGATGATAACCTAACCAAATATTTGTCTTCAAAAACTCTTTTCCCCCTTTAACTGAACAAAATGATAATTCACACAATTAAAAAAGGATACTTATTGTTAACTATCACCCAATTAAACTTCCAATTTTCCATGCACAATCAAATTAAACTATCTGAATTCTTGGAAAAAATCATTGGGGTTACTCGAGGAAAAACACTAGGGTGAACAAAGCCTTTCTCCATCATAGCATCCAAATAAATATTGATCTTTTTCATCTTTTTTGGTGTTATATGATAAGAGGGTATCAAGATCAGCTATGTATCGAGCACCATTTTAGTCATAAACTCTACCTCTTTCCCAAGGGGTAGACTAAAGAAATCTTCTAGAAAGAAATCAGAAAAAACCCTAACAACCAAGGGAAGATCACCAATAGAGAAAAAAACATTGGGGTCAACTAGAATAATATATAAAAAACTTATATTATCTAGGTTGAAAGGTCATTCATGACTATACCTTTGATCCCACTCTACCTAAAACACCTAATATCTCCCATAGGTAGCATAGAACGAGACACACTAATGATAACAATCACCCTCAGCAAGATGGTTTGTAATCCAATATATCCTAATGATGAAATCAAATAGATTGATATTAAGAATAATGAAATCCAATAATAACATTGCATCATCTATCAATAGTGAACAATAAGGACACTAAAACCCCTAACCTTTCCTCTTCCCAAGAGGTGTCGATAGATCCATAACAAATGACATGATTTCCATTGTAATTTTAATCACGTCAATAAAATGGGTATAAGTACATGGGTGGGAGGCATTCATATTAAATAAATAATTCCATAATAAATATGAAATAAATACGGTACCTCTTACTATAGTTGGACCCATGTAAAATGCTTCCAGAAAATCGTCCACTGTGTATAGGTGATTTACTCCTGATGCCTATGGTAAGATCCATATAGACTCTGAAACATATAATTGTGTCATAGTGACCTTTGGACCCAAAAATCCCTTACCATAATGAGTTGTGCATGTAGACTTATAGAACCTCTATAGATGGACATATTTTCCAAAAACATTGCACATCTTTATAGGCATGGAACAAGAATGTCAAGTGTTCCCAACCATGCCACACTGATTGTAAGTAATGGGAACACTATTGGATATAAATGATGGTGTAGAGGAGGATCAATACTAAGAACCACCATCACCACCCCTGTAATGATCATTCCACTTCCTTTTCTTTCTATGTAAACCACTGAACTTGCCAATGCGTGGAATAGTATTACCAAAAGGGATAACCTTTCCTTCCATATACATCTCTACCATCATTTCTATTTTTACTATCTCCACATAGATGGAAAGCTTCAAGATGAATACCTACAATTTGATATATAGTCACAAACCATATAGGTACTTTTTAGCTCTCAGCTAGTCATTCTTCACTACCTTCAGAGAAAAAAACTAACTCCATGAATTTATTGATGTATGCTAACATTGATTACTCTCTCTAATATAAATAGAAAAACAATGGGTAATTTTCCATCATTAGATACTCTTGATAGAACTACTAGAAGATCTAGGTCCTTAAACACTTCCATTCCAAGCCCACATGCCAATATTCTTGTACAATGGAATCCCACCATCACTTGCTGGGAACCGGGAGTCAGAACACCACACACTTCACCTTAATATTATCAAGTGTATCAAGGAAGTTGAAGATATGGTCAAACTTTTCCATCTAGTAATCTAACTCTTAGGTCTCATTCGTACCCTTATTGGATGGTGGTTTCTCATGTAATAACTCTTGAGATTGATCCATTTTTTATATATCCTTACAATACCTAGACCACTGTGTTCTAGACTTTCGAAACATTTTGTTCTATGGAATGAACTTCTTGAATGATATTCATGATAAGATTATAATCAGGGGTGGGTTCCCTTGAATATCATTTGATGAACCCTCATATGAAACCTATGTAAGATGTATTAGAGGCATTTCACTATACTCCGAATATATAAGAAACAATTAGACACTGAATAATCTCACTTCAAATGAAAAAACTAAGAAAAGTTGATATTAATATCAACAACTCAATATAGGAGACACATATCCCATAAACACATGATAACTTGAGTCTCATCATGGAAAGAGATAGCTAAGGACTCACCAAAACCTACCTCTCAAGTTCCAAAAATCTTATTTCTAGTATTCTAGATGTCTTAAGATAAGGAAACTTAAGGACAAACCACCTTTGACTAAAAAAATTCACAACCTAACCTGGATACCATCATGAATCGGTAACTGAACCAACCCATTACATACACTAAGGGTGTTCTTGTAACGTCTTGGTTCTGGGTGCCACTCAATGGGTGCCCTGAAACTGGTTCACCACGTGACCTCAAGCGCATTTCCCCAAAGGCCAGAGGCTGCCGACTAGCAGTGAGGGCCCAGGTCTGATAGTGGGGAAACTATTCCCTCATTTATCAAAGTGTAGCGCAGCGGAAAGAATAAAACATACAAAAATAGCGGAAGAGAATAACCATACATAACCTAAATAAACAGCTGCAGTAGATATAACCAACTATTATATAAATAATGATGCAACATGCCTCAATTCTATGAAAATACCCAGAACATGTTACACAATCAATACAATACAACTGCAGAGTACAACAATACAAAACGAAATAGCTGGCAGCATCGCGAGCCTAAGCTTGGTCCAATGCTCCCCTACTCCTCAGCAGCAATCAAGCACCTGTATAGGGACTCTTTCCCCAATCTACACCTTCAGCAACGTAATCTGTTTGGGACGAAAAGCATGACCCAAATAGGGTGTGAGAAATGAATCCCAGTAGGCACCCACCAAAGGCACGTGCCCAACTATGTGAAAGTATGCAACAACAGTGTGTAGTGGTAAAATGCAATAAACTAAGCAGTACTCAAAATTAACTAACTTAACAGTATATTTCCATTTAATTATTTTTTTAATTCATTTAATATAAGAAAACACCACAGTGAATTTCTAAGTAAACAGTCAGTTAGTGTCCACAGACACTCAACCCTTACCCTCAGGTAATCAGGAACGTAACCCGCAGGTACTTGCCCACAGGTAGAACAGATTTTTTCCTCAGGCATACGTAGTGTCTCCCTCAGGCACAGAGTTTATTTCCCACAAGCACAGAAGAAGTTTCCCTCAGGCTATGATAACAACTGCCCTCGGGCTAAGAAAAACAACGCCCACAGGCTAAGTAAAACATTTCCCTCAGGCGCAAGTAACTGGTCCATGCCCAACATCTAAATAAACATTCACAAGCAATTCCCCTCAAGGAAATTCTATAGTCATTACTTTAGAGGCATACCCTCGGGTATTCTGGCCAAACAGCTAAACAGAGGAACGCACCCCCGGGGTGGTCCTGGATCCAAGCAACGATCCCAAACAGCAATTTTACAATTTTATTTAATTACCTATACAGTTATAGGTAGTTAAAGTAGCCACAGCCTCAGCCACGTGACACCCCAACATGGGTCCGTAGCTCAAAAACGCACAAAACACACAACAGTTTGAAAATAAACACCAAGACACCTACCTTAAATTCCAACGATCAATATACATGAATGTCGATTCCAGAAATTCCAAAAAACGATGTAGATATGATGAAGAAGAAAACCCATTCAAATGTAAATAACTTTCCCTCAGGAAATAATTGGTAATAACGGCTTAAGGAGAGCGGAGGGCTTACTCGTGTGGTTCCAACGAGATCATCCGAGGCGGAAATGGATTCCCGGTTTGTGATCAACGGATCCTCAAAGGTTCAGTCATCCCCTCCCGCTTTTTCCTCTGGTTCTAATCCTTCCCTATGAACAGGGGAGGCTACTGCCCATTTTAAGCGGAAAAAAAAAACAAAGTACACGGCATGTACTTCCCATTTTTAAATTGTTCCTCTGGTAGCTTCCCGCTAACATGGCACTGTTCACCTGACGACATGACTACACATCGTGTCTTTATGAGTACATGGCGTGTGCTTCCCCACAGCTGGCCACAGCCTTACTATTCACCTGCCGACTAACTACATGGCGTGTAGTTGGTTCCTACACCCTTCATCGCTGGCATGGCCACACGCCATGTGTACTCATTCCACACGGCCATAAGTACACGGTGTGTGGAAAAGTACACGATGTGTACTTCCAAAATTTGGGATTTTTCCCCATTTTCCTTATTTTCTTAAAAACACTTAAGGAAGGGAGGAAAGAAGAAACTCGTACCTCAAAGATAAGAAATGGGTTCTTACAAACTTCCCCCCTTATAGAGATTCGTCCCCAAATTTCCCTTCCAAGGGTGGTGAAGATATAGCTCAGAACAGCTCTGGATACTGAGCATGTACGTCGGTCTCCCACTCCCAGGATTCATCCTGCACTCGGTCATGCTGCCATAGCACCCGTACAAGAGGAAATGACCAGCCTCAGAGAACCTTCGTGCTCCTGTCAATAATACAAATCGGATGCTCTTCAAAGGACGCATCCATCTGAAGCTCAACCTCCTTGGGTTGAAAGATGTGAGATGGGTCTGAATGATAGCGGCGCAACTGAGATATTTAGAATACGTCGTGCATGGCTTGGTTATCAATATGGTAACTGCAATTGATAGGCAACCAGCCTGACTCTCTCTAGAATCTCAAATGGCCCCACATACCTCAGTGAAATCTTACCCTGTCTCCTGATCTGTCTGTGTCACAGCCTCGGAAAAACACACAAGAAAACCTGATCCCCGACCACAAACTCCCAAGGTCGTCTGCGGCGATCAGCATAATATTTCTGATGAGACTGCGTGGTAGCCATATGCTTCTGAATCAACTGGACCTGCTCAGAATTCTTCTGCACGAGACGTGGTCCCAGTAAGGCTGCCTCACCTGCCTCAAACTAGCACAAAGGTGATCAGCATGGCCTACCATATAAAGCCTTATAAGTTGCCATTTCAATAGATGCCTGAAAAATATTATTGTAGGAAAACTCAACTAGGGGTATGTGCTTCTCCCAAGAGCCCCCAAAGTCTAGGACACATGCTCGCAGCATGTCCTCTAGCACCTGTATCGTATGCTCTGACTGGCCATCGGTCTGAGGGTGGTAACCTGTGCTCAGAAGCACCTGTGTACCCAGTGACCTCTGAAAACTATGCCAGAAACGAGACGTAAAGCGTCCGTCCCTATCTGAAACGATAGAATGAGGGACCCCATGAAGATGTATGATCTCTCGGATATACAACCTTCCAATCTCATCAGCACCAAAGGTCTCCTTGATCAGCAAAAAGTGAGCTACCTTCGTGAGTCTATCCACAACAACCCACACGGCATCATTGCCTCGAGGTGACCTCGGCAAACCAGTCACGAAGTCCATCGCGACATCATCCCACATCCACTCTGGAATGGGTAACTGTTTTAACATTTCGGCAGGCCTCTGATGCTCCACCTTCACCTACAGATAGGTGGAACACCTCGTAATAAAACCAAGTACATCTCTCTTCATACCCGGCCACCAGTACTAACGTCTCAAGTCACAATACATCTTGGTAACCCCGGGATGAACTGGCCAAGCTGAAGCATGAAACTCCCACATCATCTCCTCGCGTATATCCCCTAGAACCCATACTCGTCCGTGGAAACGCATAACCTCATCATCTTCTATCGTCTAACCAGGATGAGGGTCCTCACTTTCCATCGACTCCCGCAGAACTAGGCCTTCTGAATCAGATAGCTATCTCATACTCACTCTATCAAGTAGGGTAGAAGTCACAGCTAATGAGGAAAGATAAGTCTTCCCCTGACTTTCGTGCACCTCCAGATGCATCTCAGAGAACAAGACCATAAGCTTCCACTCACCACTGGCCTCCTACACTACCTGTATCTGAGTCTTCCTGATCAGTGCATCAGCTACTGCATTACCTTTACCAGGTGTATAGACAAGCTCAAAATCGAAGGACTGTAGGTATTCGACCCACCTCCTCTGCCTCAGATTCAGGTCATGATGAGTAAAGATATACTTGAGGCTTTTGTGGTTGGTGAAAACCACAAAATTCTCTCCCAATAGATAATGCCTCCAACAGCACAACGCATGCACAACTACATCCAACTCAAGGTCATGTGTCGAGTAATTCCTCTCATGTGGCCTCAACTTCCAAGACACGTACGCAACAACTCGATCGCCCTGCATCAACACTGCTCCCAGCCCAATACCTGATGTATCACAGTAAACTGTATAGCTCTTGCCTTGATCTGGGAGTATCAGGATCGGTGCTGATCTCAACCTTCCTTTCAGGTCCTAAAAGGTTGTCTCGCAAGCTTCCGACCAAAAGAACTTCACACCCTTCTTAGTTAGACCCGTCAACGGCGCTTCTAAGTGGGATAATTCATGTATAAAGCGTCTGTAGTGACCATCCAGCCCTAAGAAACTTCGTATCTCAAACACCTTCTTAGGATGCTCCCAAGAAACTACTGCTCTCACCTTCTCTGGGTCTACTGCAACTCCTGTCTCTGAGATACTGTGACCCAGGAAGTGAATCTGGTCCATCCAAAAGTGGCACTTTGAGAGATTAGCATATAGCCGATGCTCTCTCAGTGTACCCAATACAATCTCAAGATGGGTGGCATGGTCATGTCGACTGTGAGAGTACACCAAGATGTCATCCACGAATACTACCACAAAAGAATCAAGATATGGATAGAACACACGATTCATCAGATCCATGAAAACTATTGGCTCGTTCATGATTTCGAACGACATAACCAAATACTCGTACAGACTATATCTACTCCCAAAAGTTGTAAGAGGTATATCCAATGGTCTCACGTGCAGCTGATGATATCTGGATCTTAATTCAATCTTTGAGAACACTCGTGCTCCTCGAAGTTGATCAAAAATATCATCTATCCTCGAAAAAGGATATCAGTTCTTAACTGACAATTGGTTCAGCTTCCGATAATCCACACAGAGTCTGAGGGTACCGTCCGCCTTCTTCACAAAAAGGACCGGAGAACCCCGTGGAGAAGTTCTGGGTCGAATGAAACCCTTCACCTGTAACTCCTCTAACTACCTCTTGAGCTCCTGCAACTCAGGTGAAGCCATAATATAAGGAGGAATGGACACTGGTGCTGCTCTTGTAACAATATAAATAGAGAAATCCACCTCTCTCTTTAGAGGTAGACCTGAAAAGTCATCCAGGAAGACATCCCTGAAATGATCAACCACTGGAGGAAAAACTGTCTGACAAGTCCCTAGATCATCCAGGTATAAGCTGGCAATCTGGGCTGTGACTCCACCTCTCCCACAATGCTCTGGTCCAGCTCGACTCGCCTAAACATCCCACTCTCCCTTGTATAGAAACTCTCCGCCCTCTGGTGATGTGAAACGCACCCTGCGACGATAGAAGTTTACAAAGGCTCGAAAGGGAATCAACCAGTCCATCCCAAGAATGACATCATAACTCGTCATCTCTAAGACATAGAGGTCCCATAAAAAGTGACACCCACCCACCTCAAGGGGGAACTCCTTACACTGATGTACACTAGTCGTTCTAGTCCCCAACGGAGTTTCTAGCGTCATGATATCAGAAGAAGTAGAAACATAGATCCCAAGGCTCTCCACAATGGGTACAGATATGAAACTATGTGTAGCACCTGTATCCAAAAGTACTAAAGATAAGATAGAAGCTACTAGAATAGTACCTCTAACTGTAGAAGGTCCGGGATCCTGCTCCAGCTAGGTCTATTGCACTGCATATGCCTGCCCAGTGCCGCAGCCTTGCGACACAGCCTGGCTACCCTAAGCTGTCCCGCCCTGTTGCCTCTGCGATCCTGGTGTCTAGCTACCATGGCCACAACCACCATCTCTGCCTGCACGCCAGGACGCATTCCAGTTCCCTGACTAGTAAGAAGACACTGGTCCTGCTCCCGTATGCGGAGTCTGTACAGAACCCCTCTCACTAACCACTGGTAGAAACGCCCTACAAAAGCACTACAGATGACCCATCTTGCGGCAAGCTCAGCACTCCACTGGATCACGTGGACACTATGGCCTCTTGTGACCCTCTCTACCACACTGGTAGCACATGACCTGGCCACCTGAAGAATTCTTCTGACTGTCACTGCCACCCTAAGAGAAGTCCATCTATCTCTTCCTCTTGCCATCAGAAATAATACTAGTAACTGGTGCTGAACCGCCCTAGCCCACACCACTAGATTTTCGCAGGTTCCTCTATGTAATCAGCTCCTGGTTCACAATAGCATGTACTGAAGGAAACCTGAAAACATTAACCAGTTCTCGGATGTCATAATGAATACCACCCTCAAAACGTCTGGCTCTCAACGTCTCATCACCCACCAGCACGGGTCCAAAGCACTAAAGCTCGTTGAAACGAGCAGAATAGTCCATCACCGACATAGTGCCCTGCTACAGATTCATGAACTCTCGAGATCTATCTGCCCTCAGTGTCTCTGGGAAGAAGAAGTCATAGAATACTACCTAAAAATCTCCCCACACCATGTCCTTGTGATGCTCTGACTGGGTGGTAACATCCCACCACCTCTTGGCGGAATCACGCAGCATATATGTCGCGAGCTTGACCCTCCACCCTGGAGGCGTCTCAAGATGCTCGAAAATAGTCTGCATCGACCCCAACCAGTACTCCATAGCCTGTGGTCCTCCATCACCTGAAAACGTAGGTGTATGCTGCTTCTGGAAGATATGAGTCAACTCGGCCATAGATGTGGTAGCCTGTGGTGCTCCCTGAAAGGTCTGTGTGAACCGCATAAAGCCTTCACGAAACTGTGCCTCCACGCCTGTGTCCGGTATAACAGCTGGCGCCACATCTGGCTCTACTGGAGGATCCACGGGTAGCCCATGGCCCACTATCTCTGGAGTATACTCATTGCCTCTCTTTTGGAAAACAATGTGCGGTCTCCTAGGCGGCATGACACTACATGGTCAAAAACATGCCTTAGATTCAAGGTTATCAAGACTGAAAGTGAAGGAACCACAAAGGAACAAGAGGAAGATGGAATTTCAAGATTTTCAAAACAAGACTACACGGCGTGTACAATGACTACACGGCATGTACTTGACTTCCCTTCCCCTGCCCGGGTCCTTATACACGGCTCCCGTTGAACAAAAACTACACAGCATGTATATAATCTACACGGCGTGTATGGTGTTATTTTCCAAATACCAGTGTCGCTTCTGACATGGCCGACTACTCAGCTTGACACTACATGGCGTGTTACACTCACACACGGCGTGTACACCATCCCGTTTCCCAGCCATACGGCTAACTCCACACGGTCTGTCCTTGGACAAGACTACACGGCGTGTCCCACAGGTACACGGCGTGTTCAAGGAGAGGTGACACCGACCCGTGTTGTTAGTTACACGGCCGAGTCCCCAGGTCACACTACATGGCGTGTACATCATTGACACGGTGTTTTCAGGAAAAGATTTCATCGACCCGTGTTGTTAGTTACACGGTCGGACTCCAGGTCAACACTACATGGCATGTACATCAGGTACACGGCGTGTTTTACCCAAGCCTTTCCCTAACCTGTGTCACTTCCCACATGGTTTGTGACACGGGAAGTGAATACACGGCATGTAAAGAAGCTACACGGTGTGTTCTCCCCAAGCTCTTCCCTTCCCTGTGTCGCCGCCAACACGGTTTGTGACACGGGAAGAGACTACATGGCGTGTACTCTGGGTACACTACGTGTACTCAAAAGTTTATTTTTCTTCCCGAACAGAAGGCCATACACGGCGTGTTTGAAGTACTACATGACATGTATACTGGGTTTCCAGATAGTATGCCTCAAAAACTTCCCCAGAACTCATAAAATACCGAAAAACAACACCTAAGTTTCAAATTCCGACCCGTGAGGGCCCATACTCCCCACGAATCAAGGTTTGACATATTATCTGTGTTATAACAATATAAACAGCTAATGATCCACCAAATTCCGTTCAATGGGGACCCATACTCCCTAAAAACCAAAGTTTGGTGTCCATTCTTTAAACCAGCCCACACAAGAAAATACCTTATCCCAAAGCAGGTATTTATCAAGTAGATATCACAACAGCATGCTTCTCTAGCACAACAACTATCACAACAACATGCAATTTCTAATGCACCTACATGGCATGGAAACTATGCATGGCATGTGATATCTAGCCTATGACTATATGATGCATGAGATGGAATACCCTCATCTCATCGGGTTGTAACTAAATAGAACCCATAGATAAAATAAAAATAGCACAATACAAGTGTGTCACCCAACGGTGAAATCAAATCAACTATAAATTGCAAAATCAGTAAAATTGAAATACGAGGTAAATTGGCTTTTCCCTGTACACAGGTTAGCTACGCCCGGGCACAGCTTATGACCAACTACCGTTCTCTTCCTATCCCTGACTAAGGTTCCAAATAGTAAGTCAAAGAAAAGAACCCCTCTAATACCACTTTGTAACGTCCCGGTTCCAGGTGCCACTCAACGGGTGCCCCAAAACTGGTTCGCCACGTGACCTCAAGTGCATTTCCCTAAACGCCAGAGGGTGCCGACTAGCAGTGAGGGCCCAGGTCTGATAGTGGGGAAACTATTCCCTCATTTGTAAAAGTGTAGCGTAGCGGAAAGAATAAAACATACAACAATAGAGGAATAGAATAACCATACATAACCGAAATAAACAACTGCAGTAGATATAACCAACCAGTATATAAGTACTGATGCAACATGCCTCAATTCTATGAAAATAGCCTGAACATGTTACACAATCAATACAATACAACTACAGAGTACAACAATATAAAAGGAAATAGCTGGCAGCATCGTGAGCCTAAGCTCGGTCCCATGCTCCCCTACTCCTCAACAGCAATCAAGCACCTGTATAAGGACTCTTGACCCTATCTACACCTGCAGCAACGTAATCTATTTAGTCCGAAAAGCATGACCCAAATAGGGTGTGAGAAATGAATCCTAGTAGGCACCCACCAAAGGCCCGTGCCCAACTGTGTGAAAGTATGCAACAACAGTGTACAGTGGTAAAATGCAATATACTAAGAAGTACTCAAAAGTAAATAACTTAATAGTATATTGCCATTTAATTTTTTTTTAATTCATTTAGTATAAGAAAACACCACAGTGCATTTCTAAGTAAACAATCAGTTAGTGTCCACAGACACTCAACCCTTACCCTCAGGTAATCAGGAACGTAACTTGCAGGTACTTGCCCACAGGAAGAATATATTTTTCCTCAGGCGTACATAGTGTCGCCCTCAGGCACAGAGTCTATTGCCCACAGGCACGAAATAAGTTTCCCTCAGGCTATGATAACAACTTCCCTCAGGCTAAGAAAAACAATGCCCACAAGCTAAGTAAAACACTGCCCTCAGGCGCAAGTAATCGGGCCATTCCCAACATGTAAATAAACATTCACAAGCAATTCTTCTCAAGGAAATTCTACAGTCATTACTTTAGAGGTATACCCTTGGGTATCCTGTCCAAATGGCTAAACAGAGGAACGCACCCCCGGGGTGGTCCAGGATCCAAGAAACGATCCCAAACAGCAATTTTACAATTTTATTTAATTACTTATACAGTTCTAGGTAGTTAAAGTAGCCATGGCCACAGCCACGCGACACCCCAACATGGGTTCGTAGCTCAAAAACGCACAAAACGCACAATGGTTAGAAAATAAACACCAAGCCACCTACCTTAAACGCCAACAATCAATATACGTGAACGTCGATTCCAGAAATGCCCAAAAACGACGTATATCTGACGAAGAAGAAAACCCATTCAAACTTAAATAACTTTCCCTCAGGAAAAAATTGGTAAGAACAGATTAAGGAGAGCGGAGGGCTTACCCGTGCAGTTCCAACGAGATCGTCCGAGGCAGAAACGGATTCCCGGTTTGCAATCGATGGATCCTCAAAGGTTCGGTCTTCCCCTCCCACTCCTTCCTCCGGTTCTAATCCTTCCCTGTGAACAGGGGATGCTACTGCCCATTTTAATCGAAAAAAACAAAGTACACGGCATGTACTTCCAAGTACACGGCGTGTACTTCCCATTTTTTAAATTGTTCCTCTAGCGGCTTCCCGCCAGCGTGGCACTTTTCACCTGTCGACATGACTACATGGCGTGTCTTCATGAGTACACGGTGTGTGCTGCCCCACAGCTGGCCACCGCCTTACTATTCACCTACCAACTGACTACACGACGTGTAAATGACCACTACACGGCGTGTAGTTGATTCCTACACCCTTCATCGCCGGCATGTCCACACGCTCTGTGTACTCATTCCACACGACCATAAGTACATGGCGTGTACTTCCAAAATTTGGTATTTTTCCTCATTTTCCTTATTTTATTAAAAAACTTAAGGGAGGAAAGAAGAAACTTGTACCTCAAAGATAAGAACTGGGTTCTTACAAATCTTGATCCCTATAGGCTGGAGACTAGCAGTTGGGAATCAACAACATCTATGGGAAATGATTTCACCTAATCTAAAGTAGATAACATAGAATATATATATATATAGACAAAGAAGAGATAACCAATAGAATAAGAAATAAGAATACATATATATTACATAACTAAAAAATACTACATGAACAATACAACTAAAAAGTAGCTAAATAAACTCCAAGGTATAGGTACAGTAACAAAGGAAACCCCAAAATAAATAAAAAACTACTCTATGTGATAGTGTGGGAAAACTCCTACTATATCACTACCAGCTACCCAGACACATCTAATAGAAACCTCACTACCTTAATATGTCTCCATGTCTTTACCTACATCAAAATACATAACTAGGTATACGTTCTTTTGAAGGGGTGAACAGGGAGTGGGCTAAATAGGCTCAATAGGATCCAAACTAGGTTTTACACAATGAGTCTCTATATATCAATCTGAATATGCTCAAATTTAAATAAAACAAGGCATGATAATCAGTTAAAAAATTTATATCAAAATTATGGTAAATCATTCCCCTTTTTATAAATTTATAAATAATCTAGGTAAAATAGTTTCAAATAATATCACATATATCAAATTTGTTCAAATGATGTATCACATACCATATAAAATCCAGATTGTTAGAACCAAAACCACATGTGACATCACGCCAAGTATTAATACAGTTTAGGATTTCTAGAACACTCATACCCAGACATAGACAATCATAAACATCAAGTATCTAGACATTTACATAGAATCTATAGAGCATAAGAATACCCTAGCAAGTGAACCTCCAAAATAGTCTAACAAGTCCCCAGAAAAATGGGCCTAAGGAGAAGAGTAACACCCCATGAGTGAAACCCTAGATAGTATCAATAGACGAGGCCTATACAACATACACCTAAGTTCCTAAGGCATCCCATGTTCTACATATTCTAAACAATTTCATCAAAACCGTTCATTGAAACCCATTTCATAAATCCATTTCACAATTCTTGGAAAATACCCTTTTCTTTTACCAAAATAAGGGGAAAATATATTTTCTAAAAACCCCAGTTGAACACACACATAAATAAATAAATCAGTTATGCAATTTTATTTATAAAATAATTTATAAAATTAGAGAAATCAAAGTTTATATAACATAGGCTATATAAAAAACCACCGACCTAAAACTCGGGTCACACACACCTGTAACAAAATCGACCAACAAGGAAAGAATATAAAGAAAACACTAAAGGACCTCAAATTAATTCCCACATATTATAATCAATTTACCAATTAAATTAGTCATTAGAGAATATAAATGAAAAATTCCACATGGAACTCACATGTTTTACCACAACCAACACAAGTTTTATCTTCTGATATATGGTCTCACAATAGATCTAGAAAGGATGAAGAAGAACATCACCATAATATCAAAACATCCACAAACACAATGTAACGGAGCTTCTGTAATCAATGGAAATAAAGAACTAGATATATTTACTACCAAGAGAGATGCAACACAACCATAATAAAGATTAATCACCAAAATATGTGATCTATAAGGAGCGAAGATCCCAAAAAAATTCTAAGAGAGCTCCAATGTTTTGAAAGAGAATCATACATATTGAAAAAAAATAATCATATATGAAACATGGTAAAACCCACTGATCCCAAATCATTAATTACATAAACCCCTTTCACAATGTAAATTTCATGATTTATAAGATACAATGAAAAATATGTCTCCTCAGATTAAAAATACCGATCTTGATCGTCTCATGATGTGAACCAGTTTCCTTTATTTTAAACATTTCAATCTTTCAACCAGTTCACAACACTTGTACTACAATGAATTTATATCATGTAACTATTTCATGAATTGAATATGTTTGGTGGAAAGATTCTATAAAAAATTTATTAAAAACCCATCATGTCAATCTGGACCCCAAAGGACATCTTCTTAACCCTTTGATACATTTATAACTAGACTGTAAGGACCCCAACTCCAGTATCATGAAATAGGTGGTTACTTTATTACATTACCACTAGATATAAGAAATCGCAACTTGAAGAAATAAATAGTTTATTAGTCCTCATATAATATATACATACTTGAGATTCACATTAAAATTGAAAACATAAAATACAAAAAGGTTTTTCTTTGAGAACAATATTATTCCTCATAGTGTATCTATGTATATCAATCACAAATCACTTCCTGGTATCCTAGGGAAAATAAAGCATATGAAAGGGGTACTCTTAGATGCTCAGTAATGGTAAGAACATAGTGGAATCTATAATGGATAAATAATAATAATAAATATGTAAAGGTAAATAACTGAAACACATGTCATTTAATTAATAAACTAAGAATAATATGGAAGAAATAAATAATGATCAAATGAAACCACTCAAATTATCACATAAGATTGAAAATTATCCATGAATATTTTAAATAATTGAATAATGACATGGAAATAAATAACAAATCTCATAATAATGGAATTCATAATTTTGGACATCTAAAAGATACTTTCAAAACCTTTCACAAGACAGTTTAAATCTGTGGGTAGAAACCCATCTAATTTAGTTAACTAATTTGTCTGTGAGACCTTTTAATGCATTGAGGGGATAATATAACCCCCCCCCCATCACTTACTACGTCCAATTAATTCCTCATATGAAAGGTGTGAAATATAAACAATGTAAAAATTCATATTGAAAAACTAATATATAAAATGCCAATACTTACCCCCGTCAAATAAACATAATCATAAACCATCTGGAATAATATGGTGAATGGTAATAAAATTGTACATACTCAACCAAACTTATCATAAACCATCTAAACAAAGAATAAGTATGATATAAATAAAAACTATACCCATTATAACAAAATTATAATAATGGGCTGATGTCTTTGATTAATACCAACTCAATTAAAAGACCCTTAAAAACATTTTTGAGGAAAATAACCACTTCCTTTTAAAAAACCATTAAAAACAAAAAAAATCACAAAATATATTGAAAATACTTTTATTTGAAAAAAAAATTGTAAAATTTAAGATTATTTTTAAAACATTTATAGGTCATGAAGGTAATAAATTTATCTCATTCCATATATATTAAAACAAATCTTCCTTTCCTATTTTTAGTAAAATCCAAATATGCCTTATTTTGGGAATGAAATGACGATTCCTTTGAAATTTTTTTGTAAAAAGTAAAAAATGGGTAAAATTTTCTTTTATAAATCATTTAGAAAATTTTAAATTAATTTTTGATAATATTTCTACAAAATGTGGATTTTGAGGAAAAAAGATATTTGACCGAAGAGATAAATAAAGTCAAATTTTCATAAAAACATTTTACCGATCATTTTAAGTAGCAAAGAGTTGGGAAATTGTACTATTATTGAAAAATATCATTAATAAATATATTATAGGTAAATAGTTTGAGTTTATATAAATATCAAATAATTCTCCAAAGGGATACCTAAATATAAACAATCCCGAATAATGTTGAGATTGTGAAATAAACCCTTACCACTTTGGTAACATTTGAATAATAAGCCCCATGAATGAAATAACTTCAAATTAAACTTTAAATATCATAAATATAAATATATTCAAGATATAACATATAAAAATTTGTAGTATATTCACCATAAGAAATTTATTCATGGTGAATATGGCGTATGTATCACGGAAGAAAAAGTGAGAAGAGAAACCTCTACCTTAGGTTTGAATTCCTTAGTATATATAATAAATATATATTTATTATAAATATATTAAAAAACCATAATCATATATCTCATTCCATATATGATTTACTTACAGTATTTTATCACCCATTTATTAACAACTCTTTGTTAAAATCACTATTTCTGGTGATAATTGTTTCATTTTTTATGGATGTTTTAGTTTGGTAATTTTGGTCCTTTTAATTTGATCATGGTTACATAATCTAAAGAATTTTAAACATGATATAAATATCACATTTATTCATTATATATGTATTTATTTTATTCTATAATATTTAAATATAGAAAATGGATTACATCGTTCATAGAGATGGTAGGTCGTACGTACTCATGAACGTTATTTCAATTTTTCTTGATGGATAAAACAAAAGAAAAATAAATATTAATTAAAAATTATATAATAATTATTATTTCATATATATAATTTATGTTAATCAAATAAATACTTATTACCATCCATGTAAAAATAAAATGAAAAACATTTCACATCACTATGTGGAGGTGGTAGTCCACACATACACACACGTGGAATTATTGTTTTCCAACAGATTGGAAGGTAAGAAGTTATATGTGACATTATATTTCCATAAGTATGGTTAGATCATAAATATAATATACTTTCATTAAATTTAACCTTACTAAATTTCATTTAGATTGTAAGCAAAAGACAAACCACATCTCTTTGTGAGGTGGTAATCCACTGTACACACGAGCGACGTTATCGTATCCCTCACAGAATAGATTGTAAGAAGTAATATGTGATATAATATTTAAAATTCATAAATATAATATAAATATGTTAAATCAATCATTATATTCATCATTTAAATGTGGTTATGGAAAATTAATTACATTGGTTCGCAAAGCGGTATTCCACTATACACACGATCAATGGTTTTGTTTCCCATTTTAAGGAAGTGGATATGGATATGGGTTATGAAATTAACATGATAATATATTAATATATAGTAGATAATAATTTTATTATATTATCATATTTTAATAAGTTTTTTAGGTGGTGAGAGAATAAATAAAACAAATACATAGGTATAAGAATTTTACCTCTACTAGAGATCCTATTGAGGATTATACCTAAACACTTCTTAGAGGGGATTCCTAATAAAAATAAGGACTATTGTATGTGGGTATGGAAATAGGTAATGTATTTGGGTAGGTAATTTCTAAACCAAAGGGTTTTTCTATTTTTAATAGGGGAGGATAAGGTGGTCTTTTTATAAGTAGGGTAGAGGACATGAATTTTAGAAAAGAATCAATTAAACCCACATTTTTATCATGTAAAAAGTCTCTAAAATATATCATTATAGAACCATATAGGTGATAAGGTAAAAATATGTCCATAAAATGGGTTTTTGAAAATTTTTTAGGTCATTTTAAACCCTTATCTTTTTAGTTTATCCCTTAGGTATACCCATTTTTACCTTAACCATGATAATTATTTTTTTTACTATTTTTACTATTAATTATCATAAAAATTTAAGTTTTTCATATTAGATAATATAAATTATTATAATTATAAATATGGAATCTATTTTTATAAATTAAATTCAAAGAAGTGGCTAATTTAATTTAAAATCAAACTACAGGCACGACGAAAGAGCAGTTTTCCAAAGAGAAAAATCACATAAGTATGGAATTTTTGAATATAAAAATTAAATATGAAATTGATTAAAATGAACAAAATTAGTTAAAATTAAATAAAATTTATATAATTATACTTTAAAATTAATATAAAATAAAATTTAACTTTGTAAATTGTTTAAATGAAAAGGAAGTTTTCAATAAAAATTAGTATTTTCACTATTCTTTGAAAAATTAATTTTTTCTAAAAATTATCAAAAATTATCCCAAAGATAATTTTAACATGTATATTTCAAATATTAATTTTATTTATTTAAATAAATTTTCTAAAAGTAGTTAAAATTAAATTTAAATTATGTATGCAAAATGCGACTAGACCGCCTTTTAGAAAAAAAAATTCTTTCAAATGAATCTTATTTTATTTCTAATCAATAGATAACCATTGAAATTATTTTATACATGTGTAAACCATGTAATTTTCGTAGTTAAGTTATTTTTATTCATACCCGACAACTTAAAGGATAGATTATAATGGTCATGTTTAAATAATAATATTTTAATAGAGTATCGTGTTTATTTTAAACCTGATGTTGCATGTTACATAAGAAATCAAATAAAAATAATTTATTTAAAAATAAATATATCTTAAAGTATTTGGGTTTTAAATTATCCTATAATATTATTGTTTCATGTCATGTAAACTATCTAATATGATATTCCTCTTTTAAAATCTCTGGTTGTTACATTCTACCCCCCCCCCCCTCTAAATGAATTGAGCACTCACAATTTAATCTTGATTTCGATAATCAAGGGTTAGAAATTTTAAAAGACCTTTCTTGAAATACCATATAATGAAAAGGGTTAATAAAACAACCTCTTGAAAAGAGGTGAAGGTAAGTACGAATGTCATCTAGAATAATCACATAACTGGGTTTCAAAGTATGAGAGCATAGGTGGGAAGTGAAGATATGTACATGGAACAAAATCATAATGAAAAAATAATAAAGAAGTGTGAAAGAGTTCATTGATCATAATAAAGTGAATGATAAATAGAATGTTTAAGTCCATAAATCCATAAATTTTTTATGATTCAAAAGGAAATTAATTCAATGGATATGAAGGTAATAGGATAATATTTTTGTTTTAATATCCTTTTCCTAAATTTGGGGGTTTCATTTACCATATAGACAAGGAATATAATAAAATATACTTACTTTAAAAGTATAATTCCATCCTTTAATAATTTCAATCACAATATCATATTTTTTCCAAACGATGAGTATTCAAGATGAAATTTTCATGCCTAAAGCACTAAAATTAACATTTAACATATCGTTAACTTAATAAGAGGATGAAAAGTCATCCCTCCTATCTATAATTATTTTCTAAGATTAAAATGGTTAGTACAAGTTATCCAATAACACCCAAAGTTAAACTTTATCCATTACATAAATATTTAACCTTAAGGGTCATCTAATATATGTCTTACCAAATTTAGAAGGAAGGTAACTAAATCAACATTATATTCTCCAAAAAATATAAATTTTCTCATAATATAAAATTACAAATATTTGAATACCCTGATCACCATAAAACTATAATGAAAACATTAATTCTTTCAAAAATAAAATATCAAATTGTCAAATATATTCCATAAATCCAAAAAATCAATAAACTCTAGTAGAGATGACATAACCCATCAAATCACTAAATAATTTCAAGGTCACCAATTCTATCCAATAAACATAAATTTATATTTATTATCACAACATCGAGCAAATATTAATGGTTATCTTCCCCCAATCAAGTATTTTCAAAAATATGAACTTTACACCAAATCACTTATCCTAGTCATTGGTATCATTCAACATATGCTCTCAAATCCTTAAATAAAAAATACTACAGTACAATCCTTATACATTTAATAATTATTATAAATGAAATATCATTAATAATATACTCTTATAACATAATTATTGAATCCAAACACAATAACATTAATCATTCCACTTAATCTATATAAATATAATAATCTTGAATTGATCCCTTGGCTTCTTTTGGGGTATATTCTCTTGTTGCTTGGGGAATCCATTTATATAGTTCCCTATATCCTAATAGTTGAAACATGGAACATAAAAGGATTTTTTCTTACCCTTGAATTCATGCACCTAATATAATATCTCTCCACAATTGAAGAAAACTCTCATTATTTTCAAAAAAGTTCCAAGGTGTTTCTTTCTATAATTATCACATATAGGGAAATATTTATTTCACTTTTTACCCTTATCTGTATTTTTCTATGTCTTCCTCTTATTCTCTTTCTTTCCATTGAAGCCTTTATACCTGAATAATTATTTCTCTATCTTGATAGAAAATGATATTATGTCCTTGTATTATGGGAATGTTTGGGAGAAAAATTTTCTTCAAAGGATTTTCTTTAACCTGTCAAAGAAATGGTCAATATTACTCTATATATTATGTACATATTCTATAGAATTTCTTTCTAACATTATAAATTTGGTTTCATACTTATCTACATTTTCATCATCCTTTTTTCTTACACTTGGGAATTGTATCTCCATATCTTCTCATTCCTTGAGAAGAAAATGCTTTTCCAATAAGAGTGCATAAAAATCCTTCCCTTCTAGGTTTTTTATTTCTTATACATCCTTAGTGTTTTGAATAAATGACCACTATTGATCTGTATCGATGAAGAGATGATAAACTTCCATGAAAACATTCTCCCTTTCATTACTTCCCAAATAGAGAAATATCTTCTCCAATGAACTTATTCATTGCTTGGATTAAAATATATTTCTAGTCTCATTGAATGATAGAGGTTTCTGGTTCATACAGTGGTCAAACACTGTTACACTACATGGTAGATCAGTAGGTTTCTTAATATGGGAAAGGTTATTGATCATAATCTAAGTCATTTTCCCAAATATGGTTATAATTTCTTTAGTTCTAGATTCAGCTCCAACTCTAGATTCATTATCTTTCCCAAGAGGGAAATACCTACATGGGGTTTATGCATTGATACTATTCACATACCTTCCACTGGAATTTATTTCTAAAAAATTTATTATACTAGATTAGATCCTAAGATTATAAAACATAATGTATAATCCCAATAATAGTAAAATACTTAACATAAATTAAAAAAATTATACATATCTAATCTCATAATCATAAACATGGATTATTTAGTAATTTTTTCAAATCATAAAATTATTTTAAAATCCTTCATAATGGTTTGAAAAAAGAAAATATAAATTAACCAGATTATATCCCCCCAAGAGTTTAAAACCATGTGTATAGTATGGAATGTTGTTTTGTACCAAGTAATGCTCGATTCAATCTCGAAACACCTTTTTTGGAGTTATTACCCCTAGGTACATCTATTCTAGACCCATTTCCACTTATAGTATCCAAACAGGTATATATTTCAAGGAAATTATATAATATCAACCTTACCAAAACTCTATGATGTTATCATATACTTTAAATTATCCTTAAAGTAACTTATAGGGTTATATTACCTAATCTATTTTTTCATAAATCTATTTCCCATTTTTTTTGCTAAACATCGTCTAATACCAACTATAAGGACATCAAATCGAGTATCCTGAAGATAGTGGTTAATTTATTAAATTAGAATTAGATACAAGGAATCACATCTTGATGGACTAAATAATTTTTTAGTCTTGGTAAACTAGATATATACTTGAAATTAAAATTATAATTGAAAATATAAAATACCTAATGTGTTTTATTTGATAATTTCATTATTACATATAGTGTATCCCTACATATCAATTACAAAAAACTTCTTGGTATCCTGGGGAAAATAAAACATATGAAAGTGGTGATCTCATATTCTTGGTAAGGGTAAGTAAACAGTTGAATCTCCCTTGAATAAATAAGCATAATCAATATAGAAAGGTAAATAATTGAAACATGTGTCATTTAATCAATAAATTGAGCAAAATATGGCATAAATAAATGATGACAAAATAAATTCATATAAATAATCAAATAACTTGAGACTTATCCTTAGATATTATAACAAATTGAATAATATTACTATTCAAGATGAATATTATTCACTTATAAGATAATCATGTTTTTCACTTACATTAATAGTCAAATATAGCAGTATCATCACTGTACTATTTGATCCTTCTTAATTCAAAAAAAGAATATGGTAAATGTCTCTAAATTTATGGCTCTTATCCCTTATTCTTCTCTAAACCAGATATATCAATTTTTTAATACTCTTCTCTTTTGGTAAAATATCTATAATCTTCATTTATTCTCATTAATAAGACTATATAATATTAATTTCAAGGAAAATTAGTTTTGATGTGCCTATGGTTTCCTCCATTATATTTGGCCTTTAAAATACTCAAACAAAATTATAGAATAGTAAACAATGTTAAAAAAATCTTTAAATTTTACTTCTCATTATTCTCAAACTTTTCTTCCTAATGATCTCACTCAATTATCATGGTTTCTTTCCATAAAACTTACAAAATATCTACAACATACTTATTCCATGTTGGTATACATGTTTACATGAATAGAAAATTATGGAACAATATTCCACTTCATGTCATAGGGTTCTATTCTTCGTGTGCATGAAATAATAATACTAAAATGTGTCATCATATTTTGCAGCATGAAATAATTTTGTAACACTCTCTTCATATATATTAAAAGAATGAAAACTTCACTGAATTGTGTTGGTACTCACCACCTAAAATTAAACACACTATTGTACTATGGTATTCTTATTCATTATGTAACTCATTCATCTACTTAAATATTGATCACTAAATAGCTTGAAACATAACATAAAAATCATCACAATGTATTAAATTAATAACATTAAAGAATCATCAGATTTAATCTCCTCGCATTTCTCCTTACATTTCACCCTTATATATTATTTGGTGAACTAAATGAACGCTTATATATCACAGTGCAACTCAGGTACTTTATCAAATATTTATTCCCTATGAGTAACCTTACATATCATCCCAACTTCATCTCTAACCTTTACATATCATAGGGAAAACTTTGGTAACCCTTATATATCAACCCTTACACATAGTTACTTTTCTATTTTTCCAATCTCGATCAACCCTTATGTATCAACCCCTATATATAATAACTTTTCTATTTTCTAGTCAAAATTAACCCTTATATATAAACCCTTATGTAACATCATGTTACCTTCTCATAGGTACTTCTTAATGCTTATTTTGTTTTCCTTTTTGTTTGGGGATATTTTGGGCTTTTAGAGGATGGAAATGTTTTTCTAGGGAAAATGACCAAAAGTTTTAGGATGTATGATAGTTTGACTAATAGAGTCTAATAATAAAAATTTTAAAGGATTTATAGATTCTAATTTGGGTCTATGTTGAATTGGAAGATTTAAGGGTAGATATATAAGGGGAAGTTATAGTGACCCCAACCCCAGTAGCCAAAATTTAGTTCCTACTTTACTACATTGTCATAAGATACAAGGAATAATATCCCAAAGGATCAAATAGTTTAGTAGAATTGGTAAATTAGATACATACTTGAGTATTTCAATACATTTTAATACACAAATTACAACATAATGTTTTTCAAGAATATCTTCATTCCCTCTAGTATATTCTTTCATATCTTTTGTAGTGCACTTCATAGATTCCTGGGAAAGGAAACAAAATAAGGGTGTGATTAAAATCTAAGAAATATTTATGTACAATGGAATAAATCAAGAATAAATGAGTATAATCTACATAGAAAGGTAAATGACTGAACACACGTTCTATTTAAATAATTTGACTAGAATAATCAATATTGCAAGGTAAATAACTAAAAACACGTGCCATTTAATCAATAACATGACTCTCATAACTGGATAATGAATAATCAATATGGAAAGTAAAATAAATGAAAACACATTCCATTTAATCAATAACTGATAATAAAATGTACCTAGAGATAATATCATTACAAAAATAACATGGATAATAATAACTGAATTCTGGATAAAGGAAATATTTAATTATTGGATGTCATGTTTCCCAGTATCAGGATACCTTCACCATCAAGATCTATCCTCAAGATAGTTTAAAGCATACTTGGTAAAAACACACTTAACTAAGGTTATCTGACTAATTCATCCCATGAGACTATTAATGCATTGATGTGGTATCATTAACCCATCCCCACTCACATCTCATGTCTAAATAATTACTTATATATAAAATAATTGATTTAATTCATATACAATGTGCTTTGTTGAAAAATATCTATATTGAGTAAAGAATGAATATTTATAAATATTTCCCAAAATAAAAAAATGAATTTAAATATAGGACACTATAATTATAAATGATATATTTTTTAAGAAATAAACATATCCACGATAAATAATATAGATATTTAGGGTAAATTTAATGTCCAATGATCACTAGAAAATGAATAATTCATCAAGTGAATGTCAATACTGTCCTTGGTCAAAATAATCATAAAACATCTAGAGGAAGAATAAGGATGGAATCAATAAAATGTATATTTATTGAATTATATTTAAAATAAAGGTTTTTTATCATTTATGAATAAAAATATCCTTAAAAATACTTTTGAGTAAGATATCCTTTTCATTGTTAAAATCACTATTTAAAACAAAAAAAACATTTTTAAAATCACTTTTTAAAATAAAAATCATTTTTAAAATATTTTTCTATGAAAATCACTTTTAAAAACTAAGAATTAATAGAATATTAGGGAAAAACTCTTTAAAAATAACCTTGTAAACTTTGAAATGAATCTTTAAAGAAATGTCATCCATAAGGGTGAGTAATTTCACACATGTCGTACAAGTTAAAAAGAACATTTTGTTTGCATGGTAAAAAGGTTAGAAAAGTTTATTGTTCAGAAAATGAAAAAATATATTCCATTCAAAAAAAATGTAAAAAGTATAAATGGGTAAAAATATCATTATTAAATAATTTAAAAAAGGTTTAAAATAGTTTTGAAAATATTTTTAGAAAATATGGTTTAAGAAGAAAATAGATTTTTGACAGAAGAGATAAATGAAGTTAGATTTTATTAAAAACATTTTACTAATAATTTTAAGTACCAAAGAGTGGTGAAATGGTACTATTACATTAAAAATTTATTAATAACCAGGGGATAAAATAAAATGGGTTCATTATACAATGATTAATTTCCTTCATCAAAAAAATAAGAATAAATAATCTCGATTAGAATGATATTGTGAAATAGACCCTTGTAATGATTATAATATTAAAGTGAGAATTAATAAATGAATGGATTATGTGTATCAGATGTAAATCTAAATAAAAAAAGTTTAAATAAAACAATATATAGTCAAAATTCATTACACACATAATCATATAATATCAAAGACAACGAATAAGTAATATAACCCAATGAAAAGAAATTGAGTTATGAAATTCATTACCACTTGGAAAATTTTAAGTAAAACCCCCTTAGATGAAATAATTCAAATTGAAAATTAAAATAACATGAATTTTTAACAAATCATTATGTAACATGTAAAATAGTTATTATATACACCATATAAAGAGATTAAGTGTATAATATTACAATATGCCTCAATGAAATGAAATTGAAATGAAATCCCTTACCTTGCACGTCATTTTGGGTGAAAGCCCTTTAACATCATGTATATTGGTTTTAAACATGTTATTAACTTATAATAGAATCATATTAATATTTATAATATCATATATTATCCTTTTATAACATCTTGTCACCATTTGGTTAATAATCATTCATTATTTTCATTGTTTCAGGTGTTAATTGTCATGTTTTCTCATGCGTGTTTCATTATAAAAGAATCAGTTCTTGTGTCCATTATATAGTTATATAATATAAATAATAATAATCATGAAATAATATAATATTTATACAAAAAAAATAAAAAACCAATCATGAGATATTTTTATGAAAAATTAATTAAGTTACGATCATTGAAATGGTAGGTCGTACATACACATGAGTAACATTTCAATTTTTCAATAATCATTATGGAAATAAGGTAAGCAATATTCTATTTTTAAATATTTATAATAATATAATATATAATATATTATTTATTTATATATACTTATATATCATCCATGTGATATGGAGATGAAAAGAGAGTCACATCATTTCGTAAAGGCGGTAGTCCATACGCACACGGACGACATTAACATCTTCATTTAATGAAAAGGTGAAAAATAAAATGATGTATATTATCTTTAAAAAATGATAAATACTTAGTGAATATAATAATTATTTTATTTATATCATATATAATCATTAACTTTATCCTTGTCACCTTCCATGTAAAGTGTTAGTGAAATATGAATCACTTCACTTCGCAAGGTGGTAGTCCTCCTTACACACGAGCGATGTTATTATATCTCCTACATAATGGAAAGTAAAAAATTGTATATGTATGGTATAATTAATCCATATTTATAATTATTTTATAAATATCATATAAAAACTTTATATCCATCATCATACCTACCTTTGATAAGTGGTAATGGAAAAACGAATGACATTAGTTCGTAAGTCGGAAGTTTGCAGTACACATGAACAAAGATTTCATAACACATTTGTTGGAAGTGGGGATGTTTTTAGTTCATTATATTATTATAAAAACACTAAATTATATTTAATATAATGATTTTATTATATTATCATGTTTTAATACGAATAGAAGTAGGTGGAGGAGGAAATAATATTAAAATTCCCATTGAAGAACGTTACCTCTTCTTTAGGTATCCTACTTAGGTTTGCACTAAATCCTTCCTAGGTTGGAATTATTCCAAAAATAAAGATTATAGGATGAGATTAGGGATTTTGGTAAATTATTTTTTCAGTTATTGGCCAAACCTATAGGGTTTTAAGGTTTGAATAAAAGAGGATAGTGGGTGTCCTTTTATAAGTGTAGTGAGTGGCACACTTGTATTGTTTTGAAAAGATTCAATCATACCCATGTTTTTATCATGAAAAAATCCTACAAAATGGAGTATTATTGAAAATATAATATTTTACGTAAAATATATTTCTGTAAAATGTATTTTTGAAAAGTTTTTATGTCATTTTTAACCATAATCTTCTTACTTTACCCCCAGAAAATCCATTTTTACTTTAATCATAGTAATTCATTTTTATTTCTTTCACTATTAATTTTAATAAAAAATTATTTTGAACTTATTATAAATTATAAATTATAATGTTTCTAAATATTAAATACATTTTTCCAAATTCAATTCATAGAATTGGAAATTTTCAATTTAAAATTAATCTCACAAACGCAACGAGAAAGCAGGTTTTTAAAGAGAAAATGCTCAGAAGTTTACAAAGTTTTTATATCAAAATAAAATTTTAAATTGATTAAAATGACCTAAATTGTATTAATATATGTATAATTTAACTATTTTTACGTTATAAATATTTAAAATATAAATTTTATAAATAATTTAGATGAAAAGGCAGTTTTTAAATAAAATTTGTATTTTTCACTGTTCATAAAAAAATAAAATTATCCAAAAAAATACAAAATATTCACCCTAAGATAATTTTGGTATTAAAATTTCAAAAATAAATTTTATATTTTTAAATAAATTTTCTAAAATTGGTAAAAATTGATTTTAAAATATGTGCACAATGCATGAATAAACCTATTTTTTGATAAAATACTCTTTTTTAGAAAATATTTCTATTTATTTTAAATGATTCTTAATTTATTTATAATATATTGATAAAAAATGAATTTGTTTTTACATGTATAAATAATATATTTTAATAATTTTTTTAATCTTCTTCATACCCGTCATTTCAACAGCTAGGCGTTAACTATTAAATAATAATAGTAGTATATTGTTGTTCGATAAAACCTAGTCATGTGTGTAACACAAGCTATCAATGAATCTAATTATTGAATGTAACACAAGATAAATTTGGTTTTTCACATAATACATGATATCAACTAAAATTTTCTTATTTTCTAATTTTTTGTTTTCACATTCTCCCCACCTTAAATAAATTTGTTCCTCACAATTTAAACTTGACCTCGATAATCAATGGTTCAATATTTGAAAATTCTTTTGTTGTAAACCCATATAATAAAAAGAGTTAGTAAAAAATATTCTTAATAATATATAAAGATAATTACAAATTTCATATATAATAACAAATAATTTGGATTCTATTTAGGACAACATTGGTGGAAGGTGAAGATATGGACATGGCAGAAAAGCGTAAACACTTATAGATAGAGATTGAGGTCATTGATCACAAGAAGGTCAATGGTAAATGTAAAGTCAAAGGCCTAAAAACCATAAATTTATTATTATTTAAAATACCATTGGTTTGACATAAATTTAAGTATTATGTTCACATTTTTATTTCAATGTTTTTTCCTAAAGTTGAGCAATTATTTTACTATATTAGAATATAATGAAATATACATTGTTGAAATGTTTCTATTTCATAAGAACTATTTCATACTTTGGTTATTCTTTGATAAGTTTCCAATTCATCTCTTACTCCAAGAAATAAATATCAAAAATGAATTATTTATTATTTAATCACTAAAATTCACTTTTAATAGATCATAAGATCCATAAATGAGTGACAAATCTTTCTGCATGTCGCTAACTATTTTTTAAAACCAATATAGTTATCACAAGTCTTCCAATAAATTAATCTATAAAACTCAAAATTAACACCAACGGTTCATCATTAATATTTATTTTTAAAATAATTTAACTAAAAACAATGACATATTAACTAATAAAACATGTAGGCTAGTGGTAGGCACTAAACCCTTATCGTTCTTCGGTCATGGTCCAAGCCCTGTAGCCTTGATGGATACGATGGGTTGTCACCCAGTTTGTGGGTTTTAATTTTTATAACACTCTATTAATATAATTCTTATAAAGTTATAAAAAAATATGATGGAAATCCATGAAATAAAATTAATCATTAAATAATCTTTTGACTAAGGTTTTCAAAAAAAATTATTATTTTCTTTCAAAGATGAACATTCTTATTTGACTATTATTAAAATTTCATTAATGTTCATACTAACACTAAAGATTATCAATACTTTTACACTTATTTATTTAAAATATAAAGTCATTATTCTTAAAATAACTCTTTTTCACTAAAACACATACTAAACCAATGGGTAGTATTCCCATAAATTTCTCCAAAATTAACCTCAATCTTGTAAGGGTCCCATCACCTAAAACCTAAAAAGGGTCATTTATGACTTTGAACTTATAATAATTATTAAAATCAGAAACCCATGATGGTACCCATAACTCTTAAATCAATTAATACACAAATGATTCTAAAATTTAACACAATAATTAGATGATTAATTATTCTTATAAACAAAATACAATTGGTAAAAAACTTCTACAATTTAATTATTTAATCTCAATACATAAATACTTCATTCATTTTATTTCCACATAGGTCCCTTGGTCTAGGGTTTGAATTTTAAAATAGGTCATTAATTCGGATAATTCATAGGTGCCCCACATTTAAGAAAATGATCTATAAATGGATCCTTAGGATGGGATTTATTTCCTTCCATCATACCCTTCATTTTTCCTTAACAACTATTTTCTTTATTCCCCTATTTTACATATATAAATCATTCTCCCATTCCTTTGAGACACTTTCCTGGGTGTCTATTTCCACATTTCTGACATGATGGAAATCTATCCTTCTTTCCTCCATGGTCTCCACCACTTGAGTTCTTAGAAAATTCCATACTTATCTTATTTGTTGAGTATGAGAGTTGGTTAATGTGTATATTGTTAGTATTATTTCAGGAAAACTAATTAAGAATAATCACAATAACTTTCACTCCAATAATAATCTCATTTGGTTTCTCATGGTAACTATATTTTCCTTCATATTCAATGTTATCGTGATTTCTTCAGGTTCCATCCATTATCTAAAATCAGACTGCATTGTTTGAGAAATAGTAGTTATAGTGAGAAAACCATATAATAATTTATATTATTTATAAACCATGACACCTTATTTTCAATCTAAGACACATTAGTTTTAACCTCGGTCATTCATTATCATCATCTATTCAAATCCTTCATAATAGTTTGTAAAGAAAATTTCAATCGTCCTGATAATATCCCATGGGAGTGTCAAACCATGTGTGCATTAAGGCATATTATTTTGTATTAGGTAATTCTCAAATCAAGACTGGCATGCCTTTTTTGGAGTTATTACCCCTAGGTTCATCTATTCCATAACTATGTCAACTTTTAGTATTCATATAAGGATGTATTTCTTGGAAAACCACATAATCTCTTCCTTACTAAAACTTTAGGATGTTCTTCAATACTTATCCTCAAATTATATCATAGAAAAAACACATAATATATTCCTTACCAAAACTTTAGGATGTTCTTCAATATTTATCCTCAAATTCCATCATAGGGTTATATTCCCTAATCAATGTTTCCAAAATCTAGTTCTCAAGGATTCTACTCAACTTCATCCAATAACAACTATAGTAACCCCGATTCCAGTAGCCTAGAGGTAATTCCTGATTTAATACATTGGCCTAAGATATAAGTGATTTCATCCCTAGAAACCAAATAGTTTAGTAGTCTCAGTAAACTAGATACATACTTGAGTCTTTCATTACATTTGAAAAAAAAATGAAAACATAATTGTTTTAAATACTACCATTATTTCCTCTAGAATATTCATCCATATCATAGGTAGTACACTACATGGATTTCTATGAAAGTAAACAAAATATGTGTGATCTCAAATTCTCAAAAGGGTTAAGTACAATGGTAGAAATCGTGAATCAATGAGAATAATCAATGTGAAAAGGAAAATAACTTTACACACATGACATTCAAATAATTTGACAAGAAAAATCAATATGGAAAGGTAAATAACTAAAAATGCATGACATTTGATCAAAAACATGACTATCATAACTTGAAAAGGCATAATCAATATGTAAAGGTAAATAACTAAAAACACATTCCATTTAATAAATAACTGACAATGAAATTAATATAGAGAAAATATAATTTTGAAAATATCATGGATAATAATAACAAAATTATGAATGAAGGTAATGTTTAATTATGCGATGTCATGTTTCCTGGGAACATGATACCTTTACTTTCAAGATCTATCCTCAACACAGTTTAAAAAATAATGGGTAAAATCTCACTTAACTAAACCTAGCCAACTGATTCCTCCAATGATACTATAGATATATCAAGGTTACATCATTAATTGAGACCCACCCATGCCTTGTATGTCCAAATCATTCCTCATGTATCGAATAATCGATTTAATTCATAAATAATGTTCATTATCATCAAATATTTGTGTTAAGAAAATAATGTGAATTTATCAATATTTCCATAAATAAACAAATGAATTTCAATTTAGAACACCATATGTAGGAATGATATACATATTAATAAATGAAAAAATATATGATAAATAATATGTATATTTAGGATAAATTTAATGTCTAATGACTATAGGAAAGTGAATAATTCAATAAGGAAGTGAATATCAATACTATCATTGGTCAAAATAATCATAAACCATATAGAGGAAGAATAAGGATGGTATCAATAAAACATATACCCATTATAGTATATGTAAAATAAATGATTGTTTTCATTTATTGATAAAAATATATTTAAAAACACTCTTGATGAAAATATCTTTTTCATTTTGAAAATCACTTTTTAATGCATAAAAAGTTTTAAAATTTATTTTCCTCATAAATCACTTTTAAAAATTAATAATTTCTAGAATATTAGGAGAACCATTTTATATAAAAGTAACCCTGAAAAATTGAAAATTAATCTTTAAATAAATTTCATTTATGATGGTGGATAATTCCTTTCATGTTATACAAGTTAAAAAGAACATTCTGTTTTCATGGTAAAAATGTTAGAAAAGTGTATTGTTCAAAAAACGAAAACAATATTCCTTTAAAAAAAATTTAAAAAAGTCAAAATGGTAAAAAAACATTATTAAATCATTTTAAAAATTTAAAAAATGTTTTTTATAACATTTTTATAGAACTTTGTTTTGGAAGAAAATAGATTCCTGACTGAAGATAGAAATGAATTAAAATTTTATTAAAAACATTTTATTGAAAATTTTTTGTACCAAAGAGTGTAAAATGCTACCATTAATTAAAAAAATCATGAATAAATAGTGTATATAAAAATTTAATGGTTTTATTAGACAATTACTAAATAATTTCCTTCAACAGAAATACAAGTATAAACAATCTCGATTAGAATGAGATTCTAAAATATACCCTTTCAATGATCATAATGTTGAAGTAAGAATTAATCAATGAATAGATTATGTGTATCAGATATAAATCCACATATAACATGTGTAAATAAAATAATATATTTTCAAAAATTAATTACATACAATGACTTATGATATCAAATACAATAAAGAATTAATATAACCTAATGAAAATAAATTGAATTATAATATTCTTTACCTCTTTGTAACTTTCAAGTCAAAACCCCTTAGATGAAATAATGAAAATTGAAACATAAAATTCCAATAACTATTAATTAATTATGATATAACATTTCAATGGGGTAGTAAATACAACATATAAATATATTAAGCTCATACATTACAATATGCCTCAATGAAATGAAATTGAGATGAAACTCTTACCTTGCACTTCCTTTTGGGTGAAAGTAATTTAACCTCATTTATATTGGTCTTAAAATTTACATTAACTTATAAAAACTATATTAATATCTATAATATAATATATTATCATTTAATAACATCTTATCACCCATTGGTTAATAATCAGTCGGTATTTTCATTATTTTGTGTGTTAATTGCCTTGTTTTCTCATGTGTGTTTCATTATTAAAGATCTGATAATTGTGTATATCATATAGTTAAAAAATTTCAAAAATAATCATCATAACATAATTATCATATTTACACATCAATTTTACTTTTATAATCAGTCATGAAAGATGGTTATGAAAAATGAAGTATGTTATGATCATAGAGATGGTAAGTGGTACATACGTATTGGTAACATTTCCATTTTTCAATGATCATTATGGAAAGAAGGTAAGTAATATTTTAAATTTAAATAATGATCATAATATAATATATATATTATATTATTTATTTATATATACTTATATATATCATTCATCCTATGTGGGAAAGAAAATAGAGTCACATTGTTTCATGAATGCAGAAGTCCACACGTACACGAACGACGTTATCATATTTCATTTAGTGAAAAGGTAAGAAATAAAATGATATATATTATCATTAAAGAATTATAAATATGTCATTAATATAATAATTATTTAATTTATATCACATATATTCATTAACTTTATCATTATCACCTTCCATGTAAAGTGTTGGTGAAATATGAATCACATCACTTCGTGAGGTGGTAGTCCACTGTACACACAAGCAACGTTATCGTATCACCTATGGATGGAAATTAAAAAGGTGTATGTATGATATAATGAATATATAGGTATAATTATGTTATCAAATATAATATATAAACTTTATATCCATTATCATACCAAACCATTATTGGTGGTAATTGGAAAATGAACAACATCGGTTCGCGAGATGGTAGTCCATCGTACACACGAACATTGATTTCTTAACCCATTTGATGGAAGTTGGGATGGTAATAGGTAATGATATTATTATTAATAAATGATATTATCTGGAATATAATGAGGTTATTATATCAGTATGGTTTAATAATAATTTAAATAGGTGAAGGAGAAAATAAAATAATAATGCTCGTTGAAAAACATTACCTCTTCTTCAGGAATCCTCCTTGGGTTTTCACTAAATCCTTTCTAGGTTGGATTTATGCCAAAACTAAGGATTTTATAATGACAGGATAGAATTAAAAAAGTTATTTGGTTAATAATTTTATAAAATAAAATGGTTTTAGGGTATGAATAATGGAGTTTGGTGTATGGACTTTTATAAGTGGGGTGACTGGTACACTTGTATTTTTTTGAAAAGATTCAATAATACCCTTGTTTTTATCCTGAAAAAAGCCACTAAAATGGAGTATTATTGAACCTGTAAGAGTTAAGGTATAAATAGGGCCATAATATTGGTGTTTCAAAATTTCTTAGTTCATTTTTTATACTTATATTCTTAGTTTAACCTCCCGGTAAATCTATTTTTACCTTAAGAGTGGTAGTTAATTTTTAGTGATTTCACTATTATTTTTTGTAAAAAATTAAGATAATATTATTAGAAATTATAAATTATGATTATTTCAAATATTTAATCCATTTTTAAAAATTAAATTCATGTAATTGGAAAGTTTTAATTTAAAATTAATCCTGCAGACGTGATAAGAAAGCATGTTTTTAAAGAGAAAATGTTCCAAAGTTTAGAAAGTTTTTATATCTCAATTCAATATAAAATTGATTTAAATGAACTAAATTTAATTAATATATGTATAATTTAACTATTTTTAATTTAAAACCAATTTAAGAAATAATTTAACTAGATAAATAATTTATAGAAAAAGAAAGTTTTCAATTAAAATTCATTATTTTCCACTATTCGTCAAAAAATGAAACTTTTTAGAAATATCCCAAAAATTCACCCTAAGATAATTTACTTATTACCATTTAAAAAATAAACATTATTTTTTCAAATAAATTTTATGAAATTGGTAAAATTTAATTTTAAATTATGTGTGCAAGGCACGACTAAGCCTCTTTTTAGATAAAATACAATTTTTTTAGAAAACATTTCTTTTCCTTGAAAATGATTCTTATTTTATTTATAATCAATAGATAACCAATGAAATTGTTTTTTATATATATAAATAATATATTTTTATAAGTTTTTTAATCCTATTCTTATCCACCATTTCAACAGTTATACAATAACTATTAAATAACGGTATTGTGTGCAATGAAAACTATCAAAGAAACTCATTATTGTATATAAAGAAAGTTAAACTTTGTTTTATATATAATACATGTTATCAAATAAAATTTTCTACTTTTAGAATTTTGGGGATTTAAAAATGTTGCTGACCACTGGCTGTACAAATAATTTACACCATAAATCCTTAATTTACAACATAAATTGTTAGCTAGACACAATCCATCAGAATAGATTATGATGTAAACTGATTTATGTTATAAAATATGAACTTGTTCTGTAATAGTGGATTATTCCTAAAAAACTATACTTATTCTTGAAATTCCTCACTCTGTGTCTTCTTAACCCGAGGTAATGCCTTTTTCAGCGTATGTGTAACAAGATGAGTTTACACCCTAAACCCAAGATTTATGACATAAATACATAATTCCCAGAAATTTTATGTGTGATTGTCACATGATTTAATTTAGAATTATATATTCACTAATCTTGAGAACCCTAAGCTTCCTATCATGCACATTAAGTGACTCCAGCCCTCCCAAACATCTCGGTTTAGTGTTGGATCTCTAGTGAGTTTCCTTTATTTGGTTTTATCCTTCCTTCCACTATCTTTTGTTTATAGTGGTGTGATATAATGAGTTAATATTGAATTATAGTTTAATATTGTTGGTTTTTATCGAATAATTCCTAGTTTATCTCCTTATCCTTATTTATTTTTTGGTGTTTCCCCAACACATTTGTTATTTTGATCATTGGTAAAAGTTAGGTGGTTCCATATGATTTTACCCTACAATTGAAACCTTAAATTACTTGATTTATTTGAAATTATTATTTAAATGATTGAAAACCCCTTATTTGAGATGATGGATGTTTGATTTTAAAAATGGTATGGAAATTGTGAAAAACCACAAATTCAATGGAATTTAAATTGTTGGGTGGATTTGAGAAAATTGATGTCTTTATTTGGAAATTTATTTGATGAAATTATTTTATATTAAACCTTGAGATAAATGGACTAAATTTAAATCTAATTTGAAAAGGCATGAATTGAAGAAAACATATGATTTGGTTTTGAAATGAAAAAGGCATGTTAAAAATGGAAACTTGAGCAATTATATTTTGAAAAAAATTTAAATGATTGATTTTCTCATGATTGATTGATTGATTGACTAAATATCATGTGATCTTGGGTTATTAATATGAAATTAGGACAATAATTCTTAGATATAACCCCAAATAAATGGTTTGATAATGAAAACACTAACATAAACTTATTACGTCATGATTTTCCCAGATGGGGAGTTGAGTCCCAATGGTATGATCCAAGAGATCTGTGCACACATTGAGTCAAGATCACTAATTGAGTAGTGTGAGTATCCTATTTCCATAAACTAATATACCACATAGCTTATTATATAGTGATATGAAATTTTTGTTTTTATTATTACATTCCATTTATTATTTTACAGTTTTATTCATTCCACCTGCTTTATTTAAATGTTTTATATAAAATGTTCATTTCTTATTATTTTGATATATCTTCCATTTTTTTATTATGAAATAATGTTTTATTGAAAATATGTAAACTCAATTACATTCCTTGTTTTATTTAAATTGAAATCATAATTGGTTTAGTTGTTAAATAATTGATTATGGAACACTTTTTGAGACCATACTAGGTTGTTTAACTAACACCCTACCTTTTCCTTCGAGAATTTTTAGATTATCTTATGCCAGTTCCAAGCAAAGGGAAAGCACCACTTGTAGGTGGTGGATGTTCTTGATCCTTGGGACCTATATTAATGGATGTGACTTGTGGATATGTGATCCACCTATTACATAGGATATGTATGAGATTTTACATTGACAAATGTTGTATCTTGTGATGATGTATTATTGGGTATTATTTTACCTACTTGTTTCTGGTAATTTATCCCTTTATAATGTTGATCATACTAACTCGTATCTTTTTTATTCTGTTGTTTTGTGGAAAAATAGTCCCTTATTTATTCTTGTATGTTGTCAGGTGCCAGTATTTAACCCATGGAGAACGGTAATGACCTTCGGTCCATGTTAGATCTGGATTGGGTATCAATGTACCAAGGTATCCCGGATGGTTCGTAAAAAAGTGGTATTAGATGTACAGGTTGTGTATATTTCCTTGATTTTGGTATACAATTTGGGTTTCCAAAATAGATGGGTGGTTGGATTTATGGGACTTAGGAGGTAGATGTGAGAGAGTTTCAGACTATATATCATCATAACGAGCCTTAAGTCACCATGGGTGTTTGGGAAAAGTGTATTTAAAGAATAGTTTGAACTGATTTATAGAATTATCCCTACTTTTGTTCTATGTATGTTTAAATCCCAATCTTGAATTATGCTTCATGGAATTAATGTTCATATATCTCTTATTGAGTTATTGATTTTTTATCCTTGATGATGTTTCGGTGTTGTCTTTTGATGTTGTTTAGTATCATGCATCCAAGAAGATATTTTAATAGGTTATAAGAGTAAGATATTGGTGAACCAAAGAAATAAAACCCTCCAATGCACCATAATCTTGTTGAGATAGTGGTTTGTCTTGTCCTAGATTTGGGACAAGTACCTGCACCTGATCCAATTTAGGCTCCAGTAGAGGAGCATCAAATGGATGAATCTAGAAATTTTTATCAGTAGTTTATTCATCAGAAACCACTAGATTTACTAGTTTTGAATGACCCTCAAGAGGTTGAGGATTGGTTAAAAAATATTGATCTACTTTTTGAGTTCTTATAAATTCTAGATTATATGAAATTAAAATATTCTACCTTCTAGATTAAGGGTCCTAACAAGAGATGGTTGGATTCAACGTTTATGTAAAAGAAGCATGAGGTATTGGAGTAGAAATACTTTAGAGATATTTAAACATATTGTTTCTATCCATATTAGATGGTATTAGTGAAATACATGGATTTTTTTAACCTCCAATAGGGTAACAAGACCATGAAAAGGTATGTGAACCATTTTGCTGATCTTGTTTAGTTTTCTCCTAGGGTAGTGATGAATGGGAAATTGAAGGATTGAAGGTTTGATATGGTTCTTTGATCCAATATTTGATAACATGATTCTATATTGAGGCTTACTTATTATGAAAATTTGATGGATAGAGCATTTAATGATAATCTTGACCTGGCTGGTAAGTCAGGGTTGATGAGAGTTCATTTTTATCCCAGTGGTAGTTATGAGTTCCATTAAAGGAAAGAGAAATCATGATGAGTCTCATGGTTGTTCTAGATATAAGGAATATTATAGTCCTTATGTAGTTCATTGAAGAGTCCCTTTTACTTTCTTCTGAAGTGGAAAGGTTATCCATTCAAAAGGTGTTTATACTGAGGTACCAAATATCTATAGTTATTATGGTCACTTAGGAAACCTATAGAAGTTATTCCATTTATTTTATTTTTTGTGCAGTGCAACGGGCTCATAATCAGAAAAATATATTATGGTACAATCATATTATTCAAAAAAATGGGTTCCATATATAAGAATCCATGATAAAGCTTCTTCACACAATGGAAGATCCTCTGAAGGAAGCTTATGCGGGTCCAAAAATTGTGAGAGATACTGTCACTATAGATTCATCTTTAGTGCCTACTTTATTTGATACCAGTGCATCTCACTTGTTTATATTGACTCATATGGTGAATATTTTAAATATTCCTACATATATTTTGTCTTATGTGATGGATATTACTATGCCTCTCGTAATGAAGAGAAATCAGGGTCTTCGATGTCCTTCTTGTGTTTTCTCTATATCAGAGATTGAGCTTACTAGGAATTTTATGGTTCTCAACATGAAACCTCTTGATATAATTATTGGGTTGGATTGGCTAATTTCTCATAAGGATCGGATTAACTGTTATCTTCTATAGGTATCCTATACTATGCATAGTTGAGTGTGTTGTGTTTTTTATGGAGAATGAGACCTGAGGTGGAGTAGAGTCAAACCCTCTTTCCAGGGGATGGGAAAATTAATATCAGTTTTCTCTTTCAAATTGGAATGAGAATATTTTAGTGAAGATCTCTCTACAATTTTCATTGACTTTCCTAAAGTGTTTCCTTCTAAATTTTCTATTGTTTTCACTAGAAAGAGAGGTGGAGTTATCTATTAATTTAGTAAATGATAATCAAATAATGTCTATTTATTTTTATAGTATGGAACCAGGAAATTTGAAAGTGTTGAAATCTTATTTGGATGATCTTATAAAGAAAGGTTCTATATTCCCTAGTGTGTGGGGTGGTGCCTATTCTATTTGTAAAGAAATATAATGGGACACTAATATATGATTTTATTACCAAAAATTACATCAATTTGTGGTAAAGAACAAATATCCATTTCCATATATTGATGATACGTTTGATCACCTGAAAGGGGAGAAGTGGTTTTGAATATTGATCTTTGATCTGGATATCACTTGTTGAGAATAAAAGTGTCTAACATTCAGAATAACACTTTCGGGAGTAGGTGTGGCCATTATGAGTATTTTTCTATGCTATTTGGTCTAACTAATTATCCTATATTTTTTATAGCATTCACAAATAGGATATTTCATGTGTACCTTGACTCATTCATGGTGGTATTTTTGGATAATATCCTAGTTTACCCTTAGACCAAGGAGGACCACATACATAATTTGAGAGTAGTTATGGAAACATTGATAAATCACTAACTTTACATGAACCTTACAAAATGTAATTTATGGATTCAAGAAGTGAAGTTATTGGGACACATGGTCTCAGAACATGGTATTTCAGTTGATCCTAAGATGGTAAAAGATGTTATGAAATGGTAGAAACCATATAATCTCTTAGATATATGAAGATTCTTGGTCTTAGAGGGATATTACTATATGTTTGTTAAGTATTTCTCAAAGTTAGCTTCTCTGATGACCACTATCACTCAGAAATAAGTGAAGTTCATTTGAGATAAAAAAATGTTTGAGTTCTTCTATTGAGATGAAATGTTTTTTGACTTCTACATCAGTGTTTAGTCATACAAAGGTGGTCCAAGGCTATGTTGTCTTCTGGGATGCATTATGTTCAAGATTAGGTTGTTTCCTTATGCAGGGTAATCATGTGGTAGCATATTGTTCTAGACAGCTTAGGCCACATGATAAGAATTATCAAAATCGTAATCTCTATCTCACAACTATTACTCATGCTATTAAGAGTTGGTAAAATTACCTTTTTATTGAAAGTTATACAATTTATTATAACCAAAAAAACTTGATTTATATCTTCTCTCAAAAATATTTCAACCTCTAAAAAAGGCATTGGGTGGAGTACATGAAATATTTTGATTTTGACATTTCATACACCCTCAGCAAGGGGAATGTCATTACAGATTATTTAAATAGGAAACTTATAACCCAGACCAAGAAAGAATCATTATAAGAGTTGAATCTGATGGAACTATTTTATTAGTTCCATTTGGGAGTCTGGTAGAATGAGTTTAACATTTTTTGGAAACTTTTCATTTGACCTCCTCTCTTCTTAAGATAATTCTTTGTGAAAAGAAGTTTTATGATGAATTTAATGGTGTTAGGGACTCTCTTTATGTTATGTATACCTTCGGTGAGTGGAAATTCTCTTTGGAGGGTATCCTATATTCCATAACTGTTATGTTGTACCTTTTCCTGTAATAAAGGTTGTGATGGAGGACTTCCATAGTTCCCAGTAGTTAGTGCACCATATAACCACAAAGATGTTAAATGATATGCAGTAATGATCCTAGTGTCCATGTATGAGATTAGACATCACTTTCTTTGTATCCCTTTATTATACCAACCAACGGGTCAAAGTCGGGCACCAGAGAACTTTTGGTTTTCTTTGGCCACTTCCAGCACCAACTTGTAAGATTTCTATGGACTTTTTGGTTATGTTTCTGCAAACCCCTTGAGTAAATAATGTGATTTGGGTTGTGATCAATATTCTAACCAAATCGGATCAATTTACACCCATTTTATATATAGAAAAAGTTGAGGGCTTGGGATGCCTCTACATGAAATATATTGCCAAATTTCATGGATTTATATATGCTATAGTCTCTGATGGGGATCCCCATTTAACTCTTTGATTTTGGAGAGGACTCTAGGAGGTATAGGGATCATAAGTACGTTTATTCATAGAGAATCATCCACATATAGATGGCTAGAAATAATTATCTATAAATATTCTTGAGGACATTATACGTTCTTTAATTATTTAATTTGGTGGAGCTTGAGATATACATTTTGGATCGGTTGAGTTTATCTATAACAAAAGATACAAGTTATCTATTGGAATGGATTTTTTTTGAGGCCTAGTATGGTCAGACTTATAGATATTTGTGGCATTGGTTGAAGATTGGTGAAATTTCCTTCATAAGACCAAGTTTGTTCCAAGAGATGATGGTAAGGATTTAGTTAATTAGTTAGAGAATGTTGATGTCACAGAGCCAGTACAAATCCTATACTGATCATTGTTGACAAAAATTAGAGTTTTAAGTAGGTGATCAGGTGTTATTGAGAGTTTCACCTCGGTTGGTTCACCGATGTATTCCAAAATATGGAAAAATTGCATCATGGTTAGTGGATCCTTTTGACATTATTGAGCATGTGGGAAAAGTAGCCTACTATTTGGAACTTCCACTCCAATTGACTTTAATCCATAACATGTTTCATGTATCACAAATTCAAAAGTAACTTTATGAACATTCTTATATTTTTATCTAGGAAGATCTTGATATTGAACTATATTTATCTGTAATTGAGCATCTAGTTAGTATTGTTGATTCTGAGGCAAATAATCTTTGTGGGAAGATGATACCTTTGGTATGTGTGTTCTGGAAGCAAGATTCTGATTCTTATGAGACATGGGATCATGAGGCACTGATGAGAGAGTAGAGGGATCATATCTTTGATAGGTAATATTCCTAATATGATTTATAGGGACATAAAGTTCTTATGGTGGTGAGTTTGTAACATCCTACTACCTTATTTTATTAATTGCTTGACTCTCTTTTTTCTCCCCTTTTTGTTTGGGGATGTTTCTATATTTTTTAACATATTGATCTTTTATCATGGAAAATGATCTAAAGTTTGGGGATATATATTTATTTATTTAATGGAGTCCAATTATAAATTTTCCAAAGGATTTATAGGGTTCACTTTGGGTCTAGGTTAAATTAGAAACTTTATGTATGGTTTTGTAGGGGGTGTTATTGGGCACTAGCTGTAAAAGTAATTTACGCTATAAATACTTGTTTTAGGATGTAAATTTTTTGCGATACATAAGATATTATAATGGATTATGGTTTAAATTTATTTACACTATAAAAGATTAAATTTTTCTATATTAGTGTCTTAGACTGTAAAAATAGGTCTTACACCCTAAATTCATTGCTCGGTGTGTTTTTAACCCAAGGCGATTCCATTATTAACATATATTCAATGTGATGCATTTACACCAAAAAATCTAGATTTATGACATAAATTACTTATTTAAATAAATTTTATGTTCTCTTCTCACTTTATTTCATTTAAAATTCCACGGGTGCTCCTCTAAATAAACCTAGGATTCCTCCCATGTGTAGTAAGTGACTCCATCTCTTTTGGATGTCTTGGTTTGGCATTTGATCTCTGATGAGTTTCCTCACTTTCAATTTATCATTCCTTATGCTATAATTTTGTTATAGTAGTTTTATATCATGATTTAATATTGAATAAGATTTTAATTTTATTGGTTTGTGAGCTAGGATTTTTTTATCTCCTTCACCTTCATTCTTCATTGGAATTCCCCCATGGTGGGTGTTATTTTGATCATTGATAAAAGGTAGGTGGTTTCATGCGAATTTTACCTACAATTGAAAGATTAAATTTCTTGATTTATTTGAAATTATTTTTTAAATGATTTAAAAACAATATTTGAGATGAGGGATGTTTGATTTGGAAAAGGGCATGGAAATTGTGAAAACCCCCAATTTTAATGGAATTGGAATTATTGGGTGGATTTGAGAAAATTGATGGCTTGGTTTGGAAATTTTTTTGATGAAATTATTTGATTTTTAACCTTGAGAAAAATGTATTAAATTAGAAGTTGATTTTAAAATCATGGATTGATGAAAACCTATGATTTGGTTTGGAAATGAGAAAGGCATGTTGAAAACTTAAGAATGGGAAATAAAATTTTGAACTAATCTAAAATGATTGATTTTCCTATGATTGATTGATTGGTTGAATAAATAACATGTGATCCTGGGTAGTTAGTTGGTAATTATGAAAAGTGTGATAGGATATGACTGCATATAAATGGTTTTAGGATGATAAAACCGGCATAAACTTACTAAAGTATGATTTTCCTTGATGGCGAGTTGAGTCTCGATGACCTAAGTGGAGATATGTGTGAACACATTGAACGAGATCATTGATCAAGTAGTGTGAGGAACTTATTTCTATAAAATAATGTACCTCAAGGATTATTACATTGTGATATGATATGTTTGATTTTATGATTATATTCCATTGATTATTGAACTATTTTGTATAAATTTTTTATATAAAATTTTCATTTAAGACTCTTTGGATATATCTATCATTTTTTATTATGAAATAGTGTTTTTTTAAAATATGTAAATTACATACCATACCTTTTTTATTTAAATTGAAATCATAATTTTTTTAACTATTATGTAAATAATGATGGAAAATGTGGTGATACCCTTCTAGGTTGTTTATCTCACACCCTATCTTTTCCTTCAGGTGTTTTAAGATTATATTATTTTAGGTCCATGTAAAGGGAAATCGCCACTTGGTGGTGGTGGATGTTCTTGATTATTGGGAACCAGAGTGAGGGTGGTGACTGATGTAGATGTGATCCATATGTAACATGGGGTGTTTATGAGCTTTTACCTCAGAATATGTTATGTATTTTGATGATGTATTATTGGGTATTATTTTACCTTCTTGTTTTTTGTACTTTTTCCCTTTAAAGTGTTGAGTATACTAACTTTTATATTTTTTCTTTTACTAATTTTTGGAAAAATCCTTCACTCTTTATTCTTTTCTGATGCCAAGTGTAAGTCACCAGCCTATGGGTATTGAGAATACCCTTCAGGATATGTTAGAGATGACTCGGGTATCAGTGTAATAGGGTATCTAGGCTGGTTTGTAAAAGAGTGGTACTAGAGGTACATTTTGGGGATATTTCTTTAATTTTTGTATGTAGTAAGGGTTTTCCTTGTATATATGAGGTAGGATTGATGGGATATATGTGGTAGTTATGATCGGGTGTTTGGCTAGCTCCCATTGTTTCAAGCCTTAAGTCACCATGGGTACTTAGGAAAAGCATCTTTTAGAATAATTTGATATAATTTATAGAATTTTCCTTATTTTTTATATAATTATGTTTAAATACCAATATTTAATCCTACTTGATGGAATTTATATTTCTGTATCTCTTATTAATTTGTTGAATTTTGTACCCTTTTTTATGTTTCATTGTTTTTTATTGATGTTTTGTAGCATCATGCCTTCGACAAGACATTTGAATAATCCATAGGAGGAAGCTGATAGTGAACCATATAAAGAAAATACTCCATTGAACTAAAATCTTATTAAGATATTTGTGTATGGTGTCCAATCTTTCATACAAGTACCTTAACCCATTCTTGTTCAGGATCCGGTTGGGGAACCTTGAAGGGGAGATTCTAGGGATCATGCTCAAGAGTTTCTTCATCAAAAACCACCATCTTTAAAAAGTTATAATTATCCTCATAAGGATGACTATTGGTATTTTTTATTTCTTATAAATTCTTGATTCTATGAAATTAAAATGGGTTACCTTCAATATTGAGAGGCCAAGTAGGAGATGGTGGGATTTGATGGTTATGGTGAAGAAGTATGATGGCTTAGAGTGGAAATAATTTAGAGTTATTTTCAATGAACAATTATATCTATATTAAATGTTCTTGGGATTGTCCATGGAGTTTCTTAACCTCCGATGGGGTGAAAAGACAGTGACATAGTATGCAAACCATTTTTTGAGCTTGTTTAGTTTTCTAAAAATGTAGTGATGAATGAGAAATTTAAGGCTCAAAGGTTTGATATAGATCTTCAATCTGATATTCAATCCCACATTTTTATAATAAATCACACTTCTTATAATGATGTATTGGATAGATTATGGATGGTTGAGCTTGAACTGTTTTGTAAGTCAAGGTTGATTGGAATTTATTTTAATCATAGTTTCAGTTCTGTGATTTATTTAAAGGAAAGATAAAGCAAGATGAGTTTCATGATGGTTCTAGATATTAGGCATCTTCTAGACCTCCTATAGCACCTATAAGAGTCCCACTGACATGATTATAGTGTGGCAAGGTTGGGTATTCAAAATAGGTTTGTTTATAGGGACCAAATATCTATAGTTCTTTTGGTTTCTTAGGAAACATATAAATGTTATTATATTTATTTTTTACTTCATACAATGGAACATTCTCATCAGTACCAAAAATTATTGTAGTGTAATTATATGCTTCAAGAAAAAAGGGGTTCCAAACACAAGAATATAGAATGAAGCTTATTTACACAGTGTAACAGTCTCCAGAGGAAGCTGATGCGGGTTCTGAAACTGTGAAAGTTACCATCACTATAGCTTCATCTTTAGTGAAAACTTTATTTGATATTAGTGCATCTCACACATTTATATCTACTAATATGGTGACTCTACTAAATATTCCTATAGATATTTTGTCTTATGTGATGAATATTACTATGCCTCTAAGAATAAAAAGAGGGTAGGGTGTTTGATGTCCTCCTTGTGTTTTCACTTTATTAGAGATTGAGCTTACCTGGAATTTTTTCGTTCTCTATAAGAAATCTCTTGACATAATTGTTTGGATGGATTGGTTGATTTATCATAAGGCTCATATTGAATTTTATCTTCTATGGGTCTCCAATACTATGTCTTGTGGGGTATACCATATTTTTTAAGGAAAATGGGACCTAAGGTCGAGCAGAGTTAGATCCACTTTCCTAGATTTGGGTGGGGTAATATTATTTTTTTATTTTGACTTTGAGTGAGAATATTTGAGTGGTTTTCTCCTTCTAGTTATCATCTAACTTCCTCACATTATTTTTTCTGACTTTTCTAGTTTTCCACTGGTAAGAGAAGTTGATTTCTCAGTTGATTTATTATTGGGTACTCTTTCAATGTCTATTCCTTCATACCGTATGAAACCATCAGAGTTGAAGAGGTTGAAATATAAATTGGATGATATGTTAGATAATGAATTTATATGTCCTAGTGTGTCACTGTGGACGGTGTCTGTTCTCCTTGTAAAGAAATCTAATGGGAAATTCACCAATTTTTATTACTGAAATCTTAATCAAGTCATGGTAAAGAACAAATATTTTTTACCAAGTATTGATGATCTATTTGGATAGAAGAAAGGTGAGAAGTGGTTTTTGAAGATTGATCTTCAATTTGGATATCATCAATTCAGAATAAAAGATTCTGAAATTTATAAGAATGCCTTTAGGAGTAGGTATTTCCATTGTTTGTATCTTGTTATTCCATTTGATCTAACCAATTATCCTCCAATTTTTATGGCTTTGAGGAATAGGATATTTTAATAGAACCTTTACTCATTCATGGTGGTATTTTTGGACGATGTCCTAGTTTACTCTCAAAATGAGGAGGGCCACATGTGTCATTTGAGAGTAGTTTGGGGAATCTTGAGAAATCACTGAGTTTATATGAAGCTTTTAAAATATAATTTTTGGATTCATGTAGTGTATTTATTGGGACACATGGTCTCAGAACATGGTATTTCAATTGATCTGTAGAAATTAAAATATTTTATGATATGAGGTCAACCATGTAATGTATTATAGATATTAATCTTCTTGGGATTAGTGGGAAATTACTGTATTCTTGTTAATTATTTCTCAAAGTTGTCTTCTCCAATGATCCCTCTCACATGGAGAGGAGTGAAGTTCGTTTGGGGTGAAAAATGTGGGAGTTATTTTATTAAGCTAAAATGTATTTTGAATTTTCATTAGTATTGACTCTTATAGAGGCTAGGTTGGGCTATGTTGTATTCTATGACACATAAGGTTTAGTATTGGGTTATTTCCTTATATAGGGTGATCATGTGGTGTCCTATGGTTCTAGAAAACTTAGGCCACATGATAAGAATTTCTAGACCCACAGTCTCAAACTTGTATATGTGATGTATGATCTTAAGATTTATCAATAGTACCTTTTTGATAAATGGTTTACCATTTTTTATGATTAAAAAATATTGAATTATATATTCTCTCAAAATTATTTAAACCTTCGATAGAGTTTTTTGGTAGAGTACCTACAATCTTTTGATTTTGACATTTTTAACACCCCTGGAAAGGGGAATGTAATTTCTTATGCTTTGAGTATGAAACTTCTAACCCAAGCCATGAAAGAAACATTATAAGAGTAGAATCTAATGGATCTCTTTTATCATTTTCATTCAGGAGTCCATGAGAATGAGTCAGAGGTTATTTTGGGGAGTGTGTATCTAACCTCCTCTCTTCCCTAGATGACTCTTCAGGAGTAGCAGTTTGATGATGAATTTTATAGAATTAGGGACTCTCTTTATGGTGGAGAGACAGTCAATGAGTAGTGGTTATATTAATAGGGTATCCTATGTTTCTGAAACTTATATATTGTACCTTTGACTATAAGAAATTTTGTGATGGTGTATAACCATATTTCCCATTAAGGAGTTCACCAATGAACCAAAAATATGTTCTATGATAAGTGGCGATGATTCTAGTGGATAGGTATGAGATAGGACATCACTGACTTTTTATCTCATTTTTATACCTTCCAATAGGTAAAATCTAAGCACCAGAGTCCTTTGGGTTTTCTTCAGCTGCTTCCAATGATGACTTGGAAGTTGTATGATATTTCTACATACTTTGTGGTTAGTTTTCCATATACCCCTCAAGGGAATAATGTGATATGGGTTGCGATCGATAGGCTGGAAAAATCAACTAACTTTATACACATTAAATAAATAGAAAAAGTTTTGTAATTTGGATATCTCTATATGCATAAGATTATCATATTTCATGGAGTTCCATATACTATAGTCTCTGATAGGGATCCCCATTTCACTCCTCACTTTTGGAGAAACCTCAATGAGGAAATAGTATCCCAAATACATTTGATCATGGAATATCATCCAAAAAATGATGGACATATAGAATAAGATATATAGATTCTTAAGGAGCTTCTATGTACTTGTTTTCTTGGCTTCAGTGGAGCTTATGATGTTCATTTGAGAATGGTTGATTTTTCCTATAACAATAGTTACTAGTTCACTATCAAAATGAATCCTTTTCATGAATTGTATAGTCGAACTTATAGATATCGGTTACATTGGTTGTAGATTGGTGAAATTTTATTCTTAGGACTAAGTTTGGTATAAGAGGTGATGGTAAGGATTTAGTTGATTCGTCATAGAATGTTGATGGTATAGAGTCGGTATAAATCTTATAATGATCATCAGCGATGACCATTTAACTTTTTCATAAGTGACTAGGTGTTCTTGAGAGTTTCACCTATGTTGGGTCACTGATATCTTAGTAAATTGGGAAATATTTCACCGAGTATTATGTTTGATTTTAGATTTTTGAGAAGGTGTAGAAAGTGTCTTATCATTTTTCACTTCCACTGCAGTTGACTTTGATCAACAATGTGTTTCATATATTTTAGCTTCAAAAGTATCTTTCTGACCCTTCTTATATTTTGAGTTGGGAATATATTAATGTTAATCCTAATTTATCTGTGAATAAGCATCTAGTCATGATTGTTGATTATGAGAAAAATGTTCTTCACGGAAATATGATAACTTTGGTCTTTGTTTATGGTGGCATGGTTCTGATTCACATGAGATATTGGAGTGTGATTCACTGATGATAGATTAATGGCCTCATCTATTGGGTATGGAATCTTCTTGATAGTCTTTATTAGGATAGAAATTTTTTATGGTGGGGAGGTTGTAAAATATCATTACCTTCTTTCGTGGACTTCTAGACTCTTTCTTTGTTGCACTTTTTCTTAGGAGATGTTTTGGGATTTTGTAGGATGGAGATATTTTGTTGGGGAAAATGATCTAAAGTTTGTGGATGTATATTTTTTTATTAATAGAGTCATCATATAAAATCTTCAAAGGATTTATAGGGTTAAATTTGGGTCTAGGTTGAATTAGAATATTTATGGGTGGTTCTATAGGGGTGGTTGCTGGGCACTAGCTGCATAAGGAATTTACACTATAAATCCATAGTTTATAAAATAATTATTTTGTGATACAAAAGCTATAAGAATGGATTACATAATAAAAAAAGTTACTCCATAAAATATGAACATGTGTTTTAAAAGTGTCTTATGCAATAAAAATAGGACTTACATCATAAATTCATCGCTCGGTATTTTTTCAACCCAAAGCGATGCCTTTTTCGACGTATGTGCAATGTGATGAATTTATTCTATAAACCCTAGATCTAAAACATAAATAACTCATTAATAGTGATTTTATTTGAATTTATCACCTGATTTAATTTGGAATTCCATAGGCACTTCCTACAGATAACCCAAGGATTCCTCCCATGTGCAGTAAGTGACTCCAACCCTTCCAAATGTCTCAATTTTCCGTTTGTTCTCTGGTGAGTTTCCTCTATTTGGTTTTTCTCCTTAATTTTTCTATACTTCAGTTATAGTGGTGTGATCTAATAATTTTTGGTTGATTTTTATTCTAATCTTATTGGTTTTTTATCTATTAATTCCTTGTTGATCTCCCTCACCTTCGTTCTCCATTGTCATTTCCCTATGGCAGGTATTATTTTGATCACTGATAAAAGGTAGGGAGTTCTATATGATTTTTCCATACAATTTAAACCTTAAATCTAATTATTTATTTTAAATGAGTTTTAAAATGATTAAAACCCTCGATTTTATATGAAATATTTTTGGTTTTGAAAAGGATATGGAAATTGTGATAACCCCCCAATTTCAATGGAATTGAAATTGTTGGGTGGATTTGAGAAAATTGATGGATTGGTTTGGAAATTAATTTGATTAAATGATTTGATGATGAACCCTGATATAAATAACTTAAATTTTAAGATGATTTGAAAAGGATTGAATTGATAAAATCCTATGATTTTTTTTTTTGAAATGAGAAAGGCATGTTAAAGACTAAAACTTAGGCAATTGTATTTTGAACTAATTTTAAATGATTGATTTTACCATGATTGATTGATTTATTGAATAAATCACATGTGATACTAGGTAGTTAGTAGGTAACTAGGATAAAAACATTACAATCTGACCCCCTATTAATGTTTTGATTATAACAACACTAACATAAACTTACTACAGTAAGATTTTCCTTAATGAGGAGTTGAGTCTCGATGTCCTGAGTAGAGGGATTTGTGTACACAATGAGTTGAGTTCATTAATTGACTAGTGTGATGATCCTATTACTAGAAACTGACATACCATAAGGATTATTACATGGTGTTATGATATGTTTTATTTTATTGTTACATGTCCTTGATTATTTGGCTGATTTATTCATGCCAACTTTTTTTATAAAAAATTTGTGTATAAAATGTTCATTTAAGCATGTTTTGATATATGTTCCATATTTTTTATTATGAAATCATATTTTTCTGATAATATGTAAATTCTAGGCTATTCATTGTTTTATTTAAATATAAATCATAATTCATTTAATTTTTATGGAATTGATTATTGAAAATATTTTGGGACCCTATTAGTATATTTAGATCACACCCTACCTTTTCCTTTGGGAATTTTTAGATTAGCTTATGTCAGGTCCAAGAAAAAGAAAATCAATACTTTGAGGTGGTGGATGTTCTTAATCCTTGGGACCTGGAGTGATGGAGGTGACTAGTAGAGGTATGTTCCACCTGTTACAGGGGATATTTCTAAGATTTTACCTAGGAATATGTTGTGTCTTTTGATGATGTACTTTTGGGTATTGTTTTACAGACTTGTTTATGGTAATTTCTCTCTATGGGGTGTTGATCATACTGACTTGTATATTTTTTCTTCATCTATTTTTTGGGAAAATTGTTCCCTCTTTATTATTTTATGATGAAAAGTACTAGTTTCTAACCCATGGGGTTCAAGAATTACCTTTGGTCCATGTCAGGGATGGATTAGGTATTAGAAAAATAGGGTATTCTGGCAAGTTCATAACACCTTATGTATAGGTAATTTCATTTTTCTAGTTAAGATTAACCCTTATATATCAACCCTTACATATAGGTACTTTTCCATTTTTCAAACCCAATATTCTTGTAACCCTTAAATATTTGGATTTTTACTTATATGAAAAACAAGTTCTTATATGTCCAGGTAACCCTTATGTATCCAGAAACTTACTTTGAAGTATAATAGTGAATCGATACTTTTTCAATTTCACTCCATCTATAAAACATTAAATAAGGTCCACAATATCATATGTATCATAGGGAATCTATTAAAAAACTATACATACCATGGAAAATATCTTACTTACCAAGATGAATTCATTACATAATGAAGATAAAATCTTATGTACTAAAGATAAAAAAAACTCACATATCAAATACTTTCCCATTTTTCTAACCAAGTATACTCAACATCATAAATCTATAGAATTCATACAAACACTTTCAAAATTTATCACGTCTCTTCCAAATATAAAATAAACAATTTTTTATGTATTTTATCATCCACTAATCCATGATTAATCATCACACTCTAAATCATTCATGTCATTGATCTGATTTCTTAATAACCTGAATGTGGTTATCATGTGTATGGTAACCATCCTAACTTATTAATCCATGTCACCATGTATCTTAAAGTCTTTTAGAGCCTTCCATCACCTTCATCAATTTAATATATCTCCACTAGTAATTGGAAACAAATATAATTCACAAAAATTTATTACAACACATTATATTTAAGTTACACTTAACTATAAAACCATAAAGGTTAAGATGACAAAGGAATTGATGTAGAATAAAAAATATAATGGATTTTTTCAAGGAGTTGTTTTCTCATATATATAATAGTCATATATGATATGATTAATATGATTTTCTGACTAAATAGGTAAGTGATATGTGAAATTTCAAAGTGACTCAAAGCTTAGTGAAATATTGATCTTGGCCCACTAATGGATGTGATAAAATTTAAAGGGGTGAATTTTGTATAGGATATTATTTAATAAAAAATACATATTAAATGAATATAAAATATGATTTTAACTGATAAAAACTCTTGTTGAGGATAAAATTGAATCATCATTATCAAACTTTTCTTTAAGATAAATTCTAGAAATGAATATATTAATGAAAGAAATTTTCTAGACTGATAAAAAAATATGAATATTTCTTAATAAATAATAAATATTATATATATTATAAAAAACCCCTTTATAGAGCATTCAACTATTAAATTTATACAATATAATATATATATGATTACAAGAATCATATGAAAAATTCACAAGATGGTTTCAAAAGAATTTGTTTAGATGAAAGATGACTAAATGAACTTCATTAACCAATCATATACTCAGTATGATTTGTTACATAAATAAATTAAAGAGACCATATGAATCCATTATTTCTTGATCAAGATATAGAATTAATTCCTCAATAATTGTTAGAAAGGATCTAATAATATTAATGAGTTCACTAAAAGATGACTCAGTCTTTTTAAAGTGTATATTATAATAAACTAGGCACAAGATGTCAAGATTATTATGTTTTTTTTTATAGTAAAAATGGGTAAAATTTTAATCCATAAGAAAATATTTGAATTTTCAATTGTTAGCATGCATCATTAAAAGCTAATATAGGTTTCAAAAAGGGGAGGTTTTTCATTGGATATGTAATTTTATAGAATACCTAAAGGGGTGTGGAAAACTTCCGGGAGGGTCTATGTTAGGTACTAATGTTATAGAAATCATTTTTTTTAATTTTAATGGTATATAATACTAAATGTATATATTATGATGTTTTAATTATGTAAATCTTAAAAATTAAGGAATTTATTGGAGAAGCTTGTAGTTTTCATTTATTTGTTGAAGAAAAGGGTTTCTATATCAAGGAGTTGAATTCAAAGGAATACGTCTAACAAAAATATTAATTTTAATGGATGTATAACATATCTCATTTACTTTATCTTATATTATAATAGATTGGTTGTAAAGAAATAGTTCTTTTTAATAAATGATATAATGATTTTATATATGTGATTTATGATTTCATTCAATTATATAACATGTTTTATGAGAAGATAAGGATAAAAAAATTATCAAAGATAAAATATTTTATCCATGTTATTTGTTAAAATATGAGGGATATGACCTCTCCCCTTCAACAATATATTTTAAAGAATAAAATATTATTTTTAGGATATTTATCCAGAAAAATATAATTCTATATGAGATGTGATTGTTAATATTTTATTTATTAAATATTTATAATAAAAGAGATATGTGATATTTCTTATCTCATATGAATTTTTGTTTTAAAAATATATTTTAGAGAATATATAGTTTCTAAGGGATTAGTGGGAGTATGTTTGAAATTATATAAGTTAAAAGTGTAAAAAATAAATATTTATACTAGTATAATTCAAAATAAAATTCAGTTTATATCCTAAAAATTATAGGTTATATTGGTAAAGGATGGTCTTAACATAAATAGTTATATTTTAATTTGATACCAATTGATCTTAAATAAATGTTTAAAAATACGGAAAAGTTCCAAGATAATGATAATAAACTTAGAAAGAGTTATAATTATTTAATATATTAATAGTTATTAAAATCATAACATGGGTTGTTGTGGAGTAAAAAAGTTTGAATATTATGTTCATAGAGTTGAACATGCAGATTATGAATCCTAATTTCATCATTATTCAAACAATATTTCTTAAAATATGTTACCTATTAAAGTAGTTTAGAGATATTTTTTATCAAATGGTCACATAGATATGTGGAAATAATTACATAGATATATAATTTGTTTAACAAAATATTTAAATTTCATCAAACATATGGAATATCTAGTGGTATATCATATGGGATATGATTATATGGGTTCTTATGTGTGGTTTTTATTATATTTTTAAATAGAGTATTATAATATAAAATTTATCATGTTATATAATGAAATATTAATTTTATCATTCTTTCATTTTGTCTTTATATATTCATGAGTTAAAATTATAATTTACCTCTAATGTATAACTTTGAGTTATCCCAAATCGATGGTTATTGTAGAGTGCTATAGGTTCTGATAAAATATGAAGATTAACTTGGGTTGGGTTGTGTATAGATATACAAGATTCACACATGAGTCATAAAAGGTGTTTTTATGCTAGATATCCCATTATGTATACCACATATAGTTTTATACATTGTGTCTTTTGTATACCATGGGTGTATGTTTCATATTTAATCCTTATACCTGAAGTTGAAAAGGTACCTAGTATGAGAACCTTAAAATTTTGATGCATTTATTCTATTATCCTTGAAAATTTTCCAATCAGGGGGTGGTTGGTTCTATTGTTGATCATGACATATATTGAGGTTTAACCAAGATGAAACTTTTCCTCTTGTATAATGATTATAGCAACTAGGCCTTTGATTGGGAATTATTAAGGATGTTTATTTCCATACCTATATAAGGTGAATGTGACGTGCATATCTATTTAGATAAGGGGCATGCTATGTTTTTATCGTTTTGTGTAGATGAAATATGATATAACTGAATGATACATTCCCCAAATCCTTTAACATATATGATATGTTTTGGTTATACATATTTTATGATTTTTGTATGTTGAAAGGTAAAAAAATATAGATTTTATGTCACAGCCTTATCCAAACAAACTACATGATTAGGTTGAATCGTATGGCAGTGTTGTGAGTAGAATCATATGTTATGATTCACTATAATATACATAAATTAATTGTTATTATGACATTAATATGTTAACATATGAATCATTACCCATGTAAATCATCAATAATATAATGTTTCCTAATATAAAATTCATGGGAGATAGTTGAGAGTTAAAAATGGTTTGTAATTGATGGAATTACTCAAACATTTCATAAATATTCGAGTAAATGTGTGTGTGCTCAAGGACCATACTTGAATAATATAAAAAAAGTTTAACGGATTGAGATGTGGTGATATTGTTCATGTCTTGTGATCTTTTATTACTGATTCATCCTTTTTGAATCTCTCTTCCTAATCCTCCCTTTGTTATGAGAGGTACTAGTATATCATGGACAAAGGAGTGTCCCAACTGAGCATCGAGAGATTTATTTTATCCCATGGATACACCATGATGTAGGTAATCCTTATAATACCTCTTAGAGATCTTCATCAAGTGCATAAATGATGAAAGTGGTTATAGTGATCGACGATGTAAGGTACACATAGCGTTCTTTAATTTATATTTATATACAGGGTTTTATGTTTGATACATGATAGATCATTATATTTATGTTTCAAGTTTCTTCCATAGAATTTATGAAGCGTTAATCAATCCATGAAAATCCATTAGTGGTATTAGAACCATTTCATGATCATTTGATGATCAAAATCATGTTTAAAATGAAGAATTCTGAAATTTTATGCATCACATATTATGTATCATAGATTGTGATCTAGATTTTCTAAAGGAAAATGGATATCATAATATAGGTTATCAAATATAATAGGTATGGATCAACTTACATTATGTGATAACATAAGTTATGATGAATTGTTTCCCTATGATATGAGATATTATATTTGGAAATACAGTGAAATCCTTCAGTTTTTTGATATATTGTAGTGTATTCCATGAGATATCATATAGGTATATGGTGATAAACTATGAATAAAAACATAGTTTCATATCATAATAGTGATACGATGCTCAAAATGATATTTTATAATTAATATGATCAATTTTTAAGTAATATTAAATGTGTTTCATTCTGAAAATTTACACAATATATTAATAATTCATTTACATTATGTTTATATTTTATATATCATATATTTAAAATTAATGTATTATAATAAATAATATTCAGTTTATATTGGGAATAAATATAAATATTTCATATTTATTTAATAATCTATTATCTATGATGCATGTCTAATTATAAAGTGTTTATAATTTCTTTATTTATGAACTATTTGTAACATTTTTGTCTCGTGTTTAAGTATATGAATTTTTCATTTATTAAATTTTTTTCCCACCTTATTCATATATATAATAATTATATAATGAATGGATGTATGCTATAATTTAATCTGCTAAACTACTTCAATAAATTTTCATATGTGCATCTAAGGAGTTATATGCTAGGTATGATCATTGATCTACTTTTATTCTACCTTAACTTTGGCTTTCACAAGGTTATGAGGTTGAATTAAGTGGATAATTATGATTTATACATATTAGGTGTTAAAATTATGATGGAATTAAATTTTTTCTTGAGTAAAGTATCCTTGGGTAGAGAGAATTTGGGTTTCACTACTCATTGGAATGGAGGATTATGATTTTTCTAAAAAAGTGTGGGTTGGTTATTTTTCACTCTAAAATTACTATTGGGGTTATTGGTAGTTTCATATGATTATAATCCTTTATATATTACACCTATGATTTTTTTTCCACATGTGATTTCCTTTATTTCTTTTATTTATTTATCTCTCCTTTTTTATAAGTCTTTTTGTTCAAAAAATGAGAGATTTTGAAAAAAAGTGGGTATTGCATGGGTTAATCATTGTTGGAAGTAATTGTGTAGTCATCATGAGACACTATTGGTAATGTTTATAGGGGTTATGAATGGTTTGGGCATGGTTACTCAAATTGTTATTCCACTCCAGAGAACCGTAATGCTGATTTTGGGACTTAAGGGTGACCCATATGGTTGGAGAATGGTTTTTCCAACCATGTAGCTTTCCTAGGAACTTATAAATTGTAAAATTGTCTTATTTACATTCATTGAATTAAATCCTCCCACCCAAAATTTTACCCAATCGAATCCTAGTTGTCCCCAAAGCATGGGGAACCCTCCTCTCTCCCTCTTGGCATGATTTTTTGTGGTATTTTGTCTTGGTTCTTCAATAATCCCTCAAGTGCCTCATCTCCCTTTAATTTGGTCTTTAATCTTCTTTTTTAATTATTTCTTCCTTATATAAGGTTAATATGACTGAGGGTTTCTATTTGTATGAAACTAGTGGTATAGTTTTGATGTTTGGGGTTTATTATTTCTTCTCTAGGATCACTTTGAGAATTATACAAGGGTTTAATCCATAGGTGATTGGTTTATCTTGGTTCAAGGTAGGTGGATTCAGGTAAAAGTATGTCTTTATGAAAAAAAATTCACTTTAATTATTTGAAAGCAATTTTATAAATTATTAAAGTTATACTAACGGTAGTTTTGATTCTCAAGGATGTCTCCATTGATTGTTTTTATGGTTCCCTTTTTTATTTTATAATGGAATTGGTTTTGAAAGGCTTGTTTTATATATAGGAAATGGAAATGATTTTTGAAACATTTATGGAGATCCCATTTTGAAAAATATGGATTATATTTTAAATATAGTAGTCACATGGGATCCTGGGTTTCTAAGGGGTTAAGACTAGTGTTAAGTATAACTTTGAAAAATAACACACTAAAAAACTAATTAGTCTTGGTTTAAGGTCATGGTGTCATGGATAAGCATCACCGCACCACTAGGACATGGATTTCACTATCTCACTGTGAGATAGATGTAGTTTCATGTGTAGGGTGAACGTACACTATTAGGTCAAATATTGACCTCCTTATAGGTTTTTACACACACTTGGTTTGACAGTTAGTTCACAAGTTGATAAGAGGACATTGGGTGACTGTATCCTTAAACAACATAGGGTCTTTCCCATGGTTCTTGAATTATGAAATAATTTATTTAATAGCATTGATTTACTTGAGTAATTTACTTAAGGTTATTACTTTTATTTCACTCCTAAAAGATAAATGTTTTATTCCGTATGATTTATTTAAAAATAACATATTTTTAATTGTTTAAAAATCCTTTTATCATGAAGCACTTGGGGGTCATATTGGGCTAGTGTTTCTCACACCCTATATACACCTAATGGGTGTATTTAGATTGTATTTAGATAGATTCAGGTAAAGGAAATGTTCTTCATAGTAGTGTATCTTGGACCGATGGTAGTGAAATGGTGTGAACTTGAGCCTCATGTCACGTAGGGATGGATATTCATTTTTTTTACTTTTTAGATAGACACAGACATACTAAATCACCTACTCAACATCCTTGTATTTCTCTTTGTACCCATTTTTGTCTTTTTTCTCTCTTTTTTACTTTTTGAGAGAAATGTTTTTTTTATTTCATTGTTTAATATTTCCTCCATTTTTATTTTCTTTTTTTTTTATTATTGTAATATTGTATGCTTATATATTGATGTATGTTATGTTATAATTGGATCATGAACTTCCAAGTTATGGAAATTTCATGTTGGGTTTATGGTTCGGACTCATGAGCTGTTTCTTTGAGTGAAACTATTTCGAATGTATGTTCTACAATTCTTGGTCACTTTTCACTAGCCCATGGGGATCAGGAACACCCTTCGGACCTTTTCACTATCTAGATCAGTTGCCTGACTCAGGGGTGGCCTTAGTTATTTCATGAAAAAATGGTATTTGAGATCAGGTTTTGATTTAAATTACTTACAAATTTTGGATAGATAAAATATTGACTATCAGGGATCAAGTAAGAGGTGTTAAGGGGTGTATAGACAATGATCTTATTATCCTTAATTTAGTTGCCAATGGGTGTTGGAAAATGTAGTTTGGTTTTGGGATCTGTTTTGTTCTTATTATTCAGGTGAGGTGCATGGGTTTTAAACCTTCCATGAATGCTTTGTCTTATGGAGGGTTAAGGTTTGTTATCACCTCTTTCATTTCCTATGAATTATGTGGGAATTTAATAAATTATTATGTTATGTATTTAAGGTTTATCATTTATTTTGATAGTTTCTATTTTTTTCATACAGCATCATTTCCCCTCAAAGGTGACCCATAAATCCTCTAGAGGATTCTGCAGAAAATTTACCATCAAAAAATCCACTAGTTAATAAAAACCTTATTGAGGATGTAGTTTGGTAAGTTTGATATTTAGATCAATGGGTAGGTTCCAAACCCACTCTAGCTAAGGAATCTGATTCATGTCCTGATAAGCATCGAGCTTAGGAGTTACTAATGTATAATCTTGCCACGTTTTGAGGAAGAAATAATCTATAGGATACTAATTCTGGTTGGAAAATACTAAGTATAATTTTTATTTCATTATAACTCCCAACTCTGTCAAGGTGAAATATGTTACCTTTATACTATAAGTACACATTAATAAATAGTGGGGCTCTATCATCCAAGAAAAGTTGCATGAGTACCTTAAGTGGAAGTATTTTAGGGTGATTTTCACCCCGAAATTGTATCCATACACAATGTTTATAAAAATGTCTTGAGAATTCCTCACTCTCTAGAAATGAAAAAAGATTGTTATAGAGTATGTGAATAATTTTATAGATTTTTTCCACTTTGCACCAATATCAAATGAAAAATTAAAGTCTTAGAGGTTTAAAATAAGAATATGTCATAACATATGATCTATGGTATTCCTATTGAAGCTCCCAACATATTTCAAGGTTTTGGATTGGGTTTTGTTGGTTGAGATAGATTTGGAAACTGTATTAGGATTAACCATTATGCATTCTATATCTATAAGGAGTAGTAGAGGTCTTTCAAAAAAAGGAATCATAAGGAATTGAAAGGAGGTAGTGGAAGAGGCTCGAGGCACCCATATCAGTCTTCAACACTGGTATCCATGGGTGGTGGATCTTTTGTTTTATATTAGTGTGGAAGTAAAAGGCATATAAGGCCTATGTGTATAGTTGTCCCAAAAGGTTTTCCACCTCTGTGTGAATCTAGGCCATCTATAGTGGTTTTCCAAGGTCAGTTTGTCCCCTGAAGTGGTGTGCACTCCTCATTACCTAGGAGATCCTCAATTCAGTCTGATGCCTCTAAGATGGTAATACCTCATCCCCAGATCCATAAAGGTAATATTGGATTATTTTATGGGCATAGTTAGCTAAACTTAGAGTTTTAGGATAACGGTAAACCTCATACCCATGTAGAGACCAGATAGTTGTATGTTGTGTAACCATTTCCAAAAAAATATATGATCGATCCAGTAATAGTGAGATTTAATTTCCTTATTTCATATTAAATGGTTAGTAAATTATTTGAAACTTATTCTTCCCACTTTTTTATCTCAAGGTATATTTTTAAATCATTGAAACTTCTATCAGAACTCATGTCATGTGTGATGGAGATCTCGATGACCCTACAAATAATAAGGAACAAGATCTTCAATTCCCTTCATGTACCATCTCTATAGAAAAATTTAATCTATCATGGAATTTCCTAATTCAATATATGTACCTATTCAATAAAATTATTAGGATGCATTGGATGGATACCTATAAATTTCTCATGGATTGCTATCAGTAGAGGGTGACCTTCCCAAAACTTGATGGGTGTTCTTGTGTGTTTCAAGGAGATTGGATCCCACATTCAAGTCAAGAAGGATCACAAATTCCAAAGGTAGTTATTCTAGTACATCTAGAATCTTCCATGTGTAATAAGGCTGATAAAGGGGAATTCAGACCTCAGCTTCCCCCAAGGGTAATGGAATTCCCTGAAGTGTTCCCCACAAAATCCTTAGGCTTACCCCTAGAGAGAGGGGTCAATTAATCTATTTATCTTGGTTCTAGGATGAAACCAATATCCTTTCATTCTTACCACATGGTGCATGTAGATCTGAGAGAGTAAAAGACTTAGTTTGAGGATTTGAAAGAAAAGGGATTCATCCATCCTAGAATATCACCCTGGACATCCCTGATTTTATTTACTAAGAAATAGGTTATGTCTCTCCACCTATATTATGATTATAGGAAACCAAATCCGTTGATAATCAAGAACAAGTACCCCTTTCCCCACATTGATGACTTTTTTTATCGATTTAAAGGGATGAATTGGTTTTCAAATACTTATCTTTATTCAAGTTACCATCATCTTAGTGTAAGGGATTCTCGCATTCCTAAAACTAATTTTAGGAGAATATATGGAAAATCTGAGTATCTAATAATTCCCATTAGCCTGAATAATGGTCATACATTTTTTTATATATCTTATGAACTGAATATTCCACTCGTTATTTGATTCTTTCATAGTGGTTTTTTTGGATGACATTCTGGTTTATTCTATGTTAGAATAGGAGTATGGGAATCACTTAGAGATTGTTCAGGGAATCCTACATGATCATCATCTCTATGAAAAGTTTTCCAACTAAAGATTTTGGATTTGAAAATTAAAATTACATGTAGTCATGAAATAAGGAATAGCTTTCAACCCTGATAAGGTAAGGTCCATTAAAAATATTCTTGGGTCTAGAGGGATATTATTAGTGATTCATGAATTACTTTTCCAAGATGGAAGTACCCCTGATGATCCTCACCAAGAATGGGGTGAAGTTTTCTTAGATTTTAGAGTGTCATGACTCTTTTTATAAGCTGAATTGATGGATAACCTCAACCCCTATTTTCTTCTTCCATAAGTCAGTCAGGGTTATGTGGTCTACTATGATACATCAGGCATGGTTCTAGGTTTCATATCAATGAAATGATGACATTTGGTGGGTTATCGTTCCTGAAAACTTCATAACCATGAGAATAACTACCCCAAGCATGATCTTAATCTAGATTTTATAATTAAATCCCTTAAAATTTTATGGTACTACCTCTTTGGGGATAAATTTATAGTTTATTCTGACCAAAAGAATTTAATTTACATTTTATCATATAAATATTTAAATCTGAGATAGTATAGTTAGGTTGAGTACCTTCAAACATTCAGTTTTTACCTTGCCTATAGGCTTGAAATTAGGAACATGGTTGATAACACATTTAGTAGAAATTTTCCCTCATATTAGTTGAAGGAATCTGAAGTCGAACAGAACTTGATGGGCCTCTTTTCTTAGATTCATCTAGAATCAAGGGAAGTTGAGTGCAATGTGTTTCTTTCCAGTGTTTAGTTGATGACTTATCTTCTCAGGCTCATTATTTGGGATTATCCATGTGATAATGAATGCTTTAGTAGTGGGAGAATTTATAGTAGGGAGACCAATGGGAAATGGTATCAATCTTTTGAGGTCATCCTCTATTTTCAAAATCAGTGTGAGGATTATTTGGATATGATGAAGATATTATTGGAGGATGAACACCAATCCTAGTGGGTAGTCCACCATGGTGCCACCAAAATGTATTTTGTCCTGAAGTGGTAGTTCTAGTGTTCTGGCATATGATAGAATGTTACAGATTTTTTATCTCATTGTTTCATTTTCCAAAAAATTAAGGTCAATCATCATAGATCAGCTGACCTACTTTCAATTCTTCCCATTCTAACATGGAAGTGGGATGAGATCTCCATGGATTTTATTGTGTGATTTCCTCATACTAATTGTAATAATAATATGATATGGGGCATGATTTATCATCTAATTAAATCATCCCAATTTTTTTAGTGGAGACACGATGAAGGTAGAAGACCTTGGGAGGCTGTATGCTCAAGAGATTATGGGACTACACAAGTACCATTAGCAATCATCTCAGATAGGGACCCTCGGTTCATGTGTTATATTTTGAAAGGCCTCTAGGAAGTAAAAGATCTCAGATCAAGCTTAGAATGGCTTGCCATTCCTAGGTTGATGGTCAAATAGAGTGGTACATCCATAGTTTTGAGGAAATTCTCCATTCATGTAACCTTGATTTAAGTTGTTCATGGGACACCCATTTGGAAGTGGTTAAATTTTATTATAATTATAGCTATCGTTAATAAATCAAAATGACATTGATCAAAGCATTATATGGTCAGAATTTTTGGTCTCCCCTCTATTGAATAGAGGTTTTTGAGACTTCTTTGGTAAGGCTAAGCTTGGTTCAAGAGAAAACAGTGAATATTCATACCATCATGAAGTGATTTTTGACCTCTCAAATCCACTGTAAGTACTATGCATATTTTCGATGTTGTCCCTAGGAGTTCTCAATTGGGGTCCAGGTTTTTCTAAAATTTTCACCTCATTTGGGTCACCAATGACCTAGGAAGTAGGTGAATATTTCTTCAAGATACGTGAGACCCTTAGAGGTCACCAAAAAGATTAGAAAGGTTGTGTACCAATTGGTGTTATCACCCCAATTGATTTATATCCACAATGTGTTCCATGTCTCATAGTTGAAGAGATATAACTTGGGTCCATCTCATGTTCTAGACTAGAAAGATATTGAGTTAGATTCTGATTCTACTATGACCAAGTAACTGGTTCAGATTGCTGATTCCCAGGAAAATGTTTTATGTGTTAATTTTGTTGGGATTGTCCTAGTTTTATGGAAACATAGAATCAATTTCCATGAGACATGATAACAGGAATCCTTGATGAAGAAGTAATGGAATCAAATTTTTGTGAACTTATCACCTTTTATATAGCTTTTTGAGGATATAAATGGGTATGGTGGGAAGCTTTATTACACCCGTGATTTCATTTCTATCTATGACTTTATTAATTTATCATGAACTGGCATGGGTATTCCTGATTCAGCTCACAAGAAATCCTCAAGCATGCCTCCTTATATGCCATAGGCTACTAACTAATGGAAATGACCTAAAAGGATATAGTGGGTAGACTATTCCCTTAGATCAGAGTGTAATAACATAAGAAATAAATTGAACACATACACATCCATGTACGTCATAGTGCGAATAAATAAATTAATTAAATATAAACACGTTATAAGAAATAGAATATAGCATACAGACTTGAAAAAACTAAAATATAAAAACTCTAGTCCCTCACTGGGTCCATTACATAAACAAAATAAAAATTAATTTTAAATAAATACACAAGTATCTAATTCTACTTTGAGAAAAACCACACACCTGGTCTTCATGACTACTGAACAACACCAGCATGAACCTCAGACTCCACATGATCAATCCCACTCGATAATGCAACAATAGGCCTCCACCTAATCCACTTCATAATATTCTCAACCTGAAATCATATATATGATCTTTAAGAACACCAAGGTGCACATACATGGGGTTAGAAACAAATCTCAGTAGGCATCCCCCAATGGTGGTCCAAAAATTTGATGTCATAATATGTGCATGAAGCACGTGATATGGCCAGGATATATGAACGAATAATTCCATAAAAATAAATAAAATATGGAAAATGAAAAAAAAAACCTTGGGTTTCATCCTGACACTCATGGTAGATCTAACCCTTCTCAGTCCTAAGATATAGGAATTATGAAATGTGGATCACCAAACCACAACATCATATGCATCCACTATATCAAGAAGGAACTCCAAATATCCAACACAAGGATAGGCATGAATGTAAAAACCTAGTATATAATCCTAGGATTCTAAACACTAAAGCACATTTACCTGGCTCTATAAATCCAATAGTATGATCTGAAATGGTGGTAGAAACTTTAATCGACCATGGGAGAATCTTAGCCATGTCCTAAAATTCCTTCAGTATTAACTAGGTGAACTGACTAGTCCTCACATCACTACTTGACTAGGCCTAAAATGAAGGGTATTTTTAGAGTCTAATAAATTTTATTAGATCAATTGGAAGTGATTAAAACACCTTGTCTAAGGATCTACATGTAATATAATATGAAACATGTATAAAATACTGAAATTAATAACTATTGTAAAATACTAGTGTGTCGTACTATGAAGAAGAATATTTTATATCTTCATCATCATAATATGGTTTTATGGAGATCATTGAGTGGAAAACATAAGAATCGCACCTCTATAATGTATCCATGGGTTACTCCTAAATCACTCGAAGTTCAAGAGGGATCCACTAATCCACACAGTTTGCTAGTACCTCTGATGTAAAGGAGGGAGATAAAAGAGAGCTTTGGGTATTGTGGATTTCATCCAGGCATGAAGTAATCAAACACATACTACCATCACAAGGAAGTAATATATATATCCTATCAAAGTCACTCTTCAACAACTACTGCATTTACTCATGTGTTTATAATGCAGGATTAAATTACATATCCAATGCATTCATATCATGAATTCAAACTCCACTACATCATTACATTTCATGTAACGTATTAGTAAATTATATATTTAAGTGGGTTAAACCATTTGAATATAAATATACTTAATATTTGGTTAATTATGCAATTAAAGGTAATATAATTCATGAAGTATCATTTCATGCATGCATCTCGATATACCATACAATTGATATATCCATGCATCATATATTGGTTATAGCTTTAGGGTATATCTCCATTAATCTCCCACTTGAACTAAAGCCTAATAGACTTTGTTCCATTTCACCATATATTTTCTCATATACAATAACTTGAGAAATTATATCCTAAAACCCTTTTGGATATCTTCTAAATCAATTTTGTAAAGATATAATTATCTTCACCTCATGTAACATCATATGAAATACACTATGAATACTCATCCAAAATACTTTTGGATTAATAATAAAAAACTTTTAGTGTATACTTATGAGTCAAAATAAATACCCATTAAGTCAACCAAGAAGTGTTACTCTACCATAATTTATATCACTAACAGCAAAAATAAATCTCTTGATCCATATATGTAAGAAAAGAGTGGCCTCATGCGAAGAATTAATTCTACTCAAGCTATAAATGGATTTGGTATGATATCCATTAAAAACATGTATCTATATACCTATGTACACTAGTATGAATCATATGAAAATGTTAATTCTCATATTTTTCCTTTTTACAAGATATCATTTGACCATGGGATACCAAACATGTTAATCCCATATAGCCAACTCATGTGTTCTGGACTCTCAGAGTAAAGACTGGTCTGATTTATGAATACATTATATGTCATTCATAATTATAGATAATAACATCACATGTCCATTATCCAGATAGATATATAATATATAATTATGGACACACACTCCCGTAGTCAATTTTAGTTGAGAGTCATGATGTCATACTCATCATACAGGAGGAAAACCCCAATCTTGGTTAGGCTCTAACTAATGATATGATCAACAACATACCCAACCACATCTATATTAATTAAGTTAATATGTATAATTGTGTAAGTTGGGTATCAAATTATAAAATTTCTTATTATAGGTATCTCTCCAACCTTAGGTATTTTGGACTCAAATATGATCCATGTACCATGACTTTACGAAATACATCTCTGTATGAAACTTCATGTGGTATACTCAGTAGGTCATCCATGAACACAAAGAATATTATTCTTTGTTTTGTGCCTCATGAGCATATTTTTTATCTCCATACAATAATTATAGTCATTATAACCTTAACATTTCATAATAACCTATAATTCTTAATGAATAACATCAGTTAAGGATAAACTCAAAGTCATACTTTGTGAGGTAAATTATCATTACACTTCATGAAATGTATATCTATATATAAATTTATGTATATATTGTGAAAGAATGATAAAATTTATGTTTCATACTAATATGATATATTTAAATATTCTCAAACTCTTTAAGAATATTTAAAAAACCCCTGATAAGCACTTATTTAACATATCATATATGATAAACTATCATATCATCTTTATGTTTTCTGCACTTTCTATATTTTTTAACACGTTACATCATATATAATCCATGTCACATCTCTTTATGACCATATGATAAAACCCTCCCACTAAAATCTTTAGTGAAAAACATATATGAATTAAGTCAATTTGAATAATTGTTATGTTTAGGAATTATATTCCAAACTATTTTACTTTTGAACATATTCAAACTTCTTAACTTAAAAACATAAAATTTTATTATTTCAACATCTATTCTCTACCTGAAATGATTTTTATATTTATCATCATCATCCTTAGAATCCTATTCCCTCAAATGTTTTCCTTTAAATAATGTAACTACTTACATTATCATTAACCTGTCCTCCTAAACTCTTTAGGATAAATTAAAAACCAACCTGTTATTGTAAATAATGTAACTATTTTTATTTATCTTTACCTCCATACCCTAAACTTTTTTAGGATATAAATTGTAATTCACTTTTAATTTTCAAGGGTATAATCCTTCAATAAATAGTGTCTTCCATATTTCATGATAACTAAATGAAACACTTTACATTTTTCTTTATTATTACACATCCTAAACTATTCTAGGATATTGATTGAAAACCCATTATAATTTTTTACTAGTATAATGCCTTAGAAAAGAGTAATATACACTTTATTAATGGTAACTAAATGTAACACTTTACACATTTCATTTCCATCATATACACAAAAAATTTAGAATATTAAGTGGAAATCAATTAACATAAGATTGGTGTTATCATTTATCAATTAATTTGGATCATCTCTAAATCCAAACATACTCCCACTAACCTCTTAAACACTATACTATTTTTAAAATATCTTGTTAAGATATACAAAACCTTTTTTATTAATAAGTAACATTTATTTCCTTTCAGTAAGAACATTTAACAAATAAACTATTATTTCCATAACACATATGATATTTTATGTGTTTTAAAACTTTCCTTTTTTAAAATAATATTTTATTAAAATATATCACTGGTGGTTTGTTGGAACACATTCCCATATATTTTAAAAAATATTTGGATAAACATTTTTTTAGGATAAACATTGTATCCTAGATAAACAATTTTTCCAAATCTTCTTTCTAAAACATGTTATCGAAAATGATAAATAATAAACCATGTGTATAAAATTAATCATCTCATTCTTGTTCATAACAAATTTTTGCAATCAAACAACTTCCCTTATCACATAATAAAAAATGAGATGAAGATACAAATATTTTACTTAGATTCATTTGAGACTGATAAAATCATTTAAATTTAAATCATTGATATAGTAAATATTTATTCAAAATTGAAGAACTAATTTATATAAAATCCATACTTGATATAGACATTCCTTGGAGTTTCAAAAACTCTTTCAGGTATATCTTGTATAATCCAATCATATTAAATTATTACTATTCCTTTCTAACAACCCTAGGTTTCAATGACCTTGATTGGATATTTGAAGAAAAAAATTTTAACTATTAAACCAACTTTTATTATTTCAGTTTGAACTTTTTACCCACTTATATTATCCATACAGTACCAGAATCCATACATAATATGCAAATTTCATCCATTCTAAACACTTTGAGAATATTGGGTAATCTTTTCTTTAATTTAATCATATTATCAGAAGATTTACATAGATAAAAATAGGATAAATTCCCTAACCATAACAATCCATTTTTAGTCTCCCAATAAAGCATGTAATAGAATTAAACAAATCATAAAACATGTGTATTAAAAAATACCCATCTAATTTCATATAAATAATTATTTATTAGATGATATTCTAAATAAATACGTGAGAAAATTCATATCATATAACAAGTTTATCCAATATTTAAATACCCAAGTTATCGATGATGCAACTAATTTCCCCCATTACTTGAAAAAAAATCAATCTTCAATTATTTTCATGTTTTAACATTCTTTATATTTACATCTCCTTGTAAGACATATATCTAATATCATATATCTATCAGAATAATAGAATTTATTTCTATAATAATGTTCTAAGGAAACATTTTGTCTCATTGATTCATCGATATATTCAGTCACGTTGAATATCATTTGACATACCCAATCAAATTGAGTATGAGTCTAAAATCATTGATGTACCCAATCATATTGAGTACATGAGTGAAGATTAAGATTACTTTGGTTGTTTTTCATCTAATTCTATTAAAACCTTAAAATAATCACTCTATGATTTTATAAGAATATAGATTCACTTGTTTATAAACTCCAACACTTTTTTTCTAAGGAAGGAACTTTTTTGACATGTAGAATTTTTTTTTGAACAAATTTTCTTAAATTACCAATCTTGATTAAGAATTTTTCTTAATTTAATAGTCTTAAGAGAAAATTTAATTAAGTTTATTTTTTTCAAGGATTAATTACAAAGTTTACTTTAATGATGATGATTATGATGATATTATATATAATAGAATATTTAATTATATGATTATCATGCATTACTAACCATTTAATAAAGACTTTAATTAAATGGGATCTCGCTAAAATGACGGACCCTTTTTTAAAAACACATCATATCGATTAACGGGCCAAGATACATATTTCACTAAGCAATGAGTCTATTATGATGTTTCTATCACCACTTAGTTATTTAGGTAGGGAATCGTCTTGATAATATCACATATGACTCTTGGATTTTTGAGTGGGAAACCCTTTATTCAATCCATCATATGGATAAACTTAACTATATTCCTCATAGAACTTAATCCTGTTAGTGTCTCTCGACTATTGTAACCCAAAACAAGCACCAAGAACAGGATAAAAATGAATACTCTAGGGGAACCCAACTATGGAATGACCTAACCAAGGATTATCCATTATCACTCATCTTTTATTTCCTTACACAAGAAAATATAGGGGAACCTAGATATGGAATAACCTACCTGACTGGACGATCAAGGTCTTGAAAAGTTTCATTTTAGAAGGGATCTGACACTTTGAATTTGACTAATATTTTAATACTTACATATTATCTCATTTTATTCCCTTTTATGTGTACAATATTCTAATAATTTTAGTTTGGAATTGTATTCCCTACACTAAACCAATATATTCAAACCATTTTATGTGTAACCCTTTACACAACCCACAAGTTTGTATTACTCACCCAAAAATAGAAGTTAAACATATTCAAACATTTTCAAATATATAATATGAATAAGTTACATGAACATATCATATAAAGAAATAAAGTTATCCACATTAGCATTCTTAGGGTGACAGTTAGCCAACCCAATTCACCAGCCTACACAAGGCATAAGCCTCTAGGTGGGTGGGTAGTCTGACCCCAAGTCCCTCTACCTAGGGATACTTTACTCAAGAGAGAATCAAATTCATCATAACTCTAATACCTAATATGTAAAAACTATATTTAATAACTAAATTAAACTTAATAACTTTAATTACAAACCAAGGTCAATGTATATGAAAAAACAAAATTCATTATCATACCTAGTATGTAATGAAAGGATCTATTCTAGAAGCAATTTATCATATATATTTTTTCATTTAGAAATTCATAATCAAAACAATTTATAACAGTGAATAAAATAGGGACGATCCTTTAAATAAATGAATGGTTCAAATATTTAAACATGAGATAAAAAATTATCAACAATTCATAAATAAAATCTAATTATAAACCCTTTTATATTTTTCAGCTTTAACATTATGAACATTCCATGATTTTGAATATAAACATTTTATATTCATTTAAAATTTTTGAATATAAACACTTTATATTCATTCCAATATGAAATATTTTATGTTTATCATTATATGGAATTTATATTTTGAATATATGATATTATATGAATTATAAACAATTAAAAATTCAATTTATATTGAGTAACCATTTTACATTATCTAAATATCAAATACTTAATTATTATTTAAACCTTGATCATATCAATCATCAAAACTCCTTTTTGATATGTCTTAAATGATGACCAAATAAGACCCCCTTTTATTTTAAATTCTTCAAAATAATTAATTACAAAGAATTTATAATTTAAATAAAAAAAATTTATATTTCAAACTTATTTAATAATTTATAACCCTTTATAAATTATTTTATATGATTTATAAATAAACACTCTTATTTATATATCATATGAATTTCCGTATAGTTTGTTAAAATCTATTTCAGATATTAACATTTAATATTTGGGTGAAATGTCTCATAAACATTTATTTAATTTAATTATAATCCATTTATAATTAATTTATTTATTTATAAACCTTTTATAAATTTAAATACCCCAAATTAGCTTTCATAATGATTTATAAACATTTTATAAACCATAAAAAACAATTCATAATTTAAAAAAAATAAATGATTTTCTGTTTACCCTTTTGCAAAACCCATATTCTGTGTAAGGGTAACTTCCTTCTACCCTTATATAGACACTATGTGTAAGGGTAAAAAAATATAGATCCATTGAGTAAGATTATAAACCCACTACCCTTATACAAACACTCTGAATAAGGGTAATACACTTACATATCACCAATGGTATAAGGGTAAGGATGACGCAACCCTTACACAACACCTCATGTATAGGTAATACCATTAAGTATTCAATTTGTGTAAAGATAATATTTTATTATATTATATTATGTCAAGGTAAACTTCAAATACCATTACTCAATGGCTATAGTACCTATATGCATAAGGGTCGATTGTATGGTTACCTTTATATAACCCTTTCAAAAACAAGGCTACCTTTATGCATCCCTTATTTCTTGTAAAGTTAAACCCTTAGTTACCTATACGTAGTTGTGTTTCATATAAGGGAAATTGGTTTATTACCTCTACATGAGATCCTTGTATACCCTTATGCATCTCTGTTATACAATATTAAGTCCTTGGTTACCTTTACCTAGCCCAACTTCATAATGGTAAGGCATCTGTTACCTTTATATTGCACAGTACGTAAGGGTAAACCCTATTTTCCATATTTTTGAAAAACCTATTAAGAAAGGTTTTATTTTTGGTTTCTTCTTTATCTCTACATATGATTTCATAAAACTTAATCATGGATCCCTTTGATACCACTGAAATGTTTTTTAGAGTATAATATCATTTATTAGATCAAGTGAAAGCGATTAAAACCCCCTTGTCTGAGGATCACCGTGCAAGATAATATGAAACATGCATAAAATACTAAAATTAAGATTTTTTATAAAATACTGGCATACCATAAACTGAATAAGAATCTACTATATCTTCATCATCATATGATTTTATGAAGATCACTGATTGGGAAACATTATCATCCCACCTCCATAGCGTATCCACAGTCTGTACTTGAATCACTTGATGTTTGAGTGGGATCCACTGAATTCCATGGTATTCTAGTACCTTTGATGGAAAGGAGGAATATGAAATAGAGCTTTGGGTGTTGAGAAGTTCATCCTGGTATGAATCAATCAACCATATATTATAGCAACCTGATCCTTTTACACATATTATTACATGTTTTTTGATATAAATATCCACTAATACAAAATAAGGATCTTGATCCCTAGTGTATTTGAAAGACATGGTTCATAATACATCAAAAGGAAACTAAATATGAAATCCATAATTTATTCTCCATAATTAAATCATAAATCCATTTGAGCTCCTAAAACTAAATTATATAACATGTGGAATACATAAATAAAGTGGTGGTCTAAAAATCTTAGTAATGGAATAAACATAACAAGGAAACATAACATGTGAGTCGAACGTATAGCATGATATCATAAAATATAAGGATCATGATTAATAACATAGTATCATAAAATAAATAAAATGGTATCATAAGATCATGGTAACATAGTAAATATAAGGATCATGAGTAATAACATAGTATCATAAAGAAAGTGGTGGAAAAGGTCACATAATGGATTAACAATCATAACATGTTCGTGATTTATGTGTTCCACAAAAAATAAATCAATCATAATTCATAAACATAAGAATTTACCATGTAAATAAAATGAGTTTCTTAATTATTCCTTATATCATAATCAAAGTAAATTTCATAATGAATGCATTTGATAAATGAACATAAGACACGTATTACCACATAAAAGGAAGGGATAATAATCCAGGTATGTATATTTGATTCATATATATATATATATATATATTATAATCATTCTATAACTTTAAATAGATATATAAAGTGATTTAGAGATACAATGGTTATAACCGAAAGAAAATAGTGGTTTAGAGAGATCCCTTACCTCGAGCCTGGTTCGTCGCATGCATTATTTATATTCTTGAATAATAAAATTATGTTAACTATTTAATTAATTAAGAACATTTTTCAATTTTATTATTCCTTTCATTTATTTATTTTATCATGTTATATTCAATTACTTATTCATTTAGGTTAAAGTCAGATGTTTTGATGATGCTTAGCACATATGTCCAAAATCACTTTGGAAAGTTGAACAAGGTAAAATAGATTATTATTTCATAATATAAAGAATAATAATATTGAAATATCTATAATTTTTATACATATATTATACATTTAAATCCAATTATTAAGGATTTTTATGAAAAATAAACTATTGTACAATCATGGAGATGGTAAAATGTACGTACGAATGAGTAACATTTCCATTTTTCAAAGATCGTAATGGAAAGAAGGTCAGTGTTATTTTATATTTCTAGAATGATAATTATATCATAAATTTAATATTATTTATTTAAATATACTTATATATACCATCCATGTTATGAGGTAATAAAAAACAAATCACATCACTTTGTGAGGCGGTAGTTTGTCATACACACCAATGGTGTTATCATTTTTCAATGGATGGTAAGTTAAGAAGGTATATGATTTATTAATTTTATAGAATAATTAATATTTCATTAATATAATACATAAAAATAAAATTATCATCATTAACATCTATGAGAAGAAATAATTGAAAACGAATTACATCGGTTCGAGGGGCAGTAGTCTGTCATACACACAAACAACGGTTTTGTTTCCCATTTGATGGAAGAGGAGATGGATGTAGGTTATACCATTAATGTAATAAAATATTATTATATTCTAGATAATTATTTTATTATATAATATTTATTGAGTAATATTTTAAGTATGTGTAAGAAGAAATAAATCAAAGATACTCGGTTAAAAACGATACCTCTCCTTCGAACAACCTCTTTAGGATTATACCTAAAGCCTCCCTATATTATAATTTTGATAAAACAAAGTCCTATAGAATGTGTATATGAAATTAATTAATTATTTTTTGTATTTATTGTTTATAACACAATTATTTTTAAGTGTGTAAAGAACAGGAAAGGATGTTCCCTTTTATAAGTGAGAGGGAGTGATATTTTTGTAAATACTCAAAATTATTCCATAATGGGAAGTCAGACTCAAGAGAAGTGTATACTAAATTGATAAATAAAGTATTTGAGGTATTATATGGTATATTAATTCCTCCATAATTAAAAAACAAAAAATAAACATGTTATTTTATTTAACTCTATGGTTACTTAGTTTTACTATTTTAGTTTTTCACCATGGAAACTTTTTTTTAATTTTTTTATTATTCATTATGAAAAATAATTAATTTGACCTTATTAAATAATGTTAATAATTTTTATTAAAAACATGGAATCCATTTTATCAAATTAAAATCATATAATTTTAAGTGTTGAATTTAAAATTAAACCCATAAAACATGTTGAAAATGGTTTTTCAAGAAATGCATTTTCAAGCAATATATGATCTTATATTAACTCTATGAATATAAATATTCATTATATGAATTTAAATTAATATAATAAAATTTTTAATATATAAATTTTTTGAAATTTTTATTTACTATGGGTTATTTCTATAAATTAATATGGATAAACTTCATGCACCCAATAATGGTTTGTAGAAAACTGTGTTTTTAAGTATTAAAATAAACTTATACCAAAATCATGAAAATTGATTATTAAAATGAAATTAATTAGAATATTATAAATTAAATTGTTCATATTTTACTTTAATAATAGATCCAAAATATAATAGAACTTTTAAATTAATCTATTTAATGAAAATAAATAACAATATTTAAAAAATCGGTAATTTGCACTATTCATTGAAAAATCAAATATTTTAAAAAAAACCCAAAATTTCACCATAAGTTAATTTTGATATGATAATTTAAAAATTTATAATTATTTTATAAAATAAAATTTCCACAAGTTCTATAAATTAATTATAAAATTTACTCTCAAAAATCAATAAAAATCATTTTTAAGGGAAACATATTTTTGAAGAATAAAATGTCTTTCTTAAAAAATTGAGTGCTTATTTACTAATATTTTATCAATTATTTTATATTAATTATGAACTTTATATATATTTAATAAATTATTTAGTGCTATTCATACCTGCTAATTTAATAACTATGTTATAACAGTCATAAATAATCATGGTTCATTTAGGCTCAGTGTTTCATGTCGCATACACTATCAAACATAGTTTTCTTTTTGAAAAATTCAGGGTGTTACGTCCCCCCCCCCTGAGTAATTTCACCATTTAAATTTTTTATTGCATACTAGGGTGAAAAAGGATAGGGTACTTCTGCTTCATGGATTCCTCCGGTTCTCAAGTTTCCTCTTTGTATTTATGGTTCAACTATAGTACTTTGACCAGGTGAGTTGTCTTATTTCATAGAACTTTATCACTATGGTCCAAGATATTAAAAAAATTCTCCTCATATAAGAGAACATTTTACATCTATACCACCTTTTATTTTTGTACATGTGAGGGATTTGGGATATATGAAATATGACATGTACCTGAGAAAGGGTGGTGGGATTACTAGTCAGTAATCCATAGATCTGATGTGATCAAGAATCTCAAAGGAGTCAAAGTACCTAGATCTTAGATTTCCCTTTTTCCCAAAATATCATGACTTTCTTCCATGGATATATGTGTAGAAACACATTATCCCTCACCTCAAACTCTAGGTCTCATCAATGATTGTCAACATATCTCTTTTGTCGACTCTAAGCAATCATGATGTGATGTTGAATGGTCTTAACCTTTTCTACCATTTCATTAACCATTTTAGGTCCCAATATCTTGAATTCACTAACCTCGTCCCAACATGTAGATATTCTTATCTCTTCCCATAAAGGGATTTATAAGGATCCATTTGGATGCTTGAGTGGAAACTATTATTGTACGAGAACAAGACCAGTGGAAGATGTTGATCTCATCTTCCTTTGAACTCCATCGATTATGATTTCAATAGTTCTTCTAGTGTCTGAATAGTCTAATCTTATTGTATTTTAGTTTTAGAGAGATAATTCATAATGAAGTTCAACTTGGTATTCAGATGATGTTGTAGGTTCTTCTAGAACATAGAGGTAAATCTCATATCTCAGTCAGATACAATCAAAAATGGTGTTTTATACATCCTCATAACCTCTCTGATGTATACCCTTGAATATCGATTGAGTGATAATTACACTCAAATTTAAATTAAGATAGAAGTATTTTTAAGACTATACAACATAACTCAAATTGAATTATTTTCTCTTGATGTCTTTGGAATACTGGTGATAAAGTCCATGGTGGTGTTTTACTATTTCCATGTAGGTATGGGTAAGGGTTGCATCATTCCCACAGAATTTTTTGTTTCATCCTTCAATTAATGACATACCAAACACTTTTATGTATACTCTGTAATCTCCTTCTTCATATTGTCCCACCAATAGTTCTCTTAGAGATATAAATAAATCTACATGCTTCCTAGGTTGATGGAGAAGGTTTATAAATGTGCATCATTAAATAACTCTTTATTTATCTATATATTTTATGGTACACATAGTCATGAACCAAATATTATAACTCTTTTTTCATAAATTTTGAACTTTGAGGATTTACCTTTTCTTAAAGCTTCTAACTTCTTCTACATTTCCACGCCATCTTTTTCAGTATCCTTTATCTTCTTTGAAAGGGATGGTTGAGTAATAATTTGAGAAAGGAATGATTATATTCCTTCCTTATTAACTCCCATGTCCATACTTTTCAACTCTATATAGATTGTATCCTTATCAATTCTAATCAATAATAATGTTATTGGATCCTTTCTACTTAGAGCATCTGCCACTTTCTTTCATTACCAAGATGGTGGTTGATTGAGCAGTCATAGTATTTAATGAGCTATAACCATCTACATTGGTACATATTATGATCTTTATATAAGAATATATATTTTAGGATTTTATAATCTGTATATATTTAACACCTCTCCCCATAAAGATAATTTTTTCATATTTTCAATGAAAATATCACTACGGCCAACTCCGTATCATGAGTGGGATTGTTCTACTCCTAAAATTTCAATTAACTTATGGTGTAAGATGTCACTTTATCATTTTTCATCAATAAAAAATCTAATACCTTATTATAAGAATCCTTTTATATCATGAAAAGTTACCCACTTGAGGGTGGTGTGAGGAATGGTGTAGTGATAAGCCTCTTTTTCAACTCCATAAATAGTTTTTTTTCATATCTACTAGTCCAGATAAACTTTAATCCATTATATGTTAGCTTGGTTAGTGGGTTTTACAATCATGATAATTTTCTCAAAAATCTTCAATAATACCCATCTAGTCCAAGGAAACTATGGATCTCCATTACAAATTCTATTCTAGGATACTCCTCAATTTCTTTTCACTTATAAGGGTCCACAAATATCCCTTTTTTATGATAATTTTCCCTAATAATGATACTTCCTTCATTCAGAACCCATGTTTACTATACTTTTCATATAGATTATCCTTTATTAAAGTCTTTAGAATATTATTCAAATTCTACTCATACTCCTCCATGATTTTGGAGTAAATCAAAATATCATCTATAAATACTACCAAAAAAATTTCATGGTAATCACTAAATAATCTATTCATTAAATCAATAAAGATTGTTGTAGAATTATTCAGTCTGAAAGGCGTCACTATGAACTAATAGTGTTTATAACTTGTTCAAAATGAAGTTTTGGAATATCTTTCTTATTCAACCTTAATTGGTTATATCCCGATAAAAATTTCACCTTAGTGAAATATTTTACCCCACATAGTTGATCGAACAATTCATCTATCTGTGTGAGGGGATACTTATTCTTTATTGTGATTTTGTTGATTTTATGATAGTCAATGCATAGGATAATTAACCCATTCTTATTCTTGATGAAGAGTACTAGTTCACCCCATAGTGAAGCACTCGAATGTATAAAAACATTTTCTAAATTCTCTTGTATCTAGTTTTTTAGCTCGTCCAACTCAATGGTGGTTATAACAATCATTATATTTATTACACATTAATTCTTGGTTTATTACATAATATTACACATTATACAACCCAAAAAATAGATAATTATAGTTTCTTTGGTAATTATGTTCATTATATAACATCTTAAAATAGGGAATACATCTTCATTACTGAAAACTTCCTTAACATGCTCATAATATTCCATTGTATTTAAAACCACATGGGATAACCTAGGGACATACATAAGAAAGAGATGAGCTATAAAGAACATTAAGGGAATAAAAAGAGCATATAATAAATAAAGTATTAAATCTTAGACAATATTTGTTTCAATAGAACATGAAAGGGGTGAGAATCATAATCATGAATAATGAGGCATGATATGACATGATAACATAAAGGCAACATGGGAATGTGGAAACAACTTTAAACATGGAATCATAAAGATAGTTTAAGGATAACTGTCCATACATCATGTTAGAAAAATCCCCATGATGGATTAGGTTCACTCCCTAATCCCTTGTATGATATTTCATGAGACTAAAACATTACCTAATTCATTGGAGCTCTATATAATTCTAGGCACACCCATCACTTTCATAACATTAATATGCATATGCGTGCTACATATATCATAAAACATGGAATACTTTTTCTTCACATTTTATTCCATGATCAAGTATTGTGAAATAAATACATGTAATTCCCTAATCAAATAATTATAATTTCATAAATATGAACACCCTTGATAGGAAATGAGTGTGGGTATTCACTACACAATTTTTTTGGCATGGAAAATCATGGTGAAATTTCAGTAGCATAACATCAGTACTTAATGATTCATAAAAATGGTTTGATGAGAGATAAATAGTTATATCATCATTTTGAAATCAAATGGATAGTAAGGGGTGTGTAAAATAATATCCCAATATTTGTAATTGGGAATAAAAGGAATAAAATGAAGACGATGCTTGAATAAAGTGGAGAAGGAAAAGATCCCTTACTAAATTATGGCATGGTAACAGCTCAAGTAAATTCTATAATTAGAGGGGATGAATGGTATCTAATTATTATAGGATAAATTAGAAATTATAGGTGTCATTATAAGTACATGACAACATAACCAATTGATATTCAAATGACTACTTATAAACAAGGTGCTTGAATGGAAATGAGGTGAGAGAAATCTCTTACTAAATTTTGACATGGTTTTGGGTGTACATAAAGTTTAATGTGAGGCATTAATTAGAGTGAAAGGGTGGTATAATAATTAATAAATAAAATTTAAATTAATGGGGATATTGAAGAATATGAAAAAAATTAAATTAAGAGGCATAACATAAAAGCAGTGCTTAAATAAAATGAAGAGAGGGAGATCCCTTATGAAATTTAAGAATAGTAATAGCTTAGGTTATAGCTTGGATTGTAAGGTAATGTTTATAAATAAATTACAATATAACCAATTAAAATTAAAAAGACTAATTTCAAAGAAGTTTATTGAATTAAAAGGAGGAGATAAAGGTCACTTTCCTTGATAGGGTGATTCTAAAATCTTGGAAGGATCTTCTTGAGAGATTTGGGTATAACACCCCAAACCCACACTTTTAGATTCAGTGCTAAAAACATATTGTGTATTTTTTTATAAAGGATGACTTAAAAATACAAAGTGCTTTATACAATTGAGGATATTTTATCTATCTAGGTTTTGGAGGATTAGACAACACCTTACATTTATCATAGTTAAACAAAAATTAAATAGATTCATACTATGCTTCAACATGCTAACTCCAAAGGCACAAATGACCAACTTAGAGCTTCTATGACTTCGGTGAAAAAAACATTTAAAATAATGGGATGAGAATTTAATTTCACAATGAGGGTTTTTTAAAACCCAGTGTAAAAATTTTAATAAAACTATTTAAAAAAATACTCTATATCAAATATAAATATTTTATACATATAACCTTTTCAAAAATACTTATTTTAAAAATACATTTCAAAAACAGTTCATTTAAAACACCTGTATTTCTCCTTAAAAATAATTTTTGAAAATAATACTTTCTTTATGAATTTTTGTGATACTAGGAAAATCCAAAGAAAACTCATATGGAAACAAGCAATATCAATAGTGGAATAGAATTCCATGAGGTTGTGGGTTCACTCCCTATTCCTCATTCTCCCACCTGATACCCAAGTTCAAGTTCAAATTTTAAGAAAAAACATTTTTAAGGATCCTTCTTTTTCAGATATAATCCATTAAAAATATTTCTAAATCTTACTTAAATTATTTTCAAAAAAGAAAATAATTTTTTATAACTTCTAATTTCTATAAATCAATTTTTTAGAAAATTTTGTAGGATAAATACCTATTTAAGAAAAATATATCATGGATAAATACTTTGAAAATTATTTAAGATAAACTCTTAAATTCTTTTACAATTAAATATTTTATTTCATTTATTTTTCTAATCAATCATTTCCTTCAAATTCTTATGTTCAAAACATACAGGTGTAATAAAAGACATTAATAATATTAAACAATTTCTTAAACAACATATTCAATTATCAAATATGGAAATTTCATCTGATATGCATGATTTCCACAAAAAATGATGTTCTAATAAATTTAACATTCTAAAATAAAACAATGGCTTCAAAATTAAATAATAATAAAAATTATTTTTTAAAATTCTAAAATATATAAACAAATAATTTCTTTTAAGATGATTAATTCATCTTTAACATATGTATATATATATATTAAAAATAAAAATAATTTTAAAAAATAAATAAATCCCTTATATAGAACATCAAAAATATTATTTTCATCAATCTATAAATAAAAATATTAGTATTATATAATTCATTAATTATTTATAAAATTTTCTAGATAACATTTCAAAACTGAAAAAAAGTTTGATTTAGGATTAACCAAACAAATTTTTGAAAAATTAATTTCCCTTTCAACAATTTTAATTCTAATGGAAAATAATTTTCAAAACAAATTTTGTATAAAAACTAAACTTCCTTACTAAAATCTAAGTAAATAATTTTTGAAAAATAATTATTCACTCTTAAAATTTTAAATGTTAGAAATAATTGAGATAAACTATCCTATAGAATAAATTTTAAACATAAAATATTAATTATGAAATATTAGATAGAAACTCCCTTACAAAAACCATAAAACTAAAATCATAATTTAAAGTTAAATAAAAAAATTGTCCTTAAAATAAATCAAATAATAATAATAATCCCTTAAAAAAGTTATAGTTATATTAATATAGGATTTTCAAAAAACCATGAAATAAAATTTAAGTTCCCTTATCTTAAAAGATCAGTCTATTTTTGATGTTTGGGGAAAATAAGAAGGTGGTTGTCGGACTTTGAACACGCCAAACAAGAGATGATTTCTAGGTAGTAGGTTTATTTCCCTCTCACATAGTCCCTTATTCTTCCCCAGATAGAAAACATAGTGTTTCCTTCCCAAAATTCACTCATATGCCTCTCTACAAAAACACAGATATATAATAAAAAATGAACTATGTTGATATATTATTATATAGTTTTGTAGTATATCATGTAATTGAAAAATTCAGTCCATAACAAGTGGCTATATTATTATATAGTTTCATGTATGTAGTGAATCATGTAATTAAAAAGTTCAGTCTAGAAAAAAACATCAAATTTTATATTTAATGAACTAATTTCATCACAATATTGAAACAGAAAAATGCATTTAAATTGCATGTTTACAGGTTTGGTTTAGATATAATTTTGTATTCAATTGATAGGTACTGAATGAAATCTATCAAGGATAGTCTGAAAAGAGATTAAAACTTATTTAAAAATAATTTGACCACTACCACACATAAAATAAATCATAACATATTGGAATAGTTGAAACAATATACAAAATAATGACAGTGTTTAAATTCAACATCAGAAGGTATTCAAATAGGGACCAAAATGGATTTTCCAAAAGCGGCCTAAGAATAAATCAAACGAAAATGACTAATGAATGATTTAACACACCAAGAAAGATAATAGGAAAGATCTTCATTAATATTTCAAACCCTAGAAATTAAATATGCACACCAATTTAAGAATTTGGACGACACGATGTGGAACTCCAAATCCAAACCCAAAATCTTATTTGGAAACTCTATAGAAAACAGATCTGACCGGAGTCTCTTGTCGATAGCCTCCATCTCACTCATAAAGGATATGGACTCCCGCGCTGGACTCGATTCATGCTCAAATAATAACCAAGGTTGTTGTGATCACCCTCGCTACTTGAAACCTTTCTCATACACCCGAAGTAGAAGAACCCCCATTCCAAGCTCTCAGGTCCTCTTCTGCCAGATCAACTATAGTGAATCCCTTGATTCCCCCTTCAGATCAAGGCCCATATCAACCTCAAAATACATTTATCACTTATCCTGATTTTTTTATTCCATTATTCGGTTCTCATTTTTTTTAATAGTTTTGTTTGTTTTTTATACATTTATTACCATCTTAAAAAAATGAATTCAAATTTTTATTAAATAAAATAATAAATAATATAATTTATAATTTCATAATATTATAATTTTGTTACACATATTTATATGGTTATTATTTTATAAAATAGAATAATAATTGAAATTAAATAAACTTAATAAAAATAATTTATCGTTTTAAAAACTAATGATAGTTATATAATATTTGTAATTTTAAAATAATATCATAAATTATTAATAATTTATAATAATACATATTAAATAAATTTATAATTAAAAATTATATATATATATATATATATTTATAATTACCCTATAATTCATCGTTTCATTTATTTCACACATTTAAATTATGTTTCTTTTAGTTATTGTTGAATCAATGTTTAAATCATTTTACTAGGAATAAATAATTCTTGTTAAAACACAGGGTGTTACATGGGGGAAGCTTGGGAGGGATATATATAGGGGAGGTAAGAGTAAAGAAATTCTATAAGGTATTTTTATTGGAGATAAATGGGATATTTAGTGGGTTTTTGTATGAAAATAGAGGGGATTTATTTATTATTTCTCAAAGTTAGGTTTTTGACTCTATACAATAAAATAACCAAAACCACAAACCTTCCCATGGGTTTTACTAATGGTTTCTAGAAAAGGGGAGTTTTTTATTATTTTATAAGGAAAAGGTCCAAAATTATTAAAATATTATCCATGGTGATGTGGAACTGAGTCACACTCTTCAAGAAAATATTTTAAAACCCTAAAATATATTATAGGTTTTGGAGGATTCATAAAGGCTTTATAAAATTAATAAAATATCCTAAAAACACATTATTTTAAATATTAAACATATATTTGGTTGTGTATAAAAATTATTTCATTTATTACATCAATTTTGGTTCATTATGATGTCATAATACACGTTGTATATTTATATCATATTTAATTTTTACCTAAAAATTCGACTGCCTCATAAAATTATGAAAAATTCACCGTTGGATAATTTCAACATTATGATTCCAAAAATAATATTTTTTATCAAATTAAATTTATAAATATGTTAATTTTTAATTTTAAAATAATAATTTACATTTATTAAGAAATTTTGGTCTTTTGACAATAATAGTTTTCGAACCCTTATAACAATTATATTTAACTTCATAAAAATTATATTATCATTTATATATATTAAAACTTATTTTATATTATTATTTTATTATTATATTATTAATTTTTAAAATTCATTAATTCATAAAAAGGTAATTTATTAATTAAAATTTCTTATTGCAAAAAATACAATTTATATTTTATCGTATCAAAATATATTTTTTATCAAACTGATTACCTAGTCATTTATAAAGTAAAAAAATAATGAATAAATATAATAATTATTTAAATAAAAATTAAATATAAATATTTATAATTTTAGGGTTACTTTTTTTAGTTTTTGTTAAATTATTTTTACTCTTAATTAATATATTTTTCTTTTACCATAGTAATAAATATTTACAATAGTTTATATTCATATTGTCCGAAAACAAAGTTAAATTTATTACCTCATATTAATTAATATTATTCAAAATATTGAATCCATTTTATGAAAATAAATTCATATAGGTGGAATAATCTAATTTAAAATAAAACCTAAAAGCGTTATGGAAAGCGGTTATTCTGAAGAATTTATTTTTTCATGGAAAATATATTTTTACTTTAACTCAATAACTGGTAATATTAATTTTATGAATTTTAATTAATAATGATAGATATATAACCTATATATTTAATTTAAATAATTACCTATTAAATTTTATCTTTAATTAATTAAAATGGAGAAACATTATGCATTTTAAAACATTTTTCTGGAAAAAAATGTGTTTTTAAGCCTAAAAATAAACTTATAATAAAATCTAGTATAAGGATGATTTAAATTTAATTAATTGAATTAAATATAAATAAATAATAATTATTTTATCTTGAAATAAAATTAAAATAATAATTTTACTTTTAAATTAATTAATTTATCAAAATAATTGATAATTTTACCTAAAAACGGTATTTTCCACTATTCACTGTAAAATATATATTTTCTAAAAAACCCAAATTTTTACACTATGTTAATTTTTATATGATGGTATAAAAAATAGATAATGTTTTATCAAATACATTTTCTAAATTTTCTAGAAAATAATTATAATATTTTTTTCATAAAAGGAAATAAAAAACATTTTTGAAGAAAACATATTTTGAAGATCAAAAAGACATTACCAAAAATTGATTGATTGTTTAATAAGAATTTATCAATATATTTATGACATATATATATCATAAAGTATTTAATCCTACACATATTCAAAAAATAAATGGAAATGTTAAAATTTTCATATTTAAATAATCATTGTTTGTTTGGGTTCAGTGTTGCATGTCACATACGTTATCGAACATAGTTTTCTCTTTTAAAGACTAGGGGTGTTACGTTCTTCCCCAATTTGATAAATTTAATCTTTATAATTTAAAATTGAATTCGGTAATCAATTTTTTGAAACTTGAAAATATATTTATTGAAACCCCACATCATAAAAAGGGTAAATGAAACATCCACTTGAAAAGAGAGAAAGGGAGGTATGAGAACAATAGTGGGAAGTGAAAACATAGACATAGAAGATTAAACTAACACTAAATAACTAATATATTCTTATAGAGAACATGGTTAGGATAAATTCAATGACCACAAAACATAAATTTGCGATGGGGGAAATGACTATCAATTCATCGAAATTGATCATAATATGAAAAAAAAAATCATGCTTCTTTTTCTGGAGTTATAGAATTCCTTTACTATCTGGACTAATAAGATAAGTATATATACTTAATTGGAAGTTATAATTTCATCCTTTAATCAATTTCCACTACAGACTCATATTCTCTCCAAACGATGAGTACTCAGGATGAATTTTTATGTCCGAATCACTTGAATAATCTTCTAATGAATCACCTAATCCACCAAAGAATACTAATATTTTACTTCTATATTTACTAAATCCATAAAGTATTATAATACTAAAAATTAATAAACCTCGATACATCAATCTCCAAAATTAAACAACAACAAAAATCCCAAATTTTTAGCATAGATCATTCCTTAAATAAATACCATTATATCTAAAATAACACTAATAATTAGAAAGTAATGTTTTAACCTCAAAGGTTGCCTCATAAAATTTAACATACACCTCCAAAAACATAATATAATTCTTCTTAAATGATCCTTTATATAACCAAATGGTTATAAATACCTCAACCCAAATAAAACATCTTCCAAAATATCGTTAATCACCTAAAAATAAGAATATTTTATCCTGTAATATGTTTCCCAAAATATATATAATCATGATAAACCTTCATGAGATAAATCCTCAATAGTGGTATTAGTAATTTTAAGCATTAGATAATTCTTATACATATAATCAAAAAACACTTTAGGTTTTTCCCAGCATCAGACACATGTTAATGGTTATCAATACCTAAATCATGTGTTTTAAAAAATATCACCTTATCACTAAACCACTTTTATAGGTTTTTAGTACCATTAAATACATGTTTCAAATACTTAAAATAAAAACTATTGTGTAACAATCCTTATAAGTTTCATGATTATTAAATCTATAATTTCATTGATATACTTCTTCTATATAATTCTAAATACCAATACATAAACACATTAATAGTTTCATGTAAATAATTTCCATAGCATAGGTCCTTCCTTAGTCTAGGATTTAACCCTTAGATTAGGACATTGAATCAGTTTCTCTTATTTCCATCCATTAGCAAGAATAAATATAAAATTATGGATGAGTAATTTTAAACTATCAAACACATAATTGGGAATACAATAACATTAAATGTAAAATTTATTTCTTTAACTAATGAATTTATAGGCTTGAATCTATGTTATCTATGATCTATATTCTAAAATAGACACTTATAGGCATTTTTTTCCCTTAATAATGGTTTATAATGAGATTATAAATTTACCAAATCATATCTTCTGGGAGTGTCAAAACATGTGTTCATAAAGGCCTATTTTCATGAACCAGTTCCTGTTTGAGTCTAACTCAATGTGGTGTTTTCAAGTTTTACCCCTAGGAACATCTATTCCAGATCTACATCCACTTGTAGTATCCAGAAAGGGATGTATTTTATTAGAAACCACTAACTCTATACTTTACCAAAACTTAGGTATATATTATTATGTTTAGTATAATCCCTAATTCTTTTACTATAGTTTTATAATCCTCATAACAAAATAACTAAACTTTATTTTGATACCAACTATAACAACCCTCATCTTTATTACACACTAATTCATGGTTTATTACATAATATTAAAAATAATAAAACCTGTAATATTGATAAATATAGTGTCTTTTGGAAATTATGTACATTAAATAACAACTTAAAATTGGGAATTTATCTTCATTACTGAAAACTTCCTTAACAAGATCATAATATTACATCATACTTAAAACCACATGGGATGACCTGGGGATATACATAAAAAAGGGGTGAGCTATAAAGCCCAATAATGGAATAAACAGAGCATAACATGGAGAAATTATTACATTTTAGATAATAAGTATTTAAATATAACTTAAAGGGGTGAGAATCATAATCATGAATAATGAATCATGATATAGCATGGTAACAAAAAGGAAACATGAGAATGTGGAAACAACTTTAAACATGATATCCTAAATATAGGTCAAGGATAAATGCAAAAACATCATGGTGGAAAACATCCTATGATATATTATGTTCACTCCCTAATACCTTTCATGGTGTCTCATGAGACTAAAACATTACCCAATGTATTAGAGTGCTATATAATTCTCGGTGCACCCATAACTTTAATATCATTCACATGCATAAGTGTGTCACATAGATCATACAACATGGAATAATTTTTCATCACATTTTATTCCAAAATCAATTAATATGAAATAAATACATATAATTACACAATAAAATAAGTATAAGTTCTTAAATATGAACACCCTTGATAAGAAATGGGTATGGGTATTCACTACACAATTGTTTTGGTATGGAAAATTACGGTGAAATTTCCGCCGCATAATGACCATAATTAAAGATTCATAAAAATTGTTTGATGAGAGGAAAATAGGTCTCTCATCATTTATAAATAAAATTTATAATAATTTTGATGTGTAAAATCATATCCCAAAATTATAAATTGGTAATAAAAGGCATAAAATGAAGAAGATTCTTGAATAAAGAGGAGAAGGAAAATATCTCTTACTAAATTTTGGCATAGTAACGGCTTAGGTAAATTCTATAATGAGAGGGTATAAATGGTATATCATTATTATATCATAAATTATATAGTATAGGAAACATTATAATTACATGAAAACATAACAAATTGAGATACAAAATGAAACTTACAAATAAGGTTCTTGAATGAAAATGAGGAGAGATAGATCTCTTACTAAATTTTAGCATGATAGTGGGTGTACATAAAGGTTAATGAGAGGACTTAATGATAATGAAAGGGGGTCTCATAATTTAACCATAAAATTAATAGTAAGGGGGGTATGGAATAAAATATCTGAAAATTAACAGATGTAAACTAATATGCATAACATAAAAGTGATGCTTGAATAAAATGAAGAAAGAGAGATCCCTTATGAAATTTCAGCATAGTAAAGGCTTAGGTAAAGGTAAAAATGAGAGAGGATAAATGATATATCATTATAATAACATCAATTTTATATTAATGTAATTTTTATAAACTAATTAAAATATAACCAAATTAAATTAAAAAGAAAAATTTCATAGAAGGTGCTTTAATTGAAAGGAGGAGAGGAAGGTACCTTACCTTGATAGGGTGATTCGAAAAGATTGGGAGGAGCTTCTTGAGAGATTAGGTGAACCTTGTGAGGAATCCTGAGAATGGATTTAAGAGTAAGGAATTTCTATAATGTTTTTTGAGTGGATATAAATAGGATCTTGGGTGGGTTTATATATGAAAAGATAGGGGTTCTTTATTATTTCTCAAACTTAGGTTTTGGACTCTATATAATAAAATAACCAAAACCACAAACCATAACATGGTTTTTTCCCATGGTTTCTAGAAAATGGTATTATTTTTCATTATTTTATTAGCTCAAGTTCTGAACATATTAAAATATTACCCATGGTGATGTGGAAGTAAGTCACACTCTTAATGAAATAATTTTAAAACCTTAATATATAATATAGGTTTTTGATGATTCATAAAGGCTTTATAAAATTAATAAAATATAATTAAAAACACATTATTTTAAATTTAAAACATTTATTTGGTCATGTATATTGTTTATTTCATTTATTAAATCAATTTCGGTTCATTGTGATGTTATAATACACACCATATATTTATACTATATTGAATTTTTACCTAAAAATTCGACTCTCATAAAATTATGAAAAATTCATCATTGGGTAACTTTGACGTCCTAATTCAAAAAATAATATTTATGTTATCAAAATAATTTTCAAAATATGTGAATTTCTAATTTTAAAATAATAATTTACGTATATTAATAAATAATAGTCTTTTTGATCATAACTGTTTTTAAACCCTTATAACAATTACATTTGACTTCAAAAAAATTATACTATAATTTATATTTACTAAAAAATATTTTATAGTATTATTTTATTAAAATATTAATTATTTTTTAAATTCATTAATTCACCAAAAATGAAGTCATTAAATCAAATTTCATATTCCACAAAATAAAATTTGTGTTTTATTGTATCAAAATATAATTTTTATCAAACTTATTACTTAATAATTTATAAAGTAAAAAAATAAGGAATAAATATAATAATTATTTAAATTTAAATTAAATATAAATATTCATATTATTAGGGTTACTTTGTTTCTTGTTTTTTAAATTATTTTTACCCTTAATTAACCTATTTTCCTTTTACCATGGTAATAAATATTTATTATGGTATCTATTTGTATTTTCCAAGAACTAAGTTGAACTTATTTCCTAATATTAATTAATATTATTCCAAATATGAAATTTATTTTAACGAAGTAAATTCATATATGTGGAAGAATTTAACTTAAAATAAATCCTGCAAGTTCGATGGATAGCGGTTTTTCAAAAAAATATTTTTCTTCAAATAAAAGATGATTTTACTTTAACTCTATAACTATTAATATTAATTATATGAATTTGAATTAATAATGATAGATATATAACCTATAAATTTAATTTAAATAATTATCTATTATTGTATATTTTTAATTAATTAAAATGGAAAAACATTATACATTTTAAAACATTTTTTTGAAAAAAAATGTATTTTTAAGCATAAAAATAAACCTAAACTAAAATCTGGTATAAAGGTGATTTAAATGTAATTAAATGAATTAAATAAAAAAAATAATAATCATTTTATCTTTCAATAAAGCTAAAATAATAATTGGAATTTTAAATTAATTAATTTATCAAAATAAATAGCAATTTTACATAAAAACAGTAGTTTTCACTATTCGCTAAAAATATATATATTTTTCAAAAAAACCCAAATTTTCACCCTTAGTTAAATTTTATATGATGATATCAAAAATGTAGATCATCTTATCAATTAAATTTTTTAAATTTTCTATAAAATTATTATAATATTTTTTCATAAAAGAAAATAAATATCATTTTTAAAGAAAACATATTTTGAATAACAAAAAGACATTACCAAATATTGATTGATTATTTACTAAAAATTTATCAATATATTTAGGAAATATATATATCATAAATTATTTAATCCTACTCATATTTTCAAATTTAATGTAAAGGTTCAAATGTTCATATTTAAATAATCATTGTTTGTTTGGGTTCGATGTTGTGTATCACATATGCTATCACACATAGTTTTCTCTTTTAAAAAATGAGGTGTTATAGTAGTGATTATATAAGGGTTATTTTATATGGGAAGATATCCAAGTATAAGTTCAATTGATAACTCAACCTCTCGGTCAGAAAGAAGATCAAGAAACTCTTTGAGGAATACATCACTATAATCCCTCACAATGGGCATGTCTCCAAGAACGATTCCCTCCTTTGTCTCAATAATTTGGGCTAGATATTATTACTTATAAGGAAATAATATATATGATTGAATATAAAATTCCATGGGAGATTCATCCTCATCCATACACTAGTACAGAATTAGAATATGTCTTAGGACATAAAGAGTCATATCCCTCTCTCAATAGTTGATGTTAGATTCATATAAGGACATTAAATCCATGCCCAATATAGAATAAAATTCCACTAAAGTAAGTAAGATGAGATTTTATGGATGATTTAGTCCACTAAAATTGATGGGGAAGGATTTATATACTTAGGATACAACCATTTATTCATTTTTTGTTCTCAAATATATCTCAACCTTCATTTTTTGAGGTGGTTCTTGAATAGTTATACTAAACTTGTAATATATGAAATAATACATAGAACCATAATCAAATTGTGTGTTCGATATTCTTGAATGAATAAACAACATACCTATCACTATATCATTGTCAAGATCCACCTCAGTAGTGGTAATAGAATATGATCTTCCTTTATCTTTAGGACTTAGATGTTTTTGTCATTGATTATCTCTGAAAACCCTTTTCTTAGGGCATTAGCTTGCATAATACCCTATTCCTTGCAGTTTAAACACTACACCACAAGATGAGTGTTTGTCTAAAACTTATTTTATTCTTCCAAATTATTAGGTTTCTTCATTCACCTTTTGCACTAATTAGCTTGATTCCCCTCTTTTCCACATTTGAAACATCTCCCAGTTCCCATAAGATAGTTTCTAGGATGCTTCTTCCCATACTTTTTACAAGTGGGGTGTTGGGTTTTCTCTCCTCCATGAAATTTATTTATTGATACTCCCAAAGAAAACACCATTTTATGTTTTTCATCTCTAGTCCCACATGACCACTGATATTCACTAATTCTCATCTCAACTTTGAAGGCATAACTAACAATATCTTCATAACTATCAAAGTCTCAAATTACCAAAGATTTTTATAAACTTTTCTTTAACCCTTTAAAGAAACGATTTGCCTTAAATTTATTGTTTATGAAAAAATCCATCGATTTACCGTGTAATCCTTATGATGTTTTCCTAATATTCCTAGATAGACTCATATTACTTTTACTTCATACCAAGTAACTCTATCTCCATTTTAATATGGAGAGTTAAAATAAAATATTTATTGAAAAATATTTTCTTAAAGTCTTCCCGTTCCAAGGAATTGATATCATATTTGTACTTTGTGTTCTTGATCATTGACCACCACTGATCGACTTCTCCCTCAATGGTATAAATGGCCAGAACAACTTTTTTTTTCTCTGAGCATTGGAGTATAGAGAATATCTTATCAATGGAGTAAATCCTTATTTATATGATGAGTGGATTAGAATATCCACTAATTATATAAGGCCTTTGTCACATAAAAGACTCAACTACAAATTTCTATTTCTTAAGAGGATGATTTCATTCCACATGATTCAAGTTATTATTCATAACTTGGTCTATTTGACCTGGTATTTCCATGAATTTCCTATTTCTCACTCCCATAAGCTTTTTCATATCATTGGGGAAATCATCGCATTTCCTATCATGTTATTTGTTGGCATGGTTTCTCCTCTTTCTAGCCATTAACTAAAAAGAAAAAACAATACTAGAATACATTAACAAACAAAAGGGAAACTTATAAGTTTAGAAGGAATAACTCATAAATGATAAGTATATCCTAACTTTTTATTCTCTAGGTTTAAATCAAGGTTATCCATGGTAATTTTTTTTTGTTAGGTTTTATAACCTAAAAAATTGTTTAAATCCTTCATAATGGTTCATAAAGAGTTTTGTGGTTTTCTAAAGAATGTCTCACAGGAGTGTAAAACTAGGTTTTCATAAAGGGTTGTTTTCATACACCAGGTAACAATTGAGTCTAGATCAATGCATCCTTTGGGGTTATTACCCCTAGGTACAATTGTACCAGAGATCTATCCACTATTAGTATCCATATAGGTATGTATTTTCTTGAAAACCACTTACTCTATATTATACCAAAATTTAGGGAAGTTTTACTATATTTAGTCTTATCCCAAATTATTTCACTAGTTTTTTCTAATCCTAATACCAAAAAAGAACTAGACCTTCCTATAATACCAACTATAGTGACTGGAGCCTTTTAAACATTTTATTTCATGATTTTTAACATTAATATCCATTAATACAATACAAGGATCATGAGGCCTAGTGTCCTTGGAAGACTAGGTTCTTAATACATCGAAAGGAAACTAGACATGAAATTCATACTTTATTCTCCATAATGATCTCATATTTGCATTTGAGCTCCTAAAATTGTATTGGATAAAATAGGGAATAAATAAATAAAGGGGTGATCTAGAAATCCCAGTAAGGGAATAAACATGATAATGAAACATAACTTATGAGTCAAAGGTATAATATAATATCATAAAAGAGAAGGCTTGTGAGTAATCACAATGAATAATAACATAAGAACATAGTATCATAAGATCATGGTAACATAGGAAATTTGAAATCAACACAAAACCTAACATAAACAAGAGTCAAGTCTAAATTTCTAAATAATATTATATGGTCGACAAAGTCCCATAATAGATTAGGTTTACTCCCTAATCCCATATATAATATCTCATGGGACTAAAGCTTTACCCAATGCATTGGAGCACTATTTTGGCATACCCATTATAAAATATTCATCATTTATGTGCCAAAAAAATAAAATCAATCATAAGTCAAAATAATAATAATTACCCATAGAAGGAAAATGGGTTGCATAATCTTTCATCATATCATAATCAAAGTAAATTTCATAATGAAGGCATTTGAGAAACGGACATAAGAAATGTATTACCCCATCAAATTAAAGTATAATAACATAATTATATATGTGTGATAAATATATACATAATTTAAAAGCATTCTATAACTTTAAAGAGAGAGGGAGAGATAAAGTGACTTAGAGAGAGAATGGTCATAACCAAAATAAATGGGTGGTTTAGATAGATCCCTTACCTCAAGCATGATTCGTTGAGTGTGTTATTTATCTTCCTAAATAATAAAATTATGTTAATTATTTAATTTATTAATAACCTTTTTCAATTTTATTATTCCTTTTATTTTATTTATTATCATGTTATTCAATTTGTTAATCATTTACGTTCAAGTGAGACATTTTGATGATGTTCGACTCATATTTACAAAATCAATTTGGAAATTTAACTAAGGTCAAATAGATTATTATTTTATCATATCCAGAATAATAATAATGACATAATTATCATTTTTATACATAAATTATACTTTTACAACAAATCATGAATAATTTTTATGAAAAATTAAATACATTACAATCATATAGATGGTAGGTCGTACGTAAGAATGAGTAACATTTCCATTTTCAATGATTATATTGGAAAGAAGTTAAGTGTTATTTTATGTTTAAAAGTGATAATTATATCATAAATATCATATTATTTCTTTAAATATACTTACATATACCATCCATGTGATTCTATAATAAAAAATGAATCACATCGCTACGTGATGCGGTAGTCCACCGTACACACGAATGAAGTTATCATTTTTCAATGGATGGTAAGGTAAGAAGGTATATGATATATTGATTTTATAAAATGATGAATATTTTATTAATATAATATATAAACATTTAATCCATCATCATGAATAGATATGATATAAAATAATGGGAAACAAATTACATTGGTTCGTGAGGTGGTAATCCACCGTACACACAAATGATGGTTTCATTTCCCATTTGATGGAAGAAGAGATGAATGTAGGTTATTCCATTAGCATAATATATCAGTATATGGTTGATACTGATGTTAATATATTATCATGATTGAGTAATACTTGAAATAGGTAATAGAATAAATTAAACAAAGATGCTCGGTTAAGAACGATACCACTTATTTGGACCACTTCTTTTGGATTATACCTAAATCCTCTCTGACTTTTTGATCAATCCAATTACTCTAAGACATGGGGAAATAATTAAGGGATTAATTTGTATTGGGATTTTTTGAAATAAAAGTATTTTTATGTGTATAAAGGAGAGGAGAGGAGGTTCCCTTTTATAAGTGAGAGGGGGTAACATTTTTGTAAATACCCAAAAACTATTAAATAATGGGAAGTCACTCTCAAGTAAAGTGATTACAAAATTGATAAATAATGGGTTGGGGGTTGATATGTCTGATAAAAACATCCACCATTAAAAAATAAACATTTTTTAAACATGTTATTACATTTACCTCTATGGTTCCTCTCTTTTACCCTTTTAGTTTTTCACCACAGTGACTAGTTTATTTTTAAAAAACTTAGGTTGTTACACATATTTACACTACATTAAAATAATATATATAGCATGTCAAAGGCACTCTTAAACTACTACTAAATTTACTCATGTGTTTATAATGCATGAGTAAATTCCACAACCAGTTCATTCATCTCATGAACATTACATTCCATGTAACATATTAATAAATGATAGCTTTAAGTGAGTTAAACCATTTGAATATCAATATACTTAATATTTAGTAACTTATTTGATTACAGGCAGCATAATTCATGAAATATAATTTCATACATGCCTCTCAATATACAATACACTTGATATAGCCATGCAGCATATACTAGTTACAACTTTAAAGCATATCTCATTTAGAAAACACATAAACTAGGCCACAGGAGCGCAAAATCCTCCACAGTCCACTACCCCTGGCCATGGAAATTATATAAAATAGGGGGGATTCACTCATCTAGATTTTCCATCAGCTTCATAGACCTTCCTAACAACACCTATCCAACAAATGGGAGCATCTGAATCAATATTTGGGTTAATGCCTAATCTTGAAATATCCCAAAGGTCTCCTCTCTCATCCAGTCTCAGACAATAACAACCTCAAACCTCTAAGATAAAATATCTAGAACTAGGGTCAGATAACACAAGGACACATCAACCAAAACCTCTAAAACCAGTATCATACATCACATAAGCCAACAAATCATAGGGAACCCTATATGGTTCCCAAGATCTCAACTCAAGAAGGAATCCCTTTGATTGGATCCTCTAGAAAAGCAAAACCTTAGTCTAAGCCTGATAAAAGGAACATCAATTGGCCACCTGGAACATATCCTAAAGATCACAACACCCATAATGTAAACCTCAAGCAACACCCCACCCATAAGTTCATTCCTCAAATAGGTTCCTTATACCTATCTCAAACTTTTCTCAATAGCACCCATCGATATCGTACATCCCATGATGAAATCTCATCCCAAAGGCTACTAATGAACTACACCTCGAGCAAAGGACTAATGAAGCTCATTGAAGAAAACACTTTATCCCACCTTCCTAAAATTTTCTAAATAATGTCAGACAAACTCACCTGAAATCCTCAACCAAGGTAATAAATAATTGCACAACCCTTACTCGAGCCTCATAACTTACAAGTAAACCCCCAATATGATTATAAAAAAAACCTCAAAGTAATCCTACCTCAAAGATTTATATCTCAGTCCAAAAAATCATCTAAATAGATACCAAATACTAAAAGGATTTCACTATCACGGCCTATATAGAAAAGTTATTAAATGAGATCCTTTAATGTAAAATTCTTACTTTAGGGTGAAAAAAATGAAAAACACACCAAGGAAGGAAAATTACATGGTGTGTACCCCAAAAGGACCTCCTTGGTTGTGTATTGTATTCTTACCTAGCATGTATTTTCAAAAGTACACAGATTTTATACCCTATACATGATGTGTACCCTACATGGGGTACCTTCTCATGTACCTCCACCCAACTTATCATGTAAAATACCCAACTATATTCCATGTAACAAACACACATGGCATGTCTCCCACACAGGGTACCTGGAAAAGTACCTTTCATGAGTTCTATCCAAGTAATCTATATGGACACTGGTCATGTGCTTCATATAAAATCTGATCATATACCCTACACATCCATGTGCCCCAACACGAGGTGTCTATTCATGCCCTCAGACTCACCCTGAGTCATCCCCATATGGAATATCCTGAAAATACACGCTATATAACCCCTTCTTTCTTACCTTTCTTGAACGGAAGAACACACAACATGTGTTCATAGAACTGCATGTTGTGTGATCAGAATTTCCAAAATATAAAACCATTTTGATCCCTGAGAACACTAGATTTTTCCTAAAAACCATCATATTAACCCTTTAGGGGTCCCTAGAAAAAAATAAGATTAAAACTTAAAAAAAATAACCTATAGATATTTGTGGTGAAAAAAATCAAAATGGTCCTACCTATAAGTGGAAATTTCCAAATCTTCAATCTTATTCATGATTTGCAGTCGTCGCATGACAATCTGTGATACTAAATGAGATCCATGGAAGCACCACCCTCCTCTATCTCCCTCTTCTCACCCTCTCCCTCTATCAGTTGTGACCAAGAAAATCCCCAAGGGGGTGTACATTTCAAGAAAATGGGAATATGAGAGATAAGTAAAGAAGAAAAGGAAAATAATAAAAGGAAAAAAGGAAATAGGGCTTGGACCCAGTGGCCAACTCGAGGTTATACCTCAGCTAGGAAAACCCCTTCACTCCAAACACAATCATAGAGTTGGAATTACAATCCAAAACTTCAAACCAAATATATCACCAAAAAAACATACACAAATAGATAATATTTAATTAATTAAATATTAAATTTTTTTCTAAAATTAAAACTGATCGAAATTCCACCAAACTCCAATCATAGGGTAAGCACCCTATTTTGAGACCAATAGAGTTGTTTAAAAATTATATAATTTATTATGATAGGATAAATTACCATTTATTCTCATAAAAACCACCTGAGAGAAAAAATTCAAATTTCCCCTATTTTTCTCAAACTATCGTGGCGTGGTTCATGAAAAAATATCCACCATAAATGCTTCTCACTCCTGAGAAGCCTCTGTGGTCAACCGAATACCAATATTATCCCCAAACACTAGTGCTTTCAATGATACCACGAATTTCCACTGACTGGTCTTATAGTACCCATGAAACTCTCAACATAAGGGTCACTCAATTATGACTAATCTAATGTTTCCCACCTAAGAAGTATCCTTATCATCACCCTTCAACCAAACACCAAACTCTATGGCCCATGCTCCATACACTACCAATTGTAATCGCTATACGTGGACGAACCTCTTACACCAGGGCACCTGCATGGAACACCAACTACCTCCCATTCCCAACTCATTAGGAATGATATTCCTAATAGTTAACGAACCTCTTAAAAATAGGACCACAATATCCAATGGCCTATGATGCACTCACCATCATAAGGTTTCCCTTACACCACACCTTAAGCATTGACCTCAATGGGTCTACCAGGACTATGCCACCTAGTTTTTCTCAAGACCTGAACAACCTTCAACAAACTCCCACATAACTCAACCAGCATTATGCATAACTCATTCACACATTTCCCCTCTCAATAAGAATATACCCAAAAATCTATGCCAACCACCACTCTCCTCATCAAGGTGGATTGATTCTATAAAAACCCTATCATGGGATCCCATGCTCAAAAAAGCCACAATCTATTGATCCTAGGCTAATGCACCTAAAATCAATGACCATACTTCTCATGTAGGACAGTTCCAACAAACCATAGTAACCTCGACACTCTTCTTTAAAAAAGTCAACACCCTCATTCCAAGATCCAACACACAACCACTATCTACTTAGGGTTCAATATAAAACCACGAGCACCCAACCATTCTCTCACCACACTACTCAAAGGATAGATAGAAAAAAAAATAGGGCCAAGAATCCAACCAAGCCTGCCCTCCCAAACTAAACATGAATCCAAGAGCAATCTCAGTGCTCCACTTCTCAACATAAAGCATTTGTATCTTGACTATACAACTTCTTAGGGAAACCAAAACCTTAAGGAAACTTGAGTCTAATCCCAAAAAACTCTCAGGAATCCTTAACTTCATCGATCCAACCACAACAATAGGTCATCCCAAGCCCACAAAAACCCATAAGGGTATCTATGCATCCATATATAAAGGTACTATATCTCTATCACAAAATAACACATCTTCATGAGATCTATATGATTTGTCATCAGAAGGGAAATACTCGTGGTTTATTTGAGAATAATTTTACCAAGAAGCTATATGGGACAACACCATATAGATTTTTTTTGACACTGTAAACCACTGAACCTACATCGTCAGCAAAAACACACTTAGTCGGAAAAATGTTGGTATAATGCTACATACCTATCATGATGCATGTATGAAGGCCTATTTCTATTGGTCCAAGAACCAAAAACTAAAAAATAAAAAAATAAACAAACAAAATGGCATCACTCAAGGTGAAAATCACACAACTGTGACATCAAAATCTAAGAATAATAATACCATAACCTTGGTAACTTGGACTTCCTATTGGAATGGGTGTTTATGAAACACCAGTATGATATCCATCACAAGATCCAATACATTCCTAGATCTCCTTTCTACCAAATCCCCAAATAGTAAGATAAAGGAAAATAATCCTCTTATGATATTTTATCATGAATATGATCGGTTCAACCTGGATCATCACCCAATTCAGCTCACAACAAGTCCACAAGCGTGCCTCATCATATTCTAGAGTCTAGTGACTAGTAGTGAGGGTCTAAAAGCATAAATTGGGGAGACTATTCACTTATATCAGAGTATAATAATAGTTGAAATAAACTGAAGATATACACATCCATGAACATTAGAGTTCACATAAATAATTAACTAAAATATAAAAATTCTATAATAAATGGAATAAATCATATACTCAAAAAAACTAAAAAATACATGTAGGTTTTGGGCTCAACGGAAGCATTGTTATGGGACATTCCCAACTTTAATTTTTTCATGATTGATGATTAATATAATATTTACATGATGGTAAATGATGAAATCAATGAAATTGAATGAAATAAAAAAATAATGGATAAAACTCCATAACCAAGAATAGGATTATCACATGTTATTTATAATTAATTTAAGAAATTAAAGAATTGCCTTGCATGAAACTATTTCTTCATTGATGGATCTGACAATAGATCTATGTTGTAGCATTGTAACATTGTAAGAATCAAGAGAAGATTCCTTTTAGTGATGATCCATACATGTTCCACAAATATCTGAACATCACTGTAAGAATATTCAGGTTCTAGCACGAAAGATCCAATGGATTACATAATTCTCCTTTGACTGCCTCAAGAATTGCTTCTAAAGGATTCTCCCAAATATATCTAAAATCAAGAATGGATGGTAGAGAAAGATCTCTCTCCATTCTTGGGATCCTTCTAGTAGAAAGGAGCTCTTTATGGCTTCAAGTGGATACTCTGGATTTGTTGTTCACAACAAACAAATGAATTGGCTCTCTTGAAAAATAAAATAATTGGGTTTATATACTACTAGGGTTTAGAAATAAATATTTGCACAAGTTACCTTTAATATTTATTTAACCCCTGAGGAAACCCATGTTTATAATAATATTATTATTATTATTTCTCATCATGCACTTAAGTTGTGAATTAAAATTAAATATTATTTATTCAAAAAATATTCAATATATATTATTTCTCATCAGACCATTAAACTCATTTTTTCTTTCCTCCACAATATTTATCAGATCTTGAATAATTCCTATTTATTTATTAAATAAATATCACTCCATTATTCTCTAATAAATAAATAAATATTGTATTCATTAAATAGAAAATAAATATTTTTTAAATATTTCAATCACATAATATTCTCTTGAATAACTAGTGATGGAATATATGAAATAAATCAAACATGAATAATTATTAATCCACGTATGGGAATAATATTTATTCAATTTTTTAAATAATATATTATAATAATATATTATTTAACTGAAATTTTGGATACACTTAGTGCATGACCCTCTAGGTCTCTTCAATAGTGGGGTTAGGTGACGCATCCTAAAGTTCAATATTAGCATCTAGAAGCACGCCAAGACACCCATATAAAAATAATTTAGTGTCACAACAACATGATACCTCATATGGATACTTATAGTGTAATATAATCCCTTTATAATGATATCTATAATCAAGAAGGTTACATGTTGTTGAGTTAGAAGTTATACTTCTTACTATTCTATTCCTTTAGTTTTGGAAATCAAAAATACTTACTAAATACATGTTTACTAACTTTTTTATGTCCCAAGTGTTTTAGAATGTTTTTTTTAGAAAACATTACATTTTACCTTACATAAAAAAAGTTCTAAAGTATTATGAAAATAAACTTTACATTCTTCATTACATTTATCAGAATGAGTATGTCTCCAGAAAAATCAAACTCACCTATATCAGACTCAGAAGTTAGATTTTTTGTCATTAATATCATACTAAATAAATATCAAAATCAGACTGATACTGGTACTGATATATATCATACCAACTCACAAAGATAATCATATTGACATAGTTATGGTACTCTATCGTACTGACTTAATTTTATATTCATATTTCGAAGACTTGTTTCTAATGTAAGAAAAATCTTTTACACTTTAATGGTGTAAAACTATACAATATAATTCAATCATTTATGGTGAGATGTCAAGTTCCAGTTGTATGAATCCATCGAAAAAAACTCAGAAAAATATGACCATTGGGAGATTAAGATGATCATTAGAAGGATTTCGATAAATAATAGGTCATTTAAAGAGTTTGGAGATGGTTTATTACATTCGATCTCAATTTTTCTAAAGATTACATAGAATGAACAACTTGTTCCAAGTATTGTGTAATTATTTAGAGAGGTTTTTTCAAAGGAAACATTGTCAAGTTGTCTCCTTAAGAACATTTTTTTTTAATTTCAACTTCTTTTGATCATCGTAAAGATAAAAGGATTAAAAGAATAAAAATATAGAGAATATGACCCATCGAAAGAAGGGGTTATGGGGATAGTAAGACAAATCCAATAATTGTATCGAGGGATTCTGAGGATAGGAATATAGAGCCATTCTGATCATTATATCAATGGATTTCCATGGTAAGGAAAGACAGACTTTCCTATAAGTATAAAACAATGGAAACCTTTAGTCAAGTTTATTGACTACCTTTCCCTTAAGGTTAAAAGAGTTATATTGTTTATAATATCTTGTAATTCATTCTTACATTTATTAGATATTTTATTACTTGTTGTTTACAAATTATTATTCTGATACATGTTATAGTAAAGATGATCAACATATTAAACTTTCTATTATGATTATTTTATAGTATTAACTCTAATTATGATATATACTCTGATTAATCATATCCATAGTGATACGGATCTATTACTCTGATTTAATCATATTAATTTCGATTATGATTCTGTAAGTTTTTTAATCGAACTAAGGGCTGATTCTGATAATTTTACTTAAATAATATTATGTATTATTTATTTTGAACTTCTTAAACTATGTTTTTTAAACTAAAATTCACCCTCACCCCCCACCCCCTCTTGTAAGTATAGATTTCACAATCTATAAATAGGATATATTAAAATCCAATAATTGGTATCAAAGCTTCCTTCTCTTGATAACTATTCACAGTGATCATGGTGGAGAATTTCTAAATTCTGATTTTGAAATTTTTTTATAATAATAAAGGTAAAAAAGTTAAATTTTCAACACCTAGAACCCCCCCACAAATGGTGTAATTGAAAGAAGAAATAGAATTATTTAAGAAATAACTAGAATTGTGATAATTCAATACTCAATTGCTAAACATTTTTGGGATGATGTGGTTAGTACTGTCTGATATACTATAAATTGAGTTTTAATTAGACCCTTTCTACATAAAACTCTTTATGAGTTATATACAAGAATAAAACCAAAACTTTCTTACATAAAAGTTCTTGGTTTTAAATTATTCATCCTGAATACGAAAGATAACTTACATAAATTTTCAATAAAATCCGATAAAGGAATATTTTAAGGCTATTCCACTACTTTTAAGGCTTATAAAGTTTTTAATAAAAATTCTTGTACTGTTAAGGAAATAGTACATGTTAATTTTGATGAAATGGACCATTTTATTTTAAAACAATCACAACCTACATCCTCAAATGTTATTTCTAAAACTGATTTTCAACCTTTGTTAGAAAGTTCTTCTCATAATGAAATAACTCAAGAAATTGTTTCTAAAGTTTGTTCTCAGGAATATTTTTTACCTATTATTAAATAAAAGACTTTTCAAAATCCAAGATTTCATTTGTTTATTAATAATCATCCTAGTGATAGTATAATTGGTGATGTTGATCAACCAGTTGGAACTAGAAGTTCTCTAAGGAAAGAAATTAAACATATAGCTTTATTATCCCAATTTGAACCTAAGAATCCTGATGAGGATTTAGGTGATGAATATTGGATTAAGGAAATGCAATATGAGATCAATGAATTTGAAAGGAAAAAAGTATGAACATTAGTTGAATAACCTAAATAAACTTCTATAATTGGAGTAAAATGAGTTTTTAGAAACAAATATGATGAAAATGGGATAATAGTTTGAAATGAATCTAGACTTTTTTCTAAGGTTTATTATCAACAAGAAGATATATACTATGAAGAAACCTATACATTGGTAGCTAAAATTGAATCTATTCATATTCTACTAGCCTTTAAAACATTCTTTAATTTCAAACTTTTTCAAATGGATGTGAAGTGTGCTTTTCTTAACAGATATGTTTAGGAGTAATTTTATATTGAAAACCCACCTAGTTTTGAAAATAAAAAACATCTTGAAAATGTTTATAAACATACTAAGTATTTATATAGACTTGAACAAGCCCCTAGAGCTTGGAATAATATATTAATGGGAGTTCTATTACAAAACAACTTTGTTAAGGGAGTTGAAGGTCCAATACTTTTTATAAAATAAGTAAACAAAAATATTATGATTGTATAAATTTATGTTGATGACATTATTTCAGATCAACTCAAAAATATTTAACAAGTTCCTTTACAGATCTTATGAAGTCTAAGTTTGAAATGAGTGTGATGGGTGATTTAACATATTTTCTTGGTTTTCAAATCTCACAAAAAATAGAAATAACTTTTATACCTCAACATAAGTATATAAAATATATTCTTAAGAATTATTAATATGACAATACTAAAAGTATTAGTTCTCCTATCAGTACCTTCAATACCCTTGATCTTGATGAGTCTGGATGAAAAGTTGATCAAAATAATTTTAGAGGTATGTTAGGAAGTTTATTTTACTTAACTACCAGTCATCCAAATTTAATCTTTTCTATATTTTTATGTGAAATGTATCAAGAAAATCCAAAATAATCTCATTTAAAAGTTGTAAAACGAGATTTTCATTATCTTAAGGGAACTATGGATTTGGTACTTTTCTATTCTCCTCAAAATGTTTTTGAATTAAAACATTTTTCAGATTCTAACTTTTGTGGTTATATAATAGATAAGAAAACTACTTTAGGAACTTTTAATTTCTTAGGAGATTCATTAGTTTCTTGGTCTTGTAAGAAACAACGCTCAGTAGCACTTTTCACTTATAAAACTGGATATGTGGAAGCTAGAAGTTTTTGTGCTCAAGTGTTATGGATGCAACACACACTCACAAACTATGGCTTGTGTTTTACTAAAACTCAAATACTATGTGATAATACTAGTATTATTTCCTAAAGTAAAATCCACCACATCACTCATATTCTAAGAACATAGATATAAGACACTATTTCCTTTGGTATTACACATTTAAATTAGATATCATTTTAAAATTCATTGTAATTAAAGATCAACTTGCTAATAGTTTCACAAAACCTTTTACTTCTAATAGATTTGAATACATTAAACAGAATCTAGGAATGTTTAATGTAAAGTAATCATTAATATCTACTTCTTATTTACCAATATCCTTATATTAAGTTAATTCTTTTCATAGGGTTAGTAAATATGTTTTTTTATTTTAAAAAAATTTTAGTTTTTAAATTTTTTTCTAAAACTTTAACCGTAATGTTTTTTTTTAAACTAATATTTATTTATAAAATTTTTGGAGTCAAAATTCTCAAAAGGATCCTCATACTTAAAAAATATATAAATTTTATGGACGCAATTTTTTTTAATAATATTTTCAAATTTAAAAGGTTTTCATAATGAGTGTATTTAGTTTTATTCCTAAAACTATCTTAAAACTATCATAATGGATTTATATTTAAAAACTATCATAATTCATTTTTTTATTGGAACTATTTTATTTAGTATTTTTTAAAATATCATAATCTGTTAGTTTACAAAAAGAAAGAAGAACAGGTCATTCATATCGATTGATCCTTCCACTCTGAAAGGTACTATTATAATATTTTATTTTTTGCACTATTCCATTACGATTAGTTTAGTAATGTTTTTTTTATTGTATTTTATAAAAATAATGTTTTATTTTCCAAAAAAAAATCTTAAAATTTCTCAAAATCATATTCATCTTCAATATGATAAATTCTTTAAAACCTCAACAGTTCAAACTATTTTTTAAAACTTTATTTGAAGTAATAGTAACCATCATGTCAATGAAGTTCACATCAAAACTATTTTTTTCATTGTGGAAGACAAAATGACACACTGCATGCCTATATAAATGGGGGACCCCCTCTGTCCTGCATTGGTTGTTTCAGTGTTTCTGTTTCTGACTTACTACACCCTTTAAGTCTCTCAATTTAAAAACTTTCTCTTTCATCTGATTTTTAGATTCAGTATTAGTCTGAATCCAATGGCGATAAAATAATTTTATTCAAAGTTGTATGTCTTCATAGAAAGATTTATTGAGAGAGCTTTCTATTAAAAGTATGATTCTACATTAAAAGAAAATGATTTCTTTTAAAGTATAGGAATCAGTTTGTGTTGAGAAACCTGATAAGGATTTTGATTTATTTTATCCTGATTTGGTACATGAGTTTTAAACATCTATTAAGTTTTTAAAGGAGTATGGTAAAGATAAAATTTCTTTTGTGATGTATGGAAAGGGATAAAAGTTATCATATAAGAAATTTTCAGATTTGATTGGAATACCTGTTGAAGGAGAGGTTTATTGTCCCACACAAAAACTTCCTGATGAACTTGGTATGTTGAATAAGAAAAAGGAAAAATATTCTTTATTTTCTCATTACAATAAATTTAGGAAGGTATCTCATCTGACATCAGATAACCATATAATTTTCTTGTGGATGTAAGAATTCCTAATACTAAGAAAAGGGGATCGAGATACGAAAAAGGTATCTGATCTGTTTGCCTTATATTTCTTGGTAAATATGAGAAATATTGATCTTGTTAATTTTTTTATTCTTACTATGAAAAACATCAAAAACAATTCAATCAAATCTATGATTATTATGTTTCCATATTTTATAATAAATATGGTTGAAAGATGTATGAAAGTTTTCAAAGTGGCCAACAAATTTCATTCGGTGAGGGTGAAAATATCTTTTATAAGTTTTGATATGATGAATATGATGATATTTGTTTTTGATGAAAATTCTAAGAAGTTTTTTGATAATATTGAAGGAGCTGCATCAGTAGCAGAATAATCAATAAATTCAGAAATGGTTGATAATAAAAATAAGGGGAAGGTTGATACCTCCTCGCTAAAGAATAAAAGGATATAAAAGAAAGTTTCTAATAAATTTTATAAAGAATGGATGAAAAATAAAGGTGAAAAGAAGTAAGGGGGCCTCAAATAGAATGTAATGACTTGTATTTTCTCTAGTTTTATTTTTATAAATTAATTGAGAAAATTATGAGACCAAGTGCTAGGATGTCGTGTGATTTTGAGGCCAGGTGTTCCCAGAACAATTTTTTGAAAAATGATTAGTTTTTAATAAAACATGTGGGAAGTTTTTCTTTAAAAACTGAATAAATTATAAATGGGTGTCCAAATAAAAAAATTTAGGAAAATTTTGCATTCAGAGTAGTTATTTTACCCTAGAGGAGGCCTAACATTGGTCAGTGAGGGTCAAGTACGAAAAGTAGTTTTTTGGAAGTATCGGTAATAAAATATTTTATAAAAATATTTTATTTTGATATAGAGACTCTTTTATTTTTATTTGTGTTTTTCAAAAATCTATGGTTATCACCATAACCCTATAATTTCCTTGAGAAGAGGATAAGGAGGTTATCTCCATAGCGACGATAGATCGGATGTCGGAACTCAAATTGAAGATCGACGAACCAACAAAAGAATATGAAGAAGAAGCTTCACCCTTCATCAATGACTGGTCCAAAACCTAGACAATTGACATTTTGATAGATCCCTAGGTGGAATATAACTAGGTGGTTCTTAGAGATATCAAACAAATGAGGTGTGCTCCTATGGCTTCAGACAGCTATCCTATGTCTACCCTTCAGTTAGGGTTTTCTAAAGATGAGTTTTAGGAACTTGTGATTTCACTTTTACAGACTCTTAATTTTTGTGGGATTGTATTCTGGCCCTGTTTACTTTCTAGTTTTCTACTATCGTACTCAATGTTTGGTATCTTAGTGTATGAATACATTGTTTGCTTACTATTTTACATTTAAGTATTTTGGGCTTGGAGATGTGTGTGTGTGTTTAGGTACTTAGGAAAATGCCTCCCATTTGTGGGATATTCCTACACAGTGCTAGTTTTCAGTACCTGACCTATATGAGGCAGGCATGGGGTAGGCATGGCATGGGGCCCTCTGGGAAGTGTCATGACAGAGTGGTATCAGAGGAAGGTTTGGTTCTAATTAAGGATCGAGAGTCTATGAGGTTGGTTTGGCGCAATGGTGTCAAGTGTTTCAAGTTTGGATTTCAGGATAGGGAATCCAGTGTTAGTTCAGAAGCTGACATATCCATACACCAGGACTCTGGACACCTTCTTTTCAACTCAGTACATGAAAAAACTAGTTGTATGGAAATTAATAGTACATGCATCGTATAGGATTTGGGTGTGTTCTCATGTCCTTCTTGAGTCACCTCACTAGGTATACTTTATTTATTATGGTGAATCTTGTCCTATTTCAAGATTATTCTACACAGATAGTCATCTAAGATTCTATTGTGTGATCACCAAGATAATCTGACTAGAAATAAGCTGTCGATACAGGGGCATGTACGGGAGATACTCCCTATACCGGAGATAGCACCTTTAGGTGGCGTACCAGCGATACCACCACCCATCAAGTAGAAGTTACTACAAGTGCTACTAATTGAGTATGCACTTAAGATGAGTGAATTACATGAGTTTTAGAGGTAGTGACCTCCCAGGTTTTTGGGTGAGACAGACCCCCAGGTAGCTAAGAACTGGATGGAGGTAGTTACATGTGTCTTTCACCTTATGAGGACACCTTCCGACCAGATGGAGGTCTTAGCTGTGAGTATTATTCAGGGCTCAGTGGGGTAATGGTGAGGCTTAGTGATCCAAAAACATGATAATACATCTCAATATTGGGAATAATTTGAGTGTCTATTCAGAGAGGATTTCTTTCCAACTATGTTGTGATAAATGCTCATCTAGGAGCTCTTGCATCTACAGCAGGGTAGTCAGATTGTGGCAGAGTACTCAGTAAGGTTTACTGATATTTCTCTCTACTCCATAGATATGGTACAAGACCTATTCATCAAGGATCATACCTTAGAGAAGGATTTATGTTGGGATATTAGTGCATCCATGATATCCCTTATCATTCCTACATATGCTTGGGTACTGGAGTGATCACTTCTAGTGGATAGCTTTCTAGCGCAGCAGACTCCGGCAGTGGGAGCTACCATCAGGTACCAGGTAGCTAAGTCTTCAGAGGTGGGTAGCTAATAGTAGTCGTAGGGACCCAAGTGGGTCAGGAACACTAGGGGATGACTCTAAGATATAGGATCAGCGGTGAGGGGCTCCCTTGGAAAAGTGAGTTAGTTGAAGGACAAGTTGTGTTATTTGTGCGGTGGTCGGGGAAATATGGATTGATATTACCTGAATCATCGTATGGATGATTAGAAGATGGTTGAGGTACAACTGAGGCAGAGGTATAGGTAGGATTAGGGCGGTCCGTAGGGTGTTTTACATGGCAGAGGAGCAGGTAGAGCAGCAGGAGGTGGGCGGAGGTTCGACGTATTACCACCACAACCCCCAAGTGGTCCACACTGGGCATAGAGAGCTGGTGGATAGGGATGGGGATAGATGCATAATATGGAAGCTTATAAACCTAGTTCTCTAGGTATTATTAGAGGTATGATCTGTGTATTTTCCACCCTAGTTGTAGTTTTGATAGACACATGTGCCAGTCATTCCTTTCTTTCCATGGACCTTATTCGGGGATTGGAGATTCTATAGGAACCGTTAACTCAACACTTACTCTTAGATGCTTATACGGGAGAGGATTTGATCATCACACATTGGTGACAGAAATGTGATATTACTCTTGTAGGTGATAGTTTTGGTTGGGATCTCTTGGTAGCGGCATCAAGGACCTATGACATAATTCTCAGTATGGAGTGGTTATCCATAGTCCATGCTTAGATTGACAATTTTAGGCATAGAGTATGGTGTGTCTACGGTGATGGGGCTAGGTTTTCTTTTGTTGTAAAGAAAGAAATTCATGCAGTGCAGGATGGAATTACTCATAGGAGGGTGTAGTCGATTACTCATCAGTTGGATGGTCTCACCCTTAGTGCAGTCGATGATAGGAGACATCAGTTTCCTAAAGTGGTGGTAGAGTATGAGGATGTATTTTCTGAGGATGTTAATGGATTACCTCCCCATAGAGAGGTAGACTTCTGTATTGAATTGTACCCTGGGATGATAATGATATCTACACCTACATACCAGAAGACTCTCATAGAGCTTTATGAGTTGAGGGTACAGCTGTAGGACATGTAGGGGAAGGGCTTCATGAGACCTAGTGTTTCACCCTGGGTAGCCCCAGTTTTGTTTACCAAGAAGGAATACATGATATTACGGTTTTGTGTGGACATTAGTCTCTTGAACTTAGTGACTATAAAGAACAATTATCTACTACCGAGGATCGATGACCTCTTTGATCAGCTAAAGGGATTGAGGTGATTCTCAAAGATTGACCTCAGATCTATCTATCAACAGCTTCAAATACAGGATTAGGATATATCGAAGATAGCCTTCATATGTCGATACAGACACTATGAGTACTTATTGATGTCGCTTGGTGTGATGAACACCCTAACAGTGTTCATGGGACTCATGAACAGGGTCTTCTAGCCTTACTTAGACTGGTTCATGGTGGTCTTCATTGATGACATCCTAGTGCACTCAGTATCCAAGGAGGAACATGTAATACAGTTGGGGATGGTCCTAGACACACTCTTAGAGCACTAGATTTATGGGAAGATCTTGAATTGTCATTTCTGAATTTGAGATTTCCATTTCTTGGGATGCATAATTTCAAAGGTTGGAGTCATTTTGGATACTGCAAAGATTGATGATGTTCTTTTTTGGGAGCCACCCAAGAGTGTCACTAAGGTGTAGAGTTTCTTGGGTTTGGTTGGGTACTATCAGAGGTTTGTACCTAACTTTTGCAAAGTGTCAGCACCATTGATGTCTTTGACAGAGAAGGTCTATCCCTTCATGTGGATGGAGAAGTTCCATGAGATTTTTTAATAGCTAAGGAAGATATTGACGAGTGCTCCCATATTGAGATTTCCATAAGTGGGTGTCAAGTATGTGGTGTTCTACGATGCATCAGGAACCAGGCTTGGTTGTGTCCTGATAAAGAGGAAAGAAGTGATTGCATATGGTTCGTGCTGGTTGAGGTCACATGAGAAAAACTATGTGACCCGTGATCTTGAGCTAGTGGCAGTAATATTTTCATTGAAGATGTGGTGACACTACCTGATGGGCGACAGTATATCATGTACTCCGACCACAAGAGTCTCAAGTATATCTTCTCTCAGAAGGATCTGAACTTGAGACAAAGGAAATGGTTTGAGTTCCTTAAAGACTATTACTTTGATATTTTCTATACTCCTATAAAGGGGAACATAGTAGAAGACACTCTTAGCAAGTGATCCAACTTTTAGTTGTTGAGTGAGGCTTTAGAGTAGTTGGCTACATTGTAGATATCCTTTGTGGATGGAGATGGAACGGCTTACCTCCAGCTAATGGTTTTCAACCCTCTACTCTTATAGTGAGACTGGTAGTCACATCTTGTAGATACTGACTATGAGGCCTTATTTTATCATATTTCTATAGGGCATTCCCCTGATGGATATTCTAAAGTTGGGGAGCACATCGTTCTTTTTAGAGGACGTACAGTTGTACCAATGGTGTTGCGGGACAAGATTATAAGGGTGTTCCATACGTTCCCCTTCTTAGTACATTCAAGTGTGGAAAAGATGTATCAAAACCTCCTACGTCAATTCTGGTGGCCAAGTATAAAGAAGGCAGTGGAAAAGTTTGTTTCTAGATTCCTCACTTGTTAGCAAGTGAAGGCTGAGCACCAGGTTCCAAAAGGCTTGACTCAACCCCTTGAGGTGCTAGAGTGGAAGTGGGATGGGATATCAATGGACTTCATAAAGGTTTTACCATTCATGTCTATGGGAAATGATTCCATCTAGGTGATTGTTAACTGAATCACCAAGTCAGCCCACTTCCTACCTATCCAGGAGCAGGGTTCAGTAGATATATTGGGATGCCTCTATGTGTAAGAAATGGTTTAGCTTCACGGAGTACTATCAACGATCATTTTGGATTTTTATTCTTGTTGCATAGTCCAGTTGTGAAAGTTATTTTAAGAGGAATTTGGGAATCAGCTACGTTTGAGCGCATATTTTCATCCACAGACGGATGTCCAGACTAAGCGGACCATTCAGGTTCTGGAGGACATGCTACGTGCTTGCATCCTAGACTTTAGTCACAGTTGGGAGGATCACCTACCTCTGGTGGAGTTTTTTACAACAAAATCTACCACTCCACCATTGGTATGGCCCTATTTGAGGCCTTGTACATGCAACCATGTAGTTCACCACTTTACTAGACTGACCCAGGAGAGTCAGCACTCATGGGTCCAGAGTTAGTGTGAGCTACCACTGAGAAGGTTTAGATCATCCAGGAGTCGATGAGGACTACACAGAGCTGTAATAAGTCATATTATGATAGGATATATATCCCTATAGAGTTTTAGGAAGGAGACCATGTGTTCCTTCAAGTCTCACCATAATGTGGATTACAGAGATTTGGCTAGGGTGGCAAGTTATCTTTGAGACACATCAGCCTTTTTTAAATTTTATGTAGAGTTGGAGAGTTGTCATACTTCCTAGATCTACCCCCTCAGTTGCATCGAGTACATGATTTATTCCATGTTTCATAGCTGAGGAGGTACGTGCATGATCCATCACATGTCATCGACTAGGGCGAGCTGGACATTGATGATGGGGAGAGTTTTGTGGAGCACCTGGTGGGGATTGAGGATGAAGGTTCTGGGCGCAGCGGAAGCTCATGGGTGGATGTGCCCACTTGGCTTTTGGTCATTAGCAATGATCAATCTGGGATCAATACGACGATAAACTCCAGTCTCCACGAATCAATTCACAAAAATTGACAGAGAAGAAGAAAGGTCCCAGAACCACAAAAGTGGATCGTCACAGGTTGATTATAGCTAAATTAATTAATTGAAAATAAGTACCTTTTGGGTGTTCTTTCTTCGTTGATATTCTTGATCACTTTCTGATGTGATTCGTCGTTGCGTCATAGAATCCAAGTGTAAACTTCCTCTAGTGGTGATCCACACATGCACCTCGTATCTCTGGACGTCACCAAAGGAGTCTCTAAGTGCCAGCATGGAGAAACCTTTGCTTGAGTTGTCTGCCTTAGATCATCTTGATCTGATGGAAGAGGATCTCTCTCGGTCTTGAGAGAATTATTGGAGGAAAAGGTTCTTTCGGCCTTGAAATAATTCTCCAGAATTGTTGTTCACAACAATTCTCTTGTTGGGAAAAGAGTTGGGGTTGTGAGGATATTTATAATCAGGTTTGAGGTTGTAGAGTTATGACAATAAATAAACGTGTTACGCGTTTTAATTATTTCATTGACTCTTATTGAAAACCCTCATGTCGAATAATTAATTCCTTGACATGCGCCCACACTGATTATAATAAATATCATTTAATAAAACAATATTATATTCTCAAAATCCTGACTGGAAAACTATACGATGTGTAATCATTAATACACAGAATGTACTTGTTTTCCATAAAACTACACAGCGTGTAATCATTAATACATGGATTGTACTTATTTTCCATGAAAAACTACACGGCGTGTAATCATTAATACACGGCGTGTATATCTTGTTTTTTATTTCCTTCTTCCTCCATCATTAAAATGATTTAGGCTTCCTTGAATAATTATTAAACCACATATGGGAATAATCTTTATTCTACTTGAGATAATTGGATACACTTAGTGTGTGACCCTCTAGGCTTCTTTCTCATTGGCATTAGGCGGGCTTTCCTAAAGTCCAAGATTACTGGCTAGCAACAGGTAAAGGCACCTAAGAGAAAGAAGTTGATGCCGCATTGACGTTTCACCTCATACAAATGCTTACTGTGTAATTTAATCCCTTTGTCTCAATATCTCATCAAGCAGGTTTCATGGAAGTGTCATAAACCTATATGCTTGATGTGTCATTATTTAAATTCCAGAAATAAACTCGTCATGTCACCATGGCCATGGAATTTTTTTGATAGTTATATTTCAATCAAAGGGCCTAGGATATCTACTTCCGTAAATATGGAAGGGACAAATCCTTCCTCGAATTATCCATTAACTATATGTCATTCGTGACGCACCCAACGTACCCTAATTCCTGCCAACTGTATTCATGACGGTTTTCATCAGCAAATCTAAGTGTGCGAGTCATGACATGATTTAATGATAATCTTCCAGTCTAAGGACCATTACACACGCTCGCAGATAGCAATATCTGATGACACCAAAACATACGGAATTACTACTGGTGGGTCTGTTCTCATAATCTCCCATCTTGGAGATTACCAAGTGCGAACTCCATGAGAGAGAGTCTCCTCTTCTTACAAGTACTCACACATGACGATCTGTATACTATGTGTCCTATCATAGTATGTCATCCAACCACAGAACTTTATTTAATAATATTTTTTATAGCATTTCAAGGTTCTCATCATAGTGGGGATCTGCCATGACCTTATCAATGCAACAAATATTCCAGGACATTATTATATTATAGTCATGCAGAACAATGAACAATATATAATAAGTGAACATTCATGTAATCAAAGTACAAAACAGTTGGTTCTCAGGAAACCAACCTTAACAAACTCCCACTTGAACTAGAGCTAACTACCTACGACTTTTAGTCCGCTAGACCTCACATGATGATCATGTTTCTGCTGAGTTAATGCTTTAGTCAAGGTGTCTACCACGTTATATTCCATGGGAATACTAGTCACTGCAAGTTCACCTCTCTGAGAAAAATTCATCAAGAGATGATACTTCTGAAGTATGTGCTTTGTCCGCTGATGTGACCTTGGCTCTTTTGCAAGTGCCACCACTGTAGTATTGTCACAATAGAGTGTGATAGGATCTTTACTTCTAGGTACTACATACATCTCTTGGACAAAGCTTCGCATCCATACTGCTTCTTTAGCTGCCTCAGAAGCTGCGATATACTCAGACTCTGCTGTAGAATCTACAATCACACCTTGCTTTGAGATCTTCCATCTCACTGCACCTCTATTCAAACTGAAGATGTATCCAGTCTGCGACTTCATGTCGTATTGATTAGTCTGGAAACTAGAATCTACATGTCCTATAATGACTATTTCCTCATCTTTTCCATAAACCAAGAACATGTCCTTACTATGCCTCAGATACTTAAGGATTTTCTTGACTACCATCCAATGGCAGTCTCCTAGATCAGCTTGATATCTGCCTACCGCACTTAATGTGTAAGTAACATCTAGCCTTTTACATAGAATAGCATACTTGACTGACCCAATTGCGGATGCGTAAGGGATCCTTGTCATTTTCTCTATTTTCTCATGTGTCTGAGGACACATTTTCTTGGAAATATGAATGTCATGTGACACTGGAAACAATCCCCTCTTGGACTTCTCCATACTGAATCTCTTCAGTATCCTGTCAATGTATGTACTTTGACTTAGGCTCAGCATTCTCTTGGATCTATCATGATGGATCTTTATCCCAAGAATATATGTTGCCTCGCTCAAGTCTTTCATGGAGAAGCATTTATCCAACCATGCCTTAACTGACTGTAAGACAGGTACTTCATTTCCAATTAGTAATATGTCATCAACATATACTATTAGGAAAACGACTCCACTTCCACTAAACCTTTTGTAGACACAAGGCTCACATTCGTTATTAATAAATCCAAATTCTGTGACAGCTTCATCAAAATGAATGTTGCATGACCTTGATGCTTGCTTTAGTCCATAAATGGATTTCTGCAACTTGCATACTTTATTGTCATCCTTTGGAGTCACAAATCATTCAGGTTGTGTCATGTAGACATCTTTCTGGAGGTTCCCATTAAGGAACACTGTTTTGACATCCATTTTCCAAATTTCATAGTCATGGTAAGTGGTAATGGCCAATAGGATTATAATGGATTTCGGCATCGCAACTGGTGAAAAGGTTTCATCATATTCAATTCCTTGACGTTGTCTAAAACCTTTTGCAACCATTCGTGCCTTATAGGTGCTGACTTTCCCCTCCATGTCCAATTTCTTCTTGAATACCCATTTATTACCAACGGGTTTTACATCAAATGGTGGATCTACCAAAATCCAGACTTGGTTTTGTTACATGGAATCCATTTCAGAATTCATGGCTTCTTGCCACTTGGTAGTGTCTGTTCCTTCAACTACTTCCTTGTAGGTAAGAGGATCGTCATTTTCAACCAATAATGAGTCACCATCCTCGGTTATAAGAAAACCATATCATTCTGGTTCTCTCACCTCTCTCGTGCTCCTACGCAGTTCTTATGTCTCTAGAACAGATTGTTCTTACACGGGGCTTTGTGGAATCTGTTCTTGTACCAACTCTTGTGTATCTTGAGCCTCGACTTCATCGAATTCTATCTCGGTCCCACTATCTCTTTTGGAGATGTGCTCCCTCTTAAGGAATATGGCGTGTATTCCCACTGTTACCTTTTTATCTGAGGGATTGTATAGGTAATATCCCCTTGTTTCCTTGGGATATCCTATAAAGATACACTTTATGCCTTAGGGTGAAAGTTTTTTACCTGAAGAGGCCTTAACAAATGATTCGATACCCCACACATGTAAATTCAATAACATGGCTTTGCGTCCACTCCATAACTCGTATGGAATACCATTTATCGATTTAGTTGGTACTTGGTTTAGTATGTGTGCTGCTTTTTGTAATGCATATCCCCAAAAGGATAATGGAAGACTCACATGACTCATCATTGATCTCACCATGTACAACAGGGTGCGGTTCCTCCTTTCACTTACACCATTCCACTGATGTGTTTAAGGAGGAGTGAGTTGAGATAGAATCCCAAAATCCTGTAAGAAATCAATGAAGTCCTGATTAAGATATTCTCCTCCTCTGTCTAAGCGGAGTTTCTTAATTTTCTTACCAAGCTGGTTCTCAACTACATTCTTGTATTCTTTTAACCAATCAAAAGAATCTAACTTATACCTCATTAAGTAAATATATCCATATCTACTAAAATCATCAGTAAAAGTTATGAAGTATGAGAACCCACCCCTTGCTTCAACTGGAAATGGTCTACACACATCTGTGTGAACTAATTCTAAAATCTCTTTAGCCCTTTCACATTTCCCACTAAATGGGGCTTTGGTCATTTTTCCTTGTAGACATGCATGACATACACCAAGTGGTTTTTGTTCGAAAGAATCTAAATACCCATCTTGATCTAATTTTGTAAAATGTTTCTCATTGACATGACCTAGCCGGTGATGCCAAATTTGGGTGTGGTATGAGTCATGTGAATTTACTTTGTCATCGATTTCCATTACTTGGTTTGTGTAGTCTAACACATAAAGGTCGTTATATAAATGTTCCCTACCAAAACAAATGCTATCTTTATAAAAGTAGCAACATTCATTTCCAAACTTGAAGATGAATCCATCAGTATTTAATCTGGATACTGAAATAATGTTTTTAGTAACAGATGGCACATAATAACAACCCTTTAACACCAAGATCATTTCAGTTGGCAATGTGAGGTGGTAGTCCCCAACAGCTATAGCAACAAGTCTGGCTCCATTGGCTGCTTGTAGATCTTCCTCCCCTCGATCAATCTTCCTGAATCTACTTGGTTCCTATATTTTGATACATATGTGAGCCCCACAAACTGTATCTAATACCCAATTTGTAGAAACATATAGATTTCATTCGATAACAAATGCACCTGAAGCTTCCCCTTGATTCCTTGGCTGGGTGTAGTTTTTCTTCCAGTGGCCCTTCTTGCCACATGAAAAATAAACAACATCCTATTCTCTTGCCTCCCCTTTGATCTTCCTTTTCTTGGAAGGCCTTGAAGAAGCTTTGGGATAAATCTCTTCGCCTTCCCTTTCCTTTTATTCACCATGAGGAAAGAAGTCTTTTCACCCTTCATATCATTGTTCACTTGGAGAATGAGGATAAGAAGATCAGATAGAGACCTCTCAATGTTGTTCATGTTGAAATTTACAACAAAGTTGGAGAAGCTCTAGGGGAGTGATGCAAGAATGAGATCGGTACCCAGTTCTTCGGGGAGTTTAAACCCTAGAACCTCCAAGCGCTCAATGTAGCCAATGAGCTTGACTACATGAGGCCCATCTAGGGCATCTTCTCTAAGCTTTCTCTAAAATAGGGCCTTGGAGATCTCAAACCTTTCTTGTCTTTATCTCTCCTGTTATAGACCACGGAGGTGCTCAAGCATGATGTAGGCATCCATGTCTTCATGAGACTTCATGATATCACTAGAAATTGATGACAGCATCAAACATTGAACGTCGAGTGCATCGCTCAAATGTTGATCATAGACCAGGAAATCTTCATCACTCTCCCCTGGGGTAGGAGATTCAGGAAGTGAGGACTCCAACATGTAAAACTTTCATTCATGGCATAGGATAACCCGAAGGCACCTAAACCATTTCTGAAAGTTACTTCCAGTGAGGATGTTGTCTTTATCCAGAATTGATCGTAGAGAAAATGTGGTTGACGAGCTTGTCATATTGATTCTATAAATTAAAATATCAGATTTATCAGTACCTTTTGATTACATTTTATGAAAAATAATAAATGAATTTATTAATTCTCTCACTATTTTATCAAGTCCCAATGGCCCTCACCATTGAACCCAGAATGTCTAGTTGCTTGGACATTCTAGTAGCAAGGATCCATATTCTCCTTCGCATAACCCCAACAAGGGTTGGTCAAGCTATCTGAAGGTATTTAGGTAGTCATTTCTTTGCCAACCGTGATCTTACAGTTCCTTGATCTGTTGAGTGGACTCCCCAATCCTGAAATCCTGACTTGGATTTCCTCAACTCTTGCCTCCAATATTACATAAAGCCTAGCAAGGGCTACTCCTCTTGATGTAATATGGTTAATTCAACCTGAAACCTTTCATAAGGGCTTCCTTTATAAAAGTAAGTGTCCCAAAAAGGGTTGGTCAAACACATAGTTTTATTGATTCTTGCCCTTAATCAAGTAATGGAAGGCTTGGTCTGACTTAATATGGTATTGAGGGATTTTAATCCTTTATGTGTATTTTTTCATTATCACATGCTTTTTAATATTAAGTTATGCTTTCTTAAGTGATTAACCATGTTCTGATAATGTTTACGCATAGTACGGTTTTTATTTTATTCCATCTTTGCATGCTTGTTCATTTTATTAACTATGTGATCACGACAACACATACATAATAAATAAACCATGCAATCAGACAGAAATAAAATAAGATGGAATGATCATGGGATTTTATTGGTTAGCTTATCTAGTGGTTTGATAAGTTAACCCTGACCTGGGGAAAAACACCTTGAACTGATGGTTCATGTTTTGAAGCTCCCACCTGTCCACCTTTGTATCTTTTTGGGTTGGTTTCACCTCAGCTTCAGGTTTTGAACCATCTCCTCTGGCTTGGGAGATCCTCCATTACATGGGTTTACATTAAAGAAACCATGGGCATGTAGGACCTACATTTTATTGGAAGAAGGCTCGCAGGCCAACGAATTTAAATTAAACAAATTTAAATGAAACCAAACCCACATAAAAAGGGTCTTTGGTCTAGCTCATGATCATCCATAGCATACAAAGACATTTACTCATATTTATAATTCAAATTATTTTAATCGTTCTATTATTTAAGATAAGTCACGCTTGAAATTAATTAATTATGATCTTATAATTAATCAATTCTTTATCTTAAATTCCTTTAGTAATTTCCATGAGATTATTCTCATCCATATCCTGTGTACAGTTCTTTGTAATTTTGGAGGAAACCTGGTGAAATTCCATTTCTGGAAAGTACACGATGTGTAGCTTACATTTACATGGTGTGTATTTCTTTTCACCTTTTATCCAAAGTACACGCCAGGGGATTTGGCATGTTTTCTCTACTTTGTAAATTTTGGAGTACATGGTATGTAGATTAATCTAACATGGTGTGTACTTCCTTGTTATGCAGTTACCAGCCTGGAAATACCGTGTATGTAGAACACGGCTTCTCCTTGTACATGGTTTCACCTCGATCGGATCGGACTACATGGCGTGTTGATTCAACATGCACGTCGTGTATTCTGGTTTCCACACGCCGTTCAATTCTGGTCAACACAGTGTAATAAAACTCAGGTATACTCAATTCACACGGCGTGGTTTGGTGGACCAGTACCGGTTCGTTGAACCTAAGTACACGGCGTGTAGTTTTCATTACATAACGTGTATTCCCGTGTTGTACAGACAGAAAGAGCATCTCCTCCAGATGAGTTCCTCATTTTTATTTTAATCAAAATTAAAATTAAAAGGTCATTTTTGTGATGTGAATCGAAAAACGAAGGAGGAAGAACATATCTCGTTCATTCAGTTTAATAGAACGATTTATCACAAATTGAATCAAATATAAATGTGTAAATTATCAATGAAAATTAAATAATTATAATCAACACTATAACCTCCCTCTGATACCATTTTATGGTTCCAGGCACAGTGGAAGCTCGTGGGTGGATGTGCCCACTTGGATTTTTGTCATTAGCAATGATCAATCCAGGATCAATACGACGATAAATTCTAGTCTCCACGGATCGATTCACAGAAATTGATAGAGAAGAAGAAAGGTCCTGGAACCACAAAATTGGATCGTCACAGGTTGATTATAGCTAATTTAATTAATTGAAAAGAATTACCTTTTGGGTGTTCTTTCTTCATTGATATTCTTGATCACTTTCTAATGTGATTCGTCATTGTGTCATAGAATCCAAGTGTATACTTCCTCTAGTGGTGATCAACTGAACCTCATATCTCTGGATGTTGCCAAAGGAGTCTCTGGGTGCTAGAGTAGAGAAACCTTTGCTTGAGTTTTCCGCCTTATATTTTCTTGATCCGATGGAAGAGGATCTCTCTCGGTCTTGAAATCATTCTTGGAGGAAGAGGTTATTTTAGCCTTGAAATAGTTCTCCAAAATTGTTGTGCACAACGATTCTCTTGTTGGGAAAAGAGTTGGGGTTGTGAGGATATTTATAATCGGGTTTTAGGTTGTATATTTATGACAATAAATAAACACGTTATGCGTTTTATTTATTTCATTGACTCTTATTGAAAACCCTCATGTCGAATAATTAATTCCTTGACATATGCCCATGCTGATTATAATAAATATCATTTAATAAAACAATATTATATCCTCAAAATCCTGACTGGAAAACTACACGGCGTGTAATCATTAATACACAGCGTGTACTTGTTTTCCATAAAACTACACGGTGTGTAATCATTAATACACGGTGTGTACTTGTTTTCCATGAAAAACTACACGGCGTGTAATCAATAATACATGGCGTGTATATCTTGTTTTTCATTTCCTTCTTCCTCCATCATTAAAACGATTTAGGCTTCCTTGAATAATTATTAAACCACGTATGAGAATAATCTTTATTCTACTTGAGATACTTGGATACACTTAGTGTGTAACCCTCTAGGCCTCTTTCTCGTTGGCATTAGGCGGGCTTGCCTAAAGTCCAAGATTACTGTCTAGCAACTGATCAAGGCACCCAAGAGAAAGAAGTTTATTCCACATTGACGTGTCACCTCATACGAATGCTTACTGTGTAATTTAATCCCTTTGTCTCAATATCTCATAAAGCAGGTTTCATGGCAGTGTCATAAACCTATATGCTTGATCTGTCATTATTTGACTTCCAGAAATAAACTCATCGTGTCACCATGGCCATGGAATTTGTTCGACAATTTTATTTCAATCAAAGGGCCTGAGATATCTACTTCTATAAATATATAAGGGACAAATCCTTCCTCCAATTATCCATTAACAACATGTCATTCGTGACGCACCCAACGTACCCTACTTCCCGCCAACTGTCTTCGTGATGGTTTGCGTCAGCAAATCTAAGTGCACGAGTCATGACATGAGTTAATGATAATATTCCAGTCTAAGGACCATTACATATGCTTGCAGATAGAAATATCTGACGACACCAAAACATGCAAAATTACTATTGGCAGTTCTGTTCTCATAATCTCCCATCTTGGAGATTACCAAGATTGAACTCTATGAGAGAGAGTCTTGTCTTCTTATGAGTACCCGCACATGACGGTCTGTATAATATGGATCCTATCATAGTATGTCATCCAAATACAGAACTTTATTTAAGAATATTTGTTATAGCATTTCAAGTTTCTCATCATAGCAAGGATCTTCCATGACCTTATCAATGCAACAAATATTCCAGGACATTATTATATTATAGTCATGAAGAACAATGAAAAATATATAATAAGTCAACATTAATGTAATCAAAGTACAAAATAGTTGGTTCTCAGGACACCAACCCTAACAGAAGATCAAAAGGAGAGGATCCTTCATGGGTGGTTGATTCCTCCGGTTCGCATTTGATGGTAGCATGGGAATCTCTAGGATATCACTTGGGAGTGGGAGGCTCAGATTCATGCTCAGTACCCTCAACTTTTTATTGAGTAGCCCTTGTTTTGGATTTTGGGGACATAAATTCTTAAGGTGGGGAGAATTTAATGACACGTATTCTCTCCAATTTTTTTTATAAATTAATTTAGAAAATTCTGAGACCATTAGGTGAGACGGAATGTGATTATGAGTCCCGGTGTTCCCAGAACAATTCGTTGAAAAATGTTCAGTTTTTAATAAAATGCACAGGAAGTTTTTATTTAAAAATTGAATAACTTATAAAAGGGTTTTTGGATAAAAAAATATGAGAACACCATTATTTTTAGAGAAGCAATTTTACCCTAGGTGAGTCCTAATATTGGCCAGTGCATCTTAACTTCAAAAAGTAGTTTTTGGGCATATCAATAATAAAATATTTAATATAGTTGGGGTTTGTCTTAATGGTAAGCACCCCGTAATGCTACATGAAAAATGGGGGTTAAAAACCCATGGGGCGTAGGTACTATAGCAGTATTGTAGCGTACTATAGCAGCGGAGGTACTGTAGCAACAACGGGCACTGTAGCGGCGGCAGGTCACTATAGCGGCGGCGGTTTTGTGCGGTACTGTAGTAGCACGGGTACTGTAGTAGTACTATTCATAGAATGGGCTTTGGGAAAAAAATTCAGGTCTACGGTCCATGTAATGGGATAAATTCCCACTGGGCCTTTGGGATATGTAATGGGTCTCCCTCTACCCAGTTAAAAGAGGTCTTTGCTTTGATTTAATAATAAATGAGGCTTCGGCCCCAACCTTTAAAAAAATAATAAAATATTTAATAAAAATATTTTATTTCGACGTAGTGACTCTTTTATTTATATTTGAGTTTGTCCAGAATCCAAGGATATCACCATAACCATGTAATTCTCTTAATATGAGGATAAGTTGGTTATCTCCATGGGGGAAACAGATCATAGGTTAGAAATTTGATCAAAGATCGACGAATCGACAAATGATGACAACGCAGCTTCACCCTTTTTCAACGATTGGTCCAAACCCTAGATGACCGATGTTTTGAAAGACCCCTAGGTGGAATAGGACTAGGTGTTTCATAAATAGATCAAAAATATTATGTGTGCTCCTAAAGATTTAGATAGTTTTCCTACGCCTACCCTTCAGGTAGGGTTTTCTACATATGAGTTTCAGGAACTTGTGCTTTCACTTTTACAGACTCTTACTTTTGGTGTGCTTGTACTCTAGCCATGTTTACTTTCTAGTTTTATACTATCATTCTATATGGTTGGTATTTTAGTTTATTTATGCATTTTTTACTTACTATTTTACATTTTAGTATTTTGGGCTTGGAGATGTGTGTGTGTGTTCAGGTACTTAGGCAAATGCCTCCCATTTATGGGATATCCCAACTCGGCGCTAGTCACCATCCCCTGGACTATAAGAGGAGGGATTGGGGTAGTCACAGCATGGGCCCCTCTGGGATGGGTTGTGACATATAAATTAACCTAGTAGAGGATAAGGCCTTAAAATTTTATGCTATCGAAATTATTGAAGAGGAAGAAAAGAAGAAGAAACAGAAAAGGAGATTGTGAGAAGTTATTCTTTGTGAGAATTTTTTTAAAGGAGTTGAAAGTGCTTCAAAAAATCTAGTGTTGCAAAATTATCACACTAATCAAGATAATCTGGATACTGGGTTATATTTTTAAGAAACTAATTTTGTTCATGATAAGATTCTTTCAGTCACATACAAAGGAAAGGAAAGGTTTTTTATGAAGAATCATCTCGAGGAGTTAATGAAAAACAATCAGAATCAGAGTCATCTGGAAAAGGAGTTTTCAGAACTATGAGACAGCTTGAGGAGGATCTTTATAAGGCTGTTTATGAATAGGTTAATGGAAAATATAAAGAATAAAAATAAGTATAATTATGATAATACACTTAAAATGAAGAATAAGTAGAAGATTAAGAGGATGATAATGAAGATGGTGAGAATGAAGAGGAAGATGATAATGAAGAAACTCAATCTGATAAGAATTCAATGGATTCATCATCAGAGTCATCATCATCAGATTTTACCTCTAATACTGATAAGGTTAGTGAATCCAAAAGTTCTAAATAAGAAGCATCTTCATAAAAAGAATCTAATTCCTCATCAAAGTAAGAAGATGATCAGAATTCTAAATCTAAAGTTCATGACAATGTTGAATATGATAAGGACACTAAGATCCTAGAATTATTTGATGATAAGGAAGTGAATTTCAAAGTTTCTAAAGGAGTTAAAAGGAATTTTCTAATAAATATAGGTAGAAATTCAAGTAATTCAGTGTTGGTACAAGCAGAATAAAACCTCTTGAGGTTCAGCAAGATGATTCAAATTCAACAAGAACCATTTCTTGTGAAGGATTTTATTATATTATTAATTCTTTAAAAAGGTTAGAAGGAACCACCCCTTAATTTCTAAACCTTGAATCACACTTCAAAATTATTCAATAAATTCTTAATAACAAGCCAGAATCGATAAAGGTTTTAACAAAGATATTTATTTGACTTGAAGCTCAGTTAAAACAATTTCAAGAAAGCTCTCAAACTCATATAAAGTCATGTGACCATATAGTTAAATGGTATCATAAAGTTTATTTTGATCTCAAATTTCATGATGAGAATTTTGATGATGTGGAGAAACTCATGAATGAATCAATCGAATACTTCATTCAGTTATCTAAAGATATGACAGATAGAGTGATGTTTGTGGAATATTTTAGAGATGCTACCGATGAAAGAACTGAGGAAGTTAATGTTTTGAAGAATAATATCTGAGAAATGGATCTTGATATGACCATATTCTAGTCCTGTGAATAATAAGTCATTTTATTGAGGAATTAAAACAAATAGATTTTAGAGGAATTCAAGGAGATAAAGTATTTGGAAGAATAATTAGAGAACCTAAAGCAAGACTGAAAAGAATTCAAAAAGATGAAATCCTTTTTGAAGATCCTAATGGAGAAAGATAGATTTTTTTGTTTCTTTTGAACTCTCATTGTATTTTTTTGTAAAACATTTGAAACTTTGTTTATGAATGAATTACATATTCATCCAAATATTATGTGTCTGAATGTTTTCCAATTCCAATTGGTGGAATTTTCCTTCATATTTTTCATGGATGACAAGTTAGTTCAAAATTGTTTTGTATATATTATTTAACATTAAAGGTAAATCCAGAATTATTCCCCATTCCTTTTTATAAATTGAAAAGGGGAAAAATTTATAGAAAGGGGAATAAATATTTATATGGGGGGATTGTTAAATTATGAGAAAGTTTTATCAAAGGGAGAAATCTTAACAAAGGGGGAGAAATTTCTGATAAAGGGGTGGTTTTTATATTAAGAGGGAGAATATGATCCTTTGGGGGAGATATTATCCTAAGGGGGAGTTCTCCATATTCAACATCATACTCTCCATAATATAAAAATGAGTTATAAAGTTAGGGTGAGCTGAGGATTAATGATTAACTCTAAATATGAAGTACTGAAAATTACATGGACTGTATGATTTTCAAAGTTATTTTTTCATTTAAGATTTTTAGTTTGTGATTTACAAAATGGGGAGGTTTTTTATTCAGAAGTTATACATATTACTTTTCCATTCCTTTAGTTTTTGAAATCAAAAATACATACTTTATACATGTTTACTAACTTTTTTATGTCCTAAGTATTTTAGAATGTTTATGTAGAAAACATTAAATTTTACCATACATAAAAAAAGTTCTAAAGTATTATGAAAATAAACTTTACATTCTTCATTAAGTTTATTAGAATGAGTATATGTATGATAAAATTAGACTCACCTATATCAGTTCCAAAAGTTAGATTTTTTTCATGAATATCATTCTAACAAAATCTTAACAATCGGACTGATACTGGTACCGATATATATTGAACCTACCCAAAAATACAATCATATTTATATTGTTAAGGAAGTCCATTGGAATGAATTAAGTTTATATTCATATTTGGAAGACTTGTTTCTAATATAAATAAAAATATTTTACACTTTAATCGTGTAAAACAATATGATGTCGGGAAGTCAACTATGATGAGCTGTCAAGCGCCATGTGTCCAAATCTATTGTGATAAACTCAGAAAAATATGATCGTTGAGAGATCAAGATGACTGTCGGAAGGATTCCTATAAATAATAGTTCATTTGAAGAGTTTTTGGTTAGTCTGTTACATTCACTCTAATGCTTACATAGTGTGAATAGCTCGTTCCTAGTCTTGTGTAATTCTTTAGAGAGAGTAGTTATAAAGAAAAACTTGTCAGGTTGTCTCCTTAAAAATATTTTTTGTAATTGAAACTATATCTGATCATCATAAGGATCAAGGGATTCTGGGAATAAGAAGATAGATAATCTGATCCATCAGATCGAGGGCTTATGGGGATAGTAATACATAGTTGATCATCTTATCGAGGGCTTTCGAGGATATGAATATAGAGACATTCCGATCATTTTATTGAGGGATTTTCTTGGTAAGGAAAGATAGACTTTATTGTAAGTATAAAATAGCGGATACCTTTAGTCAAGGTTATTGACTACCTTTCTCTTAAGGTTAAAAGAGTTATCTTTTTAATAATATCTTGTAAGTCATTTTTACATTTTTTTGCTATTGTATTACTTGTTTTTTTCAAGTTCTTATTTCGTTTAATGTTATAGTAAATTTGATCATCATATTCAAATTTATATTCTATTTTTTATCATGTTAACTCTGATTTTGATACATACTTTTATTAATTAGATCCATCATGATACTGATATGTTTCTCTGATTTAATCATATTAATTCAAAATATGATTCTATAAGTTTTTTAATTAGACTGAGGGTCAAGTTAGATAATTTCACTTAAAGAGTATTGTGTGTTATTTTGTTTAAACTTCTTAAATTATTTTTTAAACTACAATTCACTCCCCCCCCCCTCTTTTAAGTATAGAACAATCTCTAAAGAGCATATATTATGATCAAAACATGCTAGTGCCATCAACCTATGTTCTCAATGTCTCTTTATTTGACTTTTTAGAAATAAAACTTACCTATAGAACATCATGGACATGGATTTATTTATGATATATCATTTTCATCAAAGGGCCTGAGATATCAACTTCTGTTAAAGAATAAAAGGTACAAATCATTTCTCATGTTATTTATTAATACAATATTTCTCATGACGCATCCAACATATCCAAACTCGCTATGAACATATGTCATCACTATTTTTGTAAATACATAAAGGATAAATATACATGTATAATGATAAGAACATCCAATGAAATATATAAATGTGGATTTCCTGCTAAAAATTCTTATTCATATTACCAAGGGAGTGCACCATGAGAAGGTTCCTCAAAGTCCTATGAGTCTCCACCGCTAATATTCTATATCATTTTTTCCATAAAATGATATAATCCGGATATAGAACATATTTTTAAGAATAATTTAATGGAACTTATGGGTTCTCATCATAGCGGGGAACTGTTATAACCTTTAAGTGTGACAGTTTCTTTTAAGATATTTTCATATACTATGTTGCATAGAATAACAACCATGATGCGATAAAGAGTTTATTAATATTAAAAATAATGAATAAAAGTTATCATAAAGTATATAGAATTTAGTTCTAGGTCACAAACTCTAACAGACTCCCACTTGAACTAGAGTCAACTACTAACAAGCTTCAGTCTTCTAGCTCTCACATGATACTCATACTTATACTGAGATAGGTCTTTAATCAATGTGTCCACTACATTTTCTTCTGTGGGAACTCTTCTTACTGTAACTTCACCCATATGAGAAAAAATCACTCAAGTGGTGATACTTTTGGAGAATTTAATTGTTCCATTGGTGTAATCTTAGCTCTTTGGAAAGATACACCACTATGGTTTTATCATAATATAATGTGATAGGATCTTTACTACTAGGTACCACATCAAAATCTTATAAAAAGTTTCATATCCAAGTGGATTCCTTGGCTGCATCAAAAAACCACTATATACTCAGACTCCATTGTAGAATCAGCGGCAACTGGATTCTTTGAACTCTTTCATCTCACAACTCCTCCATTGAGATATAAAACATATCCTAACTACAACTTTAGATCATTCTAATCTATTTTAAAACTAGAATCAAGATAACCCTTGATTACCAACTCCTTATCTTCTCTATACACTAGGAGTATATCCTTAGTTCTTCTCAAATACTTGAAGATATCCTTAACAACATACCAATGTTATTCTCTTGGATCTTGTTGATATCTACCTACCATTCTCAATGCATAGGAAACATAAAGTCTACTACATAACATGGCATACATGATCGATCCTATCACTGAAGCATATGGGATCTTACTCATTCTCTCTTTCAACCATTGTGTTTGAGGAAAAAATTTCTTAGAAATATGTATACCTTGTGAAACTATAACCAATCCCATCTTGGATTGTTCCATTATAAATCTATTTAGTATTTGGTCAATGTATGTACTTTGACTTAGTCCAAGTAGCCTCTTGGATCTATCACAAATGATCTTGATCCCTAGAATATAGGCTGCTTCACCTAATTCCTTCATAAAGAAACACTTTTTTAACTAATCCTTAACATACTGTGAGACTAGTATTTCATTTCTAATATGTAATATTTCATAAACATATACTACTAGGAAAACAACATTATTACCACTAAACCTCTTATAAACACTTGGATCATATTCGTTATTAATGAAACAAAATTATTTTATATCTTCATCAAATCGAATTTTCCATGACCTGGATTCTTGCTTCAATCCCTAAATGGATTTTTTAAAATTGAAAATCCGTTTGGCATCACCTACAGTCAAAACCCCTTTTATTTGTATCATATAGACATATTACTGAAGGTTCCCATTAAGTAAAGTCATTTTGACATCCATCTTCCAAATTTCATAGTCATGTTAAGCTACTATAGCAAGTAGAATTCTTATAGATTTAAACATAGAAACCAATGAAAAGGTTTAATTATAGTCAATTACTTGATGTTGTATACACCCTTTATCCACTAGCCTTTCTTTATAGGTATTTACTTTACCTTCCATGTCTATTTTTCTCTTGAATACCCATTTTCACCCCATGGGAATTAGATCAACTAGAGCATCGACTAGAACCCAAACTTGGTTCTAATACATGGAATCCATTTTACAATTCATGGGTTCTTTCCATCTTGTAGCTTTTTAGCTATCTACTACCTATTTATATAAGATAGGTTCATCATTGTCAACCAATAATGAATCATCATCTTTAGTGACTATAAAAACATATATCTCTAGTTCTCTTACCTCTCTAGTTCTCCTATGTAGTACTTGTGTTTCAATAACTATTTTTTCTATAGGGACCTGTGGAATTTATTCTTGTACCAAATATTATATATCTTGAGTATCAACTTCATAAAATTCAATCTTTCTCCCACTATCCTTCTTGATGATGTTCTCCCTCTCAAGAAATATGGCTTGTCTGGTAATATTCACTTTCTTGTCTGAGGGGTTGTATTGGTAGTGTCCCTTTATTTCCTTAGGCTACCCCATAAAGATACACTTTGTTCCCCAAGGTTCTAGTTTTTTTTCCTAATAATTCCTTAAAAAATCCTTCACAACCCCATACATGTGTATGTGAAAAAATGGGTTTCTTTCCACTCTATAACTCGAAGGTAATTCCATTTTCTGCTTTAGTTGGTACTTAGTTTAATGTTTATGCCATGATTTTTAATGCATATCCTCAAAAGGGTTGTGGAAGATATGAATGACTCATCATCGGCCTTACCATGTCTAATAAGGTACGATTCCACCTTTCACTAACACCATTCCACTATGGTGTGTAAGGTGGAGTGAGTTGAGATTGAATCCAAAAATCCCATAGAAAGTCGATGAACTCTTGGATAAGATATTCACCACCTTAATGAAATAAAATATTCTTTGTTTCCTTTACAATTTTATTCACTACTTCATTCTTGAATTATTTGAATTTCTCAAAGGACTCGAACTTATACCTCATAAGGTAGACATAGCCATGTCTACTCAAATCATCAGTATAAGTTATTAAGTAAGAATATCCACCTCTAGCTTCGACTGAAAATGGTCCACACACATCAGTGTGTACCAATCCTAAAATCTATGTGGTCCATTCACTCTGTCCACTAAATTGAGGTTTGGTCATTTTTTCTTGTAAATAATCATGACATATTTCAAGTGGTTTTAGCTCAGAAGAGTCTAAATAATCATCTTGGAATAGCTTTTTCAAACACTTATTATTTACATGACCAAGATGATGATACCATATCTAGGTGTTATATGATTCGTGTGAACATGATTCATTATCTATTGAAAATAATCAATTGTCATAATTTAATACATAAATACCATTATTTAAATGTGTCATACCATAACATATGTTATCTTTATAAAATAAACAAATTTTATTACCAAACATGAAAATAAAACCATATTCATATAATAATGATACAAAGATTATGTTCTTGGTACCTATTGGTACATAATAACAATCCCTTAAAACCAATATCATTCCTATTGGTAATGAAAGGTGGCAGTTACCGATGGATAGAGTAGCCAACCTCGCACCATTAACATCTTTCAAATCTATATCTCCTATATAAATCTATTAGAATCTACTTGGTTCCCACATTTGGATATAGATGTGATCACCATAAGCTACATCTAATACCCAATGTGTAGATATTGAATAATTAAACTTGATAATGAACGCACCTTTAGCTTACCCTTGCTTCTAGGTGTGGTTCCTATTCCAGTATCCTTGCTTGCCACATGAAAAATATACAACCACCTTTTCCTTGCCCAGCCTTTGGATATTCATCTTATTGGAAGGAAGTTTCTCAAGAGATTTAGACTTATTATGATTTTTGGGCCCCTTCACCTTGTTCTCCTTTCTCGAATTCACCATAAGGACCGTGGATTTTTCATGCCCTATTTCCTTATCCACTTTGTGAATCAAAGTAATAAGTTCTGAAAGAATATTCTCATTATTTCTTGTATTATAATTAATAATAAAACTATATAAGGACTTGGATAGTTATTAAAGTATAAGATTTGTTCACATATCATCTACTAACTTAATCCCTAAGAGGTATAAGTGCTCAATTTATCTAATAATATTGACTACATGAGGCCCAGTTGAAACTAACTCTCTAAGCTTAGTTGTAAATAAAGAATTATAGATCTCATATCTCTCTTGTCTCATCTTCTCTTGATAGAGATCCCAAAGTTGAGACATCATGCTATATGCATCCATGTCCTCATGTTGCTTCAAAAGATCATTGGTCGTGGATGATAACATAAAATATTGAACATCTATGGAATTGTTCAAATACTTATCATATAGAAATAACTCTTCATCACTATCATCATTACCAGGCGCATCAAGAATAAGTTCTTCCATCACATACAATTTCCTTTCATGGCATAGTATAACGCGTAAGCGCCTTTTACATTTATGAAAATTTGTATTGGTGAGAAGGTTGTCCTTATCAAGTATGGATCATATTGATATATTTGAAGTCATTTTAATTGTTTTTTCTAAAAATAATATGAGAATAATTTTAGTACTTTATCTGATCAAATTTATAAAAATAAATAAACATTATATTTATTAATTTCCCACTATTTTATTGAAACCCAATATCCCTTGCCATTAGTTTCAGAATATCCTATTTCTTATAAATTATAGTTGCAAGGATCCATATTCCCCTTATCATCACCCTAACTTTGGTTGGTCAATCAATTTTAAGGGTTTTAGGTAGGCATTATAAATTCCAACTAAATTAACTCATAGTTCTTTGATCTACTGAGTGGACTCCCTAATCCTGAAATCATTAAATTGGAATTCCTCAACCTTTTCCTATCAATAACACCAAGTAATGCTTTGAAAGTTGACCCTTGATGTGAACTAAGTTAATTCATCCCAAAAAATCAAGTAATAATTCCCTCATAATTGAAATCACCCCAAATTTGGTTGGTTAATCACTTTGAACTATGGTTCGATTTTAACTAAAGTAGTTGAAGGCTATAGTGACTTAATATATATAATTGAGGGATTTTATCTTTTATGAATAAATTTTGAATTATTATCTTTATTACATGCTTGTTAATATTAAGTGGATTTACTTAAGTGATTAACCATGTCTTAGATAATATTTATGCATAATTCAATTTGTTTTAATTATATATTGGATGCTTCTTAATTCATTAATTTATGTGATCAAGACAAAACATCCTTGATGAAATAGCTATGAAACTTGACATAAATAAAATAACAAAGTGATGCACATGATCTTTTACTAAGGGTTAATTTACTTAGCAAATGATAAAATAACAATTGTCCCTAGGGGAAAACCTTGAACCAATTAAGGTTTATGTTGAAGCTTTCCACCTATTCACCGATGTATCTATCTTGGATTGGTTTCTCCGTAGCTCCAAACTTGAACCACCTCCACTAGAGTGGGATATCCATCAATTACATAAGATTTTACTCAAATTTAGGTTAGGGGAAAGGGGTTTACATGAAATAAACCATGGGCACACAGACCCTTACATGATAAGAGGAGAGATGGCACGCAGGCCGAAAATTTAATTTAATAATTAATTAAATAAAACCAATCACATACAAAGGTCTTGGTCTAAGCTCGTGATCATACACGTGCATGAAATGAATTATTAATTTTAAAAAAATATTATTCAATTATAATCATTCTTATTTAAGATAAATCATTCTTTATTTAATTAATTAACTTCTTTAATTAATCAATTATTTTATCTTAATTCAAATCCAAATATCCTTGAGATTATCATCCATAATAATTTTAAATAAATTAAATAAATTTATTTAAAATTAACTGTGTACATATATTTACCTTGGAGATAACATGGTGAATACCTGTCCAAATTTACCTAATATGTATTATACTCATATACTGTTTACTCTTGCAGCATGTGGCATACACGACTTATCACATACTTTCATTATGTGTATAATCAAATTAATGATTACATGGATTTCATGGTTTTTATATCGCATGTTATGATTCAATAGACATAGATTAATAACAGTAATATGAATCATACATGATATGCAGATCTGAACATTATGAAAAAATTAATTAAATATTTATTTATATTAAAACAAATCACATGGCATGTCCTATCAACTTAATGACTGCATGAAAGTACATGTTGATAAGGTTTTCATATTATAATAAATTATTTTAAATTATTTTAAATTTGGTATAATTTCACAGTGTGTACAAGCTAGCTAAACAGTGCGTACTATTCTCATCGTCTATTTAAGGCACACGCCTAGGGACTCTATGTGTAAAAATTATACAGTTTAAGTTGGAGTACCTATCATGTATATGGGATACACACCATGTGGTCTCTAAGATGCATGGTAACTGGTCTGGTAGGCCATGTAAGAAGATACACGGCCCATATGTGACTAAAGGACTACACACCGTGTATGTGGGCAACATGGTGTGCAATACGGCTGACTGTGCACCAGGCTAGCCTGGTCAACATGTAGTGTAAAATTAAATGCACCACATTTATTCAATGCACATAGTTTGAATTAATTATAAATTCATTATTGGTACATTAAACACTATTAAATGTCATGAACCTCCTGATTACACGGCATGTACTCTTATGTTATCCGGCTAGATTCCTTGGCACCTTCAGATGAGATATTTGATTTTATTTTGTTCATAAAATTAATTGATTTGATTATATTCAAGAGAAACAAAAGAAGAAGAATCATATCTCTAAATTAGGATTAAAAAACCATTAAATTTGAATTAAAAACTAAATGAAAAATTCATAAATCAATCAATGATCTTTAAATAATTATAAATAATTATGTGATGCATCTGATACCAATTTTAGGTTCTTGGTGCAGCAGAAGCATTCCTATGGGTCATGCCCAACTTTTATTTTTTTCATGATCAATAATCAATCCTATATTTACATGATGATAAATTTCATGATCAATGGAATTGAATCAAATAAAATAAAAAATGGAGAAAATTTTGAAACCAAGTGCAGGATCGTCACATATTATTTACAATTAATTTAAGTAATTAAAGAATTGCCTTGAGTGAAATTATTTCTTAGTTGATGGATATGACAATAGATCTATGTTATACCATTGTTTTATTATAATAGTCAATATCATATTCCCTCTAGCAATGATCCACATGTGCTCCACAAATATTTTTACATTGTCGTAGGAATCTTCGGGTGCTAACATGGAAGATCCTATCACTTGCGTCGTTCACCTTTGAACACCTCGATAATTTCTTCCAAATTATTCTCCTAGATGTTTATAAACTCAATATTTGAGGGTAGAGTAATATTTCTCTCCATTATTGGGAGTATTATTGGATAAGTGAGCTCTCTGGGGCTTCGAGAAGATTCTCCAAATTCATTGTGCACAACAAAAAATGAATTGGATCTCTTAAAAAATAATATGATTTTGTTTATATACCACTGGGGTTTAAAAATAAATATTTATACAAGTGCCCTTTAATATTTATTTAATACATGCATAACCCCATGTCTATAATAATAATATTATTATTATTATTTATCAACATGCACTTTACTTCTGAATTAAAATTAAATATTATTTATTCAAATAATATTCAATATGTATTATTTTCACCAGACCATTAAACTCAGTCCACAATTCCTCCAAAATATTTATCAAGCCTTGAATAATGTATATTTATTTATTAAATAAATATAAATTCATTATCCATCAATAAATAAATATGATATTCACTAAATAGAAAATAAATATTTATTAAATATTCCCCTCACATAATATTCTCTCGGATAACTGGTGAAAGGGATATATTTGATCAAGAAAACATGAATAATTATTAAACCACATGCTGTAGTAATATTTATTCAACTTTTTAAATAATAAATAATAATGTATTATTTAACTAAGATTCTGGATACACTTAGTGTGTGACCCTCTGGGCCTTTTTCTCAATGGCATTAGGTGAAGCATCCTAAAGTCCAAGATTAGAATCTAGAAACACGCCAAGGAAACCATAGAGAAAGAATTTAATGTTGTAATGACATAATACCTCATATAGATACTTACTATGTAATATAATCCCTTTATCGCAATATCTCTAATCAAGCAGGTTGGGTGCTGGTACCATCAACCTATGTGCTCGATGTCTCTTTCTTTGAATTTCTGGAAATCAAAATATTCTATAGAACATTATGGACATAGATTTATTTTGGCCATATCATTTCCATATAAGGGACTGATATATCAACTTTTGTTAAATAATGGAAGGGAAAAATCCTTTCTCGCATTATTCATTAAGGAAATATTACTCGTGATGTGCCCAACGTATCCTACCTCACTGCGAACATATGTCATCACAGTTTTCATCAATACATCAAGTATGCAACTAATAATACCCATTAATAATAATAATAAATTCTAATGATCAATACATGCATCTAAAGATAGAAAAATCCAATAACACATATAAATGTGGATTTCCTATGGGTGGGTCTTGTTCTCATAATATCCTACCCTGGATTTTACAAAGGTTGTACACCATGAGAAGGTGCCTCAAAGTCATATGAGTCTCCACCTCAGATATTCTATATAATTTTTGTTCATTAAATGATATCATCCAGATATATAACATATATTTAAAAATATTGTTGTGGCACTTCTAGGTTCTCATCATAGCGGGTAACTGCTATGACCTTTCCATGCAACAACTACTCTTATGACATTATCATATACTATGTTATGTAGAAGAACAATCATGATGTGATAAAGAGTTAATTAATTTTCAAAAAAATGAATACATATTATCATAAAGTACATCAAATTTGGTTCTAGGGAACCAACTCCAACAGTACAGACATCGGTCTCCCATTAGGCTAACTATATAAATATAATAAAATTAAAAGGAAAATAAATACATAAGCCTCTTCTACTACTTTGGGTTGAACCACATACCTGGTCTCCATGAATAATTAATAGATCCATCATAAACCTCATACTCTGCATGATTAATCCCACTCAATCATGAAACACTATGCCTCCACTCAATCCACTACATCCTATTCTCAACCTGAAAGTATACATAGGGTCTCCATGCACACTGAGGTGCATGTACAGGTGGTGAGAAACAAATATTAGTAGGTTTCCCCCAATGGTGGTCCTAACATCTTTTATCACAACATATAAATGAAACACATGATATGCCTAACCTAGAAAAATAAATAATGTTGTCATAAAAATAAATAAAATTCATAAAAAAGGATGAAAATGAAAGCAGTGAACCTCAGGTTCTAGCTTAACACCCAAGGTAAATCTACTCCATCTTTGGCCTAATCCAGAGGAATTATGAAATGTGGATCACCCATACACAACATATGGTTAGACCGCTAGATCAAGATAGAACTCCAAATGTCCAACTCAAGGATATGCATGAATTTCAGACCATAGGATCTCATCCTAGGAATCTAAAAACTAAATCACATCTACCAGGTTCTAGGACTCCAATATTATGATCTGAACTGGTGGTAGGAACTCCTGTCAACCCTGGTATAATCTTACCCATGTCTTAGAAGTCCTATAGTACTAATTGAAAAAACTAACCTATCAGTGCATCACTTCCAGACCAAGCCCCAAACTCATAAATCGATACCTGAGAATACAAAATCATCCATGGTCCACTAATCATAGCTAGGGAGATAATCTAAATTATAGGGGTTGTATTCATCAAGATTTTACATTATCTCCTAAGAACTAACTACCAACAACCATCCAATAGAGGAGAGCATATAAATCAATCTTTGGTTCAATACTCAATCTAGTAATATCCCCAAGGTATCCTCTCTCATCCATTCCTGAACAAGAATAGCCTCAAACCTCTAGGTTAAAATCTCTAAAACCAGGGTCGACTAACACCCAAACCCATCAACCAAAACCACTGAAACTAGTATCAGGCGTCTCGTGGGCCAAAAAATCATAGTGAATCTTCTATGTTCCCCATGAAATTATCTCAAATAGGACACCCTATTTGGGGATCCTCTAGAAAAACCAAACCTCAATGCAAGACCGCCAAAATAAACCTTATTCAGCCTCCCGACACACAACCCGAAGAGCACCACGCCCATAATGGAAACATCAAAAAACACCCCACCCATAAGGTAATTCCTCAAATAGGCCCCTATAACCTATCTAAAACTCTTCTTAATAGCACTCAATTGTACCCGACATCCCATGATGTCATCCCATCCCAAAGGCACCTAACGAACTACACCTCGAGCAAAGGACTAACAAAGATCATCGAAGAAAACACTTGATCCCACCTTTTGTAATATGTACAAAAAATATATAACAAACTCACCTATAATCCTCAAACAAGGTGATAAACAAGTGCACAACCCTTACTCAGACCTCACAACTCATAACCCAATCCTATAGATGATTCTGGAACAACAGCCTCAAAGGAATCCTCTTAAAAAAATCTCTCCCATTCTAAAACACCATCCAGTTGGCATCTAAATGAAAAAACGATTTTACTATCATGTTCTATGTGTAAAATCACTCATAATGTACTCCTATTATGTCCAGTTATGACTCCAGGGTGAAAAATAGGCAAAATGAACTAATGAAGGAAAAGTACATGGCGTGCACCTCAGGTACATGCCATGTACCCCCAAAGGTCCTTCTTGGTTATGTATCCTAGCCAAACCTATTGTTAAATTTCAAAATTACATGGTTTTCCTACCCTATTCATAGTTCATACCATACATTGGGAGTATGCCCATGTACCTCAGCCCAACTCGGTGTGTAAAAAACCCAACTATATGTTTTGTACCAAACACACATGAAGTGTATCCCACATGGGGTACCTGGTCATGTACCCTACATGGGGTTTGGAAAAGTACCTTGTATGGCCACTAGTCATATACTACACATGATATATGTCCATATACCCTACACATCCATGTGCCTCGACATGGGGTTTCTTGTCGTTCCCTCAACCACACCTTGAGTCGCCCCCAAAAGGTGTGTCCTAAACATACACATCGTATAACCCCTTAAAGCTCACCTCACCCAAATGGAAGAACAAAAATATTGTTTTAATATAACTAAATACCATTTGATCTATTTTTTCCAAATATAAAACCCTCATGATCCCCTAGAATGCCTGGTTTACCCCTGAAAACCCACTAGATCGACCCTCTAAGGGTCCCCAGTAACCCAAAAACAAGATTAAAACATAAAAATAACTAGACAATGGGGATTTGAGGAAAAAAATAAAAAAGGGAATACCATTTCATGGAAACCACCAAAATTTGATTATATTCATGATCCACAGCTACTACATGATGATCTGGTGTGACCTAAGCTTCGTAGTTGCACCTCCCTCTTCCCTCTCCCTCTTCTCTACCTCTCCCTATATCAGTCATGACCAAGTAAATCCCAATGGGGTGGTGTATATGAAAATAAAATGGTAAGAGATAAGAAAATAAAATTAAAATAGAAAAAAAAATGAAAAGAATAAAATAAAAAAGAAAACAGGACATGATCCTAGCCCTGATGCCCGACTCAATGTTATATCTCACCTAAGAAAAACCCTCCACTTAAGACACATCCACAAAGTTAGAATTTAAATTCAACACTCCAAGAATAATATATCACTGAACTAATGTGAAAAAATTGATAATATTTTATTAATTAAATATGAAATATTCTTCCAAAATTTGAATGGATTGGAATTCCACCAAACTCATTCCCTATGGTAAACACCCTATTATGAGACCACCAGAGTGGTCTGAAAAATATCTGATTTATCCTGAAAAAAATAACCATTTTTTCCATTGAAAATCACTAGAGTAAAAATTTATATTTACCCTTTTTTTCTCAAACCTTCACGGTTATATTCATGTAATTCTTTCTTTTATTTATTTATTTATCCTTTCATTTGGGGATTTTTTTTCAAAAAATGTGATTTTTTAAAAATAGTGGATATTACATGGGTTGCGTAAGATTATAAGTATTTTTTTGGTATCCATGTTTCACTCTATATAATCTTAAAATAGGGTATTTTCATGGTTTGATCAAAGTTACTCAAACTCTACCTCCTCTCTAAGGAACCGTGTGGTCGATTTTTGGGCTTAAAGATGGCTTGCAAAATTGATGCATGGTTTGGAAAACCGTAATGATAGACTATGTAGCTTGATAGAAACATAGAAATTATAAAATTATATTACTTATCTTCTTCAAATTAAATCATCTCATCCATCATTTTTTCCTTCTTAACTCCCAACTCTCCCCCACACATGATTTTCCCTCCTCTCTCCCTCTTAAATTGATTTTTTATAGGATTATGGATTGGTTCTTCAATAATCCCTCAAGTAAGTGTCTCCTCTCCTTTACCTATGGTCTTTCCTATTATTTAATATTGAATTCTTAATTTTCTAAATTTAAGGTGACCTATGTTTTGGGTTTTAGTTTGGCCAAACCTAATGGTGTAGATTTTGAGGTTTTTGGTTTATTATTGCTTCTCTAGGATCCCTTTGGGAATTATATGTGGGTTTCATTTATAGGATAATGGTTTATCTTATTTCACAGTAGCTGGATTCATGAAAAATTCATGATTTATGAAACAAATTTGTTTTTAATTCTTTAAAAAATCATATTATTAAAGTTATACGATGGTAGTTTTGCTACTCGAGGATGTCTCTCGTGATTATTTTGAATATTCCCTTTTAATTTGAGAATGAAATTAGTTTTGAAAGGATTTATTAATTTAAAAAATGTGGAAATGATTTGTGAAAAATTAATGGAGATCCCTTTTTAAATGTAATAGATTATGTTTGAAATAATTAGGCACATGGGGACCATATTTTGTAATGGGGAAGACTAGTGTTATGTGTCCCTTTGAAAAATGTCACACTAACTAAACTTATTAATCTTGGATTAAGGTATTTGTGTCATAGACCAACATCACCACATAATTAGGCCATATATTTCACCCCATAGTAGCTAGATGTATGTGGTTTTGTGTGTAGGGAGACCTTATACTGCTTAGACCAGGATTTAACACCTTAGTGTTTTGTGCACACACTTCGTTTGACCTTTAGTTCACAAGTTGATATGAGGACCTAGGGTGCCTATATACATAGAAAAATTAGGTTATTTCCCTTTTTTATTGTATTATTAAATGATTTATTTTCTAGCATTTTTTCCCTTGAATAAATTCCTTAAGGTTATTAATTCTCTTTCACTCTTAATAGATAATTTTTTACTCTCATATTCTTTATTTAAAACTTTAATGTTTGTAATTGTTTGACAAGAATTTACTCATAAATCACTTGGTGGGATCCTATTGGTATAGTTTTTCTCACACCATACATACACCCAATGTGTGTATGTTGATTGTATTTGGATAGATTAAAGTAAATGTAAGGTTTTGGATAGAGGTGGTGGGCTCTCTTGCTAGTGGACTTCGTACCAATGGTGGTGACATGGAGGGGACTTGACCGTCATGACACATGGGTATGGATGGTATTTTTTTACTTTTTGGTTACACTTGGACATGTTGTATCACCTACTCAGTATCCTTTTTTTTTCTATTTTGTACCACTTTTTGTCTTGTACTGTCTTTTGAGTACTTTTTGAGAAAAATTTTGTTTATATCATGCTTTAAACTTTACTCCCTTTTTATTTATTTTCATCTATTATTGTATTATGGGATGTTTTCATATTGTTTTATATAATGTTATTATTTGAGAATGGATTTATAAGATATGGAAAGGTCATTATAGTTTTGTGTTTTGGACTCATGAGTTGTTTCTTTGGGAGAAACTATTCCCAAGATGCGTTTTATATTGCCTAGGCACTTGTTATCATCCCATGGGGATTGAGAATGACCTTTGGGCCTTGTTGCAGACCAGATCGGGTGCCTGACATAGGGGTTTCTTGGGTTGGTTCATGACATTGGATTAAATATTTTCATATACCTTATGTGTGGGATGCATTTGAATATGTATGAATACAATTGGATTTTAATTTTTTTTATTAACATAGTTTATGGGTTATATAAAGAGGTACACATCAATATGGTTAAAAAAATTGATTTGGAAGAAGGAATAGGATTTTAAACTAGATTACTTAAATAATTAAAACAAATAAAATGGAATAACATGATATAATATAGTGAGATTAAATCCCCTTAAAAATAATAAGTGTCATATTCCTTCCAAATAAAACATTTTTAAGACCTCGATAATCCAACCGGGTAAGTAATTCTAAAACTAGGTGCCCTTAGATTACCTTGTGTAAGGAAATAAAGTAATGGGTGACTATAATAGGATTAGTTTTATATTTTTAGTGTTTTATTTGGGTTACACTTAGATGGTATACCTTAATAAGATTAAGACACCAAAGTAATAGTGTTGAGTTTATCCATATGATGTATTGGCAAAAGAGTTGTTTACTTAACCATCCAACATTATTATATGATATGATTGGTATGACTAACTACATAAATAACTAAGTGGTGATAGAAATAATAAATAGAACTCATTTATTAATGAAATATGGATCTTTTCCCACTAATGGATATGAAGTATTCTAAAATGTGTCATCATTCTAATGGGAGTGAATTTAATAAAATTCTTTATTAAATGAATGTAAAATATGATATTTATCTAATAAAATATTTTATTATAGATAAATGAAATCATCATCATAAAACTTAACTTTGAGATAAATCTTTATAAGGGATAATCTTAATGTAATAAAAATCATAGACTAGTACAAAACTTAAGAATTATTTTTAATAAAGGAAAAAATTATGTGTTAGAGTAACCCCTTCCAGAAAAACTAACTGTTGAAGTTTTTCAACAATTGAATCTAGATGATTAGGATAATAATATAATGATTTACATAAGGTTTCAAAATAATTAGATAAAAATTAATCCAAATAACTTTAGTCTCCAATCATATACTCAATGTGGTTGGGTGTTATAATGACTTGGTGGGATTGAAGTTATCCTCTAAGGTTTGATCTAGCTATGTAATTCATTCTTTTTTATTGTTAAAAATGCTCCACTAATGTGGATAAGTCTCAATAAAATTTTACTAGATTATCTCAAATTTTTTATGATAGAGGAGTTGGGAATGTGATTTTTAGGATCTAATATTGTATTGATAGTACAAGTGGGTAAAAATTCAAACTTGAAACTTTCTGAGTTTTTAAATGATCTTTAAAGTCTCTTTTGTTTATAATTTTTATGTATTTTTGTGAATTTAAAAAAATAACTAAATTTCTACCCTTATGCAAGGAATAGGGCCTATGTAAAGGTAAGTTCCTTATTCCCTTACATGGATTGATTTTTAGGAGTTCTGTAAGGGTAAATCTTCAATTATATGGGTTATATAAGGGTAAAACAGCCACTATGTAAGGGTAAGGGGAATTACATGCATTTTTTAAGGGTAATATGGAGTTTCTACAGGTTGTGTAAGGGTACCACAGATTTTGAGTAAGGGTAAAGACATTTACTATACATTTCGTAAGGGTAAGATGAAATTCTTATACATTGTTTAATGGTAACCTTGTAGTTTCATAAGGGTTCATGTGAACTATTTAAGGGTAAATAGGAGTTATGTAAGGGTGTCCCTAAGTTTTAAAAGGTTATTTAATGGTAAATTATGTGTTGTATAATTATAACCCCTCATTTCTAAAGGTTAGGTAATGTAACCTATGATCTATGTATTGGTAACTCCTAGTTTCTAAAGGATATATATGGGTAATCAGAGCTATATAAAGATATGTATGGATTCAATACCTACATAAGGGTAATAATCCTTACCATTTCATAATATTTATGAGTTGTGTAAGGTTAAACCACATTACCCTTATATAGTGTTGAGAAAAAATATTTTAAAACCTTCTTTTTCACTTCTTCCCCAGCATGATCTTGTAACATATTTTTATGATTTTAAAACCCTAAAATCATGATAATTAATTTTTTGACTCGTTTTAATTCATAACTGATGTTTATGGAACAATTTAAACACTCCAAAATTCATAAATAGTTTAAAGAAAAATTAAATTGTTGATTTAATTTTTGGTTTTTAATAATATGACACTGCATGCAGAATTATTTCTTCAAAATAGCTGAAACTTTACATCCATCATTTTTTGAGATATTTTTTAGTCTATACAGCCCATAAATTATTTTATGTAAGATCTGTGAAGTCCTCCTTGATTGAACCTAGTTCTTTTTCTGATTTCCCAAGCATAGCTAAACTCTCCCCCCCCCCCTTATTGTTGGGAGTTTTTTTCAATGGGGTATTTTTCTAAGTATCCTTTTTGTGAGAATAATAAATATATTTCTTCATGATCTTATGGAATTAAGGATAAATAATTATTAAAGGATAATGATCTATAAATTATCAAATAATGATAAATAATTATTATCTAAATTTTAACCAGAATTATTCTAGAGGGATAAAATTATTATCATTTGAAATTTTTTATTTTCTCTAAGAAAGAATGGTTAGCTCATGTCATTACTTAAAATGATAATTTATAATTATCTAGGATATGAAGAAATTATTATTTCATGTGGTGTTTTAATATCTGTTTGAAATAAAATTTTGGAATTGATTATAGGAATCCTTGGAGAGTGTTTTAAACTGACTAATAATTGTATGAGATGAGGGTGATTATTCCTTGACGAACCTTAAATTTATTCATCAACAACTTTGAGGTAGGAAGTTACTTACCATTTTGGGCTCTCAGATACACTTGTTTCTGTGATTTAATTCTTATGTTATCATGGTTTGTGTTCTCCATTGATGGTGATTTCTTGAATGTGTGTGTGTGTGTTATTGTTGTGTTACCCATATATGATCCTTAATACATGAGTTTTATTAGAGTAGCTTATTTCCATGTTCGATGTTGATTCACATATTGTTTGTGATGCTACCATATTTCTCATGAATCCTTATTATATATGTTTATCATGTTTTACCTTATTGTGTATTATCTTTAATTTTGAGATTTAGTGATTGGTACATGTGATAGGTGTCCTTTTTGGTATTATTATCCCTTAGAGTGTGAGTGTGCATGATGTATGGCATTGACAATGGTGAATCATGATATCCTTGTGGCCACACAAAACCTAATGGATTCAGAATTATGAGGAATGTGTTGAAACAAAATGCCTTGTGTATTTTGAGTGGCTTGTCAACTCGATGACTTTTGGATTCCAAGAAGTGTTTCCCATCAATTCCTTGTGGATTTTGAGTGATATTTCATCATCCTTGAGGCTATTTCTGATCATTGTCAGCATCTTGTATCATCATTCCGGTATGGAGCTTAAGCAGGTACGATCAAGGGTTTGTGGTGTCTTGGTTAGCACACAACTGATTGGTATGTGATTGTGTGTGTTTTATTCTTGACTTTGTATTTGTTATTATCATGCAATACACCTATTATACATGTTCACACCTGTTAAGGATGCATTGGTGATGTCTTACTAGGTTTTATTACTCAGAACTTGCATAGGTATCCTGATGCGCATGAAAACCTAATGTATAGGGATCTGACTAAGGGCAAGGGGACCATATTAGATGGTTGATAAGTGGAGCATGGATCTGGTGGTGGGATAGGGAAATACTATGGGAGTGTAACGACCTGAACTTTTATAAATAAAATTCCCTTTATGATTGAATTAAATGGCCTATTATGGTTATAGAAATTCACATGAAATTATTTGGTTTTATTATATCCTATTATATTTAAAATAGTGTTAAGCACCATAACCATTGATAATATAACCATTGAACATTGGTCATATGATTAGTATAAATATAGGTTTTTGATAAATCCAATTGACACTGGTAAAGGAAGTGATGGTCTCGACCAGTAGAATCGTGCCCTATTAATACCATTTATCAAAGCGTCCAAGGGATATAGAATCATTGAAATTTACCCTTGATAAATCCCAAGCTAATATCCAATAACTAAATCATGAGTGAATCCATTTATGGGAGAAGTCCAAGCTCATCGAGATCACAGCTCAAACTATGCACGTCGAACCACCCCATTAAAATATCACCATAATGAACCTTACCCCCCAAGGAATTTCTTGGTGTAATAAAGAGATATGTATCAAGAACCTAGTAATATGAATATGTATATTATATTTTCAATAGAATAATGGTTATATTTACTTCCTATTTTTATTACTTTATAAATGATTTTGGATAAAAAATTTGTATTTTTTTAAGTAATGTGTAATTTCAATTAAGACATTCCTTTTGATGAAATAATGAATTTTTGAAATAAATGATATTTTAATAAAATATTATTATTAAATAATATTTATTTTTTATTTTTTATTTTTTATGATATAATTTTATTAATTCAAAAATAATTTCTATAAGGGTTGGAAAATTTTTATTGTCAAAAAAAACCCAACATTTTTCAATAAATGTAGATTATTATTTTAAAAGTTAAAATTCACATATTTAGAAAATTATTTTGATAAAATAAATATTATTTTTGGAATCATCACGTCTAAATTATCCAATAGTGAATTTTTCATAATTTTCTAAGACAGCCAAATTTTCGGGTAAAAATTAAATACGGTATAAATATATAGTGTGTATTATGACAACACAATGACCCAATAGTGATGTAATAAATGCTATAAAGGGTATAAAAGACTAAATATATGTTTCCCATTAAAATAATTTGATTTTTATGTTATTTTATTAATTTTATAATGCCTTTGTAAATCCTCCAATACCTATATTATATTTTAAGGTTTTAAAATCGTTTCTTTTTAAACATTACTCACTTCCACATCACCAAGGGTAATATTTTAATGAATTCATACCTTTTCCATTTAAAATAATGAAAAAAAATGCTATTTGGTAGAAACCATGGGCAAAAATCATGGTAAGGTTTGTGGTTTTGATTACTTAATTATATAAATCCCAAAACCTAAGTTTGGGAAATAATAAAGAACTCCCCTATATTTTCCCATATAAACCCATACAAAATATCATTACTATTCACTATAAAAGTATATATCATGGACTTACTCTTACCTAACCACTCTAGATTCCTAAAAAGGTTCCCCAAGATCTCAATAATCTCCTCCCAAGATTTTGGTATCACCCTCTCAAGGTAAGGGATCCTCTCCTCTTTATTCAAGAATCTTCTTTATCTTATGCCTTTTATATCCAGTTATTAATGTTGAGATATGTTATTCCACATCCCTATTACTGTACTTTTGATTTAAAAATAATTATAGACTCATTTATCTCTCATAAAAACCATTTTATGAATCTTTAAGTATTGTCATTATGCTGCTGAAATTTCACTGCAATTTTCCATGCCCAACAATTATGTAGTGAATACGAGTAACCATTTCCTATCAAGGGTTTTCACCTTTATGAACATATACTTATTAGATTTAGGAATTAAATTTATGTAATATAAACTCCTTTATCTTGGGATTAAATGCAATTAAATGTGTTCTTATTTTATATGATCTATGTGAAACACTTATGCATGTACATGATATGATTGTGATGGGTGCACCCAGATAGCGCTCCAATACATTGGGTAATGTTTTAGTCTCATAAGATATCATATATGGTGTATGGTAGTTTATATTAGGCACATTATGTTATTTTTTCTTGGTGTTTAACCTTGACATTTGCTTATAATGTCATGTTTAAAGTTGTTTCCACATTCCCATGTTGTCTTTTTGTTATCATGTTATATTATGCCTCATTGTTCATGTTTATGATTCTCACCCCTTTTATGCCCCATTGAAATTACTATTCTCTAACATGTAATAATTTCTTCCTGTTATTCTTTTTTTATTCCCTTACTAGTCTTTATATATCATATCTTTCTTATGTATGTCCTTAGGTTATCTTGTGTAGTTTTAAGAATGATGGAGTATTATAATCATGTTAAGGAAGTTTTCAATAATGTCGATGTACCCCCTATTTTAATTTATTATGTAATGTACCAAATTCCCAAAGGCACTAGGATTATTGATCTTCTGAGTTATATTGCATGTATTCTTATGTGATAAATCAGGAATTAATGTGTAATAGAGATAAAGGTTGTCATAGTTGGTATCAAAGGAAAGTATAGTTATTTTGGGGGTTAGGATTAGAAAACTCTAGTGAAAGACATAGGGATAATAATAATAATAATAAAACATCCCTATATTTTGGTAAATTATAGATTAAGTTCTTTCCAAGAAAATAAATCCCTATCTAGATACTACAAGTGGATATGGATCGAGAACAGAGGTACCTAGGGGTAATAATCCTGAAAAGGGTGATTGATATGGACTTGATCGTCACCTGGTGCATGACAATGGGCCTTGATACACACCTGGTTTGACACTCCCAGTGATATGATTTGGTAAATTTACAAGATCATTATGAACCATTATTAAGGGAACATAAATTCCATAAGAGTTTATGTTAAGAAATAGATCATGTATAACATAGATTAAGGCCTAGAAATTCATAAGCTAAGGAAATACATGTAATTTATAAATTATCCCTTTAATGTTATTGGATTCATGTTTGTGTGTTTAATAGTTTAAAAGTATGTGTTCATAATTTTCCCTTTATTCTAGACAATGTCCAAAAATAGGAGGAACTGAGTAAACAACTGATGTGAAGGGAAATGTGATGATTGCCCAAATGAGTTTCCCAACCCAATAAGAGTAGGAATAAAAAAAATTGATGATATTCTCTCAGTTTACTTAGGTTCTAAGTAGAAACCTAAATCATGAGGAACACCAAAATCCCCTTAATAAGGAACAAGATTCAATTGATACCTTTATGTGACAAAGGCCTCCAAATTTCAATGGATCATTTGATCCCTTAATCATGTAATCATGGATCAAATCCATTGAAAAGATTTTATCCATCCTAGAATGTTTCGAGCATGAGAAGGTTATACTAGTTATTTATTGTATAGAGGGAGAAGCTGATTAGTGGAAGACATTGATCAAGAATATGAATCATGAGGAAGAGATTGAAGCAATGGGGTGGAAGGAATTTAAGGGAAAAAAAATTGAAAAATATTTTCCTCGCACTCTATGGCTTAAAATGGAAAGGGATTTTCTTTCCCTCAAGAAAAAAGATGATGAATCCATTAGGGTGTATAAGGAAAACTTCACAAGACTTGCATGATATGCCTCTAGATTTGTTGTTACCCTTGAATGAAAAGTTGACCTCTTCTTTTGTGGGATAAAACGGATTCTATTAAAAGCCTTGGAGATTTAGAACTTTGAAAACTATGAGGAAATTGTCTAATATACCCTCAAAGTCAAAATGAAGATCAATGAATCTCAAGGGTCTTGTGGGGATAATAAGTAGAAGTTGGAGTTCAATTTTAGAAGTGCGATGGAGAAATATAATAGTGGTAAGAAATTTCAACATACCACTTGAAAAAAGTTTGGAAAGAAGCACCCCAGAAATTTTATGAAGGGGACGGGGAAATTATTTAGGTGCATAAATGAAGGTCACCTAGCTAGTGATTTCTAATGGGAGAAACACACCAATGTAATAGAAGAGACTAATTCTCCTATCAACAGTCGGTATATTATCCAATGTTTCAAATTCAAGGAACAAGGAAACTATGTGAAACAATGCCCTAAACCAAGGGTTTTAGGAGACAATCTATACCAATAACCTCTAAGACAGTAAGGGCGAGCATATTTCATCAAACACACTAAGTTGGATCCTGAAAATGAAGTGGTGACAGGTGTGTTAGTTATTCATTCAATAATATCATATGTACTTGTTGATTCTGGTTCTATGCATTCATTTATATCACACAAATTTAGTATAACTATTCAAACACCACCAAAAATCATGGAAATAGAGTTGTTAGTGAAAATGGAAAATGGGGAAATTATTATATCCTAAGTATATAACTCCTCCCCTATCAAAATTTTTGGGTTGGAATTCCCAACAAACCTTGTGGTACCCCTTTAGTTGAATTTGATTCAATTTCTGGTATGGATTGGATTTCCTCATATAGATCCAATATAAATTGTCGTGAGAATAAAATCACTCTTTGTATCGTGAATTTCCCTCCTATTATGTACAAATTTAAAGAGGATGAAGAATCTTTTTTAGCACCAACATCTCAAGAATGGATATTATTTCCCTATGAGTAAGAATATCTAGATCAAATGATTGAGTCTAAGGAGATGATCATCCTTGAAGACATTCCCATTATGAGGGAATACGCTGATGTGTTTCCCAAAGAGTTATTCTGGTCTTCCTCCTAGCCAAGAGGTCTAATTTTCAATCGATATTATACCTAGGTCTTTTCCAATATCCAAAACTCTTTATAGAATGGGTGTTATGGAACTTGAGGAGCTAAAGAATCAACTACAAGAGAATCTAGATAAAGGTTTCATACACCCAAATTCTTTGTCGTTGGGTGAACCAGTCCTCTTCATTTAGAACAATTATGGTTTTATAAAGATTTTCAGTGATTATTATGAGATGAATAAGATAATGATAAAGAATAAGTATCATCTTCCATGGATTGATGACTTGTTCGATCAGCTAATCCCAATACTTCTCTAAGGTGGATCTTCAATTGGGGTATTATCAAGTAAGGGTGAAGAAGTAGGATATCCTCAAGACTACTTTTCGTACAAGGTACGTGAACTATGAGTTCATAGTAATGTCATTCAGACTCACTAATGCTCCAAAGATCTTTATGGACTTAATGAATATAGTCTTTAGATATTACCTTGAAAATTTTGAGGTAGTCTTTATAGATGATATTCAAATATACTCCAAAAGTAAGGAGGAGCGTGAGGAGCATCGAAGCACTGTGCTAAAAATATTATGAAGGGATAAGATTTATGAAAAGTACAATAAATGTGAGTTCTAGTTAAAGGAAGTCTCATTCTTGGGTCATGTTATCACTATAAAAGGGGGGCCCTTCAAAAACATATGCAAATAAAGGATGGTTGAGGAAAAAATTTGTGACAGATATCCATAGTTTCATTAGACTGGTAGGGTATTATATATGATTTGTGAGAAAGTTATAATGATTATCAAACCCTCTAACCAAGATAACTCATAAAGGAGTCAAGTTTGTTTAGAATAATGAATGCAAAGAGATATTCAAGGAGTTTAAAATGAGGCTTATCACTGCACCTATACTTACGCTACCCACAAGTGGGGAGATTTTAGTGTTGTATAGTGATGCTTAGAAGAAGGGTTTGGGTTGTGAATTGATGAAAAATGAAAAAGTTATAGATTATGCCTCAAGAAAATTAAAAGTTTATGAATATGACTACCCAATGCGTAATTTGGAATTGTCTATTGTGATCTTTGAATTGAAAACCTGGCATCATTATCTCTTCAGGGAGAAGTGTGAAATATATACGGATCATAAGATCCTCAAGTATATATCCACATAGAAAGATTTGAATATGCACCAGTGAAGATGGTTGGAGCTAATTAAGGGTTATGACTACTCAATCCACTACCATCCCAGGAAAGAAAATAAAGTGGCAGATGCTCTAAGTAGAAAGGATCCAGTAATTTTTCCATTGATGATAATTGATAAGGATTTGGTATTCAAATACTTGAAAATTATGGAAATGGGAATACTAAAAGAAGGAATATCATTTATCCTTTCACAAATTATTTATCAACTATCCCTTCTAAAGAAGATAAAGGATTCTCAAAGAGATAATGTGGAAATTACAAAGAAGGTGGAAGCTATAAGAAAATAGAAATCCATGAAGTTCAAAATTAATTAAGTTGAAGTTGTAAGATTTGGGTCATGATTATATGTACCATCAAATCCTGAGTTAAAGAAGGAGTTATTGGATGATGCACATTTCTCAAACTTCTTCATCCATCCATCTAGAGATCAAGAAGATGTATCAAGATCTTCGAGAGTAATATTGGTGGGACAATATGAAGAAGGAGATCATGGAATATCCATTGGTCAATTATGATTGAAGATCAATATGACCGCTGAAAACAATAATAATTTTAAAGTTATAATTATTGTTTATAAATAGAAATGACAATGGAAAAATTAATTCAGAAAGAAGAGTCGATGGCTTTATCTAGTAGACTTAGGTCATACAAAGCTCATTTTTTAGAGCTCAGAAAGGAGGAAGTGTCACTGGGCTTCGCTCTTGACCAAGACTAAGCTGAGATTCAACATTTTAATCTTGAATGGAATCGACTACAGTATAATTACAAGTTAATAGAGATTACCACCTAGGCGATGTTATCTGAGCCGCCCCAAGAGTCTATCATCATCGCACACCTTACTCTTAGGTCTTATACGGGTGTTATAAGGGGTTATGTAATAAGGTATTAGTTAATTTTTGGGTAATCCCTTTTATAAATAAAATTCTTATTCCATCAATTCCTTTATGAGAATAGTTTTTCTTAAAAATATAATGAATTAGATAAATTGACTTTTTGGGTAAAATAGTACTTTTCAAAAATATATAAATTATTATATAAAAACTAAGTTTTTATTAATAATTTTATTATAATAGTGTTATAATAACACTCTTTTTAATTATAAATTATGATTATATTTATTATTTTTACTCTATAAAAGATTAAGTATTTAGTTTGATAAGAATTATATTTTTATTCAATAAAACAGAAATTTTATTTTTAATTAAAGAATTTATTTTGATGAATTAATGAATTTTTGAAATAATTAATATTTTAATGAAATATTATTATAAAATTACTTTTATGAATAATAAATTATTATATAATTTTTATGAAGTCAAATTTATTTTTTATTAAGGTTAAAAACTGTTTTTTTTTTTCAAAACCCGTCAATTTTTAGTAAATGTCAGTTTTTATTTTAAAATTGAAAATTAAAATATTTAGAAAATTATTTAGATAAAATAAATATTATTTTTGGAATCAGGATTTCTAAATTATCCAACGGCGAATTTTTCATAATTTTCTGAGATAGTCAAATTTTTGGGTAAAAATTAAATACTGAATAAATATATAATGTGTTTTATGACATCATAATGAATCAATAGTGATGTAATAAAATACTATAAAAGGGATATTCAGAAAATATATGTTTTAAATTTAAAATATTTTAATTTTAGATTTGTTTGATTAATTTTATAATTCCTTAGTAGACCCTTCAAGACATATAAAATATTTTAACATTTTAAAATGATTTCCTTGAGAGTGTGACTCACCTCCACATAAGAAAACCTAATATTTTAATATGTTAGGTCCTTTTCCTTATAAAATATTTTATATCACTCCCATTTGGCAGAAACCATGGGCAAAAACTATGGGATGGTTTGTGGTTTTGATTAGTTTAATGTGTAGTGTCCAAAACCTAAATAATAAAGAATTCCCTCTCATTTCCTATATAAATCCACCCAACCTCTTATTCTTCTTCACTAAAACCATTTGAATCTCGACCAAACTTTGAACCATACTCCCTAGAGTCCTCCAAAGGCTCCCCCAATCTCTCAAGAATCCTCTCTCAATCCTTTGGGATCACACTTCCAAGTAAGGAATCCTGACTTTCCTCCCCTCCTTTCAAATTCAAGCATGTTATTTAAATGTAGTTCTTGTAATTTAGAATGGTTATAATGTTATTATTTTATAATAAATATATTTTGGTCCATTTTATGTTATTTTAAAGATTTATTATTTATCCTCCCTCATTTTGACCCTTACCTAAGCCGTTACTATGCCAAAATTTCGTAAGGGATTTCACTCTTCTCATTTCCATTCAAGATACTCTTTTACATTATGATTCTTAAGATCCATATTTGTATGTTGGGTTATGATTTTACACGACCCCATACTATCCATTTTATGTATATATGATGAGTTATTCCTTTCAATCTCACCAATACCCCCTATTATCCTTTAATCACACCCATCACTTTGCCAAAATTCCATAAGGGATCTTTCACCCTCCTCTTTTACCAAGCATTATTTTCATGTTATGTCTTTTAATTTATTTTATTCCTATTTTGGGATATGTTATTAAATATCATACCTACTTCCCATTTTATTTATAAGTCATTATATTCTCTTTTAATCTCATTTATCCCTCTTATGAACCCTTATGTACTCCCATTACCATGCCGAATTTTCGTAAGGGATTCCTTCCTTTCTCATTTTTGTCCAAGTTTCTTTATGTTGTTATACCCTTTTATTTTCAATTAAAAATATTGGGGTATTATTTTTCACCTCCCCCATACTTTCCTCCTTATGTTTGAATGATTATATACCCATTTATTTCTCATTAATGTCTTCTGTGTACACGCATTACCATGCCGAAATTCCGTAAAGGATTTCTCTCTTCTTATTTCCATTCAAGTAATTCTCACATTTTATGCATCTAAATTCCATTTCATATATTGGGATATTATGTTCCATGATCCCATTACTATCTATTTCATGTATAAATGATGATATATCCCTTTCTCTCTCATCATCCCAACTTATTAATTTTCATATGACGATGTTATGCTGCCGAAATTGTACCACAATTTTCCAAGCCAAAATCATCATGTAGTGAATACCATACTCATTTATCTATCAAGGGTATTCACCATTATTAAAATATACTTATTGAATGTTACTTACATGTATGTATTCCAAATTTCTTAATTGTGGAATAACTTATGATATTGAATGATTCCATGTTATATGATCTATGTGGGACACTTATGCATGAAATGAAATATTTATGAAGGGTACACCCCGATAGGGCTTCAATGCTTTGCGTAATGTCTAGAATCATGATACACCATGTGAAATGAGGGTTTACTCGTACTAATCCATGTGAAATGAGGGTTTAATCATGCTAATTCATGTGCAATGAGGGTTACCCATGCTAATCCATGTGCAATGAGGGTTTACTCATGCTAATTCATGTTCAATGAGGGTTTACTCATGCTAATCTATGTGCAATGAGCCTTGGATCATGCTAATATCATGTATTATGTTGTTGCCACATTTCCATGTTATGATAATCATGCTATATCATGCCTTTATGTTAATGTTTCTCTTATTCTCCATTGATATTCCTATTTTCTAATATGTATTGTATTCTTCATGTTATACCTTGTTTACTCCCTTACTAGGATTTATATATCACCCCTTTCTTATGTATGTCCTCAGGTTATCTTGTGTAGTGTTAAGTATGAAGGAATTAGTTGTTCATGTTAAAGTAGTTTGAAATAAATATGTTGTATTTCATTTTTTAAGTTGTTATGTAATGTTCCTAATTTCTCAAGACACTAAACCTCTTGATCCTTGAAGTTGTCTTAAGTACAAGTTTATGTAATAAATTGGGTTTAAGTGTGTAATAAAGAGTAGGGTTGTTATAGTTGGTATCAAAGGATAGGTTTAGTTATTTTTGGGATTAGGATTATAAAACCATTATGAAAGCCTTAATTATAAGACTAAGTATAAGAAAAACATCCCTAAATTTTGGTGAGTATATAGTAATTGGTTTATCAAGAAAATACATCCCTATCTGGATACGAACAAGTAGAGGTGGCTCTAGCACGGATGTATTTAGAGGTAAAACCCGAAAACATCTCTTTGAGCTAGACTTGAACAGGAACTGGTGCACGACAATGGGTCTTGCTGCATTCTTGGTTTGACACTCCCGAGGGATATGATTTAGTAAATTCATAAGCTTATTACGAACCATTATTAAGGGGGGAAAATCCCATAAGAATATATGTTATGAAATAGATCATGGATAACCTAGATTGATACTTAGTGTATCATAAGTTAGGATATACAATACAAGTTTATCCTTCTATGTCCAATTTTTTCTTTTTACATTCTTATTAGCTAAGTATTCAAACCCCCTAATTGTATTTTCTTTTTCTTAGTTAAAACATGGATGGAGGAAGATCACGAACAACTCTTCTCTCTCTTTCTAAAGAAATACTTGGAGATATTATCTTGAATTCATGCTCAGATGACTTTGAAACTTTTTTCAAATGTCAAATTTACATGAAAACAACTTTATGAGACATCCAATACTTTTATAATTGCACGATTCTTTCAAGGATTAGGCACCATCTATTGGAGAGTCTTACGCACTCAACTTTCATACCATGATAAGCATGGGAAGTACCATTAGGGTCTTTTCAAATTCTTCTCTTTATTTCAAAAAGATGAAGCACTAAATGATTTTCTAGATGCTGCAAAAGAGGGTGACCTCCGAGCAGTCTATATGTATCAAATTATATATTTATGTCTTTGGGGAAACACCAAAATTGATATACCAAAACCCTATTTTGAAATATTTGAATATGATTCATTAAGAAGTTTTTATAAAAAACACGTTCAAGAAGATATTTCAAATATATATATATAAGAAATACCTTTTTAATGACTTATCAGTGCTTCCATCGATATAATCCAAGATTCTTGAGGTGTTTTTGGGTAAAGGAAGTAGACAGTTTAAGAAATATCATGAGGTACCATTATGACGAATAAACCCTTTATACTTAAAGGAAATTATAATAGGAAAGACTGAAGACCTCATTGAAGAGATGAAGGAGAAGTACCCTCGCCTGTTTTTGACTTAGTATGTAAAACAAAATTTTGGGGGTGAAATTTCTTAAGGGGGGAAGAATGTAATGACCCAAACTTTTGAATAATATTTTGTTTCCTGAAAATGCATGTTTTAAAGTGTTCCATTAATTAAAACTATATAAGTATATATTGAAATGTAACTATCAGTTTTCGATCATTATATTACTATTGGTCAATTATGATCGAAGATCAATATGATCATTGGAAACAATAATAATTTTAAAGTTATAATTATTGTTTATAAATAGAAATGAAAATGGAAAAATTAATTCAGAAAGAAGATTCGATGGCCTCATCCAATAGACTCGAGTCTTACGAATATCATTTTTCAGAGCTCAGAAAGGAGATAGTGTCACTGGGCTTCTCTCTTGACCAATTCCAAGCTGAGCTTCAACATGTTAAGCTTGAACGTAATCGCCTATAGTAGAATTACAAGTTAATAGATATTACCACCCGAGCGATGTTATCTGAGCCACCCCAAGAGTTCTTCACCATCATACACCTTACCCTTAGGTCTTATACGGGTGTTATAAGGGGTTATGTAACAAGGTATTAGTTAATTTCTGTGTAATCCCTTTTATAAATAAAATTATTATTCTATCAATTCCATTATGATAATATTTTTTCTTAAAAATATAATGAATTAAATAAATTGACTTTTAGGGTAAAATGGTACTTTTCATAAATATAAAAATTATTATATTAAACTAAGTTTTTATTAATAATGTCATTATAATAGTGTTATAGGAACACTCATTTTAATTATAAATGAGGATTATATTTATAGTTTTTATTCTATAAAATATTAAGTATTCAGTTTGATAAGAATTATATTTTTATACAATAAAACAAAAATTGTATTTTTAATTAAAGAATTTATTTTGATGAATTAATGAATTTTTTAAATAATTAATATTTTAATAAAACATTATTATAAATTAATTTTATTAATAATAAATGATTATATAATTTTTATGAAGTCAAATTTAATTTTTATTAAGGTTAAAAACTGTTTTTTTCAAAACCCGTCAATTTTCAGTAAATGTCAGTTTTTTATTTTAAAAGTTAAAATTAAAATATTTAGAAAATTATTTAGATAAAATAAATATTATTTTTGGAATCATGATGTCAAAATTATCCAATGGTGAATTTTTCATAATTTTCTGAGACAGTCAAATTTTTGGGTAAAAATTAAATACCGAATAAATATATAATGTGTTTTATGACATCATAATGAAAAAATAGTGATTTAATAAAATACTATAAAAGTTATATTAGGCCAATATATTTTTTACCTTTAAAATATTGTGATTTTAGATTTGTTTGATTAATTTTATAATGCCTTAGTGGACCCTTCAAGACTTATAAAATATTTTAACATTTTAAAATGATTTCCTTGAGAGTGTGACTCACCTTCAAATAATCAAGCCTAATATTTTAATATGTTCTGCCCTTGGACTTATAAAATATTATATACCACTCCCATTTTGCAGAAACTATGGGAAAACCCACGGGATGGTTTGTGGTTTTGATTAGTTTAATGTGTAGTGTCCAAAACCTAAATAATAAATAATTCCCTCTCATTTCCTATATAAACCCACCCAAACTCTCATTCCTCTTAACTAAAACCATTTGGAGCTCGACCAAGCTCTGTACCATACTCCCTATAGTCCTCCAAAGGCTTCCCTAAGCTCCCAAGAAGTCTATCCCAAGCCTTTTGGATCATACTTCCAAGCAAGTGATCCTCACTTTTCTCTCCTCCTTTCAAATTCAAGCATCTTATTTGAAAGTATTTCTTGTAATTTAGAATGGTTATAATGTGATTATTTTATAATAATTATATTATTTTCCATTTGATGTTATTTTAATGAGGTATTATTTATCCTCCCTCATTTTTACCCTTACCTAAGTTGTTACTATGCCAAAATTTTGTAAGGGATTTCACTCTTCTCATGTCCATTCAAGCTACTCTTTTACATTATGCTTCTTAAGTTCCATATTTATATGTTGGTTTATGATGTTACCCTACCCCCATACTTTCCATTTTATTTATATATTATGAGATATTCCTTTCACTCTCATCAATCCCCCCTATGATTCTTTAATCACACTCATCACTTTGTCGAAATTCCATAAGGGGTCTTTCACCCTCCTCTTTTACCAAGAATTCTTTTCATGTTATGTATTTTAATTTATTTTATTACTATGTTGGGATATTTTATTAAATATCATACCTACTTCCCATTTTATTTATAAATCATGATATCAACTTTCACTCTCATTTATCCCTCTTATGAACCCTAATGTACCATCGTTACCATGCCGAATTTTCGTAATTGATTCCTTCCTTTCTAATTTTTATCCAAGTTTCTTTATGTTGTTATACCATTTTATTTTCAATTAAAAATGTTGGGGTGTGATTTTTCACCTCCCCCATACTTCCCTTCTTATTTTTTAATGATGATATACCCATTTCTCTCTCATTAATGCCTTCTGTGTACACCCGTTACCATGCCGAAATTCCGTAAAGGATTTCTCTTTTCTTATTTCCATTAAAGTAATTCTCCTATATTATGCATCTAAATTCCATTTCATATGTTTATATATTATGTTCCATGATCCCCTTACTGTTTATTTCATGTATAAATTATTAGAGACCCATTTCTCTCTCATCATTCCAACTTATAAATTTTCATATGACTATGTTATGCTGTCGAAATTGCACCGCGATTTTCCAATCCAAAATCATCATGTAGTGAATACTATACCCATTTCTCTATCAAGGTTATTCACATTTATGAACATATACTTATTGAATTTTACTTATATGTATGTATTTTACATTCCTTAATCATGGAATAACTTATGATGTTGAATGATTCCATGTTATATGATCCATGTGGGACACTTATGCATGAAATGAAATGTTTATGAAGGGTGTTCCCTGATAGTGCTTCAATGCATTGGGTAATGTTTAGTATCATGATACTTCTTCTTCAATGAGGGTTTACTCATGCTAATCCATGTGCAATTAGGGTTTACTCATGCTAATTCATGTGCAATGAGGGTTACTCATGCTAATCCATTTTCAATGAGGGTTTACTCATGCTAATTCATGTGCAATGAGGGTTTACTCAGGCTGATCCATATGCAATGATCCTTTTCTCATGCTAATATCATGTTGTATGTTGTTTCCATATTTCCATGTTATGATAATCATGTTATATCATGCCTTTATGTTCATGTTTCTCTTATGCACCATTGATATGCCTATTTCCTAACATGTATTGTATTATTAATGTTATGCCTTGTTTACTCCCTTACTGGGATTTATAGCTCACCCCTTTCTTATGTATGTCCTAAGGTTATCACATGCAGTGTTAAGTATAATGGAATGAGTTGGTCATGTCAAAGAAGTTTGAAATAAAGATGTTTTATTTCATATTTTAAGTTGTTATGTAATGTTATGAATTTCCCAAGACACTAGACCTCTCGATCCTTGGAGTTGTCTTAAGTATAAGTTTATGTAATAAATCATGTTTAAGTGTGTAATAAAGATCAGGGTTGTTATAAAGTAAATTACTAATCATCTTTTTTAATAATTGTAGAAAATGGAAAGAAAAATCATGAAAATAGTGTACTCATTCCTTAGCTCAGGGTATGTCCTTACAAATACAAATTTCCAGATATGGTAAAATTATTTATGTGATGAATTATTATCAAAAAGATTTTATTATGTGTTGGAATCCCTTATTCATGTTCTACCATCCCAAAGGGTGAGCGAAGGTGAAAAGGTTGTCTTCCATAGATATGTTAAGGATGCTTCCTATGTCAGTTGTATTATATTATCAATTGTGTTCGAAGAGTTGATGATACAATATAAATATGTGAATGCTTGCACCATAATATCACATCTCCATTCTCTTGAGAAAGATAAGGAAAGGCTATAAATAAATAATATTGTCAATGCACTATATCGGTGTAAACTGGAAGAAGGTAATCTATCTAATGATCATGCTTTCAAATTTTCAGGGTATATTGATTATTTAGAGAAATTAGGTTTCCACTTGGATAATAAATTATCTATTAATATTATCTTATTATCCTTACCACAAAGATTATCCTTATTTTTCCAAGCCTGGATAAACAAAATGGATAAGTTACTCGGGAAACTTTTGTCTATACTTCACCAAGTGGATAAGGATTGGTTAAAACCTATTTCTCTACCCATTTCGGTGAAAAGTTTGAAAGAAAAGTTTTAATATCCCATGGATAATATAAATCCAAAAGATCATTTATAACATCCTTGATATAAAATATTCAAAGGCATAAAAATGAACAGGAGGATATTTTCTTCTTATGTGAAAATAATTGACACTAGAAAAGAAATTGCAATGAATTGAAGAAGAATAAGAAAGAAATTGCATCCACATAAATTATATTCATTATGTTTATATTCATATCTTGTTTATTAAATACAATATTCTTACAACATACATGTATTTAAATACAGGAAATGATCAAGAATAGAAAGGTTTTAGAGTGAACTCAAAAGGAGCTGGGAAAGGGAGATTCATATGTCGGCCAAGGGGAGCTCACTATTTCTCAACATCAGATTGGATTGATTCAAGTTTGTAATAAGTGTTACCAAAACATTTATCTCAGTGTCCATCTAGAAACATCAAGACATTATTTCATTTTGTAATAAATATTGTTATGATACTTAAATACTAAACTAACGATTCAGTAACTCTTAAATCACAAATATCCATTTCAATGAATGATGAATATAAAATATAAGTCTCTTACCTAATTGTGATGAGATAATTCTATATCAAATAAAACTGAAAGTAGTAGACATTTTTATACCCATTAAATTGTTTTAGTCTCAATTGAGATAAGATATTGGATATACATACAAACTACTTATCATGTTTTAGATAAATAAACCTTTTTAAATAAAGGTATGTCACAAAAAAAAAATTAGAGTTGGTTCAATATAGCCACATGAACCATTCTTAAGCTAATGTTAATTTCATATACTTCATGAGATTCCTTTAATAAATTTTATAAATGATTAGTGAAGTAAATGAGTACACTTGGTAAAGATTGAGGAATCTCCAAGTTGGCTTTTCAAATAACATATTTTCCATGTAATAATTGATCATATAAGTGGAGTAAAGGTTATCCCAAACTATCATTTTCTTATATACATCAATGTCATGATTTTAGTAAAAGGAATATTAATGATGAGTCTTATATATATTGAAAATCTTCCATTATTCCTTCAAATACATATTTTGTAAATATAAGTACAGAAACTAACCATATGTCAACTATATTTTATAATGGATATCATATCAATTGGGATATGATAAGAATCTATTAGGAAACTATCACAAGTGTTTGTAGAAAATAATTTGTTAAAAATTGGCCATAACTACAAAAGAACATCAAAACACTAAGTTGGATCTAGGTTAATGATCTTATAGCCATTAAGGATATTGATGTCTAGTCAAGATCGACTATATTTATATAAAGGAAGTCTATCTATTTGAAGATAGTTGGAGCATACTTAACTTATATGGGTTAAGTCTATGGATGCACATGAGTTGTCATAGGAATGTTGGGCTCCACTAAGCTCAATGGGGGGAGTGGTTCCAGAGACACATACTGTGTAGGAACTTTTAACCAAAGTGGTGGTTTATGTTAACCATGGTAGGTGATACATATTTTATTATTCCATAATAATGATTCCTACAATGTAGCAGAAAAAATGGAAATATGATATGGTTGACAAGTATGTATAAACTCAAGTAATGGACTTCATGTATTAAGATTCAAGGATTTTGTATTTTGAATATTTTTAAGACTTGATACTGCTGGTGAGTATTCAAGAGAAACTAAACATGGATTTTACAATATAGTACCAATATAGCATGATATATTATTGAAAGGTTTAGTATATCACTCAACTTATTCAAAACTCATCGTGACTAAAATCCTTTTTGAATTCTACTTGTCAAAACATATTTCTATGATCATCATATTGGGATATTGATTGTCAAGGCCACCTCATTTAGAGGAATCCATATGGAAGATTTCTATATAACATGACTAAAATGGGACTCTATGGTATATGTTAACTAGGCATAACTAAAAAGGGTCAGTGACATCAATAAATGACAATAATATCTGCATATTACATAAATTCATTTATGAACAAAATCATGCATAGTGATCATAGAATATTCATTTGGAAATGAATGAGTGACATGTATCTATAACTAGTTAGTGGGACCACTAGAAGTTTTAAAAATAAATATGTTGATAACATATGAAAACAATCGTTGTGTCTTACCAGTTTTTTAAGACTAAGGAATGAATTTTCTCAAAGTTTGACTTAAAGTATCAACCGTATTCTAGGTAACAATATCTAAAAAAATGGATCTATGGGTTTTCTAAATCTAGTCATAGCACATATATTAACATGGTATTGAAAAATAAAAATTGAAACAATTCAAGACCAAATTTTTGTTGGTATATAATCCTTTTAGTAAAACATGCATGGGCATAAGAAGATATTATGGAGATTAAAATAATTTCACAAGCTTAAGTTCTAGGAACTCATCTCATGTTCTATGATATGTATGGATGTTTGATATTAGTGATGCATAAATCATAATAGGTGAATATCAAACAAATCCAACATAATTGCATAGACTTGCAGTTAGAACTATCTGACAGTAGTTGGAAGAGTAGAACTGGATGAGTTCTTGGTGTTTGGAGAAGTTGGAATACTATTGATCAAGTGAATTGAACACTTATCTTCATTTAGTTCAATTTGATCTAGTATCACTGATAAGGCTATAGTAATATGAAAGAAAAACTTATTACAATCAGTGGTTTCCAAATCTACAATATTTGAGTACATTGCGCCTTCTGATGTAGCCTGAGAAGCGGTTTAGCAATGTCCTATTCCGATTTTGGGCTATACCAAAAGAAATATATTTATCATTTTATGATAATATTTGACTATGGATTTAGTTAGGATGTTAGGATTCTAACATGAGAATAGGATGTGGATACTTGGATATATCACTACTTGACGGATTTTCTCAAGATAGTAATGTTGTAGTAAACATATTCACCACATAGACATGTGGCTTAACCAACCCTAGTGACAGAAACATGATAGGCCTAGCAACTATAGTCATACTCAGCAAAAGTATGTTTAACATGTGAGGACTAACAAGTTGTTATCAGTTGGATCCAATGCAAGTGAGAGTTTATTGGAGTTAGTGTGCTAGAACCAACTACTTTGTACTTTGGATTACATGTATATTCAAAGAAGTGAATACTAATATAAATATCTTATCACATATTGATTATTCTTCTGCATAACATTGATTTGATAATGTCTTATAGCATTTGTCGCATTGACAAGGCCATAGCGGTTCCCCGCTATGATGAGAAACTTGAGATGCTATGATGATATCTCTTAAATATAGTTCTACAATCAGATAACGTACTATGATAGGGCACATCATACATAGACTATCAGATGTGAGTACTCATAAGCAGATAGAGATTCTTATCATGAAGTTCACACTTGGTAATCTGCAGGATTAGAGATTATGCGAAAAGACTCGCCAGTAGGAATTTTGCATGTTTTGGTGTCATCAGATATTACTATCTGCGAGTGTTTGTAATGGTTCTTATTATTATTAATGCATGCTATGACTCACGCATTTAGATATATTTCGTAAATCATGATGATAACAATTCATTGTCAAGTTGGATATGTTGGGCACATCATGAATGACATCTTGTTAATTAATAAGTCGAGGAAGGATTTGTCTCTTTCATCTTTATGAAAGTTGATATCTTAGTCATTTGATTGAAATATAAATGTCGCATTAAATTTAATGGTCATGGTGTAACGACATTTATTTCAGATAGTCAAAGAAAGATGTGTCAGACATATAGGTAGATGACATAGATGTGCACCCTACTTGATCAGATATTGAGACAAATGGATTATATTACACAGCGAGTGTTCGTATGTTGTTGTCATTGTTGTGACATTAAGTTCTTTCTATTGGGTGTCTTGATCCGTTACTAGACAGTCATCTTGGACTTTAGACAAACTTGTTTAATGCTAACGAAAAAGAATCCTAGAGGGTCACACACTAAATGTTTATATCGATCTTATTTGAATTTAATTATTGAAATAAATATTATTCTCAAGAACAAAGAATAATTTTATTCAAGTTTTATTGATTGTTAATATTCGCAAGGTAATAAATAATTATTTATTCATTAATAAATAATTTATTTGATTATGTTAATATTTTATGAATATGTATCCGCTGGATTATGAATAAAATATTTATTTTATTTTTTTATGAGTGAAATATTTAATTAAATATTAATTCGGGTATTTCAGTAAATGTTGAGGAGTTGGAGTAGACCAAGATCATGTCTAGTTATAAATATTTATTTTTAAGCTAGTAAATAATATTCATTGTTGTGCTAGTTAGTGCACACCATAAAATATTATTATTATTATTATTATATGGCATAAGGTTTAATAATGATTATTATATTATTTAACGGCTGGTACGCAATTAAAAAACATTATAACCTAAACTCTAGCTATTTAAATAGATGATTGTATCTATTGTGTAGGGTTAATCAAGAATTGAAAACCATTGCGCACAACGGACTTCCCTCTCGGATTCCTCCTCTCTTCCTCTCAAGAACGAAAAGCATTAAATAGTTTCCTTCAAACACAAAGGAACTCGAAGCGATCAAGAAGAACGATGCAAGACAATTGATTTGTCGTGCCAACACCTGAAAATCAATCAGCGTCAGTCAGAGATCAAAGGAGCACATGTGAATCGCTGCTAGAGGGATTCTATACTTGGATCCTTACAGTGCAATGAAGGTAATCTGGAAAAGGATTTTCAGGATGATCAACATCTATATCGAAGAAAGAATTTAAGACGATATAACCATTTCTTCCGATCTAAATAAATTAATTATAAATTTAACGTGACAATATCCTATCCGAGTTCCGAGTTTCCTTTATATCAATATTCGGTGGAAAATTTTTGTTGGTCATGACATTCATGTCATTGACAATATTGGGAATGATCCATCGAATTGACAATAACTTTATGGTTATCGACCCACCATAGCATTTCTGTTACACTCAGAACCTTCAATACACACACATGGCTTTGGGTTTCATAAATGGTAAATCTTGGGAATGAGGTTTCTAGTTGCTTATGATGCATTAATTAAGTGTTAATAGATCTTTAGAAACTCGTCAATATTCATTGGTATTGTCTGTCTATACTCATAGAATCGAGAATGTTTGGGTAGATTATATGGGATTGACATAGTCTGTTTTATGATCACTTGATGTCTTGAACAAAGAGATTATGTTTATGCATACTTATATATGATACAACAGATGGACATGAGTATGGAAATACATTTGTTTGATTGAGATCACATCAGATCCCTTTGTATCTTGAATAACATTGATGTTTTGTTAGAGCCCGCTCTTTGCATACAATTAGGGATTATAAAAATCATAATTATTGACAATGCTATAAAGGTGTATGAGGTCACACTTTGTAGTTGAGTGAATGAGGATTATGTTTTGTTATAAAGTGTATGTATAAAACTTGAGTTATCCCAAAAGTGTTTTTGGAGGATATACAAAAGAAGTTTTGAATGAATTTTCACAAGATTTTACATATGATGTAACATATTGTGAAAAAATAATATCTTTTCTGAAATAAGTATTGAGAGATATCCAAAGAGTTTTGGATATGATTTTATAATTTATTACATATGATGTGACATAAGGTGAAAGTGTGATAAGTCTATAAGCCTTTAGCATAAGTTGGAGATTGATGGAATTATGTGCTAAAGCTAAAATCATTGCATGGTGGTCTTAATTATGTCATGGTTTGTGCTAAGAGTAACTCACGTCATATTGAATGTCACTACATCGTGGTTCTATGCATGACATCACGTTTGATGTATAATAATGCATGTTTTTTTATTAATATTTCACATAGGGTGATCTGTTTAAAATATCATTTGATGATATTTTGTTTAAAAACCAACCACGGCAGGAAGGCAAGAAAACACAAGGACGTGCCTTTAATGTAAAAAAGGAGAGACTTGGGATCAGGCATCGTTGGCCATCCAAATTGAAGACTCAAGGCCGCAAGGCCGAATCCCTTTTGACCGGAACCGCACGCGTCCAGAAGGAAGAAGCCATCAAAGCCACGCTGCGCACTCACCATTTAGCAGATTTACACCGGGCAGCGACGGCGCTCGCATCCAGGTGTGCCCTGAAGCTGCTCATCACTTCTTGGTACGTCGGCCTCTTGTAGTCCACCGCCTGTCAATGTTCCTCTCCGATCAGCGGTTTCATGGATTAACCAAGCAAAAAAAGGATACGGATCTATGGGGAAACCTGTTCAATAACTTCCTCGGGGCTCGCCCATTTCCACTCAGAGAATTCGGATTCAGTCTCCCCGCTTGCTAGGTTTATCTCGTCGTCCTCGCCCGTAAATCTCATCAGAAACCACTTCTGTGCCTGACCGTGCCATTCCCCTCCCCATAGACGATTAACTTTAGCCTTCACAGCAGGGGGGAAGTCATAGGTCAGCCACCTGGGAACCTAGCATCGGAGCTTTAAGAGTGAAGGACTAACAGTGAATCAATCAAAATTTACAATTGGGTGCTCAGGTCCCCTGCATCATCATGGGGTCATATATATGTGTGTGACGTTTACTTTAATTAGACAGATGTAATGATAAGTAAAGAATGTCGATGTTATTTCATAGCCTAACCTCCGAAATTATTTCAACAGACACAACTCCAGTTTCTTCTCGTAGTTCCCTGATAGCTGCGGACATTGGATCTTCACCATCTTCAATGCCGCCCTGGAATCGAAAAACTCGTCATACAATGGTCAAGCTGGATGAAACTTTGTTTGCTTAAACATCAACACCAATTCATCACTAAATCTATAATTTGGTTTGATTTTCAGAAGGTTTCAGCGTTTGTTGTTTGCCACATTTGGTCCATTAGAAGCTGCTTGAAAAGAAAACAGATGCAGACGCACTCTAACAGCATCCACTCGAAAATCCAGATTATAATAACATATATAAATGATCAATTGAACAGAGCACAAACGAAGATGCACCTGAGGCATCTGCCATGCTCCAGGAACATTCAATTTGGATGCAACAAAAACCTGCCATCAAAGATAATTATAATTTCATCCCATAGTCATGCAGGTGCGGTTCTGGTAAATTTATGAAAATACAGTAGAATTTAGTTGAGAAATTATTGCGTAATTTAGTAAGACACTTCCCCGCACGCTAAACCAGATCAAGATGAAACAGTAATCGACCTAGGAATCTCGATCCGAGCTACAGAAACTAACAATTGGAACTATAGATGCTTAATTCAAAAATGTTCCGGATCATTCGCCGTGCTCAGTTCCAAACAATGCCCCTATTTAACGAATCGTCCTCCAATTACTAACATCGAGAGACCAAACGAGGAACAGAAATCGACGGTTCAAACATCGACGAAGAAATTTAAGTAATCAACGAAGCTTTGGAATAATATTATTATTCAGGATAAATATCAACAAGCGACTCCTTGGATTTTATAAATCAAGCTAGCACCAGCAAATGAACTGGCCAAACCAAAACGTAAAAAAATTCAACAGAGAAATTCGATAATGGTGGAGGAATAAAAAGCAATAAAACAGGTAGATGGAGTAGAAAGGTACTCGGCCGTCGGAATTGATGAGGCAAACGCCGACGTTGGCTCGATAGCCGGCGGGAAGATCTTCCATGGCCGCAGCTTCGGCAGGTACAGAGAGAGACTGAGAGGAAGCAAGAGACCTGAAATTGCGATCGGGATGAGACGACGAGAGCGAGGGAGGAGGAGCAGGCTTTGGTGCCCTTTTATACACGCATCAACGAATGAGGGCGGCGTGCGAGGTGGTTACGTCGCCGCTTATCCTGCGCACCCCGCCCCCACTTAGATGGTTGACATTTTTAATTTTATTGTTTTTTAAAAAGGTCCACGGGCGGAGATGTTGAATATTTGTCTTAGAATGTTGAGGTTATATTTTATAAAATTTATGAGTCTAAAAGAAAATTTATGAGAAAATCATATCGAATTTAATATAAACAGAATAATTGCGGGGAGGTTCGACAGCGCATGATAGCTACGTACGCGTGCGGAGGGGATGGCGAATTCGAGAAAATGGCGGTGGGCGAACACGTGGAGGCCGAGGAAGCGTCCCAGAATGGACATACGCGGGGCTGGAAATTGGTTGGAGGAGAAAAAAGTAACGGCGAGCGAGGGCGTAGGGTCCACTGGATGCGTTGACTTCTGAACGGTGTTCCACGGGTTCACCAGCACGCTCCAACTAAAATAACAAGATAAAAACTAAATGATAGATTTTCAAAATATTTATCCACCGTTTCAAATATTTAAATAAATAAAATTGTATTTTTATTTCCAAAACTATATATATATATATATATATATATATATATATATATCTATATAAAGATCTATAAATAATAACAATCCGACCTAACTTAGAATAAAATATTATACATATTCTCATTCTAAATTGTATCAAAGCATGCACGTTAGAAATTGTAATATGATTGTTGTGAATAGTAACATGACCATTAGAATAGCACTACGGGAAAAATCACTATTTGCGACGGGAAATTTTCACCGTCGCAAATAACCAATTATTTGCGACGGGTTTTCGTCTCTCGTTGCAAATAGTTTGGCGCAACTTGCGCGCCAAACCGCGCAGAAGTGTTTGCGACGGGATCCCGTCGCAAATGTCCGGCGACGGTTAATAACTTTTTGCGACGGGATGTCGTCTCGTCGCAAAAAGACTGTCGGCATGAACTATTTGCGACGGGTCCCGTCGCAAATAACCTTTTAACTGCCGACTATAATTAATGCGGGTGATGTTATTTGCGACGGGCCTCCTCGCAAATACCACCATTTGCGACGGGAAACTCGCCAATAATCCCGTCGCAACAAATCTAACATATATATACCCCCATCCGTTTTTTTCCCAAATCATCTAGATCTTGCTATATCTATCTTTTCATTCTTCAGTTTTAAAGAATTTTTTTTTTAGTTGAAAATTTTTATACGAGAGCAATCGGAGAGCGTCAATATCTTCATAATATCAAAGTTTAAGGTATTTATATTTTATATTTTTAATATTTATTTTATTTTTTTATGTTAATTTTAATTGTTGTTTATTAGTTGTAATTTAATTAGATTTCAATTGATTTTTATTTATAATTATATTTACTAAGAAATTTATATTGTTAGTGATAATTATAAATAATTAGTCATAATTAATATTAATTAGATATAATTAGATATAATTAGGAATAAATAGATATAATTAGCAATAAATAGATATAATTAGATATAATTAGCAATAATTAGATATAATTACTAATAAATAGATATAATTAGTAATAAATAGATACAATTAGTAATAAATAGATACAATTAGTAATAAATAGATACAATTAGTAATAATTAGATATAATTAGTAATAATTAAATATAATTAGTAATAATTATATATAATTAGTAATAAATAGATATAATTAGTAATAATTAGTAATAAATAGATATAATTAGCAATAATTAGTAATAATTATATATAATTAGTAATAATTAGATATAATTAGTAATAATTAGTAATGATTAGTAATAATTAGTAATAATTAGTAATAATTAGATATAATTACACATAATTAGATATAATTAGATATAATTAGTAATAATTAGATATAATTAGATATAATTAGATATAATTAGATATAATTAGTAATAATTAGTAATAATTAGTAATAATTAGTAATAATTAGTAATAATTAGTAATAATTAGCTATAATTAGCAATAATTAGCAATAATTAGCAATAATTAGATATAATGAGTAATACTTAGTAATAATTAGATATAATTAGTAATAATTAGTAATAATTAGTAATAATTAGTAATAATTAGTAATAATTAGTAATAATTAGGAATAATTAGTAATAATTAGGAATAATTAGTAATAATTAGTAATAATTAGGAATAATTAGTAATAATTAGTAATAATTAGGAATAATTAGTACTAATTAGGAATAATTAGCAATAATTAGTAATAATTAGCAATAATTAATAATAATTAGCAATAATTAGCAATAATTTGATACAATTAGCAATAAATAGATAGAATTAGCAATAAATAGATATAATTAGCAATAAATAGATATAATTAGTAATAAATAGATATATTTATCAATAATTAGATGTATTTAGCAATAATTAGATATATTTAGCAATAATTAGATATATTTAGCAATAATTAGCAATAATTAGCAATAATTAGTAATAATTAGCAATAATTAGCAATAATTACCAATAATTAGCAATAAATAGCAATAAATAGCAATAAATAGCAGTAAATAGCAATAATTTGCAATAAATAGCAATAAATAGCAATAAATAGCAATAATTAGCAATAATTAGCAATAAATAGCAATAAATAGCAATAAATAACAATAATTAGCAATAAATAACAATAAATAGCAATAATTAGCAATAAATACCAATAATTAGCAATAATTACCAATAAATAACAATAATTAGCAATAAATAAAAATAATTAGGAATAAATAGCAATAAATAGCAATAATTAGCAATAATTAGCAATAATTAGCAATAATTAGCAATAAATAGCAATAAATAGCAATAATTAGCAATAATTAGCAATAATTAGATATAATTAGCAATAATTAGATATAATTACTAATAAATAGATATAATTAGTAATAAATAGATACAATTAGTAATAAATAGATACAATTAGTAATAAATAGATACAATTAGTAATAATTAGATATAATTAGTAATAATTAGATATAATTAGTAATAAATAGATATAATTAGTAATAATTAGTAATAAATAGATATAATTAGTAATAATTAGTAATAATTAAATATAATTAGTAATAATTAGATATAATTAGTAATAATTAGTAATAATTAGTAATAATTAGTAATAATTAGATATAATTACATATAATTAGATATAATTAGATATAATTAGATATAATTAGATATAATTAGTAATAATTAGATATAATGAGATATAATTAGATATAATTAGTAATAATTGGGAATAATTAGCAATAATTAGCAATAATTAGCAATAATTAGCAATAATTAGCAATAATTAGCAATAATTAGCAATAATTAGCAATAATTAGCAATAATTAGCAATAATTAGATATAATGAGTAATACTTAGTAATAATTAGATAGAATTAGTAATAATTAGTAATAATTAGTAATAATTAGTAATAATTAGTAATAATTAGGAATAATTAGTAATAATTAGTAATAATTAGTAATAATTAGTAATAATTAGTAATAATTAGTAATAATTAGTAATAATTAGTAATTATTAGGAATAATTAGGAATAATTAGGAATAATTAGCAATAATTAGTAATAATTAGCAATAATTAGTAATAATTAGCAATAATTAGCAATAATTAGATATAATTAGCAATAATTAGATACAATTAGCTATAAATTGATAGAGTTAGCAATAAATAGATATAATTAGCAATAAATAGATATATTTATCAATAAATAGATATATTTATCAATAATTAGATGTATTTAGCAATAATTAGATATACTTAGCAATAATTAGATATATTTAGCAATAATTAGCAATAATTAGCAATAATTAGCAATAATTAGCAATAATTAGCAATAATTAGCAATAAATAACAATAAATAGCAATAAATAGCAATAAATAGCAATAAATAGCAATAAATAGCAATAAATAGCAAATTTTTTCAATAAATAGCAATAATTAGCAATAATTAGCAATAATTAGCAATAATTAGCAATAAATAGCAATAAATAGCAATAAATAGCAATAAATAGCAATAAATAACAATAAATAGCAATAAATAACAATAATTAGCAATAAATAACAATAAATAGCAATAATTAGCAATAAATACCAATAATTAGCAATAATTAACAATAAATAGCAATAATTAGCAATAAATAACAATAATTAGGAATAAATAGCAATAATTAGCAATAATTAGCAATAATTAGCAATAATTAGCAATAATTAGCAATAATTAGCAATAATTGGCAATAAAAAAATTATATTATCAATATTTACGAAAAAACAATATTAATATTATTAAAATAATAAAAAATTTATGAAATATTAAAATTATCAATATTCGCAACAAGTTTTACTCTATTCTTAACATGTTCAAATCTCAAAAGATCGCTAATTGTCAGGTCATGCGCAATAAAAAGTTTGTGTCAGCCATGTCCAATGTAAACTCTATAATTGTCTTTGCATGGTTGATCACCTCGCAAGTAGTGTTGAAATATGTAAAGACCCGTAAATTTCAAGGAAATTTTTTTTTCTTAATTTTCTTTGGAATTTTACAAGAGCGCAGTTTCTGACGGCACCTGATTCCGAGGCCCGGTGTGCCCGGAATCGTGTTCCGAAGTTTGGCTCGGGTACGTTCAGTGAACGGACGAGCGAGTTTTTCTAACTTTTGAACCGGTGCCCGGAATCGAATTCTGAGGGTACCGATGAAATCGAAGGGCTGATATTTGCTTAGAAACGCCTCTTCCGGAGTTGCGTTTGCTCGGGTGTGGTTTTTAATTTTTGGGCTTAAAAGTTAAGAGATAAAATAATTTGTTCGACAAACTTTATTTTATTTCACTTAAGCCACTTGAAGTCACTTGAAATACACTTAAACTGAGTTGAAACGGATAGGGTGCTATCCAGAAATATCCTACCCTCTTGGTAGGATATTTGTGAGGTGGGCCCCGCACGAGCCTCGTCGTTTCTTTCCGCTAAGTATTGCACCCGCGAAAACCCGTCATTATGAAAGTCAACTGACGCGTTTTCTTAAATCCTTAACGCACCATTTAATTGGGCGGTTTATTTCGTGAATTAAATGGGCGATTTCTTTCGTTGAATCAATTCAACGAATTGATGGGTCGTTACTTACCCTTTTTTCGTTTGTTGGCATAATAATAAAATAAGACCAACAAGTCTTTTTGGAGGATTACTCGTTGAGAGGCTTGACAGAATCCTTGAGCCTTCATCCTCCTTCGCGAAGAACGCGAAGAACGCGAAGAACGCCGACCTTCGACGAAGAACGCCGAACCCGCGGAAGTCGACGACGCGACGCCGTGTTCCGCGACGCCGACGTTCCCTTCCTGCAATGTTCTTCTGCGACGTCTCTTCCTCCGCAATGAAATCTTCGATCAGCTGTTTGATGTAAGAGACTTCGGGTTTCACTTAATTCTCCCTTGTGTTTTTTTTAACAAAACACGGATTTAATTTTATATAATTAAATTAAATCTGTTGTTTTTTGGTCCGTTGAGTTCGCCGACTCAACGCCGGATTCCGCGACGACGCGACGCCCTTCCGCGACGACGCGACGATCCCCTCCTTCCGCGATGAACAAATCCGCGAAGAACGTGCGTTCGACAACGACTACGAGGTAGGGGTTGTTGTGAATAATTTTCTTTTTCCCGTGATCGTTTCTTTTAAAAGTGAAGAACCGGACAATAAGAACAATTTTAATCCATTAAAATTGTTGATTCATGTGTTGAATATATTTCTCCCGTTGTTTATCTCTAACGCGGAGGGTGCGGGCCAAACGAACATGGCCCGACAACCTTCCGTCGTTCTTCGTTGTGGTGCGGATTTGACGGGCGATGACGGAACGTGCCACAACGGAAGTTTGATGGTTCCGCAGAGAAGAACGAGTCCCGGGAGAAGCAGCGGCGCAGACGGGAACAGAATCGGACCACCGGAACGACTCCGGCGGCGCAGGTCGCCGGCGCGGCGGCGCCGGCGCCTGCGGACCCGCGGCCGCGCGGGACGCGGCTGAAGCCGCGTCCGGCTCTCCAGGGCGACACCCCGCGGGTGTCGCGGGGTTGTCACGCGGGGGCGGCGGCTCCCCCCCGCGTCACTCGGGTCGTCCAGGGCGACACCCCGCGGGTGCCGCGGGGGTGTCACGCGGGGGCGGTGGCTCCCCCCCGCGTCGCTCGGCCGCTCGGCCGAGCCAGGCCGGGCTGGCCGAGCCAGGCCGGTCCGACCGGCCGGCGCGGGTCGGCCCGGGTCCGGACCCTCCGTCTTCGGACCGTTTTCAGTCAAATGCCCGTAACTTGAGCTACGGGCCTCCAAACGACTCGCCGTCAGCGGCAACACGATCCTTTGATCGAGACGGTCGTTTCGGTATATTGCACTCAAGGTTTCGGAATACTTTGAGTTCGGCCGGGTTGGTTCGTACACGAAACCAACCGGGCCCTCGGAGCGGAAACGCTCATATCTTGAGCTACGGACGTCCGATCGACGTGCCGTCGACTTCGTTGAATTCCTCTAAGTGAGACGGATCTTTTGGCATACTTCGCCCGAGGTTTGGACGCAGGGGGAGTACGGTCGGGTTGGTTTTGCCTTAAAAACCAACCGGGCCCCTGGAACGAAAAAGCCAATAACTCTCAGACCGGGCATCCGATTGACGCGCCGTCTGCGACGTTGAGTTCCTGTTGACGATACGGAACTTTTGGATACATCAACTTCGGACTTTGTGTCAGTTGATGTATCAGCCTCTCGGCTCGTGGAGCGGACCCTCCCGAACGAGCTTGCTGTGTGCGGGAACCCTAGTGCTGGGTGTGACTTCGACGACGACGACTATGCAGAGATCCTCGGTGGATTCGACTGCGACGTTGATGAGAACAGTGCGGGAATCCTCCGTGTTTTCGGCAGTGACCACTACGGTACACCTTGGGATACATCAACTCCGGACTGTATGTCAGTTGATGCATCGACCTTTTAGCTCGTGGAGTGGACCCTCCTGGAACGAGCATGCTGTGTGCGGAACCCTAGAACCGGTTGAGATTTGACGACTGCTGATCGAATGACTCGGTGTGTTACGGATAGCGGCACAGGGGAGCGCTTGGTTGTAGTGGAAGACCCACGACAGAGGTGCGCTTGGTTGTAGCGGCACAAGGGAGCGCTTGGTTGTAGCGGCAGACCCACGACAGAGGTGCGCTTGGTTGTAGCGGCACATGGGAGCGCTTGGTTGTAGCGGGAGACCCACAACAGAGGTGCGCTTGGTTGTAGCAGCACAGGGGAGCGCTTGGTTGTAGCGGCAGACCCACGACAGAGGTGCGCTTGGTTGTAGCGGCAGGCCCACGACGGAAGAGCGCTTGGTTGTAGCGGCATAACCACTGTACTTGATGGAGAAGGAGTTTCCCAATAGCTTTGGGTCCAACTTCATGAACGATCCTATGTGGGTCATTGCGGGGGGGGGGGGTAGTACCTTCCGATCCTTGTGGGTCCGACGGCTTAGATGAATCAGTGGCTACATCTGATCATCTCTATCGTCATTTGAAGAAGTATTCCTGTGTGAGTTGAATCTTGTGTTACTCTCCTTTGTGGATTGTGTTGAACTATCCTGTGTGGATTTACTGTGTTACTCTCCTTTGTGGATTGTGTTGAACTATCCTGTGTGGATTTACTGTTTACTCTCCTTTGTGGATTGTGTTGAACTATCCCGTGTGGATTTACTGTTTACTCTCCTTTGTGGATTGTGTTGAACTATCCCGTGTGGATTTACTGTTTACTCTCCTTTGTGGATTGTGTTGTGCTATCCTGTGCAGGTATACGTTTTTCTTTCCTGTGTGGACTGGGTTGTGCTTGGGCTCGGATGTTGGAACCGAACGGGAATTGATGACTTAGGTATATGTATGGGCATATACCTAAGCAGTGATGGATGTTACTTCGTGATTGTATCTTTCCTTGTGGTTTATCCTTTGTGGATTTCGGGAGACCTTCGGGTCTCGGGGTCCCTACTGAGTAGCTTATACTCACCCCTGCACGGGCTTTGCCCGCACTACGTTGTGTTGGTTGCAGACGACGGACAACACTGATCGTGGTGGAGGCGTGCGGAGCAGGACGGTACCTGGAGGTGGACCACTGGGCGGGACGCACTCGGAGCGATCAGGTGGACCCGAGGAGCAGTGGCGGCTATCTGTACCCACCCTTCAGGTGGGATTTCCAGAGGACGGCTCGACGCTGCGGCTTTTCTTTCAGTTGCTGTTTTCCCCTTTCAGTTGTACTTTACAGTTGGGCTTGTATTTCCGGCCCCTTTTACTTTCAGCACAACTTGTTACAGTTTTTACTTACTGTTTACTTTTCGCTTGCTTACTCTATGGTGCTTGTTTACTTTTCAAAGGCAATGCCTTCCCTTTTGTTGGGATTTACGCCTTGGTGCTAGTCGCCAGCCCCTGGCCCATGGAAGGCGGGCTTGGGGTAGTCAGGGCTTGGGCCCCGAGGACGGGTCGTGACAAATTGGTATCAAAGGTGGTCGGTTCTACCGCAAACTCTGATCTTTCTTCTATGTGAAGCAATAGTGTTTAGCGTATTGGGTGTGGTTATCAGTCCAGGGAGTCCAGTGTTGGTGGACGGCCGACGTATCCGTACACCAGGACCCTGACTTCTGATTTACGACTTAATGCACGAAAACATTGATTGCATGTGTGTTTCAAGTTTTCTTTGTGATTAATTTATGTCAGCTCACCAGGTATACTGTTCTGACCGTGGCATACCTGTTTCCTTTTCAGGATGGCCCCATGATGGCAGCCAGCTAGGGTTCCGAGCGATGTGCGTGGCGAGAGCCCACCAAGCGTCGAGGACTCGGTACAGGGCCCTTTGACAGCTGAGGCACCAGCGGTACCTATACCCGCCGAGCCATCGATGCTACCAGCCCCAGCCGCTGACGATGCACGTCGCCTTAGTGCACTGCATGAGTTCCAGCGCTAGCGACCGCCCAGGTTCCGCGGGGAGACGGACCCTCAAGCCGCCGAGGACTGGCTGGAGGCAGTTGTTTGGGTTTTCAGATTAGTGAGGACACCAGCAGACCTCATGGTGATCCTCGCAGCGAGCCTCCTGCACGCGGCAGCAGGCAGATGGTGGAGCTTGATTCTCCAGGTGCATGACGAGACATCTCTCCTCTGGGCGGACTTTGAGAGCATCTTCCGCTCCGAGTTTGTCCCAGCCACCCTCCGAGCGGTGCGCATTCAGGAGCTACTACAGCTGCGGCAGGGCAACATGACAGTGGCCCAGTACTCGGCGAGATTTACTGATCTCTCACGCTACTCCACAGATATGGTACGGGACCCATTCTTCCGGGCCCGAACCTTCGAGCAGGGACTGAGGCACGAGATCAGGGCTTCGATGATCTCCCTCAACATTCCGACTCATGCAGGGGTGTTGGAGTGAGCCCTCTTAGTAGAGAGTTTCCTTGCTGAGCAGTCTCCAGCAGCAGGACCCACCACTTGCCGGCATGCGGCAGAGTCTTCTACAGCGGGCAGTAGACAGATGACGCAGGGGTCCAAGAGGACTAGACCTACAGGTGGTCGACATCATGACTCTGGATCGTTTGCGCGAGGCACTCGGGGTGGGAAACGACTTTCCATGAGAGGGCAGTGTTACTCCTGCGGCGGGGTTGGTCACATGGCTCGTGACTGTCCGACCCGCCATACGTATGACCAGCAGATGAACGAAGGACCCCCCAGGCAGAGGCAGAGGTTCGATCAAGGCGGACCGCAAGGAGCAGGCGGCCATGGCAGGGGAGCTGGCCGTGCAGCTGGAGGTGGACGATGCTTCGGGGTGTTGCCACCACCACCACCAGGAGGTCCACCCCGACCGCAGGGAGTTGGTGGACATGCGAGAGCTCAACTTCAGGCAGCTGGGGCCTTCGATCAAGGAGCTCTGGGAGCAGATGGACAGGAGCGGGACTAGTGGATAGGTCTTTTGTACTTCTAGTTCCTTGTTGCTATGGTTTAGTGTCTTTGTATTATGAGATGCAATAATAAAAGACGAATACCCTTGTGATGTTTTTATTCCTGTCCTCTTTTGTGTTGTTACTAAGAGGTTCCGGTTTAGACTGTTGACTTGACCCTCACTCGTGAGACATCTACTGGAGGAGACCCAGTTACCACACACTGATGCCGACAGTGTGACTCAACCCTTGGAGGCGAGAGTAACGGTTGGATCTCTTGGTAGTATCGTCGAGGCCTTACGACGTCATCCTTGGTATGGATTAGTACCATCCATGTCGGGATTGACTGTATTAGGCAAAGGAAGTGGTTCATCCAGGGGATGATACCAGATTTCTCTTATCGGCAAAGAAGAAATCTTAGCAGCTCTTGTGGGACCGGAGATGCTCCAGGCCACGACAGAGAAGGTCCAGGTCATCCAGGAGCGGATGAGGACAGCTCAGAGCTGGCAGAAGTCATATGCTGACAGGAGGCGGAGGCCACTAGAGTTCGAGAATGGCAACCACGTCTTCTTGCGTGTCTCACCTCGACGTGGTTTGCGGAGATTTGGCCGAGGTGACAAGTTGTCTCCACGCTTCATCGGACCCTTCCAGGTCCTCAGCAGGATTGTCAAGGTGGCTTATCGCCTGGCTCTACCACCACAGTTGCGCCGGGTGCACGATGTCTTCCACGCATCTCAGCAGAGGAGATACGTGCACGACCCAACGTCAATCTTTGACCATGAAGAGCTGGTCTTTGGTGATGGGGTGACTTTTGCGGAGGTCCCAGTGGAGATCGAGGATCGACAGGAGCGGGTCCTACGTGGACGATCGATTCCTCTAGTGCGCTTCAGATGGTAGCTCGGGAACCTCCAGGAGAGCACTTGGGAGCGGGAGGCTCAGATGCGTGCTCAGTACCACCTTTGTATCCCTAAGTTTGTGGTGAAGATTTACGGGGACGTAAAGCCCTGTTGTGGGAGTAATGTAAAGACCCGTAAATTTCAAGGAATTTTTTTCTTAATTTTCTTTGGAATTTTACAAGAGCGCAGTTTCTAACGGCACCTGATTCCGAGGCCCAGTGTGCCCGGAATCATGTTCCGATGTTTGGCTCGGGTACGTTCAGTGAACGGACGAGCGGGTTTTTCTAACTTTTGAACCGGTGCCTGGAATCAAATTCTGAGGGCACCGATGAAATCGCAGCGCCGATATTTTCTTAGAAATGCCTCTTCCGGAGTTGTGTTTGCTCGGGTGTGGTTTTTAATTTTTGGGCTTAAAATTTAAGAAATAAAATAATTTTTTCGACAAACTTTATTTTATTTCACTTAAGCCACTTGAAGCCACTTGAAAGCCACTTAAACTGAGTTGAAACGGATATGGTGCTATCCAGAAATATCCTACCCTCTTGGTAGGATATTTGTGAGGTGGGGCCCGCACGAGCCCCGCCGTTTCTTTCCGCTAAGTAACGCACCCGCGAAAACCCGTCATTATGAAAGTCAACTGACGCGTTTTCTTAAATCCTTAATGCACCATTTAATTGGGCGGTTTATTTCGTGAATTAAATGGGCGGTTTCTTTCGTTGAATCAATTCAACGAATTGATGGATCGTTACTTACCCCTTTTTCGTTTGTTGGCGTAATAATAAAATAAGACCAACAAGTCTTTTTGGAGGATTACTCATTGAGAGGCTTGACATAATCCTTGAGCCTTCATCCTCCTTCGCGAAGAACGCGAAGAACGCGAAGAACGCCGACCTCCGACGAAGAACGCCGAACCCGCGGAAGTCGACGACGCGACGTCGTGTTCCGCGACGCCGACGTTCCCTTCCTGCAACGTTCTTCTGCGACGTCTCTTCCTCCGCAACAAAATCTTCGATCAGCTGTTTGAGGTAAGAGACTTCGGGTTTCTCTTAATTCTCCCTTGTGTTTTTTTAACAAAACACAGATTTAATTTTATATAATTAAATTAAATCTGTTGTTTCTTGGTCCGTTGAGTTCGCCGACTCAACGCCGGATTCCGCGATGACGCGACGCCCTTCCGCGACGACGCGACGATCCCCTCCTTCCGCGACGAACAAATCCGCGAAGAACGTGCGTTCGACAACGACTACGAGGTAGGGGTTGTTGTGAATAATTTCCTTTTTCCCGTGATCGTTTCTTTTAAAAGTGAAGAACCGTACAATAAGAAAATTTTAATCCATTAAAATTGTTGATTCATGTGTTGAATATATTTCTCCCGTTGTTTATCTCTAACGCGGAGGGTGCGGGCCAAACGAACACGGCCCGACAACCTTCCGCCATTCTTCGTTGTGGTGCAGATTTGACGGGCGACGACGGAACGTGCCGCAACGGAAGTTTGATGGTTCCGCAGAGAAGAACGAGTCCCGGGAGAAGCAGCGGCGCAAACGGGAACAGAATCGGATCACCGGAGCGACTCCGGCGGCCCGCGGAAGCCGCCGGCGGCACGGGTCGCCGGCAGCCGGGAGCGGCGGCACCCGCGAACCCGCGGCCGCGCGGGTCCGACGCGCGCGGGACGCGGCTGAAGCCGCGTCCGGCTGTCTAGGGCGACACCCCGCGGGTGTCGCGGGGTTGTCACGCGGGGGCGGCGGCTCCCCCCCGCGTCGCTCGGGTCGTCCAGGGTGACACCCCGCGGGTGCCGCGGGGGTGTCACGGGGGGGGCGGCGGCTTCCCCCCGCGTCGCTCGGTCCGCTCGGCCGAGCCGGGCCGGGTCGGGTCGACCCGGTTCGGCCGACCCAGGGGGGGTGGGTCGGGCCGGGTCGGCCCGGGCCCGGACCCCCCGTCTTCGGACCGTTTTCGGTCAAATGCCCGTAACTTGAGCTACGAGCCTCCAAACGACTCGCCGTCAGCGGCAACGCGATCCTTGGATCGAGACGGTCGTTTCGGTATATTGCACTAAAGGTTTTGAAATACTTTGAGTTCAGAAGGGTTGGTTCGTACACGAAACCAACCGGGCCCTCGGAGCAGAAACACTCATATCTTGAGCTACGGACGTCCGATCGACGTGCCTTCGACTTCGTTGAATTCCTCTAAGTGAGACAGATCTTTTGGCATACTCCACCCGAGGTTTGGATGCAGGGGGAGTACGATCGGGTTGGTTTTGCCTTAAAAACCAACTAGGCCCCTGGAACGAAAAAGCCAATAACTCTCAGACCGGGCGTCCGATTGACGCGCCGTCTGCGACGTTGAGTTCCTGTTGACGATACAAAACTTTTGGATACATCAACTTCGGACTTTGTGTCAGTTGATGTATTAGCCTCTCGGCTCGTGGAGCAGACCCTCCCGAACGAGCTTGCTGTGTGCGGGAACCCTAGTGCTGGGTGCGACTTCGACGACGACGACTATGCAGAGATCCTCGGTGGATTCGACTGCGACGATGATTAGAACAATGCGGGAATCCTCCGTGTTTTCGGCAGTGACCACTACGGTACACCTTGGGATACATCAACTCCGGACTGCATGTCAATTGATGCATCGACCTTTTAGCTCGTGGAGTGGACCCTCCCAGAACGAGCATGCTGTGTGCGGAACCCTAGAGCCGGTTGAGATTTGACGACTGCTGATCGAATGACTCGGTGTGTTACGGATAGCGGCACATGGGAGCGCTTGGTTGTAGGGGCAGACCCACGATAGAGGTGCGCTTGGTTTTAGCGGCAGAGGGGAGCGCTTGATTGTAGCGGCAGACCCACGACAGAGGTGCGCTTGGTTGTAGAGGCACATGGGAGCGCTTGGTTGTAGCGGCAGACCCACGACAGAGGTGCGCTTGGTTGTAGCGGCACAAGGGAGCGCTTGGTTGTAGCGGTAGACCCACGACAGAGGTGCGCTTGGTTGTAGCGGCACAGGGGAGTGCTTGGTTGTAGCGGCAGACCCACGAAAGAGGTGCGCTTGGTTGTAGCGGCACATGGGAGCGCTTGGTTGTAGCGGCAAGCCCACGACGGAAGAGCGCTTGGTTGTAGCGGCATAACCACTGTACTTGATGGAGAAGGAGTTTCCCAATAGCTTTGGGTCCAACTTCATGAACGATCCTATGTGGGTCATTGCGGGGGGGGGGGGGGGTTAGTACCTTCCGATCCTTGTGGGTCCGACGGCTTAGATGAATCAGTGGCTACATCTGATAATCTCTATCGTCATTTGAAGAAGTATTCCTGTGTGAGCTGAATCTTGTGTTACTCTCCTTTGTGGATTGTGTTGAACTATCCTGTGTGGATTTACTGTGTTACTTTCCTTTCTGGATTGTGTTGAACTATCCTGTGTGGATTTACTGTTTACTCTCCTTTGTGGATTGTGTTGAACTATCCCGTGTGGATTTACTATTTACTCTCCTTTGTGGATTGTGTTGTGCTATCCTGTGCAGGTATACGTTTTGCTTTCCTGTGTGGATTGGGTTGTGCTTGGGCTCGGATGTTGGAGCCGAACGAGAATTGATGACTTATGTATATGTATGGGCATATACCTAAGCAGTGATAGATGTTACTTCGTGATTGTATCTTTCCTTGTGGTTTATCCTTTGTGGATTTCGGGAGACCTTCGGGTCTCGGGGTCCCTACTGAGTAGCTTATACTCACCCCTGCACAGGCTTTGCCCGCACTACGTTGTGTTGGTTGCAGACGACGAACAACGCTGATCGTGGTGGAGGCGTGCGGAGCAGGACGGTACCTGGAGGTGGACCACTGGGCGGGACGCACTCGGAGCGATCAGGTGGACCCGAGGAGCAGTGGAGGCTATCTGTACCCACCCTTCAGGTGGGACTTCCAGAGGAAGGCTCGACGCTGCAGCTTTTCTTTCAGTTGTTGTTTTCCCCTTTCAGTTGTACTTTACAGTTGGGATTGTATTTCCGGCCCCTTTTACTTTCAACACAGCTTGTTATAGTTTTTACTTACTGTTTACTTTTCCGCTTGCTTACTCTGTGGTGCTTGTTTACTTTTCAAAGGCAATGCCTTCCCTTTTGTTGGGATTTACGCCTTGGTGCTAGTCGCCAGCCCCTGGCCTATGGAAGGTGGGTTTGGGGTAGTCACGGCACGGGCCCCGAGGATGGGTCGTGACACAATAGGACAACCCAAGTCATGCCCTTCTTATCTATAAGAATTATCTCACATGAACCTTTACATTGACTATTCTTCCTTGAAAATTTAAGGGAAAGATACTGATATCCCCTCAAATTTTTAAGGAAGAATGATCTATATAAAGCGTCATGTGAGATGATTCTTAGAAACGAGAACGTCATTACTTTGGCTGTCCTATTGCAACACTACTTGTGAGGTGATCAACCATGCAAGTACAATTATAGAGTTTACATTGGACATGACTAACACAAACTTTTTATTGCGCATGACTTGACAATTGACGACCCTTTGAGATTTTAACATATTAAGAATAGAGCAAAGTCTGTTGCGAATATTTGATAATTTTAATATTTTATATTTTTTTTATTTTAATAATATTAATATTGTTTTTTCTTAAATATTGATAATATAATTTTTTTATTACTAATAATTAGTAAACGAAATCTTCTTGGATAATGAAGGGAAAATTTGTAATCATCTCCACAACGATGATTACCAATTTTCCATTCATTATTCAAGCAGTTTTCATTTTGCTAAGTTTTGTTAAGTATTGCTAAATTAGTAATAAATAGTAATAAATAGTAATAATTAATAATAAATTGTAATAATTTGTAATAAATTGTAATAATTAGTAATAATTAATACTAATTAGTAACAATTAGTAATAATTAGTAATAATTTGTAATAATTTGTAATAATTAGCAATAATTAGGAATAATTAGGAATAATTAGTAATAATTAGCAATAATAAGTGTGAGAAAGATGCAATTAAATGATTCTTCAGACAAAAGAGTAGCCGTCAATCCACTGGAAATTGCGTCGCCCTTAATTAATGGTAATTATTAATTAGTTGTAATTATTTATCTTCTTTTTTCCGATAGTGTTTTTATAATTTCAAATTATTCAAAAACATTGATGATTTTATATTTTATGTAGAAAAATATGGAACAAGGAATTCGACATCAGTCATTATTAGATGATCGAGCTTGGATAAATCAGTGCAGAAATCCAAATGGTTCTGGTTTAAATCCTATATATATTGAGGGTGTTGAAGCTTTCTTAGCATTCGCATCATCAAAACCAGAATACGTTTCAGAAGGCACAATTAAGCATCCTTGTAAAAAATGTGCTCTAAGAACGTTTGACACATTTGACAAGGTTGGGGGACATCTCTTGCGGTTTTGGTTTTCAACCAGATTATGTTTTTTGGTATCAACACGATGAACGTAGTTCCAGAGAAGATCCTAATAACTTGATTTCGGATCTATCACGGTTTCAAAATTTAGTACATGATGTTGCAGGTCCATCTGTGCAACAAACTGAAACTCACGATGATATTGATTTAACTCCTGAGTTGGCACCATCTGAATTTTATGATTTGTTGAGGTCTGCTGAGGATGCATTATATCCTGGTTGCAAGATAAGCAAATTAGAAGCGATTGCAAAATTTATGGCTATTAAATTAGATAATGCAATGTCAAACAAATGTTTTGATCAGATATTTTCTTTGGTTAAAACACTGTTACCTGAAGGAAATGTGTTGCCTACAAATTACTATGAGAGCAAGTGGCTGATTCGTAATTTGGGCCTTAGTTATCGGAAGATTCATGCATGTCCAAATGATTGCATCTTATATTCTGGCAAAAATGAGTCATTAGATAGTTGTCCCACATGTGGACAATTGAGGTATAAAGAAGCTCAACCAGGGAATTCTAGATCGATTCCAGTAAAACAGTTGAGATATTTTCCTCTTACACCCAGGTTGCAACATTTATTTATGTCTCAGAACACAACGTCAGTGATGTCATGACACAAAACTAAGATTTCAACTGATAAAAACTTGAATCATCCATCTGATGGTGATTCATGGAAACATTTTGACTGTCTGCATCCGCCTTTTTCTATAGAAGCCCAAAACGTGCGATTGGATATTTCTAATGACAGTTTCTGTCCGTTTGGTTCTTATGGTAGTCAATATTCATGTTGGTCTGTCTTTATAAATCCGTACAATTTGCCTCCATGGATTTTGATGAAGGAGCCTTATATATTTTTGACTCTATTAATCCCAGGAAATCCGAAAAAGAATATTGATGTTTATTTGAAACCATTGATTGATGTGTTAAATGCATTGTGGAGTGATGGTGTTATTACATATGATGTTGCTGCGAAACAAAATTTCATATTAAAAGCTGCATTGATGTGGACGATTAGTGACTTTTTAGCATATGGCATGTTATCTGGTTGAAGTACACATGGTCCGAAATCATGTCCTTACTGTATAAAAGAAAACAAAGCCTTTATGCTCGTCAATGGAAAAAAACCTTGCTATTTTGATTGTCACCGTAGATTTCTTCCAACCGATCATCCTTTTCAGAGGAACAAATCTCATTTCAGAAAAGGTACAATTTAAAGGGATGAATCTCCAAAGATGATCTCAAGTACAGAGTTAAAATCAGTTGTATTTTCATTACCCCCCATCACATTTGGACCAACAGTAAACCAACAGAATATTCAAGGCTTTGGGAAAGAACATAATTGGATAAAACAGAGCATTTTTTGGGATCTTCCATATTGGTCTGATTTGTTGGTCCACCACATGTTGGATGTTATGCATATTGATAAGAACTGTTTTGATAATTTATTTCATACAGTTTTGGATACACCAAGTAAGACCAAAGATACTGTAAAGACACGATTAGATCTTGCCCAAATTTGCAGGCAACCAGAACTTGAACTATTTGAAAATGTCAGATCATAGAGGTTAATGAATCCAAAAGAAGATTATAAACTATCCAAAGATATTCGATTATTATTTTGTCAGTGGATTGCAGATTTGAGACTTCTAGAAGGCTATGCTTCCAATTTGGGTAGATATGTTAAGAATAGTTATATTTCTGGATTAAAAAGTCATGATTTTCATGTTATAATGGAAAGACTTATGCCGATTGGATTCATAGTTTTGTTGAATTCTATGATTTGGGATTCGATAACAGACATATCATATTTTTTTTGAGACATTTTTGTAGCGACAACAAACTACGATGCACTAAACAAACTGGAAGAAGATGTTGCTGTAATTATATATAAACTGAAAAAAAATATTTCCGCCAGCTTTCTTTGACTCAATGGAACATCTGATATTACATTTGGCACATGAATATAAATGTGGAGGTCCATTACAGTTTCGATGGATGTAACCATTCGAGAGATGTATGAAGAAATTGAAGAAAAAAATACGTAACAAAGCATCAGTTGAAGGCTCAATTGCTGAAGCTTATTTGCAAGAGGAAATTGCTTTTTTCTGCTCTCATTATTTTGAATCTCAATATCCCTCAAAACACAATCACATGGCACTAAACAAGGGGAATGTTAATGATGAAATGGACAATCAATTAACAGTTTTTAATCAGCCAAATCTTGGTTTCGGTGGAGTTCACGAACGATGGATTTCAGATGATGAACATCACAGAGCTTATACATATGTTCTGCTCAACTGTGAAGAAATGACATCATTTGTCCTATGAGTTCTTCTATCACTTATTCTATAATTTATGTTACAGTATTTAAACATATTTTATTTTTAGGTTATATGATAATCATATTAAGAAACAACTTCCACAAATTACAGCAGCTGCTCTTGAAGAACGCAAACAATTTTTTTTCTCAATGGTTTCAAAAACTTGTAACATAAATTATTGATGGTTTAATATCAATTCCGTTTATTATTTATTATATTGATAATTGTTTTAAAAATTTTCAGGTGTCTCAATATACTGATAAAATTGATAAGCGACTGTGTATATTGAGTAACCCACCATCCAAAATGGTTAAATATTATAATGCATATGTGGTGAATGGTTTTCGATTTCATACACATGCATACAAGGAATAAAAAAACAATGAACAATGGAGTTTTCTTGAGAGGATCAAATCACAGAGAAACTGAAGTTGACTTTTATGGCATTTTGGATGAAATTATTGAGCTGTGTTATCTAGGACAGAATTACATAACAATGTTTAAATGTCGGTGGTTGGATACTGAGAGAGGCTTGCATGTTCATCCGACTCATGGAATCATCGATATTAAATATAAAAGTCTTCTTGCAGTAAATGAACCATTTTTACTGGCTCAATAGGCACATAAAATTTATTATGCAAAGTATCGTGCTACTTCAAGAGACTTGAGTGATTGGTGGAGCATAATAAAAATGAAATCTCAGGAAAATCAGTTTACTCAAAATGAATGTGGTTCCGCTGAAGTGGAAGGAATTGAAATTTTTCAAGAGACTGCTCAAAATCCATCTAATTCACAAAGAGACGTGAATATCGATGATGACACCCCACAATTAAGGATCGATGGTGATGAAGATGTTAATGATGTTACAAATGAATTTGAAATGACAAGAGATGCTAAAACTGAAACTCATATGGATATTGATGATGCTGAGGAGGAAGATGAAGACATTGACATTGACAGCTATGGAGAAGAGGATGAAGATGAACATTGACACAGTTAAATGCTGATTATAATCATAACTAATATATATCTATATATAATAGTTATTTTCAACTATTTTCTAACAACAATCATTTTGTGTTTCAGATGGACCCTGAGCTATTTCTCGAGTTGCAGGAGGCTGACCTACCGTTGGATGGGGGGGATTTTGGATCATCTGACCCTCAGCCTACTGGCGGTTTAGGGGGTATGCGGAGGGGGCACGGTCTTGCATGACTGATGATTTCTGACCTTTATCCCCGAGCGACGTCCACATCTTGTTTTCGATCCACGCACACGGAGGTATGGTAACCTGTATATTTTAGTTAGATTTTATTAATTTATTTATATATATACTAATTGTTTGATTATTTATTCATTTTTCACAGTTTTGCGCATGTAGCTATTGGACAGGGGAGCACTATCTTGCGCAATTATTTTTCTCAGCCATGGATCACATGGGAACATATTCCCGTTGATGTGCGACGCGACATGTTCCATCATTGGCTGGTACGTAAATAAATAATATTTATTTTGAAATTTATTTTATTAAAAACTTGATATTATAAATTATTTGTAGGGTTTATGGTATCCTATCGATGATAGCATACGCGACGCTATCCACGCGGCATGGCAGGTTTCTATGCATGACCGTTTTCGTCAGTTTTTGCACAATTTGAGAAGGACAACCATTAAGAAAGCAGGGGTGACAGAATTTGACGAGTCGTGTAGAACCCACCGACCAGAGTACATTTCATATCACGTTTGGGATGAATTATGTTTACACTAGTTGGGTGGTGGATTTCAGAGGAGATCTTCAGTGGGACGACAGAATCGGGGGAGACAGGAGGTGACGTATCAAGTTGGTAGTCGTATATTCAGTTCGCATAGAGAGCATCTGGTAAGTATATTTTTTTAAATATTTTATATAACTTTAAATATAAATAGTTTATTTTATATTTCTGTAGGCAGTCGAAAATCCCGATATTACGGAGTTCAACGTTTATCGGAGGATGTACAGTGATCCATCCACTGGAGAGATTAGAGGTGATCGCCAACGTCAGATTGTGGTTAGTATTATTTTTCCAGTTTGGAAATTAACTGCATATAATATTTTCACAATTTTAATTTTAAATTAGAATTGAAGGAGTCATATGAGGCTGTGACCTATCAGACGCAGGCTGAGGGTCAGGATGAGACGACTAAGCAGACCAGTGCTCACCATTTCGATGAGGTGGCATGGATCCAGGCGACTCAGTATGGCTTTGAGAAAGGTAGAGTAGTTGGTATCGACTCTCATTTGACTCCTGGTACTTATTATGGTACTGCTGTGATGTCAGCGTCCAGCTCGAGAGGAGCTCATGGAGAGACATCATCTTCTGGCTCACAGTATCAGGAGCAGTTGCGAGCTCAGATTGAGATTATAGAGACTTTGCAGAAGTAGCAAGAAGAGATGTGTCGGCGGCAGAAGCAACAGGAACAACATTACGAGGAGTAGATGCGTCGATGGCAGCAGCAACAGCAACAACAACATGAGGAGGAGACGCATCGATGGCAGCATCATCATCACGAGAAGATGTAGTACATGCGTCGTCTGACTCGTAGTTTAGGGATGAAGTTTTCTCCACCAGCTCCTTCAGCTCCTCCACCTCCTCCAGAAGACGACCCCCTCAGTAATTTTTTTATTTTATAAACATTTGAATTTAACATTGTAATATGAATTATTTACATTTTCTGTCTTTTATATCGGTGCAAATATTACATAATTTATTTTTTAATATTTTTTTTATATTTTTTTGTGAATATTGATAATTTTAATATTTTTTATTTTTTTATTGTTTTAATAATAGTAATATTATTTTTTCATTAATCATAATTTTATTAAATTTTATTTTTTTTAAAATTAATTTATTATTTGCGACGAGACCGTTTGCGACGGGGTCCTGTCGCAAATAGTTTAACTAAATATTTTTAAAAAAATATTTGCGACGAGACTACTTGCCCGTCACAAATACTTTTTTGCGATGAGCCCATCGCAGAACATTATATATATATATATATATATATATATATATATATATATTGTGACGGGACAAGGGCCCATCGCAAATAGTTTTTACGACAGACCCGTCGCAAAAACGTTTATGTATATATAATACATATAATCAGAGGCTTATTTGCGACGACGATGTTTCCCGTCGCAAATAATATTTGTTGCGATGGGCCCGTCACAAATAATTGTATTTGCGATAGCGTTTTCTGCAACGGGCTATTTGCGACGGGATCCCATCGCAAATAGGCCGTCGCAATTACCAAGAATTCCAGTAGTGTAGTAATGTGAACAATGAAATAGTAAAATGATATAAGTATCTTACCAAATAAAAATTCAAGGAAATCATATCATAAATCAATTAAAATAAATATTAGACACAAAGAAATTTGGAAAACACATGTGTTTTATTTTCATTTTTATGCCACATTTAAAAGATTTGAAATAAGGGTTTATTTTTATAGAATGGTTTTAAACAATATTTTTTTATATAAATAATAAAATAATTTTATGCAATCATAAGTTATTTAGGGTTGGAAATTTGGTCATCTCATAAAAATTAGTATTTTTTTCAATAAATAAGGATTTTATTTACAAATTAAAATTTCCATATTTACAAAATTATTTTGACAAAATGGATGGCATTTTTTGAATCAACGTGTCAAAAAATGGTTACCGTGATTTTTTTAATTTTTTTATAGAAACTAAAATACAGAGGTGAATGGTGAAATATTGAGTATCATATTTTGTAATAGTGTATATGAATAAATTTTTTAGGTTTCTAAAAGTTAAATGAATGTTTTTAGGCTCCTTTACTATTGAGTCATAAGTCCCTTACTATTGAATCACATGTTGTGTCACACTACTGGAAAAAAGGATATACCAATGGTTTGGAACCGTTAGTATCAGAAATGTAAAAAAAAGGTTTGCATGTTCTGATCCCAACACCTCTCACTTATATATATATATATACATGCATATATATATATATATAAGTAATTTCAATTTTTTTTGTATTTAATGTTATTTGACCAATTTTTTTTAACAATCTGGGTACCTATACCAACAGTTTAATAAAATCGCTGGTATAGGGTACCTATGCAATACCTATACCAACGGTTCTCCAAAAACGTTGGTATATGTGACACTTATACCAATGATTTTCCAAAACCATTGGTATTGGTACCCTATACCAATGGTTTTTCAAACCATTGGTATGAGTTTGTTGATATAGGTCAAATTTTGAGTAGTGTCACTATTTGAAGATATCTAGTATTTTATTTAAAACATTCATCTCCTCCCATTATAAATATCACCCTTCAACGCCCCATTTTCCTACACATTCTAAACCCCTTACCTCACCCAAAATCTACCTAGCCCTCTTTCCCACATCTTAGAGGTTTTGGTATCACCAAAAGACCAATCTAAGAAGGTTTAAGGTGTGATCTAAAGGAGAATATCCAAGGAAGATGTTATTGTCTTAACTGAGTTCTTTCAAGTTTATTTATTCTCCTATATCATCTAAATATCTTCAATCCATAATGAAATAATGACATGAGTATCATATTTATAGTTAAATGTTATTATATCAATGAGATATCAATTATCATACTCTCTCCCTATCATTATGGCTAAAATGAAATCACCGCCCATATTATGGCTGATTCACTGCCTCCATGGGCGATGCGTTTCATTTTCCATTACCTCCAAATATGGATGGATTTAAAAATGAATTTAATGAATAAATGAAATATTTATAACATGATTATTATTCTAAAAATACAAATTCAGTTTTATAATATATATTGTTTTTTTTGGATTTTTTCGATTACAATATAACACTCCCAGGTCAAGATTTGATCCTATGACCTTCCCCACACCCCACCCACCCCTGCCACCCCATCCACCGATAGGGGGGGCATAAAATTTGGGTTTTATATTAATGATAATAATTAATAATGATTATAGTAATTTTAACCATAAAAAACAAGCATACAAATACACCTTTCTTAGTTTGAATCTATTTTGTAGAACACATCGAACTTTATAACTTTTGTTATACTGGAATGATAAAGAATCTATAACTCTACAATTCTAGAGATTATAAAACCTCTTGAAAATACATTTTACCATGACCAAAATACCAAAATAGTTACGGGAAGTTGACCAAGAAATCTCAAGTGGACAATGTGAGCAAAAGACTATGTACTAAATGAAGGACATTTACTAATAAATGAACCTTCAAAAATTAAATATACTTGAAAAAGGTTTTGAATTAATTATTTAATAAACATAATTTTATTATTTAGGATGTTAGATGCATGTATCAAGCACGTTGGGACCTAAGGTAAGGGAACTTCCAAACCCCCTATTCTATTTTAGGTTATTCTTTATCTCTCTAAACCTCACTTTCCGTATCTATTATTCTCATTTATTTATTTTATATTATGTACATATGTTCCTCACATGTACACATACTTTAACTTATCTTTCTTTACCAAGGATATACAATCTTTTAATGTTACCATTTAAATTTATTCTTTTAGGAAAACTCAATTAAATAAAACTTGTCTATTTCTTATCTCATTTAATGTACCACTCCATATAATGTTTCCTAATATTCTCGGGTTTCTAAAAACACTCATTAATTTATGTAGAACCATTCTGGTCTTAAAAAAAATACCACGTTCTTTGCTTCTTTAATGGTTATGTACTCTTTTCATAAAAACCTTGCTTAGGAGGTGATGGTTCTGGATGCAGTGGAAATATTTATTAGGCCTATATCCAACTCGACTTTTTTCATATTCAACAGATCATTTGCAACATACATGATGTGAACGCTATGACCAACATTTTTTTTTTCAAATAATATTGACAAATTATTTTTTCTGAACCAAGAGAGAGGATCTTTTTTCACGTTAATTTATAATTAATTTAAAATAAAATAAGAAAAGATTACCTCATTATTGAGATATTTCTTCATTGATGATGTTTATCATTATAAACTGATTAGTGTATCATCATTATGTAGTGAGGACCCAAAGTAGAGGCCCTCTAGCAATGATCCACACACGCTCCTTTGATATCTGAATAACATCGATGATACACGAGGTGCTACCGCGACCGATTGATCATCTTGCGTTTTTCACTTTGATTGCTGCAAATTCCTTCAGGATTGAAGAAATTTATATTGTTCTTTTCGGTCTTGAGATAAAGAGAGGAGGAGGTATATCTTGAGTGGAAATTTTTCTAAAAAATAATTAACCTTCTTTGATTGACATAATAATCTATAAATAGACTCAGGGTTAGAGTTTAATTACAATTAATTACCCAAAGGCCCTAAATTATGAATTGATCCCCAATAAACCCCATTTCATTTAAATAATAATGATGTTATTTTACTTGTAATGTACACAAACCCGCACAATAATAAATATTTATTTTACAGTCTCATAAATAAATATTTATCACCATACAAATTCTTGTCTGCTTTTCCTCCTCAATATTTATTGAATCTTGAATAAATATTTAAATAAATAATATTCATTCAATACATAGATAAATATTTTATTCACAGTCTAGAGTATAAATATTTATTTAATATTCATGCAACTAAATAAATAAATTATTTAATAAATAAATAATTATATACTATCATGTGAATAAAAATAGATAAATAAATATTATATATTTATAGAATTAAAAAATTACCTTATGAATAAATATTTATTTAATGTTTATGATCATTTAATAAAATCGGAATAAATATTACTTCTTGGCCTAGAGAATAATATTTATTCCAATTGTTAAATATAAATAATATTTAACTAAGATCAAAGCAAACACTTTGTGTGTGACCCTCTAGACCTCTTCCTTAGTGGAATTAGGTAGGATTTCCTAAAGTCTAATATTATTGTATGACAACAAGTTAAGAAACCCACAGAGGAAGAAGATATGTCACAATGACACCAACTACATACGAACACTCATTGTGTAATATAATCTCTTTTTTATGATATCTCATCAAGAAGTTTGTACACTTGTGTCATAAACCTATGTGATCGATAAATCTTTATTTTACTATTTGAAATGTACTCATCAATACACCATGTCCATGAAATTTAACATGACAGTTCTGTAGCATCCCATGTTTTGGATCGGATGGAACTTCCTAAGGAATTTGAAATTTTCATTTGGTGGATGGGAAAAATTTTAAACCAAGATTTGGAATGTAAGTACAAGCATTGAAACACTTAAAAGTGTTGTTTTTATACAAGGTTTAAGGACCAAGAGTTGTATCATGTGTTCCATTGAGTTTCGGAAGTGCCGAGCTCTTAAAAAGAATTTTCAGGGGAAGAAAGCAGGGACGCACGATTTGTTGAAAACTGTGTGGCCTTCTAGGAAAAACTATGTGGACCTGGAGGGGATGGAACATGGTTTGACTAACTATGTGATAGGAGGCCCACATGTGTGCAAGATATTCTGCAAAAAATTATAGAGTAGAATGCATGGGTTGCATACTGTTTGTTTAGCTGTGTGTTATCCCTACGGGGGGGGGGGGTGCAGCCAAATCATTGGACTAATTAAATGGGTTAAATAACTTTTCTTCCCATGATTTATTTAACCTCACACCTCCCTTATTTATCCTCCCATATGTGTATAACAACCCCACATGTGGAGCTCTCCCTTGGCCTCTCCTAGGCTTTGATGCTCCTCCTTTGTTAAGAATCAGAATCAAGCTCCATCAGTCCCATTGGATCCATATCATTAAACACTTGAATCCTATTTCTTCCTATTTCATTTTTCATCACCATATGAAATGCTAAATCCATGTGGTATATTTTACCCTATTTTAGGGCGTTGGTCTATTTATTCATTTTCGAATTGTCTTGAATCACAACTTGAAAATGGATGAGTGAAGCATCCTAGGCATGTGGTAAATGTTCTATAATATTTTCCTTAAAAGTATCATTATTTATAACATGCTCTATTATGAAGTGTTCTATAATTTCCATTTTTCTCTTATTAAATGTGAAATAACTTAAATTAAATAATTTGAACTTGATCTATAACCCTCTTTCATGGTTGGAGGTTGGTGACCTCAACTAGAACCACCTCTTAAGGTGAGTTCTATTATATGATTTTTGTATCGTACTTGACTATCAATTAAACTATCCATTGGGAGTGCTCTTAAAATGACTTAGAATTATTATAAATTCATTAATGAGTTAAGTGGTTTAGATAAACCTCTTGTTACTTGATAACATACTTTATATTTGACATTATGAATTATCCCTTCTTATTAAATGAACTGAATTTGAAGTTGTTTAATGATTTGTACCTTAATGAGTTATATTATGGAATGGGTGTTCCAAATGGACTTAATTTTTTTTATAAATGAACTGGGTTAGTTGTATAGTTACTTTATAGTATAAATTTTATTCCAGTTGGTGAGGTATCCTTAAGTGCATCCACAAGACCCAGGTTCAAAACCAGGTAGAGGTATATTTCCGGGTACTGTAGTAGTACTGTAGTAGGCACTATAGAATTAATGCAGTAGAACTATACACTATGCGGGTACTGTAGCAGGACTGTACACTGTACAGGTATTGTAGCAGAACTGTACACTGTGCAGGTACCGCAGCATGTACTGTTCATTACTGTAGCAGCTAGAACTATTCACCTTGGGCCACCGGTTTGGGCTTGGAGTCCTTAAGGATTTCGGGCCACCCAGGCCTTTGGTTCAGTAGGGCTTTTGGGCCACCTTTAATGGCTTCGGGCCACCTCAAGGCCTTTGGGACACATATAGTTTCCCCAGACTGACTACAAAAAAGGAGCAGCCCTAGAAGAGGATTCAGAGCAGGTGCACTCACCAGAGCAGAGCCAAATGGATTTGTTAGAATGAGAGGGTATGACTATGCCATCGGGATCAGCCTGTTCTTGCACGAGAATCCCATCCAGACGACCATGCGAAGGTGGAGAGATACTATCATGATGCAGATGCTGGGGAGGGGCAGTTCATTGTAGATAGTCTGGTTGAATTCCCTAAGACCTTCGGGCCATGTAATCTCCTAAGCCTACGGGACATGTAATCTTTGATCCAATGGGCCTTGTAAGGGTTCCCCCTCATCCCTTGAAAGGAAGGTTATAAAAAATCAATAAAAATGAAGGCCTTCAGGACATTCAGGCTAATGAAGGTATATAGTGTATTGAGTGATGTTGGGTTCCTCTTTACAGAATGCCCAGGATAAGGGATCATAGGGAAAGTGAGATTATCATATACTAGATTATTATAGAGGAACCTTGGTTAGGGTTATTGGACATGAAAATTCACACCCCTTGGTTAAGGATGTTGAACATGGTATTTCACATCACTTGGGTTGCTGGGCATGACGTTCCACACCCCCTCAGTTAGGATTTTGGGCATGACCCCCATCTCTTTATTAATTATGATACTCAGTATGGCATCCTACATTATTCATGATACTCAGCATGACACCCTACATTATTTATGGTACTTGGCATGGTGTCCTACACCATTCATGATACTTGACATGAAATTTTATATTATTTATGATACTCTTATGATTATGCATGGACTCTTGAGTTATGCCTAAAATCCTTCCTAGTACTACATATCTATATATATATGGATATATATGTCCTCACATATATAGTGAATTTATTTATATACATACTTATATATTTATATATATACTATACCCTTGGTTTCACTTTTTCAATGGTATTTTGGCTTAGGCCGAAACAAGTATGGTGGACCAGGTGTCCTTAAGGAACATGTACCTGACTTGTTTACATTCATTTATTTACTATATTTTTGTTAAATATACACATTACTGTATTTTATACTCATAGACTAGATTGCATTAGACACCATTGGTGGTGGCCTAATGATTATATCTCACACCATGTTCGGGACACCATTACACTGGGGAACAAACCACATGGTTGCAGGATAAAGATTTTGGATTCAACTTGCTTGTTGTTTCTCATTTCTTATTGTTATACTTGGATGTGGGATCTTAGGAGCATAGGATGGAGCTGAAGCTTAGGATTCCCATGGAGACAACCTTTGGGTATTTTTTTATTTTCATTATGTATTGATTATTGTATCACATGTTGTATGTCTTTTGTTTTTAAATTGTAGCTTCACATGGACATGCATGGTTGTCTTATTTGTTGTTTCCATGTAATCTGATTCATTTCTACTTCCTTTCATTTATACTGCTTCAATTTTTATTTGATTTATTATCCACCATTGTGATACTCTAATCATGATGGTATGGTCTCCACACTATACCATCATTGGAACATTGCTACTAGTCAGTGGCCTCTGCCATATGTGGAGGCACGCTTGAGGATATGTGACCGACTGGATCGGAGCACCATTTCAGTGTCTCCCAGGTCGGGATGTTAAAAAGTGGAATTAGAGGTATTTTTCCTTTGTCTTAATATTTTAGGCTGGTAGACAGGAGACTAGGAATGTGTCATCACTCAGTAAATAACTGTGTTGAGGAGTGATCAACCCATGCACGGGGAGAAGACCAAGTGGACAGGGATGGGACTGTTTTTCATGTTGTTCATTATTATAGTTGATTATTATTTCACCTCCAGTGATTGATGTAATTTCTACTTCTTACTGATTTATAATATTTATGCTATTTTACCCTTGTACCGGTATGATAAGGAAATATTATTACATGCATCATTCTATGTGTAACACCCCGACCCCTCTAGACCGGAGCCGGTGCATTACTTATTACATTGGAATTTTTAAGAGGAAAGAAATCCCGAAGGATTAACCAGTTTAGTAGTCTTGAAGAAACTAAACACATATATGCAACTCAAATTATATTGGAAAAGGTTACAAAACAAAATACATAACAAAAACTAAAAACTGCATCCACAGAAACTCAATAAATGATCTCCTCTTCATAACCTGTTGAAGGTAAAAAAATGAAAGGGGTGAGATAAAATGATCAGTAAGGGTTAAAAATGGATGAATCATGAATCAATAATAACTGAATCATAAATAAATATGGCATGGTGAATAAATGAAAAACACACACCATTAATAAACTGAGAAAGAGCCTACATCCATAGATTTTGTCATAGTGAAAACCTCATGAATAGTAATAACTGAAAATGAATGAAGAGAATGCTTATTAATTGGATGTCATGTATCTGGCACATGATACCATAATACTGTTAAAACGGTTTAGTTATATGGGTAGAAACCCGTCTGATTTTTGGAAACAAACTCGAAGGGTTTGTCGCCAACTGATTTCTCTCATGAGACCTGTCGATGCATCGAGGGTCTATAGAAGGCCCCACCTGCCACTTTAATTCCAAATAATTATTTATAAATAGATTTAATAAAAGTAAAATATGCCTTCTCAATATCTTTATAGAGTAGAGAATAAAAATTCCTCAATATTTCCCTAGTTAAAATAACTTTCCAAATAAACACCATATGTAAAAGGGTATGCAGATTAAGAAAATACTCATATCCATGAAACCAGAATATGGATATATTATATATTTACAATTTCAAATGAAAAATTATCTCAAATGAGAAGTAGATACACTACATAAGAAAGATTAGGTGCACAATACCAAGAAGATTTCAATGAAATGGAAATTGAGACAAAGTCTCTTACCACGTTGTAATCAATCGATTCGTTTGACCAAAAATTAATAAACACCAAATGAATAACAAAATACCATGAATATAAATAAAATCATGATAATATATATCAAATGGAAGTACACAATACACTATATAGAAGAAATAAGTGGCAAATAATGGAAATATCATGGAATTAAATGTGAGATAAGAAACCCCTTACCTTATGCTCGAGTGTGTTATTCATTTGTTTTAATGACTTGAATAATAAAATTTGGCTTCATTAATTAATAATTCCATAACCTCCTATATATATATAATTTATTTATTATAACCTTATTAGGTTCATTCATGTCCCTTTTATGGGTTTAATAGGTCCAATTTTATTGTTTTTGGAAGCACTTTCTTCCTTGGTTTTCATGATTTGTTTACTTGTATCCATGAATGGAAGTTCGTTTAAAATGTGGTTAAACATAAATAATTGTTAATATATATTATCAATGAAATTACATAGATATAAATGATATTATAATTATTTTGGGTTATATACCATGATGATGATTCATTAGTTAAAATTTAATTACAAATGTTTGGATTAACTTGGCGGTTTTGTTCACAATGAACTTGTTTTGTATTATTATTTTATATTATGAGTGTGTAAGTATTACAGAACATTAATGAGATTAAATACATATATTATGATCCAGTTTAACAATAAAAATGGTTTCATGACCAGAATTTAACATGGTAATGAAAATTGAGAACCCGTCATCCTTGGATGTGATAAATTAACACATCTTGGATGGTGTTTTCATTTTTAGTATAAGAGGAGGGGGAAAGAAAGATAATGATGAAATATTACATTAGAATAATATAATTTCAGTTCATGTAAGGTAATGTAATTATCATATCATTTGGATTAGGTGATATGAGTAAAGAAGTATAAAAGAAAGGAACTCAAAATAGAAGAAAAATTGAGAAATCTTTCACGAAAATTCAGCAGTCTAACGACATCACATAAAATTTCATAAAATAGTTTGATGAGAGAAATGGGTTCTCTCATCACTATTACATAAAATTTATAGAAAAGGTAATATTTAATGACATATACCAACATAATCCAATTGAAAATAAAAGAGAAAACATAAAATAAAATCTTTAAGAAAAGAGAAGGGTGGTTGATTCTCTTACCTTGTAGAGTAACTCCCAAAACTTGAAGGTTGGGACCTTGGGGGTTTGAGAACACTTTGGAAGGACTCCTAGAGAGGTAATACTACCAAATATTATAGGAAAATGAGTTTTTAATGAAAGAAAACAAAGGGGGTGAGTGGGTATTTATAGTAAATGAGAGGATGTTTTTTATTAATTAAAAGGGACACCTCATTAGTGGTTTTTGAAAAACCATGGGCTTACCCATGGTATTTGCCCATGGTTTTATCCACTTGAGACATATCATGTCATATTTTAATGTACAAAAGTCAAATATCCTTTTATATTAATTATTATATCATTATGATGTCATTAAACTACATAAAACTCAAAATTGTATTTTTACTATTTATGAAAAATTCAAGTATTTTAGAAAAATCCAAAAAATTCACCCTAACCATTTTTTGATGTGTAGAATTCAAAAATGAACTCCATTTTTGAAAACAATTTTCTAATTATTTTTAATTTAATTTTTAAATAAAATCATAGTTAATTCGAAAAATAAAAAATTTAAAGGTACAATTAGTTTTATATCACATTGAAAAATTAATTAAGATCTTATTATCTTATTACCTTAAAAAAATAAAATATTACCATTATTTAATATTCATAAGGGTTATATTACTATTTATATTACTATTCATAAGGGTATGTTACTATTCATCAAAAATCAAGTTGGTTCTATCAGACTCCAAATGACTTACTGGTCACAAATATAGATGCCCGTTTTTCGAAATTCAAAACATAGAAGTGGAAAATTTATGTTCAATGGATAGGTTATGACTATATCCTAAATAACCAAGTGTTTTTTCAAAGAAAAATAGTGATTTATGAAATATAGGGTATGAATATAATGTATTTAAGAGAAGCATACCATAAAATGTTTGGGGTGTTATATTTTTCCCTCCTTTGGAAATTTCGTCCTCGAAATTTTTCATGAATAAATCCCTCTAAAAAGATATGGGTGGTTCTTCTTCATAACATCCTCAGGTTCCCATGTTGCTTCCTCCATGTTATGGTTTCTCAAAAGAACCTTTACCAAACGAGTCGTCATCTTCCTCAATACCTGCTCTCTTGTGTCAAGAATCTCAATAGGCTCTTCACAGTACAAAAAATCAGGTTCCAGATCTATCTCTTCATAGGTGAGTACATGTGTTGGGGTCTGGCATGTATTTCTTTAACAATGGAATGTGGAGAACATCATGAAATTTGGAGAGACTTGGCAGTATTGCGAAACAGTAAGCTACAATTCTGATTATTTCTAGAATTTCAAATGGTCCGATGTACCTAGGGATCAATTTCCCTTTCATACCGAACCTTAAGACACCATTCCATGGAGATACTTTCAGAAAGGCATGATCTACCACTTGGAATTCCAAATCCTTTCTTCGGTTTTCAGCATAACTCTTCTGCCTACTTTAGGATGCTTTAATATGGGTTTGAATTGTCTTTACCTTTTCTGTGGTATCTTCAATAAGTTCTGGGCCTATAAGTTTCCTCTCACCAACTTCATCCCAATAAGTTGGAGTTCGACATCTCTTTCCATATAATGGTTCATATAGAGCCATTTGAATACTAGAATGGAAACTATTGTTGTAGGAAAATTACACTTAAGGTAAGTATTGATCCCATATACCTTGAAATTCAAGAGATCATGATCTCAACATGTCTTCCAGTGTTTGAATAGTCCTTTCCAACTGTCCGTCGGTTTGAGGGTGATAAGCAGTACTCAAATGAAGCTCGGTATTCAAAGTCTTCTGGAGACTTTTCCAGAATTTTGATGTAAACCAGGGATCTCGATCAGAAAAAATCGATAGAGGTGCACCATTAAGTCTTAAAACTTCATTAATATAAAGTATTTCTAGGCGCTCAAGTGGTAAATCCTCTCTTATAGCAAGGAAATGTGCTGATTTTGTGAGATGATTAGAAATTACTCATATTACATCATTCCTTCTAGGCGTCCTTAGTAGTCCAGTGACAAAATCCATCATAATGTCATCCCATTTCCACATAGGAATAGATAGAGGTTTCATCACCCCTCTATGATTTTGTCTCTCTAACTTTACTTGTTGACAAACTAGACACCTTGACACGTAGTTAGAAATTTCTCGCTTTATATTATCCCACCAAAAATATTATTTTAGATCTATATACATCTTTTTGCTACCCAGCTGTATAGAGAAATTTAAGCTATGAGAATCATCTAATAGTTCCCTTTTTAGCTCAGGTACGGATGGAACGCACAACCTCTTCCCAAATTTCATAACTCCTTCCTCATATACAAAGTCTGCCAATTTCCCATCTTTAACAACATTAAATTTATTATACAGATTCTCATCATCAGATTGAGAGATTTTTATCTTCTCTAGTAAATATGGTTTATAAATCATTTGAAAGAGGAAAGATGTTTCCTTTTCTTTAATAATTCCCATATCCATATTTAGTATATCCATGAATATATGATCTCTATAAATACTCATTTGAGTCAGAAGTCCATGATCTTTCCTGCTTAATGCATCTTCCACCTTATTTTTCTTTCTTGGGTGGCAGTGTATTGAAAAATTATAATCTTTGAGTAACTTGATCCATCTCCTTTTCCCCATGTTGAGTTCTTTTTTTGTTAAAATGTATTTCAAACTCTTGTGATCTGTGTATATCTCACATTTTCACCGTAAAGATAATGTCTCTATATTTTCAGAGAAAATATTATAGCTACTAACTCAATATCATGAGTTGGATAATTTTTCTCATGAGTTTTCAATTGCCTTGATTCATAAGCAATAAATCTACCATTTTGTATAAGGACGCAACCCAGGCCATTCTTTGATTCATCACTGCATATTACAAACCCATCACTTCCAGATGGAAGAGTCAAAATTGGAGCATTGACCAATATTATTTTTAAATTATTTAAATAATTTTGTACATTACTTTATACACACAAACTTAACTCCTTTACATGTGATATTGGTTAGAATATTATCCAGTCAAGTGAAAATTTGAACTAAACGCCGATAGTAACCTACTAAGCCAATAAAACTACGTACCTCGATTATGTTTGTTGGCATGATACAATCTTGTATTTCCTTTTTATTCATAGGATCAAATAAGATTATATCCTTAGAGACAATATATCCTAGAAAATAAACTGATTGAATCCAGAATTCACACTTGCTAAACTTCCCATATAATTTATTTCTTCTAAGAGTTTTCAGAATAATCCGCAAGTGATTCTCATGGTCTTCATAGATTTTGGAGTATACCAGGACATCATCGATGAATAACACAACAAATTTATCAATATATTCCTTGAAAAATCTATTCATTAAATCCATGAAAATATATGGTGCATTAGTTAGTTCAAAATACATCACTGTAAAATCATAATGCCCATACGTAGTTCGAAATGGTGTCTTTGAAATATCTTCCTTCCTGACACATAGATAATGTTATCTAGATCGAAGGTAAATCTTTGAAAAGTATTGTGATCCATGCATTTGATCAAATAAATCATCAATTCTTGGCAGAGGATACTTATTATTTATTTTAATAGCATTTATTTCCCTATAATCAATGCATAGCCTCATGGATCCATCTTTCTTCTTGATAAAGAGGACAAGGGATCCCCATGAAAAAACACTAGGTCAACTAAATCCTTTTTCACTAAATTCCTCTAGTTGTTTCTTTAGATTCCCTAACTCCACAATGACCATTCTATAGGGAGTCTTTGATATAGGTCTTTCACCCGGAATTAAATTAACTGAGAACTCAACTTCTCACACTGGAGGATGTCTAGGTAATTTTTTCGGAAATACATCAATGTATTCTTGCACTATATGTACATCGTAAATTTGAAGATTTATTTTCTCACCCATAGACATTGGGTTCTCTTCCTATCCAAGAATTTCATTCAATAGAGCTACCGGGGGTGGATCTAGATAAGGATCAGATGGAAAAGTTTCTGCTCTAAAAATAAGGAATTCTATACCATTTTCAAAGATTTTAACTTCCTTATTCTTGCAATAAATATTATCATTATAATTTGACATCCAATTCATACCGAGAATTATATCAAAGTTAGTAATTGGTATGATGATAAGTTTAGAAACTAAATCACATTTATGTTTCATGAGGGGGACTAATCGACATGACTTTTTTGCAATGATACATCCCCTAGGAGTTTTGACTGACAACTCCTTTATTAAATCAAATTGGACATGTCTAATTTTCTTGGAAAACTAGTAAGATATAAATGAATGCGATGATTCAGAATCAAATAAAGTGTTGGTTAAGTTTGAGGAAACAATTAAAGTACTTTCCACCATATCATTAGGAACTTCAACCTTTGCGGTCGTAATCGCATATGCTTTCCCTTGCTCTCATGGACTTTTTTGAAGAAAGTTTCCTTGGATCTTAGGACACTCCTTTTCATAGTGTCCCATATCTCTATAATTGTAACATTGAATATCATTGACTTATTTCTTCCCCTTTCATTCATCAGATCGATGACCCTTTTCTCCACACTTATATCAAACTCCCATGCCTTTCAAGCATTTCCCAGGATGATTCTTTCCACAGTTCGTGCATAACGGAAATTTCTTCATTCCCTTATTCTTCTTTGCTGCTTCAACTTTTCCATGGTTATCAGAGTACTGATTCTTATCTTGGTTTCCCTTTAACAAATTTGATCTAGAAAATTCCTTCTATGTTTTGATGGCACTTGATACAATTTCATCATATGATGAAAATGTTTGAGAAGCCAGTTCCCTTCAAAGACTTGGCTTAAGACCTTCAAAGAAATGACCAATCTTATCTGCCAAGTAATGTATGTAATCTATAGAATACCTGGCTAGCCTTGTGAAGGTAGCCTCATACTCCACAACACCATCTTCTTCCCTTTTCTTTAAGTTAAGGAATTTCCTCTTCATTTCGGTTCATTTCTCATGAGGGAAACATTTTTCGAATAATATTTCCTTTAAAGTCCTCCATTCTATATATTCTATTTATTCTTACTCAGTGGTATTCTGGATCAATTACCACCATTGATCTACGTCTCCCTTGAGACAATATACTTCTAGAACTACCTTTTCATTTTCATTGCATATTAATTCCATGAATACCTTTTCAAGGGACTTGATTCACTACTAAGCTACCAATGGATTAGTAGTCCCACTAAAATATGGGGGTTTCTACCACATGAAACAATACAACACATGTTTAGTATGGTTATTTTTCACAACCTGAGTAAGTTTTCCCAATATGATCATGATTTTATCTGCTCCGACATTGACTGTGTTGACTTGATCAGTGGGGAAATCCCTACATTTTCCACAAGTATTGATTCCCTATCTTTCATTAGGCGCCATTTCTAAATAATGTCTTACACTAGATTAGGTGTCACATACATGACTTATTTTGAAGTTAAATTTCATTTATTTTCCTTTCATTCTTTGTTTTGGATGGTTTCCAAAGGTTTTATGGAGAAATAAATGAGTTTTAATGAATTGGGCCAAACCGTGAGCCCAATCCAGATTTAAAAATAAATTCTGTTTCCTTTATAACTTTTTAATTTTTTAATATTTTTCCCTCATTATAATTCCTAAATGGTCTCCTCTGACCTATTAACACCAAAATATAAATTTGGATCCTTTATAAATCCATAATCATGATGGATATGGGTTTTTATTTAAGATATTGGGCCTGCCCGAAGGCCCATTTCCTGTATTAAAAATAATTTTTAATTTTTTTATATCTCCTTCACTATTTGAGTTTTTTCGGTGATTCTACCTCCCCCTCGACCCTAAGAAACCCAGGTGAACTCCCATTTCATTTCCCCCCTCCTTGGAGCTCTTTGAAACCGCGAATTAGGGCTGATCTTCATAGGGTGTCTCAAATCGTCCAGAATTGAAGAGGTAACTTCATCCCTTTTTAACTCTCTCAATTCTTACTCTTTTCCCTCCATTCCAGTTCCTAAATTACCTCCTAAATCCTTTTCTAACAATCCCTTAATTTTGGCTGTTTTCAATTTCAAAAACTATTGTTTTTGGAGTGATTAATTCAGGATACTTCAAGTAGGTGAGTCTATTTCTTTCCTCTTTCAAATTGCTTAGGGTTTCTTCCCTAATTCTTGAATTATAAAAATTCCAGAAGTTATGTTTCGTTCCTAGGTTCTAAATTACTGTATTTTGGGTGAAATATTGAGGTTTTAGGTTTCTTTTAACTTCCTTTAGGTGTGGCGGTCGTGCGGTCGATGTTTCACCCCAATATTTGAGGGTTTCGACTCATTCGATAAGTGATTCCGTGGGTAACCATTTAATTATGAGTTAGTTTGCTTGATTAAATAATTTTACATGTTCCTTATGTTCTGTGTATTATGAAAAAACCATTTTTGGTAGCAATAGTAAAGCATTTGTTTTTAAAGTTACATTTTTTCTTGAAGTGTGTATTTTTCAAATGTATTTCATGTGTTATCTCTTGTGGTAGTTTTATAAAATGTGGAATTGATTTATTAGTTGTTGAAATGGGCTGCCAATTATGGTTGGGTAATGATATAGTTCCATGTGGGCCTAAAAAGAGGGTGTATTTGAATGGTTTTATTTGTATAACCTTGTTATACTCCTTGAAAGTGTTTTATGGATTTGTGTGTTCTCATGGGTATCTTTTGTGATATTATTCAAGGTGATTATATAACATTTGAAAGTGGATTATTACATGTTGATTGGGCTGAAAATTCTGTTTTGGTAGGGTCTTGGTGTGATTTTGGCTTAAAAAGAGGTTTTTGAAATGGATTTTATGTGCAAAGTTTGGGTATACTCTTTATAATTGTTTTATGAAAGTTTTGAATGGTTTATTGGGTTGTGTAATAGGTGAAACTATATCAGCAAACTGTTTTGGTAGGAGTATATTTTTAAAAGGTCCATTTCATTTGTGAAAAGGTTGTTATGTGATATGTATCATCTTGGAAATATTTTATTAAATTGTTTGAAGGAGATATTGAGGAGTGAAAGTGATGTGAAAGTGATGTGGAGGGTTTTGTGTGAGTGTGATGTGAAAAATTGAATTTTTGATTATGAAAGAAGTGTTATTTTCCATGTGTGTGGGCTATTATATGAGTTTAAATATCTTATAATTTTTTTATAAATTTTTTTAATGGTTTTGTGGAAGTTTTGAAGAAATGTGAAATGTGTTGTGGGCTATTTTGGTGTGATTCGGATTTCAAAATCATTTTGAATGAAAAATGGATTTTTGTGACTTGTGTGGTATACATATGGGCTGTTTGGTGAATTTGTGATGTGGAAATTATATTTTCATGTTCAATGTATATTTATTGACTTGTTGAACTTGTTTGAGCACAAGGGGAAAACCTGGGTATCTAGGTGGGTGGACGTGTACTAGTATGCTAGTGAATCCGTGGGGTTTGGCCTCAGTTTCACTTAGTAAGATTGACGCTTACAACTCTAACTAAACTATGATGATGATGATTGGGGACCACTAGGTTATGGGTATATTCCCTACTAGTGGCTCATGCACGAGAATGGATATTTGTGATGGTTACTTTCACCGAGATACGAGGTACCTGGGACCCACAGCTAGCTAGTGCCTAGGGGTTATTTCCTATTTCTTGTTCTCATTATTTAATTTGTACTTACTGTCGTCATACGGTATAGTTGGCTAGAAAAATAGTGTTGACATTATTTTTAAAAGTGTTTATTCTTAATGATAGCCCACTTGAAAACTGTTTTTATTCAAAGTTGCATCTTTTAGAAATTGTAACTAGCTTTTCATGTTTTTGAAAACATGCATGCTTTTCGTCTTTAAATGTTTATCACATGGAATATCTTAATGGTGGTATCCCACTGGGAATTTGCTCACACCCTACTTACACCCTTGGGTGTAAGTAGACTTGGTTATTTTTGTTGTCGCAGGTTGGGTACAGTTTTTTGTTCCAGTGGTTCGGGTTTCTAGCAGGTCCTTGGTGGTGAAGTCTTGTGGAGGTGGCTTGAGGGCAGTGCCCCTTGACACGAGGGTTCTTGGGATTTCCTTATTTGGTTTTGTACCTTTGGTATATACCTTTTTAGTTGTTTAAAGCTATGTAATTTAGTTCTGAATTTTTGTAAGAGATTGTTTGGTTTGAAAAATCCAGATTTGTTTCATTGGATTCTTTTGCTGTTTTATGTTTATAAACTCGGGTAAATCGTTCCCAATTTTCATTTTATGATACCCAGGCACTTGTGCCAGCCCGTGGGGATCGGGAACGCCCTTCGGGTCATGTCACGGGCTGGGTTTGGTGCCGGTTTTGGCGGTGACCAGATTCGGTTCGTGACAAAATGGTATCAAAGGAGGTTCGCTCCTTGGGTCATGTTATTTGGGGAAGATTCAGGATAGTCTGGAGTTAGGATTGTTGGTACATGGAATTATAGTTATGGGTAGTGTGCCTGATCACCACACCTAATAATGGGATTCAAGTTTCCAAGAGAAGTCGGTATTTATCTAAGTCCTTCGGTTTTTTTGGTTCGATGATGATTAAGGGAAATGAAAAGAGAGTTGGGTTAATGGTCCTAGTGAGCTCGTAGGGCCTGGAAAGACTTGTGGAGACAAGGATATTCCCTATAACACTCTCTGTGATAGTGAAGTGATTGTAATATGGCCGTCAAACATATTTCCAAGTCACCCACTGAAACTAGTTTCCTCTCGCACTGTTTTGTGCTTAGGTTTTAAAATCTTGGCACTTTGGTTTTAAGAAGTGTATAGTTTTTGTGAAATGATTTTCAAATAAAGAGGGAATGGTTTGGTTTATGAAATGGTGGAACTGAATTTTCAGAATTGTTTTGAAATGTAAAATGGTGCGCTTACACCTCTTTCAAAGCAGAAACTATATTGAAATTAGTTTTGAAAAGTGTTTCCAATAGAGTTTTCTAAACAATCAGAGTGTGTTTTAATGGGATGAGATGTTTTGAAATTGATGTGAATATCTTGAAAGTGAGTTATTTTCTAAATGGTTGTGACTTTCTGAAAATTTTTGTAAGATGTGAGTTGGGATTTTGATCTCGTGGTTAGCTGTTATGAGAAAAAAGGATGTGTTGGTTGACCGATTTGGTTTTGAAAAGTGGAAAGAATTTTTGTTTTAACCTTTGGTATTTCCATTAGCGACCACATGCATGGGGTTATATGGGATGATGGATGGTTGATGGCACGAATGGATGAGTGCCGGGATGGATATGAGGAGGGTGTCTGGTGTGGCACAAAAACATGCATGTGTGAGGCGCATGGGGTACCATTGGTGGATACACTTACTGCTAAACTGTTTGTTCTCAAAGAATTACTTTTAAAGAAAAACATGATGTCTTGATGAATATTTTTGTATGGTTTGTATTATGGGTTTTTGAAAATGTTGATGTTATGGGATGTTTTTATTCCAAGAACCCCTTCTGTTTGAACTGTGTTTTGGGTTTGTGTTTGGTCGGTAAGCTGTGTTGTAGGGACAGTTATTGGTCTTTTTTGAAAAATGTTTTGGGATGCCTTTACGGTGGTTCCCTTCATGTGTTTGGAGCTGGTTTATGGATTGTTTTGACCAATAGACCAAATTGGTTGGGTCCTTGGGTTATCTCATTGGATAAGGTAAGCCCCCATTAAAGGTTAATTCATAACTGAAGCGCAACCCAGATTGTTTCTCCATTGGAAAATCCTCCAGTTAATTAATATAAGGAATCTATTTCTTGAGCTTTTTATATTGAGTATACACCCTTTCCTTTATTGGTTTTGTGTATCCTCTTGTAGTGGGAGATTGATTATGGATGGTTAAAAGTGACCTTAGCCTCTTAAGTTTCCTAATTTTTCAAAGGTGGAAGTGTTCTAGGGTTGTTAGCATGGATGAGTATTTGGATAGTGTCTAAGAGGAACTCTCGGTCCTTCATAGTCTCTTTGAAGAAGGAGTTCATGTTAAACTACTAGTGTGGGAAATATAGTCATGAGAGGATATTATGGCCACTTTCTAGAATTTTGTGTTGTTTGGGGATGTTGTAAGAGTTCCCTCTCTATTCATTGTTTATATCAGTCACAATGGTCATGTTCGGTGATTCGTTGTGATGTCATGTGCTCGATTGACTGTAAAGGTGAAAGTTGGGCAATCATCTGAGAGTCTCTATTATGTTGGGAGAATGTATCCCTTGAAAAAAACATAAAAAATATATTCCATTTTAGAGTAAGGTGAGTATAAGTGTTCTTTACTTCTATTGTTTCTCACCCGAACAAACAAGGTGTGATGTGTGTACATCTTCTAATCCCTTGTTTCAGTGAAATATTGAGTTAGGGTAAAGTGAGTTTGGAATGTGTTATGTCTTGGAAAAACTTATCAGGGATTATGGTGTAGTTGTTGTTTGCAACGAAAGAAGAATTCTCATTCAGGTGGTTTCCAAAGCCTAACTGCGAGGCCGAAGATGCTTCAATATTTTGAGCTCCAGCCATAGGTCCCGGAGAGAAGCTGGCGCGTAGTCAGGGGAAACCCCAGTGTCATTTAAACCCTTGTGCAAAGTCCTATCCTCAATATGAAAGATAAGAAGAGTTTAAACATATGGTGTCATCATATTTCTTCTACTGTTCATGTTTAGTGGAAATAGGTGGAGGGCCTTGTACCCATGTCATTGCCCAATGTTATTCCCTCCCCCTTTGGTTTCCATTGAGTCTTTAGAGAAAGGTATGAAGTTTGGTTAGACAGGTTGACCACACGGTTTGCACTTGGTTAGTAATGACCATGCCCCCCAAAAAAACCATGTAGATAGAAGAATCTCCACTGTTAGTTCATGGTTTCCCAAACCGTGCAGACTAACAATGTGGTCATCCCAACACTTTATATTTTGGGGTCTTTCTGTACCGGCCCATGCTGGTCGATTAAGATTGTTGGTTCTTATGGTGGGGAGCCTATTTTTTTCCCCGTACCAAAAACTTAGACTTATCCATGGTCAAGGATTGGTGGTAGGTAGTCTCATTCGGATCTATCAAGCTACCTAAATCTTCCTTGGGTAACCATTGAGATTGGAGAGTGCCCAATGGTTTAGTTATAGCAAGGTATGTGTAACCTTGTTCGATGTTGTTGTTCATTTGAGTGAATTGCTTGAGTCTTGTTCGGATAGTGTTTGAGGAGTTTTCCTTTGGTATAAAGCCTGAATGTGATTGATTGTTTCAGGAAAGTGGTGTATGATTTTTTTGTGAAGTATTACTTCCTTAATTGATCAATGGAGGTGTTTTGGCCTTTGGGGGTGAAACCTGGAAAGGGAGTACATCTTGGTTTATCAGTTCAGTTTGGCTTTCATATCTGGCCTTTCTGTAGCTTTCCGGGGACAGAAAGTTTTCATGGTGGGGATAATTGTCACATACATGACTTATTTTGAAGTTAAATTTCATTTATTTTCCTTTCATTCTTTGTTTTGGATGTTTTCCAAAGGTTTTATGGAGAAATAGATGAGTTTTAATGAATTGGGCCAAACCGTGAGCCCAATTCCATATTTAAAAATAAATTTTGTTTCCTTTATAACTTTTTAATTTTTTAATATTTTTCCCTCATTATAATTCCTAAATGGTCTCTTATGACCTATTAACACCAAAATATAAATTTGGAGCCTTTATAAATCCATAATCATGGTGGATATGGGTTTTTATTTAAGATATTAGGCCTGCCCGAAGGCCCATTTCCTGCATTAAAAATAATTTTTATTTTTTTATATCTACTTCACTATTTGCGTTTTTTCGGTGATTCCACCTCCCCCTCGACCCTAAGAAACCCAGGCGCTCTCCCATTGCATTTCCCCCCTCCTTGGAGCTCTTTGAAATTGAGAATTAGGGCTGATCTTCACAGGGTGTCTCAAATCGTCCAGAATTGAAGAGGTAACTTCATCCCTTCTTAACTCTCTCAATTATTACTCTTTTCCCTCCATTCTAGTTCCTAAATTACCTCCTAAATCTTGTTCAAACAATCCCTGAATTTTGAATGTTTTAAATTTCAAAAACTATTGTTTTTGGAGTGATTCATTCAGGATACTTCAAGTAGGTGAGTCTATTTCTTTCCTCTTTCAAATTGCTTAGGGTTTCTTCCCTAATTCTTGAATTATAAAAATTCCAGAAGTTAGGTTTCATGCCTAGGTTCTAAATTACTGTATTGTGGGTGAAATATTGAGGTTTTAGGTTTCTTTTAACTTCCTTGAGGTGCGGCGGTCGTGCGGTTGATGTTTCGCCCCAATATTTGAGGGTTTCGACTCATTCGGTAGGTGATTCCGTGGGTAACCATTTAATGATGAGTTAGTTTGCTTGATTAAATAATTTTACATGTTACTTATGTGATTTTCATTATTAAAAAACCATTTTTTGTAGCAATAGTAAAGCATTTGTTTTTAAAGTTACATTTTTTCTTGAAGTGTGTATTTTTCAAATGTATTTCATGTATTATCTCTTGTGGTAGTTTTGTAAAATGTGGAATTGATTTATTAGTTGTTGAAAGGGGCTGCCAATTATGGTTGGGTAATGATATAGTTCCATGTGGGCCTAAAAAGGGGGTGTATTTGAATGGTTTTATTTGTATAACCTTGTTATACTCCTTGAAAGTGTTTTATGGATTTGTGTGTTCTCATGGGTATCTTTTGTGATATTATTCAAGATGATTATATAACATTTGAAAGTGGATTATTACATGTTGATTGGGCTGCCAATTCTGTTTTGGTAGGGTCTTGGTGTGCTTTTGGCTTAAAAATAGGTTTTTGAAATGGATTTTATGTGCAAATTTTGGGTATACTCTTTATAATTGTTTTATGAAAGTTTTGAATGGTTTATTGGGTTGTGTAATAGGTGAAACTATATCAGCAAACTGTTTTGGTAGGAGTATATTTTTAAAAGGTTCATTTCATTTTTGAAAAGGATGTTATGTGATATGTATCATCTTGGAAATATTTTATTAAATTTTTTGAAGGAGATATTGAGAGTGAAAGTGATGTGAAAGTGATGTGGAGGGTTTTGTGTGAGTGTGATGTGAAAAATTGAATTTTTGATTATGAAAGAAGTGTTATTTTCCATGTGTGTGGGCTTTTATATGAGTTTAAATATCTTATAATTGTTTTATAAAATTGTTTAATGGTTTTGTGGAAGTGTTGAAGAAATGTGAAATGTGTTGTGGGCTATTTTGGTGTGATTCGGATTTCAAAATCATTTTGAATGAAAAATGGATTTTTGTGACTTGTGTGGTATACATATGGGATGTTTGGTGAATTTGTGATGTGGAAATGATATTTTCATGTTCAATGTATATTTCTTGACTTATTGAACTTTTTTGAGCACAAGGGGAAAACCTGGGTATCTAGGTGGGTGGACGTGTACTAGTATGCTAGTGAATCCGCGGGGTTTGGCCTCAGTTTCACTTAGCAAGATTGACGCTTACAACTCTAACTAAACTATTATGATTATGATTGGGGACCACTATTTTATGGGTATATTCCCTACTAGTGGATCGTGCACGAGAATGGATATTTGTGATGGTTACTTTCACCAAGATACGAGGTACCTGGGACCCACTGCTAGCTAGTGCCTAGGGGTTATTTCCTATTTCTTGTGCTCATTATTTACTTTGTACTTGCCGTCGGCATACGGTATAGTTGGCTGGAAAATTCACTAGTGTTGACATTATTTTTAAAAGTGTTTATTCTTAATTATATCCCACTTGAAAACTGTTTTTATTCAAAGTTGCATCTTTTAGAAATTGTAACTAGCTTTTCATGTTTTTGAAAACATGCATGCTTTTTGTCTTTAAATTTTTATCTCATGGAATATCTTAGTGGTGGTATCCTACTGGGCATTGGCTCACACCCTACTTACAACCTTGGGTGTAAGTAGACTTGGTTATTTTTGTTGTCGCAGGTTGGGTACAGTTTTTTGTTCCAGTGGTTCGGGTTTCTAGCAGGTCCTTGGTGGTGAAGTCTTGTGGAGTTGGCTTGAGGGCGGTGCCCCTTGCCATGAGGGTTCTTAGGATGTCCTTATTTGGTTTTGTACCTTTGGTATAGACCTTTTTATTTATTTTAAGCTATGTAATTCAGTTCCGAATTTTTGTAAAAGATTGTTTGGTTTGAAAAATCCAGATTTGTTTCATTGGATTCTTTTGCTGTTTTATGTTTATAAACTCGGCTAAATCGTTCCCAATTTTCATTTTATGATATCCGGGAACTTGTGCCAGCCCGTGGGGATCAGGAACGCCCTTCGGGTCATGTCACGGGCTGGGTTTGGTGCCGGTTTTGGCGGTGACCAGATTCGGTTCGTGACATTAGGTTATGAATCTCAAATTCAAAAGCACATAACATAGACTAAAATTCTATGCATATCTAAACTCATAAACATGGCTTCTATGAGGAAAAATTTACATTAAGATCCTTCATAATGGCTTGTAAAGAAAATGTGAATTATCCAAAGCATATACCCCTGGAGTGTCAACACCAAGAGTGCATAAAGGCCGATTTTTGTGTACCAGGATACCCCAAGTCAAGCCTAAAACTCATTGTGAGAGTTTTCACTCCAAGGTACATTTGTGACAAAGTCACCTCTACCTATTTGTATCCAGAAAGGGATATATTTTCTAGAAAGATACACATAATCTATTCCTTACCAAAATTCCAGGACGTTCTTGTATGTTTGTCCTCAAATACTACCTTAGGGCTTTGTTCCCTAATCTGCATTTTCTAATCTGTTTTCCAAGGTTCTTTCTAAACTTCCTCTGATACCAACTGTAACACCCCGACCCCTCTAGAACGAAGACGGTGCATTACTTATTACATTGAAATTATTAAGAGGAAATAAATACCAAAGGAATGATTAGTTTAGTAGTCTTGAAGAAACTAGATACATATATGTAACTAAAATTTTATTGAAAAATGTTACAAAACATAATACATAACAAAAACTAAAAACTACATCCACAGAAACTCAATAAATGATCTCCTCTTCATAACATGTTGAAGGTAAAAAAAATAAAAGGGGTGAGATTAAATTATTAGTAAGGGTTACAAATGGTGGAATCATAAATTAATAATAACTGAACCATAAACAAATATGGCATGGTGAATAAATTAAAAACACACGCCATTAATAAACTGAGAAAGAGCTTGGATCCATAGATTTTTTCATAGTAAAAATCTCATAGATAGTAATAAATGAAAAAGAACTAAGAGAATGATTATTAATTGTACATCATCTATCTGGCACATGATACCATAATACCATTAAAACGGTTTAGTTCTGTGGGTAGAAACCCGTCTGGTTTTGGAAAAAAAATTGAAGGGTTTGTTGCCAACTGATTTGTCTCATGAGACATGTCGATGCATCAAGGGGATATAGCGGGCCCCACACACTAATTCAAGTCCAAATAATTATTTATACATATATTTAATACAAGTACAATATTCCCTCTCAATATCCATATAGAGTAGATAATATAGATTCATCAATATCTCCATAGTTAAAATAACTTTCCAAATAAACACCATATGTAAAAGGGTAAACGACTTAAGACAATACTCATATCCATGAAACCAAAATATGGATATATAATATATTTACAATTTCAAATGAAACATGATTTCAAATGGGCAGTATATACACTACATAAGAAATATTAGGTGCACAATACCAAGAAGGTTTCAATGAAATGGAAATTGATACAAAGTCTCTTTTTTTTAAAGGTTGGGGCCGAAGCCTCAATTTATTATTTGAAAGTAAAGACCTCTTTAAACTGGGCAGAGGAGACCCATTACATAGCCCGAAGGCCCAAGGCCAAGTGGCCTGAAAAAGGCTCTAAAGCTCAATTTAATGGCCCAAAGGACCCCTCGGTGAAAAGTACTGCTACAGTACCTGCACTGCTACAATACCTGCTACAGTACCACCACCGCTACGGTATCTGCTACAGTCCCTCCGCCGCTACAGTGCTGCTGCTACTATAGTGCCGCCGCTGCAACAGTACCTGCTACAGTACTGCTATAGTACCTGGGAAATTCGCCCCTGCCTGGATTTGATCCTGGGTCTTTTGGATGCCAAGCAGGAGCCTGTACCACTAGGGTATAAGCTCGTTGGCATTGAGACAAAGTCTCTTACCACGTTGTAATCAATTGAGTTGTATGACCAAAAACTAATAACCACAAAATGAATAACAGAATACCATTAATATAATTATAATAATGATAATATATATCAAATGTTAGTAAAAAATATACCACATAGAAGAAATAAGTGGCGAATAATGGAAATCTCACGGAATTAAATGTGAGATAAGAAACCCCTTACCTTATGCTCGAGTGTGTTCTTTTTTTGTTTTAATGACCTGAATAATAAAATTTATCTTAATTAATTAATAATTCCAGAACATCCTATACATTTAATTGATTTATTATAACCTTATTAGGTTCATTCATGGCCCTTTTATGGGTTTAAGAGGTTCAATTTTATTGTTTTTGGAATCATTTTCTTCCTTGGTTTTCATGATTCGTTTACTTGTATTCATGAATGGAAGTTCATTTGAAGTATGGTTAAATATAAATAATTGTTAATATATCTTATTAATGACATTACAGAGATATACATGATCTTATAATGATTTTGGTTTATATACCATGATGATGATTCATTAGTTAAAAGTTAATTACAAATGTTTGTATTAACTTGGCGGTTTTGTTCATAATGAACTTGTTTTGTATTATTATTTTATATTATGAGTGTGTAAGGATTAAAGAAAATTAATGAGATGAAATACATATATTATAATATGTTTCAACAATAAAAATGGTTTCATGACCAGAATTGAACATGGTAATGAAAATTGATAACCCGTTGTCCTTGAATGTGATAAATTAATACATCTTGGACGGTGTTTTCATTTTTAGTATAAGAGGAGGGTGAAAGAGAAATGACGATGAAATATTCCATTAGAATAATATAATTTTAGTTCATGTAAGGTACTAGAATTATAATATCATTTGGATTAGGTGATATGAGGAAAGAAGTATGAAAGAAAGGAACTCAAAATAGAAGAAAAATTGAGAAATCTCTCACGAAAATTTCGCAGCCTAACGACGTCACTTAAAATTTCATAAAATAGTTTGATGAGAGAAAGGGGTTCTATAATAACTCTTAAATAAAATGGAAAAAATGTGAATATGGAATGAAATATCCCAACATAATCCAAATGAAAATAAAAGATAAAACATAAAATGAAAGCTTTAAGAAAAGAGAAGGGTGGCTGATTCTCTTACCTTGCAGAGTAACTCCAAAAACTTGATGGTTGGGACCTTGGGGGTTTGAGGACACCTTAGGAGGACTCATAGGGAGGTAATATTACCAGATATTTGAGGATAATGAGTTTTTAATGAAAGAAAACTAAGGGGGCTAGTGGTTATTTATAGTAAATGAGAGGGAGTTTTTTATTAATTAAAAGGGATACCTCGTTAGTAGTTTTGGAAAAACCATGGGATTTCACATATTATTTACCCATGATTTTACCCACTTGGGAAAAATAATGTCATATGTTACTGTAAAAAATTCTACCAGACTTTTATTTTAATTATCATATCATTATGATGTCATTAAACTACCGAAAACTCAAAACTATACTTTTATTATTCACGAAAAATTCATGTATTTTAGAAAAATCCCAAAAATTCACCCTAACCATTTTTCGACGTGTAGAATTCAAAAATTAACACCATTTTTGAAAATAATTTTCTAATTATTTTTTATTTAATTTTTAAATAAAATCTTAGTTAATTCAAAAAATAACCATTTTAAAGGTATAATTAGTTTTATATCACATTGAAAAATTAATTAAGATCTTATTATCTTATTACCTTAAAGAAATAAACTATCATCATTATTTACTATTCATAAGGGTCATATTACTATTCATATTACTATTCATAAGGGTATGTTACTATCCATCAAAAATCAAGTTGGTTCTATCAGACTCCAAATGACTTAATGGTCACTACTCTAGATGATCGTTTTTCGAAATTCAAAACATAGAAGTGGAAAATTTATGTTTAATGGCTAGGTTATGAATATATCATAAATAAACAAGTGTTTTTTCAAAGAAACACAATTCTTTATGAAATATAGGCTATGAATATAATGTATTTAAGAGAATCATACCATAAAGTGTTTGGGGTATTATATTAAACTCCATAATTGAAATTACATATTATTTATGAACATCCAGAATTGTTAATGGTCATCTCTATCATTTGGTTACATGGAATGGGGATGAATCATTAGATGATAATAACTTCGATTATTTGGCAGTATTTGGATTATTATGAACTAGTTTTGTCATATAAATTAATAACATGTATATATATTGGTTCCTAAATATTAATTAGGTTACAATACATATATTATAGTCTGGTTCAACCATCTAAATGGTTTCATGACCACTAATTAATCAGGGTGAAAAATGTGGTTCAATAAGATCAAAATAATTTTTTTGAATAGTAATTTTACACTTTGGAATAGTAATTTTACCCTTCTGAATAGTAATGAATAGTAAATTGGCTAAAAAAATAGAAACTTCACCCATGAATGTATAAATAAAATTTGGAAATCTTAAAAGAAAAAAATGATCATAGTATAAGTATTGGTATTTTTTTATGTCATAAATATTTTATTTATAATTTTATGATTAATTTAATAATTTAAAATGTAAATGTATTTTTATAAAATGTAATCATATGTTGTTACTTTATTGTCTTATGGTTATATGATAATTTTATGAGACCTTGATTACTTTCTTAAGGTGTTACAAAATGAGTTATAGTTTTAAAGTTTTTTTGGAATAAATAATTATTTTATTTAAAAAATAAATTAAAAATATTTAGAAAATTATTTTCATAAAATGGATTTCATTTTTTAATTTAGATCATCGATATTAGGTTAGGGTGAATTTATAATATTTTTATAAAATGTTTTGTTTTTCAGTGAATAATAAAAATACAATTTTGAGTTTCAATGTGATTAATGACATCATTAATGATGTAATAATTCTGGTCGACTTTTGAATAGTAATATATGTTATTAGGTGTAACAAGTTGCCAATACCATGGGAAAATACCACGGGAAATCCCATGGTTTTTCAAATACCACCAATGAGGTGTCTTTTGGAAATTAATAAAATATTCCGTCACGTTTGCTATAAATACCAAGACATTTCTTCATTATTTTCATTCAAAATTCATCCTCAACAAAGATATAGTATTTTTAACTCCCAAGGAGTCCTCCAAAGGTGACCTCAAGCCCCCAAGGTCCCAACCTTCGAGCTTTTGAAGTTACTCTTCAAGGTAATGAAACCTTTCACCCTCCTCTTTAAGTCACGACTTCCTTTATGTTATGTCTTTTAGTTTTCATTTTGTATGTGGGGGTATGTACTTATATGTCCTTATTGATTTCAATTTTATGTATAAATTATTATAGACCCTTTCCACTCTCATCAAATTATTTTTATGAATTTTAAGTGACGCCGTTAGGCTGCCGAATTTTTCATAAAAGAAATCGCATATTCTCTTTCAAGTTTCCTTTTCATGTGGTATATCATTAAAATATCCATACCATGATCTTATTTCTTTTTATTTTGTACCCATAATTTATTATTATTTATTTATGAGTGGGTGACCCTTGTCCCCTCTCTTTTCAATATTTTCTAAAACCATGTTGTATAACTGTTATGCTGCAGAATTTTCGTCTCAAAATCTCTCTCTATTTTTCTCAAGAATTTCCCTTGTTTTATTTATGTGAATACCCAATATATTTTCATTTAAATACTTATTCATCAAGACATAAAATTGATCTATTTGATTCTGTAATTGACATACACATATCCCTCACTTTCTTTCCATGGGTTATAAATGATATAATGATCTTATTTTTAAGCACTTTGTAAACCTCACGTTTTTGACATGAAACCCATTTCTTTTATTCTCTTTGGATTATTTATGAAATGTTTGATTATTATCTTTGTGGATCACATGAAAATAAATACATATTAATGGTTAACCCTGATAGTTCTCCAATGCATTGGGTAAAGAATTTAATCTCTAGTGATGACAAGTTTCACGATACCTTGGTGAATACCCTTGGTAATTTTTATAACACCTTAGGGATGAACCTTGGTGATATGTTCATGAATGTATAAATTAAGTGTTTTAGCCACATATTCAAGTTATGATTCAAGTTCTTTTTATTTTGATATGCCTCTACTTCCATTTCTCATGTCTTTATGTTTTTCATCAAGTTCTTATTGATATCACAAGTAAACTGTTTCCCTTTCTTTCCTTAATAGGCCTTCTACTCACCATTTCCTTTGATGTATGTCTCCATGTTATGAGACGTAGTAATTGTACTTAGGATGAACCTTTGGAGAAGCCTTACAAGTTTATTAGAAGAATTTTGTAAGTTTTTATGTATATTGTTCCTGATTTCCAAGACACTAGACTTAAAAGATCCTCTATTTGTAAAATGTAATGAAAGGTTATGTAATAAAAAGGCGGGATTCCATAGTTGGTATAAAAGGATAGTTTAGTTATTTGTGGAAATTAGGCTATGAAAACTTTAGTAAGAACCCTAAAAAAGGTTTAAATATAGGAAAACTTCCTGGTAATTTGGTGAAATATTAAGTAAGTGGTTTCCAAACAAATAAATCCCTGTCTGGATACGAACAAGTGGATGTGCCTCTGGAACAGATGTACCTAGGAGTGAAAACTCCGACAAGGAGTTTCGGGCTTGACCTGGGGTATCCTAGTACACGACAAAAGGGCCTTGCTGGACTCTTGGTTTGACACTTCCAGGGGATATGTTTGGTTAATCACAAGATTTTTATGAATCATTATGAAGGATTTATAGAAAATGCAATTGCTGTTAAAGAATAATATTTTATAAGACATGAAATTACTTTATAATTTTAAGTTTCCTAGTAGTGAAAAATTTCTAATAAGAGAAAATTGTGAGGATGCAATTTCTTTAAGGGGGGAATAATGTAACGACCTGAAAAAATGTACTTCTTTTATTTATGGATCTATTTCCTCCTAACAAATTTTTATTATGTTTTACAATAAAATCACATCAAATTACTTCAGACCCAAATTGTAGTTTTCAAAAATGATATAATTATTATTGGGAAAAAATACCTCAAGGTATCATTGAAGAATTTTTGAGGGGGTTGTGTTTATTGACAAAGCAGACCTTTATGTTGTCTTTGTGGAAAGAGCAGACCACAATGTCCAATTTGTTGACAAAGGGGGTTTATATGGTGATTTGTTGAGTTCTATAGATATTGTTGACAACCTATGTTGAAAAATAATCATGAAAAAGGAATGGATGTTTTGGAGGTGGTAACAAAATAACAGATCTAAGGTGGCACCGTTTTCTAGTGTTTGAAAAATTTTTGGGCCTCAAAATCAGAAAATGGGGAAACATGTTTTTGGAAAATGATGTTGTGCACAAGATCTAGGGTGGTTTGGAAACTTGCGCGCAAGGCATGTTTTGGGATCAGAATGTTGAAAAATGGAAAAGGCATGTTGCGGGTGAAAGATTTGAAGATGTGCATGAAAGATGGAGTTGCGTGAAGTAATCTTGAGTGCAAGGAATGTTTCGGGAGAAGAACATAAAAAATGGAAAAGGCATGATATGCACGAAAGATTTAGAAATGGGCATGAAAGATGAGGTTTCACAAAAGAAACTTGCGCGCCCAATGTGATGTCAAATGGGGTTTTGCGCGCTCGAAGTGGAACTTGCGCAACAAAAGTTGAATCTTCTGTGCAGGGGTCAAGAATGCCTATAGATATAAGGTGACCCCCCTCATTCGAGATAGATCAAAACTTAGAGAAAATCCGAGCACCAGATTGTGTAATAATTTCAAGCAAAGGGAGTTGCGTGAAATATTTTGAGTTGCATGGAAGCTAAGAAAGTTGCATGAAAGATTGAAGTTGCGTGCAAAGGGTGTATCGTGACAAAAGTGGAATCTTGCGCACAAGGCATTAAAGTTGCGTGCAAGATGTAATAAGGGTTGCACAAAATATTTGAGGTTGCTAGGTACACCCCGTGCAAAGACAGATTCAACTGCGGGTGAAAGTGGGATGTCAATAGAGCGTCTATTAATAGTTAAGGATGCATATTTCATTACAGATAATGAAGAGACCTACAGGTCTATAAACTGTGAGTGGATCTTCTGAAGAAGTAGTGAGAACACTTCAGTTGAGAGAGCAGTGAGCTTTTATATCGTGATTGGTTGTAAACTATAAGGAACAGTGAGTTCGCTTCGAACATTGTAAACAACAGTGTGCTTTTAGTGAAGTTGGTACATTGACACATCGTCAGTGTATGCTCCTTGGACGTATCCCAGTGAGGGTTAACCAAGTAAAAATCATTGTGTCCTGTGCATGATTTGATTTCTGTTTATACTTTGCTATAGGAAAGAGAGAGAAGAGAGTTTTTCTTAACAGTGAAACAAGATCAATATGGGCAGTTGTTTTAATATGTCATACCCTGATTCACCTCCCCTTTCAGGGTATCTAACCTAGTGGACCTAACAATTATTATAACAAATTAAGGTATATGGAATAATGAATATTTTAATTAAATAGTATTATTAAAACACCCTCAAATGTCAAAATTAACCTAGGTCGAATTTTTAGAAATTTTCTAAAAAGTTTCAATTTGATGAATAGTGTTTTTTGATGAATAGTATAAAAATATTTTATTATTAAATAACTTTTTATGTGGAATGATTTTCAAAAATATGACAAACATGGTTGTAATCAGGGTAAAAAATGTGTTTCAATAAGATCAAAATAATTTTTTGGTGAATAGTAACTTTACCCTTTGGAATAGTAATTTTACCCTTATGAATAGTAATGAATAGTAAATTGGCCAAAAGAATAGAAACTTCACCCATGAATGTATAAATACAATTTGGACATCTTAAAAGTGAAAAAATGATCATAGTATAAGTATTGGTATTTTTGTATGTCATAAATATTTTATTTATAATTTTATGATTAATTAAATAATTTAAAATGGAAATATATTTTCATAAAATGTAATAATATATTGTTAATTTATTGTATTATGGTTATATGATAATTTTATGGGACCTTGATTACTTTCTTAATGTGTTACAAAATGAGTTATAGTTTTAAAGTTGTTTTTTTGGAATAAATAATGATTTTATTTAAAAATAAAATTAAAAATATTTAGAAAATTATTTTCATAAAATTAAGTTTATTTTTTAATTAAGAGCATCGATATTAGGTTAGGGTGAATTTATGAGATTTTTATAAAATGTTTTGTTTTTTAGTGAATAGTAAAAATACAGTTTTGAGTTTCGATGTGATTAATGACATCAATAATGATGTAATAATGATGTAATAATTCTGGTCGACTTTTGAATAGTAAGATATGTTATTAGGTGTCCCATGTAATGCCCTGACCCCAGAAGCCCGAAGCCAGTGCATTGATTACAAGGAATCAAGTCCCGAAAGACCGATTAGTTTAGTAGCCTTGGAAGTACTAGATACATACATAAGTTTTACATTACATCATGAGATAAAAACAACAACAACATTTTGTCCCCTTTGAACACAATTATATTCATTATCCTATCACTCCAGTTCAACAATAAAATAATTCTTCACAACCTGGGAAAAATAAAACATAGAAAGGGGTGAGCTTAGATGCTCAGTAAGGATAAAAATATAGCGGAAACTTTCATAAATAAGCACAAACATTTAAGGCAATTTATAAGACTAAAAAAAAGCCTTTTAAACTTAAAATTCATCATAATATGGAAAAGATAAATCAAATAATGCCATTTACTTATTCACATGGATATTCTACTAGTCGAATAATCACATGTAATATCAATATCAAATTTCATAATGATGGAATGCATAATGCCAGACTTCTTAAGCACATAGTCAAGGCCTCATGCAAAGAACATAAATAATATTTTGTCAAGGCCTTGTGCCAAGACACTAGTTTGTCTCATGAGACCTATCGATGCATTGAGGAGCTATAGCGGGCTCCACCCATCACTTACTAAGTCCACTGCATTCCTCATATGAAAATTTTGAAACATAACATAAACATTCGTTTTAAAACTAGAATAAAAAATGTCAATACTTTAATCATAAACCATTAATGGTATAAAAATAGCACATCTACAGTCAAACATATCACAAAACCTTGAATACAATAAAAAAGATTGTATCTATAATAAATCAACCTCAATCAAGAATAATATCTAGTAAATGATGTTGACATAGTTGAAAATGATCAGTAAAACTCTTAGAGAGAAATACCATTTTTTCATGAAATCATTTAGAAATATCACAATTTATAAAGGAAGTCATTTAAAAGTGATTTTTGAATTAGAGTGTCCCATACCACTTTGAATCTTTTGGAAGGAATTAACATTTTAAAATAATTATGTTCATATGAATAAATCCTTAAAATCATTTTGAAAACATGGACATTAATTAAATAGATTTAGAAAAAATAAATCTTCAAAACATCTAAAATGATGATCTAGTTAAATAGTCCTTTCCATAAAATCTTAAAATATTCTTTTTGAAAACATTTTTATGAAACATGGACATGGATGATAAATATGTCCCAGTAAATACATACATATAAACAATCTTGGATAATAATAAGATTGAGGAATTAACCCTTACCTTGTAATTTTCCTTAATCGAGGGTATGTTAACCTCTTGTATAATATTTAAATAATTGTTATTAAATTATACAATAACCGCATACATAAATATGATATCATATATGATCTTCTAATATTTCTTTGTTAATAATATTTCAGTAGTATCATCATTTTGGGTGTTAATTGATTCGTTTTCCTTTATATGATTGGTTACGTAAGTCATGTTTGATATGGATAGGATGTATTTTATTCATATAAAGAATGATATTAAGTTCTTAAATATTATTTTTAATCATAAAATGAAAATTATTCTTGAATGATTACGATGGAGAATGAATCTCATCGCGTTCGTGGAGACGGTAATCCGTATGTATGCACGAGCGCCAATATCATTATATTGATGGTGAGATCGCATGCAATTGGATGGTATATCATATATACAGAATCATTAACATGTTATATTTATTATTTACATCAATTATAGTCATTATTATACCCATCCAAACAGTGAAGTGTTGAATGACAAACCACACCACGACGTGGAGACGGTAAGCCGTACGTACGCACGTATGGTGACTTTGTCATTTATAGAATGGATAGAATAACAAATATGGTTGTACCATATTTATAATAACATCACAGTATGTAGAAGGTACTGGAGTCATTATTCTGGTATGGAAACAACAAAGAAAGAGGAAGTGGAAGAAAAAAAGAACTTGAAAGAGTGGTGAAATTATTACCCCTTCTTCGGGTGTTTCCTTTTGAGTTGATCAAAAGGATCCTTAGGTTGGTTTTATGATCAAAGAAAGGCCTCTAGGTCTATGTTATGATAGTTTAGAGAATATTTGGTTAGGGGTTGGCCGATCCAAATGGCTTTGGAGGTGTGATTTTGAGAGAAGTGGAAGTACCCTTTTATAAGAGAGGTGAGATTCAATTTAGGAAAAGCTTGAAATATTATTTTATAATAAAATAATTTTCGGTTTATAATGGCTCAAAAATGATTTATTTCTAGGAAAAGGTGGTTATGGGTCGAATACCTCTCAACCAATAGGTTTTAGACAAGTTTAGGTCACCATATTAACCTTATCTTTTAGATTTAACTATTAGTTAAATAGTTTAACTTTTACCGTGTCTTCTTGTATTCTTACACTATATGGTTAATAAACTTACTCTAAACTTCCAAGAGAACCTCAAGTGGTTAATTAATGACATATATAATATTATTTAATCCCTTTGGATGAAACTTATATTTTCAGGAATATTATATAATTTAATAATATAATATTTGTTTTAAAAAATCATTTATGTCAATGTTGACACTATTTAGTATTTGGTTTTTGTGAAAGTCATCACAACTTTATTAATTAAAAAAAGATACATTTAATCAGAAATAACATGTCATATTCACCTATAAAATTAGTTGATGTCATAAAAACATTGAAATTATTTTTATTGTAATATTTATAATACCATTTATTTGATTCTTTCATTAATAAGGTAATTACTCAATCGTTATTGTGTCATAAATAAATTTAATTATTTAAAGTCTAAAAATTATAAATAAAATACCATGATGTAGGAAATATTTTTAGCTTTATAATGAATATTTACAGTCAAATTTATCTTATGTATAACACTATATTAAAAATGGTTTATTTATTAAACTTTGAATTTAACACTTTTAACTCTTCTTTAAATAAAATAATAATAAATGTTCTAATATAATCCAAGTGGATAAAAAGGATCATATTTTATTAATAAGGTTGTTTTTGGTCTAAATAAACTTATACAATAGAATTAGGACATGGTTTAGGTTAATAATAATATCATTTTTACCTTTAATTACCCTATTTACTTTTAACCATGGTAAATAAAAGTCAAAAGTTACTATTCACCAAAAAATATTTTCTTATTATTGAACCACATTTTAATTACTCATATCAACCATGTCTCTTGTATTTTTTAAATTCAACTCACAGAAGCGGTAAAATTAAGTTTTATGCAAATTTGCAAAATTCTCATAGAAGGTGGGTAAAAGACGGTAAAAAGTTCAATAAAATTTTACACATCTAATTTTATTATAAAATTACTCCAATTAATTAAATTGAAATTATATAGGTATTATATATATTTTTTTGACTAAAAATAAATTTAAATAAAATAAATAATTATTTAAATAAAATGTCGGTTTTAAATAATAACGCAGTGTTTTTCACTATTCATTAAAAATTGAATGTTTTCAGAAAAATACAAAAAATTTACCCTAATCTAATTTTTATATTCTGAATTCAAAAACAAATTCTATTTTAAAAAAATTCAAAACATAGAATTTTCATTAATTAATTTAAAATTAATTCCCGTTGTCAAAACAAAAAAGCGAAGTTTTTAAAAAAGTAAAAACTATCAAAAGATTGACATGTGGTTATGTCAAATTTAAATGTGAAATTACTTATAATGACCTACATTGTATTAAATGATAAAAATATAATCTAATTATACTTCCAAACCATTCAAATTCATAATTTAACACTATAAATTATTTTGATTAAAAAAGTAGTTTTCAATTAAAATTTAGTATTTTTCACTATTCATCAAAATATGAAAGTTATCAGAAAAGTACCAAAAATTTATCCAAACTAATTTTTTTTTTATGATTATAAAGAAGAATTTAATTTCATTAAATTGAATATATTAAAGTTTCAAATATTTGTTTTAAAAAAGGATTCTCTATTAAATAGGCAATAAAATTGCATTTTTTGAAAAATACTTCTTTTATCTGAAAAATTGAATTTGTCCTTATATTACGTCTAAGAAACACAAAATATGAATGTTAAAATTATATATGATATATATAAAATTTAAAATGCAGTTAATACTATTAATAACCACTTTTTGAACGACTAGTTTGGTAATTCGTGGTGCGCTCGAACTCGTTGTTGCGTGTAGCACAAGTTATTAAATTACTTTAAAGAGATAAAATACTATGAAATCTTGGGGTGTTACATTCTCCCATCCTTCAATAAATTGAATCCTCGCAATTTGAAATTGTTCTTTGAATATAAAAGGGTAAAAATAGAAAAATAACTTTGTGGAAAACCCAAATCGGAAATTGGTTTAATAAAATTTAGTCTTAATAAGAGGGAAAGGGAAATAAAAAAGTCGCCACCAAATTATGATCTCAATTAGGAGAAAATTGGTGGAAATTAGAGACACATAATTAGAGTAAAAACATAAATATTTTTAGGGAGTGATTGAGGTCATCAATCACAAACAATTGTATAATTGAGGGCCTCAAAGCCATCGATCTATGATGATTTAAAATATCATCAGTTCAACAAAACATAAGGTATTAGAATAAAACATTTTTGGTTTTAAGATTTATTCCTGAAGGTTTAAGAATAAATTTCTTCATAGAATAAGAAAAAAAATATACTTGAGAAGTATAGTTTCATCCTTTAACTAATTCCTACCACAAACTCATCTTTCACTCTAAAAGATAATAGAATTCAAAAATATTCTATTTATCCTAATCGTATAGGGTTAAAAAAATAATTAATTTATAATTAATTTGTTAGAATATTTAAAAAATCTACATTATACAAACCAGGACATCACGTAGGCCAGTGGTAGGTGATGCACCCTTTTCACCCTTTGGTTGCGGGTTCAAGTCTCTCGGACTTGCCAGACGTGATGGGTTGTCGCCCGACCTCCAGGTTTTCCTTTTATAACTATAAAATAAAATATTAAGAAGTTTTTTTAACCTTAAACAACAATATCCAATGTTTAATTTAATCCATTGAAACCTTTAGACTTATCCAAAATACTTCTATCCAAACTCACAGTCCAAAATTTACAAGGAAGGTAAACACAATGAAGATCTTTTTTTCCACGTAATAACATGTGAATACCTTCATCATGTATTCTTTTAAAACATGATAACACCCTGAATTATTATAAAACCTTATTGATTACATTAATGATCCCTTATTCCTTATAGAATACTGGATATATTCCTTATATTAAAAAATGTTGTAAACTCCAACAATGATGGAATATACAAATCATTAATCAGTTTCAAGGTAGTTAAGAATATCCAATATAATTTATCCAAATCAATAATATCTTATTCCAAAATCACTACCTCAGTATCAGAACCATATTATGGTTTATATTTATCTCAAACACATATTTTCCAAAAAATTTAACCTGCTATTGAGTCACTTTTCTTAGTTCCACACAATCTCAAGTCCTTAATGAAATAGTACTGCAATACAATCCTTATATACTCTATAATTCTTATAACATGTACATCATTAATACAATAATCAAATGACATAATAATTTAATAACAACATAAGAACTTTAATCATTCCTATTCATCTTCGGTAATATCATAACTTGATTATTATTCAATAACAACATTTGGGGTATACTCTGATGATTTGAAAATTGATTCGTGTAGTGTTCAAACTCCTTGCAGATGAAGCATTATACATTTGAAACCTTTTTCTTACCCTTGAAATCACGTACTTGGTTTCCTTTTTCTCCACACTTATAACAAACTCTCATTCCCTTCAAGCATTTACCAAGGTGATTATTTCCACAGTTATCACATATGGTAAAATCCTTCTTTACCCTCTTCCCTTTATCCATCTTTCTCTCTTCCATCATTTTCTTCTCTTGCTTCCCTTCAAATCCATAAGACTCAGAGAATTATTTACTTATCTTATTAACACATGATACTAATTTTTCATATGATGAGAATACGTGGGAGACTATTTACTTTCTAAATGTTGGATTAATACCATGAAAGATATGATCCTTCTTAATCTTTGGATCATGTGTATTGCTGGAGTTCTCATTCCTTCTACTAGGCGCCATTTCTAAACAATGGAATACACTAGGTTATTTTATGAATCTCAATGAAAAATTCCAAACTTGTAAAATACCTAACGTAAATTGAAAATATTATGCATATAATCTATAATCATAAAATGTTTTCTTTGAGGAAGTATTTACTCCTAAATCCTTCATAATTTCTTGTAATGAAAATGTAAATTATCCTAAGCATATCCCCCAGGAGTGTCGTAACCAAGAGTGAAGCAAGGCCCATTGTTGTGTACCAGGATACCCTAGGTCAAGCCCGAAACTCCTTGTCGGAGTTTTCACTCCTAGGTACATCTGTGCCAGAGCCGCCTCTAACTGCTCGTATCTAGACATGGATGTATTTCTTGGAAAATACACAAAATATCTACATTACCAAAATTCTAAGAAGTTCTTCTATACTAATCCTCAAATTCTATCTTAGGGTAATGTTCTCTAATCAGAGTTTTTCTAAATCTAGCTTCTAAGGTTTGTAATAAACTTTCTATGATACCAACTGTAACACCCCGACTCCAAAATCTCAGAGCCGGTGCATTATTTTAATACATTTTCATGATTACAAGGAATCAAGTCCCGAAGGACCGATTAGTTTAGTATCCTTGGAAGTAATAGATATATACATCAGTTTTACATTACACCATGAGATAAAAACAACAACAAAATGTTGTCCCCTTTGAACACACTTATATCCCTTAGCCCATCCCTGCAGGTCAACTATAAAATACTTCTTCAGATCTTGGGAAAAATAAAACATAGAAATGGGTGAGCTCAGATGCTCAATAAGGATAACAATATAGTGGAAACTTTCATAAATAAGCACAAACACTTAAGGCAATGTATAAAACTAAAACAAAATCCTTTTAAACTTAAACTTCAGCATAATATGGAAAAGATAAATAAAATAATTCCATTTACTTATTCACATGGATATTATACTAGTCGAATAATCACATGTAATATCAATATCCAATTTCATAATGATGGAATTCATAATGCCAGACTTCTTAACCACATATTCAAGGCCTCTTCCAATACTATAAATAAGATTTTTTCAAGGCCTTGTTCCAAGACACTAGTTTGTCTCATGAGACCTACCGATGCATCGAGGAGATATAGCGAGCTCCACCCGTCACTTACTAAGTCCACTGCATTCTTCATATGAAAATGTTGAAACATAACATAAACATTCACATTAAAACTAGAATAAAAAATGTCATTACTTTAACCATAAACCATTAATGGTATAAAAATATCACATCCAAAGTCAAATATATCACAAAACCTTCAATAAAATATGGAAGATTGTATCTATAATAAATCAAACTCAATCAAGAATAATATCCAGTAAATGATGTTGACATAGTTGAAAATAATCAGTAAAAATCTTTGAGAGAAATACCATTTTTTCATGAAATCATTTAGAAATCTAAAAATTTATAAAGGAATTCATTTAAAAGTGATTTTTTAATTAGAGTGTCCCATACCACTTTGAAACTTTTGGAAGGAATTAACATTTTAAAATAATTATGTCTATATGAATAAATCCTTATAATCATTTTGAAAACATGGACATTAATTAAATAGATTTATAAAAAATAAATCTTCAAAACATTTAAAATGATGATCTAGTTAAAGATTACCTTCCATAAAACCTTAAAATATTCCTTTTGAATTTTTTTTATGAAACATGGACATGGATGATAAATATGTCCTAGTAAATACATACATATAAACAATCTCGGATAATAATGAGATTGAAGAACCTTACCTTATAATTTAACTTGATTGAGGGTAAGTTAACCTCCTGTATAATAGTTAAATAATTTTTATTAAATTATACAAGAACCACATACATAAATATGATATCATATATGATCTTCTAATATTTCTTTGTTGATAATATTTCAGTAGTATCATCATTTCGGGTGTTAACTGATTCGTTTTTTATATGCTTGGTTACGTAAGTCATGTTTGATATGGATAGTATGTATTTGATTCATATCTATAATTATATTAAGTTCTTAAACATTATTTTTAATCATAAAATAAAAATTATTCTTGAATGATTATGACGGGGAATGAATCTCATCGCGTTCGTGGAGACGGTAATCCGTACGTATGCACGAGCAACAATATCATTATATTGATGGTGAGATAATATGTAATTGGATGGTATATCATATATAAAGAATAATTAACATGTTATATTTATTATTTAAATCAATTATACTCATTACTATACCCATCCAAACAGTGAAGTGTTGAATGACAAACTACACCAAGATGTGGAGACGGTAAGCCGTACGTACGCACGTATGGTGACTTTGTCATTAATAGGATGGATAGAATAAAAAATATGGTCGTACCATATTTATAATAACATAAAAGTATGTATATGGTATTGGAGTAATTATTTTGGTATGGAAACAACAAATAAATAGGAAGTGGAAGAAGAAAAGAACTTGAAAGAGAGTGGTAAAATTATTACCTCTTCTTCGGGTGTTTCCTTTTGAGTTGATAAAAAGGATACTTAGGTTGGATTTATCATCAAATTAAGGCCTCTAGGTCTAAGTTAGGATAGTTTAGAGGATATTTGGGTAGGGTTTGGCCGATGAAAATGGATTTGGAGGTGTGATTTTGAGATAAGAGGAAGTACCCTTTTATAAGAGAGGTGAGGGTCATTTTAGGAAAATCTTGAAATATTATTTTATAATAAAATCATTTTAGGTTTTTAATAGCTCAAAAATGATTTATTTCTAGAATAAGGTGGGTATGGGTCGAAAAAATCTCAACCAATCGGTTTTAGACAAGTTTAGGTCACCATATTAACCTTATCTTTTAGATTTAACTATTAGTTAAATAGTTTAACTTTTACCGTGTCTTTTTGTATTCTTACACTATATGATTAATAAACTTACTCTAAACTTCTAAGAGAACCTCAAGTGGTTCATTAATGACATATATAATATTATTTAAACCCTTTTGACAAACCTTAGATTTTTAGGAATATTATATAATTTAATAATATAATATTTGTTTTAAAAACTAATTTATGTCAATTTTGACACTATTTAGTATTTGGTTTTTGTGAAAGTCATCACAACTTGATTACTTAAAAAAAGATACATTAAATCATACCTAAAATGTCATATTCACCTAGAAAATTCATGTATGTCATAAAAACTTTGAAATTATATTTATTTTAATATTTATAATACCATTTTTTTGATTCTTTCATTAATAAGGTAATTACTGCATCATCATTGTGTCATAAATAAATTTAAATATTTAATGTCTAAAAATTATAAATAAAATACCATGATGTAGGAAATATTTTTAGATTTCTAATTAATATTTACAGTCGAATTTATATTATGTATAACCCTATATTAAAAATGGTTTAGTTATTAAACTTTGAATTTAACACTTTTAACTCTTCTTTAAATAAAATAATAATAAATGTCCTAATCTAATAAAAGTGGACCAAAAGGATCATATTTTATTCCTATGGTTGGTTTTGGTCAAAATACACTTATCCAATAGAATTAGGATATGTTTTAGGTTAATTATAATATCATTTCTACCTTTAATTACCCTATTTACTTTTAACCGTGGTAAATAAAAGTCAAAAGTTACTATTCACCAAAAAATATTTTCATCTTATTGAACCAAATTTTACTTACTGATATCAACCGTGTCTCTCAAATTTTTTAAATTCAACTCATAGAAGCAGTAAAATTAAGTTTTATGCAAATTTGTAAATTCTCATAGAAGGTGGTTAAAAGACGGTAAAAAGTTCAATAAAATTTTATACATCTAATTTTATTATGAAATGACTCCAATTAATTACATTGAACTTATATATGTATTATATATCTATTTTGACTTAAAATAAATTTAAATAAAAATTTGGTTTTAAACAATAACGTTGTGTTTTCACTATTCATCAAAAATTGAATGTTTTCAAAAAAATACCAAAAAATCCCCCTAAGCTAATTTTGATATTCAGATTTCAAAAATTAATTATATTTTACCAAATTCAAAACATAGAAGTTTCATTAATTAATTTAAAATTAATTTAAAATTAATTCCTGTTGTCAAAACCAAAAAGCGGGTTTTTTTATAAAGTAAAAACTATCAAAAGATTGACATGTGTTTATGTCAAATTTAAATGTGAAATTAGTTATAATGACCTAAATTGTATTAAATGAAAAAAATATATTCTAATTATACTTTCAAACCATTCAAATGCATAATTTAACACTATAAATTATTTTGATTAAAAAATTTGTTTTCAATTAAAATTTAGTATTTTTCTTTATTCATCAAAATATAAAAGTTATCATAAAATTTCCAAAAATTTATCAAAACTATTTTTTTGTCCCGATTCTAAAGAAGAATTTAATTTCATTAAATTTAATATATAAAAGTGTCAAATATTTGTTTTAAAAAAGGATTCTCCATTAAATAGGCGATAAAATTGCATTTTTTAAAAAACAATTCTTTCATCCGAAAAATTGAATTTGTACTTATATTATATCTAAGAAACACAAAATATGAATGTTAAAATTATATAGGATATATATAAAATTTAAAATGTAGTTAATACTATTCATAAATTCTTTTTGAACGGTTAGTTTGGTAAGTCGTGGTGCGCTCGAACTCGTTGTTGCGTGTAGCACACATTATTGAATTACTTTGAAGAGATAACATACTATGAAATATTGGGGTGTTACATCCCAAGTGGACAATACCATGGTAAAGCCCATGGTTTTGCAAATATCACCGATGAGGTGTCCTTTGGAAATTAATAAAATTTTCCCTCATGTTTACTATAAATACCAACCGATTCCTTCATTCATTTCATTCAAAATTCATTCTCAACAAAGCTTTGGTATTTTTACCTCATAAGGAGTCCTCCCAAGGTGACCTCAACCCCCAAAGGTCCCAACCTTTGAGCTTTTGAAGTTACTCTTCAAGGTAAGGGAACCTTTCACCCTCCTCTTTAAGTCATGACTTCATTTATGTTATGTACTCTACTTTCCATTTTAGTATGTGGGGGTATGTCCTTATATGTTCTTATTGTTGTAAATTTTATGTCCAAATTATGAGAGACCCTTTCAACTCTCATCAAATTATTTTTATGAATTTTAAGTAATGTCGTTAGGATGCCGAATTTTTCGTAAAATAAATCATATATTCTCTTTCAAGTTTCCTTTTCATGTGGTATATCATTAAAATATCCATACCATGATATTATTTGTTTTTATTATATACCCATACTTTATTATGAGTTATTTATGAGTGGGTGACTCTTATCCCCTCTCTTTTCAATATTTTCTATAACCATTTTGTATAGCCGTTATGCTGCAGAATTTTCATCTCAAAATCTATCTCTCTTTTTCCCAAGAAATTATCTTGTTTTATTTATGTGAATATCCAATATATTTTCATTTCCAGAGGTATTCATAAAGACATAAAATTGATCTATTTGATTCTGGAATTAACTACATATATCCCTCACTTCCTTTCCAGGGGTTATAAATGACATAATGATCTTATTTTTAAGCACTTTGTAAATGTCATGATTTTAACATGAAACCCATTTATTTTATGTTGTTTTCATGTTTTATGTTCCTGATTTACAAGACACTAGACTTTAAAGATCCTCTACTTGTAAAATTTAATGAAAATTCATGTAATTAAAAAGTTTGGATGCCATAGTGAATGGTTGGAACTTCTTAAAGACTATGATTGTTCAATTCATTATCATCCCAGGAGAGCAAACAAAGTCGCTGATGCATTAAACAGGAAAGACCCATTTGTTCTTTCCATGATGAGTATTCTAAAAATATCATTTGATCAATGACCTAGTAAGGATGGACATGGGAATTATAAGGGAAGGGACGTCATCAACCCTAACCCAAATGATTTCTCAAACGTCATTACTAGAGAAGATCAAGAAATCTCAGAAAGAAGATCCTTTATTACAAAAGAAGTATGAGGTTGTGAAGGATGAGAAGTTTCCTGAGTTCAATATTGATCAAGAAGGTGTACTGAAATTTCTTTCAAGACTATGTGTTCCATCTATTCCGAAAATAAAGAAGGAGCTGATGGATGAAGCTCATAGCTCTACTTTCCCTATACATCTAGGAAGCACGAAAATATATATAGACCTTTGTGATCATTATTGGTGGGATAATATGAAAAGGGAGATTGCTGACTACACTTAAAGGTGCATGGTTTATCAGCAAGTGAAGGAAGTAGGGGTGTCTAAACCCGACCCAACCCGATTGACCCAACCCGATTGACCCGACCCGACCCGACTGGGTTGGGTCGGGTGGGGTCGGGTTATATAGGTATATAGATGGGTCGGGTCTGTTTGGGTCGGGTTGAGATCGGGTTGGGTCGGGTCACGGGTTGGAAGTATAAAGACCCAACCCGACCCATCGACCCGACATTAATTTTTTTTGGTCGTCGTTATGCTTCGGTTCTAGACTTTGCTCGACCCACTACCTCTTCCCCTTCCTCGCACCGGTGTACACTGCCTCTTCCCCTTCCTCCCACCGCTGTCAGATTCGGTCTCCAACATTGTCTTCCCCTCTACGCACGCACCACATGCCCACCACCTCCACTGCCGCGGAAAGATCCAGCTGGATCCCCATCACCACCTCCATGCATCGCCGGACCTCCCTGGCGTTTTCCTCCACCGCTGTCGCGATGTGAATTGTTTCCTTAGAAGCCGGCTGATGGCCCATACACACCACCCTCTGTTACCACCTTCAAACCAAAACTAGTGTATCAAACAAAAATCACCGATGGATAAAATAGCCAAATTGATGCGAGAATGAGTCACATGCAAAACATAAAATCCAACTGAAAACCTATTAAAACTTTCACAAACCAGATCTGAAGAACTCAAAATACCGAATTCAAAAATTAGCAACCTCACCATGACCAAATTAGATCTCTTATCAGCGACCACCATATGAATCCGAGCACCGCCGAACACCCCGGGTGAAGCCGACTCATACCTCATTCCCTCTGCTGCTCGAGAACCCAAGCCACCCGAAGTAGAGTCGTTGTCCAAACCCCCCATTGAAGCGCCACTGCGGATCATCCCTCACCTCCGCACACCATCCGGACTTCGCCTCCATCCTTCATTCAAAGAAACTGCCTCTATTGATGAAGGTCAGATGGTCGGACCACCGTGCGAGACACATCCCTCCTTTATGTCGAGTGAGTGCTCAAACCCCCCTTCTCTCACCCCCAAATCCCCCCACCCCCTCTGTCTCCCCCGCGCCCCCGCTGTTTAGGTGCCCAGAACTGTGGAGGGTTCTATTTTTTCAACTATTTTTTTTCTGGTGACCCAATGGACCCGACCTGACCCAACCCGATCTATGATGGGTTGGGTTGGGTCGGGTTTGAATGATAAATCAGCTCAAACCCGACCCGACCCGACCCGACATTTTTTGATTGGGTCGGGTCAAAAAAAGCCTCCAACCCGACCCAACCCGACCCATAGACACCCCTATAAGGAAGAGCGACAAATTACTAAAGGGGTATTGCAACCACTACCCATACCAGTATGGAAGTGGGAGCATATCACAATGGACTTTGTCACTGGTCTCCTGAGAACTTCCAAAGGAAACAATGCGATATGAGTTATTGTGGACCGTCTCACCAAGAATTCACATTTTATCTCTGTTCAAGAAGATTTCTCTCTTGATAAACTTTCCAGGATTTATGTAAAGGAAGTGGTAAGGCTGCATGGAGTTCCACTTTCTATCATATCTGATCATTATCCAAGGTTCACATCAAAATTCTAGAGAAGTCTTCAACATTCTCTAAGTAGAGAATTGAATTTTAGTACTGCCTATCACCCCAAACTGATGTCCAATATGAAAGGACTATTCAAACACTTTAGGACATGCTGAGAACATGATCAATGAAATTTAAAGGTGGATGTGATCAACATCTCCCATTAGTTGAGTTCTCTTACAATAAAAACTTCAACTCGATCATTCAAATGGCACCCTATGAAGCTCTATATAGGAAGCGATGTAGAAATCCTACTTGTTGGGATGAAGCTCGTAATAGAAAGCTTCTTGGGTCTGATCTTGTGCAAGATATGATAGAAAAGGTCCATGCCATCCAACAACACATTAAGGTTTCTCAGAGTCAGAAAAAGAGCTATGTCAAAAACCATTGAAGTGACTTGGAGTTTGATGTTGTGACAAAGTCTTTCTTAGAATTTCACTTTGGAAGAGATTCATGAGGTTTGGGAAGAAAGGAAAGCTCATCCCTAGGTATATTGGCCCCTATTAAATCCTTGATCGCATAGTATCACTCTCTTATCGACCTGAACTTCTTCCAAATCTAGCACAAGTTCATTATGTCTTCCACGTATCCCTCTTGAGGAAGTACATATCTGACCCTTCACATGTACTAAACCCAGAGGTGGTATAACTTGAACACGACCTCTCTTACGAGGAGCAACCGGTGGAGATCTTGGATCATAGAGACAAGGTTATGCGCAACAAGACTACCCATCTTGTTAAGGTGTTGTGGAGGAACCACAAATATGAAGAAGCCACATGGGAACTAGAGGACTCTATGAATCATAAGTACCCACAAATTTTCTCTTATGAGGGTAAGAGTTGAAATTTCGAGGATGAAATTTTTAAGGGGGGAAGAATGTAATGACCCAAACTTTTGAATAATATTTGTTTCTTGAATTTGTGTATTATTTTATTTTATACTCAACAAAACTATATCCTTTAATTAATTAAGTGAGTATAATTAAAATAATAACACCGGGTTTTGACTTTTATATGATCATTGGTCAATATGACCATTGGAAACTAAATTCTTAACGTTATAATTATTGTTTATAAATACAAGTTATCATGGTTAATTAATGCATAAAGAAGAGTCGATGGCCTCATCTAGTAGACTTGGGCCATACGAAGCCCATATGTCAGAGCTTGGGAAGGAGGTTGCTTCACTAGGCTTTGCTCTGTACAAAGCCCAAGTTGAGATTCAACATGTAAATCTTGAACGGAATCGCCCAAGGGAGAAGTTTAAGCTGATAGAAATCACCACTCGGGAAATGTTGTCCGAGCCACCCCAAGATTCTATCACCATATCACACCTTACACTTAGGTCCTATGAAAGTGTTATAAGGGGATATGTAACAAGGCCTTAGTTACTTTGTGTAATCCTTTTGTACAAATAAAATTGTTTTTTATTCTTATGGTAAATATTGTGTATTTTAAATGTCCATATAAATATAGGATGAATTTATATAAGTTCCATATTATTGATGAAATTAAAAAAAGGGTATTTTAAAATATTTTTGAATACTTTAAATAATTAATAATGTAAAATGATTTTTAAAAAATGGTCTTCTATAGTTGTGATCAATAATAAATTTAGAGTCTAATAAGATCAACTTAACTTTTATTGAATAATATAGTATGAATAGTAATATTACCCTTATGAATAGTAATGTGACCAATGGAATAGTAACCTCACTTAAGAAAGTATAAATATAATTTAGGCATCTTGAATGGTGAAGTGATATAATAGCACAAGTAAATAACTATTTTGGAAATTATTAGTTAAGTATTAGTATTTTTTTTGGGTAAATAGTGTTTTTAATTCAAAATTAAATATCTCATAATTAGAAAATTATTTTCATAAAATGGAGTTCATTTTTTAATTCAGATCATCTATATTAGGTTAGGGTAAATTTTTGAGATTTTTATAAAATGTTTTGTTTTTTAGTGAATAGTAAAAATACAGTTTTAAGTATCGGTATGTTTAATGACATCATTAGTGATGTAATAATGATGTAATAATTCTGGTTGACTTGTGAATATTAATTTATGTTATGAAGTTTCTCAAGTGTCCAATACCATGGGCAAGCCCATGGTTTTGCAAATACCACTGATGAGGTGTCCCTTGGAAATTAATTAAATATTCCCTCACTTTTGCTATAAATACCAACCCATTACTTAATTAATTTCATTAAAAATTCATCATCAACGAATATATGATCTTTTTAACTTCCAAGTAGTCCTCCCAAGGTTCCCTCAAGCCCCCAAGGTCCCAGCCTTCAAGCTTTCGAATCTACTCTTCAAGGTAAGGGAACCTTTCACCCTCCTCTTTTAGGTCATGACTTCCTTTATGCTATGTCTTCTAGTTTCCATATTATTATGTTGGGGTATATTCTTATATATCCTTATTATTTTCCATTTCATGTCCAATTTATGAGAGACCCTTTCTACTCTCATCAATGGATTTTATGAATTTTTAAGTGACGCCTGCCAAATTTTCGTAAAAGAAATCACATCTTCTCTTTTCTTTCAAGTTTCCTTTTCATGTGGTATGTCATTCAAATATCTATTAAATGATATTATTTCTATTTTATTATGTATGTATACTATATTATGAGTTATTTATGAGTGGTTTATCCTTGTCCCATCTCTTTTTAATGTTTTCTAAAAACATGTTATGTAGCCGTTATGCTACAGAATATTCGTCTCAAAATATCTCTATTTTTCTCAAGAAATTCTCTTGTTTTAGTTATGTTAATACTAAAATACATTTTAATTTAACGGGGTGTTCATCAAGACATAAAATTTACCTATTTTATTCTATAATTTAAATACATATAACCCACACTCTCTTTCTATGGGTTACAAAATACATAATGATCTTATTTTTAAGCACTTTTTTAACGTCACGATTTTGACATGAAACCCATTTCTTCTATTATCTTTGGGTTATTTATGAAATGTTTGATTATGATATATTTGGATCAAATGAAAATAAATACATATTAAGGTTTCACCCTGATATCACTCTAATGCATTGAGTAAAGAATTTAATCTCTAGAGATGACAAGTTTCATGATACCTTGGTGAATAACCTTGGTAATTTTTATGAAATCTTGGGGAAGAACCTTGGTGATATGTTCATGAATGTATAAATTAAATTTTGTAGAAAAATATTAAAGTTATTATTCAAGTTATTTTCATTATTATATTCCTCTTCTTCCATTTCTCATGTCTTTATTTTTTTCATCAAGTTCTTATTGATATCACAAGTAAACTGATTCCCTTACTTTCCATACTAGGCCTTCTGCTCACCGCTTCCTTTTATGTATTTATCTAGGTTATGAGATGCATTAATTGTACTTAGGATGAACCTATATGTAATTAGTAACTTACACACATGGATTCTTTTGAGTGTCATCTTTCTTATAAGTTCTTTTGGATGCATTACCCTTCACCTTCTTCTATTTGGACTCCAAGGACTTCTAACCTTTCCTTCTTAGAGTCTTCTTGAGAGAATTTGTTTTTACAAAATTATTTTAAATTCTTACCAAGGTTACTTATTCATTCCTAGATATATTTTGTGATCTTTTTTTCTTATCATCTTTGGGTACCTATTGAGATTAACAAGCACCAACCTTATTGTTGGAACCAAGTTCTTCAAAGCATGATTTGGTGTATGGTTTGTGTTTGTTGTCAATCCTCAGTGGAAGTTCAGGGTGTGAACCAACAAAGCGATCATACCGTTCAGGAAGAAAACAGTAGTGAAGGTGGCGCTGTTTCCCAGTGTTTGCCAAATTTTTGGGCCTGAAAATCCGTAAATAAAGTAAAGTGTTTTTGGCAAAGACACTTGTGCGCCGAGCTCTTGGAGGATGAAAGACTTGCGCGCCATATGTTTTTGAGGATCAGAACATCACAATTTGGCTAAGGAAAGAAGGTCGCGCAAGTGTTGGTTGGGTCGCGCAAGTAACTTGCGCGACAGAGGATCTGGAGACAGGACTTGCGCGCCGTCGAGGGACTTGCGCGCCGCCGCGCAGGGGGTCCAGTTTGCCTATAAATACTGGACCACCCCTCCTCATTTCCAATGGAGTTCAAGGCCGAGAGATTGCTCGAGCTCTCGTCGCGCAGGTGGTTGAGTCGCGCGGGTGGTTGTTTTGTCGCGCAAGTAGAGCTTGCGCGCCGGTGTTTGGCTGTTCTCCCAAGGCAGTTTGGAAGAGTAAGGAAGTGGATCGCGCAAGTATTTTGTTCAAGAAGGCAGTGTCGCGCAGGTGCTTCAGTGACACTTGCGCGCCAGTTTAGACTTGCGCGCCTGAGACTTGCGCGCCGCCGGGAGACTTGCGCGCCGGGCTTGAAAAGGAGTCCTAGACACTATTAAAGCACGCCTGCCTTGCTGGAGCTGCACGAAAGCCGATAAACTACTCGGTTTATTCGAGGAAAAGTGATATTCTTCTTCTGGTGAGAATCGGACTTCAATAGAGCATCTACATTCAACAAAGGATGCACTCTTATGCAAATGAAGAACAGACCTACACGTCTATAAACTGAGTGGGACTTCACCAACGGCAGTGAGCCAGGGGGAGTCAACGGGAGTGACCCGAGGGATGCAGTGAGTTATCTCTGAACTATTGTAAAGGCAGTGAGCCTGGGACAGAGTGTCTGTACCCGAACTTTTGTATCCGCAGCTAGTGAAGAATAGTGGATTTAGGTACGACCGGCAACCTGTCGGCGTATGCTCCTTGGACGTAGCCCTTAGTGGTGAACCAAGTAAAAATGACTGTGTCTTCTCTGTGCATGTGAATGTTTTCATTTTGATCATAATCATCATACAGGTTCAACAAGTTCCTACCAACGTGGGAACAAGATCCATCAAATTAAAAGAAAAAGTGGTCACCCTGATTCACCCCTCCCCTCTCAGGGTGTCCCGGGGTCCTTCACTTATGACCACTCCCATTGCATACATCATAGATGTTATCTAGAATTCCAAATATGTTTGCAGTGTACATATGATTTTGGATATGTAGATGTTTCTTATTCACCTCTGGCTTAATCCCCCTTGATATAGGCTTTCTATGTTCTTTTTAATTTAAGAGATTGTACCAATAATCCAATTCATAATGCCCAAACCTGTTTCAACACCAACATTGACCCACAAACATTGACTTCTTGATATCTTTTGTATAAGGTTATTGGGAATTTTTCTTGATTTTTTGTGCTTTATCTTGGAAACTATCTTCCACCTTTTTCTTCATATCCATCCTAGACATGGCGGTTGATTTCAAATCCCATTTATTTATCCATAATTTTTTTTAATTTCTATACCAACCTGCATTCCTTGTGGAAACATATTTAATAATTTGAGTACAAGATGGTTTTGATGGTACCTTTACTTTCTCAGCTACTTGTGATAGATAATTGGATGATGTAATGATATTATTATCACATTTTTAGGGTATTTCAACCTTAGAATCCTCCAGTGAGCATTGAGTACTAGCGGTCACTATTTCCTTCTTCTATGAAGTATCAATACGTGTCTTCTCAAGGTTGGTCAACTGAGCTTCCAAATCTAGACATTTCATATTGAGGATGAATTTATAATATTCCATAATAATAATATTCTCTTCAAAATCATTATTCATTCTTTCAAATTAAAATTCATGCAACTTAACTTTTTTTTAATAGAGATTCAAGTACCTTGAATTCCTTGGAAGTTTCTTTCAAATGAAAACTCTTGACATGAGTGCTATTATTCAGCTCATCTTCAAGTGCATGGATATTTTCTTCTAGAGTCTTATTGAATCCATATTTCTCTTCAACTTCTTTGATCCATTTTGAGGTATTTATTTCATGTTTCCTCTTTGTTTATTCAAAGGATTAAATCTGTATGGAGAGCTTTAAACATTCAAGAACTTTTTCTTCGAAGCCCTATTCCATATTGCCTTATTATTTTTCCAACTGGGTGATCTTATCATGCATACATTAAAAAATTATAAAAACACAGGCAGTTCTTTATTCAAGAATATCATGCAGATAATTTCTTAATTTCTCAACTTCAAGCTCATGTGAGGTAAAAAAATGATCAACTCACCACTTGAGCTGGAATCCTTATTTTTGGTGAAAACCTGATCCACCTGACCTTTAATTTCTAAGCTTAATATTTATTTATTATTAGAAAGGCATGGAGAAATAGACACTGAATCTTATTTATGCACAAGGGACTTCTTCAACTTCCTATTCTCTTTCATTTTCCTGTTTTTCATAGTCTTTATGGATATAGGCTTTTGCTCAGGGATAACTGAATCTTCATAAAGAATACACTTTATTATTTACTTTAGGAAAGAAACTCAAATACACTTATGAATAAAATTACTATAGAGTATTCAACATATGCAAACCTTTCCCTCTAATACCAACTAAAGGACCCTAGACCACCCTGAGAGGGGGGGGGGTGAATCATGGTGTCAAATTTTTCTCTTCTTTGTCGAATCTTGTTCTCATATTGGTAGTAACTTGTTTAAACCTATATGATGGATATGTGCAGTAATTAAGAAATTTATATATATAAGGACATCACACCACTTTTACTTGGTTCACCACTAAAGGCTTTGTCCAAGGAGCATACACTGATAGGTTTCCAGTCGTACTTAATTCCACTGATCTTCACTAACTGTGTATGAAAATGATTTAGGAACAATCACTCTATCCCAGTCACACTTCCTTTACAATGTTTAGAGACATATCACTGCTTCCATTGGATCACTTCCATCGACTCCCCCTAGCTCACTACTTTTGAAGAAGTCTTACTCAATTTATAAACTTGAAGATATCTTTAACATATAGTCATGGAAGTCTTTGCCTCTTGTTCAACATGAGATATTTCTTTCATTGAACTCTAGAATTGATGCACATATATTCCATCTTCACATTTAGTGCAATAACTAACTGCACTAAAATCTTCTTCTTCTTCTCTGCCAAAATCACAAGAACCTATGTCATTATTCAAGAAATGAAGATCAATTCACTAGGAATCATCAGCATCAACTTCTTTTTATTTCTTCTTCATATGTATGCATGAGATCATACATGTAGAATTTATATGAACTTATCTTCGTCTTATTCTTTACACATGTGCAAACATAGAGTAGGTTATCCCTTTTAAATGCCTTCATGTATGAATGTATATGCAAGAGTGCATGAAAAATCCACTTATTCATTCTTGTGTGAAAACCGTAATGGGTGTAAGTCTTTTCACATACATGGAATCTTTTATTCTTACCTTCTTCTTATTTTCATATCACTTGGTTCAGTTGTTTTAGGTTTTATATGTGTGTTACTTCAAATAAAAATGAGTGAATCCTCTATCCAATTTATTCTTTCACACTCGAGGCCTTGACTTCTTTCAAGCAAAGAACATACGTTCATGCATGTGCATACAATTCTCCTTCATGAAAATTCCATCTTCTTCAAAATAAAACCCTTGAAAATAGTAGATTATTTATGTGAAAACCTGAGGGTGTTCATTTTTATTCTTCGTGCAAGAGATGCACACGTCTTCCTCGCACAAGGGACATGTGGTTATTCTTTGTGGAACCAAGGTGGTCATGTGTATCCATCTTCATTAAAGGAGTGAAAAATTATATCTCTTTGCAAATTAAAGTAGGTTTAAAACTCAAGAACTAGATTATGGTGACATGGCCTTTACAAATAACAACGAAGGTTTTGAGAAAACCAGTCATGCGTTTGTGGTAACCCTTCGCACAAAGGTGCGGTTCTTCTTTGCGAGACACTTCAAGAGTGAATAAAACTTGTTTAAGGTCTATGGAAACCTTTCTGAATAAAGCCTTGAAGTACTGCACATCTTGATTGCTCTTTGCAAAATGATGGTATGAAGATATGATCTGTTTTTGAAAACGAGAGCTCTCACGAAGAATGGAGAAGCAAATTCTTCTTAGATCGGGACCTCTCCTTTTATAGGAAGGGATCACTACCTTTTCTGTGTTTTAAAAACCATAAAATACGCTCTTAAAATCTCTTATTTGAATAACTGAGATCCTCAGTTTTAAAGATTTTCAAACCATGGATGAGATACATTGAGATTCTTGGTGTATTTTCTTTTAGAGTACACAAAATTCTCCCTGATCACATGCATGCATTAAAGATTTCATGTATCTCGTTTTTAATTCCATGATCGAATCCACGTGGCCTTGATAACTCCTTTTTCCTCGGCCGATCCTTCTTTGTCAAGATATCTCATGCATACACAATGTAAGTTGTATGCATGGTCTCAGTTTGATCAACCAGTATTTAAAATGTTAAAATGACAATCCATGGTGGTCCATAAGTGGTTATTCATCATATCTAGTGGATATCCATAGTGCCAGCGAGCATTGGAGGAGGAAGAAGATGACACAGTTTAACCAGAAATTGTGGGAGCATCGGAGGAATTTTGTTCAAATTGGAAGGGAGAGGACACAATGGACAACCATGATTAGATGATTAGATGCCATAGGTGATTAGATGGTCAATTGAGATTTAGATGAGATGAATGGATAGGATTGATTTTGTTTTTTTAAATTATGAACAACAACCCATATAGCTTGTCCCATATTGAACTAGAGACGCAGAGATGTTGTGGTTTATCAATCAAATCGCTCTGACATCAGATCAAATTACTTCCCCTCCCTCCACGGTACCTCCCCGTACCATGTTCTCTGCGGGTGCACTCTATGACCACCCTCTACATAAGTTATGGCCCAATCTCTGCACGAGCCTATACACGGCCCGGTCCCACCGCTTGCATGCTAGCCTGGATGGCTTCCCCTTGGGCGCGGTTGACTTTGTCCCGCATGTTCCTCGGGTTGAGGCTGGCTGGTCGGCTTGTTGGTTGGCCCAATTTTTAAGTAAGCCTATATAAAAAATACTTCTAAGTATAAAGTACTTGACCACTTAGTAGTTAAATAATTCATGGACACCTTAGAAGTCCAAGCTTATTCCACATCCTCTTTCTCTCTTCTTTATTTTCTTTTTGGATTATAAACTCCAAATAGATTCTTCATCTTCAATTCTACATCTTTATTGTTATAGACAATCTATCACCTTTGATACATGAATTGAGAACTTAGGACCAGTTCACCAATCATCTGAATTAACAATCTCCATTAACTTTAGAGTCCTTCTTCATCTCTTTCATTTTGACCAATATTGAAAACTGTTGACAAAATACAATTTCATACAAAAAGTGGTCCCAATAATAAAGATATTGTTATGAAGGATATGTAACGATTAAAAAACATTAGAAAATTAAATTTTTATAAAATATAACAAAAAATAGTTATGTAGTATAATAAAAATAATAAAAATAAATGATAAAATAATTAATAAACGATTAAATTAAAAAATATTATTACAAAAAAATATTTTTAATTATTAAATTTTAAATAAATAAAGTGATACAAAGTAGAAACTCTAAAAATATCATTCTTTTTGATAACTACAAAACAAAATATCAATTTCAAAATTTATCCCCCATTTTTAAATTGACTAAAATGTTAATTTTTTTTTTGAAAACATCATTTTTCCCATTTTGAAAATAATAAGCATGATTATAAAGTTGCCAAAACATTTTCTCCCCAAAATAAAAAAATTGAATCATATGAATAAACTCGACGATAAGTTAAATAAATATCTAAAAATAATAGGTTGCTCCTCCTAAAGTAATTCTTTACAATTTTTATAAAAGGAACCTTGAAAAAATGACATTTAAGGAATTTTTAAAAATATGAAAAGAATTAAAAATAATAATTATCACATTATAGTAAATAAAAAAATATAAAACATAGAATATATGAACACTGACCGAAATGAAATAAATTTTAATGCACATGCCAATATACCCGTTGACACCCACCATGTGAACATTAGAAAATTGGAGTTAAAAATACCCAAACCATGAGCATCCTTTTCTCAAAAAAAGATAAGAATAAAGTGAGGCAATATAAGAGGTCATATGTCAAGGTCAAATGATTAGATAACCCTCTTAGAGACTCACAAATGCATCACTCTATGCTCCGAGGATAGCTAAAGCGGTCTATTAGTGACAAGGGTTTCACACCAATGCATGATCCATGACTGATCATGTGGTGCCCCCTTATAATTCATGTGATTAACTCCATGATAATAAGTTCATGCAGAAGGATTACAAGGTTCATGTGATTAGTTCATTGATTACACAAGCGCCCTCAGAGATGTCAGTCTCATTATATGAAAGGGCATTGGTCATGTAAAAATTGGTTATGCAATTCCTTGATGAATGAGTGTTTGAAAATCATCAAAAGGATCATGTGATAGAAATATGAAAATTATGGGATCCTTACTCAATGTAAGTTATGCTATTTTTTCATACGATAGGATTATACACTTTTTATGATAAATTAATTGATCATGAGAAGGAACTTGAACATGTAAAAATTGATCATGTGATGCCATGGTGGAAAAACTATGCACAATTACCAACAAGATCATGGGATATAAAGCTAAAAATGAAGGGATCCTTACATGATTAAAGTTATTATTTTTTAATGAGAGGGGTTATGTACTTCCCATGATCATTTCATTGATCATGCGAAAGAACTTGGAAATGTAAAACTTGATTATGAAACTCCCTGGTGGAAGAATAATTGACAATGTACAAAGTGAACATGTGATATAAAGATGAAAATGATAGGATGCTTACATGATGGAAATTACACTATTTTTTATGTGGTGGTATTACATGATTCACATGATAATTTCATTGATCAAATGAATGACTTTGGACATATCAAATTGATTACGAAGGCCCTCAAACTTGCCTTCTTGATCATGTATAGTCCCCCAGACAAGCCATCTTGATCACACAAATTCCCCCGGGTATGTCTTACCAATCACTTGAATACCCTCAGACATCTTGTATTGGCCACAAGAAGGTCATTTTATATGTCATCTTGATCACATGAAGGCCTTTGGACATGTCCATCTTGAACATATAGAGACAATCCGATCAAATTCTCATGATCAATTCCCTGAAAATCTGGTCATGTGAAAGGATTACATGATTGAATAGTCTGGTAATGATAGACCAATCATTCAGTCCCTATTTATCATAGATTAAATGGAGAACATCCCTGATTATATAGAGTTGGATCATGCAAAGTGTATAATACGTTTCCAAATTATGAATACTATCCATTCAACCAACTTAATCTGAGGTATTCAACTTGATCACCTCATAAATCGACATAAATACAATGGTGGTGATGCCTATAAAAACCCCTTGGAAGAATAAGAAGGACACACATACATTATTAGAATTTCTAGAGTGAAGGGATCACATGATCTCAAGATCTTTCCACCAAGTAAAGTCTGGGGAGTAACTTTGGATAAAAAAAGGGAATAAGTTACACAAGGGTCGATCTCAAGATGGAATCTTGATCACGATAAGGCCTATATAGATTTCTAATTGATCATGATAAGGTATTTGGACTTGTTGAATTAATCATGCAAAGGAATATGGGAATTTTTTACTGATCATGCAATGATTCTATGGAAAACCAATGTAAAAATTATGGGGGTTTCATATGATGAAAAAGATATAAATAATGGGACCTTTATGGGATGGAAGTTATGATGTTATTCATGTGAAGGGATCACATAGTTCACATGAGAAATTCATTGATCACATGAAGGTCCCCCAGAAATGTCATATCGATCAAAAAAAGGCCCATGAATATGTCAGATTGATCAACAAAGGCCTCCAGGCATGTCAGACCAATCACACATGCCTCGATAGACAACCGATGGACAAATTCCATGGGATTCATATGATGAAAAGATATAAATTATGAGACCTTTACATGATATAAGTTATGTTTTTATTCATAAGAATAGATATTATGGTTCATGTGATTAGTTTATTGATCATGAAAAGGTCCCCATGATATGTCATATCGATCATGAGAATACCCTCGAACATGTTAGATTGATCACACAAAGGCCTTTAGACATGTAATCCTTGACAATAAGACACCCTCGAACAACTCAACTCGATGATGCATTTCATGTGATCAGTTTATTGAATGCATGAAGGCCAATAGGAATATCATATTGGTTATGAGAAGGTCCATGAACATGTTAGGAGAATCACGTAGAGGCCTCTGAACATATCTACCTGATCACTTGACAATCCTCAATCATGTTATCATTGATCACACGACATCCTTAGATGTGTCAGCCTTGATCACACGAAGACCCATGGACATGTCAAATCTATCATGAGGCATCACTAAGACATTTCATCCTTTTCATATGAAAACCATCATATATATAATCCTTGTTAGGTAGGAACAGTTGGAAATTTTCCTTACAACCATGTGAACCTCCAACCGCATGACTTTGTCCAAAAACACCCTTTATTTGGGGAGTTTCCACAATGGACCAAGGTCTATGCACTCATGCAACCTTATTCATGAAATGTCCTCATAATGGGTCCTCATTCCATCCAATAATACCCAAAATACCTCTCATGGTACCCTCTTTTGTCCGTCAAAGGATAAGGGATGGATATGTGATATGGGAATCCACCTTGGTGAAAGTTCCTCAAATATTCCAACTATCTTAACTCATGTGACCAAATTCTCCTATGAGTCTATCATCCTTCCTCCTATATCAGTGAATTAGAAGTGGTTTCACACATGGGCATCCAACTTGGTGTAATTCCTTCTACATTCCATTTACTCTATCTCATAGGACCCACCTTCTATGGTTTTATCATCCTTCCTCCTTCATTAGGGGATTAAGAACCTAAGTGAACTATAGGGGATCTGATTCATATTTTAAATAGGATACATAAGATGAATTTCTAATGAATGATATTCACATTAAACATAAATTCTATAGATTCCATTATGGGTTCATATCATTTAAAATGTTTTAAATCATATCCCATTGGGGATGCTTAAATTCATGAGTTAGGTTCTTATAGGCAGTTTAACTAATCCTTTGTTTTATATTTTTTTTTCACATAAAGAATACCTCATGTGATCTTAGAGTCTTGTAATGATAATTTTATTATCATGATAAATATACTATAATAATGGTGACCTCATTTGTAATACCCATACAAACATTTGGGAACCCTCAATGTATAGGCCCAAACAAGTTTAATCTTGTATCCATTGTGATGCGTTTGATATTTTTTCATCTCTTGTTTCGCACATTGAGTGTTAATCACATTAGATTATATATATATGGTGATCATACTAAAATAATGATACAAATTTCTCCAAACATGGTCAAATTTCTTGGTATAATTCCCTACATTTCCTAAAATATGGGAAAAAATCCTCGCAAGTGTTAATTACACTTCCTCACCATCAACTGGTTGGGGAAAAACTAAACAATGAGGAATATGATTCCTGTTATAACTAGGATACACATGACACATTTCTAAGGAACAATATCTATACCCAATGCGTAAATTACACTATATACATCCTTTACACAAGATGCTAAACTGAACGGTATATTCCTATACGAACTATGTGGGTATTGATTCTTATTCTCATAGGATACGTAGGATGCCTCCTAGAGTTTCAATCCCAATACCAAAACACCAATCAACTTCCTAGATGATAATAAACTTCATAGTTCTTATTCAAGTGGATTAAAAATAAAATAATTACCATTTTTTAATCATTAATTGAAAACATATGGAGAACCTCTAATATATACATATTTTTGTCACTAAGAGATCTCTTTCTCACATGTACATGGATTTAACACTCAATAATTTTATTAGGGTAATCAGTCCAATACTAATATTTGATAAAGATCCATGAACATATCTTAAATCTATAAGTGAGTCCTAGAGAAGGAAATAATTTCCACAAAAAAGGTGTGATGAGGTTAACCTCCCATCCTCTCGACTAATCTAAGTTTCTAAGCATCATTTAGTTTCAAACCCCAATGACCATATGCCTTTGGAAAGTAGGCTAGGAACTCATTATAGATGTGGGATACATTGGTATTTTCCAAATATAAAACATGATGAAATGTATTATTTTAAAACTATATTGATCCCCTCACAATCAATCATCGAGACATAAAAATTTGGTAGAAAAAAATGGCGAGCCCGACGTGAATCTCATTAGAACGAAGGTCAACAAACACACTTTTTTTAGAAAAAAAATGGTGAACCAGACAAGAATCATTCAATGATTAAATTTAATCAGGTTTTCCATGGGATGGTCCATTTAATTTGGCATATTCTACGTATGAAAAATGACCAAACTGGTAACAAATGTAAACAAGTTAATTCACCATGTATAGCTATTAAGTATGTGCCATACTTACAAAACTATAATAACTAGTGTCATTGTTTATTGTTTTCCTTGTGATTATAGATACTGTACTCACAATATTATCCTTTTCACAAATCCATGACATCAACAAGAAAACTTTATGTAGCCTCAACCATGGAAACAAACTCCATGGGTTGTAAAAAAACATCACCCACTCAACACCTTTAGCAACGGGTTGAAAAAACGATGTTTAGGGAGTACCGTTGATATAGTATGATCCAAAACATTGAGGCCACACAAAGGGGTATCCATGAATTGAATCCCATAATCCCACCTCACTTGGGAAAGGATTTAGGAAAACTAATAACATGTATTACAACTACTAACTAGTTCAAGATTTGATACCCATAACATGAAAATAAACTTCTTCTTTATGTTAGGAAGGTGGATAAAGGGGTTGAATATGAATCCATTCAAATTAAAGAGCCACCATGGAGAGTTCCTGTAAACCACCACCACCAATTCCATACTATCAATGTCGCTCAGTCATATACTAATGGAACTACTTGATATATCGCCACCCTAGAAACTCATACCCGAGAACCAAAGGGATCTTATCAGGCACAAAAAGATACAGACCAACGGGAGCAGGCTCATATCCCCACCTCCACCAATGAATCCTGATGACATATTTTGGAGGCATACATGGAGAAGGATCATAACCATGGTCACCCAGACTAAGTCCTCTCGTACATCCCAACAAAAAATATGGGTGAGGCACATATCCCCTCCCCTACACATGAAATCTATTGAAATATTCTGATGGAACATGGAGGATATGAGTGGTAATATATCAAAATTCAATATAAGACATCTTCCAACATGTACTTGTGACTGAGAATGTACATACCTATATACCTGCATACATCCTTATAAAATGCCACTATATTCTAGCAGTGATGGATGAACTTATTCAACATATTCTAGAAATGATACAGGGTTTAGAACATATCCCTATCCCAATAACCAGGGAAACATATCACCATGATCAACATTAATTGGTGGATACTCTAGAGAAATCAATTATTCTTACTCTTATTTAGGAGGATTATCAGCATATTATAATAAAGGATAAGGTATAGGACCGATCTCATATTTATGTTCTAGCTGGGGTCCTTCAACCTAGTTTTTAAATCATGTTAATATAGGAACACATTACTATTGAATAAAGATACTGGAATATTCTAAATTCCAACTAGGATCATGCCCATATCCCCTCTTTAATTGAGGTTCATCAGTCTAGTTTGGAAATTAATACAGGGTAGGATCATATCCATGATGATGAAGCTACTTGGTATATTTCAGTAGTTTACAAGAGACAGACATGATTACTAACCCTTCCAATTAAATACTACACTAGAATCCTTAAGAGGTTATACAAGAGAAGGAACATATCCCTTATACCATTTTAGAGGTCCTTCAGAATATTCCAATGGGGAACACATATTTGAAAAGGGATTTGATGTGAGGTGAATTTTTTAATATTTATTATTTGTTATTCATTGAAAACAACCCTTATTTTAATTCAAATATTGGGAAATTCATTCATTTTTTTGTTTATTTTTTGAATCTTGGAACTTAGTTGACAATATGGATTACTATTGATTTTTAATTAGTTAGTCATTTTTATAAAAATTTCAAATCTATACAATTTGGAATGAATTTTTAAACTAGAATTTATTAGTGGAATTGGAATTGAATTGAATCTAAAGTGATTTTATTTTTTTCAAAATAATTGTTCAAATAATAATATTAATTTATTGAGATTCAATTGTAATAATTCTAAAATAAAATGAAATTTATTTTCTTTAAATACAGGTAAAAAAATGCAAAGGCATGAATCGACCGTGCTTTTCACGGTCAGTATGCGTACCATGGATCTCATTCATAGTCACCCCATATGCCTACCATAAGGCACTACATATAATGACACCTACTTTAAACTATCTTCACTTTCATTATACTAACTATAGAAACCATATCATGGCCCCATTTAAACCCCCATGTCATGGTCATAACGCTAACTGTGAGTTACCTCACCTTTTTCCTACTGTTCCATTGTCCTTTACCTTATCGTTTCTTCACCCCTCTCACCATCACCATAGTGACCATACTCCCACAACCACTTCTCCATGGACTATTTTGTCCGATATTCCCAAACCGCCAAATGTTTTCCTTTCTTGTGAAGACCGGAGGATTAACATGCCATAATATCACCACCATCTATCTCCACTAGATTATTTCATTGAGGGAGAATACCACACTACTGAGGATGAATCCAAACTACTAAATCTCCACCAAACTCCTAGAACTATTTGCCTCCATACCTATGACATCTCGAACCCAAGCTCAGTTTGGCTACTTTTTCAACTGACATACATGCCCAATTCCTAAAGACCACTAAATCCAAATCAAAATTATAATAGTTTAATCATAGAATAATTTCTATTTTTATATGATGTACTAAATCACTTCACCCTCAAAGTAAACAGAGCTTAATATTTATAAGAGGTTATTCTAATAAAATTGATCACAACCATTGGAGCTGAATAGATGGCATCCATCGGAGAATCTCACCTTGAAACTAAATACAAGGATGAAGAAGGATACTACTATAAATATTTTACTCCCTCACCTAGTAAAACCATTAATTATCCACTGAACCTATCTATAATTATCTTCCTCATTTTCTTTCTGGATTTTAATTTCAATTTAAATTCTATTCTTCATTTGTTAACTGCGTATTCTTCTCTTCTTCCCCATTTCTCTATGTTTTTTATTAAATATCCATGATATGTTCATAATGTGATCTATTAAACTCCAAATCATGTAAAACTAATCCAAGGGTTAGGTCACTATGGTAGATCAGATAGACACTATGTTCTTTAATTATTTTTGGGTTTCATCCTTGATGCGATAGAAAAATGGAAAAAACAGATTGATGATATTCATCTTCTCTTCTTGATGAGTTGGTGCATCCCTGAATTTATCAAATCACATTACCATCCATATATTTTTTCATGGTGTATACTAGTGAAGAACCATGGATTGAGGGATGAACATCATATAATGGAGTTGGGTGTTCAATTAGTGAATTTCTTAATTGATTGTGTTTATTCCCTCTTCACTATGAAGAAGGTAGAACTGGATGTATCGGGGGATATTTATCTTGTGTGTATTAAAAACCAAAAATTTGATAGAGGATATAAATGGTATAATGATATTAATTCCATTATTGGATGAGAATCAGATAATGATGAAGGATCTATGTGTTTGAGCATAGATCTAACCCCTTTCACCCATTTTTGTGTTGAATTCTCTTTATTTTTTTAAATTAATTAAATCTAAAAAAAACCAATTATCATATTTGGATGATTTTTTTAAAAAAACCAATAAAATACATAAGTTCTAGGATATTGAGACTCCCAAACCCTTCTCCTTGGGATAAGACCTTAGTTTTCCACTAGGCTGTATTAGGTGTAAAATAGAAATTCTGTTTAACCGAGGTATGTGACAACTGATTTATAAAATTAGTGCAATTTTTGGGGGGAAAGGTTGAGTTCCCACTATACTTAACCCAACTATAATTTAGTGTTTTCTTGTTTTTCTTATTTTTCATTGTTTTTGTTTTCTTCTTTCTCTTTTTCTCAAACTGGGATAAACACCACAATGATACCATTATTTAATGGATCCTCACTAATATTCCTAGTTCACATCCCCATAAAAATCCCATGAGATGGAATCTCAATAACAATACGCACAATGATCTTTAGTACACACAAATGGGTGGGGGGATAGAAACTGCTACATGAATGAACCCAACTACCATCAACAATACATGCCCCCAAACCATCAAACTGAAGAAGAGATTACACCTGAGGAAATTCATAGATACTCATATATAATGAACTATTTTCAAGTGAAAGATAATTAACAATTGGAGGAACATATAGAAATGATTAAGAAATTAATTGGTATGAAATATACAATATTTACTTCCCCCCAAGCAGCTATATACTAGAATTTTTGAGGGATAATTTCTTTAAAACATCACATTTTTAGATTTTATTAAAAACCAATTATCTATTGACCTACCTACTAATATAAATTAAACCATAGGATCTAAAGATTGGATACCTATCCAAGTAAATAAAGATGAATAAGTGGATAATATCACATTTTATGTGAAGATAGATTTCATAATGTTACAACCAACTACATAAGAGAACATGAAAGTGGAATTGTACTAAGAAATTGATCTATATGATGAAACTGATAAGGGAGATACCGCTACACTAAATAAATTTACTTATAAGTTTATAAAAGATTGATTATCTACTAATCACCATAATTTTAATTTTATAGATTCAGTACCACTGATTTACACCCTATATTTAGAATCTGAAGAACATTCTTTAGCTACCCTTGAATAAAAATTAGATCTAGAAATAATAGAGGAGAAACTGAAGCTATTAAAAATTAAGTAAGAAGCTGCCAGGGATGATGACCAGGAGGAGTGGGTTGAAGATTAATTTGATAGAATAATTGAATCTCCATTTTAATAATTCAAATAATATTTCATATGATAAGTGACTTCTGAATAAGAAGTCCCCGGACCTATGTAAAAGTTACTACCCCCTCAACATTACCATTAACATCAAGTGGAGGGAGGAAAAATAGTAGAAGAATAATAACCAGTGGTACCTCATGAATAAATTTAATTATAATCTATTTCATATTAAGGGATATATCTTGACTTGAAATCACCATGTTATAAATTTCCTTAATTTTAATTACCCACTAAATTCCCCTTGTATGAATACTATGAAGCAACACAAGTGGATGAGACACTAGATAAAGGAGAAGCCACAACCAGTGTGGCAGAACCTGTGGGAACACAATTATTATTCCACCCCACCTTATGAGATACATTACACTACTAAAGGGGTATAAATGTAGTACTATATCAATGGGTGCCTCTAATAAGTGAATTTATCAAGATTTGGAAGGAACTGAATGTGGTGGTTTCAATTATAGAAACCTTATCCTGCTATGGATCAGGGATAATCATAATATTATCCATCTATGTATAGTCTAAATACAACACATCTTGGGGGGTGGGGGGGGGGTGGTTAAGCCTAAGACTCCCACCCCTTCTATTTTTTTTCAATTTATTACTTTAATTTTAAACAAAATTATTCTAATTTTTAAGTTGTTTCTACCGGTTTCCCTAAGTGGACAACACCTAATAGGCTAGCTTAAGGATGTCCACAATACACCCAAGGGAGAGACTACCTAGAATCTACTGGAAAATAAACATTATGTTGTATCTATCCTTTTTGAAATGTTTAATCACTATATTTTTTATGTATTCAACTATAATTTTAATGTATAGAGTTATAAATATGTGCGGGGAGGATATTCAATCCTATTTTAGAGAATTTTTTAAAATATTTTTATTTAATGTTATAAAATATGTAAATAATTTTTTTCACTATTTTTAGTAATTATCTAATAAATATGTAAATAAATAAAAAAAATAAAAAAAAGAAACACACACATATATAAAGAAAAAATGTCCCATTTGTAAATATTGTAAATACACATTTTTTGTTTTAAATTTAGTTTCTATCTTTAATTAAAAAAACAAAATCTAAAAAATTAGGAATTTTTATATAGTTTATATAGGTTTATATTCTTATATATTTAAAAAATTGTGTTCTATAGTTCTGTAAATAAATATTTTATAAAGTTTCTATTTTTTTTCAAACATTTCTTAAAAATCATTAATTAATTTCCTAGTTTGAAAATATTATGCTAGAATTGAAGTAATTCATTGGTTCTGAAACTATGAGATTTATATTATTACTAAGTGAAATCTATCACTTCCTTCATGGAATTTTGGTCTTATAACTAGGAAAATGAGTGCGAGTGAAATATTTTTTTGGAATCAATTTTATAACTTAAATTCATTGGAATTTTAAACTTAATTTGAGGTAACTTGGAATATATAGAAAAGAAAAAATTAGGGATCCAAATAAATTGAATATGATATAATTATTTTTAACTTGGAATTAAAAAGGTAAATTGTGAACCCAAAATGGACCTTTGAGATAATGATATAGTGTGTGTGAGTAGCCCTATATAAATTTCAATAAGTGATTTTTCATAGTTCAATGCACATGCATGGCTAGGAAAAATTTAAAAAAAGAATAAAGTTTCTAATTCAAAAATTAATTCATTTAGGTGAGGTAAATATTGAACCCATTAAGGGGAAAATTTAATGATAACAAATTCATATGAGTTGTTTCAAAAAAGTGGGAAATCGAACTTTGGTTTGAGGAAAATTAATAAATAGGGATAAATGGAGGTGATTTTTGTTAAAATTTTGATTCCAATTAAATATAATTCAATCCACTAACAAACTAAAACTTTGATTGAATTAAATTGAGGTGGTGGTTTGACTCACATATGAGGCACGACATTTCAAACATTGGATGAATCTATGTTTTTTTTTCAATTATAGATGTTAAATTTATATATAAAAAGGATGAATTTATTTTTATTTTTTTAGTAAATTGAAATTAAATGATAAAATTGTATGGGAGTGAAGTATTTTATGTGTGTTGTAGTGATGTGATGTGAAATTTTCAACATTTATTATCTATTATTTATTGAAAACAACCCTACTATTAATTAAAATTCAGGGCAGTTCATTCATTTTTTGTTGACCTTACAAATTATGGAACTTAATGGAAAACATTTTTTAATACCTTTTTAATGTGTTAATAGTTTTTTATAAAAATTGAAGAGACATGCAATTTGAAATGAACTTTTAAACTGGAATTTAACATTAGCATTGGAATTGATTTAAATCTAAAGTAATTTAATGTTTTTCAAATTAATTTTTAAGAAACTAATTTTAATTGATTGAGATTTAATTGGAACAGTTCATAAATGTAATGAAATTTATTTTGTTTAAATAAAGGTCATAAGAATTCAAAGGCATAAAATAATCATGATTTTCATGGTTAGTATTCCTACCATGGATTTTATTCATGGTGACCCCATCTGTCTACCATGGGGCACTGTTTACCACACAACCTGCTGCAAACCATCTCCATGGTTAGTATACTGAATATGGAAAACTTACTGTTCCCCCCATTTCATCTCCCATATAATGGTCATTACACTGACTGTGAGTTCCCTCACTAACTTCCTACCATTCCATAGTCACTTCCCTTGTCGCTTCTCTACCCCTTTCATGGTCACCATGGTGACCGTTCTACCACAACAACCTCACCACGAACCATTATGTCCAAGACTCCTGAACAACCAAACACCGTCCTAACCTATGAAAACTGGATAAGTTTCACTCCATATTCATGCCAGCATTGATATCCATTACCTACCACTATCATGGGATAAGACCACACCACCATGGATAAAGCCAAACCACTAAAGCTCCTCTGCACTCCCAGAACTAGTCTCTACCATGCATGTGACATCTCAGACCCAAGCCCATTCTTTCCACTTTTTAAACTGAAATCTAGGACTAATTCCCAAAAATTGGTTGAAATCCAAATTATAAGTCTAATAATTCAAGTGTTTAATAAGGTCTAATGAGCTATGATGTACTAAATCACTTCACCCTCAAAGTAAACATAGCTTAATCTTGGGAAGATGCACTCATGACATAATTGATCAGAACCATTGGATCCAAACATGTAGAATCCATCTTAGAAGCTCTCATTAACACTGAATACGAGGAAAAAGAAGGATTATGTTATACATATTTTACTCCTTCACCCATTAAAACCATTATTTATCAACATACCCTAGTTTTAATTACCATTCATATTTTTTTTAATTTTTTTTAATTTCAATTTCAATTCATTTATTCATATGTTAACTATATGTTCTTATATTATTCCCCATTTATCTGTGTTTTACTTAAATATCCATGCCTTTTTTGTAGCATGATCTATTGAACACCAAATCATGGAGAACTAATCTGATGTTTAAGCCCCCATAGGAGATCATACATGAAATCTATTTTTTTTATTTCTAGGTTTCATCCTTGATGTAGTATCAAAATGGAAAGAATCAGATCAATGATATGCATATAATATTCTCGATGAGCTGGTGAATCCTAGAATTTATCAAATAATCTCTCCCTATTTATCCCAATTCATAGTGTATACCAATGGAGCACTATGTATTAAGGTATGAACAATATACAATGGAGCTGGGTTCTGAGATAGCGAATGCCTTGATTGAGAGTGTTCATTTCCTATTCACTATAGAGGAGGTGGAACTGGATGTATCATGGGAGATTTATATTATGTATGTTCATAACTTAAATTTATATATATTATATCAATGGAATAATGATATTGAAACCATTATCATATTAGATTCATAGAATTATAAAGGATTTCTATGTTCAACCCTAGATCCAACCCCTTTCACCCATTGTTGTGTTGAATTTTATTTATTTTATTTTTAAATTCATTAAATTGAAAACCAAATAAAAAATAATCATCATATCTGGTTTCTTTCAAAATTAAGAACCAAAAAATACATAAGTTCTAGGATAGTAAGACTCCCAAACCCTTCTCATTGAGAGACGACCTTGTTCATCTACTGGGATATATTAGGGGTAAAATAGAAATTCTTTTTGACCATGGAATGTGACAACCATTTGAGCAACTTGGATCTATTATTGGGGAAAAGAACACACCATCATAGATGAAGTTGAACCACTAAAGCCCCGCCACACTCCCAGAACCAATCACCACTATGTCTGTGACATCTTAAGCCCAAGCCCAGTCTACCCACTTTTTCCACTAACATCCAAACCCACTTCCTAAATCCCACTGAAATCTAAATCATAAGCCCAACATTTTGAGCATATAATGATGTCCATTGTGTTGTGGTGTAATAAATTTATTAAACCTCAAGGTAAATAGAGCACGATCTTGGAAAGAGAGGCTCCTGACAGAATTGATCACAAACATCAGAGTTGAACATGTTCCATCCATCCAGGAAGCTCTCCTCAACACTGAATACAATGATGAGGAAGGCCACTTCTATAAATATTTTACTCCCTCAACCATTAAAACCATTCTACATTCACTAACCCTAGTTTTAATTTACTTCCATATTTTCTGTATTCATTTTAATTTCAATTTCTATTCTATTCTTTGTCTGTTAACTATGTGTTCTTCTCTTCTTCCCTATTTCTCTTTGTTTTTATTAAATCACTATGCTTGTTTGTAACATTATCTCTTCAACTCCAAATGATGGATAACTATCTATAGGGATAGGTCCCTGAGGGATATCACATAGGGACTCTATTATTTAATTATTTATATGTTTATCCTTAATAGATTAGGAAAATAGAATGAAAAATATTAATGATATTCATATACTTTTCCCGATGAGCTGGTGCATCCTTAGATTTATCAAATCACCTCTCCCTCCCCCTATTGATTCATAATGCATACTAGGGAAGCACTGTGTATTGAGGGATGAATAACACACGATGGAGCTTGGTGTTGAGATAATGGATCCTTAGATCGAGTGTGTTCATTTAATCTTCACTGTAGAGGATGTGGAACTAGAAGTATCAGGGAATATTTATATTTTGTATTTTTAAAACTACAAATTAGATACATGATAGAAATGAAAAAATTATACTGATGTGGTTTTTAGATGAGAACTAGAGAATGATGAAGGATATGTGTGTTCAACCATGGATCTAACCCCTTTCACTCATTATTGTGTTAAATTTTGTTTCTTTTGTTTTGAAAATTTTAAATAAAAAACTAAACAAAATCTAATCATCACATCTGGATTATTTCAAAATTAATAAAGAAACACCAAAAAAATAAATTAGTTCTAGGACCAGGAGACTCCCAAATCCTTGTACTTTAGAGATGACCCTAGTCATTAACTAGGCTGAATTAATATTAAAATGAAAATTATGTTTTACTGTAGCCCGTGATAACTGTATGATCAGGATTATACCCCCACTTCAACTAGGGTTGACCAACATATTCTAGTAACTGACCATATTCTAGATCATATCACTACTAAAAATGTAAAATCTCATCGACATGCTTTAGAAACTTATCGAAAGCATGATCACATTCCCGTATCAATAGATGTTCCTCAACATACCTTGGAGACCAATACATAGTAGGCTCATATTCATATTAAAAAAGGCAGGTCATCTATAACGCCCCAACCCCAATTTCCTGGAGCCAGTTCATTATTTCATTACATTGTAATTCTTACAAGAAAGTTGTATCCCGAAGGACCGAGTAGTTTAGTAGTTTTTTAAAACCATATACACATATAGGTTCAACATTACAACTTGAAATGAAATATAACATATAATTTTCATTGGGAACATCCACAACTCTAAGTTTATCCCTACAGGCCATTCATAATAAACTTCTTCATGACCTAAGAAAATGAAGCATAATAAAGGGGGAGCTCAAACACTCAGTAAGGGTAATAAATACAATGGAAGATATCATAAACATAAAAATTAGGCATGGTGAATAACTAAAAACACATGCCTTTAAAAATAAACCTGAACACATTATGGTAGTAATAAGAGATGAATAAATAATGCCATAATAAAGCATAATCATGGGTATTCTACTAGTTGAAAAACCACATGAACTATCAATTACTAGTTTCATAATGAGGTAATTCATAACGCGGGACATCATACCTTCAAGGACTCATGACAAGACCATAGATATCTATTTTGTCAAGTCCTTGTGCCAAGACCATAGTTTGTCTCATGAGACCTACCGATGCTCCGAGGGGCTATAGCCGGCCCCACCCGACTCTTACTAAGTCCAATGAATTCCTCTTATGAATGAGGATAAACATAAACAATATATACATTCATATTGAAACTAATATATGAAATGTAAATAACTTTCCCCATACATTAAACATAAACACTAACCATTCAAAGTAAATTGGTGAATGATATTAAGATATAACATCCATATTAAAAATAATAAAAAACCCTTCAAAAACATATTTTAGATGATATCATAAGATATAAAACTCTTTGAAATAAAATATTCATCAAAGTATGTTGACATAAATAAAGATACTTTTAAATGAGACCATTGAGAAATTCTTGAGGAAATAATCCTTAAACATTCCAAAGTGTCCCATAACACCTTGAAACATTCAAATCACAACCCCTTATAATACCATGATAATAATGATATTCTTGATATGATATATCAAGGGGTAGTTCATACACCACATGCAAGGAATAAGTGGTGAACAAGTCATATATCTCATAAAAGTTAAAGTGAGGTGAGAAAAATCTATTTTACTTTGGAAAGAAGAGTTATTTTGGAAAATCATTTGTATTTTTCATAAATATGGATTTAAACATGTATATAATAGAAAAGAAAAGGTAAGGACATTTATATTACATTTTAGGCAGAAATGATGTCCCACTAAATTGAAATCATGTAAAAAGTGTTTTTAAAGAAGCTTTAGAATTAAAACATTTTAATGTGGTTTAAGGGATTCATTAATGAAATTTTAAAGCGCAAAGGCATGTTTTCTTTCATAAAACCAGAAATTAACCAAAATATATTTTTCATGTTAAAATGTGTGATTTTAGAAATATAAATCTGGCTTAAAATTTATTATAGAGTGAACTTCAAAATAGATAATAATTTGAGAAGTTTCTTGAACCGAGCTTGCATTTAGGAATAATTTTTAAAAGATTCTAATAAAATATGTAACTACCCATAAAATAAATAAGGATTCTTATTGGTAAAAATATATAGAACATTCACATATAATTTATTAGTATTAAATAATAATAAATAAGAATTTCATTGAGGTGAGTAGAGAATAAGAGCAACTCAAATGAAAATGGAGGTTCGAGTAGAAAATTCTTACAACTTTATAATCAATTGAATCATATGAACCAAAATTAATAATCATCAAATGATACATTTAATATCATGAACATAAAGATAATCATGATATGAAACATCAATGGGTAGTATACATACACCATACACAAGTAATAATAGTGAATACAGAATATCTCACAAAAATGGAAGTGAGATGAAGAAACCCCTTACAAACATTTATACATGGTAACATGTATTATTGTGAGGGATTAATGAGAGTTAAATAAGTATTATGTCATTTATATATCATAATTTAAGTATGGGGGAGGTTATAAAACATACCCCATCATTAGTAATTAAAAAAAAGTACACAACATAGGGGGGATTCTTGCATAAAAGGGAGAGAGATGACCCCTTACCTTAAATTCGAGGGTGTTCTTTGCTTGATCTTAATGACTTAAATAACCAAATTAGGTTCATTAATTAACAATTAAAAAACTATTTATATATTTATTTGGTTTATTATGACTTTATTAAGTTCATTCATGGTCTTTTAGATCGTTTAAGGGATTCAATTTCAATGTTTGTGAGTGCTCATTTTCATAATATTCATGATCGGCTCAATTATAAAAGAGTATGGTAGTTAATGTAAGATGAGAGTTGAAGTCCAAAATTGATTTTATATGTTATTAATGAACATTCAAAATATTTCATGGTTATAAAATTCATTTGGTTATTTTGAGTGAAGGTGAATCATTATATAAAACATTAATGATAAACGCTTGGATTAATTTTGCGATTTTGCTCACAATTATCTTATTTTGTATTATTATTTTACATCATGAGTTCATAAGGATTATAGAACATTACATAAGATAAAATACATATATAATAATTTGGTTCAACTATAAAAATGGTTTCATGACCGGAGTTAAATAAGGTTAATCAAATTGAAAGCATCTTCGTCCTTGAATGTGATAAATCAACACATCTCGAATGATGTTTCATTTTTAGAATAAATGAGGGGGAAAGGAGAGATGAAAATTAATTATCCCATTAGCATAAAAAATTTTCATTACATTTATGTTAATGGAGTTTTCATACCATTTGTATGAGAAGAGGTAAGGAAATAAAAGAGAACAAAGGAACATGAAAATGAAAGAAAAGAAAAGAGGAATTTCACCTCTTGAATTAACCTTCCTTGAGAGCCTCTTAAGGGAAGAGAATTTGGTCTTTTTATGATACTAATGGCTGTTGGTGGTTGGGGAGGATCTTGGAAGGATATTTGGTCAGAATTTGGAGAATGTAAAAGGCTTGAGATGAGTGAAGAGAAGAGGGTGGAAGAGGTTGTCTTTATAGTGTAGGGGAGGAGGGGTTTCTTAATATTTTAATAATTAGTTTATTAATTTTCCAAAAGACTAGAAGTAGTGATGATTCCATGAAAAAAAATATTAATACGTGTATGTGAGTTTGAACCATCGGTTCTTACATCAGCAGAACATCATCAATGCCTCAATAAATCAATTATTTAGCATTTATTGTAAATTATCGTATTTGTAATGTCCCGAATCTAGGTGCCGCCCGAAGGTGCCCCGTACCCAGTTGGCCACATGGCCTCAAGTGCATTTCCCCAAACTCCAAAGGATGCTGATTAACAGTTAGGTCCTTGAGTATGATAGTGGGGAAACTATTCCCTCATTGGCAGAGTAACACAGTGGAAACAAACAATAAACAATAGATGAAGAAATAATACCATATAGAAAAAGTAAACAATGGAAGACTGATAACAATATAACAACTGAAGAATATATACAATTGATACATGTCACATGTGTTTAGAAAAGTATCCAAACAATCCATAATATTGGAAATACAATATGAAAACCAAAGTACAGAAAAATAGTAAACTCCAACAGCATTGCAAGCCTCAGCTTGATCCCATGCTCTCCAGCTCCAACATCAATCAATCACCTAATGAAGAAGGGTGATTTAACTTATCTATAACTGCAACAATATAATCTTTTTGGGTCCAAAATCGTGACCCAAATAGGGTGTGAGATGAATACCTGTAGAAAACCATTAAAAGATCTGTGCCTAACTGCCAGTGAATATATATAACAGGTAATATGCAGAATGAAGCAATGAACTAGGAAGTACTCAAAAGTAAAAAATCCTACTGTTTCCAATTACATTCATTTACATTTATTAATTATTCAATCAATTGAATAATGTTATCTCAGGATCTAACCTAAGCTTTATATCCCCTATATAATAGTAATAACAGACATCTTAGAAGACCATCTAAACAACCAAGTAATACTGAGTCCAAGCTTGTGCTTTGGATTGGAAGACTCGTCATAGTCATTAAATTATTCACAAAAACCCCCTAGGAAAGCTCTCATGGTCTAACACCTTTAGTTTAACATAAAACAAATCAGTTTCAAATAACCACCTAGGAAGATCTCACAGTCAATACCCCTGGCTCTACCCGACATAAATAAATTATAAACGACCTCTGGGTAGCTCTCACGGTCAATACCCCCTTGGTTTTTATAGTAGAAATAAACAATAATGACCACCTAGAAGATCTCACAGTCAATTACCTAGGGTCCAAATTTCATTTAATAATGACTGTCTGGTTAGCTCTCATGGTCTAACCCCTCTGGTCTATAACCACCTGAAAGCTCTCATAGTTAATACCTCTGGTCTACCTTAGGAAGATATCACAGTCAATTCCCCTTGGTCAAACTTTCACAATGCAAATCACATGAATCTCATATAATCAGTAACTCCATCCTAACAACTCGAGGCATGAAAAACTAAGCAAGTCTAATAGGAATTCTAGACGAAATGAACATAATCAATCAAACAAGGAAAACACACCCATAATCAAGGTATAAAACCTTATGCATAATCAATAACCCTTTGTCAATCAAACAAACCATAGAAGGTCATAAATAGGGTTAAATTCCAAAAAACGCAATACACTAAACATGGGTATTCAACACTTTTAGCATAAATAATCAAAAAACACCCAAAGAAAGGCACAAAAACCTTCTTTGAGGTTGTACGATCAACACTCTTGAACTTTGACCCTTGAATCAGCCAAGAACGATGTAGGTCTAAAAAAAGGGTAAAATAGTTCAACCTTGAACAACTCACAGGAGAGGAGGAATGAGGAACAAAGACTCTAGGGAAAATGAGAAATCACTGGTGGGATTCTAACTCTCCCAACAACGTTTCAATCAGAGGTCGGGCAAAGAATCAAGAGGAAATTGAAGTTCTTCAACCATTCGTTGCTCTCCTGTACGAATCGAGGGGAGAAGAAGGTGTTTCCAAAGATGAGACGCGACCCCACACCGATTTATCAAATAAAAATAAATGTACATGAAATGTTCATTTAATGTACACATTGTGTACTAGCCTCAACCAGCCCCCACTTTAGACAGTCTTCCAGGTCACCTATATGGCCATGTACTTGGCCGTTACACGGCCAGTACGCAGTTGTATGCAGTACCTGGGTACACAGTGTGTACTCACAAGTATGCGACATGTACTTATAAAATTACCAATTCTTCCTTTTTCCTCAAAACAACCTGAAATCAAGATCTATGCCTAAAATGAAGATCTAGGTTCTTAAAAAATTCCCCCCTTAAATCAATTCGTCCCCGAATTACCCTTCCAAGGGTGGTGAAGAAGAAACTTCAAAAAAGTCCGGCCACTAGTATTGTACAGCGGCCTCCCTCTCCCAGGTCTCGTCATGTACTCGCTTGTGCTAGCATAGCACCCATACCAGAGGAATAGACCGACCACATAGAAGCTTTGTGCTGTGATCCAAAATTAGAACAGGTTGCTCCTTGAAGGATGCATCCGCCTTCAACTCAACCCCCTTGTGTTGAAAAACATGAGATGGGTCTGAAAAGTATCTCCATAGCTGAGAAACATGAAATACGTCGTGCATATCCCGGTACCTCTGAGGTAACAGAAACCAATAGAAAACCATTCTGACTCTCTCCAAAACCTCAAATGACCCGATGTATCTCAGTAAAAGTTTCCCATGTCTCATATTCCTCCAATGTCCCAACCTCTACGTGACATGTAAGGAAACCTGATCTCCAACCTCAAACTCTAGAGGTTGTCTCTGTTGATCATCATAAGATTTATGGTGAGATTTTTCAGTAGCCATCCTCTTCCGAATCAAATCCACCTGATCAGTGGTCTCCTAGAAAAGATGAGGTCCCAGCATAGTTGCCTCTCCTACCTCCAACCAACATAGAGTTGATCAGCATATCCTACTATATAGATCCTTATAATATTTCATCTAAAACATCACCTAAAAATTGTTATTGTAGGAAAAATCCACTAGGGGTATGTGTGTCTCCCAAGAACTCCCAAAATCTAGGATGTATGCTCGAAGCATGTCCTCCAAAACCTGAATCGTGCACTTGGACTAGCCATCATTCTCGGGATGGTAATCTGTACTCAGAAGTACCAGTATACCCAAATCGCTCTGTAGTCCCTGCCAGACACAAGAAGTAAACCAGGCATCCTTTTCTGGAATTATAGAGTGTGGGACCCCATGTAAACGTATGATCTCTCATATGTACAACCTTCCAAGCTCATCAACACTGAAGGTTTCCTTGATTGGTAAGAAATGTGAAACCTTCATGAGTCTGTCAACAAAAACCCAAACCACATCATTCCTTTGAGGTGACCTTAGTAAACCTATCATGAAATCCATCGCGACATCATTCCACTTCCACTTGGGAAAGGGTAATTACTATAAAATCCCTTCTAGTCATTGATGCTCCTCTTTCACATGCTGACATGTGGAACATCTCATAACAAAACCAACAACATCCCTCTTCATACCTGGACACCAATACTGATGGTGTAGATATGGATACATCTTGGTGATATCAAGATGAACTGCCTATGCTGAGGCATGAAAATATCACATCAAATCCTCATGTATGTATTCTGACACCCAACGAATCCCTGAAAAAGAAAGACCTCATCATCGCCTATGGTCCACCCAGGAGTAGGGTCCTCTCCCAACACACTCTCTGGTAGGACTAGGCCTTCGGAATCTGATAGCTACCTCATTCACACTCGATGAATTAGAGTATAGGTAACATCTATATAAGAAAGAAATGTCTGCCCCTATCTGTCATGCACCTCCAAACACATCTCAGAGAATAGAGCTATAAGATTCCACTCACTGCTGGCCTCCTGAACTGCTTTTATCTGAGTTCTCTTGCTCAACTCATTGGCCACTGCGTTCCCTTTCCCAGGCGTGTACGAAAATTCAAAGTCAAAAATAATGAAGGTACTCAACCCACCTTCACTGTATCAAATTCAGATCACACTAAGTAAATATATACTTGAGACTTTTGTGGTCAGTGTATAATACAAAATGCTCTACCAAAAGGCAATGTCTCCAACAGCGCAAAGCATGCACAACTGCAGCCAACTCGAGATTGTACATCGGGTACTTCCTCTCATGTGTCCTCAACTGCCAAAACCCATACATAAAGACTCCTTCCCCCTACACAAGAACTGCTCCCAGCCTGATACTTGATGCATTTTAGTAAATAGTGTAACTCTTGTCTGACTCTGTAAAAATCAGTATCGGTGCTGAAGTCTATCTCCCTTTCAGCTCCTAAAAGGTTAAATTGTAGGAATATATCCAAAATTACTTCACACCCTTATTATTTAGGCCTCTCCGTGGAACTGATAAGCGTGAAAAGTCCTAAATGAAGCATCTGTAGTGACCAGCTATCCCCAGAAAACTCCGCACCTCAAAGACGTTCTTTGGACGCTCCTGGGAAACTACTGATCTCACTTTCTCTAGGTCTAATGATACTCTTGTCTATAATCTAACATGACCCAAGAAGTGAATCTAGTCCATCCAAAAGTTTCATTTTGAGATCTTAGCATATAAATGATTCTCCTCAGTGTACTCAATACGATATCAAGATGTGTGGCATGGTCATTTTGAGTGTGAGAGTACACCAAGATATTGTCTACAAAAACAACCAAAAAATAATCCATGTAAGTATGGAACACTTGGTTCATCAATTCCATAAAAATTACCAGTACGTTCGTGAGACCGAAAGACATAACCAAATACTCATATAGACCATACATACTCTGAAAGGATGTAATAGGTATATCTGATGGTCTAACACACAATTGATGATAACTGGATCTCAAGTAAATCTTTAAGAACACCCAGGATCCTCTAAGTTGATCAAAGAGATCATCAATCCTTGGTAAGTGATATCAGTTCTTGACCATCAACTAGTTTAGTTTCCGATAATCCACACAAAGTCTGATGGTACCGCCCACCTTCTTTGCAAAAAGGATAGGCAAACCCCAAGGAGAAGTACTGGGTTGGATGAAACCCTTTTCTTATAACTCCTATAACTGCTTCTTGAGATCCTATAACTATGACGTAGCCATCCTATAAGGAGGAATGAACACCGGTTCCACTCCTAGCACAAGCTCAATAGAGAAATCTACCTCTCTCTCTTGAGGTAAAACTGAAAAATCATCTATAAAGACATCTCTAAAATGATCCACCATTGGAAGAAAGTCCATTTGTAAAGTCCCTTGGTCATCCAGGTATAAACTAGAAATATGGGCTATAATTCCTCACAACCCATGATGCTCGGGTCCAGTCCTACTTGCTTGGACATCCCATTCACCCTTGTGTAGAAAATACCCACCCTATGGTGACGTGAAACTCACACTGTGGTGATAGTAGTAAAAAAAGGCCTAGAAAGAGACCAAACAGTACATTTTGAGAATGAAATTAAAGCCTATCATCTCTATGACATAGAGGTCCCGTAGGAAGTGACACCCACAAACATCATGAGAGAACTCCTTGCACTGACGTACACTAGCTGTCCTGATCCCCAACGAAGTGTCTAACATCATAATATCATAAGAAGTAAATATACAGAACCCAAGGATCTATACCATAGCAAAAAACATAAAACTATGGGAAACACCTGTATCGAAAAGAGAAGAAGCTAAAATTGAGGCAAATAGAATCGTAACTCTAACCGTAGAGAGTTCGAGATCCTGCTTCTATGGGGTCTTATCCATTACAAAAGTCTGACCTATACGACGACCCTACGACCCTGCCTAACTACCTTGAGCTGATCCACCCTTCTATCAATGAAAAATTATAGCCTAACTAACATAGACATGACCACATACTTGATCTAAATATCCTAACAAACTCTAGTTCCCTGAATGATGAGAAACTGGTGGTCCTACTCTTGAATGTGGAGTCATAACAGAACCCATTTCACCCACTTCTGGTGAGGACATCTGACAAAAACGTTAAATATGACCCATCTTTCTGCAATATCAACACTTGACTGGGTCCTTCGGGCAATGTGGTCTCGTATTCCCGCTATTCTTACACTTGTATCATACCACCAGACGACTTGAAGAAACATCACGTGAAAGCCGCCTATGGCGCTTCTTGCTATCTATCGAAGGAGTACCAGCCTTGGATGCTAAACCACCCTGGTTCACAGCTCCCAACTCCCTCAGATTGTGCTCGGTAATCAGTACCTAATTCACTATAATAGTCATTGAATTCATTCTAAAAACATTCACCTACGATCGGATATCGTACCTAAGACCATACTCAAATTGCCTAGCCAAATATAACTCATCACCTCCCAAGGTAGGTGCGAAGTGATAAAGCTCTGTGAAACTAGAAGAGTAATCCATCATGGAAAGAGTGCCCTGATCCAAATGCATGAACTCTTGGGCTCGATCATACCTAAATATATCAGGGTAGAAGTAATCATAGAAGTTTCTCTAAAACTCATCCCAAACTATATTCTGATGATGTCCCACCTGTGAGATAACATCCCACAATATCTTAGTGGAATCACATAGCATATATGTCGTGAGATTAACCCTCCTATCCGAAGGCATATATAGATGATAAAAGATAGAAAGTATAGACTCTCACCATGACTCTACATCCTATAGTCCCCCATCCCTTGAAAAAGTGGGAGTATGCTACTATTGTAACACCTGTGTCAACTCTGCCATAGTCGGGGTAGGATGTAGTGCTCCCTAAAAAGTTTGCATCATCCTAAAAAATCTTTCACAAAACTGTGCATCAGCACCTATTTTCAGTATAACAGTTGATGCTAAGACAAGCACGTTGGGAGGATATGCTGGTAGTCCCTAATCTACCATTTTCGGTGTCTGATCATCACCCTATAACTGGTGTACAATTGGAGGATGTCTTGGAAGAATGAATATGCAAGTTCAAGCACACACCTTAGTTCAATATTATCAAGGACTGAAATTTAGAAGTGAAAGAAGGTAACAAGAGAAGAAAGCATTAATGTTTTAAAAAACAGGGTTAAATGGGGTGTAGAACCACTACACAATGTGTTACCATAAGCCTTAACATGGGCGTGTACCTCTGCCAACTTGGTCATGTAACACCCCGTACACATGGTGTGTTCTTCCTAAGACACAATGCGTACTTGAATTTTCCCTCCTGCCCAAGTTCTTCTACACGGCTAGAACTACACTGTTCTCTCCTAGGTAACAGTACACGGTGTGTTCACCCTAGACATGGTGTGTACTACTTAAGTTCTAACAACCCGTGTCATTAGTAACACGATCAGATACATGGTTAAATCTACACGGCATTCATAAACAGGACATTACGTGTAAAACCTAAGTTTCATACACCCATGTTTATGGTCACACAACCATATACACGATTATTTACAACATGGTGTGTACAATCCAGACATGGCGTGTTATACCAAAAGTTTTCCAACCCCGTGTCTCTGCTCACATATTCAGTCACACGGTCAAATACTACATGACTTGTACATACAGTACACGACATGTACTTAATTAAAGCTATTCCCTTTAGAAAAGAAGAGAACATGGCATGTTTTCATGACACCACACACTATGTTGTCTGGGTTTCTAGATAGTAAGCCTCCAAAACTTCTCTAAAACCCTTAAAAACTTAAAATTTTGTCCAAGGCATGAAATATTCCGACCCTTGAGAGACCATACTCCCCATGAATCAAAGTTTGACATCATTATTCATATCACAACTTGGAAAAATTCAATTTAAAGTTTAAACATGATCCACCAAATTCTGATCTAAGAGGTAACATAACACCCCAGGGACCAAATATTGGCGTATATTCAATGAAACTTTTTAAATTACCAATACCCTATCAAAATAAGAGGTATTCTATCATAGAATATATCACAACAACATGCATATCTAGAACAACATCTATAACAACAACATGTAATCAGTAATTCTTCCTAAATGGCATGACAAGAATGAATGACATGTGATATCTAGTAAGTTTTTACATGATGCATGAGATGGAATACCCTTATCTCATTGGGTTGCAACAGAAATAGAACCACAATGATATAAATCATAACATCACAAAACAAGTGAATCACCCAACTTTGAAATTAAATAAACTGTAATAATTGAAAAACCAGAAAAATTGCAATATTCGAGGTAACTTGGTTTTTTCTTGTACACGAGTCCGCTACTCCCAAGAACTACTTATTACCAACTAAATATTCCTTCTTATACCTGTATATAGGCTTCAAATAGTAAGAAAAATTAGAAAAGAAACTCCTCTGGTACCACTTTGTAACGTCCCAGATCTAGGTGCCTCCCGAAGGTGCCCCATACCTGGTTGGCCACATGGTCTTAAGCATATTTCCCCAAACTCCAGAGGCTACCGACTAGAAGTGAGGGACTTGAGTGTGATAGTGGGGAAACTATTCCCTCATTGGCATAGTAACACAATGGAAACAAACAATAAACAATAGCGGAAGCAGTAATACCATATAACAAAAGTAAACAGCAGAAGACTAATAGTAATATAACAACTAAAGAATATATATAAATGATGCATGTCACATGTGTCTAGGAAAGCATCCAAACAAGTCACAATGTTGGAAATACAATACTGAAACCAAATTAAAGAAAAAAAGTAAAATCCAATAGCATCGCAAGCCTCATCTTGGTCCCATGCTCTCTAGATCCAACAATAATCATGTACCTGATGAATAAGGGTGCTTTCCCTTATCTATACCTGCAACCATATAATATGTTTGGGTACAAAAGCATGACCCAAATAGGGTATGAGACAAATCCTTGTAGGCAACCACCAAAATATCTATTCCTAACTGTCAGTGTATATATATAATTGGTAATATGCAGAAATAAAGCAATGAACTAGGAAGTACTCAAAAGTAAACAATCATACATTTTCTAATTAAATACATTTACATTAATTAATTATTTAATCCATTTAATAATGTAACCTCAAGATCTAACCTATGCTCTGTACCCCCTATATAATAGTAACAACATATGTCTCAGAAGACCATCTAAACAACCAACTAAGACTGAGTCCATGCTTGTGCTTTGGCTTGGCACACTCATCACGTTCATTCAATTATTCACAACAACCCTATGGGAAAGATCTCATGTTCTAACCCCTTTGGTTTAACATAACACAAATCAATTACAAACAAACACCTGGGAATCTCTCATAGTCAATACCCCTAGGTCTACCTGGCATCAATAAATTATAAACGACCTTTAGGTAGCTCTCACGTTCAATACCACCTTGGTCTGCATAGTAGTAATAAACTATAATGACCACCTGATAGCTCTCATAGTCAATGCCCTAGGGTCTAAATTTCATTTAATAATAACCCTCTGAGTAGCTCTCATGGTGTAACCCCTCTGGTCTATGACCACCTGAAAGCTCTCACAGTCAATACCTATGGTCAACATAACAAAAATTTATACATAAATGACCCTACATCGGGAATCTCTCACAGTCAATTCCCCTTGGTCAAAATTTCACAATGTGAATCACATGCATCTCATATAATCAGTAACTCCATCCTAAAAACTCGAGGCATGGAAAACTAAGCAAGCCTAACATGCATTCTAGACCAAATGACCATAATCAACCAAACAAGGGAAACACACCCATAATCAAGGTATAAAAACTTATGCATAATCAAATACCATTTCTAAATCAAACAAACCATAAAAGGTCATAAACATGGTTAAATTCCAAAGCATGCAATACCCTAAACCTGTTTTTTGTCCCTTTTAGCATATATAATCCAAAGACAACCAAAGAAAGGCACAAAACACCTACCTTGATGTTGTACGATCAACACTCTTGAACTTAGACCCTTGAATCAGCCTAGAATAACATAGATCTAAAAAAGGGTAAATTTTTTCAACCTTGAACAACTCACAAGAGAGGAGGAATCAGGAATAAAGACTCTAGGGGAAATGAGAACTCACCGGTGGGATTACAACACACCCGACGACGTCTCAATCGGAGGACAGTAGAAGAATCAGGAGGAGCTCGAAGTTATTCAGTCGTTCGTCACTCTCATGTATGAACCGAGGGGAGAAGAAGGTGTTTTTGAAGATGAGACACGACCCCACATTGATTTATCAAATAAAAATAAAATTACACGGTGTGTTCATTCAATGCACACGCTATGTACTAGCCTCAACCGGCCCCCACTTTAGTCGGTCTGCCAGGTCACCTACATGGCAAGTACGCAGCTGTATGTAGTACCTAGGTACACAACGTGTACTTATAAAATTTCAAATTCTTTCTTTTACCTAAAAAAACCAAAAATGAAGATCCATACCTGAAATGAAGATCCAGGTTCTTAGAGTATTTTACTATTCACAAAAATTCAAGTATTTCAGAAAAATACCAAAAAATCACCTTAACCATTTTTCGATGTGTAGAATCAAAAAATGAAGTATATTTTTCAAAAATAATTTTCTAAATATGATTAATTTTAATTTTTAATTAAAATCATAATTTACTTGAAAAATACTATTTTTAAAACATTTATTTACTTATTCCAAAACATTGGTAGATCATACATTCACTTAAATTCTCTCTCTATATATATACTATCATAGGTGATGTTACTATTCATAAGGGTATGTCACTATTCATAAGGGTAACATTACAATTCATAAGGGTATGTTACTATTCACCAAAAATTAAGTTGGTCATATCAGACTCTAAATAACTTACTGATCACAACCCTATATATCAGGTTTTCAAAATTCAAATCATAGGGGTGGTAAAATTATATTTACTGAATATGTTATAACAAAGTGGTGTTTTGTAGAGAATAAGTGTTTCATGCATTCAATGTTAAATTTATTTTCAAAATCTTAGGGTGTTAAATTATCCCCTCCTTACAGAAATTTCATCCTAGAAATTTGATATTTTACTTTGAAAGTTATTGGTTTTTACTTGAAAATTTACTTGTGAAAATCCCATATCAGAAAGAGGGCTAATAGAATATCCTTCTTAAAAATGCTAAGGGAAAAGAGGTGGTAAAAAAAGTAATAATAATAGTAATAATAAATAAATAAATAAATTATCCTTTCGAATGGAGCGACATTGATTGGAATTGAAAACCTGGGCATAGAAGAAAAACCAAAATGTGAATTTCTAGTGATAGAAAATAGGTTTAGATGATAGTAGATTACCGCAAAACCATAAACTACAATTATGAAAAATTTCATTAACAATATCAAAGATTATAATTATAGAACAACATTTAAGACTATTTTCGTAGATTTGAGGGATTATTCCACTCTATAAGTGTATAAATATACATTTATATTTTATAAACATGATATTATCATTTGATTGTTCCTTGAACTACCTATACTTCATCTTTTAGAATAAGTTACATCATGTGGTGTCATTAACCTATAAAACCTCATACAATGATCAATTTAAACCATTTCATAAATGGTTTAACATTCCAAAAGATCAAGATCCAATACTTTAGAATCATTACCATAGTAGTTAGTACTATCCAATTTACTTTTTCCATATATATCATCTCTCTATTATGAAATTTACATCTGAGTATTATAAATACAATAAGGGTTGTCTATCCCCTGACTATATATTTTCCAAAATTTTGACCTACTACTGAGTTAATTTTCCTTAGTACCATTAATCACACAACCTCAAATCCTTAAAGAAAAAGTTCTATAGTACAATCCTCATATATTCTATAATTCTTATAACCAGTGCATTGCTGATAAAATATTCAAAAGAAATGTTTCTTGACTAGAAATATTAATCATTCCACTTCATCTATGGAAACACCACAACTTGATCATTATCCAGTATCATCATTTGGGGTATATTCCCTTAACGCTTGGGACATTGATTTACATAGTGTCCCATATCCTTGTAGTTATAGCATTGTACATTGGAAACCTTTTTCTTACCCTTGAAATAAAAAACTTGGTGTCCTTTTTATCCTCGCTTATAACAAACTCGCATTCCCTTTAAGCATTCACCAGTGTGATTCTTCCCATAGTTATCACATTTGGGAAAATACTTCTTTCCCTTCTTCCCTTTATCCATGTTTTTATATACCATAATCTTCTTCATTTTCTTCCCTTCAAATCCATAGGACTCATATAATTCCTTACAAACATTTTTAACACATGATAATATTTCTTCATATGATGAGGATACTTGGGAGACTATATTTTATTGAAACTATGGCTTAAGACCATTAGATATATGATCCTTCTTACTATTTTTATCATGTTCATTGAAGAAGTTATCATTCCTTCTACTAGGATCCATTTCTAATCAATTACATATAATATATTAGCTCATAAAATTATTAACTCTCTATATCTCTAAACATGGTATAATAAATAACACAAATTTATGCATCGTAAATCCTAGAACCATATACTTGGGTTACTTTGGGGGAATAAATACTTCAGAATGGTTTATAATAAACTTATGAATTTACCAAATAATATCCCCTGAGAGTGTCAAAACAATAGTGCAGCAAGTCCCATTGTCAGGTACCAGGATACCCCGGGTCAATCCCAAAACTCCTTGTAGGAGTTGTTACTCCTAGGTATATATATTCTAGAACCTCGTCCACTTGTAGTATCCAGATAGGGATGTATTTTCTAGAAATATCCACATAATATATTCCTTACCAAAATTCTAGGATATTCTTGTATGTTTGTCCTCAAAGTATATGTAAGAACCCGGATCTTCGTTTCAGGTATGTTTTTCCTTTTCTAGTCGTTTTTGAGAAAAAGAGGAAAATCTGGAAATTTTTTAAGTACACATCGTGTACTTTGATGCAGCACCAGGCCATGTGCTGGCCGTGTCCGGGCCACACACACGGTGTGTAGGGGCGATGTGGAGGCTGCTTAAAGCAGAGTACAGAAAGGCCAAGTACATGCCATGTACCCCATAAGTACACACCATGTACTTTTTTTTTCATTAAACGGACCGAGGTCACGCCTGACGGACATAACTCGCTTCTTCTTTAGGTTCTTCGTCCGAGAGAACTTGTACGGCCGTAGAACTTCTCCGAGCCCCTAAGCCTCCATCCGTTCTCCGAATCGACCATCGTCGATTGCGTTGGAACCGCAGTGGTAAGCCCTTCATTCTCCTAGATCTTTGTTTTACAATTCCTCCTCTTTCTCAAGATATCATGGGTTGAGCATTTTGGACGTTTTCTCAGATCTTCGACGTTATAAGGAGAATCAATCATCGTGGTTCTAGTATATCGATCTCCTAGCATCGAGGTAGGTGGTTTGTGCCTTTATGTAGGAAGTCTTTGAATATTTTTTGCAATTCCACCAATCACCATGAACGGGGTATTGTGTTTTTCCTATTTTTTCCCTATTATTGGCATGCTTTGCTTGATTGCTTGAGTAGAGGTCAATGCTTGTGAATAGGGTAATTTTTACTGTGCTCTGGATGTTTTTCCATGAATTTTTTGACTGTTAGGTGTTTTTCTAGTTGCCATTCCTAGTTGTAGGATAGTGGAACTATTGTACTATTATGCCATTGTACCTTAGAATGATAGACAAGTAGTTCTTGAGGTTTACTTGGGGCGATTCACGCGCGATGCATGTTTGTTTTACACAGGGCTGTGAGAACCTAGTGTAGTGGACCATAGGGAGAATGGACGTAAGGGCTTCTCCAGAGTGTCTTATTAATTCGATGCAAGACCAAAGGGAGAATTGACGATGAGTGCTTCCTCAGAGAGTCTGTAGTTCCTCGACGTGGGCCACAGGGGGAATGAGACGTTTAGTGCTTCCCTAGAGATCCTTTCGTACGATACGAGACTATAGGGGTAATTGACTGTGAGTTCTTCTTGAGAGAGTCTATTCTTCAGCTGAACCAGAGGGGTGAGACTGTGTGTGCCTCCCAGAGGGTTGCTAGTACTTGTAGGTTGAACCATAAGGGTTAGGCTGTGAGAAATACCTAGGGGGTTTCCTATTGTTATACTTGTTGATTGACTGTTACTTGTGTACTTTATTTTCTAGACACTGTGGATTGTAGCTGCTATGTGATTTCCTGTTTACTACTTCTTGTACTTTTACTTGCCATGTATTCACTGACTGTTAGGCACATATCTTTGAGTGGTTGCCTACTGGGACCTTGTCTCACACCCTATTTGGGCCATGCTTTTGGGCCCAAAGAGACTATGTTGTTGCAGGTATATATAAGGGAAAGCACCCTTCTACTTTAGGTACTTGACTTGCTGTGGAGATGGAGAGCATGGGACCAAGCTATGGCTTGCGATGATGAGGAGTTTACCTGTTTTCTTATGCACTTTTTTTTAGTATTTTATTCAGCATTGTGACTTTTTTGGATGCTTTCCTAGACATATGTATCATGCATCATTTTATATATATGTGTGTGTACTCCAGTTGTTTACTGTTAGTCTTCCGCTGTTTATCGTTTACTCTTGTATGAATGGTTACGGTTTCTGCTATTGTCTATTTGTTTTTATTCCACTGTGTACTCTACCAATGAGGGCATAGTTTCCCCACTATCACACCCAAGGCCCTAACTGCTAGTCGGAAGCCTCTGGTATTTGGGGAAATGTGCTTGAGGCCATGTGACCAACCGGGTACGGGGCGCCTCTAGGTGGCTTCCGGAACTGGGATGTTACAAAGTGGTATCAGAGGGTTTCTTTTATATTTATTTACTGTTTGGAGCCTTTAACCAGGGATAGGATAGATTTGGTACTTGGTTTTAAGCTGTGCTCGGGAGTAGCTAACCCGTGTATAAGGAAAAGCCAATCTACCTTGCTTATTATAGTTTTCTGGTTTTGCTATGTTACTGTTGATCTGATTTCACCTAGATTGATTCACATGCTTTGTGTTGTTATTGTTGTTGATATTGTGGTTCTATTTCTGTCGCAACCCTATGAGATGATGGTATTCCATCTCATGCATCATATAGGCATTTGTTGGAAATCACATGCCATGCATTCCTGCCATGCCATCTAGGGTGAATTGGCAATTTTATGTTGTTGTGATAGACGTTGTGTAGATTATGCATGCTGTTATGATAGATGCTTTGATAGAATTCCTGTAGTTTGATAGAGAGGTTTTCTGTATTGTACCGTGCTTAAATGAATGCCAAATTTTGGTTCTTGAGGTGTTATGGGCCCTCATGAATCAGAACTTGGTGGATCATTGACTTGTTTCCCTTATATATGATATGTAGGAGATTACAAACTTTGATTCACGGGGAGTATGGGCCCTCACAGATCAGAATTTGGAACCTTCATGCTTGTTTTTCAGTGTTTTCTGGGCTTCGGTGCAGTTTCAGAGCTATTGCCCGGAAAATCCCAGAATACACGGCATGTACTTTATATATACATGCCGTGTAGTTTTTAAACCGTGTCACTGACTGTGTGAGCAGAAACACAGGTTGTGAAAAATCTCCAGGAACATGCCGTGTACGGTAGGTACACGCCGTGTAGTAGTGAGCTGTGTACCCGACCGTGTCACTAACAACACGGGTCAGGGAAGCTCGTGTAATACACACTGTGTTTTGTATGAACATGTTGTGTAGCCTTGTTCTAGGTACCCGTCCGTGTCATGAACAACACGGGGCGGTGTTATCTCCTCTTATACACACCGTGTTTTTTTAGAACACGCCGTGTAAGGGTCATCCGTGTACCCGGCCGTGTCACCAAAAACACGGGTCGAGAGAAATCTTCAAGTACACGCCGTGTTTGTTTGGAACACGCCGTGTAGTCTTAGCCGTGTAACCAACCATGTAAATAACAACACGGGTCGTTGAAACCTTGTCTACTACATGCCGTGTCCACATGGAACATGCCGTGTAGTCTCAGTTTAAGAAGACAGTGTGGGTTAGCTGTGCAAGGAGACTCGGGTAGGGGAATAGAGTTAAGTACATGCTGTGTAGAGTTTATACATGCCATGTAGTCATGTTTTGTAAAACTTGACTATTTACTTCTCCTGTTTTTGTTTTGTACTCCTTTGTTCTCTGTCCTTGATATTCCTGATCTAAGGTATGCTTTTGATATTTCAGAGCTATGCGTTCGAGACATCCTCTGGTTGTACGTCAGTTGCAGGATAGTGATCAGACGCCAGATATGGTTGATCAAGGACTTCCTGCCGATCCTCCAATCATGCCAGCCTTGGCACTGGTTTTCGTACCAGTTGCAGGCGCTGATGTGCAGTTTAGGGAAGGCTTTATGAGGATGATGAAGACCTTTTAGGGAGCACCGCCTCCTTCCAAGACTATGGAAGACTTGACGCGGGTTTTCCAGCAGCAGCATCCTTCTACTTTCTCAGGGGAAGGAGGACTATAGGCTGCAGAGTCATGGCTGGAAGCCATGCTGACTATCTTTGAGCATCTGAAAACGCCTCCAGAGAGCCGAGTTAAGCTCTCTAACTATATGCTACGAGACTCCGCCAAGATGTGGTGGGATGTGATCTCACAGGCGGGTCCTCAACAGGTTATGTCTTGGGAGGAGTTCCACCACACTTTTTACGACTACTTATACCTGGATACCCTGAGGTCCGATCGAGCCTGGGAGTTCATGAGTCTAGAGTAGGGTACTCTTTCTGTTATGGAGTATTCCTCTCATTTCACCGAGCTGCAATGGTTCACACCCCTCTGGGGTGGGGATGGGATGTTCTTAGCAAGGAATATTGAGTATGGTCTCAGGCGGGAGATCTGTTCGTAGGTGAATATATTTTAGTTGAATTCGATCACTTCCATCGTCAATTGGGCACTGATTGTAGAGCACAATCTGAGAGACTCCGAAGCTGCGAGCCTGGGTGGTTATGCTTACAGATCTAGTATTCCTCTAGTTGACAGCATGAAGCGCCGTAGGGAGTCTATGCGTGGTGATCCAAGGGGGCGAGATACATCTTCAGGTATCCAGGTATTATGATACTAGTGTGGAAGGGCAGGGTACACGAGGACGTAGTGCCAGAGAGACCCAGTGGAGTTCCGATCTTGCGGCAAGATGGGTCACCTTCAGCGTTTCTGCCAGGGTTTATCACCAGTATCTGGTGATGGGGGTTCTTCCATGAATCCTCTTTCAAGAGTAGCACCACTAGTTTCTCACCAGTCGGGGAACTTGAGTTCTTCCATCCATTCGGGCCAAGGTGGAGGTTGAGGCCGTGGCGGTCAGTCACTAGTCTTTCAGTATTAGCAGGGAGGATCAGCTCAGAGTGGTCAGGCAGGGTCACAGGGCCTCAGGGTAGGTCAGACTTTTAAGGTAGAGCAGACCTATCAGGAGCAGGATCCCGAACCTTCTACAGTTCGAGGTACGATCTTAGTAGCCTCAATTTTATCTTCATCTATTTTAGATACTGGTGCTACACATAACTTTATCTCTACTGCTATTGTGGAGAGCCTTGGGATCTGTATATTTTCTTCTGCCGACTTGTTGACACTAGACACACCTTTGGGGATGAGGACATCTAGTGTACGTAAGTGCAGAGAGTGACCTCTCGAGGTTGCAGGGTATCGTTTCTTATGGGATCTCTATGTCCTAGAGATGACAGGCTATGATGTCATTCTAGGGATGGACTGTTTGGTTCCCTTCCAGGTAGTCGTCGACTGTTATCGCCGAAGGGTGAGTTTCATTTCACCAGAGGGTGAATCTTTTCTTCATAGAGGCGAATGGGATGTTCATGCGAGTCGAGCAGGACTCAAGTATCATGGGCTAGGAAGGGTTATAGCCCAGATTGCTAGTCTTTATCTGGATAATTAGGGGACTTCACAGTTGGACTTTCCTCTAGTGGTGGATCGTTTCAGAGATGTATTTCCAGAGTATTTCTCAGGTTTTCCTCTAGAGTGTGAGGTAGAATTATCTATTGAGCTCATTCCAGGAGTAGCACTAGTGTTCATTCCTCCCTATAGGATGACTACACCTGAGTTGAAGGAGCTCAAGAAGCAGCCGAAGGAGTTGCAAGCAAAGAGTTTCATCCGACCCAGTACTTCTCCTTGGGGTTCGCCTGTCCTGTTTGCGAAGAAGACAGACGGTACCCTTAGGCTCTGTGTGGATTATCGGAAGCTGAACCAGTTGACGGTCAGGAACCGATATCCCTTGCCTAGGATTGATGATATTTTTGATCATCTTCGAGGAGCCCGTGTATTCTCGAATATCGATTTGAGGTCCGGTTATCATCAGTTGCACGTTAGACCATCAGATTTACCTCCGACAGACTTTAGGAGTAGGTATGGTCTCTACGAGTATATGATTATGCTGTTCGGTCTTAGGAATGTGCCAGAAGTTTTAATGGCACTGATGAACCGAGTGTTCCATCCTTACTTGGATTTCTTCGTCGTGGTCTTCATGGATGATATCTTGGTGTACTCTCACACTCGACACGACTATGATACCTATCTTGAGATCGTTCCGAGTACACTGAGAGAGCATCAAATTTATGCTAAACTCTCGAAGTTCCAATTTTGGATGGATCAGATTAACTTCTTGGGACACATCATCTTAGAGGCAGGAGTATCTATGGACCCAGAGAAAGTGAGAGTTATAGTTTCCTAGGAGCAGCCGAAGAACGTTTTTGAGGTACGGAGTTTCCTAGAGATGGCTGGATACTACAGACGCTTCATTCAGAACTTTTCACACCTAGCAGCACCATTGAAAGGTCTGACCAAGAAGGGGGAGAAGTTCTTATGGTCATATTCTTATGAGTCAACCTTTTAGGATTTGAAGGTAAGGTTGATGTCAGCACCGATACTAGTCTTTCCAAATACATAAAAGAACTATACTATTTATTGTGATGCTTTAGGTATCGGGCTGGGCACTGTGCTTATTCAGGGAGATGGAGTCGTTGCGTATGGGTCTCGGCAGTTGAGGCCAAAGGAGAGGAACTACCCGACACACGATCTGGAGTTGGCAGCTGTTGTTCATTCCTTGCGCTATTGGATACATTACCTTCTGGGAGAGCACTTTGTGGTTTTCACTGACCACAAGAGTCTCAATTACAAATTCACTCAGCGTGATATGAATCTGAGACAATGCAGGTGGGCCGAGTATCTTCAGTCTTTTGATTTCGAGCTTGCCTATATGCTGGGAAAGGGAAACGCAGTGGCAGATGCGTTGATCATGAGAACTCAGATTCAAGTAGTTCAAGAGACCAGCAGTGAGTGGAAGCTTATGGATCTATTCTATGAGATGCATCTGGAGGTTCATGACAGACAGGGACAGAATTACCTATCTTCTGTAGCTGTTACCTCTACCCTTCTTGATCGGGTGCGGATGACGCAACTATCAGACTCAGAAGGCCTAGTCCTGCGGGAGAGTGTGTCAGGAGAGGATCCTCTTCCCGGGTGGACAGTGGGTGAGGATGAGATCTTCTGTTTCCAGGGATGCGTATGGGTGCCAGTAGACATACGTGAGGAACTGATGTAGGATTTTCATTCTTCTGTTTGGGAAGTTCATCATGGCATCACCAAGATGTATTAGGATCTTCATCGCCAGTACTGGTGGCCAGGTATGAAGAGAGATGTTGCTGGTTTCATCTTGAGGTGTTCTACTTGTCAGTAGGTGAAGGCAGAGCATCAGCGACCAGCAAGCCTTTTACAGCAGTTACCCATTCTAGAGTGGAAGTGGAACGATGTCGCAATGGACTTCATGACCGGATTACCGAGGTCGCCTCGAGGGAACGATGCTTTTTGGGTTGTCGTCGATAGGCTTACGAAGGTTTATCACTTTTTACCGATCAAGGAGACCTTCAATGTTGATGATCTGGGATGACTATACATCTGAGAGACTGTACGTCTACATGGAGTTCCACACTCCATTGTTTTAGATAGGGATGCACGCTTTACTTCTTGGTTATGGAAGGGTCTTCAGAGGGCTTTGGGTACACTGGTACTTTTGAGTACAACATACCATCCCTAGACAGACGGCCAATCCAAGTGTACGATCCAGGTGCTTGAGTATATGCTCCGAGCTTTCATTCTAGACTTTGGAGGTTCTTGGGAGAAGCATATAACTCTTGTGGAGTTCGCCTACAACAACAGTTTTCAGGTGACTATTCTGATGGCACCTTATGAGGATTTGTACGGTAGGCCATGCCGATCACCTTTATATTGGCTGGATTCAGGAGAGACATCTTTACTGGGACCTCGTCTTATTCGAGAGACCTCAGAGCAGATAGAGTTGATTCAGAAGAGTATGGATACAACACAGTCTAGACAGAAATCTTATGCTGATCAGCGGAGAAGACCTCTGGAGTTTGAGGTCGGGGATCAGGTTTTTCTGCGTGTCGCACCGAGGTTGGGACACAAGAGGATTCAGAGACAGTGTAAGCTTTCACCTAGGTATGTCAGGCTGTTTGACGTATTGGAAAGAGTTGGGCCGGTTTCCTATTGGTTGTAGTTACCTCAAAGGTACCGGGACATGCACAACGTCTTCTACATCTCCCAGCTCCGACGTTACTTTTCAGACCTGTCTCATGTCTTTCAGCTCGAGGAGGTTGAGCTCAAAGCGGATGCATCGTTTGAGGAGCATCCTATCCGGATTGTCGATCATAGTACGGAGGTTCTCTGTGGGCGGTCTGTTCCTCTAGTACGGGTGCTATGGCAGCACGGTCGAGTACAGGACGAGACCTAGGAGAGGGAGGCCGATGTACGATCGTAGTGGCCGGAGTTGTTTAGGGTTTCTTCTTCTACGCCTCATTAAGAAAATTCAGGGAAAAATTTCTTTAAGGGGGGAAGTTTGTAAGAACCCGGATTTTCGTTTTAGGTATGTTTTTCATTTTTTGGTCATTTTTGAGAAAAAGAGGAAAATATGGAAATTTCCTAAGTACACACCGTGTACTTTATAAGTACACACTGTGTACTTTGATGTAGCGCCAGTCCGTGTGCTGGCCATGTTTGGGACACACACACGGTATGTAGGGGTGATGAGGAGGCCGCTTAAAGAGGAGTACAGAAAGGCCAAGTACACGCCGTGTACCTCATAAGTACACGCCATGTACATTCTTTTTTTTCATTAAATGGACTGGGGTCGTGCCTGATATATATAACTCGCCTCTTCTTCAGGTTCTTCGTCCGAGAGAACCCGTACGGCCGTGGAACTTCTCCGAGCCCCCGAGCCTCCATCCGTTCTCTAAATAAACCGCCGTCGATTGCGTTGGAACCGTAGTGGTAAGACCTTCCTTCTCCTAGAGCTTTGTTTTCCAATTCCTCTTCTTTCTCAAGATATCGTGGGTTGAGTGTTTTGGATGTTTTCTCAGATCTTAGAAGTTCTAAGGAGAATCAATCATCAAGGTTCTAGTATATCGATCTCCTAGCATTGAGGTAGGTGGTTTGTTCCTTTTTGTAGGAAGTCTTTGAATATTTTGTGCAATTCCAAAAATCCCCTTGAACGGGGTATTGTGTGTTTCCTATTTTTTGCCCTGTTATTTTCTTTCTTTGCTTGATTTCTTGATTAGAGGTCAATGATTTTGAATAGGGTAATTTTTACTGTGCTCTGGATGTTTTTCCATGCATGTTTTCCGTGTTAGGCATTTTCCCAGTTGCCATTCCTAGTTGTAGGATAGTGGAACTATTGTACTGTTATGCTGTTGTACCTTATAATGATATCCAAGTAGTTCTTGAGGTTTACTTAGGGCGATTCGTGCATGAAGCATGTTTGTTTTACACAGGGCTTTGAGAACCTAGTGTAGTGGACCATATGGATAATGGACGTAAGGGATTCTCCAGAGTGTCTTATTAATTCGATGCGAGACCAAAGGGGGAATTGACAATGAGTGATTCCTAAGAGAGTATGTAGTTCCACTACGCAGGCCACAGGGGGAACGAGACGTTGAATGCTTCCCTAGAGATCCTTTCATACAATACAAGAGTATAGGGGGAATTGAAGGTGAGTGCTTCCTCAGAGAGTCTATTCTTCAGCTGAACTAGAGGGGTGAGACTGTGTGCACCTCCCAGAGGGTTTCTAGTACTTGTAGGTTGAACCATAAGGGTTAGGCTATGAGAACTACCCAGGGGGTTACCTGTTGTTCTACTTGTTGATTGGATATTACTTGTGTACTTTATATGCTAGACACTGTGGATTGTAGCTACTGTGTGATTTCCTGTTTACTGCTTCTTATACTTTTACTTTCCATGTATTCACTGACTTTTAGACACAGATATTTGGGTGGTTGCCTATTGGGACCTTATCTCACACCCTGTTTGGGCCATGCTTTTGGGCCCAAACAGACTATTTTCTTGCAGGTATAGATAAGGGAAAGCGCCCTTCTACTTCAGGTACTTGACTTGCTGTGGAGCTGGAGAGCATGGGACCAATCTATGGCTTGAGATGATGAGGAGTTTACCTGTTTTATTTTGCAATTTGGTTTATTGTTGTATTCAGCAATGTGACTTGTTTGGATTCTTCCCTAGACATATGCATCATGCATCATTTTATATATATGTGTGTGTTCTCCAGTTGTTTACTATTAGTCTTCCACTATTTATCGTTTACTCTTGTATGGATGGTTACGGTTTCTGCTATTGTCTATTTTTTTTCCTTCCACTGTGTACTCTGCCAATGAGGGAATAGTTTCCCCACTATCACACCCAAGGCCCTCGCTGCTAGTCGGCAACCTCTGGCGTTTGGGGAAATGCGCTTGAGGCCATGTGACCAACCGGGTATGGGGCGCCTCTGGGTGGCTTCCAGAACAGGGACGTTACAGTCTATCTTAGGGTTTTGTTCCCTAATCTACATTTTCAAAATATAGTTTCCAAGTTTTCTACTAAACTTCCTTTGAAACAAACTATAATGCCTCGACCCCAGTTTCTCGGAGCTTGTGCATTATTTCATTACATCAGAATTCTTACAAGAAAGTCGTATACTGAAGGACTGAGTAATTTAGTAGTTTTGGAAAACCAGATACTTACATAGTCTCAACATTATGGCTTGAAATGAAATAAAACATATAAGTTTCATTGGGAACATCCACAACTCTATGTTTATCCCTGTAGGTCATTCATAATAAAATTATTCATGACCTGATAAAATGAAACATAAGAAAGGGGTGAGCTCAAACACTCATCAAGGGTAAGCAATACAACTGAAGATATCATAAACATAAACATTAGTCATGGTGAATAACTAAAAATACATGCCTTTAAAAATAAATCTGAAGACATTATGTTAGGAATAAGATCTGGATAAATAATGACATAATAAAGAATAATCATGGGTATTCTACTAGTTGAAAAACCACATGAACTATAAATTTATAGTTTCATAATTTGGGAATGCATAATGCAGGACATTATACCATCAAGGCCTCATGAAAAGACCATAAATATCCATTTTTTCAAGGCCTCGTACCAAGACCATAGTTTGTCTCATGAGACCTACCAATGGACCGAGGGCCTATAACGGGCCCCACATGAAACTTAATAAGTCCAATTCATTCCTATTATAAATTAGGATAAACATAAACAACATATACATTCATATTGAAACTAACATATGAAATGTAAATAACTTTCTCCATACATTAAGCATAAACACTAACCATTCAAACTAAATTAGTGAATGGTATCAATATAGAACATCCATATTCAAACTAATCAAAAATAAATCAACAAAAAATTGTATATGATATCTTAATATATAAAATTCTATGAAATATAATATTCATTAAAGGATGTTGACATAAATAAAGATACTTTTAAACGAGACCATTGAGAAATTATTGAGGAAATAATCCTTAAACATTCCAAAGTGTCCCATACCACCTTGAAAAATTCAAATCATAATCCCCTAGAATATCATGATAATAATGATACTTTAGATATGATATAATAATGGGTAGTACATACACCAAATTTAAGGAATAAGTGGTGAACAAGGCATATATCTCATAAAAATTGAAGTGAGGTGAGAAAAATCTATTTTACATTGGAAAGAAGAGTTCTTTTGGAAAATCATTTATATTTGTAATAAATATGGTTTTAATCATGTATACCCCAGAAAAGAAAAGTTAAGTACATTGAGATTAAATTTGAGTCATAAATGATGTACCAATGAAGTGAAATCAAATAAAAAGTGTTTTTAAATATGCTTTACAATTAAAACATTTTAGTGCGGTTTAAGGAATTCATTACCAAGATTTTAAAGTGCAAAGGAATGTTTTCTTTAATAAAACCAGAAATGAACAAAAATAGATTTTTCATGTTAAAATGTGTGATTTTAGAAAGATAAATCTGTCTTAAAATAGATTGTATAGTAAACTTCAAAATAGGTAATAATTCGAGAAGTTCCTTGAATCGGGCTTGCATTTCAGAAGAATTTTTGAAAGATTATTTTAAAACATGTAACTCCCCATAAAATAAATAAGGATTTTTATTGGTAGATATATATATAACATTAACATAGAATATATGAGGCGTAAATAAAAATAAATAATAATTTCATTGAGGTGAGTAGAGAATAAGAGCAACCCGAATGAAAATGGGGGTTCAGATAGAAAATACTTTCAACTTTGTAATCAATTAAATCGTATGCCCCAAAAATAAATAATCATAAAATGGTAAATTGAATATCATGAAAATAAAGAGAATTATGATATGAGACATCAATGTTAATTATACATACACCATACACAAGTAATATTAGTGAATACAAAATATCTCACAAAAATGGAAGTGAGATAAAGAAACCCCTTACAAACATTTCAACATGGTAACATGTGTTCTTGTGAGGGATTAATGAGATATAAAGGGGTATCCCATCATTTATATATTATAATGGAAGTATGTAGGAGGTGATAAAATATACCCCATTATTAGGAATTAAAAATAAAAGGACACAACATCGGGATGATTCTTGAATAAAAGTGAGGGAGAGGACCCTTACCTTAAATTCGAGGGTGTTCTTCGCTTGATCTTAATGACCAGAATAACCGAATTAGGTTAATTAATTAATAATTATAGAAACCTTTATACATTTATTTGGTTTATTATGACTTAATTAAGTTCATTCATAGGATTTTATATGGGTTAAGGGATTCGATTTTATTGTTTGTAAGTGCTTGTTTTCATAATATTCATGATCAGATCACTTATAAAAGAGTATGGTAGTTCATGTAATATGGTATTTGAAGTCCATAATTTATTTTATGTGTTATTAATGAATATTAATAAGATTAAATGGTTATAAAATTCATTTGGTTGTTTATAGTGAAGGTGAATCATTATATAAAACATTAATGATGAACACTTGGATTAATTTGGCGATTTTTCTCACAATTATCTTGTTCTGTATTATTATTTTACATCATGAGTGCATAAGGATTAAATAAAATTACATAAGATAAAATAAATATGTAATATTATGGTTCAAACATAAATTTTTTTAATGAATTGAGTTGAAGAAGGTAAATCAAATTGAAATAATCGTCGTCTTTGAATGTGATAAATCAACACATCTCGGATGATGTTTCATTTTTAGCATAAATGAGGGGGAAAGGAGAGATGAAGATGAATTATCCCATTATCATAACAAAATTACAGTACATTTATGGTACTAGAGTTTTCATACCATTTGGATTAGGAGATGTCAGGAAAGAAAAGAAAACAAAGGAACATGAAAATGAAAGAAAAGAAAAGAGGAATTTCACGTCTTGAATTAACCTTCCTTGAGAGCCTCTTAAGGGAAGAGGATTTGGTCTTTTTATGAGACCAAGGTATTTTGTTCATGGAGGAGGATCTTGGGAAGAGATTTGGTTAGAATTTCGAGAAGGAAGAAGGCTTGATAGGAGTGAAGAGAATAGGGTGGAAGAGGTGGTATATATAATGGATGAGAGGAGGGTTTTCTTAATATTTTAACCATTAGTTTATTATTTTTCCATAAGACAAGAAATAGTGATGATTTTATGAAAAAAACTAGTAAAATGTTCATGTGAGTTCAAACCATTGGTACTTACATCAACAGAACATCATCAATGACTCAATAAATCAATTATTTAGCATTTATTGTAAACTATTGTATTTTACTATTCACCAAAATTTCAAGTATTTCAAAAAAATCCCAAAAATTCACCCTAACTATTTTTCACAATGTAGAATCAAAAAAATGAAGTCCATTTTTCAAAAATAATTTTCTAAATATGATTAATTTAATTTTCAATTAAAATCATAATTTACTTGAAAAATACAGTTTTTAAAACATGCATTTACTTATTCCAAAACATAGGTACATCATACTTTCACTTAAATCATATATATATACTATCATAGGTGATGTTACTATTTATAAGGTTATGTAACTATTCATAAGGGTTACATTACTATTAATAAGGGCATGTTACTATTCACCAAAAATTAAGTTGGTCATATCAGACTCTAAATAACTTACTAATCACAACTGTGCATGTCAGATTTTTAAAATTCAAATCATAGGGGTGGTAAAATTATGTTTAGTAGCTAGGTTATAACAAAGTGGTGCTTTGTAGAGACTTAGTGTTTCATGCATTCGATATTAAATTTATTTTCAAAATCTTGGGGTGTTACAACTTCGTATTCTGAATATAAAGTAGGATGAAGCTCACATTTCTAATCTTATGAATTCCAGTATCCTCAAGGATGTACGATTTGTATATGAAACATTTCAAGGGTCTAATGAATCTTTATATGAAGTAGAAAATGATAACTATCATGATAGTCCTCCTCACGGTAGTATAGATATGAATTTTATGGAACCTACCCATAAAATCAGTTGTGGACATCCTCCCTAGAATGACATCTCTCCCAAACAAGAAAATATTATCCTTGTAAAGACACATTCATATAGAGAGGTTCTTGAAACACTGGGGATAACCATATATAGTTCACCATAAACCACTAGAAATACCTCACCTTGGTCAGTAAAAAACCTAGGGAATCCACATCTATGGTTATACTAGGTGGAGGAATATGATATTAATGAAGAAGAAGTTGACATTAATATACGGAAGGAGTTATCTAGAATCAACCTTCCAACTTTTTTTCCCCATCACTATGTAAGAATAAGAAGTACTAGATGAGCTAAAAGAGGAGGATATTAGTGTTATATCAAGGATATAAAAAAAATCTATTTTTAGATAGACCTGGATGCTTTCTTTATGGATCATGAACTGAGATTTGATAGGCACAACAAAATACCAAAACATGATTGCCTCCACATCATGAAGGTTCTCTGGAAATCTATTATTCATACTAAAACCTATGTCTCCATAAACACGTGGAAACACCTCGTGGATCCCTACAAAATAAGACCCTCCTCTCGATTCAATTCACCAATTATTTCTCCTCTACACCTGCTACAATTATCCCATCATCTTCGAATATATTCTTCCTCGCATCACAAACCCTACCCTGCAAAATCCCTCTACCATCGTGTCAGATTCTACCCATCAGCGTCGGTTTCTCCCTGTCGCGTTGGATTCTCCCCATTAGCATCGATTTATCCCCATCACGTTGGCTTCTCCCCTTAAGAATCAGTTTCTCCCCAGAGCATCAGTTTCTCCCCATCACATCAGTTTCTCCCCATCATTGCTATTCCGGCTCCCTACATCGCCTTTCACTCTATAGAGGTGGCGTATAATATGATCTCTGTCAATTTTAGAAAGGTTTACTTTAATTGATCCCTACCACTATTCGCACCTCCCGCGGTACACATTACACTTCCCTCTTCTTGTCTGTGGGCTTGATTTTCATCTCCACCAGGTTCAGAAACCCTAACAATCTGCTCTCCCCTACCAGTGTTTCATATTCCAGCTTCCCACATCCTGCTTCCCAGTTGCTGCATCTCGGTTCCCGCTTCCCGCTTCCACTTTCAAGGTTTTCATCAAGTGATGCTAATTTTTTCTTCCTCCATGTATCTGGTCCAGTATTCTAGCTCTTGATAGACACCTCCACTTCTAATCATCTATAGGTAGGGTTTTGTTGATGACAACTCAATTTGGTATCTTCAAAAAATTTGTACCCCACACTAACTCGATTTATTAATGTAGGAAGCATTAGGGATTCATCAATGACCACTCGACTTCATACTCTCCTTAAACTTCATTACAATGACATTGTTTAGTTGAATTTTTTGGAAACTATCCATTCAGGTATGTTGTTTCAGGCTTTGGTGCGCACTAGGTCTAAACTATTCCTGCTTGAATAGGTTTTCGACATTGTGGAATCATACTGGTAATGGCTTATAATTTCAAAAAAATATATTTTATTTCCATAAACATTCTACTATTACCTTCATTATTATAGTTTATTTTCTAGTTAAATGTGAAGTGTATTTCAATTCATTCCCATTGGTGTTAACTCACAACACCAAAAAACCTGAGATTTTATTAATAAATCAATCCAAAAACATGTTTATGTATATGATTTTTTTTATAACGTTTCTATTTTAACATTATTTATATCACTATTTTAATATTCTTTGTAACTCAAACTGCCTTGATTTCTTAACGCAAAATACAGTAGGGATTCATCAATGACCACTCAACTTTGTACTGTCCTTCCCCTTCATTGTACTGGCATTTTTTTGGCTGCATTTTTTTGGAAACTGTCCATTCAGGTATACTGCTTCAAGTTTCGGTCTGCACCAGGCCTAAAATATTGCTACTTGAATAGGTTTACAACATTGTGGACTCTTTCTGGTAATGAATTATAATTCCAAATAAATTTTATTTTATTTCCATAAACATTTTACTATTACCTTCATTATGATGGTTTATTTTACAGTTAAATGTGAAGTGTATTTCAATTCATTCACATTGGTGTTGACTCACAACACAAAGAAACCTGAGATTTTATTGATAAATCATTCCAAGAACATGTTTATGTATACGAAATTATTTGTAAAATTTCCGTTTTAACATTATTTATAACAATATCTTAACATTATTTGTACCACACACTGCCTCGATTTCTTAACATAGACCACAGTAGGGCTTCATCGGTGACCACTCGAATTCGCACTCGCCTCCCCCTTCATTGTACTCACATTTTTCAGTTGCATTTTTTGGCAAATGTCCATTCAGGTACGTAGCTTCAGGTTCTGGTGCACACTAGGCCTAAACTATTGTTGCTTGAACTAGTTTGCGACATTGTGGACTCTTTCTAGTAATGAATTATAATTTTAAATAAATTTTAATTTATTTCCATAACCATTTTACTATTAACTTCATTATGAGAGTTTATTTTACAGTTAAATGTGAAGTGTATTTCAATTCATTCACATTGGTGTTGACTTACAACACCAAGAAACCTGAGATTTTATTGATAAATCATTCCAAAAACATGTTTATGTATATGAAATTATTTGTAATGTTTATATTTTAAAAATATTTATATAATTATTTTAACATTCTTTTTACCACACACTACCTTGATTTATTAATGCAGACCATAGTAGAGCTTTATCGATAACCAATCAACTTCTCACTCTCCTTACCCTTTATTATACTGACCTTTTTAGTCGTATTTTTTGGAAACTGTCTATCCAGGTATGCTGCTTTAGTTTTCGGTCCACACCAGGACTAAACTATTGCTACTTGAAATTTCCTTATGAATCCATTACCTCCATCTACCCACTAGACATCTCAATGTAAGAAAAAATTTACATTAACAGTCCCAGTTTCGTTCATTATAAATATATATATTTTGGTTTCATTGTTTGTGTGGAAGAATTAGTTCATTATTTTTTCCCTCATGGTAGTAACAATATAGGTGTTATGGAAGAAACTCTATCCAATGAATCTCTATTTAGGAACTACCAAAGAACTACTAAATTCAAAAATCTATTTCCCCAGCTATGAAATTTCATGATTTTTATTTAGAATGTAGTTTCCATGTATCCAATACCCTCAACAACCATCTTAACATGTCAATGTTAGAAAGAAATTATAGTAACAATCCTAGATTTTTCCATTATTAATAAAGTTGTTTTGGTTGTGTGGTTTTTCTATAAAAAATATTTTTTTACTTGTAATAATGTTGGTGTTATCGGAGCAACTTCATCCACTGGATCATTATTATAGGACTAATAAATATTTATTGAATCCATAATTTTTGATCCCTAGGTATGAAATTTCAAGATTTGTATTTCAATTGTAGTTTTCAAGGGCCCCTCTTCTGAAAGATCTGTTACGGATTGAAAAATTGGTTTGTAGATTTTCATATGAGATTTACTTATTTTGGGATAGGCTTACTGTATAAATTTTCTTCAAATTTGTTTCTTATATTTTCATGTTTTTAACTACATATTAATTATATATATATTATTAATATTAATATTTTTTATTTTAAGAGATGAAGTTCATCTTGATTTTTTGTTTAAATTTTAAATTGTGTATTTCATTTGCATTCCAAATATAAAGCTTATTATTTTGGTCAACATTTTAAATCCACATAAATTCCGATTGGTGAAAATAATTATTTCTTACTAAAACTTTTATATTAACCATATTTCTGAATTTCCACATCTAACATTTTTTCCCTAAGAAGTTTTATTTTATTTTATTTTTTAGACAAATTTATTTATGTTCTATATAGGATTTAACTCAATTGAATGATATAAAGAACTTCATGGCTCACCAACTTAATGGTACTGTTAATGAGTGGGGTTGGTGTAAAAAAAGGCATGTCAACCCTAACATTTTTTTCTATAATTTTCCATCCCTTTTTTACATATTTCCTTTTTAAGTATTTTTAACAACTATTATTGTGTGTTCCCAACATGGTGCCATGCCATTCTTATAGTTTATCTTACAGTTTACAAAATAGGGGCCTTTGTGGAAAATACTCCACTCTACCAGGTTTTTAAACTTATACTCTGTTTACAATCATGTCCATGCACGTGTCATGTTGATTTGATGTTACTGTTTCTCATTTCATTGTTATCAATGGTGGATGACATGAAGGAAATAAAATTTCCATGTTGGTCTACCCTTGCAATTCCCCCTCCCTCCCTTCCCCCAAAAAATAAAATAAAATATCATATTTTTTTTGGATATTTTGTTCCACATTTGAGGTGTGGGAATTTATGATGATTCATGCGGGAGATTCATCATTTAAAGTGACCATGAAAATAGGTGTACAAGTATACCACCAATTTAAGGTTAGTTTTGATTTATTTTCATTTAATAACAATGTTTCCATTAAGATTTTGATTTTTCATATTTAGTTATTCCTGGACTGCTTGGATTGAAATTTTTTCAATTGTCATTTTAAATATATTAGTTTTTAGTTGTGAATTCATATTAGAGATGCTACTGAACTCTATTGTTTCATCTTCACTGGTACTTTAAAAATGTTAGAAACTGCCCTTCTTTCTAATTGATGAAATTAATTTATTTCTAGTTGTAATTGAGAAGAAATATGTTAAAGATGCAAAAAGAATTACCCCTAATATTTTGGTATAACATGCTTTCACTTTTGTATTTTTTCATCTCCCAATTCTCAAGGTCAAGTTTTATTTTATTCTAGTACCCATTAATTTTCATTTTCTTGAAGCCTTTTTTGTCAAAAAAGTAACATTTAAGTGATTGGAACACGTACAAACACTTAGAAAATAGAATAATTACACTATGAATAAAATTAACACACAAACAGAAGGGTTGTGAAGAAAAGTAACCCTTAAAAAAAAAACAAGTAAATTAAATTTGTGCATTACAAGAATGCATTTTGGAAAAAATTAGATATTTTTTTATTACAAAGTTCAATGCACAATAACTCCCATGCAGTTTTCACTTAATATCAGTAGTTCCTCAATGCTGAATATGAGCACCAAACTCCTATACACTAAGAACTCATGATAATGGACCTTATCTAGAAGCTGAAGTTGCAGCAGAACTCCAGAACGCAACACCATGAAACTAGATTCTAGCTCTAGGACTAGCATATCCAGCCCCAGTTCCAAGAGTCTCTTGATTCCCATAGTTAAATGATCGATAAAATTCCATAATAAGTCTAGTTCCACTAATTCAACACCACACATGATAAATCAAATATGCAGGACAAGGCCCAACATAGGTTCTCTTTCTATACAATGCCCATGAAAATCCAAAACCCATGGAGTCCAAGCATCCCTCGTATCACTGTTACATCTTAAACACCTTACTAATCAAGATTTAGTATGAAAAAATGCAACACCAACTCTACATAACACCTCTATCAGCGACGGATCTCAACTCTACCACCTGATTCGAGTAGCGAGTCCCAAATCTGACCAGAATGAGTGTAGAAACCCAATCCATTTGTAACATGATTCTTTAAGTTTTTTTGAAATCCATGAATAAATTGATGTTGTATATTTTTTCCTGTGTAGGTTTTCCAGAATTTTGAAGCTGAAAAGCACGTTAGCATGATTAGTGTAACATGTTAGTGTAGTGCGTTTGAGGGATTGGAATATATTTTTTGTTCTCTTATATGTTTTTTTGTTAGATTAGTTGATTATGTTTTAAAAATATTTATATATTATATGATGTTTTTCTCTATATACATCATGAAGATGAAAATTATTACAAAAATTTGAATTTTAAGAATCGAGAAAGTGCATGCATCTTCCAGTTATGATGAATTTAGGTGAATGCAGGAGACTTTCATTTGATCATACATCATGAAATGTATAATCATATTATGTTCTGTCTAATAATGAATTTTTTAATTTTTTTACCAGGTTTTGAGAATTTTAAAATGATGATGCACTTCAAATCGGATTCTCCTACTTTAAAATGGAATTTACATAATTTTTTTCTCCTGTTTTGTTAAAATAAAAAAACATATTGTCTACAACAATTAATTTTTTTTGTTTATATTATGAGATGATTGGTACTCTGAATTTATATACTAATTCTTACATATTTAGAGTTACTTTCACAATTTTAATTTCTATTGAAAGTTACTGAATGTGGGAAAACCCATGCTTTGTTAATGCCAACATTTGGAAATTAGCTTCTAACCATGCTACTATTTTATGTAGTAGTCAAAATTTAAATCTCGTGCAAATTCATGGGGGAGAATACTAGTTAATCACTAAATCCTTAACAGAAATCTATATCCAAGGATAGTGAGAGTATGGATCATTGAACTTCACCCTTTCCCTAAGACAAAAAAAGTCCCCAGACACAACATCCTACAATGTCATATTCATAAGAGAGATCATGAGACTGAGTAACACATGGGATAATTGGTAAATAAATCGAAGATCCTCTACTTTGAGAATGAAAATATTTCATGAATTGAGATAGATCAATAAAAGGCTCTTAAAAAGGGCCTCTAAAAAAGGTAACATATTTCAAAGACAGAATCCAAAGATACAGACTACCTGAAATCTCCCCATAGTAAGTGAATCCTATCACAAGTAACCACTACACCCAGCCCATGCACAAAAAAAATTGTTCCAAATCAGGTAGAGCACAATGGGAGCCACCATGATATGAGTCCATGAGAGAGCCCAACCCATAGGGATAGGTTATTTTTTACCATCACCTATACCACTAGTGTCATAAAACCATAATAGGCTCCCAAATAAACCGGCAGCAAATCCAAATCAACCCCAACATGTAGAGATGGGGTATTTTTATCTTAATCATTAATCAAGGTGTCATTGAATCCTCAAAAACACGATCATATAGTTCCAACAATGTCCCTAAATCAACCCCATACTATAGGGATGGGGGAATTTTTATCATAACTCCAAAGTAGATAAGTCTTTTCTAAGATAGAGGTAAATACCAATGGCTGACATCTTAGACATTCCTCCCACAATGATATAAACCCCTTTAATTTGGGGTCCACTCATCACAAATGATCAAAACATTACTCAAGGTCCCTATTTATAATCTAGAATAGGGGAAACATTTGGAAAATACAGCCAAACCCCGCAAGGGTCATAAGACAAGACAACCCAATAAGACCAAGGGCTAGGGGAAGGACCCCCAATGTGACTCTCAAATGGGAAACATGTGGTATGAAGATTCCCTAATATATAGTCAATGACGGGGTGATTACTATTACACTATATGCCTCATTGAATGTAGTCACCATAAATCCAGTGCATGATATAGACCAAGACATGATTGTAGAGTGGAACAATGTAGAAATGGTACATCAAGAGGTGGGTGAAGTTGATGTGCCAACTAAGGATTTTTGTATAAGTAATTAGAGGAGGAACTAGAAACTGACACATACAAATGAAGATTTTTCACCTCCTTGGTTACATTCCACTAATGATAAATGGAAAGTTGTGGCTATATCCCACTCACCACCTATAAGGGCTCAAATCCCCCACCCTAAGGAACAAATATCCCAGTATGAGAGGGAGATACACAACCTAAAATGGATCAATGAGGATTTACTTAGGGGAAATATTATCACTGGGTATCACCTTAAAGAAGAAAAGTGTACCCCTCTTACCACCAATCTGAAGAGAGCTAATCCATATATGGGGGTGGAATTTGAACATCATCCAAGCACTGGATCTAGAAAACCTATTTACCTAAATGATTAAGTTGAAGATGACCATGATTTTACTCCACTACTATGACAAACTCCTTCTTACCAGGGTGATCATCTACCCATGACATGAATTGAAAATCAATAGCATATGAAGGTAGGATAACCATGTCAAACCTCACCCACTACTTTTGCTCAAGAGGTGATCTAGATGGTGGTACCTCCAGAACTCCTCAATGTAAGAAAATAATTCTTTTTTAAGGTACAAATCTATTTTTTTCTATCAATTATCAGTTTAAATAGTTAAATATGACCTAATGTGAATTACCTTTGAGTTCATGGATATATCAGGTGTGTCTGGGGATGGTCCAGAGCCTAGAAACCAGTTTTTGGGTGAAAATGGATTGGCGCATGGTTAGAATAAACCATGAAGGGTAGGTTTTATGGTTAGATAAAACAATGATAAGCTGGGTAATGTGGATCTATAGGCCACACGGCTAGATAAAACCATGTGATTTGGGAATAACAGTTGTGTAGACATGTATGAAATTTTTACAGATGATTTTTGCATGGTTTTCTCATGGTTAGTCATACCATGCATACAAACCAAGTGATGTGCCCTTCGCTATAGCTAAATATGCATGAATGGTGCACAGTTTGGAAAACTATGTGGCCAAACCACGAGACTCTCAATTTTGGCTGAAATTAAAAATTTGAACTTATTAAATCTATTAAACATAATTCTATTTTACTATTTATTCAATAGACATAACCTTGAGTTAGTGAGATATTCTGTTGATGAATATTCTAGTAATTGAAGTATCTTTTCCACCTAATCTCTGATTTGAGCACCGCTCGTTTCATTGAATCCACATCATTAAGATCTTGATTCCTTTTATGCTGTTCCACATTTGGTTTGGTGTCGGCTATGCTATTTAGGTGAGAGATAATTTTCCCTATTATTAGGTTCTTGATATGTTATTCAATTTTATCCCAATATGAGTTAAATATAGAGCTGATACTAGATGATCTATTCACTACAGACCTATAGTTGGTGGTCTTGTTCCTTTTGTTTAAATTCAAAGTGTTTATATATTCCATTGTTCCACATGACCAATTCTCGGGCAACGCCTTGAAATAACTTTTGATCCTTGAATTGAATTGATAGGTATACCATATTCAATTAATGAGTCCCATTGATAAAAGTTAAATGGTTAGGAACTTTGAGTGGAACCACCCCTTTGGGTGTGTTTTGTATTTAAATTGGCCATTATGATGGTGTTGGTGCCAAAAATCAATCTATTGAAGGCATGACAAAAGCCACGGCCGGTTCGAAGCTAATCCAGACATGAATGGCCTTAGAATCCATCTAAATACTCAAAGGATTATGTTTCAAAAAGCTCTTCCACATATATCCTTACCTCCAAAACCGTGAAAAAGGTTGATAGTGTCTTCGCAAGTCTAATCGAGTGTGACAGAGCACAACCCCTTTGCGGTGTCCTTATTCTACACAACAGGCCCCGTTATCACCACTATGATGGTGCCTTCATGAGTCTGATAAACTTTGACAGACTATTTATTCTTTATGGCATACATATTCTTCACAGTTCCTTGTTTTTCTTCACGGAAATCCCCACAAGTATGACGAACCTCCATTGCCTATAAATAGCTTTCTCACCCCCAATAAACATTATTACTCTAACTTTTCTCCCTCCAACCTCCCATTTTGCGAAGCTCCTGAGAATTGAGAACCCAAGAGAAATATGGATCACCCAAGGTACTTGAGCATCATGAACTATGATTTTCCACGTTCATTATTCACGACCCATACTTTTATAGATTCTCTTCATGAAGGCCTTTATCCTTCATGAAGGAGGGAGACCCTTTGGGTTGATTGAGGCTCTATGAAGTATTAATCCTTTGTGGAGAACTCTCCAAATAATGAGATCTTTACTAAGGTGAAGCTCTAATCTGCCAAAGTATTTCCTTCATGAAGAAAACTTCCTTCATGGAGTTCCCTTCTTTCACGAAGCTCCTCTATTCAAGCCCCCTATCATCATGAACCCCTTTCCCATATGTCCCTCTAGGATTGTGCGAAGTGATTTTATGGCCCCTTGAGTGGTATTTCATGTCACGTTGCCCAAACTTATACTTCTTCACATAAGTACAATAATATCTACTTCTTCTTCATATAGATATGCTAGAATAGACCCATCGATTGACCACACCTTCACCCCACTCACACTAAGCATTGCTTATGCCTTCCCTTCTCCAAGTGCAGTTTGGTACAAGTTATGTATGTCTAGGGGATTAGGAGTGAGTCCTCATCATTCGAGCTGTAAGACTTTAAAATTCCAAGCACCCACATACTCAAAACATGAAGTTAAACCTTAAGTTTCCATATATGTGACAGGTCTGAGAAGATTATAGAGGGTATGGGATTAGGAACCTTTTACTTCTCGCCTTTCTCAATCCACTCTCTCTCTCCCTTTGGGATTTGTCTCCATGTGTGCCTCGGACAGTCTCTACATAAGTCCTGAACCACCTTCTTGGGATTTTATTCTTGTGTAAGTTTCAATATCCTTCTCCCTAGTCCACTAGACATGCATACGCCCCACACCATCCCTTGTGGCCACACCCTTCACGACACGATCGTCAGGTATGCTGTTACCTATTGTTTCCCACACTAAGGTAACAATAGACCTGATATCCTCTTCGGGCCTCTAACCTTGTGTAGGACCTATTCCCCTTCCCAAAGTATGTGGAATTTGATCCCTGCCTTTTAATAAGGGTACGTAGGAATCCTCCCTGAGGTTAAATCCCATCACTCCCCACAATCCACCCGTCTCGACTATTTCACATCGACTCACTCTCATCCTGCATAAAATTAAACCTAACCCTCTGAACTACGTAGGGTTTGATCCATTTTAGGTATTTAGGATGCCTCTTTGAGGCATAATCCCAACCAATGGTAAAATACAGTACACCCTTATGGGGATGTACCCTCCTGATGTGACATATTCCTTTTTTGGGACACATCTCTTGGATCAAAACTTTGAGGTGTTTTAATCCACATGGGAAGATAACCATAAATAATCCCCGCACTCCACCATACTCCTCCAACCAAGAGTGTACTTCTTAAGAAGGGATTATAACCATGCATAATACCCTGGAGGGTCTCTGGATCACTTCACTGTGCATAAACCCCTATTCTATTCCCCCATCCTAAACTACATGGACTTTGATCTTTGTATTCCAAATAGGGTACGTAGGAAACCTCCCTAAGGTTCAAGACCATCGCCCATTTCATATCTTGATATCTCCTTTGAGACTTTATGTTTTGGGATGATCATTCCCCAAACTGGAGGTTCTAATTCCTTTAGGTCCTTACCCATGCACTCCATTCTCACTGGATGCCTCCTTAGGTGCCCCATCACCCCACCGAACTACGTGGACTTTGATTCCTAGACACCAGAATATATAGGAAGCCTCCCTATGATTCAATCCTAGAATCACCACCTTCACATTGGATCCCCTCATTCATCCCAGCCACTTCACCCCATCATCAATCATCTATCCTAATTCATACCTGAGTTGCCACATCTTATTGGGATCATTCCATCCACTCAAGAAGCTAACCATGCATAATCCCCATTCATCCCATTTATCTTTATAGCACTTGGGAAGTTAACTATGCATAAGCCTCACACATCGTATCCATCCAACCAAGAGTCCCCTCTTATGAAGGGTAGCTAACCATGTGTAAGCCCAAATCACCCCTTCAAACTATATGGGTTTTGATCCTTGTCTTCTAAACAAGGTACATAGGAAGCCTCCCTGAAGTTCAATCCCAGCCAATGGTAAACCTTGGAATCTCCATTTTTGTGGTGCTCTTCCCTGATCCATCCTTTGTGATGTCCATATCATCCTTCACAGTGTGAAACCTTCCCTTTTTGGGACATACCATCACGAGTCTGTCCTTATTGGGAATTTTAATCCATCCATATGTTAAACCTTCTAGGTTCTCCATCCTAGGGATGTATCAATATAATCCACCCTCTTTAGTGTTCCAATCAGTTCGATCCATCTCCTCTAGAAATTAAACTCACCACATAACCCTTGTTAAACATGGGAAGCTAAGGAAAACTTTGGAGACATTTCTCTGACATAGGATACCCTGCAATCGATGTGGGATTACTTAGGCTTTCATGCCCTCAAGAATCCCTTTAATAAGGGAGAATTCAAATGTACCAATGTTCCATCGTCCAGACATGCCAGTGATTCCCAACACAAATACTCTCCAGACCAAAGGTTGCTACCCTGAATTGATCATTTGGAATGTCCTAATAGAAGCAGCATAATTAACCAGTGTCTACAATGATATGGAACAAGGGAGAGTTTCATGAACAATGTCTTAATCTCTAAGGGGGACCTAGACTAGGTGAAAAATTTCAAGTTTAGGAATCTACAGAAGGATAGACCGATATACCATCATCCCATTTCGATCAAGGATGAAACATCACCGAAGAAGTGATGAATTTCCCACGCCTTTGGAAAGCAAGAATGTAGGGTAAAATACAACCATCACTATTGATAGAACACACAATGGTGCACCTCATCGAAAAGCATCAGAAATAGAAAATAGTGAACCCAATGTGAATATTTTATTCTAAAACCATGGGAATTAGAACATTAAATACATTAGTAGATAATATTTTCACCAGATATTTCTATTTAGCACCACATCCTACCAAGAAAATAGTGGGCCTGGTGTGGTACTCACCCGAATTTAGGGCTGTTAATAATTGGGCATTATAGTCTGTGATATAATTAGTGTGGATATCTCTATCTATTCATGGAATACTAAACGTATCTAGGAAAATAGGCATTGATTTATTACTATCCATATTGATAGATTAATATTCTTTCTTTGAAGGACCATGGCTATAAGAAACTAGTCGCCTCTTGTCCGTAGATGTAGGGGAAGGGGAAATACTAATGTGGCAATCTTACACGACTCCACCTCCAGCATGACATTGTCCACAACCATGGCTATCGGGCAGCCACACCCCGTCTCACCCCCAGAATATATCTAGAGGAGGGTGATCGACACTCTTATCTGATGATATGAGCAAGAGGGGGTCATTCTAATGAGGGATATGGCCTGACAGGATTTAGTGGCTTTTGTTCATCACCATCACCACCCCCAAGGGCTACGCATGGATCCTATGCTCCCCACTCTGATTTCCAACCATTTCAAGAGCCTTTCCCCAGAACACTCTTATGACTCATTATCCTACACTGATGAGGTAGGGGACATATGAGTCATCCTGGCTACAACTTCTACCTGGGAGCCGCCCAGGAGGTCTCCCACCAGGCCTCGTTAGCAATGCCAACTTCTGATCCCCTAGGATAAAGAGCAGGTAGTTTATGCCCCTACTCCATTGACCCTAGTCTTTCTAACCCGACGTCAATGTTGGGTACATGCTTAGAAATATTCCTACTAGGGGAATCATCTTCTATAGATTTAATGGCCCATTCCACCACCGATGCATATTATCAGTCACCCACTATTATAGAGCAGGGGAACTCCCATTTCTGATTGGGATTGAGATCGCAACCACCCCATGGGTTGGTTGGGATAACTCTTCCAGTCGCTAGCATGAGCAGAAGCCATCACAGGCTGATCCTTGATGATAAAATTTAGTACATAGGACCTCCCTGTACCGTCATTAGTCAAAGCGAAGTTCCTCCCCATCTATTGAAACTCTGCATGGAGTTTCACCCCATGCCCATGATCTGAGGTATGGAAATTTTCCCCATATACCAGGTTATCAACGTGAAGGCCCTCCCCACATCATCCCCAACTCCAGAAAAGGTCTTCCCCTTGAGAGTATTGACCTAAGTTAAGGTCCTCCTAACTCCATCACCAACTTGCATAGAGGTCCTCCCTATGTTCTCACCAACTGCATCATAGGCCCACCCCGCTCCAGCACTCCCTACTATGAAGGTTCCCCCTGTCCGTCAAGTAAAAGACATAGAGGTACTCCCTATGTTCCATTCGACATATGACCAGGTGCTCCTCACACCCCATCTCACAAAAGTGGAGGTCCTCACTACTTAAATGACAGCAGATGTGAAGGTACTCCTTATGTCACAACCAACCTAATATGAGGTCCTCCCCGCTCTAGCATCAACCCGCATGAAGGTCCCGCCCCTGTCGAAGATCTACCTTTCCCTGAAGAACTATCCCGGGGAAGGAGGGAGAACTGTCACTGCTAAAGGAAGAATCATATGAAGCGCTAGGTCATAGTCGATCCCATCATCTATTCATATTCTGAAGAAGAGTGTGACTCGATTATGGATCCTTCAACCCAATACTCTATATTAGGGTCTGGGGTAGGAAACCGATGTGTGAGATTCATCCTTCCAGAAAGTGAAATGTTCCAGATCCCTGAATCCCTCTGCAAGTACATGTAGGAAAGGAATATTTGAATCTTTTCCAGGGTCTCACCATGCAGTTCTCTATATCATCACCAGGATTATTATCTACCTCAACATGAGATCATGGAGAGTTGTTCTGGGGATTGGTAGATGGTGATCACCAGCCTAGTCCACCCTCAAAAACCATCAACTTCGTACAAGAATTAGTGGTTGACACTCCATCCTATAGGGATGCGATGATGAAATCAATATCATCTCCAAGAGACGACCCATTATGCAGTGACCTATCAGCTCACATACCATTATCTCCACTGGCCATTCGACTGCTGCAAAATTCTACATCAGTTCCATTTCCAGTTCCCCAACTTCCCCCAGTCGAGGAATGCGACAACCAGATGCAGGATCTCACTTCTGAAAAGAAAAGCTTGTGATACATTCTCACAGCAGACCACTTACCCAAGATGTTTTCACTGAGCACGAATCTAGAATTTGGCATCTCAGAGTCCCTCTCCCAGGATGAAGTCATGTGTTTCTGCAAGACTCTCTAGGAAACTCATTTATACCTTCATCATTAATAGTTGGTTTATACAAAGATCCATGAGTATTATGAAGATATCATCCAGAAATTTCGTATAGTTTACCTGGCCGCACTTACCATCGCTTAACACCCTGAAATTCCTGGTTATCATCAGAACCTCTAGAAATTATGAATTCATAAGTTTACTGTGCTCTATAGAATTATTTTTTAGGCATCCCCACATTTCCATATATGTGGTTGCAGACAGTATGCAGATCTCCACTTTAGTCCTATCCTGTGCTAGCCTGACTTGTCAGGTGATATCGAGGATATTCCACCAGGTGTAGTCACAGTGAACATGGATGACCTAAATCTTCTTAGGTATAAGGATACCGAGATAGATATTGTTGAGGAGATCCTGCCCCTAGGGACAATGAAATATATGATGGATCCCCCGACATTGTCACTTTCCAGCAAAGACACTTGCTTGGCCTTGTTGAACCTACAAAATCATTGCCTCTTAGTTGTGACCCTAGCATGGGAAAAGGACACACTAGGACTGTTAAGTCCTATGACCCATATGGATCGACGTAGAAGACAGAAGGTGATCTTGAAAAGGTCGTGCTGCTTCAACATCTCATAGAATAGAAGAAGATCATTGATGGTATCTTGGATCAATGCCTTGCAGAATGGAGCCCAGAGTACGATGATCCTCAGTATTATCCCATCCACCCTCCACTAGGGTAGTATGTGAAACCATAGGTTATTCTCATTGAGTTACCTATCATTGATTTCTAAAACCCTTCACATCCTGACAGGGATGAGGCCAGAGTTTATGGAAAATGACCACAATATACATAACTGAATCCAATTGAGATGATTGAGAATATTCTTCGGGACTTTGATCTAAAAGATGTTCCTATAACATCTCCTTAGGTCTCTCTTTAGGTTATTACCCTGGATTCTCTATAGGAAATTACTCCAATAGTTACCTAAGTTATTCCTATAGTAGATCCACTAGCATCTTAAACCCCTATGTAAGTCGTTGGGCCTACCTATCATGTTGAAGAACCCAAAAATGCACTGGTGGTTAGGAATCCTCACCAATACAGGAACCCCCACCAGGATAATGCGATGGATGCTCTCGTTGCCTACCTCAAGACACAGGTGGTGATCCCAACTAATGGAAAGCTGCATCCAGCATGAGTAGATGATATTCCAGTACACCTGGTATTTGGAATCATACCTTTTCCTCTTTCAATAGGATAGGAGATCCATTGCATCATATGGACCACCTTATCTCTAGGTGTGGACCCATGCTGGGAACTCCTACATAGTAGGAAGCCTCCAAGATCTGATGTTTCGTACATATACTGGAAGGGCCCATGTTCATATGGTACAACCAGTTACCCATCAGGTCTATAGCTGGTTGGGAGGATCTTCATAGGAAATTTATTTATCTATTTCGCTCCACTACTTGAAAGACCAATATTTTTAACCTCTTAAAGTGAAAAAATGTCCAAATGAGAAAGTTGAAGACTTTGCTACCAGGTGGAAGGGCCTCATGTATTCACTCGATATGCCTCTAACTTAGGAACAACTGCTAATGATGTGAGTGGGTAACATGAATATTGAACTAGTTTTATCACTCATCACTCATAATTTTCCATACATATTCTGAGATTTTTTCGATAAGGCTCAACACCTAGAGGAAGACTTACAGAAAGCCAAATAGGCACATCCATTGCCTCTCACAGCTCCTACAAGAAGAGCTGCTAATGCCAAGACTACTGTCATTGCATAGGAGCCTCCCCCAGGCTGTTAGAGTTGTTATCGGTAGAGCCACATCTACAAAATGTTTGAGGGCAACATCATCCATCTTAGCCTTAGGCTCAACATCACCTACTATAGAATTGGTAGGCACCACCACATAATGTACCACCACCACTGATGCAAGATAATAAGGTTTCACCTCCTCAACAAGCTCCATCTCCTCATCAGGGATAGGCTCCCCGGGTCTCTTTCTCAGATAGGAGTAACCGTACCTACTCATTTGAAGAATATCATGTCTCTGATTATTTCTAGAGCACCATGGATTAGGGGATTTTGAGGTTGTTAGATTGTAGAGGACCCCAAGAGGCCAATCTCATTGATCTCCCCAACTATCTCCCCTATCACTATTTCCTTGGACATACTATCAAGAAGTTCCACGTGTTCAAGGACTAGATCTAGGACTAGGTCAACAAAAATGTCGTCAGGTTGGGTTCTGCTCTGTCATAGGTGGCATGTATCTCTGTAGAGATGAACAACGACAACAAGGGTGAATGAAAGTAGGTATCCAGTCATAGGTCTCATAAGTGTGACAACTGGTTGGCCCGTAGGGGAGTCTCTCATGCCCACAGTATCATCCATTCCTAGTTAAATAATCCAAATCCTTCTAAAGTCTCTATTCTTCCTCCTGCCACTGCTTCTGCATCTATATCTCAGACTTCTTCTTCTCAGAAGAGCAGGCGATGCCAACAAAAGGGAAATAAAATCCCCCCACCGGTGCCGAAACCATCTCACACTCCATAAAAATTTATTCCTCCAAATATGGGGATTGTTCCCAAGATTCACATAGTAATGGAGGATTCATTAAGTGAAGATCAAGAGTATGCCTTAGTGGATACCATCGAACTGGTGAAACCTTACATGGTTCCCAGCGATATGGAGCTCCAGAGTTTCCATCCAAATGTCCCCAGTCAGCACCATCATCGACATAGCCATGGATATGTGAACAATAAGAATACTCAGGACAATGCTTCCATCCAAGCCATGCACACCACTGAGACCAGACAGCAGGCTCAATGTAGAACTTAACATGTGTCTCCCTCTTATCCAATATTGATAGGTTCACCACCACTACCGATTGTGATACTTTATCAGATAGATTTTCCGCAACTACATCATGACCAATAATGCCCAGTTATGGATAAACCTTAGTCATCTGATAGTCAACTAGTAGTCATTTTTCACGATTTAGCTAGTGAGCAGTGAGATATACCCAACAGCAGCCAGAATCCACCAGCTCGACCAGTAGCGCCTGTCATACCATCGGTTATGGAGTAGATCCCTAGCGGAAAAATTGAATTCCTATAATGGGAGTATGACATGCTCAAGAACGTTTTCAACATTCCTAAAAATCTCTTTATCCACTACTATAAATATGGGTTTATCTAGCGCTAGGGATTTAACAACCCTAACTAAAAATGATGTTAAAGAACCCCTTTTTTAGTGCTAAAAAATAGATGTTAAAGGGGGTCTTTAACAGTGTTAAAAAATGCGCTATTAAATGGGGTCCTTTATCAGTAATTTTTTACAAGTGCTGATAAATGAGATCTTTTATTAGCACTTGTAAAAAAGCATTGAGGGGGGGGGGGGGTTATGAGAACTTTTTTAGAAGCGTTGATAAAGACCCCCCTTTATTAGAACTTTTTTACAGGCACTGATAAAAGTACACTTCAAAAAAAAATCATTAAGAGAAATTATATTTATATTAATATAAATACAATATATATTTTTTAAATATGTTTTAGATAAGGTAAATAGGCATTTACGCTTAAAATACAAGATAGTGAAAATGGATTTTAAAATAACTAAAAAAATATTTTTAATTAATAATTTGATTATTATTACCCACTAATAGACATTTAATATCAATTTGAAGATAAAAAGATCAAAAAAATAATAAAATATCTCAAATAAGTTGAAAACATAACTCAAACTTCAAACAATCATAAATTTTGATCCGAGTGTCCGTTTGGGCTCTACCACATACCAAAGTGAATACCATGATGAGATATACACCGTTATAACTTGGGAGAACCCCGATAACTATTTTTATAGGCTAAAAAAGTCCCATAAGGCTTCCAAAACTAAGTTATTAGTCGGGGTACCCCAATTTTTTAACTTTTGATGGATTTTAGGACTCATTTATGGGGTTATTTTTGCCCTGTTTCAGTGGGGAATTAATTTATTCCTAGGTATTACATTCATATTGATATCATGTATTTTAAATTTTATCATTTTTTATAATGTAATTTTATTTTTAATCAAATATATAACAATATATACATATTTTTTATATATTCACACATAAAAATTTAATTTTATAAATAAATAAAATAAATATATTTAAATATAAAATATATTTATTAATATATAAACATATATATAAATATATGGATAAAAAATGTGACGAAATATATAGATATATCATAAAATGTAAAACAAAATAGTATATGGTAGTGGTAAAGGCGTTGGATGTATAAGCATGGGGTATTAGGTTCTAAACTCATTGGAGGCAGGGGTACATGCAAGAGGATAGGATTATCTAAAGAGTTGATAAATGGGTGGGAGGGTGGGAATCACTGATAAAATGGTGTGGGAGGGGCGTGGGAAAATGGAGCCTTTATCAACAAATTTTAGCACTGTTAAAGGACCCCTTTAACAATGTTTTTAGTGTTGTTAGGGGGGGGGCTTTAACATCTCTTTTTAGCGCTGATAAAAGTTTTGGGATTTTAACCACACTTTGATTATTAGATATTTTTTAGCGCTGATAAAGGCCTTTTATAGCACTGTTAAAGGCCAATTTTGTAGTAGTGATCCTCAAAACTCTCTATCTATTAGAAGATATGCATGAATCTCTTGTAGAGGCTTTGAAAATCGTCCCTAGTTCAAAACGGAGGTAGCAACCACATATTCCTTTCATGATGAGGAAGCTGAGTGAGTAGAATGTGAATCCATCATCTCATTCTTAAGTTAAGATAAAGTTTCTCCCATACAAGGCCACATTTATCTACTATACATCACTTTCCAGTTCAATGACATAGAAGTACTCTGCTATCTTGTCGACATAGGTTCAGAGATTAATCTTATCTCGACCCAGATTCTCCACAAGAAAGGGATATATAAAAAATATCTGAGTCCCTATGACCTAAAAATTCAAGGTTATGATAGGACAGAGCAAAGGATGTGTGGAAAGAACTGCCTAAAGACCCAGTTTGGTGGCTTGATTTCCATCACTAAATTTATGTCCATCTCACAGGACACAACCTACAGTGCATTGATGGGTATACCCTGACCCCATATGCATGTAATAGTTCCCTCCTTATATCACCAATGCCTCTAATACTCACTTAATGGTTGAGTGGGTGTACTCTAGGGTGATGAATTTCCCTTTGCTTCTTATGAGATATTCTATTTAGACGCCGAGTATTATAAGATCAAGGACAAGAGGGTTCAAACTAATGAGATTGAGCACACTACTACTATAGTCGAACCATGGGTAGACTAGGATGACGCCTTTATCCTCCTGATCCATTGGTTGGAGGCCACAACCCCATAATTGGGACACTGCTTCATCATTTCTAATAAAAGGGGGAAACATGTTCCTAGATACAGGGAATGTCAGAAGATCACTTTTTACACCAACATAAATCAGGATCAAGTGATTCCAGACCCCCTTACCTCTGTAAGGTATCAAGATGTTTTCATTATGCCTATAGTTGTACATCATACTTACTTGTTATTTCGAGATAGGTTGAGTCATCATAGACCGATGTACCAACACTGCATTGATATTATCAAGCACGAGCCCCTCAGTCGAAGGCCTGATGGAATTGGGTCGATGACATTTATCGCCATGGTTTCAACAGAGTTGGATTCTCCCAATGAAAATTATGCCATCGCTCAGGTCGATACCCGCATTCCTCTAGAGTAATCAAACTCATAAGAATTTCTCATACTGATGATCTTATTGCCTCAGATGATGAAGAGTATTTTGAGGATTCCCCTCTTGAATTTGAATAGGGTGTATCCACCACAGTCGACGAGTTGGTACAGGTGAATCTCGGTACCAATACTGATCTTAGTCCAACACTGATCAGTGTAGCTATTCTTGCTGAAGAACTGCAATAATATGTGGATTTTTTGAAGCAGTATCATGATGTTTTTTCTTGTAACTATGATGAGATGCTAGGATTAGATCATCGGGTCATTGTTTATTTCCTTGGTCTCCCGGTAATCCATAGTGGGTTTATGCAGCCTCCCAGGAAGATGCACCTTCTCATAAAGCCATGGATGAGGTTGAAGTTTATAATATCATCAAAGACAACTTTTTCAAGGAATTCCATTACCCCAGATTTTTAGACATTATTATCCCTATCAGGAAGAAAATGAGAAGATAAGATTCTGTATCAACTTATTAGATCTAAACCATCACTGTGTGAAGGATGATTTTTCCCTTACTATTATAGAGATATTGATTGACACCACTACTAGATTTCATGACCTCTTCTTCATGGAAGGATATTCCAGATATAATAAAATTCAGATGTCCCTTGAGGAAGAAGAATCCACCAACTTTAGAGCACCACAAGGTACTTTTTTTATTAGGTAATAACTTTTGGCATGAATAATGCACGAGCCACCTATTAACATGCTATACACAACATATTCAAACCAATCCTTGGTACATTGATGGAATTATATGCGGATGATTTGGTGTTAAAATACCACCAGTGTTAGGACCACATCAGAGATCTTGAGAGAGTGTTCGGCTTCATCTGCTCTCGCTATATGAAGATGAACCCCTTGAAGTGTGCCTTCAGGGTTACCTCTGGAAAGTTCCTTGGATTCATCATTAGATATGGAGTAATTGAGATCAACCTAGAGATGATCAAGGCTATCAGTCAGATGCCCCCTCTGAGAAACCTTTGGGATTTATAAGGCTTTCAAGGCCTCTTATCCTATATATACTGATTAATCATGAATCTGGATGGTAACTGTAATCCATTTTTCTGACTCATGAAGAAAGTCTCCATCTATCAATGGGATGAAGAGTTCCATGCCTCTTTTGAGGAAATCAAGTAGTATCTACTCCATCCTACAGTCCTGATGTCACCCATCTCCGGTAAGCCACTAGTTCTTTATGTGCCCTCCCTGGAAAAATTTCTTGATGCTATTCTCACTTAGAATAAAAATGAAGGGATAGAGAACACTTTTTAATATCTCAGTCACATGCTCCCTAAAACTGAGACTAGATATTCATCTATTAAGAAGAGCTACCTCATGCTAGTTTTCATAATGCATAAGTTGCGACATTACTTTCAACATCAAGAGATATAGCTGGTGTCCTACATGGTTAGTCTAAAGTATATCTTGAACTACCCTATGTTGATAGGCCTTCTATATTAGAGGGTAGTGGTCCTTTAGTAGTTTTACATCAGGTTTGTCCTGTAGAAAGTTGTTAATGGTCTAGTTCTGGTAGATTTTCTAGCCACCCATACAGCCCCCACAGAGCAGTCTATGGATCTTGAATTTTTTGACAAGGCCATCTATTCAATGGATTAGGCTGTGACATGTTGGTAGATTCACTTCGATAGTTCCTCCCGAAGTCTAACTGGTAGAAGGATCAATGATTCCAAGCTCAACAGTGTAGGTATGGGCATCACCTTCATCACGCATACTCATACTATCTTACAATATTTGTTCTTATTGTTATAAGGTTTCCCCAACAACAAGGTGGAGTATCAGGTGTTGATCATTGGTCTAGAGATGGCCCTCGAGATTGATGTTTCCCAGCTATATGTGAAGGGGGAATCTGATATGGTCATCAATTAGATCAATGGTGACTATATCATATGGAATGCAAAACTCATTCCCTGTTAGAGCACACCCATTACTTAATAGACCAATTCCCTTCTCAACCAGAGGTCATTCAAGTCCCTATATCACAAAATGGTTGTGCCGATTCCTTATCCAGCCTTACTGCATCCCTATAAGATATTGACCTAGGAAACTTGTTTATTCATGTGGAGCATAGAAGGGTCATCACTTACACCTCATTGGACGATGATGAGAACTGGAAGGTAAGCCACTTTACCACTGATTCCTTCACATTAGGACCTATAGGTTCCCATTATGTAATAGAAAGGAACCCTAATTGGACAAATCCTTTTGTCAAGTACCTCCAACATAGAAATCTCCCGACAAACAGAGATGAACATGAGAGAATCCGTCGATGTGAAGTGTAGTTCACCCTTCAGGGTGGTCATAGACTTGAAAAGATCCTCTATAAATGTGGGTTTGATGGAATAATCCTCCATTTCATTTAGGGATATGAGATTACCTAGGTTATGTAGGAAGTTCATGATGGTTCCTACAGAACCCATCAGGCCGGGTCATAACTCTCTCACCAGATTCAAAGGCTGGGTTACTTTTGGCCCACCATGGTCTATGAATCAATCGAGTTTTCCAAGAGGTGTCATGTTTTCATATCAATGCCAATTTTTTTTGTATTGACCACCATAGACCCTCCACACTACCAAATATTCCTTTCCTTTTCTTGGTCTAGGTACTCGATGTTGTGGGCCCATATCTGCCAGTAATAGATCTCCAGTGTAGGTTCATTTTGATCACCACAAATTTCTTCTCCAAGTGGGAAGAATAAATTCCAATAAAGTAAGTCAAGGCCTATTCTATCATTGATTTCATGATCTCCAACATCATCTATAAATTTGGAGTCCCTCATGTTTATGTCACCAATAACTTCACCAATTTCTGAGCAGCTAATTTGAATAAATTGTATGCCAAGTACAAAATCCATTCATACAACACTTCTATCTACCATGAATAGGTGAATGGGATGATCGAGGAGTTAAAAAAGACCCTCTATAATTTTTTTCAAAATATGGTTGTTCAAAACAATAATTTTTTCCAAAAAATATCCCATATGCTATCTAGGATAATGAAAAAATAACTCATAATTCCATCCAGGTGACCCCATATTCCCTAGTGTATAGAATAAAGGCAGTCCTTCCCATTGAGATTCAGTTTCCATGAATCTGTAAAACTGTCTACGATCAGTAGATGCTAGAAAAATTAGCAGAAGTCCATCTGGATAAGTTGGAATCCCTCTATGAGAAAAGGATTTAAGCCTTACACAACTTGGATAGGCACCAGAATAGGGTAGCCAGGGATTTCAACCAAAAATTTCATCTCCACTCCTTCCAAGGTGACATAGTATTGGCTATTAGGACACTAATGATACCTAGTCAGAAGGCACTGAATCCAGATACTAAATTGGAAGGACCCTACCTCATTTACAGGGTTTATCCCAATGGTCCATACTCTTTGGTCACCATGGATGGTGAGAAGATCACTCCTCCCATCAATGCTAAGTTTCTCAAGTAGTACTTTACATGAGTGATTTTTCATCCTACATGATGATAAAATGAAAAATGAAAACAGAGATCTCACAATCCGAGATTTACAACATTAAACTAAGATATCTTTTTTCCTGCATTACATTTAACTTCTCAACCCTATCCAAGCTATAGGACATAAAACTGCCTAGCAACTTTGTCCTGCATGATGTTAAAATTCCCCACCCCACATGAAATTAAACTGTTTCTTATTCATTACCACATGATGTTAAAATAAAATACATAAAATTACTATGTTTTTCTTGATTACTACCCGCACATGATATGTAGGAATTCATGAACATTTTTTCTTTGGGTTCAACACAAGGTTCCATAAATTTTTTCATTTATTCAGCCCCATTGTCCTAATTTCTCTCTAGGTATTGTACATGTTGTGGTTGTGACATCTCTGTTCCTTATTCACATTGGGTTTACAATGGATAAACTGTGTTCCAATCCCCCTTAAGAGTGTTCATCCATTGATTTTTACTTACCTCATGATGTTAAATTGCACAAAATATAAGAACTAATTATGGCATGATTCCTTCCCTCACTGGATACATAGGAACGACCAAAAATTATGTCTTCAGGTCCATCCCTAGGTTCCTCAACCTTTTTGGACCTCTTAGCATTCCCTTATGGTATGAGTTCTATGAACTTAAGACTAATATCTTTCCTGTCCCACATAATGATAAAATATTATGTCCTACCTGAAATAAATTAAACTACACAGTATTTATGGTCCTTTATGCATGACCTTAAAAAGAAATTTCCCCTTTGTCCTGTATGAAATTAAAATGCCTCATCCCACATGACATTAAACTACTACTTTTTCCTTACCGTGTGATGTTAAACTGTACAACATTTAAGAACTACGTGTGGCTTGATTCCTACCCTCGTAGGATACGTATAAAAGCCTGAACATCTTGTCCTTGGGCCCATACATAGGGTTTCCAATTATCCCTTTTTAGCCCCTTTTGGGATAGTTTTCCCTTTAATAATGTGTGGAGTGGTTGAGGCCTCCTTGTTCCTCATTCATGTTAGGATATTTACCATACCACAAATTTCCCATTTAGGATGACAATTTCCCTAGTTTCTCGACAATAAACCGCATGACATATTCATCCTCAACACATGACATTAAAATTCATGGGTATGTCTCACATACATGACATTAAACTGGACACTTATGGTACATACTTTATGACCTTAAATTGAGTGTTTCATGTTTGAGTGACATGATCTTTAAATTGTTTCCGATGCCCCTCAGGAACTTGATCCTTGAGGATGGGTCTGATCCTGGCTATGGATGTTCCACATCATCATGCCTAAATGTGAGATGGTATGAGATATAGAATGTTGGATTCTATAGGGATATTTCGCCAACTTCATCTCCACGCTTCATGTGTCCCCTTATTTAGGTCTTCATGATCTTTTAAATTTGAAGGGACCCCATAATGGTATGGATGCTATGCCTCATGGATTGACTAACATCTTGGGATAATGCGCTGGAGGATTTTCAATAGCATTTTGAGTCAAGTACCACTCTTTGAATATGGTCTGCAGCCGACCCTCATTTGTTTGTTCCTATTCCAAGTCACACGATATGGATGTTGTGTTTCAAATACGGTCAACAGTTATCCACCATCGTCATTCCACCCCCACTAAATCCCAAATATCAGATTTTGTGATTCACATTTTCATACTCTTTCATGTTTTTGTGGATCTCCAATGCTCATGGCGTTGTTCCTCCACACATCCACGCATGTCGAGTAGGAATGTTGGAATGGTTGGGTTTTCCCACCCGATGCTTCCTTTCCCTTGTTGTGCACTCTCATGTGATGGGGAAATCCTAACACTACTCCTTGTTTCCCACACCAAGCATGGATCATGTATTCTGGGGAGTCTTGGTAGTGTTATACCCATATACGAAAGTTGCGCAACCTCATGGTCCAAAATCTACGACCTTAAACTAAGATCCCTTTTAGTCCAAGAAATATGATGTTAAAATATGCTGCCTCATCCCCCATGAATTTAAACTTATGTGTACTTACCATATTATATTAAAATGAATGGTAATGTCCTATCATATGACATTAAACTACGAAATCATTGTCTTGGGTGCATGATAAAAAATGGAACAACATTGTGGTGTTATCACTTGAGAGGGCATCAACTTTGGCACTGGTTATCAACCATAACATTTTTCATGACCTACACATGGATTTATTCTTGTAGTGACACCAGAAAATTTTAACCTGGGTTGGTTTCTCAAAAAAAAAAACAAAATTACAAACAAGAAATTTCTAATGCCTCTTCTCTTTGTGTATGGGTTTGACCTGTATAAAAAAATCTCCCTTCAAGAACTACGTCTGTCTTGATTACCATATTTTTAGGATACATAATGACACCTAAATCATCGATCTTAGGTCCATACTTATCATTATTTCCCCTTGCTTCATCCCCAATTCACGACATTAAACTGCAACCATACCCTGAATGAGTTTCGGATGCCCTATGATAATTATAGGATGTTTCAGCTTCTTCACCACCAGAGAGGATTTCCCCCACCATTGTTGGTATATAAATACACTATTATTCAATAACTACATGTTTCTTGAATAATATAATTATGGGATATGTAGTGATGCCCAAACATTTTTTCTTCGGGTCTATCCATAGGTTCCTTAACCCCTTTTTGGCCCTCTGGCCTCTGTTCTCCCTAGGTGTGTATAAAACACATGAGCCTTATTCGTCCCATTTCATGTACGGGTTTTTTCATACATGTTGTATATACACTGAGACTAATTATTTTACATATTCCATGAAACACAATATTAAATTTTTGACAAGGTTCCAGGAAGTATGACCTTAAACTATGTGCAATGTCCTGGTCATATGATGTTAAACTAGTCCATGCATCGTCCCCACCGTACGAATTTAAACTACATTCTCTTCTTCCTTACCTGCATGATATAACATTTCAATTCATACCATGTCCTCTATAAATAGGTCCCTTAAGGAAATTAGGTTTGATCATGATTGAAACTGATACACTCACACTAATGTTCTCTCACCATGGGGGCATAGTTTCTTGAGTGTTGGAATCCTTTTGAACATTCAATACCTCCACCCCATGATTCATGTGACCCTTATTTGGATCTTCAACCTCTTTCATGTATGAAGGAAACACTATAATGACCTAGTTCCATGCCACTTTGTCTCACCAACCATTTTGGTACAAAGTTCTGGAAGACATCAGATGGCATTTCAAGTTTGGACTCATGTTTTCAAATTCAGTTAGTGGTTGGTTGTCATTTGTCTATTTCCATTTTAGGCTAATAGTATGAGTACTACATTTAAAACATGGTCAGAAGTTATCTTATATTACCATTCCATCATCATTCTATTTTGAATTCTAGGTATCATGATTCACATTTTCCTTTCCCTTTTGTTCAGATTGAATCCAATGCACCTGGTGTTATCCCACTCAAGTACTAGAACACATTGGGAAAGGTAAGTTAGATGTTCTAGGAACCCTATTATCTAGTCAAAACCTCCCTCATTTTGGATATTCAAGGTGGTTAGTCAACAATTGTAGACCCCAATTATCCGATGATTGACTATCACTATCATACAAAGTAAACGATTATGGGGTCATCTCTTGTTTCTCACACTAGGCATGACCCGTGTAAGCTTAGGGATTGATCACTTGTTGTTTCAAAAATCTATTAGATATGTAGTAATTTATGTAAGAAATGAAATATATTCATTAATTTAGTTTTAATTATAAGGATTTAGGTAAGGAAAGTATGTTTCAGTTTGGCCAAAACACGAACCTTACAAATCTAATACTTCAATGAAACACTTCAATTATTCCACTATATAGTTCATAGATTACAAGATTTCCTACCATTTCCTGAGCTCTTACTCATTATTGATTGTCATAGGGTGAAGATCATTATCCCTAATATGTGTTTGGGCCTATTAATCTTGGAGTTCTTCCACTTTACGGTTTTCCTGTGCTAGCTTCTCCTAGGATTCCGCCAATTGGGCCTTTAGTCGTTCGACGAGCCCAGTCTGTTTCACGATGAATGTGAAATTATCTCCAATATTCTCATCAAGGAATTGGATCGCATACTTGATATCTTAGAGATTATAGATATTATCATACTTATTCTGGAACCAGGAAGAATCCAATTTATAACTACTCTCCTGTACCTTCTCAATGAGGTAGTCTCAGATCAACATGTGAAAATTTCATGCATCATCTCCTCAAGTGCATAGATCGCGCAACCAAATATGAAGAGATACCATCCGACCTATCCAATAAGATTCTAGAATCATCTCAAGAAATCATTTGATTAGTTTTCCTGCTCGATTTTGGGACTTTTAACTACTCTTGACCGCATTAGAATCATATTTGTCCATCTCTAAGGGATCAACAAGTTCATACTTAGAAAATGTATCAAGGAGATCAGTAGTAGGGTCTTATTTGGGCATCACATTTGAAGAGTCGGGCCCCAGGTCATCAGGATGGTCCTCATCGATTGATTTTATCTCAATAATGATGGCCCTCCTATCTCCATGGTCTTCCCCACTAGTGGTTTCACTCGCAATTATAACTGGTCACTTATCAGGAACTATGGCTTATCCAGCTTGGGTACTTGGTTCCATAAGGACCAGAATTTCTCTTAGGAGAGGGCCCCCAGGTCCTACAACCATCCTCACCAGTAGGATGCTCTCCTCTTTAAGAAATATTCATATAAGGGTCATATTATTCATGTTGATTAAGAAAACCTTAGGTATGGCTCCACAAGGTAGGATGCTTATGATGGTCGTGTGATGGCTACCCATGCTCTTCTGTCTGTCTTGTTATCACTGAGATTCTAGGGCATGGACCCCATATATAATGGTGGGTTATAAGGGTTCTAAGGATAAAAAAATTGCTTCCCCAATGTTGTTGGACTTTGAAACTATTAATTCTTTGAATTCAGGTCCTAGTGCTTGGTTCTCTATGCCCATCACCACACCTTCATGCCCGTCAGTAGGAATGCTTTTCACAAGATCCTATAGCATAGGTAAATGTATATTTATAAGCCTAGTTACATTAAGAATTATAGTGGAATATGAGGGTGAGTCAGAGCTTACTTCAATAGATGCATAAAATCCACCCATAGAAGCTCCCTCTAAGGCCACTATCTCACCTTCTTCTAGAGAGGATCCCCCCGGAAGCTATCTCCACATCATCCTTCAGAGGGTCCTCATTACCTATATCTTCCCCTCTTCAACCCATGATCCATATGAGCTGTTAGACAAGGGGTTGGACTCCACTAGCTGATCCAATGACAACATTGGGGGGGGGGGGCGTTAGTTCAATATCACCCATACTCAATTCTTCATGGGATACACAGTGCCTCAAAAGTGCATCGGTTCCTAAAATTCTATCACTAATTATCTCCCCATGGATAGGTCCATGTTGAAACTGCCTTTTGCAAAGCTAATTTCTCCCAAATCCATCCTATGCTTGTTCTGGTTCACCCACATGTCGTCGATGTTGAGGAACTGTTTGTAGAATTTCGAGTCTTTCTAGGCCCCTAGATAGATAGCATCAAGAGGAATCACCGCTGGACAAAACTGCTTCCCTAGAGCCTGATTAGGCCTCTTGAGAAATCCCCTTGATGATTCCTGATAAAGCAATATTTTATTGAATATTTTATTGATAATAAATGATATAATTTCATCACATTGTGTTAAATATGTTCATTTATGAAATATTTGGGATTAGATCATTCATTTGAAAATTTGATGAAAATTCCAGTTTTACCCTTTTAAAATGTACTGTAGTATTTTGAATATAAATATTTTAATATTTATTATTTGAACTTAATATTTTGTAAAAGTGTTTATAGATTAATTTTATACAACTTTTATTCAGGACACTAGAGCTAAAGAGTGCATTTGAATAGAGTAAATGGGCCATTAAGTCGATGGTGGGCTGGACTTGGCAGAATGAACATGGGTTCTGTATTTGGGCCATATTGTCTTCATCCGGGCTTGGATTGTGCCCAAATTTTTAGGAAAGCTCGGAGACATTATTTGAAACAAATCATAATTCTTTAAGGACGGCCAATTAATGCGTTTTAGAGGTCAAATATTCGGTGCAACTTGGAATAAAATATTTGGCCGAGTTTTTCATTTCACACTTAAAAAGTTATGTAACCCTAGACCTCACAAACTCTATTTAAAGGGGTTTTTCACTCTTTGAGAGATCTGGTAGAGGAGTTTGGAAGGTGTGGACAAAAGGGTGTCTTTTGGGATCCCCTCACAACTCTTGTAAGAAGTAAGGCTTTGTGAAAACCTCTCTTCCAAAAAGGCTCTCATCTCTCACCTCCTCTTTGTATTTCTTTTCTTTCATGTTTGTATCTTGAATTTTTCTTCAAATAATATTCTGTATCATTCCCTTTTCTTATTCTCTTAATATTCTTAATTGTTTTGGAATCAAGAGTGGAGACGAGATTGGGTTCTACCCTTTCAATCCTTTGCTCATGAAAAACGTCTCCACGATGACCACACCGCCCATGGAAGAGTAGTTTTTAGTGATCGATCTATCTTATACCATCTTAATTTAATTATTTTGAATCCTTGAGATACTGTAATTAACTTAATATGATCCATGAATTGTGTTTTTAAATTTTAATAAACTAAGCAAGCAATTGAACAATTAACACAAAAACACGCGAGATCGGGATTTTGTGTAAATTGTGAGAGCGCAATCTTAATCGGTAATACAAGACCACACGGGATAAATTTGTAGAGTTAAAATATAACCCCTAAACACAATTCATACTCATTTCCAGAATGGATATGTGATCTAATTAACCACTGACCATAAACTAACCTTAGAACAATAATCAAAGTAGGGTGCTGCGATTGCGTGTTCCGAAGCTAGCCTAGGGTTTAAGTAATTCCATCTTTGTGGTTAAGTTAACTATTGTAGGGTTTTAGGGTTAACAAATTATAGGATCATAATTAAGTGGATATTGATTTAAATTATAATGATTAATAAGTGAATGAATAAGTAGAGTTATATCTATTACGTCTTTTAAAATATATTTCTAAAAAAACATCTTCTTGTTGTGTCATTTTAATCGAAATTCATTTCAAAACAAAAAAAAAAAAAATACAATCTTCTTCCAGAAAAATTCTTAAAGTTTTATAAATGATAAACAACCACCCCCATCCTTTCAAGTAGTGTTTTTTTATCTTTTATTTTATTTCTATAACACCTCTAAAAAGTTGTTTTAATTCACTTCCTTCTTTGAGAGACGACCTTGGTCAGCCACTCTCTTGCACCTAAGTACCCCAAAATCACACTAATCATTTGAGGGCACCCATGATAGTGCTCTTTAAAATTGGCACCATTTCCGGGGAGGCAAGTAATTATTTCAACCAATTATAGGTATTTATTTTATTTTACATTTTATTCTCTTCCTCTCTTCTTTCTTCCTTCTTTACCCAATCTGTTTTTTTCTTCTTATTTTATTTTCTTCTACTTCTTTTTAGACCGTCAAATCAACCTTATTATTTTTATTTTACTATGGTACAATTTATTTCTTTTCATTTTTATCTTATTTATGACACGAACTAATCTCGAAGATCTCTTAGATCTTGACCTTGAGATTGAACGTATCCTTAGGGCATGAATTAGAAATTCTCAGTCTACGGGAAGTTTCAATATTAAAATAGTTGGATAAGTTCTCCACTTTAAGAACATTGATATTGGAATAAATTCAAATTCAAATATAAAAAAAGAACCAATGGCTGGAAATAATAACAATGAGCTAAATAGAACCATTCGAGAATTTGCTGCACCTGATATTAACTATCAACCAAATTGTATTGCATACCCAAATCTCGAATCGGACTTTGAACTAAAATCTGGGTTAATTCACTTACTTCCAAAGTTTCATGGCCTCGGTGGTGAGGATCCCCAAAACACCTTAAATAATTTAATGTGGTTTGCACAACTTTAAAACCAAGAAATGTTTCTAAAGATCAAATCAAACTAAGAGCATTTCCATTCTCACTTGATGGAGCTGCGAAAGACTGGATGCATTATTTACAACCAGAAGATGTAACTTGTTGGAACGATTTGAAACTTCTTTTCTTGCAGATATTTTTTCTAGCATCAAGGACCAATTCCATTCGAAAGGAGATCTTAGGGATCAATCACGCTCAATGGGAGTCAATGTATGAGTACTAGGAATGATTCAAGAAGTTGTGTGCAAGCTGTCCACATCACCAAATCAGTGAGAAACTCCTCATTCAGTACTTCTATGAAGGACTCACACCTATGGAGAAAAGCATGGTGGATACTGCAGCTGGAGGAGCATTGGTGGACATGACACCAGTAGCTGCACGTACATTTATCGACAAGATGGCCCAAAACTCCCAACAATTTGGCGATAGAGGTACACCACATGTCAGGGGAGTACATCAAGTAAGTCCTTATTCTCTTGAAAGTCATTTGATTGATACCAAGTTGGAAGAATTGAACACTATGGTGAGACAGATTTCTTTGGCACAAAAGAAATCCCAACCCCCTCCTTCAAGGCCTTGTGGTATTTTCACTGAGATAAGCCACCCAACTGACTGTTTCCCCCAACTACAAGAAAAAGAAGATTGTGCAGCAGTATTCCCTGGGAGACCATATCAACAACAACGAACACATCCCCAAAAGAAGTATGACTCATTTGCACCAACATTCAACCAAGGGTGGAAGGATCAATCAGACACGAGGTATGGCTCTGGGCAACAAAAAAGGCCCCCTTTTCAACCAAACTTCCAACAGCCTCCACCTTACCAACAGGGTTTCCAACAACCCCAAAGGATATTCGAAGCTCAAAAATCAACAATTAAGCAACTAGGGAATCTCCAACACAAGGTAGACTCTAACACTGATGATCTTTTGAAACAAATTGTTCTTAATCAACAGAATGAGTTGAAGAGTCAAGGTTTGGAGTTGAGGGAGTTGAAGACTCAAATGATCCAGATTGACACCACCCTCAATGAACTTGTAAGTAAGAATTACGAAAATATTCCTTCCCAACCCACTCCAAATTAAAAGAGGAATGTTAGTTCCATAACATTGAGAAGTGGGAAGCAAATGAACGATACACCTGTACCTACCATTCCACTGGGATTCACCTCAACTCCGGAGAAGCCTCATGCCATACCAACTGATGAGAAACCCAAGGAGAAAGATAAAGGTAAGAAAAATATTCTTATTTTCCTCATAAACCTATTCCCTTTCCAAATAGGGTTGTTCAAACCAAGAATATGGCTGAAGAGGCGATGAAAAAAGAGGTTTTGGACACATTAAAGCATGTTGAGATCAACATCCCTCTACTTGAATCCATCAAACAAATCCCAAGGTATGCCAAATTCTTAAAATAACTCTGCACCAATCGAAGAGGGCTCAAGGGAAATGAGAGGATCAACCTTGGAAGGAATGTCTCAGCACTCATTACACCAACTCTATCAATGCCAAAAAAGTGAAAGGATCCCGAGACATTCACCATCCCATGTACCATAGGGAAGTTTCACTTCTCTGATGCTCTTTGTGATTTAGGAGCTTTAATAAATGTGATGCCTAACTCTGTATTATCTTATTTACAGGTTGGTGAGTTGAAGCCGACGAGAGTAGTGGTGCAATTGGCGAATAGAGCTATGACATATCCAGCGGGAGTCCTTAAGGATGTACTTGTCCGGGTAAGAGACATGATCTTTCCAGCAGACTTCTATGTGCTCAAAATGGAGGATGATCAGGTAAGTTCTCATGCTCCCATTATCTTAGGTAGACCCTTCCTCAAAACTGCAAAAACTATCATAAATATTCATGAGGGTACACTTTACATGGAGTTTGGAGATGAAGTTGTAATTTTTAATGTTATGGACTCCATGAAGTACCCCTTTGAGGACCATTCTGCTTTTGTTATCTCCCATTTTGAACCACCAAGTAAAAACTCCATGGATTTTGATTGTCCTATTCCTAGGGATATTATGAGTATTGGTTCTAGTTTAATGTCTAAGAGAATTTACACACCTGTTTCTAATGAACAAGACTCTCTAAGATTTGATTTTGAAATGGATTCATATTCCGATCTTGATCATGTGAACTCTGATTATGACATGGCTATTGAGTATGCTGATGGATTTGGTACTTTATTCTCTGATTGTGATGATTTATATTATGATACTGATGTTCATTGTGTAGATATGTCTGTTGCATCAATTTCTCCATCCATACATCACCCCCCTACATTGGAACTCAAGCCATTTCCCCCAAATCATAAATATGCATACTTGCTAAGTGATGATATATTACCTATTATCATTGGTAACAATCTCTCTTTTGAACATGAAGAATTTTTTTTGAATCTATTGAGAGATAACATTAGGGCAATTGGTTGGACATTGGAATACATATCAGGTATTAGCCCCTCTATTTGCATGCATAGGATTCTCTTGGAGGATGGGGCTAAACCAATTAGGCAGCCACAAAGGAGACTTAATCCAACACTTTTGGAAGTTGTTAATAATGAAATTGAAAAATTACTTGAGGAAGGTATCATTTTCCCTATTTCTGACTCATAATGGGTTAGCCCTGTCCAGGTTGTACCAAAGAAAACTGGTTTCACTGTTATAAAAAATGAAAATGATGAGTTAGTTCCTGTGAGAGTAAAAAACAGTTGGTGAGTTTGTATTGATTATAGGAAACTAAATCAATCCACTCGTAATGACCATTTACCACTTACATTCATTGACTAGATGCTTGAGAGACTTGCAGGTAGGACATATTATTACTTCTTGGATGGTTTCTCTGGCTATTTTCAGGTTCCCATTGTAGTAGAGGACCAGGAGAAGATGACATTCACCTGCCCATTCGGTACCTTTTCTTACCGAAGGATGCCATTTGGACTTTGCAATTCCCCAGGTACCTTCCAGAGATGTATGGTGAGTATTTTCTCAGATTTCATTGAGACCTGCATGGAAGTATTTATGGATGATTTTACAGTTTATGGATCCTCATTTGATGAATGTCTCTTTAGTTTGGGTGATGTGTTTCATCATTGTATTGAGAAGAATCTGGTCTTAAATTTTGAAAAATGTCATTTCATGGTCTAAAAGGGAATTTTCTTAGTTAATATAGTCTCACAACATGGAATTTAAGTTGATAAATCTAAGGTAGACATTATTTCATACCTTCCATATCCTACATGTGTGCATGATGTTCGATCATTCCTTGGACATGCTGGATTTTATCGACACTTCATCAGAGATTTTAGTAAGATCACTCTACCCTCATCTCGATTGCTTCAAAAAGATATTGACTTCAATTTTTATGATTCATGAAGGGTATAATTTGATGAGATAAAGAAGTGTCTAACCAATCCACCAATCATACATCCCCCGCGGTGGGACCTTCCATTTGAGCTTATGTGTGATGCGTCCAAATTCGCGGTTGGAGCTATCTTATCTCAGAGGGAGGAGGGACGTTCACATGTGATTTCGTATGCATCGAGGATGTTGGATTTTTCCCAATAAAACTACACCATAATAGAAAATGAGTTTCTTGCTGTTATACTTACTTTAGATATATTTCATTCATATTTATTGGGATCTAAAGTAGTTGTTTTTTCTGACCATGCAGCTTTGAGGTACCTTCTAAAGAAGCCATATGCAAAGCCACGACTTATCCGTTGGATGCTCCTTCTTCAAGAGTTTGACATAAAGATAAATGACAAGAAGGGGTTAGAGAATTTGGTGGAAGACCACATGATTAGGCTTACTCACCCACCAGAGGGTGACACCTTGGACCAGGTACCAATTCGGGACACTTTCCCCAATGAGCATCTCTATACCATCTCAGGTACGCATCCTTGGTATACTGATTTAGTTAATTACATTGTTTCCTCTGAAATCCCATAAAATTTGAAGAACCATCAAGTCCAAAAATTAAAAAGTGAGTCTAGGTTTTATGTGTGGGATGATCCTTACCTCTGGCGCATGTGTAGTGACTAAGTCATTAGGAGGTGTGTTCCTGATCATGATTTTGAGTCTGTTTTGCATTTCTGTCATACAATTTCTTGTGGTGGACACTTTGGACCCCAACGGATAGCTATTAAGGTTTTGGACTCTAAATTATATTGGCCTAGCTTATTCCATGATGCCCATGTGTTTTGTAAGTCATGCTCTCATTGCCAACACATTGGGAACATTTCTAGGAGACATGAGATGCCCCAACAACCCATACTATTTTGTGAGATTTTTGATGTATGGGGAATTGATTTTATGGGTCCTTTTCCTAGTTCATTTGGATTTTTGTATATTTTGGTTGTTGTTGATTATGTGAGTAAATGGGTGGAGGCCAAGGCCACCAGGACTGACGATTCTCATGTTGTAGTAGATTTTGTCAAGGCTCAAATTTTCTGCAGGTTTGGAGTACCAAAGACCATCATCAGTGACCAGGGGACACACTTTTTCAATAGGAATTTGGTTCCCTCCTTCGAAAGTATGGGGTGACACACAAAACATCAACACCATACCACCCCCAAACAAATGGCCAGGCTGAGGTTTCAAATTGTGAGTTGAAACAAATATTGGAGAAAACCGTGAAGCCAAATAGGAAGGATTGGAGCAAGTGCTTGGACGATGCATTGTGGGCTTATAGGATAGCAAAAAAGACACCCATTGGTATGTCCCCATTTCGGATTGTTTTTGGGAAAGCATGTCATCTCCCCATGGGAGTTGAGCATCAGGCTTATTGGGCTATAAATAAATGAAACATGGATTTGGCCCAAGATGGAATCCAAAGGAAGCTGCAAATTCAAGAGCTTGAGGAGATTAGATTGTCTTCATATGAGAACTCAAGGCTCTATAAGGAAAGATCAAAAGCAGATCATGATAGAATGATCCAACAAAGGGAGTTTCATGTTGGAGAGAAAGTCCTTCTCTACAGTTCACGACTGAAGCTGATGCCTGGTAAGTTGCGTTCCAGATGGTTAGGTCCTTATATTGTATCTAATGTTTTTCCTTATGGTGTAGTGGAGATAACACAAGAGGACACTGGAAGCAGCTTTACAGTCAATGGGCAACGTTTGAAGAGATACATTGAGGGACTTCCTACTAATGCAATGGATTTTATCACACTGCATGACCCCATCATCACTTGAGCACATCAGGCTCTTCCTAACCCTTTCACTTTTATATTATTTTTCCTATTTAAAAATTCTGAATTTTGTGTGCATATATCATCTCATGGGTTTACATTGAGGAAAATGAAATATTTTAAGTGTGGGGGAGGGAACCTTTTAGTTTAGTAATTTCAATTGTTTTCCTATTTAAAAAAAACCAAAAAACAATTTGTGTGTTTTTCAAATTTTGTGTGTTTATTTTTCAATTTTCTTTGTGTTTTTGAAATTTTTGAGCTGAAATGACTCTCATCACAATTTTCAAATGCATATAAATGAGTGAAACGATTTATCCCTTGAAACTAAGCTTAAATGAATGCTGAAATGACTTTGTTTCAAGTTCAAATATTTAGTAATTTCATGAAAAGTACACTGAATTTTGAATCCCATGCCACATCTCAATGTATTTATATTTGAAATCACTTTCCTGTGAGGATTCTGAACCATTATTTTCATATTCTTTACATTCACCTCACTTCTTGAGAGAACCAAACCATGCTTGATTTAACCAGAATTTGATCTATTCCTGTCAAAACTTGAGGGTTTGAGGTACTTATGTTTAAATGATTGAGGCATTTGTTTGGTATTAAATCCCCTATTTCAAATAATCCTTTTTCATAATGGCCTAACTTGAATATTTAATCCTTGTATCCCTTAGAAGCCATGCACATCCTGTTAGGTTAGCCACATTATAAGCCAATTTTTCCTATCCAACCAACTCTTGAAGTGAAATTGCATGATCTAGTTGAGCTTAAGTGTGGGGTAATCTATCTTGTGTTGTGCTACCACATTATGTGATACTTTGGGTGGAAAATTAAATTCTGAAGAGATGTGTTTGCTGCTGAAGAAATTAATTATATTGAAATATGTGCCTTTTCTGGAGCTTTTATGACAAGTGAAGCTGTGCCTTTTCTGGAGGTTCTAATTGAGGTGGAAAGTTGTGCCTTATCTGGAGCTTTCAAGAAAATCATGTTTGAGAATATTGACATTTTTGATGATGAAATGATGAATGGTGTAAAAATTTCATGATTTTTCATGATGATGGAGCTGAATTGATACTATGGGGATTGAGGAGAAGACCACATTTAAGTGAAAATTAGATTAATGCAATTTTACTTCAAAAAGAGTCAAACCCTCCTCATTCAGCCTCATAATTTTTCTCATCTAAATCCTACCAACCAAAAGCCACAGAACAACCCTAAAAAGTCCTCATGATAGACATACATCATTGACTCACATTGAGTGGAGATTTATTAATCTATCAAGCCTATAGTGACCCTTGTATGAGTTTGGATGAGAAAGACATTGTAAAAAAATGACATTTGTGTGATAAGAGAAAATTCAAGTGAGGTAAGTGTTTTGTGCATGGGAGGATAAAAAAGTGGAAATATATTGAATGATATAAATGAATAACTTGAAATAATGGTTTCTTATAATTCATTATATCTTTTGTTTCTTTGTTTTTAATTGTTTGATCTCAAGGATATGTGTTTTAAAATTGGTTTTGATTTGATATTGATGTTTACTTGATATGAGATTTTGCTCAGGAGTGCAAAAGGGTAAGTGTGGGGGAGTTGATAAAACACTATTTTATTGAATATTTTATGGATAATAAATGATATAATTTCCTCACATTGTGTTAAATATGTTCATTTATGAAATATTTGGGATTAGATCATTTATTTGAAAATTTGATGAAAATTCCAGTTTTACCCTTTTAAAATGTACTGTAGTATTTTGAAGATAAATATTTTAATATTTATTATTTGAACTTAATATTTTTTAATAGTGTTCCTAACTTAATTTTCTACAAATTTTATTCAGGAAACTAGAGCTAAAGAGTGCATTTGGATGGAGTAAATGGGCCATTAAGTCGATAGTGGGCTGGACTTGGCAGAATGGACATGGGTTATGTATTTGGGCCATATTTTCTTCATCCGGGCTTGGATTGAGCCCAACTTTTGAGGAAATATCTGTAACATGATTTGGCACAAATAATCCTTCTATAAGGTCGGACAATTCACGCGTCTTGGAGGTCAAATATTCGGTGCAACGTGGAATAAAATATTTGGACGAGTATTTCATTTCACACTTAAAAAGTTATGTAACCCTAGACCTCACAAACTCTATTTAAAGGGGGTTTTCACTATTTGAGAGGGCTGGTAGAGTATTTAGGAAGGTGTGTCCGAAATGGTGTCTCTTGGTATCCCCTAAAAACTCTTGGAATAAGTAAGTCTTTGTGAAAACCTCTCTTCCAAAAAGGCTCTCCTCTCCCACCTCCTCTTTGTATTTCTTTTCTTTCATGTCTGTATCTTGAATTTTTCTTTAAATAATCTTATGTATCATTCCGTTTTCTTATTATCTTAATATTCTCAATTGGTTTGGAATAAAGAGTGGAAACGATATTGGGTTCTACCCTTTCAATCCTTTGCTCATTCAAAACGTCTCCACGATGACCATACCGCCCATGGAAGAGTAGTTTTTAGTGATCGATCTATCTTCTACCCTCTTAATTTAATTATTTTGAATCATTGAGATACTGTAATTCACTTAATATGATCCATGAATTGTGTTTTTAAATTGTAATAAACTAATCAAGTAATCGAACAATTAACACAAAAACACGCGAGGTCGGGATTTTGTGTAAATTGTGAGAGTGCAATCTTAATCGGTAATACAAGATCACACGGGATAAATTTGTAGAGTTAAAATATAATCCCTAAACACAATTCATACTAATCTCCAGAATGGATATGTGCTCTAATTAATCACAGAACATAATCTAAACTTAGAACAACAATCAAAGTAGGGTGCTGGGATTGCGTGTTCCGAAGCTAGCCTAGGGTTTAAGTAATTCCATCTTTGTGGTTAAGTTAACTCTTGTAGGGTTCAAGGGTTAACAAATTAGAGGATCATAATTAAGTGGATATTAATTTAAATGATAATGATTAATAAGTGAATGAAGAGGTAGAGTTATATCGATTACACCTTTTAAAATATATTTCTAAAAAAAACATCTTCTTGTTGTGTCATTTTAATCGAAATTCATTTCAAAACAAAAAACAAAAAAAATACAATATTCTTCTAGAAAACTTCTTCAAGTTTTATAAATGATAAAAAACCACCCCCATCCTTTCAAGTAGTGTTTTTATTCTCTTTTATTTTATTTCTATAATTCCTCTAAAAAGTTGTTTTAATTCACTTCCTCCTTTGAGAGACGACCTTGGTCAGCCACTCTCCTGCACCTAAGTACCCCAAAATCACACTAATCATTTGAGGGCACCCACGAAAGTTCTATTTCAACTCCCCTCTCTCCCAAGTTCTTCTGGATAGAGCCACTGGGTCTGGAACTGCGGCCTCTCTTCCTTCACCTTCAATTGGTGCTGGTTTGTGGTATTATTCCCTTACTGATGTAGCCTCATCAGAATAAAACACGTAATCACCACCCTCATGACATTCCATTTTTACCACTCAACCCTTAATTTGAGGCACAAGGACAGATGTTTTGTTGATCCAATTTTTTGGTTTCTTTAGCATCTCACCCAAATAGATAGCTTTCCAGCTCTATGCATATTAATGAATTAACCCGAATGCATCACTGGGTGGTGGAAGCTCATTTCACATATTCACTTCTTCCTGTGTGAACATCACCCAGAGCTGTCTCATCACGCATGAGTGGTCTCATGAAGCACCCCCAGATACACGTTCAGATTCATCCTCTGCATGCATCTGAACTGTCTTGGAAATCAGTGTGGAGTTTATGGTTCGCATGTTGATTCACAGTACACCCACGCCACCAGTACCCTGTTGTGGAAATAAAACAGATATGATCTCTTATATATGGTATCAATGCTATCATTAGTGAATGGCCTGGTTGGAAGAGGGAATGTGTGAAAGATGAACTGGTCTAATCATCCCATATTTCTCAGCATGGCCACTAGACCTATATTTAATGGGAATATCCCTAAAATATTCATGATTGCTAGTAGAGAGTGTATCCTAGGTGAAGAAATGGGATTTAGGTATGTGTATCCACCCATATGCGCTATGACCCAGTTATATAGGAAGTGGAATGGCCCACACATGTGCAACGGCCTTTTCCCATGACTGATGATCCAAATCAATTGATAAAACTTTTCTAGCACTGAGATACCCAAATTGATGCATTTTATAGAGGCCATCATTTATTCCATGATGAATTTTCTTAGCCATGCTCCCATGTGTGCATTAGTCACTAACAGTATCCATCCAAAAATCAGTGTCGAGATGAACCCGACCAACCTGACTATTTGATTCTGCTCATCCTTGATACTGAAGCCCCATATTTTCCACTAGATATCCTCCAAGATACACCAGTAAGAACCATACCTACCTCACTGAGCTCCCCTTGGAAAGGTGTGGGGCCTCACTAGTAGTTTCATGGGTGCTGCCTCTATTCAGCAGTCTTCTCCGATGGAAAATTCAGAAAGTAACTGAACTACCGCTTTAAGTGGACATCCATGGCGTTTTGATTATCATTTTTCATGCCTAGAACCAAGATAAAAAATTCATTCTCAAAAGGAAGAATCTATTCCACATCCTACCATGCATTCTCGGTAGTGAGAAACTCATTATCAGCCCCCCAGAATCAGGATGCCTCTGATCTTATGGAGATCCCAGAGGCAGATGTCGACCTCCCCATGATGAAAGTGGAACATGTTGGTATCTGGTGACCACTGACTTAATAGGTTTATTATGTTTTCCTTTGGTTTGGATACTTGGAGTTAGGAATTCCACATTACTTCGTACATGCCTACTCTCCTAAGCACGGTCTTGAACTCGACGTATGATGCACACACCCAGTAGGCCCAGACCCACTTGTCTATGAAGTTTATACCTTGAAGCAGATCCCATCTTTTTATTCACCCCTTATCTGGGTTCCCAATCCCTTAATGATTTTTTTGTACTGAGTTGGGGACATATCTTTTTCCAATGCATTTCCATGGACATTGTTGAGATGATTGTAGAGGCACTGCGTTGTGACATGAGTGTGGTCCATCCTGATATGACCGTCCGTAGCCCTGTACCACTCATGTTGTCCTTTCTTGTCTCTAAATCAGTATTCTAACTCATCTATACTAGAATCTGGAATGAAGATGTCATCCTACAAGAAAAATCCATACAAAAACAACCTCTTCCATAGAGGATAGTCATTCTGAGCATTCGAATGCATATTCGATAACAATTCATGACCAGAGTGGTTCTGAACATACTATCCTATTAGGATATTCTTCCCCATTGCTTCCCTCTGGGAAAAATTAGCACAGAGCTCCTAAGAAGCCTCTTGAAATTCCTGAGTAGCCTCTTGATCAGCCATTATTTTGGGACTTAGGATTTTTTTCGAGCCTGTTCGTGAAGCTCATTTGCAAAGATCGTTCATGGAGTTTGTTTGTGAAGAAGCAGCCCACACGAAATTCTTGTTCTTAGCATGAATCACAAAAGAGCAGTGGATCAAGATGCACCAATTCACTGAAAAACATTTATGGAGCAAAGGACCATAGAACCTGGTTCATAAAGTCACATTAAAAATATGGATCGCTTCATGAAAAGCGAGCATCAGTGCAAACATTCACAGAGATCCAGTACGGACAATGGGCCTCAATGACCCTATTTATAGGCAAGGCCCACCCGAGCTTTATGAAAAACTTCGCTCAATATTCACAACAACATTATTCCTCTAAATCTTCATGGAACACCCTGAACACATTATTCATGAGCCACCTTCGCGATCTAATAATTTGTATTCTTTTTTTGGTGACTTACCCTCAAAATATGACCCTATTTTCTATCAGCTCCCATTCTGGGGGGGGGGTATTTTTTGGCACTGAAAATTATTCTATTAAAGTAATGAACAAATCTAGGACTAGTTTGAAGCTAATTCAACCCCAAATAAACTCAAAATCCATCCAAATATTCAAAGGAGTCTGTTTCGTGAAGCTCCTCCATGGAGATCATTGTCTCCATTACTGCAAAAAAGTTTGATGGTGTCCTCATGAGTCTGACTGAGTGTGATAGAACATAACCCCTTCATGAAATCCTTGTTCTACATGGAAATACCCATGATTTCTGCTAAAATGGTGCCTTTGCGAGTTCGAAAAACTCTGACATATGCTCTCTTCTTCACGATGTCACATCTTCTTCACGACACCCATTTTTATTTACAGTGAGCTCTGTGAGCACAACGAACCTCCGATTCCTATAAATAGCAATCTCATGCCCCCTATAACCATTTTTACCCCAAATTTTTACCTTCCATCCTACCATTTCGTTAATATCTTAAGCATTGCGAACCTGAGATAAATATGGATCATTCAAGGAACTTGAGCATTATGAATCATGCTTTTCTAGGTTCTTCATGGCCCCTACTTATAGGGATTCCCTTTGCGAAGGCCTTCGTTGTATTGACCCAATGTTTTTCAATAGAAATTTACTTCTTATGATTATGTCATATAATCAAATAAAATCACAACATAGTGAACTACTAATTACTATGTGACCTTTAAACATAATTTTGACACTTCTGTGTTTTGAATTTCAAAAGCTGACATTAACGGTTGCGATCGATAAGATGTTTGGAGTCCGATAGAACAAACTTAATTATTGGAGGATAGTAACATACCCTTATGAATAGTAATGTTACCCTTATGAATAGTTATATACCCTAAGGAATATTAATTTTACCTATGATAGTATATAAATAAGATTTAAGTGAAAGTATGGTGTACCTATATTTTGGAATAAGTATATAAATGTTTCAAAACTGGTTTTTTTAGAATAAATTATGATTTTAATTAAATTTTAAATTATTCATATTTGTAAAATTATTTTTGAAAAATGGATTTCATTTTTGGATTCTACACATTGAAAAATGGTTAGGGTGAATTTTTGGGATTTTTCTGAAATATGTGAATTTTTGGTGAATAGTAAAATACGATAATTTACGATAAATGATAAATATATGAATTATGAGGTCACCAGATAATTTAAGGCCATTATATCAAACTCACATGCACACATTACTATTTTTGGTAATGTAATCATCACTATTTCTGGTCTTGAGGGAAAATAATAAATTAAGGAGTTAAATATTATGAAAACTCTCCTCCCCTCCACTATAAATACCACCTCTTCCATAATATTCTCTTCACTCACCTCAAGCCTTGTTCCTTACCTAAATTCTACCCAAATCTCTCCCCAATATATCTCCCTACTTCCAACAGCCCTTGGTCTCCTAAAAAGACCAAATTCTCTCCCCTTAAGAGGCCCTCAAGGAATATTGATTCAAGTGGTAAATTCCTCTTTTCAATTCTTTTACTTTCTTTTCAAGTTATTTTGGTTACTTTTCTATCCTTACCTATACTAATAAAAATGTTATGAAAAATATAGTAACTTATATTTACTTTAATATTTTTATGATAATGTAATAAGTTATTATCATCTCTCCTTTACCATTATTTTATTTTAGTAGTAAAGACACCATCCGAGATGTGTTAAATTACCACAATCAAGGAAGATGGGTTTTCAATTTCCGTTACCATATTCAATTCTGGTTTTGAAACCATTTTCATGGTTTAACCAGACCATAATATATGTATTATCTCTCATATATGGTTCTATAATCCTTTTTTATAGATGTTTCTTATTTATAAAACAAAACATGTTCATTATGGCTAAAAACCATCAATTAACCCAAAAGGTTATCACTAAAGTTTTATATAATGATTTGACTTCACTAAAAGTAAAAAAAATTAACTTTAAAAACATGTAATCTAATTTATTTTCAATAATGTCTTATAACTTTAATTTTTGACAACCAATTTCAACTTACATGTTTATTTGGTCATGAAAATAAGTAAACCGTTCATAAAAACCAATAAAACAAACAGACCTGAACAATGAAATTGAACCTCATAACCAATTGAAAAAGTTATGAATGAACTTAAAAAGGTTATAATAAATAATTTAATTATATAATAGGTTCTATAATTACTAATTAATTAAACTAATTTTATTATTCAGGTCATTAAGTTCAAGAAAAGATCACTATCAGACTTAAGGTAAGAGATCCTCTCTATTTCACTTTTATTCAATATTGTCCTCTATGTTATGCCATTTTATGTGTAATTCCTAGTGATGGGGTATAATTAATCACCTAACCCATACTATCCTAATTATTTTTAAATGATTATAAACCCATTTATCTCTCATTAATCCCTCTTAAGTACACACGATACCATGCCGATATTCCGTAAGGGGTTCAACCCAAACCTCCTTTATTACTTTAGGTTAATTTGTCTTCCTTTTTTCCTAAATGAGGTTATCTATTATTCTTATGTTAATATTATAAATTCTATATAAATGTTCCAAAATCATGTATAGACTTCCATTAATCATTATATTTCAGGAATATACATGTTTTTATGTGATTCCCTCCCCAATACTTCCTGATAAGCAAACCTGTTTTGATGGAGCTTCCCAAATTCTTACCCGATTTCAAGTGCACTCTATATTATGTTTTAAGCCAAAATTGTCTTTATAAAATAAGTCTTTTTAATGTGAAAACATTTTTGGATCACTTTTGTTTTTTTATAAAGGAATTTTCCCTTTTCCATTTTAAAGGCTCTATTGTAATTTCCTTAAAATCGTACAAAAATGTTTTAATGCTAAAATTTCTTAAATACTTTTATTACATGTTTTTGATTATAAATGAATTAAATTACCATTAAACTTGCCTATTTTTACCTATGAATATCCATTTATAATTTAATTCCTTTCTTTCATGGACAATTTTATGATACACCCATTTGTTATGCTTAATGACATGATTGTGGTGCCCAATTCTTTCCATGGGTAACCCTTATGATTATGTAAGATTTATTATGTATGATTTATTATGTGGAAAACATATTGGTGAAAAGTTAAGATGGGTGATCCCATATATATCTCAAATTCATTGGGTAATGTTAAGTCTCATGATATGTTATATGTGATGGTCTTGGCGGTTAGCCTTGACATGTGCTACTATGTGAAACGATCTTGGTGGTTAGCCTTGACTCGTACTAAAGTCAAGTTTTATGTTGCTGACACATTTTTATGACTCCATGTTTATATGTTTCCTTGTTTATATTTTAAGGTTCCATATTCTATATGACTTTTTATATCATCATTTCATTCCTTCTATTCATTGTACTAATGATTTGTTCTTATATTTATTCCCTTACTGGGATATTTAGCTCATCCCTTTGTTCATGTGTTCCCTTGGGTACTCTATGCATATGTTTGAGCATAATGGAAGTTATAAGCTCAATTTGAATATTAAATAAAGAAGTGATTTTTTAGTTCCATGTTTTTAGTTTTATGATCCTAGTCTTCCAAGACACTAGACTTCATGATCCGTGTATTGTACTCTGATGTCTAATTATGCTTAAAATCATGTAATGTTATGTGAAAAGGATAGGGTCTCTATAGTTGGTATCATAGGATGGTCTAGTTATTTTTTGGAGATTAGGAATATATTAATTTAATAATAACCTTAATGATGATACAAATTATAAGAAAACATCCCTATATTTTGGTAAGTATAGAGTAAGTGGTTTATCCAGAAAATACATCCCTGTCTAGATACAAATAGGTAGAGGTGGCTCTTGAACATATGTACCCAGGAGTGAAAACACTAACAAGGAGTTTAGGGCCTGACCTGGGGTATCCTGGTACATGACAACGGGCCTTACTGCAATCTTGGTTTGACACTCCTGGGGGATATGTTTTGGTAAATTCATGAGATTAGTACAAACCATTATTAAGGGAAAAAAGACCATAAGAATATAAGTTAAGAAATAGATCAATGATAAACTATATTTAAACCTAAGGAATCACAAGTTAGGATATACTTCTCCTTTACAAGTTTATCCTCTTATGTTCAAAGTTTAATTTTTATTCTCAATAAATAAGTATTCAATACCTCTAATTGTACATTTTTTTATTAGTTAATGGAGGTAAATAGAAGAACACATTCCATCAATCAATGTGATAGGGAATGTGAATATTGCCCTTATGATATGCCTGATATAATGGGAATGGGTGATCAAAACTTCATGTCAGTACTTTCTCAGTTGGATCAAGTTATGAATAATAACTTGAATCATGTGGAAAACCCTCCTCCTACAAGGAAAGAGAAAGTTTCTATAGAATAATTCATGTGGAAAAGGTCTCCCATGTTTAGAAAATATTCTGATTCCTTCCTCATAGAACAGTTGATTAACTCCATTAAAAAGATAGTATCCATCCTCCAGTGATCAGAAGAAGAGAAAGTTGTACTGGCAGTCGATCCTTTTGATAGGGAAGCTGATCAGTGGTGGAAACTGATCAAGAATACAAAGTCCCAAGAGGAAATTGATTCCATTGATTGGGAGGAATTCAAGAGGATGTTTATCAATAAATATTTTCCTTAAAACCTCCATCTCAAGATGGAAAGAGAGTTCCTTAGACTCAAGTAGAAGGATGATGAGTCTATCGGGGTGAATGAAACACACTTTACAAGGCTTTAGAGGTACGTCTCTAGCTTTTTCATGAACACCGAAAGTAATGTGGATCAATTATTTAGCGGACTAAAGTCGATTCTATGAAAAGCATTGGCAGTTCAAGACTTTGACAATTATGAGAAGATTTTCCATTGTGCCCTCAAGGTTGAAATAGATATTGGAGAATTTCAGTGGTCTGTTGGGCCTAGTGACAAAAAGAGGAAAATGGAGAACAACATAGGTGGTTCAACAAACAAATTCCATGATGGAAAGAATCCTGACTGTCCCACTTGTAAAATTTGTGGGAAGAAGCATCTTGGGAGATGTATGATGGGAACCAAGAATTTCTCCAAATGTGGAAGAATGGGACATCTGGATTAAAATTTCCAATGTGATATGAAGAATCACGCTAATGTGGAAGAAGAAAATAAGGTTCAGATCAACACTCAGCCTGTATTGCAGTGTTTCAACTACAAGGAGCACATGAATTATGTGAGAATTTTTCCTAAGATGAGGGTTTTCAAAGGTAATAAAAACCCCCCCAAGGAAACAGGGAAGGGATTATGATATCACAAATGCTGAGGTGGAGCTGGAAAACAATGTGGTGATAGGTACGCTAGTTATTCATTCAAAAATAGTGAACGTACTATTTGATTTTGGTTCTACACATTCTTTAATATCATTGAAGTTTAGTAGAACTATTCAAAACCACCTCAAAATTTGGAGGATAAGTTATCTGTAAGAAAAAAGAATGGGGAAATTATTTAATCCATGGTTTATAACTCCTCCTCATTTAATATTTGTGGAATGAACCTCCCAGAGAATCTTTTCATACTTCCTTTAGTGGAGTTCTATGTTATCTTAGTCATGAATTGACTATCTTTTTTACAAAGCCAACATCAACTATCAAGAAAGGGAAATCACTCTTCACACCCCAAAGCATCCTCCAATTCTATACAACTGTAAGGAAGAAGATTAATCTCCTTTATAATCATCGTCTCAAGTGTGGATATTGATGCATTATGAGAAAACATATCTAGCTCAAATGATTGAGATAATGGAGAGAATCATGCTTGAGGACATGCCCATCGTGAGATATTACACTGATGTATTTAATGAAGAGTTGACTGGTCTTCCTCTTAACCGATAGGTTGTGTTCTCAATTGAACTTATTCTTGGATATATTTTTATATCAAATACACCTTATAGAATGGCCATTGTAGAGTTGGAAGAGCTGAAGAAGCAGTTACAAGAGAATCTGGAGAAGGGTTTTATATGCCCGAGTGCTTCCCCATGGGGTGTGCTAGTCCTCTTAGTAAAAAATAAGGATGGATCAATGTGTTTATGCATTGATTATCAGGAGCTAAATAAAATCACGATAAAGAAAAAGTATCCCTTACCTCGGATAGATGACTTGTTCGATCAGCTTCATGGGGCCATTTATTTCTCTAAGGTGGACCTTTGTTTGGGATATCACCAATTAATGGCGAGTAAGAAAGATATTCCCAAGACTACCTTTCTAACAAGGTATGGACACTATGAGTTCATAGTGATTCTATTTGGACTCACTAATTCTACAACAATTTTCATGGATTTAATGAATATAAACTTTAGATATTACCTCAAAAAATTTATGGTATTCTTTATTGATGATGTTTTGATATACTCCAAGAGAAAGGAGGAACATGAGGAGCATTTTAATACTGTGTTAAATACTTTGTGGAGGGAGAATTTGTATTCAAAGTACAGTAAATGTGAGTTTTGGATGGAAGAAATATCATTATTGGGGCATTTCATCACTAGAAAAGGGATATCTATGGACCCTTCCAAGACAAAGGCAATTGAAGAGTGGAACAAAAAAACATTTATAATGGAGATCCACATCTTTTTGGGTCTAGCTAGGTTTTATCGACGATTTGTGAAGAAATTTTCACAATTTTCAAACCCAATGACCAAGCTGACATGGAAGGGAGTAAAGTTTTTTGGACTCAGGAATGTGAAGAATATTTCAAGGAGTTGAAAAAGAGGCTTATCACTATGCCAGTACTCACACTCCCAACAAGTGGAGAACTCTTTTTGGTGTACAGTGATGCTTTAAAGAAGGTATTAGGTTGTGTGCTAATGAAAAATGATAAAGTGATAGCCTATTTCTCAAGGCAGCTAAAAATAAATGAGAAAAACTATCCTATGCATGATTTGGAGTTGGTGGCAACGATCTTTGCATTAAAAATATGGCGACATTATCTGTATGGGGAGAGGTGAGAGATATATACTGACTACAAGAGTCTCAAATATATATTCACACAAAAAGAGATTAATATACACCAATAAATATAGATATATCTCATCAAGTATTATGACTTCTCAATCTACTACCATCCTAGTAAAGCAAACTAGGTGGCAGATACTCTAAGTATAAAGGATCATGCATCTTTATCAATGATGAGAATTAAAAAGGATCCAATATTCTTAGATTTTCAGAAGATGGACATGAGAATCATGAAGGGAGGAACATCATCAATCTTTTCTCAAATGATTGCTCAACCATCCCTCATGTAGAAAATAAAGGATGCTCAAAGAAAACATGTTGAAATTCAGAAAAGGGTAGAAGCTATCAGAAATGTGAAATCCTCAGATTTCAAAATTGATAAGTATAGACTTGTAAGATTTGGGTCCCGATTATGTGTACCATCCGATGTAGAGATAAAGAAGGATATTTTTTAATGAAGAACATAGCTCGAACTTCTTTGTTAACCCAAGGATCAAAAAGATGTATCGAGATCTCTGAGAGAACTTTTGGTGGGTCAATATGAAGAAAGAGATTTCAAAGTATACATAATAGTGCCTGGTATTTCAACAAGTGAAGTTTAAAAGACAAAAGCTTAATGGGATGATGCAACCACTACCCATACCAACATGGAAGTGGGAGAACATCACCATGGACTTTGTCACCAGAATTCCAAGGATATTTAGAGGAAACAATGCTATATGGGTCATTGTGGATCATCTTACGAAGACATCTCACTTTATTGCAATTCAAGAGGGATTCTCATTGGATCAACTTACATAGATTTACATCAAATAAGTAGTAAGACTGCATGGAGTACCACTATCTATTATATCCGATCGTGATATGAGATTCACCTCGAAGTTCTAGAAAAGTCTCTAACATTATCTAAGCACTGAACTGAACTTCAGTATGACCTATCATCCTAAAATTGATGGCCAATCTGAGAAAACTATTTAGACACTAAAAGATATCTTGAGATAATGTTCTATGGACTTAAAAGGAGGATGAGACCATCATCTTCCACTGGTTGAATTATCCTACAACAAAAGTTTCCACTCGAGCATCTTAATGGAACCATATGAATCCCTATATGGGAAAATGTGCATAACACCGACGTGTTGGGATGAGGTCAGTGAGCGTAAGCTACTTGAACTATAAATTGTAAAATAATTAGTGGATAAGGTGAAAACCATTTAGCATCACATCAAGGTAGCCTAAAGTAAAAAAAAAGAGTCATGCATACAATCTTCAACGAGACCTTGAATTCTAAGTTAGAGACATGGTATTTCTACAAATATCTTCATAGAAGAAGGTCACGAGGTTTGGGAAGGAAGGATAGCTAAGTCTCAGGTACATCGGCCCCTTCGAGATTCTTGATAGTGTTGAAGTTGTAGCCTATCGACTAGCACTTCCACCTACCATGTCTAAAGTACACAATGTCTTCCATGTATCCCTATTAAGGAAGTATATACCAGACCCTTCACATGTACTCTCTTCAGAGGTGGTATAGTTGGAGGATGATCTCTCTTACGAGGAGCAGCCAGTGAAGAACTTGGATCGTAGAGACAAAGTTCTATTCAAAAAGACTACTCATCTGGTTAAGGTACTATGGAGAAACCATAAGTATGAAGAGGCAACATGGTAATTGGAGGGAGAAATGAATGAAAAGTACCCATATCTATTTTTGGCTTAGAATATAAAACGAAATTTAGAGGGAGGAATTTCATAAGGGGGAAAGAATGTAATGACCCAATGTTTTTCAATGGAAATTTCTTTCTTATTATTACGTAATATAATTATATTAAATCACAACAAAATGAACTACTAAGTACTATGTGACATTTAAACATAATTTTGACATTTCTATGTTTTGAATTTTAAAAAATCTTACATTCACGGTTGCAATCAGAAAGATATTTGGAGTCCGATAGGACAAACTTAATTTTTGGTGAAGAGTAACATACCATTACGAATAGTAATGTTACCCTTATGAATAGTGATATACCCTAATTAATATTAACCTTATCTATGATATAATATAAATAATATTTAAGTGAAAGTATGATGTACCTATATTTTGAAATAAGTAAATAAATGTTTTAAAACTGGTTTTTTAGAATAAATTATAATTATAATTAAATATTAAATTAATCATATTTAGAAAATTATTTTTTAAGAATGGATTTAATTTTTTTATTCTACACATTGAAAAATGGTTAGGGTGAATTTTTGGGATTTTTCTAACATACTTGAATTTATGGTGAATAGTAAAATATGATAATTTATGATAAATGATAAATATATGAATTATGATGTCATCAGTTGATATATGGCTAATGTAAGTCCATTATATCAAACTCACATGAAAAAATTACTATTTTTGGTCATGGAATCATCATTATTTTTGGTCTTGAGGGAAAATAATAATCTAAGGAATTAAATATTATGAAAACTCTCCTCCCCTCCACTATAAATAGAACCTCTTCCACCCTCTTCTCTTCACTACTATAAAGCCTCATGACTTGCCTAAACTATACCAAAATATCTTCCTAATAATCCTCCCCACGTCCAACATCCCTTGGTATCCTAAAAATACCAAATCCTCTCCTCTTAAGAGGCTCTCAAGGAAGATTGATTGAAGAGGTAAATTCCCCTTTTTCAATTATTTTACTTTCTTTTCAAGTTCTTTTGGTTAATTTTCTATCCTTACTTACACTCATCCAAATGTTATGAAAACTCCAGTACCTTACATGTACTGTAATTTTTTTATGATAATGGAATAAGTTATTATCATCTCTCATTTACCCTTCTTTTTATTTTAGTAGTAAAGATACCATCCTCGATGTGTTAAATTACCACATTCAAGAAAGATGGGTTTTAAATTTCCGTTACCATATTCAATTATGGTAATGAAACCATTTTAATAATTAAAACAAAGAAAAATATATGCATTATCTATAATCTATGGTTCTGTAATATTTTTTTACGTATGTTTTTTATTTATAAAATAATACATGTTCATTGTGGAAAAAAACCGCCAATTTACCCAAAAAGTTATCACTAAAGTTTTATATAATGATTCAACTTCACTCCAAGTAACCAAATTTAATTTACAACCATGTAATCTCCTATATTTTCACTAATTTTATATAACTTTAATTATGTACAAACACTTTCAACTTATATTCTTATCTATTTATGAAATAAGTAAACCAATCATAAAAACCAAGAAAACAAACAGACCCGAACAATGGAATTGAACCTCATAACCAATCAAAAAGGTTATTAATGAAATTAAAAAGGTTATAATAAATAATTTAGTTGTATAATAGGTTCTTTAATTACTAATTAATGAACCTAATTTTATTATTTAGGTCATTAATTTCAAGCAAAGGTCACCATCAGACTTAAGGTAAGGGATCCTCTCTATTTCACTTTTATTCAAGATTGTCCTCTATGTTATTCCATTTTATGTGTAATTCATAGTGATGGGGTATTATTAAACACCTCCCCATACTATCCTTATGATTTTTAAATGATTAGAAACCCATTTATCTCTCATTAATCCCTCTTAAGTACACACAATACCATGCTAATATTCCGTAAGGGATTCAACCCAAACCTCCTTTATTTTTTTGGGTTTATTTATCTTCATTTTTGCCTAAATGAGATTATATATTCTTATTATTTTAATCTTATAAATGCTATGTGAATGTTCCAAAATCATATATCAAGTTCCATTCATCATTATCTTTCAGGTATATACATGTTTTTAAGTGATTCTCTCCTCAATATTTCCCAATAAGAAAATTTGTTTTGAGGGAGATTCCCGAATTATTACCCAATTTCAAGTGCACTCTATCTTTTGTTTTAATCCACAATTGTCTTTATAAAATAATTATTTTTATTTTGAAAACCTTCCTAGATCACTTTTGGTTTTTTATAAATGATTGTTTCTATTTCTATTTTAACGGCTCTATAGTAATTTCCTTAAAATTGCTCAAAAATTTTTTAATGATAAAATTTCTTAAATACTTTTCTTACATGTTCTCACTTATACTTGAAATCACTTATCATGAAACGTTAATATTTTACCTTATGAATTTACATGTATATTTTAGTTCCTTTCTTTCATGGACACTTTTATGATACACCCATTTGTTATTCTTAATGACATGATTGTGTTACCCAATTCTTTCCATGGGTAACCCTTATGATTATGTAAGATTGATTATGTATGATTGTTTATTTGGAAAACATATTCACGAAAAGTTAAGATGGGTGTGCCTAGATAGTTCTCCAATTCATTGGGTAAAGTTAAGTCTCATGATATGTTATGTGTGATGACGTTGGTGGTTAGCCTTAGCTTGTGATACTATGTGGAACGATCTTGGAGGTTAGACTTGATTCATAATAAATCCATGTTTTTTGTTACTAACACATTTCTATGACTCCATGTTTATATGATTATATGTTTATATGTTAAGGTTCCATATGCTACATGCCTTTTTATATCATCCTATCATGCCTTCTATTCCTTGTTCTAATGCATTGTTCTTATGGTTATTCCCTTACTGGGCTATTTTTATTATCCCATTGTTCATGTGTTCTCCAGGGTACCCAATGTAGATGTTTGAGCACAATGGAAGTTAGGAAATCAATTTTAAGATAAAATAAAGAAGTGTTTTCTCAGTTTGATTTTTTCAGCTTTATATACCTAGTCTTCCAAGACACTAGAATTCACGATCCTTGGATTTTACTCTTATGTATAATTATTATTAAAATCATGTAATGTTATGTGAAAAGGATAAGGTCGCTATATTTGTACTTTTTAAAGTTGGTATCCCCTTAGGGTTTCTATAGGATTTGAAAATCATTGAGCCTTCATGGAGCACTCTCCAAATAACGAGCTCTTTGCTAACATGAATATCTTCTATACTAAAGTATTTCCTTCACGAAGCACCCTTCCTTCACAGAGCTACCTTCCTTCACAAAGCTCCTTCCATTTGTGAAGCTCCTATAGCCGATCCCCCTAGTATCATGAACCCATTCCCCCATGACCCTGCAGGCTTGTGAGAAGTTATTTTATGGTCCCTTGAGTGGTGTTTCATGTCATGTTTCCATAACTTATGTTTCTTCACATAGGTACCCTAATAGATATTTCTTCTTCATAGCTATGATAAATTGGACCCCTCAATTGACCACTCCTCCACCTCACACCCATCAAGCATTTCTTGTACCTTCCCTTCCCCAAGTGTGGGTTGATATAAGTTATGTATGCCCAAGGTATGAATTGTGAGTCCTCATCGTCTGAGATACATTACGTTAAACTTCCAAGAACCCACATCCTCAACACATGATGTTAAAATGTAAGTTTCCACATGCATGAAAAGTATGATAAGATCAGAGAGGGGATGAGACCAATAAAGTTTTTCTTCCCAACTTTCTCGATCCACTCACTCTCTCTATTTTTTTATTTTTCACCATGTTCTTCTTAGGAAGTATCCACATAATCCCTAGAACACCTTTTTGGGATTCCATTTTGGAGTAAGTATTAATCTCTATCTCCCTGGATGCTAGCCATGCGTAATGCCCATGCCATCCATCGTGACCACACCCTTCATGACATAATTGATAGGTCTACTTTTAACTCTTGTTTCCTACACTTAGTATGACTCATGTGGGATTAGAGTAAGTAGCAACCATGAAATCCTCTTTGGGCCACTAACATTGCATAAGCCCTATGCCCCTTCCCAAACTACATAGACTTTGATCCCTTCTTTTTAAGAAGGGTACGTATGAAGCCACCACAAGGTTAAAACCCATAACTTCCCACAATCCACCCATCTCGACTATTTCACATCGGCTCACTCTCATCCCGGATGACTTTAAACTACACCCTCTGAACTATGGGGGGTTTTATCCCTTTCGGGTATGTAGGATGCCTCTTTGAGGTTAAATACAAAACAATGGTAAACTCTGGGGATCCCTTTTAGGGATGTACCCTCCTTATGTGACATCATACCTTTTTTAGACACATATCTTGGATCAATCCTTTGAGGTGTTATAATCCACATGGGTAGCTAACCATACATAAGCCCCAGACTCCGCTATAATCCTCCAACCAAGATTGTCCCACATGTGAAGGATTTCTAACCATGCATAAGCCCCTGGCATGTCTCCGGGTCACTGTCCTTTGAATACACCTCGATTCTATGCCCCCATCCAGAACTATGTGTAATTTGATCCCTATCTTCCAAACAAGGTACATAGGAAGCCTCCTCGATGTTCAAGACCATCACCCATTTCCCATCATGATCTCCCATTTGAGCCTTTGTGTTTCGAGATGATCATTCTCAAATAGGGAGGTTCTACTTACTTCAGGTCCTCACCCATGCAATCCATTCTCACGGGCTTCCTCCTTAGGTGTCCCATCACCCCATATAACTATGTGGACTTTGACTCCAAACCACTAGGATACGTATGAAGCTTCACTGAGGTTCAATCCCAGCAACATCACCTTCACGTCGGTTCCACCTCATTCATCCCACCCACTTCACCCAATCATCCATCATCCATCATGATTCTTACCTAGGACACTAAAACCCGATAGGATCACTCCATGCACTTGGGAAGATGAACATGCATAAGACCCATTCATCCCATTGCACTTTTCGCGCTGGAGAAGCTAACCATGCATAAGCCCTGCACATCATATCCATTCAACTAAGAGTGCCCCTATTGCGAAGGTCAACTAACCATGTGTAAGCACCAAATCACCCCTTAGAACTTCATGGGTTTTGATACCTGTCTTCTATATAGGATACATAGGAAGCCTCCCTAAGGTTAAATACCGGACAATGGAAAACCTTAGCATCTCCATTTTTGGGGTGTGATTCCCTAATTCGTCCGTTGTGATGTCCATATCAACCTTCATGGTGTGAGACCTTATCTTTTGGGGTACACCATCTCGAGTCCATCCTTATTGGGTGTTTTGATCCATACATACAATACAAATTACAGGTTCTCCATCCTAGGGATGAAACAATCTGATCTACTCTCTTTATTGTTCCTATCGGTCCAATCCATCTCCTCCAGACGTTAAACTTGCAACATATCCCGTGTTAAACAAGGGAATCTGAGGAAAACCTAAGTGACATGCCTCTGACATAGGATACCCTGCAATTGATGTGGGATGCCTCAGGCTTCTGAACCCTCAAGAATCCCTCTAGTAAGGGAGAATTTAGGTGTACCAATGTTCCAGCATCCACACATTCCAACGATTCCCAATATGACTAATCTCCTGAACGAAGGTTGCTGCCCTGACTTGACCCTTTGGAATTCCATAAAAAAGTAGTGAAATTAATAAGAGTCCACAATGATATGGCACCAGAGAGAGTTTCATGAATAATATCTTAATCTATAAGGGAGACCCAAACTAGGTGATGAATTCTGAGGAGGAATCCATAGAAGGATAGAGCAACATCCCATCATCCCGTTTCGATCAAGGAGAAAACATCACTGAAGAGGTGATGAATTACACCCGTATTTATCCAAATCCTATTTTTTATATATTTTCAAATAGAAACTTTATGGATTATGATATCCTTATATTCCATCATAAAACAAAACCAACTTTGCACCCACATTTTAGAATTTCAAATTCAAAATTAAAAACCCAAAAAAAAAACCATGTTCAAAATTCAAAAATTGAGCACATAAGTCATTTTCACTTTATCAATGAGAACCTCACCAGCCGATGTCATGTAGTAACAACCCAAACTTCACTGATGACTTTTTAGGGAGAAACGTTGAGAAAATCCATCAATCTATAACTTAAAACAACAGATCAAAAAAAATACTACAACCATGAGAAGATTATCCATTGACATCGTTACTACCAACAAACATAAATTCCGAACACTATCGACTATTGATCCTTCCAAAAACTCTAAGTAGAGCTACTTCAAATCGAACTTTGAATGCTTCTGTCAAACTAAAACAAAAAATGTCACCAGACCTTGAAACACCTCAACAAACCCATTATTCAAAGAGAATTGAAGGTAGACACCACAAAATCAGACAAACACTAGAAAAAACCCATGAGAAAGCCTGAAGAAACCAATAGGAGAAAAACTAAATATTTGAGAGACAATACAAAAACAAAAATGCAAGTGCTGGAACCAAGATCATCCACCAGCACCATCCCAATCCTCCCACACCACCACTAAACCTAACTGAAGTGGAGTATGAAGTGATGATTTAGGAAATAAAGGGAATAAAAGGATCACATGGGGACAGAGCCTACTGAAAAGGGGGAACAATTCTGTGAGAATTCACCTCCAATCCCTCGCCACAATCACAAATCCTCCATCCAAGCCATCACACTGACCAAATATGGGAAAAAATGTGTTGGTTTAGGCTGAAAGGGCGGAGAGGAAATGACAAAAAAGACCTTAACATCGAAGACAACCAAATCAAAAAGAAACAAAAGGGAAAGAAACCACTAATGCCAAACTGAATCTGAAGAAGAGAAACCCATATAGGGAAGAAAGGATGAAAATATGAAGAAAACATAGAGGAAAAGATACTTGCGAGTGATAATGGTGCCACAAGAGAAGGGTTTCAAGGAAAAAACCTAGAAATCATGAGCATTGAGCAGGAGAGCGAGAGAGGTGGGGGGACCAAGAGAATGCAAATCCATCTCTCATGCTACCCGCCTTTTGAAATTAAGAATGTAGGGTACAATGAGACCATCACTATCGATAAAATTCACAGTGTAACGCCCTGGTGGAAAGCATTAGAAATAGATGGAATATGAATTTTTGATACCTTTGAGGTGTTCCCTTTACCCCTTGTCATGGGATGTTAATATTAAATTTTCAATTGATGATTTGAAGTTTATTTCGAATTGTAATTGAGTTGATTAATAGGGTGGGATGGATGAACATGCCCTTGGCATTGGTTATGTAATAGATTGTTAAAGATCCACCTTCCATTTATTGATTATTAATCATGAGATTATTTTTATTACGAATTTCCCATGTGAGTTAAATAAAGACTAATACTTCTAAGATCAGCCATGCTTTAGTCACCTTTTGAGTTGAATTGAATTGAATTGATCTTGGTGATGACCTTGAAATGTTTAAATGAAACTTATTAAATGGTATTTAACGATAGTGAATGCTTATATTCCTTGGGTGTCCCATGAATTCAATGATGAGTTCCATAGAAGAACTCAATTAGCATGTACCTTGCTTATTCCAGAGTGACACTTGGACTCTAGATATGGACTTCCAAGGACAGACTCACGGGGGATGACTATTATATAATAAGTGATACTTATAATTAAATATGGATTGAAAAGGATGTATTCAAATGGAATTTGATCAAATATACCATGGGTGATACTTGGGATCTCTTAGTGGACTTCCAAGGATGGAATCGAATGGCAGAGATACCACACCAAGAGCGATACCTGGGTTCTTGTTAGAATCACCATGGATGTGCTTGTAGGGTTTTGGTATGTATTATATTTAGAGTGATACCTAGATTCAAAATTATGAATTATAAGGATGAACTCAGGTTCATAAATGAATAAATAATTAAATGCGTTATATGATGCATCTTCCAATCCAAAGAACAAGCTTGGATTCAGTATTTGTTTATACTTTATGGATGGTCTGTTTAAGGATCCTTTGGTTATCTATTTCCATGGGGGACACTAGGATACATGATAGGTCTTGAGACTATTAATTAAATGAGATTTAATCTTTAAATAAACATGATTATAAATTAGAACATAGACTTTATAGGATGTTTACTTTCAGTACTTCCTTTACATATTGTATTACGTCCTGCACACTGTGACTGTTATATATTAACTGACTAGATAATTAGACATTAGGTGGTTTCCTATTGGTATTATGTCTCACACCCTATTTGGGATGCCTTTGGGTACCCGAACAGACTATATGATTGCATTTATGGATAAGGGAAATCACCATACTATAAGTTCTTGATTGCTTCTTTGGAGAAGGGGAGCATGGGATTGAGATGAGGATCATGATGATAAATGGATTGTTTTGGAATTTTTTTACTATTGTTCCATATATTTTACTGCTACCTTGTACACCTGTTTTAGCTATTTTATTATATACATGACATGTATCATCATCATATGTATATGAGATTACTTCTAGTATGATTTATATATTCTTACTTTGTTCATTTATGATATATCTGAATGATCTAATACTTCTGATACTTACATGGTATTTTATTTCCACTGTGGTATATTATAGTGAGAGGGAATAGTCTCCCCACAGACACACCCTAGTCCCTTGCTACTAGTCGGCAACCTTTGGCATTGAGGAGATGCGCTTGAGGCCATGTTTCCAACTAGTATTGGGGAACTTTTCAGTGGAATCCCGGACCACGACAATACAAAGTGGTATCAAAGGGATTGTTTTTTATTTTATTTATTATTTGGAGATAATAGAAAGGGATAAGAAGGAAATGGATTTTGGTAATGAGTTGTTCCTCTAAATAACTAACCTTCATATAGGAAAAATCCAAATTGCCTCAAATGAAATTTTCAGATTTTGGATTTTGACTATTATATTTGATTTGATTCCACCATTGGGTGATGCGCATGAGTTATGATGCTATTATTTATATGATTTTGGGGTTAATTGTGTTATAACCTAATGATATAAGAGTATTCCATCTCATGCATCATTTTAGGCATTTTATAGGAATCACATTCCATGAATCATGCCATGCCATTTTGGATGAATTACTTGTTTCATGTTGTTGTGATAGATGCTGTGATATATATACATTCTATTTTGATAGGTATTATAGAGTGTGTTGTGGTATAGATTAGGTGGACTCCATACTTTACTTCATGGTGAGTATGAACCTCATGGATCAGAATTTGGTAAAACATTTTGTTAAAAATTTAATAATTAATTATGTTAAATGAGAAATAAATGAAATGGGAAATGAATCTAAAAAATAAAATGGAAACTAAATTATTTATAGAAGAAAACATGACCCATACCCAACATTAGTAGTGAGAAGTAAGTAATATATATTGCACATATATGAACAGTATGTCACCCATATTTGACTCTAGGTGAAGAAAGAGGGGTGTGTTCTTATATAGGAATGATTTTACCTATCCTATTTCTGTACTGGCGTTTTGGGATATAGAATTTGATAATAATATTGATTTGAGGCTTGCACTAGTAATTTTTAGAGGTAAACCACTATGAAATTCTCCATTCGTGCACTAGGAGGGTGACAAAGAACACACTCTAGAGGCGGTGTTCCTTGGGCTACTGGTGGATCTTCCAGTATTTCCAGCTATGGCACCATTAGTTGTACTGGACACTGGTACTGAGGCATAATTCCATGAAGGATTTATTTGGTTCCAATAGACTATTTAGGGAGCACCACAAACTACCTCAACTATGAAATAGTTGATGCATGAGTTCCAGTAGTAGAATCCACCCACATTTTCAAGAGATGGTGTACCATAGGCTGTGGAGTCATGGATTGAGGCCATGTTATTTATATTCATGCATCTAGAGACGCATCCTTAGAGGATGGTAAAATCACTACATATATGTTGTGTGATTCCATCAAGAGATGGTGTGATATCATTACTCAGATAGATCATCATTGGGAGTTGTATTTGAAGGATTTTCATACATCCTTATATGATTATTTCTATCCCAATATGTTGATGGTTGTTAGATCCTGGAAGTTATTTCACCTAGAGAAGGGCACATTATCGGTTATGAATTATTCAGACCATTTTACCAAGCTCTAGTGCTTCGTACCTATTATGATGGGTGATGAGTTATATAAAGCTAGAATATTTGAGGATGGTTTCTGGTGTGGAATTCAATCATAGGTGAATGTATTTTTCCTAACTACTATTTATTGAATAGTGAATTGGGCACTAATGATAGAATGTAACCTAAGAGAGGATGGACGTGCAAGCCAAGGTGGTTCATCATCTAGATCTGGTATTGAATCGACCGGTAGTAGGAAACATCATCTAAAGCATCCACTTGGTGATATTATTAGTCAGAGAACAAACTTAGGTAGCCAGGTGAGGTGCTTCTAGTACGGTAGGCCGGAATATATGAGTCCAAAATGTATGAGGAACCTAGTCGAGTGGTGATCTTGCTGAAAGATGGGCCATCTATAGTGATTCTTCAAAAAATTTCCTCTGATAGCCAGTGATAGAGGGTTTGAACCGACTCCACATTCGGGAGCATGATCAAGAGCTTCTCATTAGATAGGGAGTTGGAGTAAAATTGACCGATCAGGCCAAGGTGGTGGTCCCGGACATGGTAGTAAGACCTCAATCTTATAGTGATAGCAGAGTGAATCTGCTTAGGGTATCCATGTAGTATCATAGGGCCAAAGATCAGGACGTATATATTTAGTGAAACTAAACCTTGAGGAGAAAAATCTAAAACCTTCTACCATCAGTGGTAATATTTTATTAGCCACTACTTCATCTTCTTCACTTTTTTATACTGAACCTTCTCATAACTTTATATCTTTTCCTGTTCTGTAGATCCTTGGGCTCAGTTTTTAGACCTCTGATGGTGTTATAATGCTTGAAAATCTCTTGTAGGTTATAATGGAGGATGTATGATAGTGTAGGGAGTGCCCCTTGAGATTGGAGGGTGTCACTTCATATGGAACCTCGTTGTCCTCGAGATGAGTTTTTCTGACATCATTCTTAGGATGGACTAGTTTGTTCCATTTCGTGTCTTCATTGATTTCTATCATCATAGGGTGACCTTGACATCACCAGAGGTCAAATATTTCATTCACATTAGTGAATGGGATATCCAGGTGAGTAGAGTTAGACCCAACCATCGTGGGATGGGTGGGATGATAGGCCAGATTACAAGTTTATACTTGGATGATAAGGAAACACATCAGTCAGATTTCCCTCCAGTGGTTGATTGTTAGAGGGATGTTTTACCGGATAACTTTTCCGGATTATCTCCCCTGATAGAGGTAGAGTTAACTATCGATCTAGTACCAGGAGCTTCACTGATATCTATTCCTCCTTACTGGATGGCTACTACTGATATTCAATATCTCCAGAGGCAACTAGAAGATTTAGAGGCAAAGTGTTTTATTCAACCAAGTACTTATCTATAGGTTTCACCGGTCCTTTTTGTGAAAAATTTGGGTGGCACCCTTAGGATATTTGTGGATTACTATAATTTGAACCAGACGATGGTTATAAACCGGTATCATTTTCCACAAATAGATGATCTCTTAAACCAGCTCTGAGGAGCTAAGGTTTTCTCAGAGATTGATTTGAGATACGATTATCATTAGGTTCATGTTTAAATATTAGACATACCTCACACAACCTTTCATAGTAGGTATGGTTTATAAGAGTTTTTAGTTATGATGTTCAGTCTTAAGAACATTCTAGTAGTCTTTATGGCATTAATGAACCGAGTTTTCCATCCTTATTTGGATTCTTTTGAAGTAGTTTTCTTGGACGATATCTTGGTGTATTCTCACAATTGACATAACCATGCCAAAAATGTTGATATCATATTGAATACACTAATAGAGAATTATTTATATTCTAATATCAAAAAGTTACACTTCTTGATGGATTATATTCACTTCTTAGGTAAAATCGTCTCAGAGACAAGAGTATCAGTTGACCAAGAGGAGGTGATAGTTCTAGTTTACTGGGAGCATCACAAGAAAAAATTTTAGGTAAAAAGTTTCTTGGGGATATCCAGTTACTATAGGAATTTTATACAAGAATTCTCATTCCTATAATCACCATTTAATAGTTTGAAAAATAAGGGTTTTAAGTTTGTATGGTCGTATTCCTATGAGATAGTTTTTTAAGAGATGAAAGGGAGATTGACTTCAGCACTTATACTGATTTTTCTAGATCTAGGAAGGAGTTATACTGTGTACTATGATGCATCAGGTATCAATCTAGGATAAGTCCTTATACTGGGAGATAGATTCATGGTGTATGAGTCTCCACATTTGAGGCCACATGAGTGGAAGTACCCGAAACACGATCTCAAGTTATCTACAGTTGTTCCTGTATTGTGTTGTTGAAGACATTACTTATTGGGAGAGAATTTTGTGGTGTACATGGACCACAAAATCCTCAAGTATATTTTTTCACAGTGTGATATGAATCTAAAGAAAAAAATGTGGGTTGAGTACCTATAGTGTTTTGACTTAGAGCTTTCGTACATGCTTGGTAAGGGAAATGAAGTGGCTAATGCACTAAGCAGAAGGAATCAGATATAGGAAGTTCAACAAGCCAATAGTGACCAGAAAATTATGAATTTGGTCTCTGAGACGCACTTGGAGGCATAGGATAGTCAGGGGAATACTTTTATATCATCCTTAGATGTTACCTCTACCCTGCTGAATAGAGTGAGGATGAGGTAACTATCAGATTTTGAGATCCTAGTCCTATGGGAGAGTGTGGTAGGTGAGGACCCTCCTCCTGGTTGGACCATAGGTGAGGATGAAATTTTTTATGTTCATGGTCATGTATGGGTTTCATAAGACATACAAGAGGAGTTGATTCAAGAATCTCATGCTTCATCTTGAGAAATTCATCCTAGAGTCACCAAGTTGTATCATGATATAGATCACCAATACTGGTGGTCGGGTATGAAAAGATATGTAACTAGTAGTGTCATTAGGTGTTCTACCAATTAGTAGGTGAAGGAATAACACCAGTGACCAACAAGAATTTTACAGTAGTTACCCATTCCCAAGTGGAAATGGAATGATATAGTGATGGAATTTGTGATAGGGTTATAAGGGTTTCCTTGAGGTAATGATTTTGTATGGGTTGTTATTGAAAAACTCTCAAAGGATGCACATTTCCTTCCAATCAAGGAAACATTCAACATGGATGAGCTTCTAATATTATATATCCATGAGATAGTATGACTTCAGGGGTTACCACATACTATCATTTCATATAAGGATGTCTTGTTTAATTCTAGGTTTTAGATAGGGATGGAGATGGAATTACGTACACAAGTGATTCTGAGCACGATACAGCTACCCAGGAAGATGGCCAGTTAGAGCGCATGATTCAGGTGATTTAGGAAATGATACAAGCATGTATCCTAGATTTTGAGGGCTCTTAGGAGAGTCACATACCCCTAGTTTAATTTTACCACAACAATAGATTTCAGGATAGTATTCAGATAGTTTCTTATGTGGCTTTCTATGGTAGGCCATTCTGATCACCCCTATGTTGGTTAGAGGTAGGAGAGAAAGCTATGCTTAGACCTTATCTTGTTTAGGAAGACCACAAAGCAGGTGCAGTTGATTCAAAAGTGGATTTCTACTGTACAATCTTATCAGAAATACTATGCCGATCTTTATAGATGAACTATAGAGTTTGAGGTTGGGTATTGATTTTTCTTACATGTTTCACTGAGGCTAGGACACAAGAGGATCATGATACAGAGTAAGATTTCACTATGTTATGTTGGTCCATTTGATATTTTAGAGAGAGTTGGGATGATAGCTTATCAGTTGTAGTTACCTCAAAGCTACCAGGGCATGTATGATGTATTCCATGTATCTCAGCAACATCACAATCCTTCATACCCATCTCATGATTTTCATCCCTAGGAGGTTGATTTTTAGGTATATGATTCCTTTGAGGATCATATTATATGTATTATGTATCATAAAAAAAGGTTATCTAAGATAAGTCAGTTCCTCTAGTACGGGTGCTATGGAATCATAGTTGTGTATATGATAATACATAGGAGTAGGAGGCTAATGTATGATCATAATGGCCGAAGTTATTCTCAGAAATTCTTGGCCACCCTTGAGATAGAAATTTAGTGATGAATTGATTTATGGGAAGAATTTTTCTAGAACCCATTTCTTCTTTGAGGTACATATCCTTTTCTTTCTGTCAATTCTCAGCTTAAATGGTTAAATATGGCCTAATGTTAATGACCTTTTCAGTCATGGATGTATCGGGGGGGGGGGGGGGGTTCTAGGGCTGTCAGAGTCTTGAAACCAAATTTTGGGTGAAAATGGCATGGCGTATGGTTATAATAAACCATGTGGGTAAAGACACACTGTTAGATAAAACTGCAATAAGATGGGAATTGGGGAGATATAGGACGCATGACTAGAGAAAAGCTATGCGATTTGGGGTGCACAGCGGTGCATCCATGTCTGCAATTTTGATAGTGAAGTTTTGTATGATTTTCACATGGTTATTAAAACCGTACGATGTGCCCTTCCCTACATCTAACCACACACAGTTGACATACAATTTGAAAAACTGTGCAGCCAAACTATACGGTGCTCAATTTTGGGTGGAATTATGAATTTCCCTTATTAAATCTATTAAATATAAGACTCTTTTCTTATTTATTCAATAAATAGAACCTATAGTAGGTGGTCTTGTTCCTTTTGTTTAAATTCAAAGTGTTTATATATTCCATTGTTCCACATGACCAATTTTCGGGTGACGCCTTGAAATAAATTTTGATCCTTTAATTGAATTGATGGGTATAGCCTATTAAATTAATGTGGCCCATTGATAAATGTTAAATGGTTAGGAAATTTTAGTGGAACCACCCCTTTGGGAGTGTTGTGTATTTAAAATTTTCATTATGATAGTACATGAATTTTCGATACCTTGGAGGTGTGCCCTTTACCCCTTGTCATGTGATGTTAATATTGATTTTTCAATAGATTATTTGAAGTGTATTTTTAATTGAAATTTAGTTGATTAATAGGGAGGTATGGATGAATATTACATTGGAATTGGTTATGTAATAGCTTGTTAAATCTTTAATTTCCATTTATTGGTTATTAAGCATGATATTCTTGTAATAATGAATTTCCCAATTGAGTTAAATTAAGGAACAAGCCTTCTAAGATTATTTATGATTTAGCCACCTTATGAGGTGAATTAAATTGAAATGTTCTTGGTGATGACCTTGACATGTCAAATGAAATTTATTAAATGGAATTGGATTATTGCGAATGCTTATATACCTTGGGAGACACATGGATTCAATAACGAATTCCATGGATAGTCTCAATTGGTTTGTACCATGTTTATGATCAAATGACAATTAGAATCCTAATATGAACTTCCAAGGATGAAATCATGGGGGATGACTATTATATGCTGAGTGATACATAGAATTCCATATCGATTTCCATGGATAGAATCAAACTAAATTTGATCATATATTCCATAGGTGATACTTGGGATCCCTTAGTGGACCACCAAAGATGGACTCATATGGCAGAGATGTTATACCACACATAGAGAGATACCTGGGTTATTTTTTGAATTTCCATGGAAGAAATTGAAGTGTGTTGATTTTTATTATACTTGGAGTGATACTTGGATTCCAAATTTGGAATTCCAAGGAAAAACATAGGTTCACAAATGAATAAAGAATTAAATGAGTTATATGATGCGTCTCTAATATAAAAAACAAGCTTGAATTTGGTTTTTGTTTATACATTACGGATGGTCTATTTATGAATCATTTGGTTACCTATTTCCACGAGGAATACCGGGCTATGTGTTGGGTCTTGAGACTATTAATTAAATGAGATTGAATCTCTGAATGAACATGATTATAAATGAGAACCTTTACTTTATAGGACGTTTAATTTAATTACTTACTTTATATATTATATTACTACCTACACACTGTGACTGTTATATATACACTAACTAGATGTCACTAGAGTTTGGGTGGTTGACTATTGGGATTATGTCTCACACCCTGTTTGGGACACCTTTTGGTACCCAAACAGACTATACGATTTTAGGTATGGATAAGGGAAACCACCATTCTAAAGGTTCTTGATTGATGCTTAGAAGAAGGGTAGAATGAGACAAAGTTGAGGATCATGATGCTAGATGGATTTTTTTTGGCATTTTTGTACTTTTATTCCATGTATTTTATTGTTTCCTTATACACCTTTTTTTGATATTTTATTAGAAACATGATATGTATCATCATATGTATATGAAATTCATTCTGGTATGATTTATATATTCATTTATTGTTCATTTATCAAAACTGAGATGCATTGTACAGACTCTAGCGAGGTCAACTTTATTTTGGTAAAGCATCCTTCTATCAGGATCCATTGTTGGTTGGTAAGACTATCATAATTATTTACTTTTTCAATTCATATCCATGATAAGAAAAAAGAAGATAATATAGCTCAAAAATTTCAAATAGAGAAAAAATGAGAGGGTCTCTAACTTTATCACCAATTGGAAGGGTTTGATGTAGTCACTTAGTGTCCCACACTCACAAGAGAAATTGCAGGAACTTTGTGCTGAGAACCTTTGAGAGGAGCTAAAAAATACCTTTGATCTTGATGAAATAACTTGTTGGATTTTTTGATTTCACAAAAACTGAACATCACTTAGAATATTCCATGTGATGAAATCAGTCTAAATCTCATCCCACAACTAGGTACATGGAAAAGGCCTGGTAGATTAGAAACTAATTAGATCACCCTAAAACTAGAAATGATACCATCCAAATCACCCAGGAAGGCCCCAAACCACCTGACCCCTCCTATAGATCAGAAATAACAACAAAATCTCCCTCAACCATAGGTAAAAATAGATTAGGTCCACCCATGATTTTAGGAATAGAAAATAAAGCTTATTCCTTCTGAAATGAATAAGTTCATGGTTATTTCCTCATAATCATGAAAAATTATATTTGATCCACTAGATCCCAGGAAACCCAATGAGGTCTTCCTCAGTGACCACCTTGATTATTTATACTTTCATAGGAGATTGGGAAACAACCTCCATAACTAATTTTTCTTAAAGTACATCCTCCAAGGAATTGTTGATTTTGGACATGTGATACTAGGAAAATCCTCGACATAGGTGACCTATTTGACCATCACCCAACTAAAAGGAGTGGGGAAATAGAAATAATTTTTGGTTAGACTTGAACATATGTTTGATAACTGGATAACTCGAAAGATAATTTATGAATATCACACCACCTTGAGAGTGTATCTTCATAAATCAATCATGATTTTAGAGTATAGGGAGATTCCATTGACACTGTCTCTGAGAAAGACATGTAATCATCAGACATAGAAAAATGAGAAAGGGAAGCAGTATCAGTCAACAACCACACTGGCTTTGACTCTTGTATATTTCTATCTTTAGACATATAGATTACAGAAACTACCCCACTAAATGGAATCATCATTATATGAAGAGATAATTTTCATCTTCATTAATTTTATTTACTTAACAAACCATTTCTATGATGATGAATATGACTTTTATTATGAGTTCCCTATACCTGACCAGGGATTCAGAGGCTGAGGCCGTAGATGCTAAGTGAACAGGGGTTTCCATGATCATGGTCGAACTCATTATCCTATCTATATGCCAATGAAATCCATATACATGGATGATACCCTTGGATGAGTGATTAAACAATACCAAAATAAGCATAGAGATTCTTCATAATCTTTCAGTGGTTGTTTGAACCTAATTAATTAGATGAACGAATGGGGGGGGGGGTGAAACTATATGATCTACCTAAACAACGGGGTAGGCTAGTGTGACCTAAACCATTAGTGATAGATTTTACCTCTACCTATTCTATAACATCCACTACAGGAAAACTGAATATTTACGACGGGATCCCGTCGCAAAAGGTCTTTTGAGACGAGGCTCCGTCGCAAATCGCCCGTTGCTGAAAACGGTGTCGCAAATAGGTGTTTTTTGCGGCGGTACCGTCTCAAAAAGAGTATTTGCGATGGTATTTTCCCCCGTCACAAATGAGTTTTCGTTTATATATAAAAAAGGTATTTGCGACGAACCGTCGCATATATATTAGTTGGGACGAGTCAGAATCCCGTCGCAAATGTTCCCGTCGCAAATATTAAAAAAATAAAAATAAAATAAAATAATTATTACAAATCGTATAATATTATATAAAAATAATAATAATAATAATAATATAAAAAATTATATTATTATAATATAAATAAAAAAATATATAAAATATAATTACGAAATATTAATATAAAATAATAATAATTTGAATATAAATAAAATAAAATAAAATAATAATACTAATATTAATAATATAAAAAATTAAAATAATAATAATATTATTAAGCTATCTATATAATAATAATATTAATATTAATAATATAAATAAATTATATTATTATAATATTAATAATAAAAAATATATATAATATAATTATGAAATATTAATATCAAAAAATAATAATAATATGAATATATATAATATAATATTATATATTATAAAATATTAATATAAAAAAATAATAATAATAGTACTAATATTATTAATATAAAAAATTAATATAATAATAATATTATTAAAATAAACATACATATTTATGAAAAAATAATATTAATAATATTAATATTAATAAAATTATAAAATTATAAACTTCTCAATATTAATAATAAATATAAAATATTAAAAGTAATATTACTAAAATAAGCAGACATTAAAAATAATACTAATAAGTAATAAAATATTTAAAAAAATAAAAACAAATTAAATCATGTAATATTCATACCAATATGAAAGAGGAATTGTAAATAGTTAATATGATAATAAACTACGAACTCAAATATTTATTACATCTAAAAAAATCACTGGGGGTGTATAATCTGGAGGACCTGGAGGAGGTGGTGGAGGAAACTCCATCCCTAAACTACGAGTCAGACAACACATATACTCCATATACTCCTGATGTTGCTCCTCATATCGACGTCTCTCCTCATCCTGCTGCTGACGCATCTGCTCCTGCCATCGACGCATCTCCTCATCGTGCTGCTGACGCATATGCTCCTTCCCCTGCCGCAAATCCTCTATAAGATGACTCTGAGCACGCAGTTGTTCCTGATACCGTGAGGCAGAAGATGATGTCTCTCCACGAGCTCCTCTCGAGCTGGATGCCGACATCGCAGCAGTACCATTATAAGCTGTAGGAATCAAATGAGAGCTGATACCAACTACTCTGCCGTTTTCGAAGCCATATTGGGTCGCCTGCATCCATGTCGTCTCATCAAAATGGTGGGCACTAGTCTGATCACTCGTCTCATCTTGACTCTCAGCCTATGTCTGAGAGGCCATGGCCTCATATGACTCCTTAAGTTTCAATTAGGAATTAAAATAATGAAAAGATTATATGCATTTAATTTTCAAACTGAAAAAAATAATACTGACCACAATCTGATGCTGGTGGTCACCTCTAATCTCTCCCGTAGCCGGGTTAGTGTACATCCTCCGATAAACGCCGTAGGCCGAAATACCGGGCTGCTCGGCTTCCTATATGAATATAAAATAAAATGTTTATATTTAAAGTTGCATAAAATATTAAAAAAAAGTACTTACCAGACGCTCTCTATGCACACTGAATGTACGACTACCGGCTCGTTGTGTCACCTCTTGTCTCCCCCGATTCTGTCGACCCAATGCAGATCTCATCTGAAACCCACCACCCAACCAGTGTGTACATAATCCATCCCAAACGTGTGATGAAATTTACTCTGGTCGGTGGGCTCTATAGGACTCATCAAATTCTGTCACTCCGACTTTCTTCACAGCCGTCTTTCTCAAATTATGTAAAAACTGACGGAAACGGTCACACATAGACACCACCCATGCCGCGTGGATAGTGGCACGCATGCTCTCATCGATGGGATATCATAAACCCTAATATAAATTTATTAATGAATTAAATTTCAAAATAAATAATATTTAATTACATACCAGCCAATGATCAAACATGGCGGCCTGCAGATCAGCGGGAATCTGATCCCATGTGAGCCAGGGCTGAGAAAAATAATTGTGCAAGATAGCGCTCCACTGTCCAATAGCTATATGCGTAAAACCGTGGAAAAAGAAAAAATAATCAAACAATTAGAATATTAATAAATTATAATGAAAGATAACTAAAATACACAGGTTACCATACCACCACGTGTGCGCATCAAATCCAAGAGGTGGACGTCGCTCCGGGATAGCATCTGAAATCATTAGTCTGGAAAGACCACGCCCCCTCCGAGTGCTCCCTATAGTGCCAACAACCTGAGGGTTAGATGACTCAAAAACCTCATCATCCATAGGTAGATCAGCCTCCAGCAACTGACGATACGTTTCTGAGTCCATCTGAAACATGAAATGATTGTTATTAGCAAACATTTGAAAATAACTATTATATATAGATATATATTTGTTTTGATTCTAACCATCATTTTACTGTGTCAATGTTTATCTTCATCATCATCTTCATAGTTTTCAATGGCAATGTCTCCATATTCCTCATCAACATCATCAATTTCCATATTAGTTTTACTTTCATCATCTCTTGTCATTTCAAATTCAGTTGTAACATCATTGACAACATCATCACCATCGACCCTTAACTGTGGGGTGACATCCTCGATATTCATGTCTCTTTTTGAAAAAGATGTGTTTTGACGAGTGTCCTGAAAAATTTCATTTCCTTGCACTTCAGTGGAACCACATTCAGTTTGAGTAAACTGATTTTCTTGAGATTTAATTTTTATTATACTCCACCAATCATCCAACTCTTTTACAGTAGCACATTATTTTGCATAATAAATTTGATGTGCCTGATGAGCCAATAATAATGGTTTATTTACTTCAAGAAGAATTTTATGTTTAATATTAACAATTCCATGAGTCGGAAGAATACGCAATACTCTCTCAGTATCCAGCCATTGATATTTAAACATTGTTACATAATTCTATCCCAAATAACACAGTTCAATAATTTCTTCAAGAATGCCGTAAAAGTCAAATTCAATATCTCTATGATGTGATCCCTTCAAACAAACACCACTATTCATTGTTTTCTTTGATTCCCCATATGCACGTGTATGAAAGCGATAACCATTCACCACATATGCATTATAAGATTTAACCATTTTGGATGGTGGTATACTCAATATATGCAATCGACTATCAATCTTATCATCATGTACAAATACCTGAAAATTTGTAAAACATTTATCACTATTACAAGTAATAAATTTATTTTATATGTAAAACCAAAAAATAATGCATGTTACCAGTTTTTGAAACCAGTAGGCAAATTTTTTTTGCCAACGTTCTTCTAAGCCAACTGCTGTAATTTTTGGAAATTGTTTCTTGATATGATCATCATATAACCTACAAATACAATATGATTAATTTACTGTAACAGAATCTATAGAATAAGGGATAAGAGCACTCACTGTACAATTGGTGACATTTCTTCATTGTTGAGTAGAACATATGTATGAGCTCTATGATGTTCATCATCTGAAAGCCATCTATCATGAACTCCACTAAAGCCAAGTTCGGGCTGATTGACAACTGATAATTGATTGTTCATATCATCATCAACATTCCCCCCATTCTGGCCCATGCGGTTAAATTTTGAGGGATATTCAGATTCAAAATAATGAGAGCAGAATAAAGCAATTTCTTCTTACAAATAAGCTTCAGCAATTGAGCCTTCAACTGATGCTTTGTTACAGACTTTTTTCTTCAATTTCTGTATGCATCTCTCAAATGGGTACATCCATCGAAACTGAACTGGACCTCCACATTTTTCTTCATGTGGAAAATGTAATATCAAATGTTCCATCGAGTCAAAGAAATCCGGCGGAAATATTTTTTTCCAATTTGCATATAATTACAACAAAAACTTCTTCCAGTTTGCTTAGTGTATCGTAGTCTGTTGTCGCCACACACATGTCTCGGAAAAAATATGATATATCTGTTATCGAATCCCAAAATATTAGAATTCAACAAACCTCTTAATCCAATAGGCATAAGTCTTTCCATTATAACATGATAGTCATGACTTTTTAATCCGGTAATATGACCATTTTAACACATCTGCCCAAGTTGGAAGCATAGCCATCTGGAAGTCTCAAATCTGCAATCCACTGACAAAATAATAAGTGACTCTCTTTGGTCAGTGTATAAGCTGCTTTTGGCTTCATTAATCTCTGTGATCTGACATTTTCAAACAATTCAAGTTCTGGTCGCCGTAAAATTTGGGCAAGATCTAATCGTGCCTTTACATTATCTTTGGTTTTACCCGGTGTATCCAAAACTATATGAAATAAATTATCAAAACAGTTCTTCTCAATATGCATGAAATCCAACATGTGTCGGACCAACAAATCAGACCAATATAGCAGATTCCAAAAAATGCTCCGTTTTGTCCAATTGTGTTCTTTCCCAAAACCATGAATTTTCTGTTGGTTTATTGTCGGTCCAAAAGTGATGGAAGGTAATGAAAATACAACTGATTGTAACTCTGTACCTGAGATAATTTTTGGAGGTTCATCTCTTTCAATTCTTCCTTTTCTGAAATGAGATTTATTCCTCCGAAAAGGATGATCGATTGGAAGAAATATGTGATGACAGTGAAAATAGCAAGGTTTTTTTCCATTCACGGGCATAAATGCTTTGTTGTCTCCCATACAATAAGGACATGATTTTGGACCATGTGTACTCTAGCCAGATAACATACCATATGCCGGGAAGTCACTAATTTTCCACATAAAAGTAGCTTTCATTACAAAATTCTGTTTCGCAGCAGCATCATATGTACCAACACCATGACTCCACGATAAATTTAACCCATCAATCAATGGTTTCAAATAAACATCAATATTCTTTTTCGGATGTCCTGGGATTAATAATGTCAAAAATATATAAGGCTCTTTCATCAATATCCATGGAGGCAAATTGTACAGAGTTATAAATACAGGACAACAGGAATACTGACTACCAAAAGATCTAAATGGACGAAAACCGTCAGTAGAAAGACCCAATCGCATGTTCTGGGATTCTAAAGCAAAAGACGGATGCACTTGATCAAAATGTTTCCATGAATCACCATCAGATGGATGAATCAAGATTTTACCATTTTAAATATTGGTTTTGTGCCATGACATCATTGTCGCTGTGTTCTGAGACATAAATAAATGCTGCAACCTGGGTGTAAGCGGGAAATATCTCAACTGTTTTATAGGAATCAATCCAGACTTCCCTGATTGAGCTTATTTATACCTCGATTGTCCACATGTGGGACAACTATCCAACGACTTATTTTCACCAGAATATAAGATGTAATCGTTTGAACATGCATGGATCTTCTGATAACTATGGCCCAGATTACGAACGAGTCTCTTGCTCTCATAATAATTAGAAGGAAACACATTTCCTTCAGGTGACAGTGCTTTAACCAAAGAAAATATCTGATCAAAATAGTTATTTGACATTACATTATCTGATTTAATAGCCATAAATTTTGCAACTGCTTCTAATTTTCTTATCTTGCAACCGGGATATAATTCATCCTCAGCAGACCTCAACAACTCAGCAAATTCAGATGGTGCCAACTCTGGAGGTAAATCAACATCATCCTTGATTTCTATTTGTTGAACGGATGACCCTGCAACATCATGTACTAAATTCTGAAACCGTGATGGATCCGAAATCAAATTATTAGTATCTTCTCTGGAACTGCATTCACCATGTTGATACCAAAAAATATAATATGATTGAAAACCATAACGCAAGAGATGTTTCCCAACGATGTCAAATGTCTCAAACGTTCTCAGAGCACATTTTTTACAAGGACACTTAATTGTCCCTTCTGAAAAAAATTCCGGGTTTGATGATGCAAATGATAAGAAAGCTTTAACACCATCAACATATACGGGTTTTAAACTAGAACCGTTTGGATTTCTGCGCTGATTTATCCAAGCACGATCATCTAATAATGATTGATGTCGATTTCCTTGTTCCATATTTATATATGTGTTTCTACAAAATTTAAAACCATTACTGTTGTTAAATAATTTGATATAAGAAAAAAAATATCCTAAAAAAAGAAGATACATAATTATAGTTATTTATTAGCAATTACCAATAATTATAGGCGACACAATTAGTTTATAATCATCCCCACTAATTATTATTAATTTAGAAATACTTAGCAATACTTGGCAAAATGAAATATTCTTGAATAAGGAAATAAAATTTTTTAATCATCGTTGTGGAGATTATATTACTAATTATTCTGATTTGTCCGATGACTCATCTCTTTTTAACTTTCTCCCGACTAAAATCAGTATGAAAAACTTGTTCTGACATACGTTAGAGCACATTTTTCATACTGATTTTAGTGGGAGAAAGTAGCAAAGATATGAGACGTTGAACAACAGGTAGCCGTCAATCCGCTGGAAATTGTGCCAATTTATAACCATGTACTTGAATTTATTTGATTTTTGATTAATTATTAGTAATTATTACTAATTATTACAAATCTCAATATTTCCAACAGATTTTTCTCTATTCTTAACATGTTCAAATCTTAAAGAGTTGTCAATTTTCAGGTCATGCCCAATAAAAAGTTTGCGTCAACCTTGTCCAATTTAAACTCTATAATTGTCCTTACATGGTTGATCATCTCGCAAGTAGTGTTGCAATAGGACGACATAAGTAATGAGAAAGACATGACTTGGGTTGTCCTATTGCAATGATACTTGCGAGGTGATCAACCAAGCAAGAACAATCACAGAGTTTACATTGGACACGGTTGACACAAACTTTTTATTGGGCACGACCTGAAAATTGGAGACCCTTTAAGATTTGAACTGTGAAGAATAAAGAAAAACTTGTTGAAAATATTGATAATTGTGATATTTTATAATTTTTTTATAATTTTAATAATATTAATATTTTTTTATAAATATTAAACATATAATTATAAAATAATTATATTATAAGTATTATTTAACTATTAATATTAGAGTAATATAATATTTTATATTATGTTAATATATATGTTACTATTTATGTTACTAATTATATTACTAATTATGTTACTAATTATAAATGCGAAGATATGCATATAGGTCGGGTGGTTAATAAATCAATGAATAGAAAAACAAACGTAATTGACCGCTCATCTACCTCAATTTTCTTTTCATTTGTGTGTTGAGGTTGACAGGAAACTTCTCCCTCCACATATAATATGTGATTTTACTGTCAAAATTATAAACCTCCTCACCTCTATATTGGCGAGGAGGTTGATAATTTTGACAGTAAAAGCAGATATTAAATGTGGAGGCAGAAGTTTCCTGTCAAGCCTCAACACACAAATGAAAAGAAAATTGAGGTAGATGAGTGGTCAATCATGCTTGCTAATTTTCCTAATTGTTTCCTAATTATGTAATCGTTTCTTAATTATTATAATCGTTTCCTAATTATGTAATCATTTCCTAATTATGTAATCATTTCCTAATTATGTAATTGTTTCCTAATTATGTAATCGTTTCCTAATTATGTAATCGTTTCCTAATTATGTAATCGTTTCCTAATTATGTAATCGTTTCCTAATTATGTAATCATTTCCTAATTATGTAATCGTTTCCTAATTATGTAATCGTTTCCTAATTATTATAATCGTTTCCTAATTATTATAATCGTTTCCTAATTATTATAATCGTTTCCTAATTATTATAATCGTTTCCTAATTATTATAATCGTTTCCTAATTATTATAATCGTTTCCTAATTATTATAACCATTTCCTAATTATTATAACCTTTTCCTAATTATTATTACCATTTCCTAATTATTATAACCATTTCCTAATTATTATAATCGTTTCCTAATTATTATAATCGTTTCCTAATTATTATAATTGTTTCCTAATTATTATAATTGTTTCCTAATTATTTTAATCGTTTCCTAATTATTATAATCGTTTCCTAATTATTATAATCGTTTCCTAATTATTATAATCGTTTCCTAATTATTAAAATCGTTTCCTAATTATTATAATCGTTTCCTAATTATTATAATTGTTTCCTAATTATTATAATCGTTTCCTAATTATTATAATCGTTTCCTAATTATTATAATCATTTCCTAATTATTATAATTGTTTCCTAATTATTATAATTGTTTCCTAATTATTATAATTGTTTCCTAATTATTATAATTGTTTCCTAATTATTATAATTGTTTCCTAATTATAATAATTGTTTCCTAATTAAATCTAATCGTTTCATAATTAAATCTAATCATTTCCTAATTAAATCTAATCGTTTCCTAATTAAATCTAATCGTTTCCTAATTAAATATAATCATTTCCTAATTAAATCTAATCGTTTCCTAGTTAAATCTAATCGTTTCCTAGTTAAATCTAATAGTTTCCTAATTAAATCTAATCGTTTCCTAATTAAATATAATCGTTTCCTAATTAAATATAATCGTTTCCTAATTAAATATAATCGTTTCCTAATTAAATATAATCGTTTCCTAATTAAATCTAATCGTTTCCTAATTAAATATAATCGTTTCCTAATTAAATCTAATCGTTTCCTAATTAAATCTAATCGTTTCCTAATTAAATCTAATCGTTTCCTAATTAAATCTAATCGTTTCCTAATTAAATATAATCGTTTCCTAATTAAATCTAATCGTTTCCTAATTAAATCTAATCATTTCATAATTAAATCTAATCATTTCCTAATTAAATCTAATCGTTTCCTAATTAAATCTAATCGTTTCCTAATTAAATCTAATCGTTTCCTAATTAAATCTAATCGTTTCCTAATTAAATCTAATCATTTCCTAATTAAATCTAATCATTTCCTAATTAAATCTAATTGTTTACTAATTATTATAATCGTTTCCAAATTAAATCTAATCGTTTCCTAATTATTATAATCGTTTCCTAATTATTATAATCGTTTTCTAATTATTATAATCGTTTCCTAATTAAATATAATCGTTTCCTAATTAAATATAATCGTTTCCTAATTAAATATAATTGTTTACTAATTAAATCTAATCGTTTCCTAATTAAATCTAATTGTTTCCTAATTAAATCTAATCGTTTCCTAATTAAATCTAATTGTTTCCTAATTAAATCTAATTATTTCCTAATTAAATATAATTGTTTCATAATTAAATCTAATTGTTTCCTAATTAAAATTAATTGTTTCCTAATTAAATATAATTATTTCCTAATTAAATCTAATTGTTTCCTAATTAAATCTAATTGTTTCCTAATTAAATCTAATTGTTTCCTAATTAAATCTAATTGTTTCATAAATAAATCTAATTGTTTTCTAATTAAATCTAATTGTTTCCTAATTAAATCTAATTGTTTCCTAATTAAATCTAATTGTTTCCTAATTATTTCAACTGTTTCCTAATTGTTTCTAATCAATTAAATCTAATTATTTCTTAATTATTTGATAATTATTTTAATTAAATCTAATTAAATCTAATTATTTCTTAATTATTTGATAATTATATATTTATTTCTAATTATTACCAAAACATCCCCCAGGAGTGTCGAACCAAGAGTGCAGCAAGGCCCGTTGTCGTGTACCAGGTTACCCGGAGTCAAGCTCGAAACACCTTGTCAGAGTTTTCACTCCTTGGTACATCTGTGCCAGAGCCGCCTCTACTTGTTCGTATCCAGACAAGGATTATTTGTTACTACCACATAAACTAATTATACTATATAGCTAAACATTCTATTAAAAAAAATAAAATTAATAATTAAAAATAAAATTAACAATTAAATATAATTTAATAATAAAAAAATATAAATACCTTTGAAGTAATCTGCGCCTTCTAACTCCTTCCTTCCTCTTCTCGAAAGAAAAAATTAGAACAAAAAAAATTTCTACTCAGAACTGAAAATTAGAGAGAGAGAAGAATAGAGATCTGAATGTTATGAAAAAAATCGGATGAGGTGTATATATAGGTTAGATAATTTGCGACGATCGTATTTGCGACGGTATCCCATCGCAATACCTAGTATTTGCGACGGGATACTGTCGCAAATGCCTTCGCCCGCATTAAATATGAGCGGTGGGTAAAAGGACTTTTGCGACGGGCCCGTCGCAAATAACCACCATTAGCGACGGGCGGATATCCCTGTCGCAAATTTCTATTTACCGCTTCCGGTATTGGTGACGGGGCCCGTCGCAAATTCCTTCGCCCACATTAATTACAGGCGGTGGGTAAAAGGGTTGTTGCGATGAGCCCGTCGCAAATGCCACACCATTAGCGACAGGCGGATATCCCCGTCACAAATTCCTATTTACCACCGCCTGTATTTACGACGGGTCCCATGACAAATACCACCCGTTGGATTCTTTTTTGCGATGGGTAAATAGTCCTGTCGCAAAAAAGTATTTACCACCGTCGGGTAGTTGCGATGGGTTGAAGGTGACTGTCGCAAATAGGCTTTATATCGGCCGGTATTGGCGACGGGGCCCGTCGCAAATAACAACTGGTGAATATTTTTTTGCCACGGGGAAATTTCCCCATCGCAAATACTATTTACCACCTCTGGGTACTTATGACGGGTAGCCTTCTACCCGTCGCAAATATGCTTCCTGCGTTTTGGCATGCAAACCGCACCATTGCAATTGTGACGAGACCTGTATTTCCGTCGCAAATAACTGACCATATGCGACGAGAATATATTCCCATCTCAAATACTCTTTTCATCGGAGTTTTTGCGATGAGAATAAGGCCCGTCACAAATACCCCATCACAATAATCATTTTTTCCCGTAGTGATCAGGCCTATCTACCTACAAAAAATTATCTCTTAAGCTTTATGTTGGGGAGAATCTCCACTTTAGGAAGTGCCGAATTCTAGCATATAAATATGAAATTATAAAATAGTTGGAAACCATCACAAAAAAAAAATCAACCTTAGATGCTCTATATATTTCAAAATATCTTAGAGATGAATTTATCAAGTTTATCCAAAGACCCCATGAGTTTGAGATATAATTATCCATATAAAATATTTATCAGGTGGAAACTAATCAAACAAAATGTCATACCATCATTTCATCTACAAATAAAGATAATAAAGAAGTTATCTAGGGACATAACAAACCCCTATTTGTTTCAAGAAACCTCAATAATGTCAATATCTGGTGGTATCTTGTTTAAAATGGTTCTAGGATCAATCTCATCCTATTATAGACCCTCCAAAGTTTTGGATACAGTGAGGAGGATTTGTCTATAACAAATATGACTATTCAAGGGTATGAAAAAAGCATAAAAATTCCCCACATAAATTTCAAGCTCAAGGATCAATTTGGGGACCTTAATTCCAATATTTATTTCATCATTATCCATCAAGAAAAAACATAAAATATCTTACTTGGAATATATTGGCTTCATATCCATGTGGTAGTACCTTCAAAATTTCATAAATTTTTTAAATACCCCATCAAAAGAAAATTTGGAATATTATATGGACATATAAACCCCTTTGAATATTATGAATACCGATATACTGAGGCGTGTTTCTATAATATGGAAGAAAAAACACTGATTATAGAGTGTTTGATGAAGGTTGTTGATCCCAATAGCTTGGGATTTTCCATGTAAACTTTTTTCAGTATGATCAATATTGATTATGTGATGCACATAAACCAGATTAGGGTAGTAGACTTAGTCTTAGTGAGTGGTTATGAACAAAACAAAAAATTCACTGGGCCATGTCAATGAGATAGTAATTATATTATATGAAGTGGGATCATCAATGGAAAGCTAGTCTAATGATCCATCGAGGCCTGGAAATTTACTTGATCCATCAGCAAGAATTAAAAATACCCCCAAGAATTTCCCTAAAAACCTGGATGTATATACCTCTCTTGAACATGGGGGTAGAATAAAGGAATATTACCATCCATAGGATCACCCCATAATGACTGTGATAGTTTAGGATGTTAATAATTCTTCTCATGGTCTCTCATATTTCGAGAAAGATAGAGATACCCTAGTGTTTTCTATAATTCCCAAAGATCCCCCCCGACATAGAGATAGATGATTATGACCTATGGGATGACCCTTTAACATTTGAGGAAGACGTATCTACCACCATCGATGAGCTCAAATAGGTAAATATGGGAACAAAATAATTCCCATGACCTATTTGGATCAGTGAAACCATACCTATAAAAGAAAAATAGATATATATTTCATTTATAAAGTAGCATCAATACATGTTCACTTGAAATTATACAGATATTCCCAGGATGAATCATGATGTGGATACTCATAATTTAGGCTTTTTTAATGAAATATGAGATTATCTAGTAGGATTCACCCATCACATAATACCATGGTAAAATTTCAAGTTGAAAAATTGATTAATGAATGTTTTTTTCAAGAGGTGAAGTACCCAAAATTGCTTACCAAAATCATTATTGTTAATAAGAAGAGTGTAAAGATAAGGGTTTTCATTGATTTCATGGAATTTAATCAACACTACCTAAAGGATGATTTCCCTTTATCACAAATATTTTGATCGATTCAACTAGAGGATTTTATTCCCTTTTCTTCAAAGATGGGTATCAGGGTATAACCATATCAAAATGGCCCATGAAGATGAGGAATACATTTCCTTAAAACAGTCCCAAGGGATATTTTACTACCAAGTCATTCCCTTCATCTTAAATAATGTTAGATCGCCTTACCAATGCACCATGAATCACATATTTAAACCCATATTAGGACTAATCATAATGTGATACATCAATGAATTAATGGTTATATCATGGAAGCATTGTGACTCTGACACTGATCTTCAAACAATATTTGAAAAATTATACCAACACAGTTTGATGATGAATCATATGAAGTGTGATTTTGGAGTAACTTTAGGAAAATTCATTAGATTTATGGAATTCCTTCATGGAATCGAGGTTGATCCAGAAAATACCAGTGACATATTATCAATCTCACCTCATTGGAATCTTAATGAATTGAGAGGGATCCAAGGGAACCTCACTTATATCCGGAATTTTATAAACAATCTAGATGGTTGATGTCTCCCCTTAACTAAGTTAATGAATAAGGGAGTCACCTAACAATAAAATTATGACTACCAAGAATATTTTGAGAACCTCATGTACTACCTACTTCATCCATTGGTCGTAATGGTTCTGGTATAGGGGAATCCACTTATCCTATATGTGGATTACATGGAATGATAACTCGGTACCCTCATCGCACAAAAAAATTATTTGGGGAATGAAAACTCTATCTACTATCTCTGTTGAAAAATTCTAGATACTGATAATTGATATTATGATATCAATAAAAACTAACTCACACTCGTATTCACAATGAAAAAGATGAGGAATTACGTGAATCATCGGGAAGTATACTTGGTCTCTCACATCGACTTTCTCAAGTGTTTATTAGTCTCCCAATATGAACATGGAATTTTTTCAATGGGATATTATCCTGTAATAATAATAAATTATATTCATGTCACAAAAGTAAATCAAAGGGGAATTGATGGATAATTTTATTGCAGCACACCCTACCCTGTAAAACACCTCATATGACACAAAAATTCCATATAAATAAGTATTATATGCCCATGAAACTCCATTAATGTGGGAGACTTATTTGATGGTGCCTATTGAAGGACTATTAGAAAGAAAATGAATAAATTTAAGCTTACTGGTTTAGTCTAGAAATTGTATTTGTTTCTACTGAAAATTAAATTATTCCTTACTCTTTATATGAGGGATACACTAATAATGAGGTAGAATAACAAACCCTTATTATATTCTTGGATCTATACTTACTTCTGTAGATATATTATTTGAATATTAATGGCGATTTGGAGCTAGTGATCAAATAGATCAATGGTGAATATTCCATCAAGAGGAAATAATTGGCTCCTCTCATTATTTTTATGAGAGGATTGATGGAAAAGTTTCCTTTTAAACCAATACTGTATCACATCCATCAAACATAGAATGATCATGATGATGCACTAGCTAATGATTCCATAGTCTTGAACAATCATGATTAGGATGAGGTAGTCTTCACATCACACATCAAAGGGTAGTCTTACCAATCATCATCTGTGGAAAATATTAAATTAATCATATAGACACTACCCCTGATAGTGATGAGACAATATCCATCCCAAGATGGATGGATACCCCAATAAATTACCTCTGAAATGGGACCCTACCATTGGATCATTCCAAAAGGGAATAGATTCTATGATGGGCATCAATATTTACCCTTCAAGATGGACTGAATGAGAAAAAATCCCTCTATAAATGAGGCTTCATGGGAGTCCTCCTCAAATGTATTGCAGAAGGAGAGACTCCTTTCGTCATGAAGGAAGTCCATGTAAGCTCTTGAAATGCTCACGAGTCTAGAATGCGGATCTCCCACCAAATTAGGATGCTTGGTTACATCTGGTGTATGATGATGTAGGACTATATAGAATTCACTAGTAAGTGTCACCCATATAAAATCCATGAAAACTTCATCCATAAACTCCTTGAGTTTCTAAAAACAAATAAGTATCCTATAATTTTTTTGTATGGGGAATGGATGTTGTGAAGAAACACCCCATGATACAGGTAAGTAGTTCAAGCACATCCTTTATGATACCAAATTATTTTCTAAATGGGTTGGGGATGAACCCCTCAAGGATATTGGGATAAAGAGTATCTTTAGATTCATGAAGTCCTATATTATCACTAGTTTCGGTGTCACTTACATGACACTTACGAACAATAACACCAAATTCTATTATTCTGAGTTAAAGAGGCTATATTAAGAGTATAATATCAAGTAAAACTATTTTTATTATTATCATGTAGAGTAAAATAGAGATTTAGAGGCCTTCAATATGAATATATTGAATATAATATAGAAATTTATGGACAAAGACAATAATTCTCATCCAGAAAAAATTCTTCATTCCTTATGGGCCTATCATAACAAAACCTTCACTGCCCCATAGGTGAAACCATATTCTATATTTTATGGAATAGAGGAAGTTTTATCTATTTAATACTATTTTACCTCACTTGTAATAGATATTTGTGGACAAAACATAGATGATGAATAGTTATAGAAGTTGTTGGATAAGTTAGAATGACTTTATGAGACGAGATTGTCTACACTGCACAACCTCGAAGTCCAATGGGACTAGATTGTGAGAGACTTAAAAAAAGGGTTCACCTATGCTGTTTTCTATAAGGAAAATTGGTACTAGTTTTCAAAACCTTGATGATACCAGAGAAGAAACCCAGAAATCCAGAACCCAAGTGGGAAGGGCCTTATTTCATACATAAGATCTATTCTAAAGGGGATTACTCGTTGTATAGAATGGATGGGGAACACATTATTCCTTACACCAATGTGAAGTTTCTTAAGAAATACTTCACATAACTAAAATAATGATAAAAAAGTAATGATAAAAATACTTTAAACTATACAACCCCTAGAAGTCCCGATGATATGAATTTAAATTGTACTACACCCAAAAGTTTTGGTGGAAATAATTTAAAATCAACAACACCCAAAATTTATGGCAGCAAGAATTTAAAATACATAAAACCCATAATTCTTATAAACACTAATTTAAATTGAACATAATATCCACATACTTACCACAAGAAATTAAATTGAATAAAACATATCCTTACAGCATAACATTAAACTTTTCAGAACATGGTCCTAGCCATAAGACATTAAAATAAACAACATCCTATGTCCCGGACATAAGACCTTAAATTACACAACATTTTATTACCTTGTGGTACTTACCCCATGTCAAGTATGAGCCATATCGACATAAAAGGTTTTTAGTGTAGGGGTTTACTAGCTCATTCTATGCTTCTCATACAATCCTCCATAGGGAGAAAGTGGTACCACTTGATCCAAGACCAGAAACCCCATTTATGAATTTTTTTTTATTTTTTAATACATGGAATCACTTCATTAGTAACTAACTATACATGATCTAGATATATGCATAAAAAATTAAATTAACCCATCCCCTTGTGAGATTCAGATCCATATAAGGGATTGGAAATGAGAACTACATTCAGATTGATTCCTATTACCACATGATAGATAATGATTCCCAGTTCACTAATACTAGGACCAAACACATTGAAAAAAATTTCCCTTTCATTATGTATGGTTCATACTTGTGCAAATGATTATAATATAGGAACTACATGTGGATTTATTTCCATAATATATGATACGTAGTGACTCCTAGATTTTCTATTTCAGTCCCAACCATGAGGAGTAATAACTCCCAACCATGTCCCTCTATGAGAGTGAGATCCATGTGGAGGTTCTAGTCCACCCTAAAATGAGAACATCATCATAATTTCACTATTATGTACTCATTAAAAGGATAATTAACCACCCAACTATCTTTTTTTTCTCATGTTGAGCATGAATAATGTGAGATTAGGAAAACCGATGATCATCTCTAACCCAAGTTGTCGAGGTGAGTTCTATTCAAATAACGAGAACCACATTTTAATTACATGACATTAAACTACATGATAATGTCCTAGTCAAATTATGTTAAAATTCATGACAAGTGATAGTCATGTTGATAAAATCATCTCTATTTGATGATTGTGTACTCAGAAATCACCTGTTTTATCCCTACACCTTGAATATGTGTTCAATACACATTGGTGAAACCTTTAGGGTTCTAAAACCCTTTTAATATTACGATATCCATGAAAAACTTCATATATTATATATATGAGTGTATACCAACCAATTCGTTGAGTTAATACACTTATATTGGAACCCCACGGGCCTCAAATCCATACACTTCTAGTTATCCATTGTAACAAATTGGTAATATGGACTAGAAGTTCTGAAGGGATCTCTCTAGGATTAACTAGTGAATAACACAATTCCCAAGAGATTATTCTTAGGAGATGTTCTTGTCCCTGAGGAGAATCCACCATTAAATACAAGTATTATTATCCTAACTGCATTGGATAGTGGTTTCCTACATTACTAATGGTGTATTTATACCCACTGGTCTCTTCTTCCTGTTGACTTAGATATTATTGGGTTATGATTTACACTTCCCAAGACCCAACTATTCAATAGGATTGAAGTACTCTCAATTTTACCCATCTATGAATCATACCCATTATCAAAGCAAGATTATAACATTTTATTCTTATTCACTTTAATTATAGTGTGTGCATCTCCTATGAAGACCCCACTTTCATGAGTTTCTAAATCAGTTTGGAAACCACCTTTTCCTCTAAACAAACTTCATGCCCCATTTTCATGTATAAATCACTAGATTACTTGCGTTTATATTCTTTATTCTATCATAGACTTTAATACCATGTTCTATTGGTTCTCCCTTATAGGAGATTGGTAATAAGGTTTGGCTAATCTGAAGAGTCCCCACTATGATTCACTGGTGAATAACAAAACACCTAATATCTTGTTCTTAGGGTATGTTTTAGCTCCTGAAGGGACCTTTCTAGGATTGATTGGTGAATAACACAATACCAAAGAGCTTGTTCCTAGGGGACTTTTTTTCTTTCTAAAGATACCCTGCTAGGATTCTCGGCTGAATAACATAATTCCTCAGAGCTTGTACATAGTGGATATTTTTTCTCAAAAAAGGCCCTCCTTAAATCCATGATGCATTTCTCTAATGGTGCGATGTTAATACCACAAATCAGAAAATAAATAAATTTTCATATATGCATTTAAAGGAATGATTTTTTTCATCCATTTCCCTAAGTATAAGTGGGATCACGAATGTCTTAGGGATTTATTCCTTCATACCCAAGTTCTGGTGGCAATAATTTAACCTACACAACATCTTCACATCATTAACAAATGATGTTAAACTGCATAAAAGATATATTTACAACATGACATTAAACTATACAGAATACATCCTTAAAAAATGAAATTAAACTAGAGTGAGCATGTTCATATTATACTATGTTTCTTGGGTTTCGGTTCACCAGCTTATGCAGAGTTTTCTCTAATAACACTTCCCAAGGATAAAGTGGTCCCACATTTATCTTATCCCAGAAACCACACCTTCATCAAGTTTAATTATTTCTCAAGCCAATATACTTCTTTAATGGAAACTTTCTATGAATGATCTTGATTTACACAAAAAATAAGATGCCCCCATTTTTTTGGGTGGGTTCCCTAAACCTAACTTCTTTATGTACTTTGATTACCATTACATGTATACAGTTTGATATATACATGTTTTTATTCTTACTATAAGATTGTTGATATATCTAAATCCACTATTTACATGGTAATGTACATAGATTACATGTCATATTAAAAGGCTATAATAATTACTAGCTATAATGAGAAACACGATATACTATGAAAATAATCTTACATATATGTCATATGGTATATATACATCATACTGATGGGAAAAAAATGATGTTTGACTATTAGTTTCTAGGAGATCATAATAATTAAGACTTTTTCTAATGAATTTCAATCTTTGTGATCTCAGGCAGATGAGATCATGAGGACTAACCCACCAATAAGAACACCACATGTTTTAGGTGTCATTGTTTATTCCTATCTATGGATATAACGACCTGAACTATTATAAATAAAATTACCTTATGGTTTAATTTTTTATTATGTAATATGGTTATAGAAAATAAATTAAATTTTCTTGTTTTATTATATCCAATTAGATTCAAAAGACTGTTATAATCTTTACCGTTGATAATATAGCCATTAAATAATGATCGCATGATTAGTATAAATATAGGGATTTAACAAATCCAATTGACACTGAAAAAGGAAGTAATATCCTCATCCAGTAGGATTGTACCCAATAAATCCCATTTATCATAGATTCTGAGGGAGATAAAATAATTGGGATTTTCCCTTTACCAATCCCAAGATGTGATACAACAACTAAAGCATGAGCGAAACCGTTTATGGGAGAAGTTCGATTCCATTGAGATCATGACCCAAAACATGTTCACTGAACAACTCCATGAACGTCTCATCATCACACACCTTACTATTAGGGAGTATGCTGATGTAATAAAGGGATATGTATCAAGACCTTAATAATATAAATATTTATATTTTATATAATAATGAATTTATTTTCATTTTTATTGTTACTTTATAAATGTTTTTTATTTTGATTCAGTTAAACAAAAATTGTATTTTTGGGTAATATTCAAATTCAATTAAGGGATTTATTTTCCTAAATTGATGGATTTTTGAAATAAATAGTGTTTTGATAAAATTTTATTATTAAATAAATTTTATTAATTGTAAATGTTAATATAATTTTTATGAAGTGAAATGTACTTTTTATAAGGGTTTGAAAACTCTTATTATAAAAAAACACATCATTTTTCAATAAATGTTGAATATTATTTTAAAAGTGAAAATGAAAACATTTATAAATTTATTTATATAAAATAAATATTATTTTTGGAATCAAAATTTATAAATTATCCAATGTTTAATATTTCATAATTTTCTAAGACAGTCAAATTTTCGGGTAAAAATTAAATACCGTATAAATATACGACGTGTTTTATAACATCATAATGACCCAAATATAATGTAATAAATACTATAATGGGTATTATAGGAAAAATATATGTTTTCATATTAAAATAAAATTATTTTATGTTTATTTGACTAATTTTATAATTCCTTTATGAATCATCCAAAATATATAATATATTTTATGATTTTAAATTCATTTCTTTAAAAAAGTGACTCACCTCCACATAATCAAGGGTAATATTTTAATATTTTCAACTATTTTAACAATAAAATAATTAAAACTTCACCATATTATAAAAAAAAATGGTCAATAATTATGGTAAGGTTTTTGGTTTTGAATATTTTATAAGATAGACTCCAAAACCTAAGGTTGTGAAATACTAAAGAATTCCCTTACCATTTCCTATATAACCCCACCCAATATAACACTCATCTTCACTAAAAATACTTAGGGCACGTCCTTACTCTACCCTCTCCTCTCTATGATCCTTCCAAGTCACCCCAAGCTCTAAAGAATCCCCATTTAAAACTTGTGAAGCCACACACAAAAGTAAGAGTTCTTTCCTTTCTCACCCTTGTAAAAGTTTATTTATCTTGTTATGCCCTTTTATTTTCAATTAATAATGATGTTGTAACACCCCAAAACTAGAATAACATAGATGATGCCTTATTCTATTATATTTTCATGATTATTAGGAATCAAATTCTGAAGGAATGATTAGTTTAGTAGTCTTGGAAAAGAAGATTACATACATGATATCCATAATACATTGGGAAAAGAAAAGAAAACATGATACAATATAAAATGAAATAAACTGCATCCTTGAATGATTATACAATTATTTATTCTTAATAACCTAGGGAAATAAAACTTAAGAAAGGGGTGATCTCATATTATTAGTATGGTAAGTAATATAGCGGAATATATAATAAACATAAACATTAGGCATGATGAATAACTAACAACACATGCCTTTAAAAAATACGCTTGAGTATAACATGGCAGGAATACGAGATGAATAATAATGCTATAATAAAACACAACCACAAGTATTATAATATTCAAATAAATGAATGGATATCAATTAATATTTTCATAATGAGGGAATTCATAATGTGGGACATCATAACCAATATTCCAAAGCCTCATTCCAAGGACATACATAAATGGTTAAAAACCTAAACTAGTTTGTCTCATGAGACCTACCGATGCATCGATGAGATATAGTAGGCCTCAACCATCACTTAATAAGTCCAATAAATTCTTCATATGAAAGGGGTGAACATACTGAACATATATATTTGAATTGAAACTAACATATGAAATGTAAATAACCTTCCCAATCATTAAACATAAACACTAACCATTCAGAGTAATATGGTGAATGATATAAAGATAACAAATCCATAGTAAAACTAATAATAAACCCTGAAAAACATATTTTAGATGATATAATAATATATAATAGTCAATTAATTAAAATATTTAATGAAGGTTTTTGACATATATGAAGATACTTTTAAATGAGGCCATTGAATTTTCTTTGAGGAAATAATCCTCAAATAGTCCAAAGTGTCCCATACTATCTTGAAACATTAAAATCATAATCCCATAGAATATCATTAGAATAAGGAGAATCTTTATATAATCTAATAAAGGTTAGTAAATACACCACATTCAAGTAATAATTGTTGCATAAGGTACATATCTCACATAAGTAAAAGTGAGATGAGAAAAATCCTTTTTTTACTTTGGTAAGAAGAGCTATTTTGGAAAATATTTTGTATTTGCTATGAAATTAGGTTTTAAACATGTATATCCTTGAAAAGAAAATTTAAGTATATTGAAATTATATTTGAGGCATATATAATGTCCCATTAATGTTAAATAATGTAAACAGAGTTTTTAAAGAAGCTTTAGAAATAAAACATTTTAGTGTGGTTTAAGGAAAATATTAAAGATATTTTAAAGCATAAAGGCATGTTTTTTTCATAAAAACATATTTGAACCAATATAGTCTTTTATGATAAAATTTTTGGTTTTATAAAAATAATTATGGCTTATAATAGATTATATAGTGCACTTGAAAATGAGTAATAATTCGAGAAGTTCCCTTAAATCGGGCTTGTTTATTTGGAAGAATTAAGAAGGGAACTATTTTAAAACATATAATACCCATAAATGAAAGTTGAAATGATCTGAATATATTATTTTATAACATACCAAAAGAATATTGAAAATTTACAAAAAAATAAATAAGCAGTACATTTGGGTAAGGATAGTGAAGGAATAACCTTAAGGAAAAATGAATGTTCAGGTGGAATCCCTTACCACTTTGTAATCAATCGAATCATATTCCCCAAAAATTAATAATCATAAAATGATAGATTTAATACCATTTTAATAAATATATTAATTATATGATACATAAATGGTAATAATATATACACCACACACAAGAATTAGTGGTGAGTAAGGCATATCTCATGGAAATGAAAGTGAGCCGAGAAAACCCTTACCTTATGTTCAAAAATATTCTGCACTTGACCTTAATGTCTTGGAAAACCAAATTAAATCCATTAATTAATTAATTAATAACCTTATATATATATATTATTCATTATAGTTCTATTAAGTTTATTTATTTCTTTATTGATAAGTTATAAGATCGAATTTCGTCATTCCAGAAGGTTCGTTTCCTTGATTTCATGTTCGATTCGCTTGATTATAAGTAATGGAGTTCATGTGGAATGCATATAATTCTACATAATTGATATTATATATTATTAATGAAAATAAATAAATTTAAATGGTTATACATATAATTTAGTTACATGGTATGAGTATGAATCAATAGATAATACAATTAGTGATAATCGTTTAGATTTTTACGACGGGTTTTCGATCACAACGAACTAGTTTTGTTATATTATTTAACATAATATATAAATGATGGTTAAAGAATCATTAAATAAGATATAATACATATTTTAGAATTTTTTTCAACTATAAAAAGGTTTTCATGACCAGTCTTGAGTAATAAATTGAAGAATGAAACTTCGTCATCCACGAAGGTGGTAAATTGGCACATCCCTGACGATGATTTTTTTTATAAAATAAAAGATAGAGAGAGTGAGGTGATTGATAATGATTATTAAATTAAAATTATATAATTATATTATATATATGATACCGGATTTATCAATATCAATTGGATAGATGATTTTAGGTGAGAATAATAAAATAAATAACTTAAAAATAAATTAAATGGAAAAAGGAAGAGAATTTTACCTCTTGAAATATCCTCCTTGAGAACCTCCTTAAGGGAAGGAGTTATAGTCTTTTGGAAATAGAAAGAGATCTTATATGTTGGGATAGATTAGGAAATATTATTTGGGTAGAACATTTATAATATTAAAGGCTTAAATGTGTGAAGAGAAGAGGGAGTGACGGTTTTTTATAGTGGAGGAGAGGAGAGGATTTCCATTATTTTAATCATTATTTTATTATTTTAGATCAAGACAATGAATAGTCTTTATTATTGTGACTAAAAACATAAATAAGTACATGGGATTTTGGAACAATAGAAATTTATATCATCCATGAATCAATCATGATGCATAATTTCATTTATTTAGCATATTTCGTAAATTATCAAATTTCACTATTCACAAAAATTCAAGTTTTTCTGAAAAATCCCAAAAATTTACCCTAATAATTTTATGATGTGTAGAATATAAAAATGAAATTATTTGTATGAATATAATTTCCTAAATATTGTAAATTTAAATTTTAATTAAAATATCCATTTACTCAAAAAATACAATTTTTAAAATTATAACTGATTTTATAGTACCTGGAAAAATTAACTAAGGTCCCATTAAATTATCCCAAAATCATAGGAAAACAAAATATTGAATTATGATTATATTTTATGAAAATTAATTATAATTTATACAAATTTATTAATTATAAAATTTTAATTAATTATTTATTGCTCATAAAAATACCAACACTTAATTATTAATTTTTAAAATATTCAATCTCATTTTTAAGGTGCATAAATTTTATTTATACTTACATTGTTGAGGTTAATATTCATAAGGCACATTAAAATTAATAAGGGTCATGTTACTATTCATCCAAAACTAAGTTTATTATAGCAAAATCTAAATATATTACTGAATGCAACCGTGTATGTTTTTTTTTCGAAATTCAAAACACAGAATTAAAAAAATTATATTTAATGAGAAGGTTATAACTATAAAAAAGTTCTGTTTCATAGATAATAAGGTCTATGTGCATATAAGTTAACTAATTAATTGAAATTAATTATGAATAAAAAAACCATAAAATCTTGGGGTACCGTATTAATAGTGAACATATTCGTAACATAATTTAGTATTTATCAAAATAATTATACTAGTATATATATATATTATTCTTAAAATATTTAATTAAATAATATATTGATAAAAATTAATTTTGTAATAAATATAATAAAATACATATATTCATATTAAAATATTCTTTTACACAAAATAATACTTTGAAATAGTATTTTTTTTAGAACATTAATTTAAAATTAATTTTAAAGAAATAAATTTTAAATATAAGTATTATTAATTAAAACACATAATTTTAATTTTTTATTTTTCATTACTTAATGTATTTAAAATTATAAAAAAAAATTAATGGGTTGTTACATTATCCCCCCCTCAACATGAATTTGAAATTTCACTTCAAAAGTTAAAGGCTGATACTTGAAAATTGCCTTGTGGGAAAACCACATCTGAAACAAGGTTAATAAGATATTCTCATAATAAGTGGGAAAGTGAAACACATTTGTTACCACAGAAATACGCATTCAAATATGATAAAATTAGTGTGATGTGAAAATATAGACACGGAAGAATAATATAACCATCATGTTCTGATGAAAAGTGATAGAGGACATGGTCAGGAGGAAGTTAACATTCACAAAGCCATAAATCTGCGATGATATAAGAGACCATTTGATTCATCAGAAAAGAAGGTACTATGATAATTTTCTTTTGTTTCAAGATCCTTTCCCTAAAGTTGATAAATTCTTTAACTCAATAATATAAGAAAATATAAGTACTTGATACACAATCTTATCCTTCAATTGTGCCTTTAACTATTCCTACTTCATTTCATGGAACAAGTTGTATCATAGGGTAAAATAATTTCTAAAACCTTCTCCAAAGATCAAATTTGACCACTTCATAAATTGTTATCTTTTCCAAAACATTATGGTACAATTCTTTAGAAATAAGGTCACTGAATTTCTAAAATTAACTTATTAATCAACATGAAGTGTCTCTTAATCGCCACATACAAACATGTGAGTCCTTTCTCCATGTATTCTTTTGAAGCATTTTAATAACTTGAATTACGAAAAAACCTTATAGAATATGTTCATGTTTCTTTATTCCTTAGGTAAAACATAGAAATTTATATATATTCCTTAATTCAAAAATGTTGTAGACTCTACCACTTTGTCGACAATCCAATATTTATATCTAAGATAGTAAGTACTACACAATTTACGTTATCTAAATAAATAATCTCTTTATTCTAAAATTAATATATTATTATCAAGAACATATTAAGGGAAAAATTTCCCTCAAACATATATTTTCTGAAAAGTTTAACTTCTTTCTGAGTCACTTTTCTTTAGTACTATTCAACACACGAACTCAAATCCTTAATGAAATAGTACTATAATACAATCCTTGTATATCCCATAATTCTTATAATAGGAATATTATAGCATATATATTGAATCTATAAATAAATTAATTATTCTACTTTGACCGTAGTAACATCATAATCTTGACCATGATTCCTTTACCTTTTTAGAGCTATATTTCCTTAATGTTTGGGACACTTATTTGTGTAGTGCCGCATATCATTACAGTTTAAGCATTGAATATTGTAAAATTCTTTAATTATATTACAATTATGAGCATGGTGGAATTTTTCTCCACACTTATATCAAACTCCTTTTCCTCTTAAGCATATACTAAGGTGTCTCCTTCTTAAAATATCACATGTGGGAAAATACTTCTTTCCCTTATTCCCTTTATCTAACTATTTCCCAGTTGTCCTCTTATTCATCTTCTTCCTTCCAAATTCATAATACTTAGAAAACTCTTTCTCATAATTTTTAGGACATGATACTTTCTCCTCATATGACGAGAGTATTTGAGAGACTATTTCCTTTTGAAAGAATAGAATAAACACATCAAATGAATAAACATTGTTACTCTTTGGATTATGTTCATTGACTTAGTTCCAAATAATTCTTCTAGGCGCCATTTCTATACAATTTCATACACTATATTAGATCATATTATTATTAAAAATAATATACAATCCCAATATTAGTGAAATACTTAACATAAATTGAAAAATTTATGGGTAGAAAATCTAATAATCATAAACATGGTTTCTTTCAAAAAATGTTTACATTTAAATCCTTCATATTAATTTATAAAGAATATGTGAATTATCCAAAGCAGATCCCCTAGAAGTGTCAAACTAGTTGTGCATTAAGGTCCATTTTTGCATACCAGGTTACCCCGAGTCTGGCCTAGAAAAACCTTGTCAAAGTTGTTAATACTAGGTACATCTGTGCTAGAACCACTTCAACTTGTAGTATCCATACATGGATGTATTTTCAGGGAAGATCCACATAATATATACCTTTCCAAAATTCTAGTATGATATTTTATACTTATCCTCAAAGTCTATTTTAGGGTTATATTCTCTAATATATGTTTTATAAATCTAGTTTCCAAAGTTGCTGCTAAACTTCCTATAATACCAACTATAATCCCCTAACCCAAAAAGACTAGAGCTGATACATTATTTTATTACATTGACATGATTATAAGGAATTAAATCCCAAATGAATGATCAGTTTAGCAGTCTTGGAAAACCAAATTATATACATGATACCCATAATACATTGGGAAAAGAAAATTAAACATGATACAATATAAAATGAAGTAAACTACATCATTAAAAGATTATGCAATGTTTTATTCTTCATAACATGGGGAAATAAAACATAACAAAGGGGTGAGATCATATTCTTAGTAAGGTTAAGTAATACAATGAAATATTTCATAAACATAAACATTAGGCATGGTGAATAACTAAAACACATGCCTTTAAAAAATAATCTTAAGTATAACATGACAGGAATAAGAGATGAATAAATAATTCTATAATAAATCATAACCATGAGTATTATACTAGTTTAATAACCATATAAAATATCAATTACTAGTTTCATAATGAGGCAATGCAAAAATTTGGGACATCATAACCATTCTTCCAAGGCCTCGTGACATGACCATACATAAATGGGAAAAAACCCAAACTAGTTTGTCTCATGAGACCTATCGATGCATCGAGGGGATATAGAGGAACCAAACCATGACCTAATAAGTCCAATTAATTATTCATATGAAAGGGGTTAACATAATAAACATATAAATTAATTTTTAAACTAACATATGAAATGTAAATAACCTTCCCCAATCATTAAACATAAACACTAACCATTCAGAGTAATATGGTGAATGATATCAAGATAACATATCCATAGTCAAACTAATAAAAAACCCTTAAACAAAATATTTTAGATGATATCATAAGATATAATCCTAAATTAATTAAAATATTAAAAAAATCTAGTTGAAATAGATTAAGATACTTTTAAATGATACCATTGTAATATTCTTGAGGAAATAATCCTTAAACATTCCAAAGTGTCCCATACCACCTTAAAACATTAAAATCATAATCCATCAGAATATCACGAGAATAAGGACACTCTTGATATGCTATAAAAAATTTTAGTACATACACCACTTCCAAGGAATAAGTGTGGAACGAGGAATATATCTCATATAAGTAAAAGTGAGATGAGAAAAATCCTTTTTTTACATTGGAAAGAAGTGTTCTTTTGAAAAATAATTTGTATTTGTCATAAAATAATTTTGTTAAAATTTATATACTATAAAATGAAAGGTAAGTAAATATAAATTATATATTAGGTATACATAGTTTCCCTCTAAAGTTAAATCATGTAAAAAGTTTTTTTAAAGATGCTTTATAAATTAAACATTTTAGTGCGGTTTAAGGAAAATATTAAAGATATTTTAAATTAGAAAGATATGTTTGTTATCATAAAACCTGAAATGAACCAATATAGTTTATCATGATAAAATGTTTAATTTTATAAAAATAATGATGGCTTAAAATAAATTATGTACTGCACTTGAAAATTGGTAAGATTTTGAGAAGTTCCCTTGAATCGGGCTTGTTTATCAGGAAGAATTAAGAAGGGAACTATTTTAAAACATATAATCCCCATAAAAAAAGATGAAATGATCTCAATATATGATTTTGTAACATAAAAATAGAATATATAATATGTAATCAATAACAAATAAGACTTACATTTGTGTAAGGATAGTGAAGGAATAACCCGAAGGAAAAATGAAGGTTCGGGTTGGATCCCTTATAACTTTATAATCAATCGATTCATATGCCCAAAAAAGTAATAATAATAAAATGATAAATTTAATACCATTATAATAAATATATCAATTATATGATACATTAATGGAAAGTATACATACACCACACAAAATAATTAGTGGCTAGTAAGTCATATCTCATAGAAATGAAAGTGAGTTGAGAAAACCCTTACCCTATGTCCGAATGTATTCTACACTTGACCTTAATGTATTGGATACTAAAATTAAATTAAATTAATTAAAAAATCATATATATATATATATATATATATATTAATTATATTTCTATTAAGTTCATTTATGTTCTTATTGATAAGTTAAAATATTTAATTCTGTCGTTCCGGAAAGTTTGTTTCCTTGATTTCATGATCAGTTCGCTTGATTATATGTAATGGAGTTCATGTGGAGTGAATATAATTATCAAGAAATGATATTATATATTATTAATAAACATAAATAAGTTTAAATGGTTATATATATCATTTGGTAACATGGTATGAGGATGAATCAATAAATAATTCATTTAGTATTAATCATTTAGATTTTTATGACGAGTTTTCGATCACAACAAACTAGTTTTGTTCTATTATTTAATATCATGTATAAATGATGGTTCCAGAATCATTACAAAAGATATAATACAAATTTTATAATCTTGTGCAACCGTAAAATGATTTCATGACCATCCTTGAAGAATAAATTGACAAATGAAACTTTGTTGTCCACGAAGGCTGTAAATTGGCACCTCCAGGACGATGATTTCGTTTATAAAATAAAAGAGAGAGAGTGAGGAGATTGAAAATAGTTATTAAATTAAAATGATATAATTCCAGTATATAGATAATACTAGAGTTATCAAAATCAATTATACCGAGGAGGTTAGAATAGAATAATAAAAGAAAGAACTTAAAAATAAATTAAATGGAAAAAGGAAAAGGATTTTACCTATTGAAATATCCTCCTTGAGAACCTCCTTAAGGGTAGGGGTTTTGGTATTTTGGAAATAAAAAGAGATCCTAGATGTGGGAAGTGACTATGGAAGCATATTTTTGAGAATATTCAAGGCTTAGAGGTGTGAAGAGAAGAGGGACTGAGGGGTGGTTTTTATAGTGGAGGAGAGGAGTGTTTTTCCATTATTTTAATCATTATTTTATTATTTTATCTCAAGACTATGAATAGTATTGATTATAATGACTAAAAATAGTAATAAGGTAATTTTAGTTTTAACCAATGACCATTTACATCATACATGACTCAATCACGATTCATAAATTCATTTATTTAGCACATTTCATAAATTATTGAATTTCATTATTCACAAAAAATTCAAGAATTTTAGAAAAATCCCAAAAGTTCACCCTAACTATTTTTAGATGTGTATAATCCAAAAATGAAATCCATATTTTGAAAATAATTTTCTAAATATGATAAATTTAATTTTTAATTAAAATCAGCATTTACTTGAAAAATATAGTTTTTAAAATTATAAATGATTTTATAATACCCTGAAAAATTAACTAAGGTATCATAAAATTATCCCAAAATCATAGAACAAAAAAATATTGATTTATGAATACATTTTATAAAAATTAATTATCTTTTCAATTAATTTATAAATTATAAAACTGTAATTAAATATTTATTGCTCACAAAAATACAAACAGAAAATTATTAATTTTTAAAATATTCACTCTCATTTATAAGGTGCCTAAATTTTATTTATACTTATGTGGGTGAGGTTACTATTAATAAGGGTACATTAATATTGAAAAGGTTCATTTTACTATTCAAAAAAATTAAGTTGATTCTATCAGACTCTAAATATCTTACTCAATGCAACCGTGTATGTCCGTTTTTTGAAATTCAAAACACAAAAGTGGAAAAATTATGTTTAACAACTAGGTTATAACTATAAAAAAGTATTATTTCTCAAAGAACAAATGTTTTGTGCATATAATATATCTAATAAATTGAAATTATTTATGAATAAACATACCATTAAATCTTGGAGTGTCATATTAATATAGAACATATTCATTACATAATTTAGTATTTATCAAAATAATTATAGTAGTCAATATATATATTATTCTTAAAATATTTAATTAAATAATCTATTGATAAAAATTAATTTTTAATAAAAGTAATCAAATACATATATTCATATTAAAATATTCTTTTACACGAAATAATACTATAAAATAGTATTTGTTTTTAGAACATTAATTTAAAATTAATTTGAAATATAAGCATTATTAATTAAAACACATAATTTAAAATTATTATTTTTCATAACATAATGTATTTAAAATTATAAAAAATTGTTATTTCATATGGGGTATGATTTCACACCTCCCTCATTCTGCCCTTATTATTTATAAATAACGAGAAAACCCTTTCTCTCTAAGCCCTCCCATGTATAACTGTTTCCATGATGAAATTTCTTAAGCATCCTTTCTCTTTTCTTTTATTTCAAGATTATTTATTTTAACATGCCTTTATTTTTATAATTCTATATGTGTGGACATGTTTTCCATGTCCCTAATACTGTTAACTTCATGTCCAAATGATGAGAGACCCATTTTCCTCTTGTAAACCCATATTATGAACTTTTAAGTGATGTCGTTATGCTGCTAAATTTATCCACGATTTTCCATACCAAACCAAATGTGTAGTGAATAACATACACATTTCCTATAAAGGGTGTTAAATTTTATGCATATATACCTTTTTATTCAGGAATTACATGTATGTGTTACACACTCCTTGATTGTGGAATAAATTATGATGATGAATGATTCTATGTTTTATGATCTATGTGGAACACTTAAGAATGTGAATTAAATGAAAGTGATAGGTGAGCCTAAAATTATATAGCGATATAATGAATTGGGTAATGTTTAGTATCATGATACGTTATGTTGGAATAGGGGTATACCTGATTCTTTTATGAGACTTTGTCCACCATGAAGTATTAGCATTTTATCCTTGACTTATGTTTATGATGCAATGTTTTAAGTTCTTTCCACATTTCCCATGTTATGATTATCATTCTATATCATGCCTTATTATTCATGTTCCTTTATGCCTCATTGATATTCATTTTCTAACATGCATTATTATCTTCATGTTATTCCATTTTTATTACCTTACTGGGATTTATGGCTCACCCCTTTCTTATGTATTTATCTAAGTTATCCAATGAAGTTTTAAGCTCAAGCATGTTAAAGAAGTTTTCAATAAAGATGTTGTACTTCATCTGTAAAGTTGTAATAAAATGTACATAATTCCCAAAGACACTATAATTCTTGATCTTTCAAGTTTAATTAAGTGTAATTATATGTAATTAAATAATATATTAATGTGTAATAAAGAGAAAGGTCATTAATGTTGGTATCAGAGTAAATGTTCAGTTATTTTTGGTATTATGATTAGAAAACTCTAGAGAAAGGATTATACATAAGGCTAAGTATAATAAAACATACCTAAATTTTGGCTAGTATATAGTAAGTGTATTATCAAGAAAACATATCCCTATATATATATTACAAGTGTATGTGGTTCTGGAATGGATGTACCTAGGAGTAATTACTCTGACAAGGTGTTCTAGGATTAACTCAGAGTAACCTGGTACGTGAAAATGGGCCTTACTATGTACCTGGTTTGAAACTCTCGGGGGATATTCTTTGTTAATTCATAATATCATTACGAACCATTATTAAGAGAGTAAAAAAAATTCCCATAAGAGTATATGTTAGGAAATAGATAATGGATAACAAAGACTAAAGCCTGGAAATCCATAAGTTAAGGAAATACATGTAAGTTATAATTTATCCCTTTAATGTCATTTAATTACCATTTTTGTGTTTAAAAGTTAAATATACTCATCCTTAATTTTCCTTTTGTTCTAGAAAATGGTTGGAAATATGAGGAATTAGGTAAAAATCAATGTGAAGTGCCCAACCCATGGGAGTAGGAATCAAACATTTCATGATGATAATATCTCAGCTGAATCAGGTTCTGAATAGAAACCTGGATCATGAGGAGAATCCAAAATCCCCTAAGAGAGAACAAGTCACAATAGATATCTTCATGCATCAAAGGAATCCTAATTTAATTGGGTTGTATGACCTCTTAATTGTGAAATAGTGGATCAAATCTATTGAAAATATCTTCTCCATCCTTCAATGTTCTGAACAATAAAAGGTTCTACTTGGTGTTTATCATATGGAAGGTGAAGCTGATCAATAGTGGACATTGATAAAAAATATAAATCCTAAAGAAGATATTGAAGCAATGGTGTGGAAGGATTTCTGGAAAACATTTTTTGATAAATATTTTCCTCATACTCTCCTTCTTAAAATGTAAAGGGATTTACTTTCCCTCATGAAAAAAGATGACTAATCTATCGGGGCATATAATGACAAATTCACAAGTATTACATGGTACACTTATAGATTTGTTGTTACTTCCGAATGAAAGGTTGACCGATTCTTTGGTGGGCTAAAAACTATTCTATTTAAAGACCTTGAAATCTGTGACTTTGATAGCTATGAAGAAATTGTCTGATGTTCCCTCAATGTCAAAATGAAGATCAGAAAATATAAGGGGTATCACAGGGATAAGAAGCGGAAAGTAGAGATCAATTATGGTGGTATAATAGAGAGATCTAAGGGTGCTTTAAAATTTCAATATCCCACTTGAAATAGGTGCAGAAATAATCACCTTGGAAATTTACTAAAGGGGATGATGAAATTATTTAGGTGTGGGAGGGAAGGGCACTTAGCCAGTGATTTCTGGAAGGAGAAACCTGATACTATGATAGAGGAAAATAATGCTTCGATCAACCCTCAATGTATTTTTCATTGCTAAAACTATAAGAAACTAGAGTGTTTTTCAAACTAATGCACTAAGCCTATAGTTTTTGGGGACAACCAATAACCTCCAAGGAAAAAAGAGAGATATTTTTCCATCACTACTGCCGAAGTGTATAGCAAAAATGAAGTGCTGGAAGGTACGCTAGTTATTCATTCAAGAATATCAAACATACTTTTTGATTCTAGTTTTATGTATTCCTTCAAATCTTGAAAGTTTAGTAGAACTATCCAAACACCCACTCAAATATTGGAAGTATAGTTTTTATTTAAAATGGAAATTGGGGAAATTATTACATCCTAAGTATATAATTCCCCCCTTTTCAATGTTTGTGGGATGAAATTACCAACAAACCATGTTATACTCCCTTTTGTGTAATTTGATGCAATTCCGGGAATGGATTGAATTTACCTTTATAGAGCCAATATAAATTTTCATGATAAAGAAATCACTCTCTATATTTTGAATCATCCTCAAATTCTGTACAAATACAAGGAGACATATGAATATTATTTAGAACCATCATCTCAAGAATGGATATTACTGCCATACGAGCAAGAATATCTAGATCAAATGATTGAGTCTAAGAACAAGATCATCCTTGAATACATTCCATTATGAGGGAATACGCTGATGTATTTCCCAAGGAATTGCCTGGTCTTCCTTCTAGTAGAAATGTTGTGTTTTCAATCGAGTTTATACCTGATCTATTACCATTATCCAATACTATATATAAAATGACTATTGTTGAACTTGAGGAGCAGAAGAAACAACTACAGGAGAATCTGGATAAAGGTTTCATACACCCAAGTGATTTACTACGGGGTGAACTAGTTCTTTTTGTCAAGAAAAAGGATGTGTAGATTCACCTTTCCATCGATTATCACGAGCTCAACAAGATCATGATAAATAAGAAGTATCATATGCCTCATATTGATGAGATGTTTGATCATCTAAACGGAGAACAATAATTATCCAAGGTGGATCAACGGTCGGGATATTACTAGGTTATGGTGAAGAAGGAGACTATCCCCAGGACTACTTTTTATTCAATGTATGGGCACTATGAGTTCATAGTGATGCATTTCAGACTCACTAATGCTCCAAAAATCTTCATGGACTTGATAAATAGAGTCTTTAGGGATTACCTCGATAAATTTTTAGTAGTCTTTGAAGATGAAATTATAATATACTCTAAAATAAAGGAGGCGCATGAGGATCATTTGGACATTGTGTTAATGACCTTACAAAAGGATAAGATTTATGAAAAGTAAAAAAGTGTGAGTTTTGGTTGAAGGAATTATCATTCTTGCGGAATATCATCACAAGAAATGGGATATATGTGGACCCTTCAAAGGATGAAGAAATTGAAGGATGGATGAGGCCAAAATCTTCGATAGATATCCATAGTTTCCTTGGGTTAGTTAGGTATTATCTCCGATTTGTGAGAAATATCTCACGATTGTTAAACCCTCTTACCAAGATAGATCATAAGGGTGTAATGTTTTCTTAGAATGAAAAGTTAAAAGAGATATTCAAGGAGTTGAAAATGAGGACTATCACTGTGAATGTGCTCAAAATATCCAAAAGTTTAGATCTTTTCATGGTATTCAACAATGCTTCAAAGAAGGTTGTGGGCTATGTGTTGATGCAAAATGAAAAATTAATTGCATATTATTAAAGGAAGTTTAAAGTTCAGGAACAGAACTTCCCAACACATGATCTAGAGTTGAATGTAGTGATTTTCACTTTAAAAATTTTATGGCATTATCTCTTTGGGAAGAAGTGTGAAATATATATAGATAAAAAAGTCTCAATTATATATTCACACAGAAAGAGCTAAATATCCTCTAATGAATATGGTTCGAGCTGATAAAAGAATATGAATGCTCATTTCACTACCATCCTAGTAAAGAGAATAAATTGGAATATTCTCTAAGTATAAAGGATCCAGAAATTCTGCCATTGATGAGAATTTATAGGGATTTTATCTTCTTATATTTGGAAAGAATGGACAAGGGAATCATAAAGGAAGGAAAATCATCAATCCTTTTACAAATTATTGATCAACCATCTCTTCTAGATAGGTTAAAGGATGCTAAAAGAGTCAATGTTGGAATTCAGAAGAAAGTGGATACTGTAAAAAAGGGAAATCCTCAAAGTTCAATGTTAATGATGAAGATGTTTTGAGATACGGGTCAAGACTATGTGTACTATTAAATCATTAATTAAAGAAAGAGTTGATCGAAGAGAGTTTACAAACATAACTTAACCTTCTCTATCCAACTTGGAAGCATAAAGATGTATCGATATCTCTAAGAAAATTTTTGGTGGGACAATATTAAGAAGGAGATCATAGAATATACATCAAGATGTCTTGTATGTTATAAAGTGAAATAGGAAAGGAAAAAATTCAATGGGATGATGTTACTATTAACTATACCTATATGGAAATGGGAAAAAATCACCATGGAGTTTGTCACTGATCTTTCAAACAAATAAAGAGGGAATAATGCTATATAGGTTGTTGTGGATCATCTTAAAAAGACTGCACACTCCATTGTGATACAAGATGAATTATCACTGGATTTACTTGTATAGATATACATAAGGTAAGTAGTTAGGTTTCATTGAGTACCACTACCCATTGTATCTGATTGTGATCCAAGATTTACCTCTAAGTTCTAGAAGAGTCTTCATCATGCTTTAAACATTTAGTTGAACTTAATCATGACTTTTCACCCTCAAACTGATGACCAATCAGAGAGGACTATCCAGAAACTTGAGGACACGTTGATATCATGATCAATTAACTTCAAATGAGGATGAGATCAACATATTCCTTTGGCCAAGTTCTCTTACAACAATAGTTTCCACTCGAACATCCAAATAGATCATTTTGAAGCCCTTTATGGGAAGAGGTACAGAGCATCTGCATTCTAGGATGAAGTTGGGGAATTAAAACTGCTAGGTCCTGAAATGGTCAAGGAAATGGTGGAAAAGGCTAAGATTATTCAGCATCACATCAAGAATTCTCAGAGTCGACAATAGAGCTTTTTTTAAAATCATCAATGAGACCTAGAGTTTGATGTTATATAAATGGTATTCCTCTATATATATCAATGGAATAAAGTGATGAGATTTGGAAAGAAGGGAAAGCTTAGTCCAAGATACATAAACCCCTTTACGATCCTTGATTACATCAGAGTAGTGGCCTATCGTGTTTCACTCCAACCTAACCTATCTCGAGTTCATGATGTATTCCATTTATCACTATTGAGTAATTACATACCTAACCCCTCACATGTACTCAATCTACAGGTGGTACCATTAGATAATGATATTTCTTATGAGTAGTAGCTGGTGAAGATCTTAAATCATAGACAAAGTTTTACGATATAAAACAACACACGTTGTCAAAGTGCTGTGGAGAAAGCAAAATTTTGAAGAAACCACATGGGAACTAGATGAAGTGATGAGAATGAATTACCCTCATCAATTTTAAGGGGGTAAAATGAAAATTTCAAGGGTGAAATTTCTCAAGGGGTGAATATTTTAATGACCCAAATCGTTGTAAATAAAATTACCTTATTATTTAATGTTTCATTATGTAATACGGTTATAGAAAACACATGAAATTGTTTTGTTTTATCATATACAATTAGATTCAAAAAAATGTTAAGAATATTTATTATTGATAATATAGTCATTAAACCGTGATCACATGACTAGTATAAATATTGGGCTTTAACAAAACCAATTAACACATATAAAGGAAGTGATGATCTCATCCAGTAGGATTGTAGCTTGTGAATCCCATTTATCCGAGCTTCCGAGGGACATATCATCACTGGCATTTTACCTTGACCAATACCAAGTTGAGATCCAGCAACTTAAGAATGAGTAAAACGATTTATGGGAGAAGTTTAAGCTCATCGAGATCACAACCCAAACCATGTTCACCGAACATACCCATGAAAGTTCCACCATTGAAAACCTTACTATTAAGGCATAAACTAGTGTAAGAAAGGGATATTTATCAAGAACTTAATAATATTAATATTTATATTTTATATAATACCAAATTTATTTTCATTTGTATTGTTACTTTATAAATGATTTTTATTTTGAGTTAGTTAAACACAAATTGTATTTTCCGGTAATATTCAAATTTCATTAAGGGATTTATTTTGATGAATTAATGGATTTTTGAAATAAATATTATATTAGTAAAATTTTATTATTAAATAATGTTTTTTAATTATAAATGGACATATAATTTTTTTAAAGTGAAATATACTTTTAATAAGGGTTCAAAAACTGTTATTCTAAAAAAATCCTACCATTTTTCAATAAATGTCGAATCTTATTTTAAAAGTGAAAATGCACATATTTAGAAAGTTATTTAGATAAAATAAATATTATTTTTTAAATCATAACATTGAAATTATCCAGTGGTGAATTTTTAATAATTTTCTAAGACAATTGAATTATCAGATAAAATTTAAATACCATATAAATATACAGTGTGTTTTATGACAACATAATGACCCAAAATGTAACACCCTAACCCCAGTTACCTAGATCTGATTAATTATTTTAATACATTGGAATGATTAAATGGAATAAAATTCTGAAGGACTAAGCATTTTAACAGTCTTGAAAAATATATTATATACACGAGGCTTTCATTACAATTCAAAACATAATATGCAACATGGTCAAATCTTTGAGAATTCCATTATTATCCTAGCTTAACCCCTGCATATAAATCATACAATACTTCTTATAATCTTGTAAAAATAAAACATATGAAAGGGGTGAGCTCATATACCCCATAAGGTTAAACAATATAGTAGAAGCTTTCATAAATAAGCTTAAACATTTGAGGCAAGGTATAAAACTAGATTTAAATCCCTTTAAACACAATACTCAATATAATATGGAAAGAATAAATCAAATAATCCCATTTAAACATCCACAATGATATTTTACTAGTCTAATAATCATATGTAATATCAATAACTAATATCATAATGAGGAAATGCACAATAATAGACTTTGGAACATACCATCGAGGCTTCATGCCAAGAATCGAATGTTGTCAAGGCTTCATGCCAAGAATCTAATACATTCAAGGCTTCATGTCAAGAAACTAATAAGTGGGTAAGGCCTAGGAGAAAAACATATCTATTTTGTTTCATGAAACCTATCGATGAATTGATGGATATAGTAAGACCTAACAATCACTTACTAAGTCCAATGCATTCCTCATATGAAATGTGTAAAACATAACATAAACATTCATATTAAAACTAGCATATAAATTGTTAATACTTTAACCATAAACCATGAATGGTATAAAAATAGAACATCCACATTCAAGCATATTGTAAAACCTTCAATACAATATGTAAAATTGTATCGTAATAAATCAACCTCAATCAAGCATAAAATCCAACAAAGGATGTCAATATAGATGAAAATAATATAATAATTTTATTAAAACTCTTTGAGAGAAATATCCCTTTTTACATTGAAATTATTTAAAATCTGCACAATTATAAAAGAAAAAGTTTCTTATGAAAATAACCTTGTAATATTTTAATGAAATATTCAAAATTTTAAGGCTTCATATTGGAGGTAAATAACCACTTTCTCTAAATAAGTTTCAAAAAAAATTCTTTCCTTAATTTGTCAAAAAGGTTATAAAGTACCTCATTTGGAAAATGATGAAAATATTCTTTAAAATAAATTTTATAAAAATTAAAACATAGGTAAAAATTAATTAAAACAATTTTTTATAATATTTTGAATTTCATTTTAAGAAACATGGACATGGATGATAAATATGTCCCAGTAGATAGTTATGTATAAACAACCTCAAATAATAATGAGATTGTGAAATTAACCATTACCTTGTACTTTTATTTAGTTGAGGGTGAGTTAACCACCTATATAATGGTTATATCATGTTATTAAATTATACTAGGACCATATCCATAATTATGATATCATATATGATCCTATTTTATCATTTTTTTCATAATATTTCATTATTACCATTGCTTCGGGTGTTAACTGCATCATTTTCCTATGCATGTTTTGTTGTGTAAGACTTGTTTATTATGAATAGGATGTATTTTTTTCATATATAGAATGATATAATATTCATAATTATTATTTCTAATCATAATATAAATTTTATTATCATTTTTTAATGGTTAACATGATGAATGAATCTCACCGCGTCATGGAGACGGTAGGTTGTACGTACGCACGAGCGACATTATCATTCTCTTGATGGTTAAATGGTATGGAGTTGGATAGTATATTAATTATACTTAATAATTATAATGTTATATTAATTATTTATATCCATTATACTCATGAATATACCCATCCAAATAAATTAGTGTTGAATAACAAATTACACCACGGTGTGGAGCTCGTAAACCGTACGCACACACGCATGGTGATATTGTTGTTTGTATGATGGATTAAATGAGAAATTTGGCCATACAATGATTATAATAAAATATCAGTATTAGGAATATATTTTAACTATTACTATGGTATGTATACAACATAGAAATAGGATGTAGAAGAAGAAAATAACTTTGAAAGAGGTGATAAAACAATTACCTCTTTTTTGGGTATCTCCTTTTGATTTGCACAGAATGACCCCTTAGGATGGATTTCTGACCAAAGTATAGCCTCTAAAATGTATTTAGGTAAGTTGGGAGAGTAAATGGGAAGTTTTTTAATAATAAAAAAGTCTATATAGGTGTGAATTAAAGATAAGGATATGTGCCCATTTATAAGAGGGCAGGGGAACTTTAGGAAACTCTTAAAATATTAAATTAATATAAATTAATTTTCAATTAAAAATGGATCTAAAGTGAGTTGATTCAATTAAAAGATGAGTATGTGTCTAAATATCACCAAAAAAATTAATCTTATACATGTTTAGGTCATAAAATTAACCTTATATTTTGGATTTAACCCCTAGTTAAATAATTTAACCTTTACCGTGACAAATTATCTTTTTATACTACAAGGTTAATATAGTTACTATAAAATACCAAAAGAAACCCAATTGTATTTTTATGAAATATTTCACACTATAATAGTTATTTGGACTAATATTAGTTTTTTTTATGAATTTTATAACATTTAATAAAATATTATTTTTTCTAAAGTATCATTTATATTAATTTTGATACTATTCAATATTTGATTTTTTTGAAAAATATCAAACCCACATGATTACTTTGAACCAATACTTAAAATATTTCAATAAAATGTCTATTTTATCTATAAAATTCCTTTATTTCATTAATTAAGTCAAATTATATTTATTTTAATATTTTAATATCATTTTTTTGATATTTCTGTTAATAAAATAATTTATGCATCACTATTGTGTAATCATTAATGGTAATTATTTAATCTCTAAAAATTATAAATAAATTTATATGATATAGTTAATTATTTTATATTGAAATAAACTATTTATAATCGATTATATCTCTTGGATCTCTCTATAATAAAATTATTTGACTTATAATAAACGAGAGTGTGGCATTTTCTCACATCCATTAATTTTAATAATATTCATGTTATATTCATAGAAAAGGGTCCATTAAATGAATAAATTTTAAAAAATAGGTGATAAGGGTTTAATTTTTTCATCCAATAGGATTTTTACAGGTTTTAGGGTAATTTTATAGTATTATTTTTACCTTTAATTACCCGATTTACCCTTAACCTCGGTAATACAAAAATTACTAAAGTTACTATTCATAATATCCAAAAAATAAAAGTGAACTATTGACATAATTTGGACATAATTATTCCAAATATAGAATACATTTTTAAAAATTCAAAACACATAAGTTGTAGTAATTAAATTAAAATTAACCCCTGTTGACAAAACAAGAAGACGAGTTTTTCAAAAGTAAAAACCATAACAAGATTGACATGTGTTTATATCTAATTTTAATGTGAGAATGATTCCATTAAAATAAATTATATTTAATGATAAAAATTTAATATAATTATACTTTAAAACATATCAAAAGGATAATCTAATAGTATAAATAAATTAGATGAAAAATCAGTTTTGAATTAAAATGCAGTATTTTTCACTATTCATTAAAATATAAAAGTCATCAGAATAACACAAAAAATCTGTCCAAACTAAATTTTTATGTCATAATTCTAAATAAGAAGTTTATTTTTTTTCAAATTTAAAATATTAAAGTGTAAAATAATGGTTTTAAAATGGGTTCTCAATTAAAATGATGTAAAACTGTATTTTTTGGAAAAATACTTATTTTATTCGAAAAAATAAATTTATTCTTATATAATGTCTAATAAACACATAATATAAATGTTAAAATTATATGGAAGATATAAAATTCAAAATTTTGTTAATACTATTAATAACCACAATTTAAATGGCTAGTTTATTAGATAATGGTGCTCTCGAACTCGGTATTGCGTGCAATACAAGCTATTGAATTAGAGAAGCGTACCATGGAATCTTGGGGTGTTACACAAAAATGGTGTAATAAATACTATAATGGGTATAATCAGACAAATATATGTTTTAACCTTAAAATAATGTGATTATAAATTTATTTTATTAATTTTATAATTCCTTTATGAATCCTCCAAAATATACAATATATTTTATGATTTTAAATTCATCTATTTGAAAGAGTGACTCACCTCCACATAAGAAATGGGAATATTTTAATATTTTTTAATATTTTCCAAGTAAAATAATTTAAAACTCCCCACATTGGAAAAAAACATGTTCAAAAACCATGTGTAGGTTTTTCTTTTTGAATATTTTATTGTATAGAGTCCAAAAGCTATGGTTATGAAATATTAAATAATTCCCCTAAAATTTCCAACATAAAACCACCCAAGATCCCACTTATCTTCACTCAAAATAATTGGAGAACATCATAAATCTGACATATCCTCTATATAATCTTCACAAGGTTCCCCAATCTCTAAAGAATCACCTTTTAAAGTTTGTGGAGCCGCACAATCAAGTAAAGGTTATTTCCTTTATTATCTTTATCAAAGTTTCTTTATATTTATATTCCATTTTGTTTTAAATTAATAATAATGGGGTATAATTTTTAAACTCTTCCATACTTCCATTACTATTTCTAAATTATTACATAACCCTTTCTCCCTCATTAATCCCTCTTATGTACACCGGTTACCATGCCAAAATTTCGTAAGCATCCTTTACCTTTTATTTTATTTCAAGCTTATTTATTATCGTTTACTTTATTTTTCTAATTATATATGTGTGGAAATGTAATTACATGTAACTAATTATATCCAATTCATTTTCAAATGATTATGGACCCATTTCACTCTCATCAACTGATTTTATGAACTTTTAAGTGATGTCGTTATGTTGTTGTATTTTAACCGTGATTTTCCATACCAAACCAAATGTGTTGTAAATAGAATACCCATTTCCTATTAAGGGTGTTCAAATTTATACACATATAACTTTTTATTGGGGACTTAAATGTATTTATTACACACTCCTTGATTTTGGAATAAATTATGATGTTGAATGAATCTATGTTTTATGATCTATGTGGCACACTTAAGCATGAGAATGAAATGAAAGTGATAGGTGCACCTATAATTATACAAGACTCCAATGCATTGGGAAATTTTTAGGATCATGATACGTATTTTTGGGACATGGGTATACCTAATTCCTTTATGGGAATTTTAGACTATGAATTCTTGGTGGTTTAGCTTTGACTTATTTTTATGATGTAATGTTTTAAGTTATTGGCACATTTCCCTTGTTATAATTATCATGCTATATCATGCCTTATTATTCATACTAGTTTATGTATCATTGAAATGTATTGAATAAAATATATTTTTTTCATGTTATTCTATGTTTATTCCCTTATTGGTATTTATGGATCACTCCTTTATTATGTATCTCCCTAGGTTATCCAATGTAGTTTTAAGCTTAAGAATATTAAAGAAGTTTTCAATAATGATGTTTTAATTCATGTTTAAAGATATAATGCAATGTAACTAATTACCAAAGACACAAGACTTCTCTGTCTTTAGGGTTGTATTAAGTATATTTATATGTAATTAAATCTTGTATTAATGTGTAATAAATAGAAGGGTTGTTATAATAGAAATGTGTATTGGTATCCTGAATTGAGATCATTGTCAATGTTCACTATTTGATCACATACTTTGATTCAAGGTAAAAACCATGTCATTGAATTCATGGTGAGGTAACTTGTGTTGGGTGTGTCATTGGTGGTATGGAATTGGTTGAATGATCAAGATATATATATATTTTATTATGAGTTGAGGAAAATATATCTCATGTGCCTATGATTACCAGGATGGTAGTACCTTCATTAAATCAATGGATATCTTAAAATAAGTAAAGTACACATGGTAATTTCATAGAATATATAATGAACCAAAAGGATTATGACACAAGTGTGCATCCTACTTTATGAGATATCACAAGACAAAGAGATTATATTACATAGAACGTGCTCATAAGAGGTAGTCACAGTAATGAAATTACTTATCTCCTTAGGGGACATGATGAGTTGATAAAATCCACTCTTGGTCTATGGTTTGGACTCACTGTTATTGAGATAAGGACCTTGAGGGTCACACATAAAGTGTATCCAGAAGTTCCACCTATTTAGATGAATAAGAGTTCAGGATGAAGTGGGCCCCACGTATAGGGTCCTTTGGATGTCTGAGTGTTATCAATCATAAGTAAAAACAATTAAGTTATATTATTCAAGTTTAAAATAATTATGATTAAATTTATTTCTCAAATTATTGACAATTTTTTTGATCATAAAAGTGAATATGAGAAAATATAATTTTTCAAATGAGCATAACACGTTAAAAGTTCATTAAATTATTTTGTGAGTTTACGAGCCAAGTTAATGGTTCATATTTTATCACATTACATTTTAAAGTGTTAAAAGTGGGTGATAAAAATATTTTTGACATTTATGACATGTATATTTAGTTACAAGTGCGTAAAAAGGTCTAAAACGATGGTTATTACTTTCCAGGGACCATAATGCAATTTTAGAAAGTATAACCTAGGTAGAAAAGACCATTTTAGCCTCTTGAATAGTGATTTATATAATTTGGACGAATATAGAGAAATAATTCCTCGTCTAATCTCCTCTCAAACTCTTAGATATAGATTATGAAGAAAGAGTAAGGTTAGATCGATCCTGTCTTCCTAATCAAGTCCACGTTCATTATGCGATCAAAGGGATGTTGTAATGACCTTTGATTTCCCATACTAGCACATAGATAAACAATCCAAGAGATATGGTTCATGTTTTTTATGATTTATAGGATGATTACCTAGGATTCTTTGAGCCATGACGTGCTAATGGTGAGTGAATCTAACTGGTTACTTCAAAAGAACAAGGGACCATTTATGATTTAGTTTTTTTATAAATTGAATTTCACACAATACATTGAGAAATTATGGTAAGGGGTTTTTAGGATTTAGTGTTTATAACATGAATATGAACCCAAAATTTTAGATTTCATGATTTTCATGCTTCAACACCACCCTAGGTTCCTTCAACTGGTATTAGAGAAAACGTGTAATTGTTTAGTAGAGAACTTCGAAATTTCAATTAAATATGATATGATTCAGAAGGAGGGTTTTGGTATGGTAAAAAAATAGTGTATTGATTTGAGTTTTTATCACTAATATATGAAAAATTTAACATGAATGAGATCTGGGTAAAAATTTATGATGGAAATTTATGTTTTAATTTTCCCTACACTTTAATGGCTACTGGTGTGATGATTTTTTTTACAAAGTATGATGTGAGTATGTTGTGTGTTAGGGAGATATATCAGAAGCTATATGGGTTAGTCCATTGGTAATATATACTTTATTTGTAAACTTAATTAATTTTCCAAAAATAAAAAAAGTAAAATATTCCCTTGGAATCTTGTTTTTTGAAAATTAAAAAAAAACTTAAAAGGACCCACATCCCATGTGTGAGGCATTGAAAAGTTATCCTTCCCAAATTATGGGGAGGGTAAAGTATTTGTCCTATTTTATTATTATATATATATTGTTTATTATATATTATAGTATATATTATATAAAATATACATTATAATATTGTGTGTATATATATATATTCCTTTAAACGGATGCCCAACTAGACTTGGATGAGACAAGTATTGTCGGGGTCTGACAAGCCCAACCCATCACTATCCCAAAAATAAATTTCTAATGATATTCTTTAGGTCCAAATGAATCCAAAAAAATTATTAATTTTTTGATAAATTAAATTTATTTGTCTAAGATTTAATAAAATTATTTTGCATGCCGTGGGATGTATAGATAATTAATTAAAATCATTTTCATGCATGTTAAATCATTAAAAATAACCTTGAGTTGAATTTTAGAAAATCTAATTTTTATTATGAAATATAATTTCATGGAGATAGATCATGAAAAAATACCGAATAATTCTTGTTTGGTTTATTATTTATTTAATTTAATTATTTCATTTAAGTTTTAAAATTTAGAAATTATTTTATTTTGATGATCTGTGTATCATCCCTCCATATTTAATTTTTATATGGGACTATGTGTCCACATTTAAGTGATAAAATTTATTTTCTCACCCAGAGTTTCCCTCACTTGCATGTGAGTATACATTTTAAATATCCAAGGAGTTTGTGGTGAAGTGGTTCGAGTTGAGAGTTGATGTAAACCAAATAAGTGAAGTGAATGGATGTTTTGGAAAATGTAATTCAAGTTGGGTGTCAACTAAAATATTTCCACTTGGGTATCAATTATTCCATTATTCTCTGGATGGATTAACTAATTACTGATGCCTCATGATCGCATCATTATTTATTTATTTTATCTTATGCATGGTTTATTATTTTGTGAATATTTATTTATTACACATCATCACAACAGATAATAAAAAGTAATAATGAAAAGATAAAAAAACATGTGAGGTGAATGTTTTCTATTTAATATCATAGTTAATTTGTAAGTTCAATCACATATAAAAAATATGTTAAATAGAAAAGGATTTAATTTTCCTAGGTTAAATTAGAAAAAATCTCAAAGAAAATATTATGTCATTAAATTCATTCCATCAATTGAATTTGGACACAAAAAATTGTTTGTGGTGATCATCTACCCTAATTTAGGGTATATCTTACTACTGGAGAGTTATTATGAGAGTTTTGGTTTGAATTAACTAAAGTTATCAATAAATGAGTATCCATTGCTAGATTTTTGAAGCTTTAGAGGAAAAGTGTTGAGAATTGCAAGGTAATTATTTGATGGAGATGAGAGTCCACTCAACAGACTAAGGATTTGTGAGTTAATGTAGTTGACCAGTTAAAATCCTACCTTAGAATTTTGGAATAGTGCCAATTACATAGATAGAGATATTAATAGAGGTTTAATTATCCTTACTGCTAGAATAGTCAAGTGACAGTGTGTTATGAAACTAGTAGTTAAGGGATTCTAGGATTTGATAAAATAACATGTGACATTTAAATTCATAATTTGTAAACATATATTAGTAATAAAAATAAATTACGAATATGTAAATTTTATTTGTTGTAGATCAAATGAAAACCACAATCAATTCAATTTCACTATGATCAATATTGGATAAAAATAATATCCTGACCGACCATAACTTCTAAGAGTGGTACAATCACTTGTGAAAAGTATTGCGCAAAGAGAGGAATATTTTTGTAACTAAATCACCACTTCCAATTGACCCCACTTTGTGAGAGAGAAAGAAAGATAATGATAAATATAAGAATTTTATGGATGATGCACTAGATGTTTAGTGTTTCATGTTTTCATCTATGTCCAGTGAGTTATAGAAAATGTGCGAGGAAAAAGATGCTTTAAAAATGAAGTCTTGTCTCTAAGAGTTATACCTGGAGAGATCTAGGTAAGAAAGATACACAATATCTAGTGTATTTTATAGATGTTGGGAATCAATCACGACCTCATGCACTCAAGATGATCAGGTACATTATGAGACTAGAGACCCTTAGGTTCAAACTAAATCAAGTACTAGAAACAAATTTCATTATTTCTACTTTAACACATAACTTCTTGACTTATATTATTAATTATAAGATGAATTACATGAATAAGTCACTCCCATATTTGTTGGATTTAGTTCACCAAAATGATAAGGATATAAATAATTCCAACTCTTATGTCCTTATGGTGATAAACAAGATTAATGAAACAGGAAAAGTGTCGAAGTATAATTAACAGTAAATGATATTGATGCAACACCCTTTCTAGAAGTGAAAGACAGAAAGGAAGAGTAATGAGAAAGAAACAGTCTTCTTTGCACGTGGAAAGAAATTCCACTTGAAAAAAAAATCACACCAGAGAAGAATGACCATATTGACTCTTCTTCTTAGGTATATTTATCATTGAATGAAATCCATCTATATCTAAAACTTGGGTTTTAGATACTACATGTGGATCACGAATTTTTACTAAAATATAGAAAAAAATTAAATTCAATATGATTTTAAAAGATGAAGTAGATCTTTGAGAAGAAAATAGTGTTAGATGAGCAACATTAATAGTTGAAAATTTTCGTTTTACTTTTCCCAGTGAGATGGTTGTTGTACTAAATGATTGTTTTTTTGTACAACATGTTACCAGAAACATAACCTTAGTATCGAGTTTAGACACTATGAGATTTTATTTCATGTTTATAAATAAATTTTGTATTATATATAAGGATAAAATATTTTATGATATTGAAAATATTAATAATGGGTTTTATGTACTTGAACTAAAAAATATAGTGTTGGAAATCAGTGAAAAATTCAGTGATAATGAATCATTTCCTACCCACCTATATAACTTCATACTAGGCCATGTAAATGATAAGAATTTAAGAAAACATTATCAAGATGGGTATTTAGAATCTATTGAGTTATAACTCTTGAATGTATGGAATTATTTTTTACAAGGTAAAATGAATAAATCAAATTTTAGTGTGAAAGGAGAAAGAGATTAATAACAATTGAACATGGTTCATACTGATGTATGTGGTCCATTTCTAGTAGAGGAAAGGGGTGGTTTTTATTACTTCATTACTTTGACTGATGACTATAGAAGATATGGATATATCTTTTTGATGAGGTTCAAGTTATATTCCTTTAACTTGCTTAAGGAATATCATAATAAATTATAAAATCCACTTGGTAAGAAGATGAAGAAACTTATCTCAGGCCATGGTTGAGAATATATTTACCAATATTTCATCAAAAATCTAAAAGAATGTGGGATATTTTACTAACAAAATAATCTTTATACACCTTAGTGTAATGGTGTTAATGAAAGGATGAATTAAACCCAACATGACATGGTCAGAGCAATGAAGAGTCATGAAACTATAGATTTATTGTTTTAGGGATATTCAGAGAAGAATGTGACATATACAACAAATTGAGTACCAAATAAAGTATGAGGTGAGATTCTCTATGAGTTGTTGTATAGAAAGAAATCCAATCTGTCATACATATGTGTATGGGGATGCGAGTAATTTTTCAAGACTATACCTTGTGAAAATTTAGTATTTTAGATCTTGAAGTACATCTTTATTGGTTTATTAAGAAGATGAAAGTATATTACCTATATAACCCATTAGATAAAAATGTGATTGTAGAAATATATGCAACATTTATAGAAAGGGAACACATTTACAAGAGAAATAGTTGGTGAAGGATTTACTTTAATGAAGTTTATGTTCCCAATGCACAAGTGTTAGTATGAGAACAATTTCTACAAGAGATAGTGGAAGAGGAAGATGATTCCAAGACACAGGTACTAGTAGGTCTACTAGAGAAATTAAATAACGTGAGGGATATTATTTTCTTATCACCATGTTAGGTGACACATTACTCCTAGTGAATGATGAAACTCTTACCTATAAGGAAGAAATAGATGTAATGGATGCTACTAAGTATAAATAAGACAAGAATTATAAAATGGAATCACTATACCAAAATTAAGTTTTGATTTCAATAGACCCACTAACTGATGTAAATACTATTATGTGTAAATGGGTATTCAAGAAAAATCTATACATGGATGGTAAATCCATCACCTCTAAGTCATATATAATAGTTAAGGGTTTTATAAGAACCCAATTTTTACTGTGAAAGAATTTAGAATATTCTTGATGATATTCTAGAGCTGCGCCATCAGACGGAGTGCGATTCCGAGCCCCGGAGTGGCCAGAATTAAACTTTCAGTGCGTTCACACTGCAAACACCAAATAAATGCGATAACTCCTACACGGTGATCCAGATCAGAGATCCGAGTGTACTTATGGGTCCGTAATGGGGGTTTTACCCTAGTAACGACATAAAACATGTCGGCGCGGGATGTTTGGACCCCTCGCTCACTTTCGGAAGTTTAAACAGATTAATTAATTAATTAATTTGTTCGTTTAATGTTGAAACGCAAGTATCTCTTAAACAGTGGCTCAGATTGGAAAACCAAGGGCACATTTGAGTTTGGAGCGTGCCATTTACCCTAGGATGGGTATAAGTTTCGCGGGCGCGGGCCGTCTGTGAAAAATGGCCCCAGGGGCTTTTTCGTAATTTGGCGGTTTTGGGCGTTCACCTTTATAACTTTAAAATGGAAGCTCAGAATCAAATTACGAGACCACCGTTGTGCTCGGGAGGTGGTTTTTACCCTAGGGGAGACTTAACCTTGACCCCATCGGGCGTTTTGGGTGCGGGTCAAAATTGAGGATTAAATTAATTAAAATTTAATTAATTTAATTTTTCTTTCTAAACCCTAACCCCACCCCTCTACTTCCCCTTCCCCCTGGCAGCCCCTCCTCTCACTCTCCTCCTCCACCTCCGGTGAGGCGGCTCTGGCGAGGCAGCTCCGGCAAGGCGGCGGTTCGGCGGTGAAGCTCCGGGGAACGCCCATGAGGTAGGATTCTGCATTTTGCGTTTTAATTTATGAAACCACCTTTGAGTTTGATTATATGTGTCAAATAATTGTTTTATCTTTGAAAAAAATCCCATAATCGTGTTGTATAAATTTTGAGCTTTCCATCGCCCTTTTCGGTTAGTAAATCGGAGTTCGGAGGAGTCCGCGGTGGTCCGGTGAAGTTTGCGGGTTTTGAAGGTGATCCCGACCGGTTTGGGTACTCCGGCAGTCCGAGGCGCGGCGGCGCGGGCGAAGGCCGACGACAACCCCTCGGTGCGGCGGCGGCGTGACAACGGACTACGATAGAAGGCGACGACGACTCTTCAGCTCGGCGGTCTGGGACATCGACGGCTTCCGGGACGGTGGCGGCGTCCGGGACGGCGGCGCGGGCGGCGGATTCTGGGACGGTGGCGGCTTCCGGGACGGTGGCGTGGGCAGCTCAGGCGGCGCGGCAGTCCGAGCTCGTCGGTCCTAGGCGGCGTCCGGGGTCGCGGTGCGACCTTGGCGGACAGAGACCCGCGAACCGCGGGTCTCCGCGTGGGGGCAGCGGGACCGACCACCCTGGCCGTAGCGAAAGCTACGGGAGTCCGTTTTGCGCACCATCAGCAGCAGCGCAGACCTTGCGTTGAGGGGAACGTTTTTATATGGTTTCAGTAATTTTTAATTCCCGAAACGAGGGGCCTCGGAGGCGCGGCACGCCTTTAAGTGTTTTGTCATTTTTCCGGGGGAAACTTGTTTTGGACGGCGCGGACGCGTCCGAAGTTCGATTTAAGCGATGTTAGTGGCATTGGGACCCTGGCGTCGGGGCGAGGTTTTCCAGGGTGGTTTCAGGTGTTGAGGCCGAAGGTGAGGCGCAGGCCCCACGGCCCGTCTTTTGAGTTGCGGGCAGCGTTTCACGACTTTTTCATCGGACGTCCGTTCGGGGCGTGCGAGCAGTCGTTTTTGGGTGTTTTTCCGTGGGGATTGCAATGGTGCAGTCCGCCCGCTCTAATTTGGCACGGTGGTGCGGGGCCCACGAGGGCCGTTTGGGCATTGATAGTGATTTTCCATCTTTATCACCGGGCGACCATTTTGGACAAGTGAGTAGTCCATCTTGTGTGCTTTTTCGAGAGGATCGCAATGGTGTGATCCATTCGTTGAGTTTTGGGACCAGGATGCGGGTCCCACATGGCACCGCTTGTGTGCGATGCGCCGGAATGCATCTTTTTCTCCGGATATCCGTTTCACTCAAGTGAGTAGTGATTTTGACGTGTTTTCCCGAGGGGATCGCAATAGTGCGATGCGCCCGACTGTTTTCAGGGCCGAAGATCGGGATCACGGGATGCCGTTCGGGTGTGAAGCGGTGTTGGTGACTTTTCCGTCAGATATCTGTTTGAGGGGAGTAAGTAGTCGATCTCGTGTGCTTTTCCGCGAGGATTACAACGGTACGATCTGTTTGGTTGTGTGGAGCCTCTTGCATGATCTTATTAAATGTGGAAAGGTGAAGGTGCCCCATGGGGAAGGGGGGTGGTTCTTCTACTGTAGTTGTATCGGACCCTTGGGGTGTGATCACGTGCACTCCCGTGTGAGTGAAGTAATTCTTGAATATATGTGGTTGTCTATGCCCCAGTCGTTGAGGCGGCAGGTTGGAAATTTTACGTCACGCCTTCACGTTGACGTTGGGTGCCGTGTGCACGATAGCCCTTAGGCTGGAGACGGGGTATACTCTGGGAGTATACGAGAGCGCTTGGAGGTACGTGTGGTTTGTACCTAAGACGTTCATGCGCTTGGTTGGTGTTGACTTGGGGCCACACGTCGTGTGGGACCCATGTGTGTGTCGTGTTTTGCTTTGTGTACTTTGACCTCGCGCGACGTAGAGGGTCCCTCTGTGTGTTTGTTTGACCAGCCGGGTGAAGTTTTTCCCCTGGTTCTGTGCTCGTTTGTTGACCAGTAGGGTTGAGTGGTCTCCCCCTGGTTTCATTCTCGATGGATCGACCAGTAGCGGTGCTAGTGGCACCCCGTGATGGAACAGGCACTGAACCTCTTTTGGGAGATTTGTTTTGGAGTTGGGTGGTTGCGTGATACCCACTCCATGTTCGGTTGGCCAGTGTTGTACCCTCCATTAGAGAAGGCCAGAGCAGTTCTGAGTTTTACCCTCCAGCGGGGCTGGGTAGTGGGTTACTCATCGACTTCTTCGGGTTTACCCTCCAGCAGGGCTGGGTAGTGGGTTGCTCACTGACTTCTAGGGTTTACCCTCCAGTAGAGACTGGGCAGTGGGTCACCCAATGCTCTTAGGGTCTACCCTCCAGCAGAGACTGGGCAGTGGGTCGCCCGATGCACTTAGGGTCTACCCTCCAGAAGAGACTGGGCAGTGGGTCACCCGACGACCTCTTAGGGTCTACCCTCCAGCAGGGATGGGTAGTGGGTCGCCCGTCGTCTAGTCCCAGGTCTACCCTCCCGCAAGGCTGGGCAGTGGGTCGCCTATCAACTTATTTCAGGTCTACCCTCCAGCGAGGCTGGGCAGTGGGTCGCTGGATGATGTATTATGGTTTACCCTCCAGCAGGGCTGGACAGTCGGTCACCCAGTATCTTATTATGGTTTACCCTCTAGCGGGGCTGGGAAGTGGGTCGCCTGATGATGTATTAGGGTTTACCCCCAGCAGGGCTGGGCAGTGGGTCACCCGATATCTGGTTATGAATTACCTTCTAGTAGGGCTGGGCAGTGGGACACCTGTTGGCATTCCAGACTCAGTCCTTTCTACTAGACTATTCTGTGGTTTTCCTCCGTGATTATCGGAGCGGGACCCTTGGTTGTATGGGTCGATGATGGAATGACTTTGACTTTGAGGAGACCTCTCGACTGCAGGGTAGTAACGAGGTGTGGTTTGACTTTCCCTGGAACTCTCAAGTACGAGGGGCACTTTCCCCACCAGGATGCGTTTTTGTGACGTGATCTAAAACCGTGCGGGTGAGTCAGGGACGCCCAAAGCGGATAGTGTCAAGGTGCGGTGATTGAGCCCCTTGGCTTGCGGTTCGAGGCAGACGTGTGGGATTCTGGGCATCGATGATGGAGTTTACTTCTAGGACTGTTGGATACTCTTTTCTTGGAATTAGCTATGGGACGGAGATCCTCTTATGAGATTGTTCAGGCTTCCTGAAGAGCATATATATATATATATATATATATGTATATACCTTGTTCGAGTACCCACTTCTTGGTCTTGGTTACTCTCCCTCCAGGAGAGGCGAAGACGCACATGGTATGCCACGTGCTTTCCATGTCTAGCTTCTCATGGTTGGATGAGTCTACTCTCCTGCTATAGTTAGGGAAGACTCGACGGGAAGTTCATCTTCTCACCGTTTTCATCTCCTTGTGCCTGGACGAGTCTACCTTCTTTCCTCTTGTTGGGTTGAGCTGGACTCTTTACTACACTCTCTGTTGTACTCCTTTACTTTTCATGTTCGCTCTACTGCTCACCCTTCGGTACCTCCTTTGTTGCTCCCTCGAGCCTTCGGGGTATCCTACTGAGTATCCTTATACTCACCCCTGCTTGGGCTTTGCCCACACTTGATGTGCCCTTGTAGACGACGAACAGGTGGAGCGTGACTTCAGTGGAGCGTAGGAGTTTGGGGGCTTGGACCGCGCGTGGTGGTCGTGGTCGGGTTCCAGGTGGGAGACCCGTTAGCTGTTTCTTTTTTGTTTACCTGTTGCTGGGTTATGTCACTTTTCTGGTTGGGTGCGTGTTTTTCCCCTTTTTCCTTTTCATCTCTTTACTTGTACTGTTTAGAGGTCGATGCACATTTGTGGTATGTTTATAGCAGTTTCTCTTTTACTCTGCTTGTCTTTTATTTTACTCTACACTTTTGCATTGAGTGTGCTACGTGTGTGTGTACAGGTGCTTAGGAAAAGTCCTCCCCGAGTTGTTGTGCCTTCGGTGCTGGTCTCCAGCCCCTGGCCTATGGAGGCAGGCTTGGGGTAGTTGCGGCTCGAGCTCAGGTAGGATCAGGTCGTGACAGGTTTTAGGAAACATCAAGGAATTTTATAACAGCGTTGCTCTTTATTACACACTAAAACATGATTTATTACATAAAATTGTACTCAATAAAAATTTGAGTATCAATAGGTCTAGTGTATTGGGAAACTAGGAACATTACATAACAACTTAGAACATTAAATACATATATTTATTGAAAACTTTTTTTACATGACCACACACATTCTTTTGTACTTAGCATTGAATGGGATAACCTGAGAAAATGCATAAGAAAAAGTTGATCTATAAATCCCAATAAGGGAGTAAAAAAGGAATAACATGAAAAATAAAGTACATGTTATAAAATAGGCATATCAATGGATCATACGAGAAAATGAACATAAAGTCATGATATAACATGATTATCATAACATAGAAATGTGGAAACAACATGTAACATGATATTAGTATGATCCAAGGACCGTTGCACATGAAGAATGAGTAAAACCCTCATTTAACTTGAATTAGAATGTGTAAACACTCATTTAACTTGAAGTATCATGATTCTAATCTTTACCCAATGCATTGGAGCACTATCAGGGTGCACCCTTATTAATCATTTTATTTCATGCGTAAGCGTGCCACATGGATCATATAACATGGATTCATTAAAACTCATCATTTATTCCGTCATAAAGGAATTTTGAATTAATATATGATACTATATAATAAATAATTAAATGTTCATAAATTTTAATACCCTTGATAGAGAAATGGGCATGGTATTCACTACACAATGATTTTGGATTTGAAAATCATGGTGCAATTTCAACAGCATAACAACATGACATAAGTATTCTTAAAAATGGTTGATGAGAGAGAAAAGGGTATCTCATCATATTTATATGAAATGGAATGTAAGGGGGTCATATAGATACATTTTCCAACATATGTAATGGAATTTAGATTCATAATACAAAAGAATTGCGTGAATGTAATTGAAGAGAGAGAAATCCCTTATAGAATTTTGGTATGGTAAGAGGTGTACATGGAAGGAATTAATGAGAGATAAAGGGGTATATAATCATTAAAACATAATGATGGAAGTATGTATGAGGTGATAAATTATACCCCAACATTTTTAATTGAAAATAAAAGGGCAAAACGACATAAAGAAATTTGGACAAAAATGAGAAAGGACGAAATCCCTTACTTGGTAGTGTGATCCTAAAGGCTTGGGAGGGGATTGAGAGAGGATTATTGGGAGATTAGGGCAATTTGTAAGGATTTTATAGGGAAGAAGTTTGGGTAGGGATGTGATCCAAGGGTTTTGAGTGAAGATAAGTGGGATCTTGGGTGGGTTTATATAGGAAAAGAGAGGGAATTATTTATTATTTAGGTTTTGGACACTACACATTAAACTAATCAAAACCACAAAACAACCCATGGTTTTACCATTGTTTTTGCCAAATGGGAGTGTAAAAAATTATTTTATAAGGCCAATGTTCTAACTTATTAAAATATTAGGCTTTATTATGTTGTGGTGAGTCACACTCTCAAGGAAATCATTTTAAAATGATAAAATGTTTTATAAGTATTGGAGGGTCCACTAAGTCTTTGTAAAATAAATCAAACAAATCTAAAATCACATTATTTTAATGGAAAAATATATATTGTCTGAACATACCATTTATAGTATTTTATTACATCACTATTGGGTCACTATGATGTCATAAAACACATTATATATTTAAACGGTATTTAATTTTTACCCAAAAATTTGACTGTCTCAGAAAATTATGAAAAATTCACCATTGGATAATTTTGATGTCATGATTTCAAAAATAACCTTAATTTTATCTAAATAATTTTCTAAATATGTGAATTTTAACTTTTAAAATAAAAATCAACATTTATAAAAAACTCACAGGTTTTGAAAAAAAAAACAGCTTTCAAACCATAATTAAAATTACAATTATGTTAATGAAAATTATATGATAATTTATATTTAATAAAAAGTAATTTAGAAATAATATTTTATTAAAATATTATTTCATTAAAAAATACATTAATTCATCAAAATATATTTCTTAACTGAATATTAACTAAAAAAATACTATTTGTGCTTTAAAAACTATTTACAAAGTAACAATAATAAAATGAATGTATATTATTTATTATATAAAAAACTAATGCGCATAATCATAGTGCTAAGGTATTGTTAAAAAACCCCTTATAATACCCTCATAAGACCTAAGGGTAAGGTGTGTGATGGTGACAGACTCTTGGGGTGGCTCATATAACATTGCTCGAGTGGTATTCTCTATCAATTTACACTTCTCATGTAGGTGGTTCTATTAAAGATTAACATGTTGAAGCTCAGATTGGGATTATTCAAGAACGAATACCTATGATGGTACCTAATTTCTAAGATCCAACAAATGGGCTTTGTATGGAGTAATTCTACTGGATGTGGCCATTACTTACTTTGTTTGAGTAAATGGGATTTGTTAAAGCCCTATATTTATACTAATCATGTGATCTGTGATCATCGACTATATTAGAAATGGTAACAATTATTAATGGTATTTTATAATCCAAAAATATAAAAACAAGGAATTTCATATGTTTTATATAACCATTTTAAACAATAATACATTTAAATAGATCAATAGTTATTTTCATTAATAAAAGTTTGGGTCATTACAATCTTCCCCCCCTTAAGAAATTCCACCCTCGAAATTTCCTTTTCCCATACTAAAATAGATTTGGGTAACTCAACTTCATAACTTCCTTCGATTACCATGGTTCTTCTTCAAACAAGTGGTTTCACCACAACACCTTGACGAGGGTAATTGTCTTATTTTATAGAACTTTTTCACTACAATCAATGATCTTCACTAGATTCTATTCATAGGAGAGTTTATTCTCTAATGGTACCACCTCTGGATTGAGTACATGTTATGGGTCAGGTATGTACTTCCTCAAGAGTGATACATGGATTACATCATGTACTTGAGATAGGTTCGGTGGGAGTTCTAGTCGATAGGCCACTGCTCTAATGCGATCAAGGATCTAAAAAGGGATGATGAACCTTGGAATAAGATTTCCCTTATTTCCAAATCTCATAACTCTATTCTACGCTATTATGTGGAGGAATACCATGTATCCAACATCGAACTCTAGGTCTCATCGACGATTATCATCATAGATCTTTTTTCGACTCTGATCAGCCTTAATGTGCTACTGGATGGTCTTATCCTTCTCTACTATTTATTCAACCATTTCTGGACCTAAGAGTTTTTTCTCCCCAACTTCATCCCAACATACCAGTGTTCTAAAACTCTTCCCATTAAGGGAATCATAAGGAGACATTTGGATGCTTGAGTGGAAACTGTTATTGTAAGATACCTCAACCAGAGGAAGATTCTGATCCCATACTCCTTTGATGTACATTGACTATGCTATCAACATGTCCTCATGTGTTTGGATATTCCACTCAGACTGGCCATTAGTTTGAGGATGATAAGCTATGCTGAAGCTCAGCTCAGTATTCAGATCATATTGAAGACTCTTCCAAAACTTAGAGGTGAATCTTGGATCTCGATCAGATATAATATATAGTGTAATTCCACGCATCCTTACCACTTCTCTATTTTATATCCATGCCAGTTTATCCAATGAGAAATCCTCTTGAATTTCAATGAAGTGTGTAGTATTTGTAAGATGATCTACAACAACCAGGATAGAATTGTTTCCTTTGGATGTCTTCAAAAGTCTGATGACAAATTCCATGGTGATTTTCTCCCATTTCCATACAGGTATGAGTAATGGTTTCATCATCCCTTTGGATTTCTGTCTCTCATCCTTCACTTGCTGACATACCAGACACTTTGATGTATACTTAGAAATCTTATTCTTCATGTTATCCCACAAATAATTCTCTTGAAGATATCGATAAATCTTTGTGTTTCCTAGGTAAATAGAGAAATTATAACTATGTGAATCATCAAAATGTTCATTCATTAAATCCATATTTGATGGAACACATAGTCTTGTACCAAATCTCATAATTCGTTCTTCATTAACATTGAGCTCTGAGGATTTCCCTTTTATGATAGTTTCCACTTTCTTCTGAATTCCCACATCATCCTATTGAGAATCCTTTAACATTTCCAAAATAGTTGGTTGATTAATAATTTATAAAAGGACTGATGATGTTCCCTTCTTTATGATTCCCATGTCCATCTTCATCAAATTTAAGGATATTGGATCCTTTTAAATTGCCAACAATGATAGAATCTTTGGGTCCTTTCTACTTAGAGTATCTTCCACCTTTTTTACTTTCCCAGGGTGGTAATGGATTGATCATTCATAGTATTTGATAAGATCTAACCATCTTTGTTGGTGTATATTCAACTCTTTTTATGTGAATATATACTTGAGGGTTTTGTGATATGTATATATTTCACACTTCTCCCCAAAGAGGTAATGTCGCCAATTTTTTAAAGCGAAGATTACTGAAGCCAACTCTAAATCATGTGTTGGATAGTTTTTCTCTTGAACTTTCAATTACCTTAAGTCATAGGCAATGACTTTTTCATTTTGCATCAATACACAGCCCTAGCCCTTCTTCGATGCATCACTAAATTCCATAAAAAGTAATCCACTCATGGGTAATGTGAGCAGGGGCATAGTGATAAGCTTCCTTTTCAAATCATTGAATCTATCTTCGCATTCATCAATCCAAGAAAACTTTACTCACTTCTAAGTTTTCTTGGTAAGAGGGTTAGACAATCATGAAAAATTTATCACAAATCTGCGATAATATCCAGCTAACCCCAGCAAGCTACGGATATCCTTTACCGATGTTGGCCTCGACCATCCCTCAATTGCAACTGTTTTGAAGGGATCCATAGATATCCCATTTTTCACTGATGATATGACTCATGAATGAGTCCTCCTTCAACCAAAACTCAATCTTGCTGTACTTTTCATAGAGCTTCTCCTTTATCAAGGTTTCTAGTACAATGCTTAGATTCTCCTCATGATCCTCCTTGGTTTTGGAGTATATTAGAATATCTTCTATAAATACTACAATTTTTTTTTCGAGATAATCTCTAAAAACTCTATTCATCACGGCAATGAAGATTGATGGAGCATTTGTGAGTCCAAAAGTCATTACTATGAATTCATAGTGCCTGTACCATTTATAAAAAGCAGTCTTGGGGATATCCTCCTTCTTCACCCTTAATTGGTGATATCCTGACTGCAAATCCCCCTCAGAGAAGTATTGTTATCCATGTAGCTAATCGAAAAAGTCATCAATTCTTGGTAGAGGATAATTTCTCTTTATCATGATTTTTTTGAGCTCACAATAATCGATGAAAAGGTGCATTGACTAATCCTTCTTCTTGATGAAGACGACTGGTGCATCCCATGATGAAGCACTTGGGCGTATAAACCCTTTATCCAGATTCTCCTATAGTTGTTTATTCATCTCTTCCAGCTCCAAAAAAACCATTCTATATAGAGTCTTGGATATTGGAAATTCCCTAGGTATAAGAGCAATTATTAATTCAACATCTATTCTAGGAGGAAGACCAAGAAATTCATTGGGAAACACTTCAGTGAATTCCCTCACAATGGGAATGTATTCAAGGGTGGTTGCTTCCTTAGAATCAATCATATGAGAAAGATATGCATGATCATATGGTAGAAATATCTACACTTGAGATGATGGTTCTAAAGAAGATTCATCCTCCTCCTTGTACTTATATAGAATCGGGGGTTGATTCACCATGTGGAGAGTGATTTCCCTCTCACGATAATTTATGTTGGATCTATATAAGGAAATCCAATGCATGCCAATAATTTAATCAAATTCCACCAAAGGGAGTATGCTGAGGTTATTTGGGAAGTTAAAACCACAAATTATGATAGGGGAGGATTTATATTCATGGGTTGCAATGATTTCACCATTTTTCGTTCTCAATGAAATCTTTACTTTCATGATTTGTGGTAGTATTGGGATTGTTATACTAAAATTTCAAGATATAAAAGAAGGAGTAGAACCAAAATAAAAAATTATGTTTTCTATTCTTGAATGAATAATTAGCGTACCTATCACCACTTCATTTTCGGGGTTCACTTCGGTGGTAGTGATGAAAAAATCTCTCCCTTGATGCCTTGTAGGTTGTTGGTTGCCTCCGAAAACCCTTGGATTAGGGAACTAGTTTGAAAAGTGCCCTGGTTCTTTATAGTTGAATCAATGAACAATGCATTGAGGGTCAAATAGAGCATTCCAATCCTCTGTCGCAGCCTCCGATTTCTATTGTCGGCATTTAATGGACATGTTCCCTTCTCTCCCACACCTAAAGAATTTACTCCTCCCCTTCAGGAGATTTCATAGGTTCTTCTTTCTACACCTTTGGAAAGTGGGGTGCTGAATTTTATTAGTGTCGTTGGATTTATCCATCAGACCACCATAATTAAACTCCAAAATATTCTTCTTATCCCTATGATACCCCTAAGATTCACTGATCTCCATTTTCACCTTGAGGGAACATTAAACAATTTTTTCATAGCTCTCAATGTCATGGATTTATAGGGCTTTCCATAGGCTGGGTTTTATCCCACTAAATAAGTGGTTAACCTTGAATTCAGGGGTAATGAAAAATCTGGAGGCATATCATGCAAGACTTGTGTAGTTTTCCTCATACGCTCTGATAGATTCATCATTTTTTTCTTGAGGGTAAGGAATTCCGTTTCTATATTAAGTTGGAGGGTGTGAGGAAAATATATATTGTAAAACATTTTCTGGAAATCCTTCCATTCCAACACCTTGATCTCCTCCTCAGGATTCATATTTTTAATCAATGTCCACCATTGATCATCTTCACCCTCCATATGATAAGAATCCAGAAGAACCTTCTCTTATTTAGAACATTAAAGGTTGGAGAAGATATTTTTAATGGAGTTGATCCATTGTTCGACAATTTAGGGATCAGATGATCCATTAAAAGTAAGAGGCCTTTGTCTCATGAAGCTTTCGATTGAGACTTGTTCTTTCTTCGGGGGGGGGGGGGGGGGGGTTGAGTGTTTTTCTTGACCCATGTTTCTATTAAAAACTTGATTTAACTGAGATATTATCGTGACAAAGTTTGTGATTCCTGCTCCCATTGGTTTGGGAATATCATTAGAACAATCATCACATTGATCTTCACATCGATTGTTAGCCTGAGTCCTCCTATTACCAGCTATCATATAGAATAAAAGAAAAGTTAGGGGTAAAACATAAAGGGTAATCCAAATACAAAAATGGATTACTTATAAATTACTTTTATTTCCTTAACTTATGAATTTATAGGCTTCAATATATGTTATCCATGATATAATTCCCAACATACATTCTTAGGGGAATTTTTTTATTCTCTTAATAATGGTTCATAATAAGATTCTGAATTTACCAAAGCATATCCCCTAGGAGTGTCGTAAACAAGAGTGTAGAAAGGCCCGTTGTTATGCACTAGTTCCCATTCAAGTCTAACTTTAAATGGTGTTTTCAGGGTTTTCCCCTAGATACACCTGTTCTAGAGCCACCTCTACCTGCTCATATCTAGAAAGGGATGTATTTTCATGATAAAACACTTAATCAATACTCACCAAAATTTAGGTATGTTTTTATTATCCATAGTCTTTTACCTAAGTCTTTCAATAGGGTTTTCTAATCCAACTCCCAAAAATAACTAAATATATCCTCTGATACCTACTATAACAACCCTTATCTTTATTACACACTTTAACATGATTTATAACATAAAATTTCTCTTGAGAAAAATCTAATGATATATAAGTCTAGTGTCTTGTGAAATTAGGAACATTACATAAAAACTTAGAACATGAAATACAAATATTTATTGAAAACTTCTTTTACATGACCACACACATTCCTTCATGCTTAGCATTGCGTGGGATAACCTGAAGACATTCATAAGAAAAGGGTGAGTTATAAATCCTAGTAAGGGACTACATCATAACATGGAAATGTGGAAACAACATTTAACATGATATTATCATGGGCCAAGGACCATTGAACATAGATCATTAGAAAACCCCTAATTTCACTTGAATTAGAATTAGTAAACACTCATTGCAATTGACATATCATGATACTAATCTTTACCCAATTCATTAGAGTACTATCAGGGCACACCCTTCTTAATCATTTATTTTTAGGCATAAGTGTGCAACATGGATCATATAACATGGATTCATTAAAAATCATCATTTATTCCATGATAAAGGAATGTGGAATTCATAAATGAAACTATATAATCAATAAGTAAATGTGAATAAAGGTGAATACCCTTGATAGAGAAATGGGCATGGTTTTCACTACACAATGACTTTGGCTTGGAAAATCACGGTGCAATTTCGGCAGCATAACGACATGACATAAGAATCCATAAAAATGGTTTATGAGAGAGAAATGGTTATATTATTATATTTAAATGAGATAGACAATAATTAGGTCATATAGATACATTTACCAACACATTTAATGTAATTTAGATTCATAATACAAAATAATTTCTTGAATGTAATTGAGGAGAGAGAAATCCCTTACGGAATTTTGGCATGGTAACGGGTGTACATGGAAGGAATTAATGAGAGAGAAATGGGTATATAATCATTAAAACACAAGGATCTAATAATTGGTAGGTGATAAATCATACCTCAAAATTTTTAATTTAAAATAAAAGGGCATGACAACATAAATAAATTTGGAAAAAAATGAGAAAGGAAGAAATCCCTTACTTGGAAGTGTGATCCCAAAGGCTTGGGAGGGGCTCGAGAGAGGCTTATTGTGAGAATGAGGCACCTTGGGAGGATTTTAGAGGGAGGAGGGAAGGTTAGGGGCATGATATGAGGTTTTTAGTGAAGAGAAGTGGGAGGTTAGGTGGGTTTACATAAGAAAATAGAGGGAATTATTTATTATTTAGGTTTCAGACACTACACATTAAACTAATCAAAACCACAAACCAGACCAAGATTTTTTCCCATGGGTTTTTCCAAAGGGGAGTGAAAAAAATTATTTTATAGGGAAAATGGACGAAATTATTAACATATTAGTCTGGATTATGTGTTGATGTGTCACACTCTCAAGGAAATCATTTTAAAATTTTAAAATGTTTTATAAGTATTGGTGGGTCCACTAAGGCTTTTTGAAATAAATCAAAAAAATATAAAATCAAATAATTTTAAATTTAAAACACATATTAGAAGAAAATACCTTTTATAGTATTTTATTACATCACTATTGGGTCATTATGATGTCATAAAACACATTATATATTTAAATGGTATTTAATTTTTACCCAAAAATTCAACCGTCTCAGAAAATTATGAAAAATTCACCGTTGGATAATTTAAACGTTATGATTAAAAAAATAATATCAATTTTATCTAAATAATTTTCCAAATATGTTAATTTTTACTTTTAAAATAAAAATAAAAATTTATCAAAAATTCAAGGGTTTTGAAAAAAAGAGCTTTCAAACCTTAATTAAAATTTTAATTTTATTCATAAAAATTATACGATGATTTATATTTAATAAATTTTAATTTAGTAAAAATATTTTTTTAAAATATTATTTAATTCAAAAATCCATTAATTTATGAAAGTAGACTTCTTAATTGAATATTAACTAAAAAAAATATTATTTGTGCTTTAAAAACTATTTAGAAAGTAATAATAATAAAATGAATGTATATACTTTATTCCATACCAAACTAATGCACATAATAATATGGTAAGGTCTTATTACATAACCTCTTATAACACCCACATAAGACCTAAGGGTAAGGTGTGTGATGGTGACAAAATCTTGGGGTGGCTCAAATAACATTGCTCGGGTGGTTGTCTCTATCAACTTCCACTTCTACCATAGGTGATTCTATTCAATCTTAACGTGTTGAATCTCCGATTGGGATTGGTCAATAATGAATCCCAGTGACACTACCTCCTTTCTATGCTCCGAAGAATGGGCTTCATATAGAGTAATTATATTGGATGTGTCCATAAATTCCTTTTTCTGAGTAAATTGGATTTGTTAATGCTCTATATTTATACTAATCATGTGATCACTTATCAACGACTATATTAACAACTGTAACAATTCTTAATGGTATTTTAAAATCCAAAAACATAAAACCATGGAAGTTCATATGTTTTATATCTCCATTTTACATAATAATACATTTAAATATATCAAGAGGAATTTTCATTAATAAAAGTTTGGGTCGTTACAAATTGAATATGATTAGACTTTATCACTAGTTTAAATGATGAAATACATTAAAAAATTTCTTTAAATAAAAGTCTTACGTGACTTTGAAATTTAGAAAATAGATTAAAAAACTTTTATACTAAATGGGAAGTTAGTTGAATACGTCTATAAGACACAACCCAATGGTTTATTATGTCAAATACTACCAATAAACTATGAAAGAGATAGATATCAATTTATGTATTGAATCAGCCATCATAATCATGGAATATTCATTTTTATGAGGACAAAAGATAATTTAGGTTCATTAAGAATGAACACGAGACATGCATTTATAATAATCTTAGTGGAAGTGCCACCAATTTCCTAGTACTATATGTTGATGACATTTTATTATTCAGAAATGTATTGTATGTATTATAGTAAGATAAGAATTAGTTAAATGAATGCTTATCCATGAAATAAGTAGGTGATATAACCTATAATCTGAGGATTAAGATCTATTGAGATAGATCTCAGAGGATTCCCGGGACAAGTTAAAGTTCATATATTGACAATATACAAGATAGGATTATTACCAATGTAATATGGTATTAATCACTCTAAGAAGATGTGTCCACAGACATAGGATGATTTTGAAAGAATGAGTAGAATACCTTATGCTTTAATAGTGGGATCTATCATGTAATGCTATGAACTGGGTTTGAGGTTTCATTTTCTTTAAAAAATGGTGGGTAGATATGAGGAAAATCCAAGAGAGTTGTATTGGGTAGCTGAAATAACTATCCTAATGTAATTTATACAGATAAAGGATATATTCCTAGTTTATGGCTGAGATGGGGAGCTAGTCATGAGGTGATAAAACAATTCTAGCTTCCATATGTAGGATCCGAGCACAACGGAAGTGTAGTTTGGATGACACCCAACTTTAATTTTTACCATGATCAATGATTTTTCTAGGATCAATATGATGATGAATTCCAGTCTCCATGAAATAGAATAAAAGATTTAGATAAATAAGGAAGAGACCCAAAACCTTTAGTGAGGATCTTCCACATCATGTTTATAATTAATTTAATTAATTTCATAAATAAAAGAATACATGGATCTTTGGTACATTATTCATTGATGATGTTGATCATCCAGAATGACCCTTCAAGATTGTCTCATTTCTCTTAAGAGGATCAAAAATAGAATCCCTCTAGTGGTGATCCACACACGCTCTAATGGCCTCTGATCGACACCACTCATTCTCCGAGTGCTAGTGCGGAAAAGAGAGTGTCTTGTGTCGGTCATTCTTGATCTCTTGTTCTTTAGTCATGAAGAAAGTCTCTCATTCTTGAGATGAGAGGGAAGAAGATTAGAGAGAGAAATAGTTTAGCTCAACAATTCTCAATTCACCGGGCGTGCATTTTGATACATGAAAAAATAGACGTACAAGTATATTTAACAACATGGGGCTTCAGGTATAATATTTAATTACGTAATAGAAATTAAATACATTCACAACCTTAGAGAAAACCCATGTTTTTAATAATAATAATGCATCATTATTCGTGGTGTTGCAAGTTGATAAAAATAGAATTATAAATAAAATTCCATATCAAAAAATAATAGCGGTGTTATTATTATTTTAACTTATGCCAAATTGTTAAATAATTATTTACCTTCTTGCAAATAATTATTTTACTACCACATCGGACTTAGTTCGCTCGAACTCCACTTCCATTTATTGAAGACCCTAATAAATAAATAAATAATTTATTCTCTTAAATAAATATTTTATTTACAAACTAGTAAATAAATATTTATTAAATGTTCAATAAAATAAATAAATATATTTTACCCATAATCCAGTGAATAAATATTTATTTAATTTATGAAATAATTTTAACTTGAATAAAATTATTCCACTGTCTTGAGAATAATATTTGTTCCATTAATTAAATTCAAATAGAATTTAATCTAGACCACCAAAAACACTTAGTGTGTGAACCTTTAGGATTCTTTCTCATTGGAATTAGGTGGTCTTTCCTAAAGTCCAAGAGTAATGTCTAGAAATGAGTCAAGTAACCCAAGTGAGAGAACTTAAAGTCAGAACAACGACATCCAAATAAAAATTCTCACTGTGTAATATAATCCCATTGTCTCAATATATCATCAAGAAGGTTTCATAATAGTGTCATCAACCTTTGTGCTTGATACATCATTATTTGACTACCTGAAATAAACTCATCTTTACACCATGACCATGGAATTTCACGTGATGGTTCTATTTCAATACAAGGGATGAGATATAAACTTCCATAAATGTAAGGGACAAATCCTTCCTTGACTTATCCATTAATAACATTCCACTCGTGATGCACCCAAGGTACCCTACTTCTCGCCAACATATGGAATTATGGTTTTCGTCCTTAAATTAAAGTGAGCGAGTCATGAAACATATTAATGATAATATTAAAGTCCCAGGACTATTACACATACTCATAGATAGGAATATCCTTGGACACCAAAACATGTGGAATTCCTACTGGTGGGTCTGTTCTCATAATCTCCCATCTTAGATATTACCAAGTACGAACTTCACGAGAGGAAGTCTCAATTGCTTATGAGTACTCACACCTGATGGTCTGTATACTTTGTGTCCCATTATAGTATTTCATCCAACTACATAACTATATTTATGAATTTTTTATAGTATTTCAAGGTTCTCATCATAGTGGAGAACTTCCATGACCATATCAATTCAACAAATATTCTAGAACATTATTACATCATAGTCATGGTAAATAATGAAAAATATGTAGAAAGATATTTAATATTTAAATACATTAAATATCCATGTAATAAATGTAAAAATAGTTGGTTATAGGATACCAACTCTAACACCATATAGATCAAGATGATTTGAAATCACAACTAAGACATGTTTTTTTCTTGAATAGTGGTGCAATGAGATGAATGATCTCAAAGCAATTCATGTTTTCGAATTCTATAGAAGAATTTCAGTATATAGAGGCTTTAGATTTATCTTAGGAAGTAGTTTTGATATAAATATCTTCTTCAAATATTATAGTTATACCTTTAAGTTCAGACCGTATTATAGTATATTGTGATAATACTATGGCATTGGTGCTTTGCAAAGAGACCAAGTCACACAAATGGTATAGAATATACTTCATAAGTTCCATATCTTGAGGGATTTTACTTAGAGAGCTCAAGTCATAGTCAGTAGAGTAGCCATAGAGGATAACTTACGAGACCCACAGACTAAATACATATATCATTAGAAGAATGATATTGATGTGAGAGATTGCATGTTAAGAATTGTTAACAGTTGGCTTTAGTGTAATTGTGAGTGTTGTGAGTGGGTTCCCAAGATCCAAATCCTTTATATACGTTGATTACCATTACATTCATAAAATTTGATATATACCGATGTTTATTATACAATAATAGTGTTTATACTTCTACATCCACTATTTACATGGTAATGTTATTAGATTACATGTTGTATCATAAGGTTATAGAAGTTCCCATCTATAATGAGAACTTGGAGATGCTATGATAGTAATCTTATATATATATATTATAGTTTAGATACATCATAATGACGTTACACATGATGTCATACAATTAGGTGATGGGGGATCATAAGCACTAAAACTTATTCTCATGAAGTTCCCACTTGGTGATCTCAAGTAGTTGAGATCGTGATTACTGAACCACCAATAGGAAAACCACATGTTTCAAGTGTTTTTGGTTGTTCATATCTAAGGACATGTTCATTTTTCTCCCGACATGAGATCATTATCAACATGTAGCATTTAATCACATACTTTGATGTAAGAAAAATCCATGACATTGAATTCATGGTGAGGTATCCTGCATTAGGTGCGACATTGGAGGTATGGAATTGGTTGAATAATCATGATAGAATTTTTTAATTCTGAGTTGAGGAAGAGATATCTCATGGACCCATGTTAACTAGGATGGTAGTAACTTCATTAAATCCATGTCCAAGATAAAACAAGGTAAGTCTACCAGTAAGGTCACAAAATATATAAAGCATCAAAATGATGATGAAAAAAGTGTGCATCCTACTTTATGAGATATCAAAAGACAAATAGATTATATTACATAGTAATACTTTTCATGATAGATAATGACTCTTACATTTTAATGACACTAGTAAATGCAAGGTGTACATAAAGATATGTTCTATATATTTCATGTAGGTTCAAAATAATTATTTCCTTTCTGAATGATATTAAACTACATTAAATTAATCCTGGTTTCATGATGTTAAACTACTTGAAAATTACATATTCATGGAATGAAGTTAAATTACATAGAATTTGTGTCCCCATTTCATGATGTAAAACTATTAAGACCATCACCCATTAGCACTCCTTACCATCAGACCATAAGATTCTGACCCTGTTCAACTAAATATTGAGGTATTCCCATCATCTTTCTAAGTGCCTCAACCTATAAATAAAACTTCATGTCTTGAGAAACTCAAGTTGTCACAAGCATTCCCTGGACCTTGGAAATAATAAAATATATCTTTTTTAAATATTTATGAGTTAAATATGCCTAAGGGCCTCAGTCTCATCAACCATATGTATTTTGACCTTTCAAGAAAGTCCTTATAATCCTTATGAGACCTGACATCATCGTAGTGGAACTTTTCAACCAAGAGTGATTCACGATCATCCTCGGCAAAATTGTATCATACCATCACTCATGATCCAATAACCTTAATACAGGAAAACTTCATTGTAATCCCTCACTTGAAAGGGTGTTTGAGTAATCTTGACCTTGGGAATCCTAATTATAATATTGTTTAACACTCCCTTGATACTAGATCCACATACCAGGACATTAACCAATGTTCACCTTGGTCAAAGATGTATGACCTTAAACATTATATCATGATGTTTCAAATCACAAGAACCTAAAATGATAGTGAAATAGATGTAAAAATTATTAGGATGAAAAACCACAAAGGGAATTCTGAGAAAATTCAAATCTACACATGATAAGATATTTATCTCTAGAGTTTAGGAAAATGTTAGAGGATATAAATAGATGGAAGAAAGATATTAGGGCCCCTCTTGTGGACCTAGTAAATTCAAATAAATACTCACCGAATAACTACATTCTTGGAAAAAGTTGGAATAACGGTTTATCATGTCCCATCACCAATATAACATGTTTAGTAGGCATTGACACAACTTTTAGGGTTCTCTAACACTTCTTGAATATTATGTTTTCTAAAAATCACCTTCACATCTTTAAAGTTAGAGTTGATACCCATCAATTCCTTGAGTATTTATTATTATATTAGAATCCCATAGCCTTGAGTTATTCATGGGGTTTCTTACCAATAGTGTATTGGTAAGAGGGTTTGGATTCTCTAAAGGTATCCTACTAGGATTCACTGGTGAATAATGAAATGTATTAGAGCTTGCACTTAGTTGATGTTCTGGTCTGAGAGGAATAGTACAACCAAAATCTATGAGCAATTGGACTTGATGGGTGAGATAATAGTTTAGACCAGTAACCATTAGTCTCTATTATTCATTGACATAGATATTCATTGATCATGATCTATAAATTCCCTAAACATACCATTCAAGTGGATTTGAAATCCTCAATGTTATGTTACCATGTATTATACTCATTATTAAAGTAGTAATGTTATACTTCATTCCTAAACATCTTATTGGACATTATTTCATAATCTTAAACAACTTTTTATAGATAAAAAGATATATAACCATAAATTAAACTATGCCCGAGGTTCCAGAACCCCCCTTAGATAGTCTTACTTACATACTCTACTTCTCCGTCCATGTTTTAGAATCATTATACATATTTCATAGCCCTTTAAAAGGAGCAGGAACCCCTGTACTTGACCATGAATGTAAGACTACCTAGAATCATGCGTTAGGGACCTTGGCCTATCAACTTAATCCATATATTCCTTTTAAGAAAGTATCTTTGATCCTCAATATCCCTAGAAAATATCAAAATGTAACTCAACACCTAAGAGTTTTTTGAGAATATCCAAAACATGTATACACCATATCATCACCTCTAATTAAAATACTTGAGGTATGATTTTCAACAACCCATAACCCAACTATCTAAGTAGTCCTGACATCCTTGACATTACTTCATCATATAACATAATGTTATTAAGGATGCAGGTTTTTTCGATCCCTTCATGAATACCTATACTTCATAATCTTAGCAAGGATGTAGGGTGTTAAAACCCTTCATGAATGTTCATCCTTCAAAACCTTAGTAATTATGAAGGGTTTTTTATAACCCTTCATGAATATCCATCCCTTATAATCTCAATAAGAATGTAGGTTCCCAAAACCCTTTATGAATATTCATCCTTATTATATTAAGAACCTGAATTAATAGAATGTTTGAGCAAGAATACCCTTAGATACAACAACAAAAGGTTCAAGCTAGAATAACTTAAAATAAAACAATAGATGGAATGAGATAGAATCCCTTAAACTATAATAACAGAAGGTATGGTCTAGAAGACTCTAAACAATAATAAGAAAAGTTCTAATCTAGAAGACCCAAAACAACAACAAAAACATGTTCATTCTTGTAGAACCTATAGTATATAAATATAGGGTCTGATCTTGAAGTCCCTAAACTACAAAAACATAGGGTATGAGCTTAAGAACATAAATTACAACAAAAATGGTCTAAGATATAAGATTTTAAACTATAATGAAATAAGTTCCAAGATAATAAACCTAAAATTATAGAACCCTATCATCTTGGATTATATGACCTTAAATAGAAAATTCAAAGAGACTCATCACTCATTAGGTTGAAGATATATAAAGGTAACCCTAAGAAAAACTCTATAATTTTCTCACTAGATATGAACCATGTGTGATATAGGAACAATTAAGAATTGATGACATGGAAAAGTAAGAAAATATTCTAGATGGAAACCTATAAAGGGAATCCTTAGCAAAAAACAACTCCATTCCTGATAATCCTTTCCCTCAATCACATAGAAAAAATTTAGGTATATAAATAACAGATACAAATCTTATATAGACTATAATATGTCCTAATACAAAATAAATATATGATCACTATGTCTACTGACTTAGGAAAAAATGATATTCCAACGTTCTCTCTTTGGAACACATCTGTCTTGGGCCATCCCTTCAAACCAGATAATCCCAAAATGGCCTACCCTAAATATGAATAAGAGATTTTATGATTCTAATAATCTGTGGAAAATTATCATGAGGGTTTTATTATGATTCGAGCATTTTAATTTTGGATTTTATGTTTTCTCTCAGAATTATGGGGTTTCCATGATGTATCTGATGTTTTTATGATATTAACCACAAAAATGGAATACAAATTATAAAAGGTAGAATTATTTGTATTAAAACATGAAATTTGAATTATTCATTCATAAATGGCGTACAAATGATGGAGTAATATCCATAGTTTCAAGTCTCTCCCTAGGTTCCTTGGAGGGAATACAATAAGATCATTATAAAAATTAGTCAGCTCAGTTATCTAGATCATCCAGAATCTAGAAGGAGTCATAAATTTAATGATAAAATTTTACCAGGTCTATTTACTACACCGCTGATAGTGGAAGAAGAGCCTCAATAAATGAGGATAACTCATGATCCTATTTTCGAGTTGCGGCTAGTAAAATAGGTGCCTTTGAGAAATCATCCTTCATGCAGGCTATGAATGATTCGTGTTATTCTATATGTAGAGACAAGTTTCTCATTCAATATTGTAATTGGGAGGCTATATGAAGTTATTGATCCAACTCCTTTGAAGAATCCCTCAAAGATAGGAGTAGGAAACTTTCATCGTCAAAGGCATTAAGCTCCTTCTCATGGTTGGACAATTTCTTCCATTTTAGGAAAATTTTGTTTGATATTTCATATAATCCATGATAATTAAAACTACCTTACCCTAGGATATGAAAAATATGGTGGAGGTAATCCCATTTAATAATAATTTCCTATAATTAATCCTTGATAATTAAGGTGTGAATATGGTTCCAAATCAGTCTTTGTGTCATCCCTATCTCGGCGACCATTTCAGAGGGTTATTTAGCATGAGGAATAATAGTTGGGACATATTCTGGTGTCAAATTCATCAAAGTAAGTCTGCTAATCTCCAATGAATAAGTAAATAGAGTGTATTGGAAGACTCTCCCTTCAACACTGACATATTTTGACCCTCTTCCAGTTAGTGCACCATCTGCTATCGGTACTAAGGGGCCAATTTCCAAAATAAATTCCTCCTCATTATCAGTGGAATCTTTTTTATAAAGAAGAATTTTATTTAAAGGGATAACTAAGTTCTAAATTTTTTCCATTGAGGTCATGAGAAAGGGGTTATGATCGGAATAATGTATATCCACCTGTTGAACTTTTCAGATTAGCACATCAGATAGGTAAGATTCTATCCAAGATCGGGCGTAGTCTCGAGACAGATAAGTAGAATCATTGATATGTGGAAAGGAAATCTTGGACATAGTGTCCTCACACACTATCTTTAATTATAATTATTTAATGATCCCAAGATATAATTCCCCTTATATTATAGAAATAGGAAGATATGACATCTTCTGAGTGGAGTGGAACCATCGAGAAAATATATAAGGGATGTATGGATTATAAATGATTAGCTCATCTAAAAATTATCCATGAAACCCAACACAGAATAAAAATTTAAATGACCAATCATCAAGGGAATCACTTACATTTTCTGTGATATTTCTAGAAGGTTTATGGTATGGAATAAAATTAAAATAGTTATATTTACTCAACATGATGATATCTTCATGGACATATAATAATGTTTCCAAAACCTTGGATACTATTAGTAGTCTATGATGGAATTGGGAATGAGGTATTTTAGTTATATTATGGTATTAATAACACTAGAAGTTCTCACCTATCCATGTAAATAGAAATGGTAAGGGCCTATTAATCTGGTAAGTGGCGTTACTCTGTTGAATATATTCGATAAGTTGATAAATATGAGAAAGGGTTGGAAAAAAAATATTGATAGATTTACGTTCAACCAGTCAGGCCACCATCAATAATGTGCTAAGCTGAATTCCAATACATTCATCCCTTGTAGAGAAGATCCATCCATTTAGAAACATGGCCAAAAAAATTTCAACCAAATACTTGAAGGCATGTCGAGTTTCCCCATATAACCTAATGAAATGTACTCCCCATCCTCCAGAGTGGTCCAATTAGATCCCAAACTATCCTAGACCTATTGAGAAGGGAATATATGTTGATATATTATAGTTGGTCAAGCCCCAATTTCATAAATAAATTTATGTATATGATCTTTGAAGGATATGATTGATAATATATTTAGAATATTTTTAGCTTATCCCTTATAATGGTGATCATATCATGAATTAAATTAAGATTTTGTTTATAATAATACCAAAAATTATTAAAAAATAATAATTCATCATACATCTCCCTAATAAGAAGTATTCCCCCAATATGATGGATGTCCCATAAGATGATTCCCACTTCACCATGGGTTAGATGAAATGAGTTAGTGAGAGGACACTAAATAAATATCATATCTCTAAGGTGTTTCAGTTAATAGTACATTATGAATTGAGAAATATACATCACCTCATAGAGGTGTATGGAATACAGGTGAACAAAAAATTCTATATAGCACTGCCTAACCCTGAAGGGTTATGCCCATTCATCAAAACATTTACCTCAAGTGTAAAAATACCATTTCAAACTATATCTACCTTCCATAATATCCAAATAGGATATGAATATATTTGAGTAACTCAGTAAAATCAGTTGATGAGTGAGATCACAACCATCCAGGCCCAAATAAAAGGGATTCAAAATATAGGATGACCCTTATAATCTATCGAAAAATAGTTTTCTATGATTAGAGATAATAATCTAGATACAATCAACGGAAGATGAAAACTAACAAGCTGGAAGATTTTGGTTAGGATAAGGGATGGGGGTGTCATCTAGAAGGCCAAAGTTATATATAGGCTGTCTATCCGACATAGGATTATTCTAAGTAATAGTCAAAATAATACCATTTAGAACCTTTTTGTTAGATGATACCAAATACTAGTGATCATCATTTTGGTTCCGATTGATCATATCCCTCTATGAGGAAATGTTGGATAAAGTCTTCAAACTTGTAGCCATCTGGACCAAGACATAGAAATCATGAATTAGAAAAAGGTTGGAATCATAAAAAACGTAGACTTAATGGGAAAATTTCATGATTTAAAATGTGTCATATAGATAACGTGATCTGTTTTGATTATACTAATAACATGACCCATGTCAAGTATCATGATCACATTATCCGTTATAAGTCTCATTATCATGTGACCATAGGAAGGGCACATGAATCACATAAATTATTATAGAGCCATGTTAATCCCAATAGAATCCCATTATGTATCCCTATCTCCATGAAAAAACAACATGGTTTAAGTAAATTTTCAATGATTATCTATTGGACTGGTTGCATGAGTTTTCCAAATGATGTCATTACACATTGAGGTCACATGATCATATCATATGAATGGATCTCATGAAGGGGTTATGTGATGTAGTATCATGAAGAAATCTCAAAAAATAAAAAAAAAGCAAGAGTTGTCCAAACATTTTAAGTCAAAATTGAACTGGATAACCCAATTTACCTTATATATAATGCACCTCTCAGAATACCAAAGGTCTATCAAGATCCCAAGAGATTATTGAGAGACCAACAAAAAGAATCCAAATGGGATTAGGTATGAATTTACGTCGTCAAAACTGATTCCTTTATTCTTCCTTAAAACTTTAATTCTAGGTGGGGGTGAAATTTTTTGACACACACCAAGTGAACATTAGAAAAATGGACTAAAAAATACCAAAATAATGAGAATAATTTTATCACAAAAGAATAATAAGAAATTCAGACTATATAATATGTCACATACCTATGTCACACGATCACATGACCTTCTTAGAGGCTCACGACCACATCATGCGATGTTCCGAGGAATAAAAAATAGTACTATCAAGGATAAGGGTTCCATTACAATTCACGATCCATGATTGATCTCATAATCCATTTTTTGAAGTCATGTTATTAACTCCATGAATATAGGATCATGCAAAGGGCTTACAAGGCTCTCGTGATTAGTATATTGAATATATAAAGGCACCTAGACATGTTGGTCTCATTATATGAAAGGACATTGGACATATCAAATTGATAATGTGATTACTTGATGAAGAAAAACATGAAAATAACTAAATGTATCATGCAATATAAATATGAAAATGATGGATCCTAACATGATGGATGTTATACATTTTTTTCATGTGATAAGCTTATGCACTTCACATGATCAATTCCTTGATCATGAGAAGGACCTTAAAAATCTAAAACTTTATCATGTGACACACTAGTATATGAAATATAGAAAATATCCAAAGGTATAATGTGATTTAAATATAAAAATGATGGAGTCCTTATGCGATGGAAGGTACACTGTGCATCATGCATTTGGCTTACACGCTTTGTGTGATGAGTTCATTGATAATGTGAAGAAACTTGGACATATCAGACTTGATCATGATATTCCCTAGTGTATGAACACTTGAAATTATATTAAGGTATCTTGTGATATAAAAATAAAAATGATGGAATCCTTACATGATGAAGGTTACAATGTTTTTCGCATGATAGGTTAAGACGATTCACTTGATTAGTTCACTGATCACATGAAGGAGTCTAGAAATGTCAACATGATAATGTGATGGACCTAAAACATGATACCTTGATCACATAAAGGCCCTAAAACATGGAAGATTTATCATATTAATGTACATAGGAATGTTGTACTAATCATGAGAATTCCCCTGTACATGTCAGCTTGATCACATGAAGGTCATTGGATATATCAGTTTGATAATGTGAAGTCCTTTGGACATGTTCGACTTAAACATCAGGTGACACCCCCTCAAAGACTCACAATAAATTCCATGAATATATGGTCACATGAAAGGATTATGTGATTTATTAGGCTGGTAATGATGAACCAACTATACAGTAAATGTTTATCATGCGATGAAGGTAGGACATCAATGACAAAATGCTGCTGGATCACATGAAGCACATAAGATGTTGCTAACTTATCTGGATGTTCCATTTTGATGACTTAATTCAAGGTATTCATATTGATCATAAAAAAATGTGGACTATATAAAATGGAAAATAATATTATAAAAAAACCCCTTAGTAGAACAAGAAACACACTCATATAAGATCACACTTTTCAGAGTGAAGGGATCATGCGATTTCAAGATACTTCTACCAAGAAAAGTTAGGTGACTAACTTAGGAGAAACAAAGGGAATAAGTTATGTGAGGGTTGATCATGATATGGACTCTTGATCACACGAAGGCCTCTATTATTATAAACATGATCATTAAAAGGAATCTTAACATGTTGGATTAATAACATGAAGGCCTTAGAGCATGTCAGATTGATCAAGTGATGCCTGAATGGAAAATAGATGGAAAATAGATGGAAAACACCATGGGATTCATGTGGGGATTTTTTTCTAAATAAAGAGACCTTTATGCTATGTAAGTTACTCCATTATTAATTAAAACAGATTGCATGATTCACACAATCAATTCATTGATCATGTGAAGGTTCCCTGAACATGTCAGATCGATCACACAAATGCCCTTAGACATATCAGATTGATCAGATGAAGGCCTTTGAGAATGTTAGATTGATCATGCGATACCTCAATGAAAAAATGATGGAAAAATTATATGGGTATCATGTGATGAAAAGATATAAATGATTGGACATTTACATAAAGTAAGTTTTAATGTTCTTCACAAGAAGGGTAACTTGGTTTGTGTGATCAGTTCATTGATGACATGAATCTCCCCCCATAAATTTTATAATGATTACATGAAGGCCCTCAAAAAATATTAAATTGATTAGGATAAGGCCCCTGGACATGTCATCCTTGAAAAAAGACACCCCCAAACAAGTAAGTCAGATCATGATGTTCATGTGATATGTTCACTGATTACATGATGGAATGAATTAATGTTAGTCGAATCAAATGAATGACCTTCTAAATGTTGGCCTAATCTCCCAAAGGCCCCTGGACATGTTGGTCTAATTATACAAAAACCCTCAAACATTTCATCCTTGACCACACAAAACCTTTGGTTGTGTTATCCTTGATCACAAAGAAACACTAGGACATGTCAGACTTTTCATGTGGTAGTCCTCAGATATGGCATACTTATCATTTTCCCATATACTGTAAGCCTTTTTTGGAAGGGGCACTTAGACATGTTCCCTAGAACCACATGAACCCCCACACATGAGCATCTGGCCAAGAACCACCTTTATATGGATATTTTCTATAGTGGACTAAGGGATATGTAATAATCCAACATTATTCATGAAATATACTTATAAGGGGTCCTTATTCCATCCAAGTACACCCAAAGACCTCCCATTATCCCCTCTCTTTTTCCGATAGAGGATAAGGGCTGGATATGTGATATGGGCATCCACCTTAGTGTAACTCTCTCAAAGATTCCAACCATCCTAGCTCATAGTACAAAATTATCCTATGAGTCTACCATCCTTCCCCAACTATCAGTTGATGAGAAGTGGGTTCACGCATGGGAATATAACTTTGTGTAAGTACCTTGACATTCCATTTAAACTAGATCATTGGACCCACCTCATGTGGGTCTATCATCTTTCCTCCTCCATCCGCGGACTAGAAACCTAAGTGAACTATGAGGACTCTAATTATAGTTATAACTTTTATATATACGATGCCTTCATATGGAATGAGATATTTATCAAACATTTATGCTATACCTTCCCCTATGTGGTTGTATCATTCACAAGGTTTTTAATCATATCCCATCAGGTTTTCTTAAACTCATGAGTCCCATGCCTATAATTAGTTTGACTGATCCTTTGGTATATCTTCTTTCTCACACCAAAAACCTCACACAAGTTTATAGGATTAAAAAGATCATGTCATTAGTATGATAAAGACCCCCTATAAGGAAGTCCTTAGTGTGTAAAACCCATGAAAATATTAGGGTGACCTTAGGGTGTATTCCTCAAAAACGTTTAGTCATGTATCCAATACGATGTGTTTTATCTTATGATATATAATGTTTCTAAAATTGAGTGTGACTCATGTGGGATTAAATATCCATGGTGATCATACCAACAACATGATAAAAATTCCTCCAAACATGGGAATCCGTCTTGGTATAATTTACCAACTTTCCTAAAATCTAGGGAAATAATCCTCACAAGTGTTAATTACACTTCCTCACCCATCAATGGGTTGGGAAAAACTAAACTATGAGGACTATGATTATATAAGATTACTTTATAGGTAGGATATCCATACCCAATTCTTAAATGACCACATATATTTACTTTATTAATGAAATTAAACTAAAAAACATGGTTTTATTGGAACTATATGGGTTTTGATTCCTATTCTACCAGGATACATAGGACAACTCTTAGAGGTTGAATCCAAATTGAAAAACACCAATTACCTTCATGAATTATAGTAAAATTTAGAGCACTTAGCTATACATCTTAAAAACAAAATTAAATCATTATTAATAAATAATGGGAAAGAAATATAGAACCTATGATACATATAAATGTTTTCATTAATAGAACTCCTACTCACATGTATAAGGATTCAACACCCAATAATTTTATTTGGGTAACCAGTCCCATACAGAGATTTGGGAAAGATTCATAAAGATATTTTAATTATATAAGAGAGTCTTGGAGAAGGAAATAATTCCCCTAAAGGATGTGATGATCCCAACCTACCATACTCTTGGACAATGTGAGTTCTAAAACATCATTTATTTTGAAATCCCAATGACCCCTGCCTTTGGAAAGTAGGCTCGTAACTCATTATAGATGTTGGATATTTTTGGTGTATCCACTAATAAAACATACCAAAATGAATGATTATAAAACTATAATTACCCCTTATAGTATACCATCATTCCATATGAATCTATTAGAAAGAAAAATGGTAAACAAAACACGAATCTCATTAGAATTCCTGTCAACACATGAAATTTTGTTGAAACAATACTATATGCTAAAAAATATGAATATTCATGTTGGAAATAATCAAATAAATTTAAATAAAATTCTAAAAAAATAAAATAGCTCACATTGAAAAAAATAATAAGTTTAGAAGAAAATATCCCCGGGATTTGTTTGCTTAAAAAAATCCCCACCTTTATAAAACGGTTAAAGAGTATAATAAAATTTAAATACTTCCTTAATCAAACTATCATTACTCTATAAAATGAAACTATATTCATAGAGAATCCACCAATTGATTAAATTTTGTAGTGAATGTGATATATTTCTATAAAAATCAAGAAAAAAAACCTTTTGATACCCATCTTGTAACAATATTAGATTTTATGATATATTAATAAATTTTCTTTCTTTAATAGCTTACAGTTCATGTAACCCTGAATATAAAAGAACTATAATGTAATATAGTATTATAACATAACTATTAAATTAGTAAAATAATTAATAATAACTACATTTTAAAAAATAAGTATAAAGGTTTATATAAAGCAAATATATTTTAGTAATTTCATTTTATTCATTTATAATACATTTTTTTTCACAAAAATGGAATTTTTATTTTTTTGAGAAAATATTATAATTAATTTCTTCCACTTTTATAAATAATAACTGACAGAATTAAATTCATTTATTAAATCTTGATTCCAGAATTATCTTTGAATGAATTTTTGATTATTTTCTGAAAAGATTGATTTTTTGTTGAATTGTTAAAAATATGGATTTTAGTTGAAAACTGTATTTTCATTTAAAGAATTTAAAAAGTCTTGTTTTATTTTAAAATAGTTTTAAAGTAACATTTTTTATCTTATATTATGAATAATACAATTAATTTCATTGGAATTAATTTTATGGTTGAATGGTATAATAATATTTAAAATTTCTGAAATTTTTTTTTCTAGGGAAATAATTTTGGTCTTCTTTTTCGAGATTAATTTAAAAACAAATTATATCACTTATATGAATTGAATATTGAAAAATGAATTCTTTATTTGTAATTGTGTGGTAAAAATTAGGAATTATATTAATGTTTTGTTACCATATTAAAAGTAAAATGGGTTAATTAGGGTCAAAATTATTGTGATAAGGCTTTAAATTAATTTAAACACTTTCGATTATCCTATTAGATTATTAGAGTTAAAAAATTTCCCGTAAAGTATTTTATATATGTCTAACTAGGGCCTTTTTTATTTTATTACTAACTTTATACTAATTTAATAAAAAAATTAATACAAAATGTCACTCTATTGAATTTAATATCTCTAAAATTCTTACACAAAGATGAAAAGAGGACAAATTTGGTTATAAATGTTTGTTTTAAATAATAATTAATTTTTTTTATCATGGTAATTTATTTTTAAATTTTATCCATATAAAAATTACCTTGAATTATTATGCAACTCCGACATAATACTTATTCAATTAATATAAAGATAAGAAAAAGTATATTAAAAATATCAAAAGTAGTAAAATTTAGATGAGTAATTTCATTCCACGATTTTATTAGTTAAATATAACATGATATATATGTGTTAAAGGTTTTAATTTTAATTCCATGACTATCTTGATCTCTTTAAAGTCAAATTAAATGAATAGTATCAAAAATAACATTAATGATATTTTTTGTTAAATATTATTTTTTATAAATTATTTTAAAGTAAAAAAAATACTGTAAGTGGAAATGTAAGATTATAAATTGTATAAAATTTAACTCATTTTCCATTTATGATATAATTTTGAGATTATAATTAAAATTATTACCATTTAATATTGAGAAATTTGTTACCACCTTTAATGTTAAAACCAGTTAACAAAGGGGTTAAACCAAAAGACAAGGTTTAAAATGATTCCAAAAACTCTATAAATTTCATTTAATGATGATATTTCATAATTATACTAATTTTTTTTAATATATATCCACTTATATTAATTTTTCTTGAGAATGACTTAATTATATCTTTTTTGTAATTCCAACTCTGTCCTTTCTATCCCTTAAAAGAGGGTACCCATTATCTATTTTCTTTATAAAAATTTGATCCATCAATATAAACCAAAAAATTCCCCATTATGTTATAAACTTCTATATAAATGAGTTAGAGTGAGGTTATTCTTGAAATTCCATTTCATTTGTCCTTAAGAAGGGATCCAACAGAGGCCTACCAAAGAAGAGGTAATCATCTTGGTGGACTTATTTCAATTTATTTATTTTTATAACTTCTATAAATATATGGCATTAATCATTAAATAATAAATTAATTATACTCAATATACTAAAATTTTATTATGATTATTTAACCACCAATATCCACCCTATATTCCATAAAATGGTAAGTGAAAGTATCACTCATTTATACGTGTTGAGTACTGCTACCACATAACGATACAATTCATTTTCCATCACCATATTTCATGGATGGTTATTATTATGGGTTTAATATTTTTATATGATATTTATTATATAATTATTTTTATTCAATTATAATATCATATCTAATTTCTTACCTTCCCTTCCGTTGGAAAATGATAACGTTACTCGTGTGTATGTGTGGACTACCACATCCACGAAGCGATGTGTTTTTTTTTAAATTTTAACTTTAAATGGATGGTAATAAGGATATATTTAATGAATATATATGATATATATGTAATAATAATTATTTTTTAATTTTTAATTATTATTTACCTTTTTCTCATTTCATCTTTTGAATAACGAAGACAACGTTCATTCGTACGTACAACCTTTCATCTCTACGAACAATGCAATTCTTTTTTCAATCCCTAACTTTTATGGATGAATATAAATATATATATAATGAATATATATTATTTTTATATCATATGTAACCATAATCAAATTAAAATAAATGGGACTTTATAACTGAAACATGTATGAGAAACACAACAATTATCACTTGGAATAATTATTTTAATAAAAAATTGTTAATAAATGGATGATAAGATGTTATAAGTAAATTTTATATTGAATGATATATATGAGTAAGTTTGTGGAATAATTTTTTAATAAATATATATTTATTATACATGAGTTTCAATCATGTATAAGGAAAGATGATACTTGAGGTATGGGATTTTGGTTTTGACCCCATTTTAATCGGGATTATTTATACTGAAATTTCAATTTAGAATATTATATAACCCTTATATAATGAATACATATAATTATTATTATAATATTTTTATTTATAACAAATACATGTTTATCTTCCATTTTCCTCACATTAGTTACTTAAGATACTGAAATACTTTTCAAGGGAAATTGACTACGTTTTACTGTTAGGTTTGGAATATTTTTCTTCCATGACAATGTTTTCTTTAAAATATTTTTAAGAATGATTTTTATTATTATTTAATGACTATTAAAAGTTATTTTTATTTAATTTATTTTGAAATTAGTCTTATTTTTATTTTCTGAAATTGGTACTTTTTACTTTTTACCAAAAATGTGAAAGAAATCTTTATTCTAACATACATGACATAAATAGATTTTCCCACCATCAAGACTACTCAATTATTTGAATATTCATTTTAAATTTCACAAGGTTCTATTGAAATAAAATTTTTCCATAATTTTTGTGAATTTTTTATATTTTAATGAATTTATTTCAAAATTAATAGGTTTTTTTTCTCAAGAAATATTCCCGTGATATTTTATAAGAAATTTCAAATAAGATTACATCCATTGATAATAATTATATTTTATTGGGGATATGATCTAATGATAGAATCCTTATTCTTTATATGAATAGTTTATTATTATGATGATGATATGTTTATGAGACTTATTTATTTTCCATGGGTTATGTTATGATGAAATGATGAAATGTTTGTGAAACCCTTCTTATTTGCATATGCCATATTATGATGATATGAGGAAAGTTTTATGATATTTTGGAACATTCATACATAGTATTAAATATGTTATGGATTTGACCATAATTATATATCCCTCTAATGAATTGGTTAAATTTTTATACCTTGTGATATAGTTATGGGATGAAATTTGATATGCTTGATCCACTATGGGATGCAAGTTGATATTCTAGATCCACTATATGAAACATGTGACTATTATTGATCTTTATGACATGGGAAACATGTTTTTATACCTAATACACTATGATTTTATGGTCTTTGTATCTAACCTTTACATATTAAATCATTTCTATACCTTATATGATGCCACACTCTTATGACATGTTTTCATTCTTATGATATAAACTTATGGTTCAAGATTTATTTATGTTGATTCCTCACTCTTATGATTCATGTAATTTCAAATGATAATGTTTTATTACATCAATCATATTTATGATCTATGGAAAATTTAGTGTGGAATTTTTAATTTATGGTCATGATCTCATACAATTATGATTATCTTATGCTTTCATTTGATAATCACTAATATATCAAATATTTACCCTTACCGAACATCTAATATTACCCTTTATTATGATAACTTTTCCCAGGTTATGAATAAAGGTTTTAAGCAGGGTATATTAATAAGGGTACAAAGTGATAAAATCATTATGATATATGATGAATAATGTCTCTAAATAATATGTTAATGTATTTAGTATCTAAAGAACCTAAACGTTTATAGTTTTAGCATGGATCATAATTTTTTTATTGAATATTTATCTAAAAATATGTAATATTTATGTATGAAATTATTGGGTATTTATAGTTGGTATTATAGCATATTTTAGTTAATAGTTGGATATTAGGGTTAGAATTATTTTGAGAAAAACCAGATGATAAGTCTAATCATAGGATGACCAAGGTTAAACCTAAGGATTTATATATTGAGAAGAAAGTCGTTTGATTTAGAAATACTTTGAATGAAATTTCATTATTTTATGATATCTCACTCTTCTTGTTATAACCCCATGATTTAAATTTTATTTTTTAATTTTATTCAATGTATTGAATTAGAATATAACAAGTTAGGAAGAAATGTGACTGAAAATGAAATTATTGTCTGCATGAGAAACCAAATGTAATGGGAGATCGAATATAGAATCTTATTTATATGATAAATAATATTATAAATCCATGAGTCATGATAAGATTCCAAACAATAAAAGGAGGGAACAATGTACTATTAGGTATTTCCTAAGATAACATCCACCTTATTTTAGTTGGACTTTTGATCCATTAGTTTCTGAGTGACGAATTAGTGACATTGAGAAAATTTTTCTACTCTTTAGTGACCGAAACATGAATTTTGTTTTCTATCTATTTATCATTTTGAATATGAATCTGATTAATGTTGGAATCTTATTAATAATATGAGGCATGTGAAATAAATTGACTCCATGTAATGTGATGTATTTAAGATGATTTTTTAGTAAGTAATTCCCTCATATTCTATTTTAAAAAATAGATAATGAATTCCTCGAGCTTAAGTAGAAGGATGATAAATCCATCAATACCCATGAGGAAAAATTTACAAGCCTTTCAAGGTATGATTCTGGTTTAATCATCACCCCTAAATGAAAAATGGACTGATTCTTTGGTGTATTAAAACCAATTCTATAAAAGTAATTAATTATAAAAGACTTTAGTAGATATAAAAAAAATTCTATATTCTCTCAAGATAGAAATGAAAATTTGACATTCCCATAATTCTCAGAGTTTTGATAAGAAAATAAAAATGGAGTCTCTTGAAAACTCAAATAAATCACATGGTGGAAATAAATCCCATCTATCTGCATGACAGAAATGTGGAAAAAACATCAAGGGAATTTTTTGAATAGAATTGGGATGTTCGTTAAATTTTGAAATTCTGGTTATAAAGAATCTGATTGTTGAAAGGCGATGAAGAGTAAATTGATAAAATAGAGGAAATAATTCTAATTAATGAACTACTCATGTTTGAATTCTTAACATGAAAGTTTTATAGGAATTGAGAAAACTAGTACAAAAAATATGAAGTTTTTTATGATTATCAGCATAAAATACCTCTTAATCCTAACGATAAAGGGAAATATCATACGATTGTGACTACTGAAGTGAGTTACAAGAATGATTTGTAAAATTTAAAATAACCATCCAATCTAGAATAACTAATGTCTTATATTATTATATATCTAGAAACTCAATTATATCTAAGGAATTTTCTTAAGGTATCTAATTTTAACCTCATTGATTAGTTGTTGAGTTAATTCTGAAAACTCATAATGGTACGATGAACAAATCTCAAGTCTATTGTTCATGTATGATTGAATTTTATGGGAAATAGATTCCTAAAAATATTGCGATTCTCCCTTTAGTTTAATTTTATATTATTCTTGGAATAATTTGGATTTATTTATATAGATCCTCTATAACATTTTTAGGATGGGAAGTCACATTTCATATTCCAAACAAAACTATGATCGTTTATCAATAACAGGATGAATATAAGCTTCCAATGTAAATTACTTCTATCTTGTGGGTATTAATTCATATCCATGAAGGGTATTTATCTTAGATTATTAGAGTGAAACTCAAAATTAAGAATACACCTATTGTATTATATTTTTTTAATGCCTTTTCTAGAATAATTTTCTAGTATACCTCTAGATCATGAAGATAAGTTTTCAATTGAATTCATACCTGGTGCTGCACCTTTTTTAAAGACACCTTATAGAATGGACCCGATTGAGTTTTAGGAATTGAAGAAGTAACTCAAGGAGAAACTTGTTAAGGGATTCATTCAGATAAGTGAGTCACCTTATGGTGCACCTATTCTTTTTGTTAATAAAGAATTTGGATCAATCTATCTTTGTATTTATTATCAGAAAATAAATAAGATCACTATAAAGAACAAGTATCTTCTACCCCATATTGATGACTTGTGTGGAGATTGATATTTTTTCAAGATTTAACTTCATTATAGATATCATCAATTGAGGGTGAATAAGGAGGATATACCAACTACAATATCCCATACAAGTTATGGACACTATGAATTTATAGTTATTCTATTTTCTCTTACATACCACCATGATATCTTCTTATATTTAATCAACAAAGCCTCTACTTATTACCTTGATAATTTTTTTGTGGTCTTTATATATGACATTCTTATATATTCTTAGAGAAATAAATAGCATGAATATCATTTGAGAATTATGTTGAATATCCCATGGAAGGAAAATTTGTATGAAAAACATACTAAATATGAATTTTGGATTCAAAATGTTTCATTTTTGGATTAAAAAATATCAAGTGAGGGTATATCAAGGGATACTTCCAAGATTTAAGTTATTAAGAAATAGCCCTAACCAGCCATGGTAACCAAAATCCATAGTTTTCATGTGTTATGTATACACTAACGATGTTTTTTGAAATATTTCTCATGAATATCTAGTTCACTCTCCAAATTGATTCATAAAGGGTTTAAGCCTTTATTGAAAAATGACTATAAATAGATATTCAAGGGACTCAAAATAAGGTTGATCAGTATACCTATGCTCACACTACCCTGTAAGAGAGAATGGTTTGTGATCTATAGTGAGGAATCAAGGATGGGACCAGAATTTTTCCTCATGTACACTGATATTGTGATAACATATGCCTCATGTCAATTTAAAATACATGCTAAAAATTACCTAGGTCATGATTTAGAGATTATAGTGGTAATTTTTTCAATGAATATGTGGAGACATTATCTTTATACTAAAAGGTGTGATATATATATGAATCATTAATGATTGAATTATATCTTCACAGAGAAAGATTTGAATATTTTATAGAGAAGGTGATTAGAATTGATTAACAGTTATGAATGCTCAATACATTACCACCCTAAGAAGTTTAATAAGGTGATTAATGATTTGAGTTGGAAGGATCATGCTAGTTTGGCCATGATGTGGATTTAAAAGACCCAATAATTATGTATTTGTGGAATATCAAACTTTAAATCAAGAGGAAAGGGTATATATCCTATATTTCTCAAATTAATATTCAACCATATATCCATTTGAGGATTAATGAGGCATAGAAAAAAGATGTGGAACTGGTGAAGAAAGTGAAAATTGGTCTGGAATTCAATTATGATTGTTAAATAATGATAAGGTTTAGGAACAGATATTTTTTCCCATCAATACCATAATTTATGAATGATTTTTTATATGTAGCTTACAATTAATCATTATATATTCATCCTAGAAGTAAGAATATGTATAGAGATATAAAAGAGTGTTTCTTATAGAAAAATATAAAAAGGGATATTGTAGAGTATGTATCTCGATACCATTATGTAATACTATTAAGGATGAGAGAAAAAACTATAAGGGCATGCTACAAACATTACCCACACCTAAATAGAAATGTGAAAAATTAACATGGATTTACTAGTTTGACTACCCAAAACATCTAAAGGAAACAATGGTATTTGGATTGATGTTGATTTACTTAAGAAGTATTCACACTTTATTACCTTCAGAAAAGATTTATTTTCTGATTAAATTTATAAATATGCATTAATAAAGTGGTAATATTGCATGGAGTACCACATTCTATTACATCTGCTCAGAATCTGAGATCTACCTGAAGGTTTTAGTGAATTCAACAATAATATTTGGATATAGATTTTTGTTTTAGCACTTCTTATGATCCTTAGATAGATGGTCAATCTCAGAGAACCATTCAAACCCTATAATATATATTTAGAAATTATTCTATTGATTACAAATCTTTTTGGGATCAATAAATTCCTCTAGTTGAGTCTTCATACAACAATATATTTCACTCGATCATTGATATAGATTTATATGAAGGCCTATTTGAAATAAAGTGCAGAGATATAACCTGTTGGGATGAATCCAAAGAATAAATATATTGATACCAAAGATAGTTGAGGAAATGGTAAGGAAATTTAGATCCATCCAGTAACAAATCAAGGTAGCTTATAGTTGACATAAAAGTTATATTACCAGTTATTGGTGAAATATGCAATTCTAATTTGGTGAGTAGTTATTTCTAAAAATTTCACCGTGAAATATGGATATGATATTCAGAAATAAAGAAAATCTAATACTTATTTACATTTCCCTCTTCAAAATTTTTTCTCGTTTAGGGATTGTAGCTTATCTATTGATGGTTCCACTAAACTTATATTAACTTCATGTTGTGTTATATGTATCTATATTAGAGAAATACATTCCTAATCTATCACATGCACTAAACACAGAGGTGTAACTACTATAATAATATATTTCCTATGAATAACATCCTATAGAAATATTAGATCATAGATATAAAGTGATATGAAAAAAGATTACTCACCTTGTTAAAGTTCTATGGAGGAATTTGAAATTCAAATAATCTCCTTGGGAACCCAAGGTGTATGAAACCATACCTTCTTTTCATGTATGTTTTCCTTTTCTAGTCATTTTTGTGAAAAAGAGGAGAATCTAGAAATTTTCTAAGAACACTCCATGTACTTTCTATGTACACGCTGTGTACTTAGTTGCCGCGCAAGGCTGTGTGCTGGCCATGTCCGGGCGACACACATGGTATGTAGGGGTGATGTGAAGGCCACTTAATGCGGTGTACGGAAAATCCTGGAACACGCCGTGTACTATAACCGGGGTCGCGACTTAACCCCGAATACATCTTCCTCTCAAGATTCTTTGACCGAGAGCGAGGGTACATCCACGAATCTTCTCCGAGCCACCGGTTCGTCACCTGCTGTCTCAATCGAATGCCGTCAGTTGTAATAGAATCACTACGGTGAGTTCTTGGTTCCTCTTTGGACACGTTTCCTGATTCTTTCTCTTATGAGAATTATCTGAGGTTGAATGTTTTAGACTTTTTTTAGATATACTCCATTCTAGGCCAATTCACGGGCTGAGGTTCAATTATATCGATCTTCTCAGATCGTGGTAGGTGGTTTGTTGCCCTACATTGAATGTCATTGAGTTTTTGTGAAAAAGTGCCGGATACCCATGTATCGGGTATCTCAGGTTAGGGTTTTTATCCTGAATTATTATCTGTCTTAGATTTCTTCTGTGCTTGAGACTATTAGATGAATAATGATTACTTTTTAGCATGTCAAGGATCACCCCGTGGGTGTTTTCCCTTGTTTTGGCTGTTTACCGCCATTTGGATTAGGTTTCCTGTGAGGCATACCTTTTTGCATTGATTTCCTACCTTGAGATAATTGATTGCATGTATTGCCTGCTATTTATATGCTTTTAATGCATTGTTTCTATTATCCAAGTAGGTTTTGAACTTACTTAGGGCTGCTGATAGTCGATTACGCACGACTAGACTGCTCAGGGCTGTGTGAACTTGGTGCGGTTGACTAAAGAGGGAATTGACGATTAAGGGATTCCCTAGAAAGTCTATTATAAATTAGTATCATTCGCAGGACCTATAGGAATTGGAATTTGTGCTTCCTAAGAGTGTCCTTAGTTACGTATCGAGACTATAGGGGGAATTAGACATAAGTTCTTCCTTAGAGATTCTATACCTATCATTGCAAGACCATAGGGGAATTGACGGTGAGTGATTCCCAGAGTGTCTGTTCCTTTTTATGATTACTTGACTATAGAGGTATGCCAGTATGAGCCACCCAGAGAGTCAGTTTGAATATTGTTTGGTTGGTCGTGACAAGTCCACCAAGCCAAAGAACAAGCTTGTGTTTTTGTACTACTTGTAGTTAGGTAGTCTGCTGAGATACATGTTGTGTTACTCGCTATGCATTGGGAATACAGAGCTGTTGTTAGATTCCTTGAGTGATAATTAAATGATTGAATTAAATTACTAAATAAATGTGAATGGAGATTTGTAGGATTGTTTACCTAGTGTACTCCTGTTCCTATGTTGCATTTATTTCATTTAATTTTTCTATATTTCTCACTGATAGTAGGGCACAGATCTTGTGGTGATTTCCTACTGGGATTAGTCTCACACCCTATTTGGGTCCTGATTTTTGGCCCAAACAGGTTATATGGTTGCAGGTGTGGATAGGGATTATGGACCTTCTACTTCGGGTACATGATTGCTGGTTGGAGCTGGAGAGCATAGGACCGAGCCTAGGCTTGCAATGCTGCAAGAGTTACTGTTTACTTTTAGTACTTTATTCTCAGTTGTATTTCAACAAGTTGTTGTGTTTGCTTCTTTCCTTAGATACTTGTACACGCTTCATCATTTTCATCATTATTATATTATACATTGCTTCTGCTGTTTAGTTTCAGTTATTGTATGTTGTTTACTACTTCCTCTATTGACTGTTATTTCCTTTTCTTTCTATACATTACCAAATGAGGGCATAGTTTCTCCAATGACTCACCAAGTTACTCACTGCTAGTCGGAAGCCACTGGAGTTTGAGGAAACGTGCTTGAGGTCATGTGGAAAACTGTGTATGGGGCACCAGTTGAGTGGCTCTGGATTCGGGTCGTTACAAAGTGGTATAAGAGGAGTTATTTACTTTTCTATTGACTTAATGTTTAGCAACATTAGACAGGGATATGATGAAATAGGTAAATGGTAAATAGCTGTTCCCGGGAGTTCTAGAACCCGTGTATAGGGAAAAATCCAGATTACCTCGAATGTTGCAATTTTAGAGTTTTGCAAATGTTATAGTTTACTTGATTTCACCGTTGGGTGGTGCACTTGTTTTTTGCTGTTACTGTTTATATGATTGGGGTTCTATTTTGTTGCAACTCGATGAGATAAGGATATGCCATCTCATGCATCATATAGGCAATTGTTAGAAAATCACATGTCATGCATTTTTCCATGCCATCTAGGTTGCATTAGAATTTGTGATAGACAATGCATGATGTTGTGATAACTGCTATGATAGAATACCTTCTATGTTGATAGGGTATCAATTGTTTAAATCTTCTTTATCATGGACGCCAAACTCTGGTCTTAGATTTTTTATGGGCCCACGAGGATCGGAATTTTGTGGGTCACGAGTGGTTATACTATTTAGTTGTTATATGCATGGTTAGGATGCCAAGATTTGTTTCGCGGGGAGTATGGCCCCCCAGGGATCGGAATTTGGCACATTAACACTTGTTTTGTGTGTTTTCTGGAATCTGGTGCAGTTCTGAGGCTACTATCCGGAAAAACCCAGAATACACTGCTTGTACTTTATGCATACACGCCGTGTAGTTTTTAGCCATGTCCCTGACTGTGTTGGGCATAGACACGGGGTTGTAAATTTTCCTGTAGGAACACGCCGTGTACCAGCTTAGCACACCGTGTAGTCTGGAATAGGTTTCCAGCTGTGTCATGAACAACATGGGCTGGGGTTTTCCTTCAAGTGCACTTCGTGTCCCTTGGGAACACGCCATGTATAGTTGACCATGTAGCCGGCAGTGTAGCCAACAGAACGGGTTGGTGTTATCCTTCTGTGTACATGCCGTGTTCGTATGGAACACACCGTGTAGTATCGACCGTGTGTCAGACCGTGTCACTAACAACATGGGCTAGGTAAGGCATGTCAGGTACACGCCGTGTCTCCTTTGACACGCCATGTAGTAGTGGTCCATGTACCAGTCCGTGTGACTAACGACACAGACAAGGGAGAGATCTTAAGGACACGCCGTGTAGCGGACAAGCACGCCATGTAGTTTCCTACTGGGAAAGTCTGTGTTCCCAGCCATGTAGGAGTGAATGGGTAGGGAGGAAAAGGGTTAGTACATGTCATGTAGTTTAAGAACACACCATGTAGCTGGGTGGTTTACACAGCCATGTATGGCCAAGATACACGCCCAGGGTAAACTTTTAAGAAACATTCTATGTAGTTGTACTACATGCCGTGTAGTCATGTTTTCTCAAATTTTAAAGTTTTTCTATCCTGTTCCATTTTTCTCTCTTAAGTTTCATCTGTGTTCATCGTTAATGAAGGTTTGATTTTGACCTTTTAGAGATATGGAACCAAAATTTCCTCCCGTTGCACGTCAGGAACCAGGCAGTGACCGTATGCCTGATACAACAGATCAGGGACTACCTGTAGTTCCGCATATCGTTCTAGACATGGAACCTGCAGTGATTCCAAAAACTGGCATTGACGATTAGTTCAGATAGGGTTTCATGAGATTCATGCAGACCTTCCAGGGAGCTTAGCATCCTTCCCCGTTTATGGCAGAGCTGACACGGGTTTTTCAGCAACACCACTCTCCAACTTTCACAGGGGATGGAGGACCACAGGTTGCTGAGTCATGGCTAGAAGCCATGATGTCCATATTTCAGCATCTAGAGACACCTACAGAGAGGAGAGTGAAGGTAGCAACTTATATGCTGCAAGATTCTTCCAAGAGATGGTGGGATGTGGTTTCGCAGATAGGGCACCAATAGGCTATGGATTAGGATGAGTTTCAGCGTACGTTCTACGACTACTTCTACCTGGCGACGCTAAGGGCCGACAGAGTTGGAGAGTTCATGAACCTACAGTAGGGTACTCTCACAGTTATGGAGTATTCCTCCCACTTTACAGAGTTACAACATTTCACTCCCATTCTGGGGAATGAAGAGCTATTTTTAGCGAGGAAGTTTGAGGAAGGCCTTAGACCATACATTAGATCGTAGGTGAACGTCTTTCAGTTGAATTATATCACTCTGATAGTTAACTAGGCGCTTATTACAGAGAGAAACCTGAGGGAGGCTGGAGCTGTAGACCTGGGCGGTTCAACATCCGGGGCTGATTCTCTCCAGATAGACAGTAGGAAGCGCCACCAAGAGTCTACACGAGGTGAATCGTGGAAGCGATATATTCCTTCTGGTAGATAGGATATTCCCTCTAGCAACAAAGTGGTGTGTTATCAGTGTGGAAGAAGTGGGAATAAGAAGCCCCAGTGCCTAAGGGACCCAATATAGTGCCTATCTTGTGGAAAGATGGGTCATCTGCAACGATTCTGCAAGGTTATTTTGCGAACAGCTAGTGAAGGAGGATCGGTTTTGACTCCACGTACAGGAGCAGGATTACTAGTTCCACAACAGACTGGGGGATGGAGTTATTCAGGTTGTTCTGGCCTGGGTAGAGGCCATGGACATAGTGGTCAGGCTTAGGGAGGGTCAGCTTAGGGATCTCAGGCTGCTACATAGGGCCGCAGTGCATGCCCGACTTTCGCGGTAGAGCAGATTCCTCAGGAGCAGGATCCTGGAACTTCTACAGTTTGAGGTACGATTTTAGTAGGCTCAGTTTTATCCTCTTCACTTTTCGATACATGAGATTCTCATAGATTTATTTATGTGCACACTATGGAAAGCCTTATACTTACTGTTTATACTTCTGAGGATATGATGACGCTAGAAATTCCTTTGGGAATTAAAACTGCTAGCATGCGTCAGTGCTTAGACTGCCCCCTTGAGGTTGGTGGGTGTCGTTTTTCATGGAACCTCTATGTTTTGGAGATTAGAGGATATGATGTCATTCTCGGGATGGACTGGTTAGTTCCCTTCGAGGCCTTTGTCGATTTCTATCAACGTAGGGTGAGTTTTACATCACCAGAGGGCGGATATTTTCTTCACAAGGGAGAATGGGATGTCCAGGCGAGCAGAGTGGGACCAGAGCATCATGGGTTGGGCAGTGTTACGGCCCAGATTTCCAGCTTATATATGGATGACTAGGGGACTTATCCATCATATTTTTCTCCAGTGGTTTATCGCTTTCCAGATGTCTTTCTAGAAGACTTTTCAGGTTTGCCTATGGAGCAAGAGGTATACTTCTCTATTGAGATTGTGCCAGGAGTGGCACCAGTGTCCATTCCTCCTTATAGGATGGCTACACCTGAGTTGTAGGAGCTCAAGAAGCAGTTAGAGGAGTTGAAGGCAAAAGGTTTCATCCGACCCAGTACTTCTCCTTGGGGTTGGCCTGTCCTGTTTGCAAAGAAGGAAGACGACACCCTTAGGCTTTGTGTGGATTATCGGAAGCTGAACCAATTGACAGTCAAGAACCGATATCCATTACCGCGGATAGATGATCTCTTTGATCAACTTCGAGGAGCCAGAGTGTTCTCAAAGATATACTTGAGATCCAACTACCACCAGTTGCGTGTCAGACCATCTGATATACCTCTTACAGCCTTCTGGAGCAGTTATAGTCTGTATGAGTGTTTGGTTATGAAGTTTGGTCTCACAAACGCGCCAGCAATTTTAATGGCACTGATGAACATAGTTTTCCAACCTTACTTGGATTATTTCATGGTGGTTTTCGTGGAAGATATCTTGGTGTACTCTCTCACTCGACATGACCATGCTACCCATTCCCGAGTGTAAGTGGAATGATGTTGCGATGGACTTCGTGACAGGGTTACTGAGATCGCCTCGAGGGAATGGCACAACATGGGTTGTCATTGATAGACTCACTAAGGTTTCTCACTTCTTTCCGATTAAGAAGACCTTCAGTGTCGATGATATTGGATGGTTTTACATCCATGAGATTGTACGCTTGCATGGGGATCCGAGTACTATCATTTCAGATAGGGATGCCCACTTGACATCGCATTTCTGGCAAGGGTTACGGAGGGCTTTTGGTACATAGGTACTTTCTGAGTACAACTTACCATCCCCAGACAGATGGCCAGTCAGAGCGTACGATTCAGGTACTAGATGATATGCTATGAGGCTACGTCCTTGATTTTGGAGGTTCTTGGGAGAGACATATACCTCTAGTGGAGTTTTTCTACAATAATAGTTTTCAAGAAACTATTCAGATGGCACCTTACGAAGCTTTGTATGGTAGACCGTTCTGATCACCCTTGTGTTGGATGGAGGTAGGAGAGGTAGCTATGCTGGGACCTCATCTTGTTCAGGAGACCACAGAATAGGTGGAGTTGATTCGAAAGAGGATGGCTACAATATAGTCTCGATAGAAATCTTATGCTGATCAGCGGAGATGACCTTTGGAGTTTAAGGTCGGGGATCAGGTTTTCCTATGTGTTACCCCGAGGTTGGGACACAATAGGATCAGGAGACATAGTAAGCTTTCACCGAGATACGTCGGTCCGTTTGAGGTCCTGGAGAGAGTTGGGTTAGTTTATTATAAGATACAGTTACCTCAAAGGTACTAGGATATGCACAACATCTTCCATGTTTCTTAGCTTCGATGATATTTCTCAGACCCATCTCATGTTTTTCCAACCGAGGAGGTTGAGCTGGAGCAGGATGCATCATTTGAGGAGCATCCTATCAGGATTGTTGATCATAGTGAAAAGGTACTCTGTGGCCGGTATGTTCCTCTGGTACGGGTGCTATGGCAGCATGGTCGTGTACAGGACGAGACTTGGGAGATGGAGGGCGATATGCGATCACAATGGCCAGAGCTGTTTGAGGTTTCTTCATCACCACCCTGTTAGGGAAATTTGGGTAGAATTTCTTTAAGGGGGGAAGTTTGTAAGAACCCAGACCTTATTTTCAGGTATGTTTTCCTTTTATGGTCATTTTTTGGAGAAAGAGGAGAATATGGAAATTTTCCAAGTACATTCCATGTACTTTCTATGTACACAATGTGTATTAGTTTCCATGCAAGGCCGTGTGCTGGCCGTGTCTGGGCCACACACACGGTGTATAGGGGTGATGTAGAGGCCTCTTAATGTGGTGTACGGAAAATCCTAATACAAGCAGTGTACTATAAAAGTACACGCTGTGTACTTTTTTTTCATTAAACGGACCGGGGTCGTGACTTAACCTCGAATATGTCTTTTTCTACAGCTTCTTCGACTGAGACCAAGGGTACGACCACAAATCTTCTATGATCCACCGATCCGTCACTTGCTGTCTGAATCGAACGCCGTCAATTGCAATAGAATTACAACGGTGAGTTCTTGGTTCCTCTTTGGCCACGTTTCATGATTCTTTCTCTTATGATAATTATCTGAAGTTGAACGTTTTAGATTTTTTTGAATATCTACTCCATTCTAGGCCAATTCACGGCCCGAGGTTCAAGTATATCGATCTTCTAGGATCGAGGTAGGTGGTTTGTTTCCCTACGTTGAATGTCTTTGAGTTTTTGTGCAAAAGTGCCAGATACCCATGTATCGGGTATCTCAGGTTAGGGTTTTGATCCTGCTTTATTATCTATCTTAGATTACCTGTGTGATTGAGACTATTAGATGAATAATTATTGCTTTTTAGCATGTCTAGGGTCACCCCATGGGTGTTTTCCCTTTTTTTGGATGTTTACTGCCGTTTGGATTAGGTTGCCTGTGAGGCATACCTTTTGGCATTGATTTCCTTCCTTGAGATAATTGATTTCATGTATTGCCTGCTGTTTGTATGCTTTTAATGAATTTTAGATATTATACAAGTAGTTGTTGAACTTACTTAGGGATGATGATAGTCAATTACGCATGACTAGACTACTTAGGGCTGTGAGAACCTGGTGCGGTAGACTAAAGAGGGAATTGATGATTAAGGGCTTCCCTAGAAAGTATGTTATAAATTAGTATCGTTCACAGGACCTATAGGAATTGGACTTTGGGTTTCCTCAGAGTGTCCTTAGTTATGTATCGAGACAATAGGGGGAATTATATGTAAGTGCTTCCTCAGAGAGTCTATACCTATCGTTTCAAGACCACAGGGGAATTGACGGTGAGTGCTTCCCAGAGTGTCTGTGCCTTTGTATGATTACTTGACTATAGGGGTCTGCCAGTATGAGCCACCTAGAGAGTTAGTGTGAATATTATTTGGTTGGTTGTGACGAGTCCACCAAGCCAAAGAACAAGCTTGTGTTTTTGTACTGCTTATAGTTAGGTAGTCTGCTGAGATACCTGTTGTGTTACTTGCTATGCTTTGGGAATATAGAGTTGTTGTTAGATTCCTTGGGTGATAATTAAATGACTGAATTAAATTACTAAATAAATGTGAATGTATATTTTTAAGATTGTTTACTTAGTGTACTCTTGTTTCTCTGCTGCATTTATTTCATTTACTTTTTCTATATTGCTCACTAACAGTAAGGCACGGATCTTGTGGTGATTTCCTACTGGGATTAGTCTCAAACCCTGTCTGGGTCTTGCTTTTCTGCCCAAACAGGTTATATTTTTGCAGGTGTGGATAGGTATTGTGGCCCTTCTACTTTGGGTATATGATTTCTATTTGGAGATGGAGAGCATAAGACCGAGCCTAGGCTTGCAATGCTACTGGAGTTGCTCTTTACTTTTAGTACTTTGTTCTTAGTTGTATTTCATCATGTTGTTGTGTTTGCTATCTTCCTTAGATACTTGTACCCGCAGCATCATTTTCATCATTATTATATTATACATTGCTTTCTCTATTTAGTTTCAGTTATTGTATACTGTTTACTGCTTCTGCTATTGAGTGTTATTTCCTTTTCTTTGTATACCTTACCAAATGAGGGCATAGTTTCCCCAATGACTCACCAAGGCCCTCACTGTTAGTCGGCAGCCTCTGGCGTTTGGGGAAACACGCTTGAGGTCATGTGGCGAACTGGGTATGGGGCACCAGTTGAGTGGCTCCAGATTCAGGTCGTTACACAAGGATATGATGAAACATAAATATCCTCATTTTTTTGTATCAGATCGATTAAATTTATTGGTTTATATTATTATAAGGGGGTAGAATTTAACACCCTTATATTTTATGATATATTAATAAATTTTATTTCATTGATCGCTTATGATGCACACTACCCCATGTTTAAATGAACTGAATCATAATATACCATTATAAAATAACCATTAAAGGGGTGTAATAAATAATAATAACCAAATTATATCTATATGAATGTTTTAGATAAAAAAAATATTTTATTAAAGTCATTATATGCTTTAATAATACATTTTTCCTAAAAAGGATTTTATGTCATTTTGTGAAAAAATAAGATAATTAATTTTTATCATTTTTAGAAACTATATTTTAAAAAATTAAATTAAAATTATAAATCATCATGTAAAAATAATCTTAGAATTATTTTTTGATAATTTTGTGAAAAGATTTATTTTTTAATGAATAGTGAACAAAATACTATTTTTATTGAAAAATTTATTTTCATTTTAATCATTTAAAAAGATACATTTTCTCTCAAAATGTTTTGAAAATAAAATTAGTTCTCCTAAATTATTTATAATATAATTAATTTAATTTATATCAATTTTTATGGTTCAATTTAGTATAAAAACATTTTCAAATTTCTGAAAACATTTTTTTCAGAAAACATTTAAAAAAAAACAGATTTTTATCACATTTTTTAGGTTTAATTTTAAATTAAATTATACCAATTATGTGGATTTAATCTGATAATATGGATTCCATATTATAATTAGGGGTCCAATTTTGTTAAATAAGTACTTTTTTTATTTTTTTTTAATATAAATAAGAACCATAGTAGTTTTTTGTTACCATAGTAAAGGTAAGATGAGTTAATTAGTGTTAAAACTAATATGATAATGATTTAAATTCATTAAAAAAATTTCCATAATACTATTGTATTATTTTATATCATCCATATCTCTTCATGTTTTTTATATATTTACACTTGGTTTCATTTTTCTTTAATTATGACCTTTATATTAATTTAATAAAAAAATAAATACAAAATGTGACTCTCTTAAATTAAATATCTCTAAAATTATTACACAAGGATAAATATAGGATAAGTTTAGTTATAAATGTTTATTTGACAACATAATTAATTTTTTTCATGTTAATTTTTTTATAATTTTTAGTGATCGAATAATTACCTTAAGTGCTTACGCAACACCGACACAATATTTGTTTAATTGATAGAAAAATAAAATAAATGATATTAATAATATTTAAAGTAAACAATTTTGGTGAATTATTATATTAAAACAAATTTTTAGAGAAATATAACTTTTTTTGGATGTTTTAAAGGTTTATATTTGAACTCCATAACTATTTTGACAGCTTTAGTGCCAAATTAAATGAACAATGTCAAAAATGACATTAATGTTATTTTATGTTAAACAATATTTTGTTAAATTATTTTAAAATGATAAAAATATTTAAATAGATAAATTAGGGTAGAAAATGGTATAAAATTTCATCCCTTTCCATTTATGAGCTAAATTGTAACTTATAAGTAAAATTATAACCTTTTTAGTTTTAAAAAATCATTACTGCTGTTAGTATTAAAATCGGTTAACAAAGAAGTTAAACCAAAATATATGGTATAAAAATACACAAGTACTGGTATAAATTTAATTTTATGATTATATTTCAAAATTATTCTTTTTTAGTTAAATATTTGGCTATTTGGAAGTATTTTGTTTGAGAATGACTTAATAATATATTTTTATTAAATCCAAGTGTGTCATTTCCCTCAATTCTAAAAGGAAAACCCTTCTCTCTTTTCATTACTCCACTTTGATCCATATAGCTAAAAAAACCACTTCTCAATTCAATTTTTTAACTTTCATATCCATTAGTTATAGGTCCTAGTCTTCTTTAAATATAATTCTAAGGGTCCTTAAGAAGATATATAAAGGGGGCCTATTGAAGAAGAGGTAATCATATTACCCAACCTCTTTCAATTTATTTATTCTTATAACTCCTCTAAATATTTGATATTCATCATGAAATAAAAAATTAAGTATCATAAATATACCTAAATTTTATTATGATTATATAAAGACAAATATTCACGCTATCTTCCATCAAATGGGAAATGAAATTATCGCTCAATCATATGTGTGGACTACCACATCCACGAAGCGATACAATTAATTTTCCATAATCACATTTAATGTATGGTTATTATGATGGATTTAATGGTTTAATATTATATATTTTTATATAATTATTCTTTTATAATTATTATATCATATATACCTTCTTACCTTACTATCTTTTGGAAAACGATAATGTCACTCATGTATACTTGTGGACTACCACCTCCACGAAATGATGTGATTTTTTCCATTTTTTAATTTAAATGGATTGTAATGAGGATATATTTAATTAATTTATATTATATTTGTTATATAATAATGATTTTATAAAGGAGAATTTTTATTTTCCTTTCTTTCTATCCATCTATCAAAAAATGAATACAATATTCATGCACACGTACGACCTTCCGTCTCCATGAATGATGTAATTAATTTTTATATCTCTAACTTTTATAGATTAATATATATATTTAATTAATATATATTATATTTATATATTTTTTATTAATATTATTATTATTATGTAACTATGATCAATATACAAGAATCGAGATTGTAGAACTAAAACATACATGAGAAACAAACCAATCATCACTAGGAAAAATGATTTTAATAACAAATCATTAATAAATTGGTGATGTGATGTTAAAAGTAAATAATTTATGTTATTATATATATGATTAATTTTATTTAATTTATTTATAATAAATCTATATTTATTATACTAGAGGTCTAGATGTTTATAAGGAAAGACGATACTTGAGGTAAGGGATTTATGTTTTAATAACATTTTAATCGTGATTTTTTATGCTTGAATTTACATTGAGGAAATTATATGATCCTTATATAATAAATCAATTTAATTTTTCTTATAATTTGGTTATTTATAGAGAATACATGTTTAAATTTCATTTTTCTTACTATACTCAAGAGACTGAAATAATATTTTTAAGGAAAACCGTCTATGTTTTACTATTCAGTTGAGAATTTTTTTCTTCCATGTTAGTGATTTATTTAAAATATTGAAAAATGATTATTATTATTCTTCAATTATTTTTAAAATTCACTTTTTTTTATAATTTTTTTCATTGGAATCTTCTTTTCTCTTTTTGAATGAGGTATTTTTGAATTTTTACGAAAAATATGAAGGAAATATTTATTTTAACATACCTGGTATGAACATATTTTAAAACTATCATGATTTTTCAATGCATTAAATCTTACTTTTCTTGTTTCCAGGATTCTTTTTAAATAAAATGTTTTCCTTAATATTTGGTAAATTTTAATATTTTAAAGAAGTGATTTCAAAATGAAAAAGGTATTTTCCTAAATAAATATTGGAGTGATATTTTAATGGAATTTTAATCTGTTATAACATCCTTCGATGTTAATTATGATTTAATAGAGATAATATCCAATTATAACATAATTATTATTTATATGTATGGTTTATGATTATTAATATTATATTTTTACAAAACCCATTTAATTTCCACAGGTTATGCTACGATGATGTGATGAAATTTTTATAAAAATCATCTTCTTTCCATGGGCTTTGATGTGATGAAATGATGAATGTTGTATGATATTATAGAACAAATATTTTTTTTTAATTATGTGATATTTTGGCCTAGAATTATATATCCCAATAATGAATTGGGAAAAGTTTTATATATTATGAGATAATTATGGGATGCAAGTTGATATGATCTATCCATTATGGGATGAAAGTTGATATGATTTATCCACTATAGGAAACAAGTGATGATATCTAATCTGTTATGATATAGGAAATAAGTTTTGATACTTGATACAAAATGATTTAATGGTTTCATTAGCTAACATTGACGTATGAAATGGATTCTATACCTAAGATGGTGCTAGACTGTTATGACATGTTTTCAGATTTATGATATGAACTTGTGGTTTATGATTGATTTATGATGATTCCTAACTATTATGATTCATGTATTTTGAAATAATAATATTCTATTAAATGAATCATGTTTTTTATTTTTAATATATTTGGTATGAAATTTTTATGTTACGATCATGATCTGATACCCATATAATTATATTATACTTTTATATGATCATCGATTGATATTTTCAATATTTACCCTTACTGATCATTTGAGCTCTCCCATTCTTATGTTTCATTTTCCCAAAGTTATGACTAAAGATTTTAATTATGGTATGTCAAGGAGGGTATAAAGTGAGAAGGTTATTAAGAGGTATGATGAATAATGTACCTAAATAATATGGTTATGTATCTAGTTTCAAAAGAAATTAAACCTTTATGGTTTTTCTGTGGATTATAATTTTATTTATTGAATATTCATCTACAAATATGTAATATTTTGGTATTAAAATGTTGGGTTTTTATACATTCTATTTTTGTATGTAATTGGGTTGGTAATATAATTTTTTGGTACCCAAATAGATTCAAATCATTTCTTTTATGGCACGTGAGAAAATAATTTTTTTGAGATAGAAACTCTAGTGATACTGATAGACTTAGGTACCTTTAGAGAACATTAATCAACATAATTTACTTAAAATAATAATTTGAAACAAGTAACTATTTATAAATTCCCTATATAAATCTTAACAAAATAAGTGTTTTATATATTAATAATATGATGATTATATTTAAAAGCAGTATTATATCATTTTGTTTTCATCATAACTACCATCTTATCAAAATTTTAATTTCTATGAACAATAGTAGAATGATTTTATTTAAAATTGGAAATTTCATTTTATATATTAACATTATCCTTATGATAAAACTGATGAACATCATAGATTTTATCTTTTATATATGTAGAATAATTTCTCAATTTATTTCCATTTCTAGTTTAAAAATATCACTCAACAAAGTCTTCATTTTATCCTTTTCTTTATCAAAATCATGGATAGAAATTTTCAAATTTTCATTTTATTAAAACATATTCTTATTTTTTTATTTGATAGTTTCATTCAATTTACTAAATTTTATTCTTTCCTTGACCATAATCTTATTATCATCTTTTAAAAGTTTATACAACTTAGAAACTATTGAAAAATCCTTTTGAAGTTTCTCATTTTATTTATATTACTCATTAAATATATAACAATCAATATCACAATAATAACAAGAATTAGAATCATTAAATAAATCATTTGTTGTTACTTCTATAAAACATAGGTTGGAAATATCTTTCCCACTTCCCGATTCATCACATTAACTGGACTCTTCCGTATAAATCCATCCCACATGATAAGCATGTTTAAATAATTTTTATTTTTATTTTTTATCTTTACCTTGTTTATTCAACATTGTATAGTTAGGATTAATATGTCCCATTTTCTACAATTATAGATGGTTACATCTGGTCTATATGTAGTAACATTATTTTATTTTCAATCATTATTTTGATATTTACCTTTTATCTTATTTTACATTTTTAGTATTTTTATTATTTTTATTATTTTATAAATTTATTTGGTTATATTAAATATTTTCCTTTTTCACTTTCCCATGATTAAATATAAAAATAGTTAGAGAAAAAATTTATATGAGATTTTAAAGTTATACCTTCCTTATTTGAAGTCTCATATTATATAATATTATTTAAATTAAGTTTGAATTAGAGCATATATCTGATGAGTTCATCCAATGTGTATTTCTTGAATTTCTTACTTCTATATATCACAAAAATTATTTTCATTCCATTTCTTTGGTAGAGATATCAGGAAAGTTTCAACAAGTACATTGTTCTAAAATTTTATCTAATAGAATTATTTCACTCACAATGGTTTTGAATTCGTGGACCATTTGATTGAAAATGTCATCTTTACCCATCTTGAATTCTCAGTACTCTACTAAAATAATTATAAGTTTTGTTCCAATATTCTTATCTAAGATAATGTGAGTAAATTGTAGAATATTCTAGATCTTCTGATCTGTTTTACATGTTGACACACGATTAAACACAATTTTGTAAAAATCACAACAAAAAATATTTACTAATTTTTAATTCAAAACATATTTAGCAAAATTGTTTATTATAAGTGTGTCCGACATAGATTATGATTGTCTCTATGGTTTTACCATGGTCGAATAGTTTTTTTAAGATTAATTGATTTAGGTATGCCTCCATTCTATATTACTTGTAGCCATTTTCATTGACATCAACGTGATGGGGTTTCTATGTAATCCACATATCATTAGGATTTATTCCTTCTATCTTAAAAAATATTTGTACTTATACTCTATGTTCTAAGAAGAGGTTAACGAAAAATAATAATAATAGAATTAAATTGAAAATTACTAGAAGGGTCAACCTATGAAACTATTTTTTTCTATTAGTAAATATAAAATTAAGCTAACGTAACATATCAATTGGGTGCCACTAATCTGGGTCCATGAGATGGTGTGCCACATTACCTCAGGCACACGTCCCCATACGTGAGAGGTTTACAGCTAGTAGAGAGGGTCTAATGATATATTTTTGGATACTATACACTCTTTACCAAATAAAAACAACAATGAAAATCAATATAATCAATAACTAAAGAAATAATGATCAATAACTAACATAATCACAAATTGAATAACAAACCCCCAAAATTGTGTTTATACCAACCTATAAATATGGTGAACATGTCATGTCATAATCATGTCACGTGTCAAAAGAAACCAAAAAATAAAGACTCACAGAGAATCCCCAAAATGGGTCTTGGCATCCATCTGGTCCCCTCAGTTCGGATTGAACCATCTACCATAATTCCTTTTCCATTATCTTGAATTGAAACTATGAAATCTTCTTGGGTACCCATAGTGGCCTGAGAGGTTTGTGAGGAAAATAAAGTAGGCCACTTACAATGGTGTTGGATGAGATTTTTTGTCCAATAAAAGTGCATGTAGAGGTACATATGAATAATAAAAAAGATATCAAATTAAAATAGGTTTGAAAAATAAAACATTTTATCATTTAGACACTTTGACCCTTAAGTGTTATCTAGACCACTAATGCATAAAGCCTACCTCAGCCATGCTGATCATTTCAAATAAAGGAAAATGAAAATCATGTCTATCCATACTACATAAAGTATAATGAACTCAATTTCAAACATTTTAAATCAAGGAATCATGTCTAGACATCCTACATTAACAATAAAGAAGGACATGACCAAAATCCTTTCCCTAGGGTGTGGAGCATCATGTACACCATTCAAAATTAGGAGATAAGGAATTTCATGTCCATCACCCCCGAAAAGTTCATCGATTCATAATTTCCATGGGACAATATACATGGACATTTCAACATATCACAACCTGAAGGGTGAACCTCATCCATATATCGTCATTCACATTTTTTACCTCACTCAACTTCTTTAATCCATTTGTATTCACAAAACATTTATTCATTTAACACAACCATTGAGGTTATTTAAATTCATTTGACATCATGATCAATCCCCTTCAAACAATTACAAATTATTACTCTTTATTATCCTAAGATATTTAAATTACAATTCAAACAACAAAAAACCATTATACAATTCTACTTAGCTAAATGAAAAGAACAACTAGTTTAATAATATAAACCATATATTTCAAAATTTACAACCCATATTACACTTTTCTAGGGATTGAAACACCATGTGGGTGCCCTTAATATTGGTCTTATAACCATCAACTGACCCGAAGGGGTCTATGAAGGTTTTAATATGTTAATTTAAGGATTAATATACTTCCATTAGTCAATGAAACAAACACAAAACATGATATATAAATGGAACAACTGCATACAAAAAAATAAAATCAAGACTATGGGAGAAATATTTTAGACCACAGACCTTATGCTCATAGAAGAATAATCATCCAACGTTTATCCTTGATTCAAGATAAAAAAACCTCAAATGAAAAAGTTAATATCTCTTTGGTAAAAGGGATTATAATATTTAGAAGAATATAAAATGACCAACCATGTTCCTTCCAAAAAATAGAATAAAGAGGACTCCTAGACTTACCCAAAGAATTGATTCACACTAAATGAAACCTCAAATGCCTATGAATTAGTGAGCACTGATACTTGGAAGATAGGAGTGGGTTTGTTTTTCACAAAATCAATCTGGGGGTGAAATGAGGAGAAAAACATGGTTAGATCATATAAGGTTCAGGAGGTAAAAATAAAAAAATCACCCTTTTAAAGGGCCACATGTTTTGGAAAACCACGCATGAACCTTGCGGTCTCCTCTGTTCAAGGGAGACATATGCTGTATAGTTTGATGGGGATTGTTCATGATTTATCAAACTATATGAAGATTTTGTGGTTGGATCTATCCAAGGGAACAAGGTTTAATCCCTCCCATTTCCTGGTTTAAAACTATGCAACCTCCCACTTCAAATGAACATAGTCTTGGTGAAAAGTTAACACTAATCATGTTACAACTATAGACCATGCATAATATACCCCCTTTTCTTTCTTTTCTCCTACCATACCCCTGATACACTTTTGGGTTATTATATACTCTTGGGAATGTTTCTTTTAATAAATTTCAGAGGAATTTGACTAAAATTTAAAAATTAACATACATTATTAAATTTTTATGATCTCATAATATATCCACCTTATAATAGATTTTCCTTGAGCTTCCCTCCCAAGAATAACTATGATTATGTGGTAAAATAATTGGGCCATTGGGCCTGTATAACAACTTACCCCTCCCAGGTTTCCTCCTAAACATGCCCATGATGTCATGGAACTCAGACTACTGACTTTCATACCCCAAAGAGTTTTATCACTATGATCCACAATACAAATCAGACACTCCTTAAATGATGCATCAATTTTAATGTCAACATCATCAAAATCAATTACAAAATAAGGGTCAATATGATACTACTGAAGTGATGACACCTAAAAAACGTCATGAATAACACTATTCTATTATGGAACAACCAACCAATATTTTACTAGTATGATCCTCTCAAAGATATAAAATGACCTAACATACGTGGGTTCCAACTTAAATTGCTTCCAAATCCGATAGTGAACCAATATTAGTGACACTAAAATAAATACATGGTCTTCAAATATGAACTCAAGTGGTCGAAGATGATGACCATCCTATAAATTATTTATCCTTAATGGTATATCCATTTGTTTCAAAATAAACCTAACATAATTTTATGTCTCCTTAATGATATTTCTCCCCAACAACTCTAATTGTCCCACATATATCCTACATAAAGGTTATCTACATGACCTATTATAAAGATTATCGTATGGGTCCATCTGAATAGTCACTTAATAACTATAATTATAGATGAACTCAACAAGCTCTGAGTGTTTCTTTCATATCCCAGTAAAATATAGGATTCATGTTCTAAATATTTCCTCTAACACCTAGATAGTGTTTTTTGAAAGCACATACATCTGCAGGTGAAAATATATTGTTAAAAATACCTAAGTGATGAGAAACTTCTATAGTATTTTCTAAAATAGTGACATAAAATGAGGGTACCTATCTAAAACAATGGTCCAGGAAACCCCATTAAAAAATATTATTTCTCTCACATACAATTATCCCAAATGACTGATGATTAAAGTCCTATAAATTAGTAAGAAATTGGTAGCTTTGTAAAATTATCCCAGAACCACCCATATCACATTATTATATGAGGATTTATTGATTAACCTACCACTATTACATGGTGACATTGTCCCAATTTTATCCCAAAATGGGAAAAAACTTTAAAAAACTAGTAGGTCACTGATTCTCATCCATCACCCACTGATAGGTGTTGAATCTTGTTACAAAACCTACAATATCTTTCTCTATTCCCGAGCACCAATATTGTCTATGAAGATCACAATACATTTTGGTCAAAATAGGGTGCACTAACCATGATAAAGAATGAAACTAATAAATTAACTCCTCACTTATACTAGTAGGAACAATATCTCATCCTTGAACATGAATTATCTCATCATCATTAATGGTATGACTAGTAGGTAGTTCCCCACCATTAAAAATATCCCTCAATTGAAGGAAATCCAGATTGTCATACCAGATTTTAATGATCTTTCTTAGAAGAAAAAGAAAAATAGCTATAGACATGAGTATCATCTGTTTCTACTCCTCATGAATTCCTATATACACCTCATCAAAAAATACCATCATCTTCTACGTGGAACTAGACTCTTGAACAACCTAGGTCTATGTCTTCCAACTCAAAGCGTCGACAACATTATTTCACATTCCTGACATATAAGCTAGTTCAAAGTCAAAATATTGAATATATTCAACCCACATCTTCTGTTGGATATTTAAATATCACTTATAAAAAATATATTTTTGGATATTGTGGTTGATATACATCACAAACTCATCACCGATGAGATAATGCTGCCAATATTTTTGGGCATGTATTACTATGGATAACTCAAGATTGTGTGTATGATAACTTCATTCATGCGACATTAATTGTTGTGATCCAGACTTTAAGACTCGACCCCCCAAAATCAACACTTCCCCAAGTCCAATCCCAAACACATAAAAAAACAGGGTATACTCTTTACCCTACATTGGTAAAATGAGAATAAATGTTGTGGTCAAAACCCTATTCAGTTTTTAAGAATCATTCTCACATGATCTAGACCATTGAAACTTAATACCCATCTTGGTCAGACTCTAGAGTGGCCATTCCTAGAGGCAGAAGTACTTGATGAACCTTCAATAATATCTCTCCAAATAAAAAATTTTATTGCATATCAAGGAAATTCTTGTGATACTTTTAAGACAAAACCGATTGAAGATTTCTAGGGTCTATTACCACACATTATTTTGAGATTATGTGACCTAAAAAATTAATCTTTCAAATATAGAAAATAAAATTTTATAACTTTGTGTATATTCTATTATCTCTCAGTATACTTAGGCTGATGTTAAGATGTTTGGAATGATCATCTCGAGTTTGTGAGTACACCAAAATGTCATAAAAAATGACAAACACAAATTGATCCAAGTATGGGTGAAATATTCATTTCATTATATATATAATCACAAAAAGATAATTTTTCAAACAGAATGGAATTAAAAAAACTCATATAAGACATACCTACTTTTGAAAATTTTCCATCGCATATCATAGGACCTCACCCTCAACTGATGATATTCTGATCTCAAGTCAATCTTTGAGAACATGAAATATTATCAGATCTAGTAAAAAGATCATCGATATGTAGAAGAGGATACCCCATTTTGAAAGTAATTTGGTTTTACATTTTTTAATAGACATAAAATTATAAAATTATATCATTATTCTTGGAATATAAGTTCAGATATTCCCAAGGTGACATGCTCGATCATATAAACCCATTATCCTAAAAATCCTCTAAATGATTCTTCTGATCCCCATGATATTTTGGTGTTATTATGTAAGGAAGAACAAAAATTGGATTATTCCCTAGGATCAACTAAATAATGAACTAAAACTCTCTCTCTGATGGTAACAGAAATAAATCCTTAGGAAAGACATCCTGAAACTGTTCCACTATAGGTGGGAATACATCATACATCACTCCTCCATCACCAAGTAATAGACTCAAAACCCAGGAATTGACCTCACCTAATCGTTGAAGAACTAGCTTAGAATAGACTGCCCAGATTTCCATTCCCCATAAAAAACATAGGTGTTACCCTCAAGAGATGTGAAATTAACTCTCCTATGGTAACAATCAAGGTGGGATTAACATGATACCAACCAATACATACCTAATATTAAGTCAAAACATGTTATCTCATGTACGAAGAAATACCAAAGGAAATAATACTTACCAACCTCAAGGGAACACCACTTATAAAGATAGATGCCCTCTGATCATACCCCCAATGGCATGTCGATTGACATAACCACACACAATAACTCCACCAGTAGACCAAAACCATTCACAAGTCGACCATATATAAATGAATATGAAGATCCTGTATCAAATAAAACATTAGAAATCATTGAAACTACTAGAATCATACCTTAGATAGTCGATCTCTAAGCCTCACCACCACCGGGTGTAGGATAAACTTCATGCATCTGACCTATACCTCTTCCATGTGCTCCTATTTGAGTCCCATGCATTGAAATACTGTACTAATATAACCACTATTATCCTGAAATACATCTTCTTACAACTTTATTGGTATGACTAGTAAAACTCTTACTTCCTGACTGATAAGGGGTAACATAATCCTTTCTAGTTATCTATATAATCCAAGACCATCCATAAAAAACCATTAGATGAGGGTTCCTTCAGAACCTCTATATGTTCTCTATCCTTCCATATGCTCATATCTCTACTGGTGGTCATAGACACTATCTGTGCATGTGACCCATCTTTCAAAATTTATAGAAAACAACCATATCACCTCATTAAAAGGGATATATTCTTCCATAGATACTATAAACACGAAATACTTGGAATAAAATTTTATAATGTCACTTCCTTCTATCTGAAGAGGAACCACCACATCTCCTACCCTATATTTCTTGTCCACTACTAGAATCCTCCTTCAGATTCCTCTCAGAAATGAGATCTCGATTCACTACCTCAGAAATGTTTTTATGATGGGTGAGCTTCACCAGGGACATGATATCATATCTAATACCATCCTTTCTACATTTAAAAATAGTAAGAAAATAGAAAATAAACACACTATGAAATCAATTTTTAACATCTCTACCTAGGTGCCAATAATCCCGTGCCCCGAGTTGGTGCACCACATGACCGTAGGAGTGCCTCCCCATATGCTAGAGGCTACTGACTAGAATCAATGTTATAATGAGGTATGTGGGGTGGGTATAATATCTTTACTATACTAGGTTAATAAAAATAATAAATATAATTAATAACCAAATAAATAATGATCAATAACAAGTAATAATCTTTCATCTCATAATAAACCCCTGAAATTGTGTAAATTCCCACCAGTCAATATAGTAGAAATTTTATTTCATAATCGTGTCATGTGTCAAAGAAACAAAAAATATATACAAAATGAAAAAAATGGGTCTCAACATCATTCCATTAACCTCATCCATTCTCCATCCCAAGGTCCTGACTCAGCCATATATCATAGGTCCTTTTCCCTTTTTTTGACATGCAACCATGAAATCTGATCTCGTATCCATAGAGGCCCGAGAAGGGTGTGAGTGTGACTCATTAGTCCACCACTAATGGGGTATAAATACATATCTAGTCCAATAACAATGTATACATAAGTACATGTGAATAATAAGAAATACAAAAATATAATTTTTTTTAAAAGTATAAATATTTTTTAGTTATCCACCCGTGACATTAGGTGTTATCCTGCCCCATAACCCATAATCCCACCTAATTCATGCTGGTAGTCTAACCCATGAAACAAAGAGGATAATAATATTAATAAAAATGGGAAACTAATAATAATTTTAGTTATAAAAATACTGTGGTGCACTAGCCCAATTACCTATACCATATAAAATGCTATTAGTGGCCATTCATCATGTCGAAACCTTAGTAAGAACCAAGAACTCCATGCACATAAATTCAAATCAAGGATATAAAATTTCATGTCTATCCATACTACAAAAAGTATAAGTAATTCCATGAATAATATTTCAAATCATGGATTCCGAACATCTTGTCTATATATCCTACATTAAGGATAATGAACACCATGTAAAAAATACTTATACATGGGCGTAGAGAATCATGTACACCATTCAAAACCACAATATGTTGAATTCCATGTCATCCATTCCCAACAATTTAATAAATACACAATTTCTAGGGTCTAAACAAAATATCCTTATAAACACATCACAACATCAAGGGTGAACCTCTTCTATTTATCAACAGTAACATGGTTCATATCAATCATTACATTTAACCCATTTACATTCACAAACCATTTATTCATTTAACAAAACCATTAAGGTTCATTAAATTTATTTGAGAACATGATCAAGACCCTTTAAACACTTACTCATTATTATTTATCATTATCATACAATATTTAATTTACAATTCAATCCAAACAACCCCCTGTATAATTATAGTTGACCAAGAAACTATCACAACTAGTTTAATCATTGAAACCCTCAATTTCACCATTTAAAACCCAAATGACCCTTTTCATGGGATTGAAACACCCCATGGGTGTCCTTAAACACGGTATTGTAATCATTAACGTACCTAAAAGGGTCTGGTAAGGGTTTTATACTATAATTTAATGCTGAATATACTAACCTTAGTCAAGGAAACAAACACACAATATCATAGCACAATAGCACAACTACAAACACAAGAATAAAATCAAGACCATTTGAGAAATATTATAGATAATATACTTTATGTTTATAGGTGACTAAATATCCAACTTAGATCATTTATTCAGTCTAAAATGGAATCAAACACCAAAGAAAATATCTCTATGGAAATAGGGCTTATACGCTTTGGAAGAAGAGAAAATAAGCATCCATGGTCTATTCAGAAAATAGAAGAAAGGAAACTCAAAGATATAACTAGAGAATCCGTTTTTACTAAACCACACTTCAAATAATTAATAATTATAGATGATTGATCATTGGAAGATAGGGGAGGACTTGGTTTACCCACAATCCTACTAGGGGGAAATGAGGAAGAAAACTAGGTTAAATCATATAGGGGTTGTGAGGGGAAAATTATCAAATCACCAGTTTTAAAGGGCCTAATGGTCTGACAACATAGTTTATAAAATAATAAACTAACCATGTGGTCTCCTCTTTCTGAATTAGGCTTAGGTAAAATAATATTCTAGGGATCCCACATGGTTTGTCAAATCATGCGGAGGTTGTGTGGTTGGATATATCAATGGAATCATGCTTTTCTCCATCCCCTAGCATTTTTTACAAACCCTTAAATCTTCCTCCTCCATGATGCATGGTCCTTTCACATAGTTAGTACTAATATTGTTTCAATATTTCACCATAAAGAGTATGGACCCATTTCCCTACTATTCATGTCTCTAACCCCAAGGTACTCTTGAGATATTCCATACTCTTGGGAAGCATTCTATTAATCACTTTCAGAGGAGTTTCACTAACAATTAAAATGAAATATACCTCATTGAAAGGTTATGATCTAATAGATAAACTATGTATAAAATGTCTAGCCTCTGATATCAAATGTCAGGTCATATAATATTGAAGAAGGCCTAAAAGGGTGGTGAGTATATCTTATAATTTTTCAAAGGTGATGGATTAATTATAAAAATTAATTATGAAAGTTAATTTTTATTGGAAATTATAAATAAAGAACATAGGGAATTTTTATATTAGTTTAGTCTAATGTGGACCTAGTATACTCTTACAACACTCTACTCAGAGAGAGATAAGTTTTTAATACCCAATTTTTGATGGGTAATCATAACTATATACAATATGTACCTTTTTTATTGGAGGTATAAATAGAATTACACCCTAAATTTTACATGGGGAGTTACAAACGAATTAAAAGGTTGACTTTAGATAGTAGGTGTCACAACCCAAATGATCTTTAATTTAGAATCTAGGAGTCACAACCTGATAGAACATTGAATTTAGATACATGGATTGATAACCCTCATATAGTAACATTAGAACATGAGAGTCACAACCTGATAAAGAAAATGATTTTTTAAGGGAAAATAATAATCCAAATCCACATCATGGATGAGAATATATAAATAATTAAAACAAAACTCATACTAATCCAGGCAGAAGTCAATTACGAATGATAAACATTAGCCTCAAGTTTTTGAGTTAGGATCATAACATATCTTCAAGGTTAATGAAAACCGATATGATTTATACCTCCTTGAGAGTTCATCAATAGATAAAACATTTTGGAAGATGATCACTTTTGCAATTATATAGGTCCACCATCATCACTTCAATGCACGCATCGATCCATTTAAATAATAATAGCTTAACACTTCCAAGTGATCTATTAGAAAATTAAAAATAATAAAAACAATAATCCATAATTATCAAGTAGAGAGAGATATTAGGGAAAAATATTATCAATACTTCTATCATTTTAATTAAAAACTATTTGAACAATTAAATATTATTTAAAATCACTTGTTGGAATAGTAAAATAGTTCCAATATAATAGGAAAATGAAAATACCATGATAACCACACAACTTCATTTTTTAAAATTAAAAAACTAAATACTTATAGTATAAATGCATATCAATATGAAGAAATTAAAGAAATGAATAACAATGTATGAAAGTCTATTAAAAAAGTTTGAATGAATTTTTTATTAGTTAATTTGAATTTATAAAGAATATAAACAATCAAATAAAATCAAAATACATACATTTAAAATTTCAAAATATGTAAAGAATGTTTATCAAGAAGTGAATAATAAAATTAATCTAAATATAAAATTTGTTTTAAAAAATGTAAAAACATTTCTCATAGGTTTTATATGATTAATAATAATCTATATGGTGATTAAAATATTTAAAAAAATTGAAACAATCATGTAGAAACTCAAAATCCCATGATTACCATTAAACTGAGTAAACTGGAATTTCAATATTTTTATAACCATTTAAGGGTATGTTTCATGCCATGTATATAAGTAATACGAATTTTTCACATACTATGAAATCATAGTGATAAATATATATCCTGCATAAGGGTAACATGAATTTTAAACAGACTATATATGGGTATATTATCACCTTTTTAAGGGTAAAAAAATAATTTCTTTAGGTTGTATAAAGGTACTAAGTATCTTGTTTAAGGGTAGATAGGAAAGTTTAAGAACTGTCTAAAGGTAGATTTAAATTTCATAATGGTAAACATGAAATTCAAAAGGACGCATAAATGTAATCTTAAAAACTATTTAAGGGTACCAACCTCATTATGTAAAGTTAAATACACATTAAAACTACTTATGAAACAGTGAAATAAAAACCATGTAATGTTAACTGGGATTTATAAGCACTGTGTAAAGGTAGATTATAAATCTACATAAGGGTAACATGAAAATTAAATTGGCTGTTTAGGGGTACATAGAATACTAAATAAGGGTAAAAAATATGTTTAAAGAATTTCATAATGGTATAAATGAGATTATGTAAGGGTAAACAAAAGAAACTTAAGATTGAATAAGGTTATAAATCAAGTTACATAGGGGTAAGTATAAATTACATAAGGGTAAAATAAAACTTTTAAATCTTAAGTAAAGGTATAGATATTGTTATGAAGGATACATAAGGATAAAAAACTTTAGAAAATTAAATTTTTCTAAAATAGAACCAAAAATAATTATATAGAATAATTTTAATAATAAATATAAATGAAGAAACAGTTAATATCAAATTAAATTAAAAAATGTAATTATTTTTTTAATTATCAAAATAATAAATAAATTAAGTGTTCCAAAGGTTCCACTCCAACATTTAATAATTATTTTAATCAATATTAAAATAACATGATAGGTATTCACTACCAAATAACAATACATGTTACTATATTATATATGCATCATTCCTAAAAAATTATACGATTGGTGTGGTGGGTGGGTCCACTCATATATATTTCATAATTTATATTTCATATAAATATTAGAAACTCACTTATTATATAAAAAGAGATAATTTATATAATATATATTTAAAATATATAAATTAACGATCTCCAAACATTTCTAATATCTTATAGTTTTAGAAAAAATTATAGAAATTGTATCCTTGTCATGATCATGCACTTTAAGTATACTAAAATATTAAAGAATGTTGTGATCAAAAAAATCATTATTTATACTTTCTGAAACAACACGGGTTAATTTAATATCATATTAAATGGTTTTTATCTTTTTATACAAGTGGTATAACCATTTATATGCATGAATTTGAATCTTTTCTATTTTCACCATTAAATTTTTCTTATGAGATATATGTTTTAGCTAGTTCTACTGAAGCTGGTAGATATGATTATACATTTTTTTAAATTGATGTTTATTGAACTACTAGTTCACTCATATTTTCATGATAATTAAGATATAATAATGTTTCTATTTTTACTTGTATAGTATGATGATGTGAATGAATTTTTTTCAACAATGCTAATTTAATAGAAACCCAACAATTAAATTTTTGTTTCTCCCTTCAGTGATGTGTACTATTTTATCAAAAAATTTATGGTTATGTATACACTTACCAACCTTAATAATAATTGTTCCTTGATATAGTAAATGATAATGTCATATAATAATTGTATCATCATTGTTACACTTATGATTTACCATATTTGATTTGATTGTACATATATTAATATATTAAAAATAAAAAATAAACATTGAAAAAATATTTTGGTTCATTTTTTATACTATGAAATCATGTTATATATATAATTATTCAATATTTATATCTTCAGTCTCTATATGATATCCATTTTTAGGCATATATTTAAATATTAACAAACTTCATTGAGACTTAAGGAAGAACAAAAGATATTATATTAAATTTTTGTAATTATAAAAAGGTATATATTTTATCTTTTAATGAAAATTAATTTTACAGTACCAATTAAGATAAATAAAGGAATATATATTATCCATTCAAGAGTTTCTATTAACTTCATTAATAATAAACATATATGAGTTTTAATTAATTAAAATACCAATTATGGAATGTATGCTTTAAAACAAATTATATACGATTATTAGGATAATAAATTGTGTATATTTATCACCTTCATAACATAATCATAATAGCTTGATAACACCATACAAAAAATATTCACTACTAGAATAATATTCATTTTTGGAGTGGTAAAATAAGAAACTTTTAGTTGTGATATCTAATACTAACTACTATTCACTATTTTAAACACAACAAAAACCTAAAATGCTGTCTGATTCAAGAAAAAAATATACAAAACTTATATTCATCCAATGAGAATGAATATTAATGTTTTGGAAATTCGAGAATATGGAAATAAAAGCTTCAATTGAGAATTTAAAAAATATGATGAAAACAATATGGTGATGTGAGAGATAAAGTTAAATGTTCTAAATATCACAAATGTTTTTTGATTCATGCTATAAATTGAGATAGTTGAGCAGTAGTGTTCTTTGATGATAAAAATATGAGTTTGGGTTCTTATTAGAAAATCAGAGACTCTAGCACCATAAGAAGATGAGGTATTCCACAACTATAATGTGGTGAATATTTATATATATATTTTTAGGGTGAAATAAATGATTTTTTTGTATATATATCTTGATAAGAATATGAGATAATTATTGAGCCTCCTAGTGTAAACTAGAAGAGTTGTGTATGACTATGAGAAAAATAGAAAAATGAGAAAAAAAGGGAGGGGAACTTCTATCATTTAATAGGAGACTACCGTTTAAGGGAAATAGGATTTGTGACATCATGAGATACACTTGCATACAAAAAGTGGGAGAAATAAAATTAAAGATCTTGGGAATTGAATGTGATGGATATTTTATATATGAAATATATAGGAAACATATTTTTGGTGACCTATGAATAAATCTGAAAAAATGATAGAGAGAAATAAGAATTAAACTAAGGAAGAACTGAGAGTTGGTGATGAGTGTAAATAATTGAATAACTACCAAAGAGGATAATTATATGATGATTAGATTACTGTATTGTATATGATCATCTTGGTATGGAATCATGAGGAATATTAAGATATTTCAATACTCATTATTGTAGAATATTGAGAATAAGTATAATAGGAATTTGAATATCAATCTGATTTTAGATCATGCAATCTGAAGGAGCGATAATAATAATATTGATGATCTTTTGGATTTATTATGATCATAATAAATTGTGTAAGAGTTAAAAAATATTAGTGTGATTTTTTAGAATACCTGTGAAACTAGTCTATAAATAAAGATCAATTTGAATTCATTTCTCTACAAGAACTTATGCAATTCAAAGACACAATGAGGAGAAAAAGTAGATCTATTCTAAGGATGCAGTGACATCACTTTGGATATAAAATATTAACTTTATAAGGGTTGAAATAATACACATGTATATATATGGGGGGAGATGTAGAATTATTATTCCTCTGTGTATGAGAGTAAACAATGGTTTGAAATTAGGATCATGGTGTAAAGATAGTTGTGTGAAGTTTATTGGGGAGATGTTAGTTATAAACATAGTGGGAAGCTATGTTAGTGTGGGATGTACCGAAACCATTTTAATTTGAGACTAATTAAAGTGGATAATACTTGATTTGGTAGAATAAAGAATGGTAAGGTGTATTATTTTACTTCTAAACCTTGTAAATATTTTTTTTCTTATCTTATTGTTTATTTAATAATCTGAGTAAGGATGAGAGACTCATAGTTGAGAGGACAGAGACTTTAAAAAATATAAGAGGGTGAATTTAAAATATGTATCCATAAAAAGAGACCATTGATTCACAATTCCTCTCTATGATCCACTAATCTTATGTAATTTATCTGGTATTTGATTAAATCCAGGTTACCTCTAAAAAGATACAAGATGTCGTTGGTAGAAAATAAATAAGTATTCCCTATAAATATGAACATTATAGTTTTAATGAAAACACTAAAGAACTAATAGAAGAAATATGCAATGAAATAAAAGTAAAATTTTAATAAAATGGAACATATAATCGTAATTGAAGTTTTATAGAGTGGTATGTTTTTAGAAGAATTATATTTGAGTTCTAACTCTGATGAAGTTGAATTTTTTGATTTGGATAATAAATTTTACTTTGATATTAAAGATTATTTTAATTTTATTCCTTTTTTTTGAATTTATATTGAGTCTTATGAACATATTATAAGATTAAAAATCATAGTTGTAGGACGAGGCATAAGTAATGAATAAAACAATGGAATAAAAATTTCTATAATACAAGATAATCAAGGTCCTTGAAAATTTTATGCAAGAAATAAGTAAAAATTGTGAAGTTTAAAATCAAGAGATAAAGGAAATTTTTTATGTATGTTTTTTATTTTTTAGGATGAGAAGAAACTCGTCAACATGTAGTTCAATTAATTATTAGTAAAATTAAATAATCTATTTGTGAAAAAACTATAAATTTTCAATCCATGGGTAAGAATAATGATACCAAAAAAGTTTATGTTGAGAATCATAGATCTAAAAATACTATAATAAATGGTAAGTTAAGTTTTATTGATATTTTAATCCACTTATAACATTATCTATGAGAGGGGTACCATTCATATTAACGTCTATTGGTTTTACTAAATCTTTTTTGGAAAGTATATGATTTAAAGAAAAAAAATAATCCTAGATAAGGAGAAATGATGAGAATCATTCATCTAGTTTAATTTTGGATTGATGTTTGCGTATGAAATATGGTTCCCAAAAAATATCCCAAATAGATAAGAAGAATGGAAAAAAATAAAAAAGAATCAAATATAGAAAAATTGTATCTACAAGAAAAAAGAAGAGAACTGTTGTCTGCTTTTGGTGTTACCAGATTTTAGGGGATATGGAAATGGTTTGTTGGTATAATTTTTCAAAAAATAAGGAACATAAAAGTAATAATTCAAGGAGGAGAAAATCATATGAGAGATTGTAACACTCTAAAAAAGAACATATTATAAAAAATATATAATTTTTCCACTATGTAAATATTTTTTTCCATATAATAATTATATTATTAATATAATGATAATGGTCACATTGATGATGTTTTTTTGGTCAAAACCATGTAACGGCCCAAATATCCATTAATGAAAATTCCTCTTGGTATATTTAAATGTCTTCTTATGGTTATGTAAAACTTATGCACTTATTTTGTTTTATGTTTTTGTATTTTAAATTACCACTAAGAATTTCGACCGTTGCTAATATAGCTATTGAACAGTGATCACATGATTAGTATAAATATAGGGATTTAACAAATCCAATTTACTCAGACAAAGGAAGAGATGGCCTCATCCTGTAGACTTGCTCCATATGAAGCCCATTTTTCAGAGCTCGGAAAGGAGGTGGCGTCATTGGGATTCACTCTTGACCAAGACCAAACTGAGATTTAACGCGTTAAGCTTGAACGGAACCGCCTACGGGAGGAGTGGAAGTTGATAGAAATTACCACTCGAGCGATATTATCCGAGCCACCCCGAGAGTATGTGACTATTTCAGACCCTACCCTAAGGTATTATGCAGGTGTTTTAAGGGGTTATATAAAAAGATCCTAGAACTATGATTATGTACATTATTTTTTATATAATAAATAATATACATTCATTTTATTATTGTCACTTTGTAAATAGTTTTTAAAGCACAAATAGTATTTTTTAGTTAATATCCAACTAAGGAATATATTTGGATAAATTAATGGATTTTTGAATTAAATAATATTTTAATAAAATATTATTATTAGTAAATTAATTTTTATTAAGTATAAATGATGGTATATTTTTTATGAATACAATTGTAATTTTTATTAAGGTTTGAAAGCTATTTTTGTCAAAACCCATGAATTTTTGATAAATGTTAATTTTTATTTTAAAAGTGAAAATTCACATATTTATAAAATTATTTTGATAAAATGAATATTATTTTTGGAATCAGGATGTCGAAATTATCCAATGGTGAATTTTTCATAATTTTCCGAGACAGTCAAATTTTTGGGTAAAAATTAAAATTCCGTTTAAATATATAATGTCTTTTATGACATCCTAATGAACCCATAGTGATGTAATAAAATTCTATAAACATTATGTTCGGACAATATATGTTTTACCACAAAAAACTCAAGTATGTATTCATATAGAAAGAGTTGAACATGCACCAATGAAGATGGTTAGTGTAGATCAAAGACTATGACTGTTCAATCCATAACCACCCTAAGAAAGTGAAAATGGTGGCAGATGCCCTAAGTAGAAAGGACCCAACAATTCTATCATTGATGATAATTGAAAAAGATCCAATCTTCTTTGATTTAATGAATATGGACATGGGAATCATAAAGAAGGGAACATCATCAATCCTTTCACAAATTACTGCTCAACCATATCTTTTGGAAAAATTAAAGGATGCTCAAAAGGATGATGTGGGAATTCAGAAGAAAGTGGAAGCTATCAGAAAGGAGAAATCCTTGGAGTTCAATTTTAATGAATAAGGAATTGTGAGATTTGGAAAAATACTTTGTGTTCCATCAAGTCCGGAGCTGAAGAAGGAACTTTTGGATGATGCACAAAGTTTGAATTTCTCTATTCACCTAGGAAACACAAAGATGTATCAAGATATCTAATAGAATTATTGGTGGGATAAAATGAAGAAGGAGATCACTGAGTATAAATCAAATTACCTAGTGTGTTAGCAAGTGAAAGCTGAGAGGCAGAAGTCTAAGGAGATTATGCAACCATTGCCCATACCAACATGGAAATGGAAGAACATCACCATGGACTTTGTCACTAGACTACCAAATACATCTAAAAGAAAAAAAAATGCAATCTGGGTTATTGTGGATCATCTTAAAAAGTATGTAGACTTCATTTCAATTTAGGATGATTTCTCATTGGATTAACTGGAATGGATATACATCAAAGATGTGGTAATGATGCATGGGGTACCACTATCGATTTTATCCGATCGAGATCCAATATTCACCTATATGTTTTGGAAGATTCTTCAACATGCTCTGGATACTGAGTTGAACTTTAGTATGACTTATCATCCTCAAAATGATTACCAATATGAGTGTAAAATCCAAACACTTGAGGTTATGTTGAGAGCATGTTCAATGGACTTTAAAGAAGGATGAAATCAATATATTCCTCTGGTTTAATTCTCCAATAATAATAGTTTCCACTCGAGCATCCGAATGGCACCTTATGAAGCCCTGTATGGGAAGATGGGCAGAACACTGGAATGTTGGGATGAAGTCAGTGAATGTAAGCTGCTAGTACCAGAAATGGTGGAAGAAATGGTGGAGAAGGAGAAAACCATTCAACAACATATCAAGGTAGCCTAGAGTCAACGGAATAGTTATGTAGATAACCGTCAATGAGAACTTGAGATTAAAGTTGGAGACATGGTATTTCTACAAATATCTCTATGGAATAAGGTCATGAGGTTTGGAAAGAAGGGGAAGTTAAGTCCAAGGTACATCATCCCTTTCGAGATTCTTGATCGTGTTGGGGATGTGGCCTATCGACTAGCACTTCTACCTACCATAGCCAAAGTACATGATTTATTTCATTTATCCCTCTTATGGAAGTAAATACCAGACCCTTAACATGTACTCTCTTCTCCAACTATAATTTTTTAAGCCACTTTAAGGTAAAGTGGGAAACCAAAGTACACACACAAGGACAACTACGTGCTAAAAGTTCTCACAAAATTTTTAAACACAAGACTAAGGTTATTAGAATCATATTCTCTATATAATTCCCAGTCCAGAGTACTAACTTGGGTGTCTGGATCCTCCCTGATAAGTTCTTCAAGGTGAGAAACCATTCTGTCCATTATCTGGATGAATTAATCTAAGGTGATTCTGCCTTGATTGAAGCCTCGGGCTATGATTCAGTCTTGCTTGTCTATCCACGCTTCTTGCTAATATGTGGCCTCAGTATGCAAACATCTTTCATATATCCTTAAAATCTCTTCATTGGAGGAGTTTAGACAAAGGAATTTTTCAAGAATCTCTTCCTTATCATGGAAGATGAGCCTTAAACACTCCGCACCCTCTTCTTCTATTACTCTTGGTTCTCTGCTTGGGTCCCCACTTTCCCCGTCTTGATGACCTTTGCTTTCCTTGCTTCCACATTTCTTGGCCGAACTGGTTTCCATTGGTTTTATCAGGTGAGAGTAATCTTTGTGCCCCTTGGGTTTTCCCCTGGACCACTATGCATTTCCCTGAGTCACGCTTTCCTTTTTCCCCTTCTTCCTTCTTAGGCCATGGAGACCTTTCCCTTAGAACCGGTCTAGGCTATCAATTGAGAGTTGGCTGAAACTATTATCACCTGAATCCTCATCCTCTTGTGAAAATGTTTGTTCTTGAGTTTCTAGGCCATCAATTTTTTTTTCAATTTAACCCCTGTGCCTTATTTGATATCCCTCAACCTACCCGAAGAATCCAACTTGCCTTCTTTATCTGAGAAGTCTTTCTTATTCTTCCCCTCGCTCCCAGTCATCTGAAAGGAGGAATTTAGAATGAGCGAGTTTGGATAAAGAGGTCCCAATATGCTAACCCCATCCTTCCTTCCTTGACCATGAAGAGAGTTTGTAGCTGCATGCAAGAAGGAATTCCCCTGAAATGACTTAACAGATGGTTCGACCTTGTTTCCAAATTCACTCTTAGTGACCTCACTACAAGGAATCAGGCCTATGGGATGCTCGTATCCATGACCCATGAATTGATAATGCTGGTTAGATTTATCCCATTCTTGTCCTTGAGCACCCCCAGAGCCATGGACCTCGCTTACTACCTTCTCCACACCATTATCAACAATTATTTCTGAGACAGAATGCTCCACCACATCCACATGTAAGGAGAGATCTTTATCCTTTCCTTCCACCTGCACTGCCTCCACTCCATTCACCTGCAAGGAACTGATCCCCAAATCTAGCCTTAACCGATCTAGGACATCCACGACCCATGACAAGGAGATACTGGCCTCCACATCCTTCACTGCTCCTGGAACCACCGGATAAGGCCACTGCAAAAGCTGACCCTCCTTGGAACTTCCTTATAGTTCCAACATCAATTCCTCACCTCGACCGAAATGAACCCTGCCTGGATCTCATTCCCATGGGACAACCCCTCACACCTCGACAGGACTGACCAGGCCTACTCTATCCGATTTCTATATCACAACGGGGGTGACCTATGCCTAAGTCTCTTCTAGTTGGGGATTCAACAGTTGTTGATCCCTTGGACCATGATGAAATCCAAGGACAGAATATCCTAGACGATGACAGCTAGAGTAATATGCTGGCCAAGACTCAAAGACCACCCTCTATTTCCATTTTAATTCTTCACCAACCGAAATCCAAAGAAACTTTTATGAAGGCCTCGAAATGTCGGCCTCAACAAAAACACGTGGGTTTATGGGGTGACAAACCACAATATTACTACTATCTGAACACAGAAATCTACCAACCATGTTCCCTAACATGCTTATTATTGACGGAATCTAAAAAAGAAGCGGCAAATCTGGGAAGCTTACCCACACCACCATCGTCGGTTTGTCCTAATTGATGATGGATTCTAAGGACCAACGAAGGAGGTAAAATCCGCATCCATTGAGGGATCTGGAGGCATTCGACCAAGCCACAATCAAATCACCCCCTGAGGAAAAATGAACCATCATCTGATGCTGGTTGAGCAACCCGACCACCAACCGGTCTTGAAGCTCCCAAGCTTCAAACACGAATCTGTCAAAGGCATACACCGAAAGAAAATGACCCAGAAAATGAGCAACCAGTGTCGTTCTGAAGAGATCCGAAGTGCCGTTGAATTTCTTAGTGGAAAGTGCAAGCTGTAGAGATCCCTTAAGAAGGTCAGGGACCTTAGGGCACAAAGGAATCTTCAGGAAAGGGGGAAGGAGAGTATGGTTGGTGAAGGGTAGAAATCTATGGACGATTCCCCCTCCCCACTCCGGGGAGGGAGGGTTTGGCGCATCTGCCATCGCCGTCAGGGCTTCACCATTGAACTCGCTCTAGAGGCCACTCTACTCTCTTGAGAGGTAGTACAGTTAGAGGATGATATTTCTTAAGGGGGGAAACTAGTTAAGATCTTATATCATAGAGAAAAAGTTTTATGAAATAAGACAATGCGCCTCATCAAGGTGTTGTTAAAAAACCAAAAGTTTGAAGAAGCGACGTGGGAATCAGAAGAAGTGTTGAAGAAGAGTTACCCACATTTGTTTTAGTGTTGTAAAAGGAAATTTTGAGGGTGAAATTTCTTAAGGGGGGAATATTGTAACAACCCAAATATTCATTAATGAAATTTACTCTTAGTCTATTTAAATGTATTCTTATGATTATGAAAAAAGTATGCACTTATTTTGTTTTATGTTTTTGTATTTTAAAATACCATTAGGAATTGTGACCATTTCTAATATAGTAGTTTAACAGTGATCACATGATTAGTATAAATATAGGGCTTTAACAAATCCAATTTACTGAGAAAAATGAAGTTATGGCCTCATCCAGTAGACTTTCTCCATACAAATCCCATTTTCATAGATCGGAAACGAGGTGGCATCATTGGGCTTTGCTCTTGACCAAGACCAAACCAATATTCCACACATTAAGCATGAATGGAACTGCCTACGGGAGAAGTGGAAGTTGATAGAGATTACCACTCGAGTGATGTTATCCAAGCCACCCAAAGAGTCTGTCACCATCACACACTTTAACCTAAGGTCTCATGTGGGTGTTTTAAGGTTTTATGTAACAAGACCCTAGCACTATGATTATGTACATTATTTTTGATATAATAAAGAATATACTTTCATTTTATTATTGTAACTTTGTAAATAGTTTTTAAAGCACGAATAATATTTTTAGTTAATATTCAACTAAGGAATCTATTTTGACAAATTAATGGATTTTTGAAATAAATAATATTTTAATAAAATATTATTATTAGAAAATTACTTTTTATTAAGTATAAATTATTGTGTAATTTTTATGAATACAATTGTAATTTTTATTAAGGTTTAAAAGCTATTTTTGTCAAAACCCATGAATTTTCGATAAATGTCAGTTTTTTTTTTCAAAGTGAAAATTCACATATTTAGAAAATTATTTGGATAAAATGAATATTATTTTTGGAATCAGGATGTCTAAATTATCCAACTATGGATTTTTCATAATTTTCTGAGAGTCGAATTTTTGGGTAAAAATTAAATACCATTTAAATATATAATGTGTTTTATGACATCATAATGACCCAATAGTGATGTAATAAAATACTATAAACATTACTTTCAGATAATATATGTTTTAACATTAAAATAATGTGATTTTCAGTTTATTTGATTTATTTTACAAATCCTTAGTGGACCCTCCAAGACTTATAAAACATTTTATCTTTATAAATTATTTTCCTTAAGTGTGTGACTCAACTCCACATAAGCAACCCTATTATTTTAAAATGTTCGGACATTGTCCCTATAAAATATTGTTTTCCACTACCCTTTGGCAAAAACCGTGGGCAAAAACCATGGGTTGGTCTGTGGTTTTGATTAGTTTAATGTGTGGCATCCCAAACCTAAATAATAAATAATTCTTTCTCCTTTCCTATATAGACCCACCCAATCTCCCACTTCCTCTTCACTCAATTCCCTTGGAGTTCATCCAAAATTTTCCCTTTTCTATCTATAATCCTCCCAAGGCGCCCCAAGCTCCCAATAATCCTCTCTCAATCCCCTCCAAGGCCTTTGGCATTACACTTCCAAGTAAGGGATTTCTTCCTTTCTTAATTTTTTCCAAGTTTCTTTATATTGTTATATCCTTTTTCTTTCAATTAAAAATGTTGGGGTATGATTTAGAACCTCTAACATACTTCCCTCTTCATTTTTTAATAATTATAGATCCCCTTTATCTTTCATTAATCCCTCCCATGTACACCCATTACCATGCCAAAATTCCATAAGAAATTTCTCTCTCCTCCTTTACATTTAAGCAATTATTTTGTATTACGTATCTAAATTACATTAAGTTTGTTGGGACATGTATCTATATGACACCCTTACTATTAATTTAATGTAAATATGATTAGACACCCATATATCTCTCATAAACCATTTTTATTAATCCTTATGTCACCCCATTATGCTGCCGAAATTGCACCGTGTTTTTCCAAGACAAGATCATTGTGTAGTGAATACCATACACATGTCTCTATCAAGGGTATTAACCTTTATGAACATATACATATTGAATGGTACTTTCATGTATTTATTACACATTAATTAATCTTGGAATAACTTATTACATTGATTGATTCCATGTTATATGATCTATGTGGCACACTTATGCCTGAAATGAAATGTTTAAGAAGGGTGTGCCTTAATAGCGCTCCAATGCATTGGGTAAAGTATAGTATCATGATACGTCATGTGGAATAGCTATTGAATGATTCTAATTCAAGTGAAACTAGGGTTTACTCATGCTTCATGTTCAACGAGGGTTTGATCATGCTCCATGTGGAATGAGCCTTGGCTCATACTAATTCTATGTCAAGTGTTGTTGCCACATCTCCATGTTATGATTATCATGATTTATCATGAATTTAAGTTCATGTTTCGCTTGTGATCTATTGATATTACTATTTTATAACATGTATTTTATTACTCATGTTATTCCATGTATATTCCCTTACTGGGCTTTATATATCACCGTTTTCTTATGTATGTCCTCAAGTTATCCAATGAAATGCTAAGTACGTGGGAATGTAGTGGTCATGTAAAGGAAGTTTTCAATAAAGATGCTTTATTTCATGTTTTATGTTGTTATGTAATGATCCTAATCCCCAAATACACAAGAAATCTCGATCTTATATGTTGTATCAAGTGATGTTTATGTAATAAATTATGTTTAAGTTTGTAATAAAGAGAAGGGTTGTTATAAACCATGTTAGCACAACTCTTGTGAAAAATTATATAAAAGTCTCAAATAAAAAAAGGAACATGTAAAATAATCCTTGAGGAGTAATAATAATAGAAGTATAAAACCAATCACTCCCAATAACCCAAAGGATAAGGATAAAATTAATGAAATAATCCATGATAAGAAAGTGGAGAAGATTAAAATTGACTAAATATTTAAGTTAGATGAAAATAATCTATGTAGTAGGTGTATCTATGTTGTTCATAGTGAAAATAATTGTATTCCAATCACACTAGTATAAAAATAGATATAAAATGAATGGAAAGGGTAAATAACTATTGGAAATAAGATGTTTATCAATAAAAGTTAAATATTCTATTCCACATAGAGAGAAAGTTGAAAGAGAGATTAAATCCACACCTTTGAAAAGAAAAAAAAACATGTAGAGGCAAAGAAAGGGCTAGCATGAAGAGTTTTCTCAAACCTAGAGTTGAAAATAATGAAATATCCTAGTTCAAAGATGGGTCTCAACCTTTTTGGAATCACTAAAAAGGAAGGATATTCATCCTTATTCCCTTTCTCTTTTTTGTGTACTTATATATAGGGAATTATAGGAGTATAAATAAAGGGGGGAGATAATGAATACATTATTATCTGTACAAAAAAGTAGGTGGACATCCTAGAATATTCTCATTACCACAATAAAGAGACGATAATACCATCCATTAATGGAGTGTTTCCATATATATATGACCTTCAAAGATGAATTATACCATAAAATCTAGAATTTTGAGAGTTCACAAGATAAATTGAAATTAAGGTATCTCCTTCACACTTTTCACCCTAAACCATTCATATTAAAATTTTTAGTGTAGAATATTGTTCATTGATGGTAAATCAAAGAGAAAGGGTGAGTTATATTTCATTCACATGAGATGTTTTTATATTTTTTTGAGATGTCTGTAGGATTAAGTATCTTTTGAAAATCTATTTGTATAGCCCCAAAGATGTTAATTTTGAGTGGGTACCACAATGAGAAATGTATATAGATAGATATGATGCTTTGGTAAAATCACTCTTGTTTTCTACATTAGGTTATCCCACATAGAAATTGAGTCTATTTACTTAAGGATCATTGATTAGAAACCTATGGTTACATCCTTATCTCAAGAAATAAAAAAAAACTAGGGGAGAATATAATTTAAACCTACCATATAATGTCAATTAGGGGGATAAAACATTACTCTTTTCCATTTATTGTTAGTATAGGAGTGTAAAAAACCATTTAATTGAGGAGATTAATTTTTATTGGAAACAAATACAAAGGGGTAAACTAAAGTACCAAAAGGGGTTGGAGAGTTGCTGTTGCATTTGTTGTCAATTAATTATTCTTAGATATGTGAATGAAAGTAAATGTAATAGAGTTTCAACTAATAAAATTTATAAAGGGAAATTTTTGTTCTTTTGAAGATGAGTTTAGAATAGTTTTATGCTTGATATACATCCCTAAACATACTATGAATTATTATAATAGTCCTCATGAGAAATACATGTACAGAAGTGATGAGTGTTGTCTATAATATTCAGAATAAGAGAAAATAATATAACTAGGTGAATATCTTGAACAATATTTTCTTCTTAGAGTTAAAAACTATATTAAATGGGGATATTTAAGTAAAAAACCTTGTAAAAACAATACTTGGATTTTTATTATTTCAGTATACTAAAATCAAATTGTTATAACACTTGGATGAATGTTTGAAGACATATGAATGGTAGTGAAACTTTTGAAGTAGTAAGACTTATAGAAATACTATAATTTGAGTATTAATATTCTATAATAGTTATTGGTAATGGATTTTAATAGTTTTATATGGTTTGATAAATTTTAGAAGGTGTTTTGAATAGTTTTTTAATTGATTGAAGTGATCCTTGGATGAATTTTCAGTGATTCTGAGCTTAATTAAAGAAATATTGAAATTATATATAAGAGTTGATAGTTTTTTTAAGTCCTATAATTTGAATATTATTCATCCAATGAAGTGTAAGGGTCATTTTAGATTCCATACGAGTAATTTTACAGGTAAATGGATATGTTTATGAGTTATTTATGGCTCGGTGTATAAGCTTTATTAGAGTTGAACATATTTTCATACGAGCCAATTGACCTAAATAAGAGAAATTTATAGTTTTATGTGAGTCATTAAGACTTTAATAAAATTAATTTTTAAGAAAATTCACACTCACACACACATATCAATTATTTCCAAGTTGTGCATTAGTAATCAGAATCTCTGTAAGAGTCGTGACTTAAAAAAACTGATATTTCTACATACTGAAATATAGAGTTTTCCAAAATTTATATTATAAATTAGAGAATATATGTGATGATTCTTAATATATTACTTAGTGTTATAAAAATAAAAATCACCTAAATAGGTGTATTATTCAAGGTAATGAATTATAATAATTTGAACTTAAATTTACGCGAAGTAAGATAAAAGTTTTGAAAATTATGGATGATGGAAATACAAGCTTCAACTAGTATTTTCAAGAATATGATTAAAATGAATTAGGGTACATAAGAACTAAATTTTAATGTTCTAAATATCAAAAATAATTTTTATTAATTCTAGAAATTGAAAAGGTTGTGTTATAGTGTTCACTGATGATCAATATATAAGCTGGGGCACTCACTTGAAAATCAGAGACTCTCACAGTGAAAGAAGACGAGTTAAACTGCAACAGTAGTGTGTTTTATATTTATATAAAGTTTTATATAGTGAATTAAATATATATTTAAGTGGATGTTTTTTATGAATAATATTATAAAATACTGAATCCAACTATATATAATTTTAAGAGTTGTGTTTTGATATGAGTAAAATAGGAAAAATAAGAAGGAAAGAGGATTGAACTCTAGTTATTTTGTAGGAGACAAAAATTTGAGAAAAAAATAAATTTTCAAGATAATTAGTGAAATCCACATACAAAAAGATAGATAAATAAAATTTAATATTTTGGGAAATGAATTTGATAGATATTTTATTTATAAAATATATCGTATATATATTTTCGGTGACCGATGTATAAATGTGAAGAATAGTGAGAGAAATAAGTTTGAAACTAAAGAATAACTGAGAGCTGCTGTCAAACATAACGAACTAAATGAATCTAAAATAAGGGAATAAACTAGTGATACTCCTAATTTAATAAATAATCTTATATGGGTATCAATGCATAAGTAAGAATAAGATCCAGTGACACTGCTTATTCCAAGAAGCTTGAGAAAAAGAAGAATGAGAATTTGAACATAAATATGAGTTCATATCAAGTGAACTGAAGTAGGGTGAAAAATAATATTGGGGACCTATTGTATTTATGTTGATAAAATGAGCATGAGTTATAGTTGAGAAATCAGAGTGTGTCAGTTTTTGGAGTTTCTTTGAAGCTGAGATAGAATCAAGTACTTAGTTGTATGCATTTACCTTAAATAACCGATGACATTCAAAGAGTTAGAATTGAGAAGAAATAGATCTATTATGAGAATTCAATGACATATTATATATGTTCATAGATAAAATTCTTAATTTATTAAGTAAAAAACCTGTATATACATGGTGGGAAGTTTTGGAACTAGTGAGACTTCGTGTATTCAAGGAAATCATGGTGAAAATTTGTGATTCTGGTAGGAATATGGTTTCAGAAGTCTAGTGGGGCACTGTTAGTTCTAATAATAGAGGGAAGATATATTGGTGTGGGATTCACTGGAATCATTGTGATTTGAGACTGATTATAGTGGGTAATACTTTATTGGGGATACTAACTAATCAAGGAAAAGTGTATGATTTTATAGCCAATACTCAAAAATATTTTTGTTCATGTGCCATTATTTATTTCAAAATTCATGTGAGGTTGAGAGGAAAAAATTTGGATGGATCTAGAATTTAAAAAATCAATGTAACACCCTGAGATTTTATGAAAAATATTCTTTTTAATTTCATTAATGTCTTGTGTTGTACGCTACACCAAAAGGAGCTTGCACAACACGCATCTCTTACTTGGCTTGCATTACATGCAATCACGACCTTCCACGATAGCGTGTGTTGTACGCAATACCGAGTTTCGCTAAACAATGATATATTATATAAACTAGCCGTTATGAATAGTAATACCCACTTTTTGAAATTTAATCTTTCAAAATGGACTTCATTTTTGGATTCAGAATATCAAAATTAGCCTAGGGTGAATTTTTTGTATTTTTCTGAAAACATTCAATTTTTGATGAATAGTGAAAACACCGGGTTACTATTCAAAAACCGACTTTTTATTTAAATAATTATTTATTTTATTTATATTTAATTTAGGTCAAAATTGATACATAATACCTATATAAGTTCAATTTAAGTCATTGGAGCCATTTTATAATAATTTTAGATATATAAAAATTTTATTGAACTTTTCACCGTCTTTTACCCACCTCCTAGGAGAATTTGCAAATTCACATAAAACTTAATTTTACCGCTTCTGTGAGTGGAATTTCAAAAATCCGAGAGACACAGTTAATATCAAGGACTAAAATTTGGTTCAATGAGATGAAAATAATTTTTGGTGAATAGTAACTTTTTACTTTTTTTTACCACGGTTAAAAGTAAATAGGGTAATTAATGGTAAAAATGATATTATTATTACCCTAACACATGTCCTAATTCTATTGGATAAGTTTAATTCAACCAAAAACAACCTTAGGAATAAAATGCCACCATTTAGGCCCACTTGGATTAGATTAGGAAATTTATTATTAATTTATTTAAAGAAGGGTTAAAATAGTTAAAATCAAAGTTTAATAACTAAATCATTTTTAATATAGGGTTATACATAAGATAAATTCGACTACAAATATTCATTAGAAATCAAAAAATATTTCTTACATAATGGTATTTTATTTATAATTTTTAGACATTAAATAATTTAATTTATTTATGACACAATGATGATGCAGTAATTATCTTATTAATGAAATATTGACATAATTGATCTTATAAATACCCAAATAATGTAATTTGAGACTTTTTATGAATTACACTAATTTTATTGATTAATATGACATGTTAGTATTGATTTAGTTAACTTTTTTTGAACTAATCATTCTGTTATGAGTTTCACAAAAATCAATTACCAAATAGTGTCAAAATTGACATAAAAGAGTTTTTAAAACAAATATTATATTATTAATTGTTATTTTATTCCTAAAAATCTAAGGTTCGTCCAAATGACTTATATAAGGATATATATATTACTAATGAACCAATTTGGGTTCGTTTGGCTTGTTATAGTAAGTTTATTAACCATATAGTGTAAGAAAACAAAAAAGACACAGTAAAAGTTAAATTATTTAACTTAGAGTTAAATCTAAATGATAAGGTTAAAATAGTAACCAAAACTTGTCCAGATTATATCAGATGAGAGGATTTCAACCCATACCCACCTTAGATTCTAAATAAATCAATTTGGATCTATTAAAAACCGAATATGACTTTATAATAAAATAATATTTTTTGTTATTCCAAAGGTGCCCCTCTCCTCCCTTATAAAAGGGTACCTCCTCCCTCTCTTCCTCACACCACTTTTAGCCTTAAAGCTCGGCTAAAACCTACCAATTTCTCTTCTCCACTTCCCTAGAAACATCCTAGAGGTTCTGGTCTTCTTCAAAGACCAATCTTAGTGCCCTAAGAGGTGGTTTCAAAAAGGCGTGTCGAAAGAAGAGGTAATATCCATTACCGATTCTTTCAACTTTATTTCTTCTTCTACTTCTTCTTATTTAGTTGTTTCATCATGAAGTAATAAAATCAGTATAAATAATATACTGATATGTTATTATAAGTATAAAACAACCCTATTTCACTATCTATCAATCCTACAAAAAACAAAATCACCGCGCGTGCGTACGTACGGAATACCGTCTCCACGCCGTGGTGGAATCTGTTTTCGACCACCACCTTACTTGGATGGGTATAATGGTGTAAATAAATTACTATATATGATTATTTAAAAGAGATATTGATTCTGAAATATTATACACACACTTAAATGCAATTCCATGATCATGGGAATGATATAATCGCTCGTGCGTACGTACGGACTACCGTCTCCACCACGCGATGAGATTCATTCTCCATGTTTACCATTCATGAATGATTATAAAGTATATATAATAAGTAATCATGAAATATATGAAATAATAATGATACTGGATTTATGTGTATATATATGTATGTCATCTACTTAATTTCATTCAATTCAATAAGGAAACGAAAACAACGTTCATGCGTACGTACGACCTACCGTCTCCATGAACGGTGTATTTCATTCCATTTAATTGATCTATCATATATATATATATATGTATATACTTAATATATATTATATTTAAATCATGTTTTACATTCTATAATTAAGTAAATCAGGATATAAGTAATAATATCAAGAACAAGAAGTCCAAACACGTACGATAAATAAAACGATTTAACCCAAAACGCTCCTTTAACATGGAACTTACAAAAGAACGGGTAATATAAAGTCATAAGTGAACCATATATGATATAATAACAATGAATATTATTCATTAATAAGTCAATGAAATTATTTAAATCATTATATAGGAGGTTCGGATATGTATAAGCATATCAGACCTAAGGTAAGGGATAACTATTCCAATCTCGTTCTTATCCGAGATTGTTATTCATAAGTATTTACTGGGGTTATTTCTATCATCCATGTTCTTGTTTTATAAAAGTGTTTTCATGTATGTTTAAATTCCCTTTTAACCATTTTTTACTTTTACTACATGGTATGTAAGGAATCTTTTTTTTACCATACGAGGTACTTTTTGACTTTTCCTAGAAAAGTACGAGGAGAATGTTATTTTTAACTTATACGGCGTGAACAGATTTTTACGGTTTCATAACGCCTCATTTTCATGAAGCTTACTCTACATGATTTTATGACTATTTTCAAGAAAATACTTTTATTTTAAAATTGCATGGACTTTTTTGAAAAGAAAATGATTTTGACGAAAAAAGGACATTTTCCTCAAGATTTCATTTCAAATGTTTTATCAAAACCATTTTACATCTAAGATTAAATTATTTCATATGTTTATGATTCAAGTTTAATGTCTCTATGATTTACATGGTTAAATTTTCTTATGATGAAATTTCCATTTGTTTTATTGGATTATGAAATGATGGGATGGTGTTTATGAAACCCATTTTATTCTTTCGGTTATGATGAATGTTTTAAGTTTATTTTGTGGCACAAGTAAGAATGATTTAATTATGAGATGGGTGAGACCTATATCTCCATCCAATTCATTGGGTAAAGATTTATATCTCATGAGATAGACATGGCTGGAATGGTAAGTTAATTCGGTTCAGTGTTAGAGGACTGAAACGAGGAGTGAACTCGATTCAGAAAGGGACTTTGTCCACTAAGATGGTCTTGCCTGCAATGCCTTGGCTACTATGGAAATCATATCATGTGTTTAATATTTTTCCACAATTACATGTTTTATTCCCATTCTATTTTATCATGATTGATGTTACCTTATGATATATGCCTTACGTACTTCCAAGATTCATGTCTTTGCTCAATATTTTGATGTTTAGATTTTATGTTCAAGTTTTTTCATTCAAATGTTTATGGATTGTTTTATGTTCTCTATGTTTACCCTTACTGGGCATTTGAGCTCACCCCTTTTATGTTTTATTTTCCCCAGGATATAAAGAAAGATTTTAGGTAAGAAAAAAAGGGGAAGATCTTTATGGGAGATGTTGAAGATCTTTCACCATGATTAGAAGATTATATTCCGAGTTTCCAAAGACACTAAACTATTACGGTCCTTATGTGTCTGTTTTTTATGTACTAAGTATTCCACAAAAGTAATTTAATGTCCATGTACTTCAAGATTTTGGTCTCTATAGTTGGTATCAGAGGAAATGTTTAGTCAAACTTTGGAAACTAGGATGCGAGAACTTTAGTGAGATCCCTAGAGATATCTCTAAGGTATGTCTAGGGATGTCCCTAAGGTTAAGTATAAGTATAGGTTATAGTCCTATAATTATGGTAACGATCTTATAATTAAACCTAAGATGTTAGATATTGAAGGTACTCCCCGTTTATTATGTTGTTTTCCCTATCATGATTGTTTCCTCTCACACTATTCTATTTGGGTTTTAGACGATGGCTGAAACCCAAAAGAACCATGTTGATCAATGTAATGGACAATGCAATGATTGTCCTCCTGAACAAAAAAATGTTATGGGAGATGGAGTGAAAAATCTTATTTCTATACTTACACATGCTATGAATCATTCTAGACTTCAAAATGATCAGAGAAGGGAACAATATTCTATTGAGTCCTTCATGAGGCAACATCCACCTTCTTTCAATGGGTCTTCTGATCCACTTGTTGCTGAACAATGGATCAGTACCAATGAAAAGATATTTTTAGTTCTTCAATGTTCTGAACATGATAAAGTCTTCTTAGTAGTATATCATTTGGAAGGTGAAGCTGATCAATGGTGGAATATTATAAAGAATATGAGTCCAATATATGAAATTGATTCCATGGAATGGGACGAGTTCTAGAACTTATTTTTCAATAAATACTTCCCTCGTATTCTTCGAACAAAGATAGAGAAGGAGTTTCTTGAACTAAAGCAAAAGGATGATGAATCTATTGGTATATACAAAGAGAATTTTACAAGGCTTGCAAGGTATGCATCTGGCTTTATTATCCAACCTGAAAGTAAAGTTGATCGATTCTTCAGTGTCTTAAAACCAAATCTTCAAAGGGCATTAACTATAAGAGACTTCAGTAGCTATGAAGAAATTGTGCGTTGTGCTATCAAGGTATAAATGGAAGTTGGTGTTACATATCCATCTCATGGTTTTGAAAAGAAACGAAAGATGGAGTTCAAGGAGAAATCTCAGAACAATGGTGAAAAGAAGATTAATGTTTCTTTATGCTCAAAGTGTGGAAAGAAGCATGGTGGATATTGCCTAAAAGGTTCTAGAAAATGTTTTAAGTGTGGAAAAGAAGGTCATCGAGCAGTTGATTGTCGAAGTAATGGGAAAAAGGTTGCTAATTATGCGAATAAAGAAAAGACTACAGAGAACTCTCAACCAACACTTTAATGCTTCAAGTGCAATGAAATGGGGAATTATGCTAATAAATGCCCTAATACACGGGTTAATGATGATCAACGTGAGCAACCTCTTAAATCAAAGGATAATGGGAAGTATCATGCAATCAATATTTGTGATTTTGAGTATGAAAATGATGCTATGTAATGATTAAGTGTTTATGTAATGGGATTTCAAAATAGTATCATGGAATCTCATTTATGGTATTATGGAATTTTGGAATATCTATGTATTGGTTTTCAATTATTATATGGTAATGGTAACCATGAAAAAGTGATTGAAATATTTTTGGAAGGAAGATGAAATGTGCATATTGAAGGGATAAGGAGAAAATAATATGATAGTAATCATGAGATCATGAATAAAATAAGGACAATGTGATATTATGGTTTGAGTATATAGAAATTTTGGGATTTTGGTATGTGGAAAGAGCTAACTTTTGACAGCACTCATGTTCTCACTAAGATTCAATGCGTATTCATTTTTCAAGAGAATACATGATTAAGGCCTTTGAATGTTTGGAATGTGACCAACAAGACATATCTTATGATATATGGGGATCAATGATGGTATTAACATGCTTTTTATATGAAATCTATGGTAATCGTTTTCACTATAATATGAGAACGGACTGCAATATTATGGATAAGCCTAAAGATTGGAATGGATTATGTTAGACATAAGTTAGTATTGTATTTTTAGAAAAAAGGACAACCTGCAGAACGGGAGACAACCTATCACGTCAGACAAGGCTGTGGGAATCGAACCCAAAACCGATGTGCGACTGGCCTTTATCGCATACCACTGTCCTACAGGAAGTCCCTAGTTAGTAGAAACTAGTTTTATTTTATTACGCGGTATGATATATGAAGTATAAGTTCATTTTTGGAATCGTATACGATTAACCTCACCATAGATGGACTTGTGTATATTTGATAACTTTTGCTAACCTTTTGTTTGAAACAGATGGAATGACCCATCATTTTATCACATGATCTGTTAACACTTCACGAATAACAAATTCAACGTCATTTCTTTAAGAGATGAAGTGGAAATTATTCAAAGCATGAAAAACAGTGATATTGTACCAAAATCAAGCAAGTATTTCTTCTAATTCAAAATTTTCAACTTTAGGGAAATGATATTGAAAACCAAAAATGTTGTCCTAGTGCTCTTATAACCGATGAATCAGATGGTACCTCAGATCATCACAAATTTATGGCTTTGTGATTTAAGGCTTTTTCATAGCCATGTTCTCTACCACTCTCCATCAGAACATGATAGTTAGATTTCTCTTCCATATCCATATTTTCACCTATGTTCTCCTATGTGGAAACCTAGTGATTAGTTAATTTGGGTAACCGTTACGTTTCAAACTTTAGTTTTTAAAGCCATGTTTTGGTATTCCTTTTTACGATGTGGGTTTCTATTAAAGAAACTTTCGAGTAGTAAAACATTTATAACCCCGACGAATTTCGAGGGAGAAATTCATTTTAAGAGGGGTAGAATGTAACACCCCGATATTTTATGAAAAATATTCATTTTAATTTCATTAATGTATTGTGTTGTATGCTACACCAAAAGGATCTCGCACAACATGCATCCCTGAATTGGCTTTCATTACACGCAATCGAGACCTTCCACGATAGCGTGTGTTGTACGCAATACCGAGTTTCGCTAAACAACGATATGTTATGTAAACTATCCATTATGAATAGTAATACCCACTTTTTGAAATTTTATCTTTCAAAATGGACTTCATTTTTGGATTCATAATATCGAAGTTAGCCTAGGGTGAATTTTTGGTATTTTTATGAAAACTTTCAATTTTTGATGAATAGTGAAAACACTGGGTTTCTATTCAAAAACCGACTTTTTATTTAAATAATTATTTATTATATTTAAATTTATTTTAGGTAAAAATTGATACATAATACCTCTATAAGTTCAATTTAAGTCATTGGAGTCATTTTATAATAATTTTAGATATATAAAAAGATTATGGAACTTTTCACCGTCTTTTACCCACCTCCTAGGAGAATTTGCAAATTCACATAAAACTTAATTTTACCGCTTCTGTGAGTGGAATTTAGAAAATTATAGAGACACGGTTAATATCAAGGACTAAAATGTGGTTCAATGAGTTGAAAATGATTTTTGGTGAATTGTAACTTTTTACTTTTTTTTACCACGGTTAAAAATAAATAGGGTAATTAAGGGTAAAAGTGAAAGTATTATTACGCTAACACATGTCCTAATTCTATTGGATAAGTTTAATTCGACCAAAACAACCTTAGGAATAAAATATGACCATTTAGGACCACTTGGATTAGATTAGGACATTTATTATTAATTTATTTAAAGAAGGGTTAAAATAGTTAAAATCAAAGTTTAATAACTAAATCATTTTTAATATAGGGTTATACATAAGATAAATTCGACTATCAATATTCATTATAAAGATAAAAATATTTCCTACATATTGGTATTTTATTTTTAATTTTTAGACATTAAATAATTTAATTTATTTATGACACAATGATGATGCAAAAATTATCATATTAATGAAATATTGACATAATTGATGTTATAAATACCCAAATAAATGTAATTTGAGACTTTTTATTAATTACACTAATTTTCTAGGTTAATATGACATGTTAGTATTTATTTAGTTAACTATTTTATAACTAATCATTCTATTATGATTTTCACAAAAATCAATTACCAAATAGTGTCAAAATTGACATAAAATAGTTTTTAAAACAAATATTATATTATTAATTGTTATTTTATTCCTAAAAATCTAATGCTCGGACAAATGACTTAGATAAGGATATATATATTAATAATGAACAACTTTGGGTTCGTTTGGCTTGTTATAGTAAGTTTATTAACCATATAGTGTAAGAAAACAAATAAGACACGGTAAAAGTTAAATTATTTAACTTAGAGTTAAATCTAAATGATAAGGTTAAAATAGTAACCAAAACTTTTCCAGATTATATTGGATGAGAGTATTTCGACCCATCCCCACCTTATCTTATAAATAAATCAATTTGGAGCTATTAAAAACCGAATATGACTTTATAATAAAATAATATTTTTAGTTATTCCAAAGGTGCCCCTCTCCTCCCTTATAAAAGGGCACCACCTCCCTCTCTTACTAAAAACACTTTGAGCCTTCAAGATCGGCCAAACCGTGCCAATTTCCCTTCTCCACTTCCCAAGAAACATCATAGAGGTTCTGGTCTTCTTCAAAGACCAATCTTAGTGCCCTAAGAGGAGGTTTCAAAAAGGCGTGTCGAAAGAAGAGGTAATATCCGTTACCGATTCTTTAAACTTTATTTCTTCTTCTACTTCTTCTTATTTAGTTGTTTCATCATGAAGTAATAACATCATTATCACTCATATACTGATATGTTATTATAAGTATAAAACAACCCTATTTCACCATCTATCCATCCTACGGAAAACGAAATCACCGAGCGTGCGTACGTACGGAATACCATCTCCACGCCGTGGTGTGATATGTTTTCGACCACCACCTTACTTGGATGGGTATACTGGGGTAACTAAATAACTATATATGATTATTTCAAAGTGATATTGATTATGAAATATTATACATATACTTTAATTCAATTCCACGATCATGAGAATGATATCATCCCTCTTGCGTACGTACAGACTACCGTCTCCACCACACGATGAGATTCATTCTCCATGTTAACCATTCATGAATGATTATAATGTATATATAATAAGTAATCATGAAATATATGACATAATAATGATACTGGATTTATGTGTATATATATTTATGTCATCTACTTAATTTCATTCAATTCAATAAGGAAACGAAAACAACGTTCATGCGTACGTACTGCCTACCGTCTCCATGAACGGTGTATTTCATTCCATTTAATCGATCTATCATATATATATGTATATACTGAATATATATTATATATAAATAATTTTTTACATTCTGTAATTAATTAAATCAGGATATAAGTAATAATATCAAGAACAAAAAGTCCAAACACGTACAATAAATAAAACTATTTAACCCAAAATGCTGCTTTAACATGGAACTTACAAAAGAACGGGTAATATAAAGTCATAAGTGAACCATATATGATATCATAACAATGAATATTATTCTGTAATAATTCAATAACATTATTTAAATCATTATACAGGAGGTTCAGATACGTACGGAGCATATCAGACCTAAGGTAAGGGATAACTATTCAAATCTCATTCTTATCTGAGATTGTTATTCGTAAGTATTTACTGGGGTTATTTCTATCATCCATGTCCATGTTTTATAAAAGTGTTTTAATGTATGTTTAAAGTCATTTTTAACCATTTTTTAATTTTACTACATGGTATGTAAAAAATCTTTTTTTACCATACGAGGTACTTTTTGACTTTTCCGACAAAAGTATGAGGAGAATGTTATTTTTAACTTATACGGCATGAACGGATTTTTACGGTTTCATAACGCATCATTTTCATGAAGCTTACTCTACATGATTTTATGAATATTTTCAGCAAAATACTTTTATTTTAAAAGTTCATGGAATTTTTTGAAAAGAAAATGATTTTGATGATGAAAGGTTATTTTCCTCAAGAATTCATTTCAAATGTTTTATCAAAACCATTTTCTATCTAAGATTACATTATTTCATATGTGTATGTTTCAAGTTTAATGTATCTATGATTTAAATTGTTTAATTTTCTTATGATGAAATGTCCATTTGTTTTATATGGATTATGAAATGATGGGATGATGTTTATGAAACCCATTTTATTCTTTGGGTTATGATGAATGTTTTAAGTTTATTTTGTGGCACAAGTAAGAATGATTTCATTATAAGATGGGTTGGACCTATATCTACCTCCAATGCATTGGGTAAAGATTTGTATCTCATGAGATAGACATGGCTGGAATGGTAAGTTAATCCGGTTCAGTGTTGTAGGACTGAAACGAGGAGTGAACTCGATTCAGAAAGGGACTTTGTCCACTAAGATGGTCTTGGAAGAAATGCCTTGGCTACTATGGAAATCTTATCATGTGCTTAATGTTTTTTCCATAATTACATGTTTTATCCCCATGCTATTTTATCATGATTGATGTTCCCTTATGATATATGCCTTACGTACTTCCAAGATTCATGTCTTTGCTCATGATTTTGATGTTTAGATTTTATGTTCAAGTTTTTGCATTCAAATGTTTATGGATTGTTTTATGTTCTCTATGTTTACCCTTACTGGGCATTTGAGCTCACCCCTTTTATGTTTTCTTTTCCCCAGGATATAAAGAAAGCTTTTAGGTAAGAAAACAAAGGGGAAGATTTTTATGGGAGATGTTGAAGATCTTTCACCATTATTAGAAGATTATATTATGAGTTTCCAAAGACACTAAACTATTACGGTCCTTGTGTGTCTGTTTTTGTTATGTACTAAGTATTCTGAAAAAGTAATGTAATGTCCATGTACGTCAAGCTTTGGGTATCTACAATTATGGTGGTTGAATTGAAAATAAGTATTCATAAAAAGAGACCATTTATTCACCCCCATCTATATAGACCACTAAACCTGGTAAATTTATTATGCATTATCAGATATATTAGTATATGTTTAATTTTTTTTTGTATTTGGGAATGAATTGTATAAAGAAATTTTATTTTTTATTTATTTTTAAAATATTTACTAAACCCAACATGGAATTTGAATATTATATTATTAGATACATGAGATATTTTATATTTATATTATTTTTCATGAAAAAATCTTTTTTCTTTTCTAATTCATTCATGGGCTATTAATAGTGATGCTTTTGAGTGAAAATTATGGATATAATGTTAGGATATTGCTATATATTATTCTATATCATTAATATTCATTTTTACCTTTATGGTAATATTAAATAATCATTCTTATTGGGGCCATTTAAATGTATAAAGGTTGTTATGTTATTATCATTGAATTTGAGATATTTTTTGGTTTTTTAATTTTTATTGGATTCTATGTATTTTATTAACATTTCTTATAATTTAATTACTTTTAGTGATAATGAAATTGAAATATTAATTTAGGTTTTGGTAGATCTATCCATATAACTTTACATTTTATACCTCTCAATATATTTTTTTATTATCTAATTGTTTTATGTAGATTCATTATTTTTATCCAAACAATTAACATATAGATTTATACTACAAGGTTTATGTGAGTGTGTGTAATTTTATATTTTATTCCCATAAATTATTTCTTTGAGTATTAATTTCTTCAATTTTGGGAACTACTTTGTTATGCATGTCCAATATATTACAAATATAATTTCCTATTGGAATTTCATTTTTATACAAAAATATATTTCAATGATGATGTAATATAATTATTTTCCTACATATTTGTATTTAAATGATATATTTTTATTTCAATTATTTCTTTCACTAAGAGACTATAAAGAATGTCATCACTTTTTATATATTTTAACATATAAGGTTTATGTTTTTTAATTTAGATAATTTTATTAGATTATAATTTTATTTTATGGGTAATGTTCAAGGAGTTGAGTGATGATTTATAGTAACATCACAATAATCTGCTTATCTATGTTTTCATTTAAAAAAATTTCATATAAAACTTATCTTAAGATTAAAATTTTGACTAGAATTTGGTTTTAGCATTGAAATTTTGGTATTTTACTTTCAATGTAGATACCTGAGTTAGGGTCAAACATTTTTATTCCAGACTACTTCTTCAAGGGTTGGAATGAGATTAAATAAGTTAATTGTTTTTTTGGTCCTGTGGAAACTAACATCCCACTATATCATGATCTGTATCATAAATTACCTTCCCAAGTGATTATAAGTGTAATTAAGCAACATATGTGGTATTAAAAAATGCACAATCAATTTTTTTTGAAATAATTTCCAATATTAATGTTTCATGTTTCTGCGTATTTTTAATGTAATAAACATTTAATTATATATCATAATTTGATATAAGTTAATAATTATATTTTATTTTTTGAAATTTAAACTCCCATTTACCTTGAAAACCTCTATTACTTTTATAACTAGGTGAAGGGAGAAATTATTTTGGTTCAACCTTGTTTAATTATTCGAATAAATCTACATATGTGCCGAACCAATGCCCTGTAATTACAATCATTTAATAATGAAATGAGTTTAGTCAGATGTATTGAGTTTTTGTCTTTTTATATTTATATTTCTCTATGTATGTTTCCCAAAATATTAAAATATGAAATTTTCTTTAGTATTCTTATTCTCTTAATACATATTGAACTATGTATGTTGTATGTTATTTTTTTTTCTTGAATTCATCTATATTATTATGTGTATTATAGTTTCATTCATTTTTAACTAGTACTGACCCATGCATTCGCACGACAATACGTTCAATTCTTATTTTCAAGAATAAAATACTCTATTTCAAAGTCAATAAAGAACATGAATATTAAATATATTGAAAAAATAGTGATACTTAATATTGAAATACAATTGGAAAAAATATAAAGAATTGAAAACATATAAGGAAAATAAGGAAAAAAATAACATAGGAGAATATATAAGAGATTATTGAAAAAATATTGGAGAATATAGGAGAATATATAAGGAAAAGAAAACATAAGTATACCAATACTGTACCAAATAAAGCATACAAATTCATGATGAAGAATATAAGAAAAACATATAGGAGAATATATAAGGAAAATAAAATTATTTGAAAACATAAAATAATGTTGGACAATATATATGGAAAAGAATACATGAATTCAAATTGACATTTGAATATAGTAGATAACATAAAAATGAAAATAAAAAAACATTTTGGAAAAAGAAATGAAAATAACGTGAATGAAAACACACTGGAATAAGGAAAAGAAAATAAGTCACACTGTAGAAAACAACATAAGTATCCAACTTCAAATACATGAATGAAAATAAAAAATGGACAATAATTTTAAAATTACATTCAAAATAAAATATAAATCAAATATTATAAGTAATAATGTCACCAAGAAATTATGAAAAGAACATGAAAGAATTATTATATAAAATAAGTATATACAACATAAGTATACATCATAAGAATACCTGAATATGAAGAATAAGTATTACTATCGCTGAGAAATCGATATGAATGAAATATCCAACTAAAAAGAATATTCAAATAGACATGAAGTAAACATCATAAGTATATAAAACATAGTATTTAAATGGATATGAATGAAAAGAAAATTTAAATGGACATTTAAATTTCAAAATATATAGCATAAGTATTAAGTTAACTGAGAAATTATGTCACTATACAAATATCCAACTTCAAATTCTTGGAAGACTTTTTTGCATAGAAAAAATGTTTAAAATAAGAATAACTAAATTTGCAGAATCGAAAAATGAATTTTAACCTAAAATAATTAATTAGAAACCAAAATAAAATAATATAATGTCAACATTACATACACCATGATATTTATAGAAATTTTATTTTTTAATCTTTGAAAATAGAAGATGTTATTTTTTCCACCCAATTCCATGATGGAATGGTTTATGATAGAACTGATTAGACATGTTTTACCTCAAAAACTATGAAGTCTAATCCTGGTATACTTACTTAAACTGGAATATTTAAACATCAACTCTAGTTAAAATAGGTCTTCCACAAGTTATGAAGCAAACATGTCTCTCACATGTTATAAAGAAACATGAGAATACCAACTCGAAAAAAAATTCCATTAGAGAAATTAAATTCCTATTATAAATGATCCTTTTGATTCTTATGTAATAGATTTCATGTATTTTCAAAAAAGAAGAAGTTGTGAGAATTCAGAAAGAATTATTATTAAATAGAAAAGTTAAATCTGCCTATATAAAGGAATTTTTTTTGAATGCTAAAGTGGTAGTGATAGTTGTCTTAGAGAAATGACAAAAACTCCGAAAAAATTAAATATTTGTGTGTTTTTGAATTAGAGGAATATTCATTAGTAAAGAGAAGAGAAATAAAGTAGATACCTCTAGGATTGGGACTTACATCAATGTTATTTTTTCAAGTCATCCAATTTTGATTCCATGAATTCCTCTTCATGCTTCTCCATCTGCACTATAAATTCAAAAGTACTAGCATGGAAGGTTGGAATAAAGACATAATTTCATGAAAACATACATACATATGTATGTATGTAAATATAGAGAGTATAGGGAGGGATAACGGGGGATGAAAAAAATGGTTTTTTAGATAAAGATATTCTAATTTTTCTTAATAAAGAAAGGCATACTATAGTTCTCTTAAATCATTATTTTTTTTATAAAAAATTGACATCAATCCATTAAAATCCAGGTAGACTTTAAGGTGATAATAATAGACCAGAATAATCTAATGGATCTAGTAGGGTAAATAAATTGAAAAATGATGTTATCTTTAACCAATAATGAAAATAAAACATTAAAAGGATAAGATTCCCAGTCATGAATTCAAAAATATTTTCTGATATCCATCAATGTTTTTCAAACATGAAGAACATGATTAATTCCATCACATTAAGAGATGAAAAATATCAAACATAAAATCAGTCTGGAAAATTGAATAAACATACATATGATGTTGTGTAGGATTTCCTACTAAAAACTTCAACTGAACCATCACTTTTTCCATGCAAAAACATGTTCTTTAATGAGAACCCATATCGTAAAATCAATTGAATTCACCCATCAAAAATCATAGAAGGAAAAAACAACAGTTATCCATCATCAGAAAATAAATGAATAAAACAATATAGTATGCATTTTCACATAAAAGCAGTAGTAAAGCGAATAATGTTGTGACAGTACCATCATAATTGGGTACCAAATTCATCATAATTGACATTTTACCAAGAAAAAACCCTTTCTTCAATGCCAAAACATCTTCTAAAATTAATACAAGAAACACAATGAAAACTATAAAAAAAATCCTAATAAGTTTACATCAGTGAAAAAATGAATAAAAAAATCCAGTATAATTAAACTCATTCCTAGTACTGTGATTAGAGTGTAGACAATTTATACTCTAAAGAAAAATAATCCTTGTGCATGCAGTCACTTCTAGGGTTGTATGCTACTAGTTATAGTTGTTTTCTATGATGAATTGAATGTAAACCCTGCTAATAATGAATAGTTTATAAATAAAGGCCGAGCAGATCAAACATGTGTACTTTGAGTATTTGAATAGGAAAAATTTGAATGAATGTATCATGACCTTTTGATAAACTAAAAAGAATCATATATGCAAAAAAGGGATAGGTATTAAAGGACAATAGGATAACATATCTATTGTGGAGAGGTTGGTTTTTAAGATGTCTAAATAATGTATGGGTGATGGTAAGGTGGTTTGAGAGGTGGTTGTCAGACATCATAAACAATAGTTGTCACTACAGCTAGTAACGTAAGGGATTATGGGATGTGAACCAAGGATAATCCGAGTGAAAGTCTCATGCATGTTCCTATAGTCATGCATAACTGGCAGATGCATGAAATTATCCTAAAATATTGACTTAAATGTATTATCTCATATGAATCATATTCATATGTTTTTATTTCATAAAAAACAATATATAGTGGATTCAATAGTTAAAACAAATTACCTATAGTCATATGTTGGACGAAACGAAGGTTTAATCCACGATTTTAGGAAAAATTACCTATATACATATAGTGTGTAATTGCAACTAAAAAATGATGCACGAGAGAGTGGTTAATTCCACAATTTTAGGAAAACATACATGTTACTGAAATTTGGATATGTAGGGTATCTAATAATGGTTTTTAGTGCATAAAAAATAATATATAGTGGATGCTAATAGACTTGAGGGTGATGCTAAAAGATTAGAATACTCTAATGGATACAGTAGGCTAAATAAAGTGAAACATGAAAAAACATGTTCTTCAATGAGAACCCATATCCTAAAATCAATAGAATTCTCACATTAAAAACCATAGAAAGTAAAAAAATACCAGTAATTCATCATAAAAAAATAAACAAATAAAAAAAATATAGTATGCATTTACACATAAAAACAGCAGTAAAATGAAGAAAGTTGTTACATTACCATCACAATGGGGTACCAACTTTATCATAACTGACACTTTACTAAGGAAAAACCTGTTCTTATATGGGAAACCATTTCATTAAATTAATAGAATCAATGCATCACAAACCATACAAAGAAAAAAATAATTATATGTTTACATCAGAGAAAAAATGAATCACAAAGTCTAGTATAATTACACATGTTACTAGTATTTTGTTGAGAGTATAGACAATTTATATTCTAAAAAAATTATCCTTAAAATGTTCATGTAGTCACTAATAGGGTTTTATGCTACCAATTATAGTTATTTAGTTTGATGAATCTAATGTAAACCCTTCTAATAATGAATGGTCAATAAATAAAGTTTGAGAAGATTAAACAAGTGAACTGGGAGTATTTGAATAGGAAAAAGTAGTATGAATATGTCAATACCTTTTGATAACAAGCAAAGAATCAAAGATGCACAAAATGATAGGTATTAAAGAATAACAGGACAACATACCTATTGTAGAGAGGTTATTTTAACAGATATTGTTGATGAAGTTGCACAATCATGAGACACTTTCATTTAAATAGTATATTAATTAAATTAACCAATTTTAGTTCGATGAAAATTAAGAAATCTAATTGAATGTACTGGTTAATTGAAATTTAATATACCACTCGTAGATAATTATGATAATGGTATGCATCCTCCTCTCCCGATGATGGAATTTGTTTGTAGTGCATCAGATGTTATAGAACACTGGTGAGTATAGTACATAATATAATTGCATGTACATGTAGAAACTTTTGTTGTAGTAAAATATTAATCAAATTTAGTAGAAGATTCAAAAATGGTAGAATAATTTAAATTAAACATAATTTAGTACTCCCAACCTTTTTTTGTTCTCTCTTATGCATTCTTCTCGGAAACCTTACATCTCTAGATGTTTAAAGAGATTTCATCTTCATATTGGTTTTATTTTTAGTGAATTTTTATGGTTTTAAATGAAACTATACTTTGTATTTGTGTGGGGACATTGAATAAAATATATATTGGGAAGACAAATGATAACTCACTAACCATGTAAGGTAACATTTCTTTGTAATTGCATTGACCAGTAGATAAAGCATGAAACACAAGAAAAGAGAAAGTAAGGTGTTGTTAAAAAGAAATTACATTTACTAGTAGTTTACTATATGATGTGGTGCAGGAGAAAGATGCCAATGTTGGTAGATATGAAATCTAAATGACCAATAATTGTTTAAATGTTTCTAATGAATCAGAACAAGGGATATGTAGTACAAAATTTTAGAAAATTATAATTTTCTAAAACTGAAAGAACCCATATTTATTGAAGCAAGAATAAATGCCTATTCATATACCTATTCAGTATTCGTGAATGAATAGGTAGATGTAATGGTGAAGAAAACTGAAGTTTTCACAAGTGCAGAAGACCGCCTCGAATCTATAACATGGAGGCCGATACGTAGGGTTGAAGAAGTTATACATGAAATAGAAAACCATTGTAGAGGCTCGTGCGGGAAGGAAGTCATGTACTATTTGTAGGATATGGGGCTATAAACTCATAAGATAATATTTATCTATAGTTAGTGTCAAAATTAATCAGTAGCTGAATGTGGTTTTGCAGTGCTTCTAGGTTACGACAACATAAATATACAATTACCTCAAATAAAGGTGACCCAATTCATGGGACGAAGCTATCTCCAAGGAATAGATTGATGTTTTGTGAAATCATCGGTTGTTGAGGTGAATTATTTAGTGTAGACATGCTTATCTCTATGCCATCCTTCTAATAAAAGAACCTTATGATGGTATCAGTGAAATGGAGAGGATCTCCTTCTAGCAGATGTACACGAACAAATTGAATATAATCGAAGGCGATGAAGCGCTGGTAGCTGAGCATGAAGTACTTCAAACCCTAGATTTAGGAGACTGAATGGAGTATTTTATGAAACCCTAGAATGTAGATTTTGTAATAAGTAAAGATGAAGTGTTGAGATGAAACAATGACGATAGATTTGAGAGGCCAGAGTTGATGAAATCGTCAGATGGGGAGGAAGAGAAAATGATCTAAGTTTAGAAAAAGAAGATTTAGAATAGTAAACTTGAGACGGGGAGGAGTTAGGTTGAGGTGAAAATCAAGTAGCGATGTCACGACGCAGTGGATGTAGGATGTGTCGAAGTTGGAGTACCGAGATACACCAGAGATTATATGAAATAATGTCCAATTTTGGTATAATTTCTGGATGAAGAGGATGGAAGATGTGTGAAGCATTTAAAATAATAGCAGGCGAGGAGGATAGTAATGACGGTGAGACTATGGGAGGCGAGGGAGAAATGGAAGAAATAAATGGGGAAATGGCAGGAGTTACCGTGGTGGCGACACATGGCGGAAAAAATCCTGCTTTAGTATATATATAGATTATATATTATTGAAGGATGAGTTTTTTTATTATAGTTTTATGTTTTTTTCATTCATTATTTTTTTGAGAAAATTTATTATGAAATTTAATTATTTTTATATTAATGTTTGTTTTAGTTATTTTATAAAATTTAAATTGTAATTTTTTAGAATATAAGTATTAGGTACCGCCCTTGGTGATCCATAATACTTGTAATGAGTGTTAATGATCTCCATTTATAGTCAAACATAAGTTTTATAAACCGCTAATGGAAGTCTCTAAGACCAATCATGAGAATTAGAATAGATTGATATGGTGATCACTATTGGAATTTGCCAAAATTTGGTGTCCGTTCATGGTATTTACTAACAGAACTTATCATGAACAAAAAATAAATACTCACCACAAGGTTTCTCAGGTCATGATAAGGGTTTTATATACCTCCAAAGGCATTTTATAGTAACTATTTCTCTACAAGTGATTATTTTCTTTGTAAAATCTGATCCGAATAGTTTTAAAATATTTCTACTACGGAGAAGAAAACCAAAATATTTTAAATAAGATGCTGGTAGTTGTGATAAATATCATAGGGGAATCTTTATTATTCCTGATACATCCCATATATAAACTGTGATTATAAATTAGAATATTAATTTTATATATACATTTCATATAGTAAATGAAGGAAAAATTATTTTATCAATATTTATGATTTTTCAACTACTGACGATGGGTAACCAAACTTTATAGATTTTTTATGAATAATTTACTTCACATATAATAATGAAATAAAAACATTCAGATTACATTTACATTAGGGAATGAATTTTATAAATCATTTATTATATTTTATATATCCTAAATAACAGTTCACTATTTATCAATAATGAACATCTAGTTAAAAAACTAATTTTATTTGCAATGATTATCATCATTAAACTACTATTGGTAAAAAAATTAATTGTATAAAATATAATTGATCATTTTAGTTATACGATTTCACCATATTTTCTATGAACTCTATTAAATATAACATCCACTCTTAGGGAATATATTGAGTTAGTCACATATATCGCCTATTTAAAAGGACACAATGATGTAATAAATAATATATTTTTTTATATATGGTTATTACAATAGAATTTTTTTACATAAAAATATTCTTTAATTAAATTTAAAAATATATTTTTTTATATCACCCTCAACGCCACAATATTTTATAATATTAATATAATATCTTTTAGTATACATATTGTATACACTAGTGGAATTTTATTGATATTTATTTTAAAATTCATGGTGATTTTTAATATATATTTTAAAACATTTTATAATGTTATATTATAATTATTTATTTTCCCTATAAACATATGTGCTAAAAGAAATATAAATAATTTTCACATTTATCCTCTCCTTCATATAAAATATTTTTTTATTTATATTCACTTCTGGTAGTGAAATAAAATTATTTTAATGATCATTGAAATTTAAATAAGAAAATAGAATATGATAATTTGATAGAGATTTATGAAAACTTCAATACCAATAACATCAAATATGAAATTCAATATTTAATTCTACTTCAAGGAATGGTCGTATCTATATATTGAATTATTTTTTATCAATGTAATTAACATAAATTTATTATATTTATGCATACCTTTGTAGGTGATTTCTTTTTTGTTCAATTATTTTTCATATAATATATGTAAAATAATGATTCATTATGTGTAATACTCATTCAAAAATATTTATTCAATAAATTATTAGGCTAAAATCCTTATAAAAATTTCAATCTAACCCATTATCATAACATGAAAAATTATTATATAATAATTCTGTGCCATGATTTAAATTATAGGGAAAAAAATTTGTTAGAGGAAATTCATTCTTCATCATTAAAAATAGAAAAAATGAATACTTCAACGGTTAAGGACGAAAGTTTTGGGTGCAGCGAAAGCGCATGATAGACGCGCACCCAAACTTTCAAATTTTCATAAGCAATGATTAATCTGGGATCAATATAATGATGAATGCCAGTAGACATGGAATTTAATCAAAGATAAAAAAGGAGAGAACCTAGAACTGAGAGGAGAGGATCAACATATTTTGTTTATAATTAATTTAATTAAATTATAAAATTACCTCCAAGGCGATTCTTTCTTCATTGATGAATCTAACCATAGTTTGGAGGTGCAACTTTGTTATTATGTAGAATCTAAGGATATGAATCCTCTAGAAGTGACCCATATGTGCTCCACGTATCTCTAGATATCACCAAAGGATTCTCCAGGTGCGTGTAGAGAAGATCCTTGCATTTGCGATGTACTCCTTTAATTTCCTTGAGAATCACTTCCAAAGAGGTCTCCTTGATCCAGTGGATGATGATCTATCTCATTATTGAGAGTGTTCTTAGAGAGGGAAGGCTTCTCTGGGCTCTAGAGATTTTCTCCAAGGATGTTGTGCATACAACGACTTTTTTGGGTTTGCTAGTCGAATGACCCCTTGTCCAATAAAGGGAATAATAACCTAATGTGGAATTTAATTAACCAAGTAAAATTAAATAATTATCACTTGTGTTGTTACTTAATTTATTATTCCTTGTGAAACCCCATGTCAAATAATTGTTTCAATTATTTTATTTCCATGACATGTTCTTAACTTGAACCTTATATTTAAATATTATTTTACCAAATAATATTTAATATTATTTTTCATTGGACCCATAACTTGGTCCACCAATCCTTCTCAATATTTTCCAGGCCTTGAATACTGTCTATTTGTTTGTTGAATATATATTACTACATTATTCACTGATAAATAAATATTTTGTCTACAATATATTCTCTTGAATAACTAGCGACGAAATAAATGCGATCAAGCATACTTGAATAATTATTAAACCACAACCGGGAATAATATTTATTCAATTTGTTAAATAAATAAATTATTTAACCGAGATACTAGTTTCACTTTGTGTGTGACCCTCTAGGCCTCTTTCTCATTGGCATTAGGTGGGCCTGCCTAAAGTCCAAGATTACTGTTTAGCAATGGGACATGGAACCCAAGATAAAGAAGTTGATGTCGCAACGACATGTAACCTCATATGAATTCTTACCATGTAATATAATACCTATAGCATCCTGCCTTTTTGTCACAGAAACTTTCATTACATTACACAAAACTGAGGATCTTTAAGGTTTATTATCTTGGAAACTAGGAACATAATACATGAAAAAAATATAAAACATTCTTCTTAAACACTTGAAAGGCTTCTCCTTAAGTTCATCCTAGGTTAATTACTTCATCTCGTAACATGGGGACATATATCAAAAGAAAGGGTGAGCAGAAGGCCCAGTAAGGGAAACAAGGGGAAACATCTAACATGTGAACTTGAGATACATCAAAAATGTCATGAAAAAGAACTTTAAGGCATGAGAAAGAAATCATGAGGCATATCATAATAAAAATAAAATTTTTCATAACTTGAAGATGTGGCTAATAAATTTAACAAAGAAAATCATGAAAATATCACCAAGGTCCATCCACAAGGTGTCCTTTGAAAATTACGAAGGTTATTCACCAAGATATCGTGAAAATTGTAATCACTAGTGGTTACATCATTACCCAATGCATTGGAGCGCTATCAGGGAGCACCCTTAAATCTGACTTTATTATCATGTGAGCCACATATATCATCATAAATAATTTCATAAACAAACCATATAGCATAAAGTAAATGGGTTTCATTTCATAATCATAACCTTTTAAAAACTGCTTTAAAGACATGATCTTTATGTGACTTTAAACCCACGGAAAGGGAAAACGGGTTTCATGTATGTAAATTCCAGAATTTAAAATAGAAAATTTTGGTGTATATGTGAATACCCATATATAAGAGAGATCTTTGAGTATTCAATTAATAAAATAAAATAACTTTAGAAAAAGAGAGAGACATTTTGAGATGAAAATTCTGCAGCATAACGGCTATATTACAGAGTTTTAGAAAACATTGAGAAGAGAAGGGACATGGGTAAAACATTCATAAATGAACCATAAAACAGTAGAGAGACAAAATATAAGGGATTTAAGAACATGGTAATGAAATTTTAAAATATACCATATGAAATGAAGAACATGAAAGGAAGACAAAAATAAGATTTCTCTTATGAAAATTCGGCAGCCTAACGGCGTCACATAAACTTTAAAAAATGAATTGATGAGATCAAATAGAGTCTCTAATAATATGAACATAAAATATAAGTATGATAGACATAGAGATCATACCACAACATAATAAAAAGGAACTTGCAAGACTTGACATGGAATTAGAACTTTGAAAAAGGAGAAAGGTGAAAGAACCACTTAAAAATTCGGCAGCCTAACGACGTCACATAAAACTTCAAAATACTGAATTGAAGAGATAAAATGGGGTCTCTCATCATATGATAATAAATGATCAGTATGATAGATATAGAGATCATAACCCAACATAATAAAAAGGAACTTGAAAGAATTGACATGAAATTAGAACTTTAAAACGAGAAGGGTGAAAGAACCACTTAAAAATTCGGCAGCCTAACGGTGTCACATAAAACTTCAGAATACTGAATTGAAGAGATCAAATGGGGTATCTCATCATACGATCATAAAATATCAGTATGATAGATATAGAGATCATAACCCAACATAATAAAAAGGAACATGAAAGACTTGACATGAAAGTAGAACATGAAAACGGGAAGGGTGAAAGAATCCGTTACAAAAAGTTCGGCAGCCTAACAGCGCCACTTAAACATTCATAAAATGAAATAATGAGAGTAAGAGGGGATATATCATTATATGAACATGAAAAGGGAAGTAAGAGTAATATAAAAGAACATCCTTTAACATAAGAACATGGAGCATAAAAGAAATGATACAAAAGAGATTACTTGAAAAGAAAGAGAGAGGTCGGATCCCTTACCTTAAAATGTAACTATTAAAACTCAAAGGTTTGGACCTTGAAGGCTTGGGGGCACCTTTGGAGGACTCCTTCGGAGGTAAGGAGACCAAAAATTCGTTTAGAATGATTTTGGAGTCCAAAGGATGAGATAATGGCTTGGTATTTATAGGGAAAGTGAGGGGACAAGGCATTAATGACCAAGGGACACCTCATAAGTGGGTTTCTCAAAACCATGTGCTCTCCCAAGATCTTTCCCATGAAGTTAGACCACATGGGGCCCCCAATACAATAATTCATCACCTTTGTTCGGCCAACCCATAAAATATCTCATGAATTCATCATGACACAGTTATGATGTCATTAAACATACCGAAACCCTAAAACTGTATTTTTACTATTCACTGAAAATTCAACTTTCTCAGAAAAATCCCAAAATTTCACCTTAACCAAATATCAATGCTCTGATTTCAAAAATAAACTCCATTTTATAAAAATAATTTTCTAAATATTTTTAATTTAATTTTTAAATAAATATAATATTCACTGAAAATTCATTTTTTTTTCAGAAAAAACACCAAAAATTACCTTAACATAATATCGAGGCTCTGAGTTCAAAAATGAAATCCATTTTATAAAAATAATTTTATAAATAATTTTAATTTAATTTTTAATTAAAAAACACTATTCACCTGAAAAAACTAATACTTGAATAATAATTTATGAAACCGCTATTTAACCATTTTATTGAATCACATTACTTAATCAAGGTGCCTAGATTATATTAATACTTTCTTTAAATGAGATTACTTATCCATTTGGACACATTACTAATCCTAATCATAAAATCACTATTCATAATTTACTATGCATCAAAAATTAAGTTGATCTTATTAGACTCTAAATTTCATACTGAACATAATTGTAGAAGACCATTTTTTGAAAATCATTACACATTTTTAATTATTTAAGGTTTAAATAATTTTTTTAAAATATATTTTCTCTAAAATTCACCAAAAATATGCATACTATATTTATCCGAATATTTGAAAAGTCATAAACATTATCATAAGAAGAAATCTCAATTTTTATTTAAAACAAAGTATTACACATGGCAGTTACGGTGTCCTTAAATAGCCCCTTATCACGCCAGCATAAGACCTAAGTGTAAGGTGTGCGAAGGTGAGAGAATCTGAGGGAGGCTCGACCAACATCGCACGAGTAGTAATTTCTATTAGGTTGAACTTCTTGCGAATGCGATTCCGTTTTAGCTTCACATGATGAAGTTTGGCTTGGGTTTGGTCCAGAGCAAAGCCTAGTGGTGCTACCTCCTTCCCAAGTTCTGTTAGATGGGCTTCGATCGGTCCAAGACTACTGGGTGAGGACATCAAATCTTCTTTCTATATTAATTAACCAAGATTACTTGTATTTAGAGACAATAATCAAAACGTTTATTTTCCAGTGGTCATATTGACCAATGGTCATATAACAGTCAAAACCCAACGGTCTCATTTTAATTATACTCATGTTATCAAATGAAACATTTTTGTTGAGTATAAAAATAAAATAAAATAACACATAAAATTAGGAAACAAGATTTATTCAAAATTTCGGGTCGTTACAATCTTCCCCCCTTAAGAAATTGCGTCCTGGCAATTTTCAAAATTGGGTTTTAAAATTTCATTGAAAGTCCCACATCGGAAAAGGAGTCAGTAAAACTATTACTTTAAAAGAAAGAAAGGGAAGTACAAAGGTCACCCGAGTTAACCCACACTAGGATTCCATATAGGAAAACATGGACATGGAGGAGAAAACAAAGGGTCAAGTTCTGAGGGAGAGTGATAGAAAACATGATTAGGAGAAATTTAACCATAAGAAAATCCCAAACTAATGATGTGTGTAAACGGTCTTTGATTACCTAGTAGGAAACGTAAACCAACAATGTTTTTGTTTTACGTTCCTTTTCAAAATTTTGAGGAATTCATTCACTACATAGAACAAAAACATAAGAAAATATACCTACCTTCATGTAGAGTTTCATCCTTTAGTAAGTTTATACTCAAAACTAATCTTTTCTCCAGACTATGAGCATTCAAAACTACTTGGTCTCACCAAAACACAAGAATCATCTTCTAGAGAATCACATAATCCACAAAAGATTAACTATCTATTTCTTCTATATTTAAACATTATCCCAAAAACAGAATGGGTAAGGTAAAAAAACTCTTCAAAAAGAAATAATCCCATAGGAATGGAAACTACTTTTAAATATTCAAAGTTCCATGGTACTATCCAAAGTTCATTATAGACCATTCCATAAATAACGGTCCTTAAAATTCCTCAAAATAAACCAAAATGAGATTGAAACCCAAATACAAGAAGGATTTGATAACATAGTCTTCCAAAATAAACTTCATTGTTCATCTCCAAACAATATCAACCACCCCTAACATCTTATAACAAAAGCATATAACCTAAACATATTTTACCCAAGATAGCTTAATCATTCCCATAAGTAACTTAAATTACTATAAGTCCACCTTAAATCTATCGATTCTTCAAAATATAAGTCAACCTTACTCCTCAATGTAAATACTGTAGTAATATATTTACCTCGATCATATAGGGTCCCCAAAATAGTGAACGTCTTCCAAAATAATAATCATCTTTTAATCCCCTAATCATCTCTTTCATATTAATACGGAAATCGTCGCATTTCCTATCACATTGGTTGTTGGGACAGGTTCTTCCATTTCCCACCATTAACTAAGAAGAGAAAGTATAATTAGAGGCTTAAATACTTAACCAATAATCATGAAAAGGAACTTAAAGAATATAAGGATAACTTGTAGAAGAAAAGTATACCCTAACTTGTGATCCCCTAGGTTTCAAACTAGGTTATCCATGATCATATATTCTTATGTGAATATTTATTTTATTTTATCTTTGTTACTTTAATAATGGTTCATACTAAGCTTATGAATTTACCAAAGCATATCCCCCGGGAGTGTCGTAACAAAGAGTGCAGCAAGGACCGTTGTTGTGTACTAGTTCCCATTCGAGTCTAGCTCAAAGCAGTGTTTTCTGGTTTTACCCCTATGTACATCTGTTCCAGAGCCACCTCTACCTGCTCGTATCCAGACAGAGATGTATTTGCTTGGCAACACCTTACTCAATACTCACCAAAATACCAGGAAGATTTCCTATATTTAAACTTTTCTATAGGGTTATTTATAGAGTTTTCATATCCTAATTTCCAAAAATAACTAAACCATCCTTTGATACCAACTATAGCATCCTGCCTTTTTGTCACATAAACTTTCATTACATTACACAAAACTGAGGATCTTTAAGGTTTAGTGTCTTGGAAACCAGGAACATAATACATGAAAACACTATAAAACATTCTTCTTAAAAACTTGAAAGGGTTCTCCTTATGTTAATCCTAGGTTCATTACTTCATCTTGTAACCTGGGGACATACATCAAAAGAAAGGGTGAGAAGAAGGACCAGTAAGGGAAACAAGGGGAAACATTTAACATGTGAACTTGAGATACATCAACAATGTCATGAAAAAGAACTTTAAGGCATTAGAAAGAAATCATGAGGCATATCATAATAAAAATAACATTTTTCATTACTTGAAGATGTGGCTACTACATTTAACAAATACAATCATGAACATATCACCAAGGTCCATCCCCAAGGTGTCATTTGAAAATTACCAAGGTTATTCACCAAGATATCGTGGAAATTGTAATCTCCAGTGGTTACATCATTACCCAATGCATTGGAGCGCTATCAGGGCGCACCCTTAAATTTTCCTTTATTATCATGTGAGCCACATATATCATCATCAATAATTTCATAAACAACCCATATAGCATAAAATAAATGGGTTTCATTTCATAATCATAACATTTTAAAAACTGCTTTAAAGACATGATCTTTATGTCACTTTAAACCCGCGGAAAGGGAAAACGAGTTTCATGTATCTAAATCCCACAATTTAAAATAGAAAATTTTGGTATATATGTGAATACCCATATAAAAGAGATATCTTTGAGTATTCACTTAATAAAATAAAAGAACTTTTGAAAAAGATAGAGACATTTTGAGATGAAAATTCTGCAGCATAACGGCTATGTTACAGGGTTTTAGAAAACATTGAAAAGAGAGGGGACATGGGTCAAACATTCATAAATGACCCATAAAACAGTAGAGAGACAGAATATAAGGGATTTAAGAACATGTTAATGAAATTTGAAAATATACCATATGAAATGAAGAACATGAAAGGAAGACAAAAATAAGATTCTCTTATGAAAATTCGGCAGCCTAACGACGTCACATAAACTTCAAAAAATGAATTGATGAGATCAAATAGGGTCTCTCATCATAATAACATAAAATATCATTATTATAGATATAGAGATCATACCACAACATAATAAAAAGGAACTTTCAAGACTTGACATGGAATTAGAACTTTGAAAAAGGAGAAAGATGAAAGAACCACTTAAAAATTCGGCAGCCTAACGACGTCACATAAAACTTCAAAATACTGAATTGAAGAGATAAAATGGGGTATCTCATCATATGATAATAAAATATCAGTATGATAGATATAGAGATAATTCCCCAACATAATAAAAAGGAACTTGAAATACTTGACATGAAAGTAGAACTTGAAAACGAGAAGGGTGAAAGAACCACTTAAAAATTCGGCAGCCTAACGGCGTCACATAAAACATCAAAAATACTGAATTGAAGAGATCAAATGGGGTATATCATCATATGATCATAAAAGATAAGTATGATAGATATAGAGATCATACCCCAAAATAATAAAAAAGAACATGAAAGACTTGTCATGAAAGTAGAACTTGAAAACGAGAAGGGTGAAAGAATCCGTTACAAAAAGTTCAGCACCCTAACGAAGCCACTTAAACATTAATAAAATGAAATAATGAGAGTAAGAGGGGATCTCTAATTATATGAAAATGAAAAGGGAAGTAAGAGGAATATAAAGGAACATCTTTTAACATATGAACATGGAGCATAAAAGAAATGACACAAAAGAGATTACTTGAAAAGAAAGAGAGAGGTCAGATCCCTTACCTTAAAACGTAACTCTTAAAACTCAAAGGTTTGGACCTTGAGGGCTTGGGGGCACCTTGGGAGGACTCCTTGGGAGGTAAGGAGACCAGAACTTTGTTTAGAATGATTTTGGAGTCCAAAGGATGAAAGAATGGCTTGGTATTTATAGGGAAAGTGAGGAGACAAGGCATTAATGGCCAAGGGACACCTCATAAGTGGGTTTCTCAAAACCATGTGCTCTCCCAAGATATTTCCCATGAAGTTAGGCCACGTGGGGCCCCCAATAAAATAATTCATCACCTTTGGTCCTCCAACCCATAAAATATCTCATGAAATCATCATGAAACAGTTATGATGTCATTAAACATACTGAAACCCTAAAACTGTATTTTTACTATTCACTGAAAATTCAACTTTCTCAGAAAAATCCCAAAATTTCACCTTAATCAAATATCAATGCTCTGATATCAAAAATAAATTCCATTTTATAAAAATAATTTTCTAAATATTTTTAATTTAATTTTTAAATAAATACACTATTCACCGAAAATTCATTTTTTCAGAAAAAACCCCAAATATTACCTTAACATAATATCGATGCTCTGAGTTCAAAAATGAAATCCATTTTATAAAAATAATTTTCTAAATATTTTTAATTTAATTTTTAATTAAAAAACACTATTCACCTGAAAAAACTAATACTTGAATAAGAATTTATGAAACCGTTATTTAACCATTTTATTGAATCACATTACTTAATCAAGGTGCCTAGATTATATTAATACTATTTAAGTGAGATTACTAATACATTTGGATACATTACTAATCCAAATCATAAAATCACTATTCATAATTTACTATTCATCAACAATTAAGTTGATCTTATTAGACTCTAAATTTTGTACTGAACATAATTGTAGAAGAACATTTTTTGAAAATGATTACACATTTTTAATTATTTAAGGTTTACATAAACATTTTTTAAAATATATTTTCTCTAAAATTCACCAAAAATATGCATACTATATTTATCCGGACATTTGAAAAGTCATAAACATTATCATAAGAAAAAATCCCAATTTTTATTTAAAACAACGTATTACACAAGGCAGTTACGGTCTCCTTAAATAGCCCCTTATCACGCCAGCATAGGACCTAAGTGTAAGGTGTGCTAAGGTAAGAGAATCTGAGGGAGGCTCGACCAACATCACACGAGTAGTAATTTCTATCAGGTTGAACTTCTCGCGAAGGCGATTCCGTTCTAGCTTCACATGATTAAGTTCAGCTTGGGTATGGTCCAGAGCAAAGCCCAGTGGTGCTACCTCCTTCCCAAGTTCTGTTAGATGGGCTTCGATCAGTCCAATACTACTGGGTGAGGCCATCACATCTTCTTTCTATATTAATTAACCAAGATTACTTGTATTTAGAGACAATAATCAAAACGTTTATTTTCCAGTGGTTATATGGACCAATGGTCATATAACAGTCAAAACCCAACGGTCTCATTTTAATTATACTCATGTTATCAAATGAAACATTTTTTTTGAGTATAAAAATAAAATAAAATAACACATAAAATTAGGAAACAAGATTTATTCAAAATTTCGGGTCGTTACAATCCCTCTATCCCATTATCTCTAATCAATTGAGTTTCCTGGAAGTTCCATCAACCCATGTGCTTGATTTCTCATTCTTTTACTTACTAAAATTGAACTTTCCTAGAGAACACCGTGGCCATAGATTTAGTTAGGCTATATAATTTCCATAAAAGGTCCTGAGATATCTACTTATGTAGAAGTGACAAATACTTTCTCACATTATTCATTAATGCAGTATTACTCATGACACACCCAACATATCCTACATCACCCTGAACATCTTTTATCATTGTTTTCATTAATACATTTAAGTTCATGAGTCATATTACCCATTAATAATAATATTAATTTCTAGGGACCAATACAAACATCTTCAGATAGGAACAACCAATGAGACTTATGAATGTGGATTTCTTACTGGTGGGTCTTGGTCTCATAATATACTCCAGGATATTACCAAGGGCGCACACCCTGAAAAGGTGCCTCAAAGTTTCATGATTCCCCACCCCTGATATCCTGGATCATTTGTGTCCCTTCAAATGATATCATCCGGCCATAGAGCATATATTCAAGAATAGTGTCATGGCACTTCCGAGTTCTCATCATAGCAGAGATCTGCTATGACATTTTAATGTTTTAGCTATTCTTAAGACATTATGACTACTATGTCATGTAGAATAAAAATCATGATGTGATAAGTAGTTTATTAATATTCATCCAATAAATACAGGTTTTTCATAAAGTACAAAGAAGTTGGTTTCTAGGGAACCAACTCCAATATACTCCCACTTTCACTAGATCCAACTACAGACAACCTTTAGTTCGCTAGATCTCACATGATATTCATGATTCTTCTGAGATAGTCCTTTATTTAAGGGGTTCTCCACATTCTCTTCCATGTACACTTTTCTCACTACAACTTCACCCATTTGATAGAAATCCCTCAAGAGGTGATACTTTTGGAGTATGTTCTTTTTTCCTTTGAGGTAACCTTAGATCCTTTTCAAGATCCAACACAATAGTATTATCACAATACAATTTAATGGGATCCTTATTGATAGGTACCACATCAAGCTCCTTGAAAAAGTTTTGAACCCATATAGATTACTTGGCTACATTGGAAGCCACTATATATTCAGACTCCATGGTAGAATCAACAACTGGATGCTTTGAACTCTTCCAGCTCACAGATCCTCTGTTGAGACAAAAAACATATCCTGATTGTGACTTCACATCATTCTGATTTTTTTTGAAAACCAGCATCTGTATACCCTATGATGATAAGTTCCTTATCTCCCCCATACACTAGGAACATATCCTTAGTTCTTCTCATATACTTAAGGATAGTCTTGGCAGTAGTCCAATGTTGTTCTCCTAGATCTACTTGATATCTTCATACAATGATCATTAAATAGGCAACATAATGTATGGTACATAACATGGAATACATGATAGATCCTATCACTAAATCATATGGAATCTTACTCATCCTATCCTTTTCATGTTGTGTCTAGGGACAAATTTTCTTGGAAATATGTATAATATGTGACACTAAAACCAATCCCCTTTTGAATTGTTCCATACTAAATATCTTTAGTATCTAGTTAATGTATGTACTTTGACTTATTCCAAATAGCCTCTTGGATCTATCAAGAATGATCTTGATCCATTGAATTTTGGTTACTTAGCCTAAGTCCTTTATGGAGAAGCACTTGTTCAACCAATCCTTGACTAATTGCAAGACTAGTATATCATTTCCAATAAGCAATATGTCGTCAACATACACTACTAGGATAACGACCGCATTCCTATTAAACTACTTATAAACACATGGATCATATTCATTATTAATGAAACCAAATTATCTTATGGATTCATCTAATCAAATGTTCCATGAACTGGATGCTTTATTTAATCTATAAATGGATCACTGCAACTTTCATACCCTTTTAGCATCACATGGTGTCACAATATGTTCTAGTTGTTTCATATAGACATCTTCTTGAAGGTTTCCATTAAGGAATACAGTTTTGACATCCATCTTCCAAATCTCATTGTCACAAAAAGCTACTATGGAAAGTATGATTATTATGTATTTAAACATTGAAACTAGGGAAAAGGTTTTAACATTGTCAATTCCTTGATTCTATTTAAAACCCTTAGCCAATATCCTTGATTTATAGGTACTAACTTGACCATACATTTCCAATTTCTTCTTGAATACCCATTTACATCAATCATGCTTTACATCAAATGGAGCATCGACCAGAACCCCAACTTGGTTCTGGTATATAAAATCCATCTCAGAATTCATAGATTCTAGCAATCTTGTAGCTTATGAGATCTATATTGCTTCCTTGTAGGATAAAGGTTCGTCATTGTCCAATTATAACGAGTCACCATCTTCATTGACAAGAAAACTATATCTCTCTAGTTCCCTTACCTCTCTTGTACTCCTATGGAATACTTGTGTTTTAGGAACTACCTATTCTATGGGGACCTATGGAACTTGTTCCTATACCAAACGCTATGTATCTTGATCATCAACTTCATCGAAGTCAATATTTCCTCCACTATCCTTTTGGAGGATATGCTCCCTCTCAATAAAAACAGCTTGTCTCACAACAATGGCTTTCTTATCAGAGTTGTTGTATTGGTAATATCCCTTTGTTTACTTGGGATACCCTATAAATATTCACTTCATGCCCCAGGGTTCTAGTTTTATTCCTAATAAAGCCTTAACAAATGCCTCACTTCCCCATACACGTGTATACAAAAAAGTGGGTTTATTTCCACTCTATAGCTCTAAGGGCATCCCATTTTCTACCTTTTTTGGTACTTGGTTTAATGCGTATGCCAAATTTTTCAATTTATATCCCCAAAATGAAATAACAGATTTTTATGACTCATCATCGACCTTACCATGTCCAACAAGGTACAGTTACTCCTTTCACTAACACCATTCCACTATGGTGTATAAGGTGGAGTGAGTTGAGATAGAATCATAGAATCTCGTAAAAGGTCGATAAACTCTTAGTTAAGATATTATTTACCTCGATCCGATCGAATATTTTTTATATTCTTACCAAGATGATTCACTACTTCATTATTAAACTCCTTGGATTTCTCAAAGGATTTGAACTTCTACCTCATTAAGTAGAAATAACCATATCTAATCAAGTCATCAGTAAAATTAATGAATTAAGAATATCCACCTCTTGATTCTACTAAAAATAGTCCACACACATCAGTGTGTACCAATCCTAGAAGCTCAGTGGCCCTTTCAACCTATCCACTAAATGGAAATTTGGTAATTTTCCCTTGTAAATAAGAATGACATCTATCAAGTGGTTTGATCTTGGAAGAGTCTAAATAACCATCTTGACGAATATTTGTCACGCACTTCTCGTTTACCTCACCATGTTAGTGATTCCACAACTAGGTGTTGTATGAGTCATGTGAACTTGGTTCTTTATCAATCGAAAAAACTAGGTTGTCATAATTTAAAACATACATATCATTATTTAAATGTATCATAACATAACATATGTTTTCCTTATAAAAGTGAGAACATTTATTTCTGAACATTAAAATAAATCCAAATGTACCTAAAATAGACGCAAAAATTATGTCTTGGTAACACTAGGTACATAATAACAGCCATGTAAAACCAAAATCATTCCTGTTAGTAACGTGAGGTGGTATTCACCAATAGAAAGAGCAGCTATCCTCTCACCATTGGCAGCACACAGATCCACCTCTTATCTTGCAATTTTCCATAATATAATTGGTTCCTGCATTTGAATATAGATGTGATCCCCAAAAGCTGTATCTAACACCCAATGTGTAGAAATTGAAATATTTCACTCAAAAATAAATGCACCTTTGGGTTCCCCTTGCCTATAGGCACAGTTCCACTTCTAATGGCCAGACATGCCACATTTTAAGTATACTAAATCCTTTTCCATACCCTACCTCTGGATCTTCTTCTTCTTGGTTGGACGGTGATCAGAGGATTTAAGTTGTTTATAACTCTTAGGCCTCTTTTTTTTCCTTCTTATTCCTATTCACCATAAGGACTATGGGGTTGTTATGCCCCATGTCCTTATAAACTTGGAGAATTAGGGTAAGAATATCCGATATACTCTTCTCATTATTTCTCATATTGTAATTCAAAATAAAACTAGAAAAGGTACTATGCAACGATGATAGTATGATATCTGTATGCAAATCATCTGAGAATTTGATCCCTAATATGTATAGACAGTCAATGTAGCCAATATTCTTGACTACATGTGGTCCATCTAGTGCATACTCTCCAAGCTTAGTAGTGAAAAAAGATTTGGAGATCTCATACCTCTCTTGTATCTCCTTCTCTTGATAGATACCTTGAAGGTGAGAAATCATGCTATAAGCATCCATTTCCTCATATTGATTCAAGAGATCATTTGTCATGGATGATATCATGAGGCACTAAACATACATAGCATCATTAATATGTTTATCATACACATAGAGTTCCTCATCACTCATCTCATTTCCAGGCGCAACTGGTAAAGGCTCTTCAGGCACAAAAAGTTTCCTCTCATGGCGAAGAATAACCCAAAGGCACCTTTTCCACTCTTAAAAATTAGTGAAGGCAAGAAGGTTTTCCTTCTCGAGTATGGATCACAATGATATATTTGATGCTATTTTGATTTCTATTTCTACAAATTAAGTTGAACGGAGTTTTAGTACTACATATTGATAAATATAGACAAATAAATAAATTATTATGTATCTGTCTCCAACTATTTTTTTGAAATCCAATATCCCTCAACATTTTCATTGGAATATCCTGTTGTTTGGACATTATAGTGGCAAGGATCCATATTTCCCTTAGCATTACCCAAACTAGGGTTTTTCAAGAAACATGATAGGTTTTAGGTAGGCATTACAAATGTAAGAACCCAGTTCTTCTTATGAGTTATTGTTCCTTCGTTTTTATTTTCCTTTGAGTTGTTTTTGAGAAAACAAGGAAAAAAATGAAAAAATGAAAAGTTTTAGTAGAAGACACCATGTACTACTTAGTACACGCCATGTAATCTGGCCATCTAGGAAGGGGATACATGGTGTGTGCTTTTTTGGCCTAAGAGAGATGAAAAAGACACTACACACTGTGTACTCCTAAGTACACGCCGTGTAGTCATACCAGCAAGGTTGATGCAGGACGTGTAAATTAAGTAAAAAAATTTATGAATAGTAAAATGATGTACACACCGTGTATATGAACTTACATTCCATGTACTACTGAAATTTGGCATAAAATGGGCAGTAGCCTCATTTTCTCTTCTTCTGGAGAGAGGAGCTACCAGGTGAAGATGAAGGAGCTGCAGGAACGTTTCCTTCTCCCGTTTCATCATCTGGAACCTAATTAAAGTACCTTCATTCTCATTGGATTCCTCTCAATAAGATATTTCTTCTATTTGAGTCATCCTTGAAGATTTATGTTCTTGAGGAAGTTATTCAACGTTGAATTATTTAACTCTTTTATTATATCTATGCCATTCTAGGCCGATTCAAGGGCCAACGTCAGATTATATTAGTTATACAACATTGAGGTAGGTGGTCTCCTGCCTCTCATTAATTTTTGAGGTGTTTATAAATTCCTTTGTGCTGCGCACCCATGTTTAGGGTGTTTCCTTGAATGTAAATCGATCCTTCTTATTATTAAATGTTGATGTGATAATGAATTTAATGAATTGAATCATGATTAGTATTGTTGATTGGTTAAGGTCCACCCCAAGGGTGAATTTCTATTAGATAATTGGTTTCACCATTTCGCCTAAGTATGTTGATGGACATGATTTAAATTTTCCTTTTTGGGGTTGTTTAAAATGAACTTGTTTTTATCTGAAATTGGAATTGTGTTAGAATTGTGAGAATTTGATTATGGATTTGGGATTGTGTTTCCCTATTTTCCATGAAGTGTTTTTCTTGTTAAGCAGGTTGGAATATTTTATTGAATTTTGAATGGAAAAAATTCTAAATAGAATTGGGTGATACATGGGTTCAGCTTTGAACGCCGTGAACGGTCTCCCATGACTATTGTACCTTGAACCTTGGGTAATACATGAGTTCATCTTAGAATGCCATGGACGGACTCAAGAGGTTTTTGTTTATATGTCATTAATAACACTTGGGATCCCTAATAGGACCACCAAGGACATACTAAATTGGAAAAAACTTATAAATAGAGTGATACCTTGGGGCTCCCTAGTAGGACCACTGAGGACGAAATCACTTGAACTTATACCAACATCAAGAGTGATACTCAGGCTCCCTAGTAGGACCGCTTAGAATAGACTCATAGGATGTCGGTAGAATTACACTAGTAGTGATAATATAATTACAACATATAAATCTCAATAATGGACTCAGGTTATACTTAAATAATGGAATTGAAGGAGTTGTGACACGTCTGCCAAGCCAAATCCCAAGCTTGAGTTCAGATTCTATTAACTTGTTAGGAGGTCCTCTGAGACTTCTTTTGTTCTTTCCTTGCTACAGGGAATGTCAGGCCCGGGAATAATCCCAAAATTTAAATACTTCAAGTAAATGAACTACTAATGAACTTAGTAAATCTATAAATTAATACCAGTATTTGTAGGATTGTTTACTTCTGAGTGCATACTACTTTACTATTTTCTTATACACAACTGCTTTTTATAGTCACTGTCAAATTGGCACAGTCTTTTGGTGGTTGCCTACTGGGAATCATTTCTCACTCCTTGTTTGGGTCTTGTTTTTGGAACCAAAAAGACTATATTGCTGAAGGTGTCGATAGGGGAAAGGCTCCATTTATAGGTACTTGATTGTTTTTTTGGAGCAGGATAGAAAGGGACCAAGTCTTGGCTTGTCATGCTGCTGAGTCTCATTTTGTTTAACTGTAATTTGGTATTGTATTGTACTTGATTTGTAACACCCCAAGGTTTTGAAAATAAATATTTAGTGAGTTTTATAATCTAGACGTTAAACTCAACTTTTCCTCTTTTATGTTTTGAATTTCAAAAAACAGTCATCTAGAGTTGTGATCTTTAAGTCATTTAGAGTATGATAAAACAAACTTGATTTTTTGGTGAATAGTAACACACCATTATGAATAGTAATATGAAAAGTAATATGACCCTTATGAATAATAAATAATGATATTATTTTATTTTCTTAAGCCAATAAGATAATGAGATCTTAATTAATTTTTCAATGTAAAATAAAACTAATTGTACCTTTAAAATCATTATTTTTAAAATTAAATATGACTTTATTTAAAAATTAAACTAATAATATTTAGAAAATTAATTTTGAAAAATGGAGTTCATTTTTAAATTCTACACTTCGAAAAATGATAAGGGTAAATTTTTGGGATTTTTCTGAAATTCTAGAATTTTTGATGAATAGTGAAATACGATAAAATACCATATATGCAAATTATCCGTTAAATACACTATTCATGACATCACAAGTGATGCAAGGACACTTGGTTTGAACTCACATGCACTTATTACTATTAGGGGTCACATGAAACAACACTATTGGTTGTCTTGAAGGAAATAATAAAACAATGAATTAAATATTCAAAATTTACCCCTCTCCTCCACTATGAAAACCCTTCGCCAATCCCTCTTCTCTTCAATCCTATAATCCTTGAGTCTCATCAAAGATCTGCCCAAATACCCTTTCCTAGTCACTCTCCACTACCATGAAACCCTTGGTCTAGACAAAAGACCAAAATCCCTTCCCTTAAGGAAGTTCTCAGGGAAGTTATTTCAAGAGGTAAAGCACCTTTCTTTTTCTTTTAGTTTCATTTGAATTTATCTTATTTTGTTATCCTATCTTCACCTCCTCTGTCTAAATGACCATGATAACTCCAGTATCATCTATATACTGGATTTACATCATGTGAATGTAAGAACCATCATCAATATTCTTACTCCCTTCCTTTTATTATTATAAACAAAATCAACATCCATGAGGTTCCAATTTATAACCTTCATGGATGATGAAGTTTTGTTATTAAATATTTCCTTCATTAATATTCATGAAACCATATTGATGGTTTAAATAGAATATAATATATGTATTACAACCTAATTAATATTCCAGAACCAGTATATGTACATATTATTAATTTATGTGACAAAACTAGTTCATAATAATTCAAATACCGCCAAATAATCGAAGTGATTATCATCTAATGATTCATCCTCATTCCATGTAACCAAATGATATAAATGGAAATTAATAAATAATATTTAATTTATATTCTGGATATTTACATGCGTATCACTTCCTTACTTAAGAACAAGTGAACCGATTATGAAAAATAAGGAAAACAAACACTCCAGAACGACGAAATTCAATACAATAACTTATCAACAAAGACATAAATGAACTAACCAGAATTATTATAAAATAAATACATTTCTAATAGGTTCTGAAATAATTTATTAATAAGTATAATTTCATATTCCCTGAGCTTAAGTACAAGAGCGGAACACATTCGGAGTTAAGGTAAGGGTTTTCCACCTGAACTTCCATTTTCATTCGGGTTACTTTCATTTTCTAATTACCTCAATAAAGTTATTATATATTGTTATGAACTCCTCATAAATTCTGTGTGAGTATTATATATATGTACACCAACCAAAATACTTCCATATTTTATGGATTGTTACATGTGTTAAAATAAACATTCAAAACTGTTTCCAAAATACAAGCCCGATTCAACGGAATTTCTCAAATTCTTATCTATTTTCAAGGGAACTCTATAATATGTTTTTGGAAACCATTATCTTACAAAAGACACTCATTTTATTTTGAAAATACTATCTTAATTCAATTCTGGGTTTATACAAATATTTTCTAAAAGAACTCTTCTTTTCAAAATAGAAGAGTATTTATCTCAAGATTGCTTAATGATTTTATAAGAGTATTTTCATTTGATTCAACACTCTTATTGTTTATTATGTATTATTGGGTTTAATATTTTATGAAGTCATATACCATATTTGATTTAATGGTTTATGAATATCCCTATTGTGGATGATCTATCCTAAAACCATTCACCAGATTACTCGGAATGGTTAGTGTTTTATGTTTAATGATTGGGGAAAGATAATTACATTTCATATGATAGATTCAATATAAATGTATATGGTGTTTATGTTTACCCCCTCTCATATGAGGAATGAATTGGACTTATTATGTGATGGTTGGGGCCCGATATATCCCCTCGATACATCAGTAGGTCTCATGAGACAAATAGACGTGGAATTGGCTGAGGCCTTTCCCAATGTGTTATATGGATTTTGGCCAAAGCCTTATTCATTAAACGTCTTGTCTGAGGCCTTGACAAAATGTTTCAGAATGTCCATCAAATGCACTTACCTCACTATGAAGCTAGTAATTGAAAGTTCATGTGGTTATTCAACTAGTATAATACCCATGATTATGTTTCATTATGGAATTATTTACTCAGCTCGTATTCCTACCGTAATGTGTGAAAGTTTATTATTAAAGGAATGTGTTTTCAATTATGCATCATGTATTCTGTTTATGCTATCTTCCACTGTATTTATTACTCTTACTAAGTGTTTGAGTTCACCCCTTTATTATTATTCATTTTTCATAGGACATGAAGATGTAAATTATGAATGACTTGAAAGAATAATCTAGGAGACATGATGTTGCTAGAGGAATAAATTAGTGTTGAATTTCCCTTCACGATTTAATGTTAAAATTATTTATGTATCTTGTTTCCAAAAGCTACTAAACTACTTGGTCCTTTGTGATTCATATTCCTTGTATGTATGCCAACGTAATCAAATAAGGCACAGACTCTGAGCAACTGGTGTTGGGTCCTTACAGTTGGTATCAGAGAAAGTTTAATAGAAAACTTCGAAACATAGATTGGGGAAGAATCACTTAGTGAATCTTTGAGGATAAACATACAAGAACGTCCTAGTATTTTGGTAAGGAATATATTATGTGGATCATTCAAGTAATATATCCCTGTCTGGATACAAGCTGGTATAGGTGGCTCTGGCACAAATATACCTAGGAGTGAATGATCTGACAAGGAGTTTCAGGCTTGACCCTGGGTATCCTAGTATATGACAATGAGCCTTGCCACACTCTTGGTTACAACACTCCCAGGTGATATGATTAAGATAATTAACATTTTCTTTACAATCCATTATGAAGGATTTAAATGTAAAATTTTCCCCAAAGATATCATGTTTCTGATTAAGAGATTAGCTATGCATAAAATTTCAATTTATGCTTAGTATTTTTCTACATTAATATTTTAAATTATGATTCATACCCTAATATAGTATATACCATTATTTAGAAATGGCTCCTAGTGGAAGGAATAGAAACCACACGAATTCACGTTTCCCCTTTAGGAATTTTCCTCTGATGCAAGATAATGATGTTGGCGCTCGTGCTGTGATTGGGGCTGAGAAACTCATAACTATACTGGGAAACTTACTCAGGTTATGAATAATAACCTTACCCATATGGAGCATCCGAATCCACCACGTGGAGGAGCAATGCTAGATCGCTTTATGTGACAATAACCTCCTTCATTCAATGGGACTACAAACCCATTTGTAGCTAAGCGGTGGATAATTTCCCTCGAGAAGATATTTCTTGCTTTGGGATGTAATGAAAGAGAGAAGGTTTTCATGGAAGTTTATTGGCTATCGGGAGATGCAGGTCAGTGGTGGTCATTAATCCAAAAGACAAAGGAGGAGGAAGAAATAAAAGATATGGAATGGAGATATTTTAAAGAAATCTTCCTTGAGAAATACATTCCTCGTGAACAAAGAGTGGATATGAAGAGAAAATTCTTGAATCTGAGGTAGAAGAAAGATGATAATGTTGAAAAGTATGAAGCTAACTTCACAAGGTTATCAAGACATGCTATGGGCTACATACGAAATCTAAGGAGAAAAATTGTCGATTATTTGATGGCCTAAATCCATTCCTCCTGCAGGCACTGGTATCCCAAATTTTTTCATTATATGAGGATATAGTTTCATGTGCTATCAAGATAGGAAAAGAATTATCTAAGTCTTATGAATTTAAGGGAAAGAAAGAAAATAAGAGGGCTACTGAGAACTCTAGGAATGAAAATAAAGAAGCTGGGGAGAACAGAAGAGTTGATTTTTCACCCTATGATAATTGTGGAAGGAAACACCTTGGTGTGTGCTTAAAGGGAAAAGGAGTATGCTACAAATGTGGTGATAAATGCCATATTACTGGTGATTTCAAGGGGAAGAAAGAGGCCACTAATGTTCAGTGCTATAATTTTCGGGATATGGGACACTATGCTAATGATTGTCCAAAGCGTCAAAGAAATATGCAACAGAAAAGGCCATGGGAGTTGGGACAAGCTTATGCGATCACAACTACAGAGGTTGAAGTTCTAAATGATGTGGTGGTAGGTACTTTGATCATTTCATCAAACTTATCCAATGCTTTATTTTATTTTGGATCATCGCATTTTTTCATATCTTCCCAGTTTTCTTAGAAAATTAGATATTTCTAATTTGATTTTACAAGGGAGTTGTCAATAAAAACTATTACGGGAAGTATAATTACAACAAAGTTTTGTGAATTAGTTCCCATCAGGGTACATAAATGTTATTTATCTGATGATTTCATTGTCATAAACATGATTTAATTTGGTAGAATCCTCGGTATGGATTGGATTTCGGACCATGATTCACAAAAATAAATTGTAAGAAGAAGGAGGTTACAATTTTTTATAATGATATAGAGTACCTTGTCTTTAGAGCAGAAATTTCACAACCTTGTTCTTATCTAGATCCACCCCCAGTAGCACAACTAAATTCAATTATCGGAGAGGAAGAGAATGAAATAACTATGGGCGAGGAAAAGAATGTTCAAATAGAATATGTACTTGTTGTGAAAGAATATATTGATGTCTTTCCAGAGGATTTACCTGGACATCCTCCAAAGCGAGAAATTGAGTTTTCCATTGAATTAATTCATGGTTCAAGGCCCATATCAAAGACCCCTTATAGAATGGACATTGTGGAGTTAGTGGATCTAAAGAAACAACTAGAGTAATTGAGTGATAAAGGATTTGTTCACCCTAGCATTTCTCCATGGGGATCCCATGTTCTTTTTATTAAGAAGAAAGATGGGTCTTTGAGGTTGTGCATTGATTATAGGGAAATCAATGCTGTTACAATAAAAAATAAGTATACACTTCCAAAAATTAATGATTTATTAGATCAACTTCATGGAGCCCAATATTTTTCAATGATTGATCTTCGATCTGGATTTCATCAGTTACTTGTGAGGAAATAAGACATTCAAAAAATAGCATTCTGAACCAGGTATGGGCATTACGAGTTTACAATAATGCCCTTTGGACTAACTAATGCGCCATATTCTTTCATGTATTTTATGAATAGAGTCTTCAAGGAATATCTTGATGACTTTTTGGTGGTGTTTATTGATGATATCCTGGTGTACTCTAGAATCTATGAAGAACATGAAAATCACTTGCACACTATTCTGAAGACTCTGAGAAGAAATGAATTATATGGGAAGTTTAGAAAGTGTGATTTTTGGCTCCAATAAGTTTCCTTTCTGGGCCACATTGTCTATAAGTATAGAATATTTTTAGATCTTACGAAGACAAAGGCTCTGCAAGAATTGCCTACTCTAATGAATGTAACTGAGATACGTAGTTTTATTGGTTTATTAGGTTATTATTAGCATTTTATTCAAAACTTCTCCCATTTAGCCAACCCAATGGCCAAGCTCACATGAAAAGGGGTTAAGTTCATATGGACAAAATAATTTAAAGAATGTTTTGAGGAATTAAAGAGGAGGTTAGTGAATGCTCTGATCCTAACCCTACCATCGAGGAATGATGGGTTTGTTATCTATAGCAATGCATCAAATAAAGGACTGGGTTGTGTCCTTATGCATAATGATCGAGTGATTGACTATGAATTTAGGTAGCTCAAAATTCATGAACAAAACTATCCAACTCATGGTCTTGAGTTAGAAGCAGTAATCTTTGATCTGAAGATTTGGATACATTACCTTTATGGAGAAAAATGTGAGATATATACAGATCAAAAGTGTTTTAAATATAAATTCTCACAGAAATAACTCAACATGAGACAAAGGAGGTGGATTGAGCTACTCAAAGATTATGATTTCACAATACACTACGACCCGGGGAAAGAAAATAAGGTAGCAGATGCTTTGACTAGAAAGAACCATGGAATTCTAAAAAATATGAGAGTTGAAAGGGATCCTCTGTTCATGGATCTAGTAAAGATGGATATGGGAATTATCAAGGAAGGTAACACATCACTAATTTTTCAAATGGTTGCCCAAAATTATTTACTAGAGAGGATAAAAAGTTATTAGGATGATTATGAGGAGTTTCAAAAGAAAATTAAAGGAATAAATGGTGGGAAGTTGACTAAATTCTCATATGAAGGTGGAATTTTGAAATTTGAGAAGATGCTTTGTGTTCCCTCTATTCCTGAGCTAAAGAGAGAACTATTGGATGATGCTCATAGCTCTAATTTCTCTATACATCCTGGTAGAACAAATATGTATCGAGATCTCCGAGAAATTTTTTGGCGGGATAGTATAAAAAGGGAGATTACTGAATATACATAAAAGTGCCTGGTATGTCAACAAGTGAAGGCTGAGAGGAAAAAGTCTAAGGGGATGATGTAACCACTACCCATACCATCATGGAAGTGGGAGGACATTACCATGGACTTTGTCACTAGACTTCCAAGGAAATCTAGAGGAAAAAATGCTATATGGGTCGTTGTGGATCATCTTACAAATACATCTCACTTTATCACGATTCGAGAGAACTTATCATTGGATCAACTTGCACAGATTTACATAAAAGAAGTGGAAATGATACATGGAGTACCACTCTCTATTGTATCCGACCGTGATCCTATACTCACCACAATGTTTTGGAAAAGTCTCCAACATGCTTTAAGAACTGAACTGAACTTATGTACTGCCTATCATCCTCAAACTAATGGCGAATCTGAGCGGACTATTCAGACACTGAAGGATATGTTGAGATCATCTTTTATGGAATCAAAATGAGGATGAGACCAACATCTTCCACCGGTTGAATTCTCCTACAACAACAGTTTCCACTCGAGCATCCGAATGGCACCATATGAATCCCTTTATGGGAAAATGTGTAGAACACCGGTGTGTTGGGATGATGTCGGTGAGCGAAAGCTGCTAGGAGCCTAATTGGTTGAAGAAATTTTGGAGAAGGTGAAAACTATTCAGAAACATATTAAGGAAGCCCAAATTCGATAAAGGATTATGCAGATAACCATCGACAAGACCTTGAGTTCAATGTTGGAGACCTAGTATTTCTATGCATATCTCCATGGAAGAAGATCAGGAGGTTTAGAAAGAAAGGAAATCTAAGTCCCGGGTATATCACCCCCTTTGAGATCCTTGATTGAGTTGGAACTATGACCTATCTAATGGCACTTCCACCTACCATGTAGAAAGTACATGATGTCTTTCATGTATCCCTCTTAAGAAAGTACATACCAGACCATTCACATGTACTCTCTTCAGAGGTGGTACAGTTGGAGGATGATCTTTCGTATGAGGAGCAGACAGTGAAAATCTTGGATCGTAGAGACATATTTCTGTGCAACAAGACTACTCATATGGTCAAGCTACTATGACGAAACCATAAGTACGAAGAGGCAACATGGGAATTGGAGGAAGTAATGAATGGAAAATTAACCCACATGTTTTTGGACTAAAATATAAAATGAAATTTTGAGGGTGAAATTTATGAAGGGGGGAAGAATGTAACACCCTAGGTTTTGAAAATAAATATTGAGTGGATTTTTTAATCTAGAAGTTAAACTCAACTTTTCCTCTTCTATGTTTTGAATTTTAAGAAACGACCATGTAGAGTTGTGATCAGTAAGTCATTTAGATTTTGATAAAACAAACTTGATTTTTTGGTAAAAAATAACATACCCTTATGAATAGTAATATGACCCTTATGAATAGTAAATAATAATATTATTTTATTTTCTTAAGTAAATAAAATAATGTGATCTTAATTAATTTTTCAATGTAAAATAAAACCAATTGTACCTTTAAATTTGTTATTTTTGAATTAACTATGAATTTATTTAAAAATTAAATTAATAATATTTAAAAAATTAATTTTGAAAAATGGAGTTCATTTTTTAATTCTATACATCAAAAAATGGTAGGGTTAAATTTTTGGAATTTTTCTGAAATTCTAGAATTTTTGATGAATAATGAAATATGATAAAATACCGTATATACAAATTATCTGTTAAATACACTTTTAATGACAACACAAGTGATGCAAGGCCACTTGGTTCTAACTCACATGCTCTTATTACTATTAGGGGTCACATTAGATAACACTATTTCCTGTATTGAGAGAAATAATAAAATAATTAATTAAATATTCCGAATTTACCCCTCTCCTCCACTATAAAAACCCCTCACCAATCCCTCTTCCATTCAATCCTCTAATACTTGAAGCTCCTCAAATTTCTACCCAAATACCCTTTCCTATTCACTCCCCATGACCAGGAAACTCTTGGTCTTTCAAAAAGACCAAAATCCCTTCCCTGAAGGAGGTTCTCGATGAAGTTATTTCAAGAGGTAAAACTCCTTTCTTTTTCTTTTAGTTTCATTTGAATTTATCTTTTTTTTATCCTCTCCTCACCTCCTCTATCCATATCACCATGATAACTCTAGTATCATCTATATACTTAATTTATATCATGTTAATGGAAGAACGATCATCAATATTTTTACTCCCTTCCTTTTATTTTTATAAACGAAATCAACGTCCATGAGGTCCCAATTTATAACCTTGATGGACGACGAAGTTTCATTCTTCAATATTTCCTTCACTATTGGCCATGAAACCATATTGATGGTAGATAAATACTATAATATATGTATTAAAACATAATTAATATTCAAGAACTAGTATATGTACATATTATTAATGTATGTGACAAAACTAATTCATAATAATCCAAATACTGCCAAATAATCGAAGTGATTGTCATCTAATAATTCATCCTCATTCCATGTAACCAAATGATATAAATGGCCCATAATAAATAATTTTTAATTTAAATTCTGGATATTTACATCCATACCACTTCATTACTTAAGAACAAGTGAACCGATTATGAAAAATAATGAAAACAAACACTCCAGAACGACGAAATTCAATACAATAACTTATCAATAAAGTCGTAAATGAACTAACCAGAATTATGATAAAATAAAAACATGTCTAATAGGTTCTAAAATAAATTATTAATAAGTATAATTTCATATTCTAGGATCTTAAGTACAATATCTAAAAACGTTCAGAGTTAAAGTAAGCGTTTTTCACCTAAACTTCCATTTTCATTCAGGTTACTTTCCTTGTCTAATTACCTCAATAAAATTCTTATATATTGTTATGTACTCCTCATAAATTATGTGTGAGTATTCTATATATGTACACCAACCAGAATACTTCCCTATTTTTTGGATTGTTACATGTGTTAAAAGAAACATTCAAAATTGTTTCCAAAATACAAGCCCGATTCAAGGGAATTCATCAAATTCATATCTATTTTCAAGGGCACTCTATAATCTGTTTTTGGAAAAAATTATCTTAATAAAAACAATAATTTTATTATGAAAATAATATCTTAATTCACTTCTGGTTTTACACAAATATTTTCCAAAAGAACTCTTCTTTTCAAAATAGAAGAGTATTTATCTCAAGATTGCTTAATGATTTTATAAGAGTATTTTCGTTTGATTCAACACTCTTGTTGTTTCTTATGTATTATTGGCTTTAATAATTTATGAATTCATCTACCATATTTGATTTAATGGTTTTTTACTAACCCTATTGTGGATGATCTATCCTAAAACCATTCACCATATTACTCGGAATGGTTAGTGTTTTATGTTTAATGATTAGGGAAAGATAGTTACATTTCATATGATATATTCAATATGAATGTATATGTTGTTTATGTTTATCACCTCTCTTATGAGGAATACATTGGACTTATTATGTGATGGGTGTGTCCTTCTATAGCCCCTCAATGCATCGGTAGGTCTCATGATACAAATAAACGTGGAATTGGCCGAGGCCTTGACAAAATGTTTCAGAATGTCTGACAAACACACTTCCCTCATTATGAAGCTATTAATTGAAATTTCATGTGGTTATTCGACTAGTATAATACCCATGATTATGTTTCATTATGGAATTATTTACTAATCTCATATTCCAACCATAATGTGTGCCAGTTTATTATTAAAGTCATGTGTTTTCAATTATGCACCATGTCTTATATTTATGTTGTCTTCCGCTGTATTGCTTACTCTTACTGAGCGTTTGAGATCACCCCTTTCATATGTTTCATTTTTCATAGGACATGAAGATATAAATTATGAATAACTTTAAAGCATAATCCAGGAGACATGATGTTGCTAGTGGAATAAATTAGTGTTCTATTTCCCTCTATAATGTAATGTTAAACTTATTTACATATCTTTTTTCCAAAAGCTACTAAAATATTTGGTTCTTTGGGATTCACATTACTTGTATGTATGTTGAAATAATCAAATAAGGCACCAACTCCGGGAAACTGGGGTCGGGTCCTTACATGGTTGCAGTGTAACCTATTTTTTTCTATTTTCTTAGAATATGTGAAATGTAGCGTTATTTTGATATTACACACCTTCTGGCTATCTTGATCTTAAATCTTCAGTTGTTTACTTTTGTTTCATTCTATTTAATACTTTAGTTATTGTTATTATTTATTCTTATTTTCTACACTCTATCAATGAGAGAATAGTTTCCCCAATATCACACCATAGGCCCTCACTGCTAGTCGGTAGCCTCTAGTGTTTGGGGAAATGAGCTTGATGCCATGTAGCCAACTGATCCGACTATCAGACTAGTGGTGAGCAAGATCAGGACATTAAAAAGTGGTATCAATGGGTTTATTCTTATTTGAATTACTATTTAGAGCCAATATACTGGTTAGGAAGGAAAAATGGATTTGGTAATTAACTATGCTAGGGAGTAGCTGACCCATGTATAGAGAAAAGACGAATTCCCTCAAACGAATTGTGATTTTTTGGTTTTATAGTTGTACAAATTTTACCATTGGGTAACGTAATTAAGTTCTACTATTAATATTGACACAATTGTGGGTTCTATTTTAGTTTCAACCCATTGAGATGAGGGTATTCCATATCATGCATCATATAGACACCTGTTATAATCACATACCATGCATTGTGCCATGCCATCTAAAATGCTTTAGTTATTGCATGTTTTTGTGATAGACGATGTGATAAATATGCCTACTATTGTGATAGGTGTATTAGTATGTACTATGGTTTGGATTAAATGGATGCCAAACTTTGGTTTCTAAAGAGTATGGGCCCTCTTAAACCAGAATTCAGCGGATCATGACCCATATTTTTTTATCTATACCTGTATTATGATATGTTCTTATTGGGTTTTAAAATTTGATTCATGGGGTGTATGGGACCTCAAAAATCAGAATTTCTCATCCCGCTGGTTGTTTTTTCTACAGAGCAGGGGTTTTCTAGGAAATCTGGAGTTTCTATGCTGAAAAACCCAGTATACACAACATGTAGTTTATCCTAACACGCCATGTGTTCTTCCAGTTTGGGGAAGAATGTGTTCAATTTTTTTTATGAAGAACACACTGTGTACCCTATGTACACGCTCTGTAATGCTTGACCATGTGACCTGCCGTGTGATAAGGGGACACAAGTTGTTGAAATTTTAGTAGAACTTGTCGTGTACCTTGATTACACACCATGTAGAGGTCGATCGTGTATCCGACCAGGTTACTAACGACACATATGGAAGGAAAATTTTAATGTACACACCGTGTTTAGAATAAACATGCCGTGTAGTCTTACACTGACAAAACTGTGTAGTTCTAGCAATGTAGAAGTACCTGGGTAGGAAGGAAATCTCAAGTACACACCATGTCTATTGGGGAACACACCGTGTACATGGGGTGTTACATGGACATGTTGGGAAGAAGTACACTCCCATGTAAATTCCTAGGAGGAAACGTCATTTAAGTGGACATACACACCATGTACTCCTATTTTGAAAAATTTGAGTGTTTTTCTTAACCTGTTCCATTCTCATAATTCTGAGAAATGTTTCCTTTTTTGTTAGGTTGGTACTGAAGCATGTGTGTTGGACTTTGTAGCATATTTCTACCATGAAAACCACGAGCTATATGCCATGAGAGTGGTGATAAGTATACTCCTGAAATGGTGCGCCGTGGGCTACCGATGGATCCTCCAGTTGTGCCTTCTGCGGCTCCGTCCATTATACCAGATGTGAGTACAGACACACAGTTCCAAGAAGGTTTTTTTGAGGTTCATGAAAACCTTCATGGGAGCATCGCAGGCTACCACATCTATGGCAGAGTTAACACCTATATTCCAGTAGCAGAATCAACCTAATTTTTCATTGGATGGTGGACCATAGGATACAGAATCATGTCTGGAATTAGTGCTGACTATCTTAGAGCATCTTGAGATGCCTCTGGATAGAAGTGTCAAGATCGCAACATATATTCTACATAATTCTGCCAAGAGATGGTGGTACATTATCACTCAAGAAGAGAATCATCAGGATATGACATGGTATAACATTCAAACCACCTTCTATGATTATTATTTTCCCAATATGCTGAGGGATGACCGAGCCCAAAAAATCATGCACCTAGAGTAGGGCACACTGTCAGTTATGGACTATTTTGCCCATTTTACTAAGCTTCAGTGATTCACACCTATTCTAATGGGTGATGAAGTATTGAAAGCTCAAAGATTCGAGGATGGTCTTAGGTTTGACATCCAATCCCAGGTTAATGTCTTCATGTTACTGTATGTGTCTACTATTGGGAATTAGACACCGATTACTTAGCACAACCTATGAGAATCTAGGGGAGTGAGCTAGGGTGGTTCAACACTGAGATCTGGTACTGTCTCAATGGGAAGAAAGAATCATCATATGGAGTTTTCTTGTGGGGATACGAGTAGCCCGAATCCTTCTTCTGGTATCTATGTGAGATGCTACCAGTGCAGTAGGCCAGGACATCTAAGGCCCCAGTGCCCGAGGGACCTAGTTGAGTGCCGAGCTTCTGGCAAGATGGGCCATCTACAATGATTATGTAGGACGTTTCCACTAGTGGCTAGTGAGAGAGGTTCTGTACAGACTCCATGTGTAGGAGCTGGGTCAATAGCTTCTCACCAATCTGGAAACTGGAATACGTTAGGGTGTGCAGGCCGAGGTAGTGGGTGTGGCCATGGTAGTTAGACCTGAGGGTCTCAACAACAGTAGGGCGAGTTATCTCAGATTAGATAGGCTGTGTCACAGGGCCATGGTATAGGTTAGTCATATGCAGTGAAATTGACCCAATAGGAGAAAGATCCCAGAGCTTCTACTGCCAGAGGTAATATTCTAGTTGCCTCTATTTTATCTTCTATAAATTTTCATACTATTTCTTCTCATTGTTTTATATCTGTGACTGTTGTGGAGAGCCTTGGAAATTGTGTATATACTTCTAAGAATGTTATGAATCTAGACACTCCATTAGAGATTAGAACGGTAGGTGTGCGTCTATTCAAGGAGTTCCCCCTTGAGGTTGATGGATGTCACTTCTTTTGGGATCACTGTGTCTTAGAGATGACAAGGATTGATGTCATCCTCAGAATGGATTGACCGGAATCCTATCAGTCCTTTGTTTACTTATATCACAACAAGGTGAGTTTTACATCACTAGAGGGAAACTCTTTTCTATACAAGAGATAAGGGGATGTCCAGGAAAGTAGAGATGGACTCGAGCATCGTGGGCTGGACGGAATGACAACCCAGATTGAAAGTTTATATCTAGATGATTAGAAAACATGTCTGACAGATTTCCCTCCAGTGGTTGATCACTTCATGGATGTTTTCCTAGACAAATTCTTAGGCTTACCTTCAGTTAGAGAGGTTGATTTCACTATCGAACTAGTTCCAGGAGCTGCACTGGTATCCATTCCTCCTTATAGGATGACTACGATGGAGTTGCAAGAGATCAAGAGTCAATTAGAAGATCTAGAAGATAAGGGCTTTATCCGACCAAGTACTTCTCCTTCAGTTTCACCAATCCTTTTGGAAAAAAAGGTTGATGATACCCTTAGGATATGTATGGAATATCAGAAACTGAACCAGTTGATGGTTAAGAACTGGTATCCCTTACCACCAACTGATGGCCTTTTTGATCAGCTTTGAGGAGCTCGTGTGTTCTTGAAGATTGACTTGAGGTTAGGATATCACCATGTATGTGTTTGAACGTTAGACATACCTCATACAAATTTTTGTAGAAGGTACTGTATCTATGAGTACTTGGTTATGTCGTTTGGTCTCAAGAACGCACCAGTAGTTTTCTTGGCACTGATGAACCAAGTGTTCCATTCTTACCTAGATTCCCTTGTGGTGGTTTTCATGGACAATATCTTGGGGTATTCTCACAATCAATATGACCATGCCAAACACTATGAGATTGTTTTGAATACACCGGGAGAGCATCATTTATATGCTAAGCTCTCAAAATTCCACTTCTAGATGGATCATATTCACTTCCTTGGTCACATCATCTATGAGACTAGATTATCTTTGGAACCATAGAAGGTGAGAGGATTAGTTACCTAGGAGAAACCCAAGAACTTTTTTGAGGTATGAAGTTTCTTGGGGATAGTTGGTTACTACAAGCATTTTATACACGACTTCTTACACTTAGAAGCACTAAAGATGGGCTTGATTAAGAAAGGTGTGAAGTTTGAATGGTCATATTATTCTGATGCAACCTTTAAAGATTTGAAGGGATGTTTTAATTTAGTACCGATACTGATATTTCTAGATCTAGGAAAGTGTTACACTCTGTTCTGTGATGCATCGGGTATTAGGATAGGAGAAGTGCTTATGTAGGGAGATCGAGTAGTTGCGTATGAGTCTCGATAGTTGAGGCCACATGAGAGAAATTACCTGACACATGATCTCGAGTTGGATGCCGTTGTTCTTACTTTACACTGTTAGAGACATTACTTATTGGGAGAACATTTTGTGGTGTAAACGGACCACAAAAGTATCAAATACATCTTCACTCAGTGTGATTTAAATATGAGACATCGATGGTGGGTGGAATACCTTCAGTCACTTGACTTTGAGTTTTCATATACGCATGGGAGAAGCAATGTTGTGGATGACTTACTGAGCTGGAGGACTCAGATACAAGTAGTAAAGGAGACCAGTGGTGAGTTGCAGTTAATGAATTTGTTCCCTGAGATGCATTTAGAGGTGCACAACAGCCCGGGGTAGACTTATCTTTCATCTTTGGATGTTACTTCTACCCTACTGGATAGAGTGATGATGAGGCAGCTACCAGATTCCAAAAGCATAGTTCTATGAGAGAGTGTTGTAGGTAAGGACCCTCCTTCTATATGGATGGTAGGCGAGGATGATGTTCGGCGTTCCCATAAACATGTGCGGGTTTTAGGGGATATATGTGAGAAACTGATGTAGTAATTTCATGCTTCATCTTGGGTAGTGCATCCCGGAGTCACCAAGATATACCTTGACTTTCGTCATCAATACTGGTGGCTAGGAATGAAGCGATAAGTAGCTGGTTTTATTACAAGGTGTTCCATCTATCAGCAGGTGAAAGAGTAACATTAGTGGCCAGATGAACTTTTACAGCAGCTATCCATTACTGAGTGGAAATAGGATGATGTCATGATGGGTTTTGTGATGGGTTTACTAAGTTCTCCTAGAGGCAACGATTCTGTGTGGGTTGTAGTGTACATGCTTATTATGGTTTCTCACTTCTTACCGATCAAGGAGACCTTTGGTGTTGATGAACTCAGAATGATGTTTATTCAAGAAGTGGTACAACTTTATGGGGTTCCCTATTCTATCATCCTAGATAAGAATGTCCGCTTTACATCTCATTTTTAGAAGAGTTTTCAGAGGGCACTGGGTACACAGGTGCTTCTGAGCACAACTTACCACCCTCAGACAGATGGCCAGTCAGAGAACATAATTCAGGTGTTGGAGGACATGTTGTGTGCATGTGTCCTAGAATTTGGAGGTTCTTGGTAGAAAAATATACCCATGATTGATTTCTCCTATAATAATAGCTTCCAGGCTATTATTCAGATGGTTCCATATGAGTCTTTGTACGGTAGGTCATGCCGATCACCCTTGTGTTGGATGGAGGCAGGAGAGGCAGCTATGATGGGACTTTGTTTTGTCTAGGAGACTACTGAGAAGGTTCACTTGATTCAGAGATGGATGGATACTGTGTCGTCTCATTAGAAATATTTTGCTGATCGATTGAGATGACCTCTTGAGTTCGAGTTTAGAGATCAGGTTTTCCTACGTGTTTCACCGATATTGGGACATAAGAGGATCAAAAGATAGGGTAATCTTTCACCACAATATGTCAGACCGTCTGCGATTGTTGAACGAGTCAGATCGGTTTACTATCAGTTATAGTGGCCTCAGAGGTACCGAGCCATGCACGAGTCAGATCTGTTTTGATCTTTCAATGATACATCAATTCTTATGAAATTATCATATACTATGTCACATAGAAGAAAAATCATGATGTGATAAATAGTTTATTAATATTCATCCAATGAATACAGTTTTATCATAAAGTACAAAGATTTTGGTTTATAGGGCACCAACTCCAACAAAGGAATCCCATGTATGAAAATTGGAGTAGATAATCAGATAAACTATTTTGTATGAAGAGACATGATAATAAAATCATATAAATAATGTAATGTAGGTTTGTTCCGAAGATAAATATCTCATGAAAATGATAGTGATAGTGGCTGTGCTTCTATGAAGCATTGTGTAAATAATATGATCATGTTGATAATGTGTTATGAGATTGATGACTAAGATGATGAAAAAACTATGAATATTTATACAATTGAACAAGAGAAATATATAAAACAATCACTAAATGAATATAATTTCTAAAAAAAATAAGAACATATGAAAATATTCCAAGATTTTATTTCAATTATTCTTACTAATATCCCTCATTATCATGTCTGGTATATACATCACAGTTACACTGAGATATATTTATTAGATCATATGAGTAGGACTACAAGTCCTATATAATGAATGGTGCTATTGAAAATTGTAACTCATGGGGAATATAACTAGTTTCTATTAATTATATATATCCACAATAAGGTATAATAGATATATAATATAAATTTTCACACAACATTTTTATGTTATATTGTTAAATATTTATTTAATTTTAATATATGAGTGTTTGAATATTTATCAAAGTTATTCATATGAATTAAATTGAATAAAATAAAACCCAAAACTGAGATCATACGGGAGAGGAACCAATAAAATGAAATTTAAATAAATAAATTTATTCAAACCCCACTATAGAAAATCATCGTCGATCGATCAATGAGGTTGATGGATATCACTGAGTAGTAACCAAAAGGGTTTTCTATTGAAAGGAATAAAAAAATAATTGGAATCACTCAATAATTTGGTAGTATCCCATCATCTTCAAAGGTGTTTTAAATACTCCTCCTAAAAGGTTAATTAATAAAATATCATGAGATAGAGGTTCAATATGACATATGATGATCAAATACACCCTAAATGAGACAAGTAACAGTTAATTTTATAAAATAGATACACATAATGAAGTTACTCCAAGAGTACATTACTCTTACTTTTTTTTATTTGAATGTTATAAACTTTATAATGTTTAACTTATTTATTTAAGTAACTGTTAAACTAATTTTAACATTAAGGATGTGTTACACAACAAACATTAATGATAATAATTATGAGAGAAATAAATGAAATATAAAAATATTAATGTAATAGTATATGGTAGAATACATGTCGACTGACCCAAACTGGGTTACCCATGGCAGGCTCAATTTTTTATGGACTATAATTTCAAAGAATATTTTCTTTCAGGAGAAATTTTTTGAATCCCATACCACAAAACATGGGCCTACTGGGGGGTTATATTGGCCTATATTTTTTCTCTAGTTTATAAAATATAAAATCAATATTATATACACTAATTTACCAGCAAAGATTGAAAAAGTAAAAATATTAATTATTGCACAATTGCGTGAGGGAGGAGGAGGTGACCCATATTGATTTGTCTATAAATTTTCAAGAGGAGAAGCTACTATCTTCAATAGGGTTAGGTATTATTCTTTGAAAACTTAGTGAGTTGGGTATCAATATTAGTGTCTAGGATCAAGAAAATTGATATCAGTGTTAGGTCTCATCTATGGAATCACTCAACATGATTTCATTTTTTGAAACCCAAATATCCTTTGGGAACTTTATTAGGTAGGAATAAACAACCTAGGTGATATCTAGGATTTTCTACTTAAAATTATAACTTGCATATTTATATTATTACGACTGATACTCCCTTTATGTGTGACCAATTTGAAGTTTTGTAATATTACCATTGTAATATTCTCCTTATTAACAGTGGTATTGCTGTTGGTTTTTTATTTTAGGAGGATTTTCTTTTAGGGTCCTACTCTATTATGGTGTTGATAAAAATATAAGAAATATAATCACCCATACTCTCATGGTGAACCTTTCTCTCCTTCTTTTCAAGAAGTTAAAGATGATAAACCATAATCTAAAGTAAATAAGTAATTATATTAAGAACATTTTTATTGCATTGCAAACTTATTTATGAACTTTTATGAGGCATTAAATCCCATATCAAAATGTGAAATCACATTATAGTAAATTATATCACCAAGGTCATTTAATTATAAATTTATACTATTAAAAAATGTTTATGATATTAAAATTTTTATATCTTTATAAAAAATGTGATTAAAAATATTTTAATTTTTATGACTCATATGACTTACCCTCATTTTTTTACATATTAATAATATAAAACTATCTAACCCATAGCTTGTAAGGTATATCCCATATGGTCTATAGATATAAAGATAAAACTTTATATAATCTCATTTTTTCATTTATAAATATTATAACTCAACTTGTTGCTTTTTACAGTCTAAACAAGCCATTCCATCAATCTTGGCACATATTCCCAGCTATATGTAATTTCCAAGCAACATGATATGAGGAATCATTGCATTTCGATTTTTCACAATAAAAAAATCAACATGGTGACTCTCACTATTCCATGGTTCTGTGATTCGATTCAAATATCCAATAATATCACCCTCTCACTAAAAATTCCAAACATCTATAAAAAACATCATAATACTTTGTGAATCCATCGAAATAATTTTAGATTTGGTTTGTATATATTCTCTTGAATTTGGGACTGAAGTACCCAATGAATGGTGATATAGAGTGTTGTATTTTTTTAATAAGAAAATTTTCAATATTTTATTAGTAAATATGAAAGAATGAAGAAGTTGAAGAAGACATAAATTAAAGAGAAATGTTTATGGAAACAAATATGATAAGAAACTATGATGTTTTACATAGCTAATAATATGCGATGAATATGGAACTGAAATTAATAATATTCCATGAAAGGTGTTATTAATGATTAAAGAACTGTCAACTACAAAATATTGATGAGTTTTGAGAAGCAATTCAGATGAGGTGGGTAACCATCCATGTTGATTATTACAACAACATAAGGATATTTCTATTGGATGATGGTTTTTTTGAAGAAAATTTGTGGGTTCTATACTATTTTAAAAATGATGAAAGCATTATTATTGGAGTATTGATGCGTTTTAGGAAGAGTTGAAAGAGTTTTTAGGTAATCTTAGAAGGTTGTAATTTATATATACTTAAAGTGCCTTTAAAATTATGATAAAAATATTTGAAAATATGATGAGGTTATTTGGAGTCATTTAAAGTTGTGTAGAATGAAATTGAGTGTCTGAAGATGATTATAAGAGGTTTATAAAAGTTATATGAAGTATGGTGTAAACATCTGTGATTCATTCTAGTATTATCTTTAATACATAATAAAAAATCTATAAATTTAATTATATGTGGGATAAAATATGTAAAATATTCAGTTATATAGGATTAAGAAACTTATAAATAAGATTCAATTCATATAAACTTGATCTATATTATATTAACTGGGGTGACAATGAGCTATGCAATATTAAAATTGGGTTACATAATCGCAGTGTTGTAGTGGAGGAGCTATCTAAGATTCATTCTATTTTTCATAGTACTATTCTAGAATAATTCCAATGGATATATAAAAAAAAAAAAATTTGAATCGTGTGTTAGATTAATTTAAAGCTGAATAAGATTAATTAGGAGTTTATAAAGGCTATTTCATACTAAAATATTGGTATAGAAGATTGACCAGAGCCACATTCAATTTAACAGAAGTGTGAGAGGTTACATATAAATAATCCTGTCCATATATCATAACTCATGAATGGTATATAAGATTAACTAATAACTTTCAAAGGAATCATAAGATTCTTTCAAGAATACTTAAGGTTTATTAGTTTTAATTATAGGATATTTTGGTAGGAGATTTAAATATGACTATGATTTTATAATTTCAAATGGTTTAAATATCCGATAGGGAGATCATGATATATTAAGAAGTTATAGAAGGAGGCTTACAGAATGAAAATGAAAAACATCCCAAAATAAAAGCAACAAATGAGATACAGGTAATGCATGGTTTTATGAATAGATAGATGATCAATCAAATTGAGAAAGTAATACTGAATTATGAGTTGAATAATGAATTGTGGGATGTTACTCTACCTCAATAATGGCCCATGAGAAAATGGCATGGCATAGAAAAGTTACGATTCATTGAATTGGAACAAAGTATAGAAAGCTAATATATAACCACACCATCATAAAGATATTTGATAATTCACTCATTCCATGAAAAAAGGGGTCACACTATAACTATTTGTGCACTTTAAATGAACACATGAATTATGATATATTGTATATGGGGAAATTTTAATCAAAGATAAGATGATATTTTTATTGAAGTAAGTGAGGAAAACTAAGGATATCTATAATAAATATTTAATGGACATTAAATAAAATTATTTAAAATCAATTATAAATATCAAAACTAGAAGTTTTATTTGGAGAAATATTTGACCAATTTTAAAGTAGAATTAAATGTGTATATTCTGTATATAAATGTGATAAATGATCTGTGTATTTTTAGAAGATAAATTAAATAATACTAATAGAATGTAAATAAGTTGAGATTGTGGGGGAACAACCCCATGTGATTATTTATCTATTGAAGATCATGCAAAAAACCCTTGTTATCTATTGAGTAGAAAAGTATAAATGAAAGTGAAGAATTGAAGAAGAGTAGATGATGAAATTTATAATACTATATCTTAATATCCTATACATTTAAGAAAGAGAGTGAGAGGAATCAATGATTCACTATTCTTGAAAATATCATTATCATTGTAGGTGATGAAAATTTAGATTAGAATACCACCCAAATATTATCTTATATCTTAATGGATGAAGTAGAAAAAATTAGAGGATGAAATTTTTACTACTACTACTACATATTCTATGTGTCGAGGCTCTTTAAGAGTAGGAATAAGACTGAGGTAAGACCAAAATGATACTCATATTTTTATTATATTCTGGATACTAAAGATATTTTTTCGAGGGTGAAGAATACTACATAAATAAACCTATAAATTAATATAAGTAAGTATAAAGATGTTTTCAGAAGATAGTATAGGATTTTGTGGATATAACCACGGGTTTAAGGATGCTACCTTCCACATGTGTATTCATGTCATCATATTAGTGTGACTCCTATGTCTCAAGATATACCCCAAAACATCAAGGATGTAGTCTCTCAATATGGGGTGGACCTTGTAAATATATTTTGTTCTTATACTATTGTTTAATTACATATTTTTATGTGGTGTATTGTATTATTAATATATAATAAAATCCATTCACCCTAAGAGGTGTTGAGGGTCAAATATTAATAGTGGTAATTGAAAGTTAAAATAAGTTAATATAATTAGTTCACAATTATTCACCCTTATTAGTGTGACTACAAAGATAATTTATAACATCAAAGAACATCATAGTGGTTTCTACCTCTAATTGGTTCTATTATGTTTTTTTTATTTTATTTAATTTGATTTATATAAAGTTTAGATTTAAATATGGTTCTGGGTTTCTTTATATAGAGAATACCATTTATATTCCTCTCAAAACCAACATGAAGGTTTTAGCTATAACCTTTAAGAATAGGTAGAAAAAATTAGCTAAGAAATTGAGAAAGATCTCAAAATTGAGAAAAGAGAAAGAATATGAACCACTAGTTGATAGTAATAAAGGTAATTTATTTGTTATATCTATTTATAATCATATTATTGAAGAATCAAGACAAGTATTTAAAGTTTATATAGATATTTAATTACTTAGTTAATTTTAATTTGAAAAAAGTATTATTTGAAACATATTTCCTTAAAAGTTTTTATATTTATATTTGAATTTATAAATGGAATAGAATAAGAAAAAAAGTTCAAATATGGAATCATATTCTATGTAGAATAAATTTTCTAAGAAGATTCCGAAATGAATCAGTCTTTTAAAAAAATTTAAAGAAAAATAGATACTACTATGGTTATTTATGTAAAAAACTTCTAGATGATGAATAATTATTAAAATCAATTGATAGGAAGATTTAAATAAGAAAATATTGTAAATAAAAGATTCATTTACTCGAAGAAAAATATATATCCATCATTGGTGTCAAGGATTCTCAATTGGTTATTGAGGAAAAAATGATGATAGATATTAAAAATTCCAAATAAGAAAAGTTTGAGTTTCATGAATATAAATTTTAAATGATGATAAATGAATTTGAAGGTATAGTGAAATATACTAATGATAAAAAGAACACTCTGAATCTAAGGTTCCTTGATCTAGATGTGAGTTTGAGAAATATGGAATTGGCTCCAGTTTAATCTTGAGATCATGTTTAGGAAAGAATCGATTCCATAAATGTTTCTTATGAGAACCTATCTATTAAAATACCTAATATGATTGGAAATAGGGGCAGGAAATTATATAGAAATATATATACTTCAAGATCATATAAATTTCACAATTTTTTCTTGAATATTATTCTTTCACTAATGAAATTTTAGTGAAACCTTCTGGTTAAAATAAAAAATATGAGAAAATATTGGTGGAAATTAATCTTATAAATATACCACTAAATCAAGGATGTATTATAAATTATTTTAATAATAATAACCCCCTAAAGGTTTCTAAAAATAATGCATTTTTATCTAAAAACAATTACGAGTAAATTATATCATGATTTTAACTAAATAAAAAAAGAATAGTATCTATTACCGATTGTTGGTTCTATATAAGGTTTGGAATTTTTTTATTGATTTTTGGAATAATTTATAAATAATTTAAATAAAAATAAGGTCGATATTATTGAGGATCATGCGTATAATCATGAGGAATTCTATTAAGATGAAAATATGTACATATAAAATGGAAAATATACCCATCAATAACATATTTGAAATTCTAGGGAATTTATATTGAAATTTCAATGGATAAGGACATTATGATGATAATTGATAGTTTATATTTACCAAGAATGATTCACATAGTTTTGATGAGATAATATCATAATATTTTAGTATGAAGTAAAGGAAATAAGGTGGTGTTTCTGTGGGTTTTGAAAAAAATGAAAAGGGTTGAGTAAAATATACCCACGAAGAATATTGAGAAGGATTTTACATTATGATAGAGGATATTATTTTATTATAAAGGAAAAGGTGACATCATATAATTTTACAAGTAGGTAATGAAAATAAATATTATCTAAATGAAGTTGGAATAAAAAAAGAATCAATCCTTTATAGAAACAAAAGGATCGGTTTAATGGAATGCATCTAAGAAGAGGAATTTGAGAAGTTTCCATGAAAGGGTAATTCAATGCATTTTAGAAGTCATACGGAAGATTCGAAGAATAAAAAATTCTCTAAAAGAGTGCATGATTATATGAAAAACCTAGTTGGAGATGGAATGGAATATGTAGCAAGCAAAAAATAATGAATGTGTATTGGTAGTTGATGGAAAAAATACACTTCTACAAAAGAATCATTAAAGTAAAATAAAGACCATTCTTTCCAAGGAGGTCAAAGTATTAAAAATTAAAGGAGGAGAATGTATGAATTGTTATAAAAAATTTGGATATAAAATATAAAAAGAATCTACGCTGAGAAAAATTTCCCAATATTATATAATTTACTGAGAAGGAAAAAAAAAGACACCTTATTCATATATCTACTGTGTGTATTTTTATTTTATGGGAGTTGAAGGTGATGCACACATGTTGGAGGAGAATTAGAATATTGTGAGGATTTTAAATCTATTTGATAAATCTATCATGGAATGATCGAAATAAATACGAGATATTGCCTCTTGACAGAACCTTAATTAGTATAAGCTATGATGAAGAATATTGATATATTATACCAAATGAGGGAGAGTTAGGTTAATAATAAAACCAGATATATTGTCATTTGAAAATAAAATACTCTATAAAAACATAAAGTTGAAATATTTTTCTATGAAATTTCCTATACTTGTGTAGATTAAATCAATTATGACTATTAAGGGGGAGAGTTGTTTAGGTTGGTTAATAAAAAGAAAACCCATGACATGGGAGAAATTTTCTTATTATTTAATGACATTGTTATGTCCATTGAGTTGATTACAAATGATTATTTGAATATCTTCTTGAACAGCCCCTAGAAATCGGTTTCTGAGTTTTTATCACACATTGATTAATTTTATAGGAAACAATGATGTATAGATCAATCTTTATTATTTTTAACACTGATTGATGTTAGAGTTAGTGTCCAATGATCGACTTTTTATAATTTGATTGCATTTATATTTGATGTATGGAATGTTATTAAAGAATATTATTACATATTGTTCGTTATTCTATATTACTCTAATGTAAAAATGTTTTAGAGTATACATTGCATTGAAAAAGTCATAAAAGATCCCCATTATGATGAGAAAAACTAAGTGCTATAAAGATATTTTAAATATAGTTATATAGTCACAAAACGTGCTATGATGAGAAACATAGTATATATAATGTTAGGTATGTGTTATATAGTAATAAAATGAGGCTTCTTCTCATTATGTTTTCACTTCATAATCTATATGATGGGATGTAATGACCCATATATTTTAATTAATTAATTAATTAATTTTAATTTTTATATAAATAGTGGTATAAAATATTTCTATAAAACAATGAGATTTCATTTAATTAAAATGGGATTTGTTTACTTTTATTATATTATTTTTCATCATGTCACTTTTTAAATAAATATTGAAATAATATAAATTAATTATAATTTTATTGAATTTAGTATCTTGACAAGATATTTTTTGATATATTCTTTTAATAAATAATGAAATTCAAAGTTAATATTAAACGTACCATATTTTGTCTAAAAGAAACATAATATTATTTTCATTATTTTATATATTAATGAATTAGTTTTATAATTTTAAATTATTTTTAGAATGTTATATAATAAATTTTTATAAAAGAAATTAAATTAGAATGATGTATTTGAGATACGTAAGTAAATCTAATGTCTTAAACAAACAGATGAACTTATTTAAGACCAATTTACTTCGAAGTTGTTATATATAAAAATATATATTACAATTTTTGATTCATAATGTTAATGTTTATATAAATACTCATATTACTTTAAAAACAATAAATCATTTGAAATTAAAATAATTAATAATGTTATCATATAAAATCACATATATGTTTTAAATATAAAAACTTATAAGTTTTTTTTGTTTAGAAACCATGTTAATTATGTCTTAAATAAACAATTACAATAAAAACATGAAATTAAAAAGAATGAATATTGATCTTTATATATTTATATATAAGGAAATTGTATATATATTAAGATAAATGTATTATTTAGATAAAAAAATGATAAATTATTTTAAAGAAATGAATTAAAAAAACAAATGAAATGTTAAAAAATGGTAAAATACGAGATATGGTTTCAAATCAAAGGGCAGATAAGGCTGAGGTCGGGTGAGTTCGTTGAAGAGAGGAGAAGTTGTGCGCAACGCCGTCAAGTTCATTCGATGTTCATCCATGAGACATCACGCCGATGCAAGGGAGTTTAATTGGAGTCAGAGTCGATGTCAGGTGTAGATTCTATCAAAGTCGAAGGTTTAGGTTCACGATGAAATAGTTTCTCCAGCTGATTTTGAGTCACAGTTAGGGTTCAAATGAACCTGATATGTTTTGCGCTGAAGTATCTGAACCAGTTATGGTGAAAATGGCTTCCGATCTACCTTCTATTGTCTGGTTTTGCAAGTAGGTATTTGTTTATCTGAATATTATATGCAGGAAGATTAGTATAACAATTTATTTTTTGTCATCTATTTGCAGGTCCTATTGAGTTTGGAAATTCTTGAACTTATTTTTAGTGTGAATTAATACGAGTTGTCTTGTTATTGGATATGAATATGTTTCTATTCTTAAATTTATATGGTGTTTAAGATCGGAAATTGATATCCTTATCTTTATCAATGGTTTTGTTTTATACGATATGTGTATGGCTGTGGTTTTTTGTGTTTTGAATAATTCTTTACCCATTCCTATCCATATATTCATCATAGATGGATTGTTTATTCGAACGTAGATGTTTAAAATAGTGTACTATTTTGCGTGTTTGGATTTCCAACATTTCCTATTGTTTATTGATTTTCTGTCTGTAACATCCCAAGTAAGTAATGAATAATAGATATTTTTATCTATGTCTATTAATGATTAAGATAGTGTGTTAGAGGCTTAAAATGAAACTAAATACAATCTTATGCATGGAATACACTAATATTCTTAAAAGATTGTTTTACTGCCTTTTGATGGAAAACCATTTTTGAATCTATCTTTTGACAATTTTATAAACTATTTTTGTCAAAATAAACTTATTATTTATGATTGGGACATCAAAATTTACTTTGTGTGAATTTTTGGTTTTTTTCTAACAATGTTTATTTTTTTAATGAATAGTGAAAAATACTGCATTTTACATCAAAACTACTTTTTAATCTAATTTATTTATATGATTAGATTATATTTTTAATTGGTTTTGAAGTGAAATTAGAATATATTTTTACCATTTAATCCAATGGTGGTCATTGGAATCAATTTCACTTTGAAATTGGACTTAAACTGGTGTCAATCTTTTGATACTTATTGTTTCATAAAAACACGCTATTTGCTCTGACAGCGGGAATTAATTATTAAATTAATTAATGTGACTTATATGTTTTGAATTTTGAAAAATATACTTTATTTTTGAATTCAGAATATCAAATATATCTTAGGGTAAAGTTTTGGTATTTTTCTGAAAAACTTCAATTTTGATGAATAGTGAAATCACTAAGTGGTAGTTAAAGAAACTGATTTTTCGTTTAAATGAAATTTTTCCACCTTTGTGTTTTGAATTTCAAAAATACGATATACATGGTTGTCATTAAGAAGTAAAATGTGGTTCAATGAGATTAAAATAATTTTTTTGGTGAATAGTAACTTATTATGTTTTTAATCGCGATTAGTGGTAATTAGTGTAGTTTAAGGTAAAAATAATGCTTTAATAAAATGAAATGACCTATACACATGTCCTAACATTATTGGATGTGTCATGGCCGATCAATACAAGCCATGGGTAAACTTGGGGACCCCATGGAGCCACTTTGGTTGGGAAATGACATAAATAACTTTTTATTTAATGTAAAAGTAAAAATGACACAAACATAATATGTTTTACAAAAACAATTTTTAAATGGGGTTATACAAGTCATATTTTTTACTATAAATATTAATTGGAAAGATAAAAAGATTTTCTACATCATAGTAGTTTTTTTATAATTTTTAGACATTAAATAAATTAAATTATTTATGACATCATGATGATGCAGCGATGACCTCATTATTTAACGATTTAAATAAAATGGAAAGATAATGTAATATCTAAGACCTACACATGTCCAAAACCTATTGGATGAGTGTATTTATAACCCTTATCACCTTATACACGAATTATATCAATGTGGGACCTTTTTAATCCGAAAATCATTTTAAAATAAAGTAACTTATCTTTACTTTCCAAGAGTGCCCCTCCTCTCCTCTTATAAAAGGCCCCCACCTCTACCTCCTTACGCACACTCCCAAAGCATTTGGCTCGGCCAACCCCTGCCCATTTTATCTCTCCACTTCCCTCTCTTACTCCTTGAAGCCTCACTTTTGGAAGAAGTCTTCCCAAGGAATCCTTTGAGCTCAAACCAAAGGGAGTTACCCGATTTTAAGGTAATGTCTTCTTTTGAGTCCTTTTGTTTTATTTTTCTTCTCCAACCCCCTAAACTCTTTTTATTATTTTCTTTTGTAACAACTCCAGTATCCTCAATATACTAGGATGTTGTTATAATAAGGATTCTAGATACACTTACACACACCTACATCTAATGGTTAACGAACATACTGTTTTCGTGGATGGTGAATTTATGACTCCCGAAACGATGATTGTTCAACATGCTTTTAACACCTTCAAAGGTGGCCATTAAGATGTCAATATATTTATATATGATATATAATATGTTTATGTTTTACTTAAGCTTCTGTATTTTTAATTTTGGGTATACCTTTATGGTTTCCATTATGGGTAAACGCGATATCTTCATTTAAGGAAGTGCGGACTACCGCCCCCTTAAAGTGAGTTGATTCTTTAAATACCATATGTGGGATGTATAAAGGATGGAACTATGATATTATATATGATATTATACTGGAATTATAATATACCTTTATATCATTATGATTCCATTCTATAAATACGAATAGAAATGAAAGTAGCGTTCATGCGTACGTACGGCTTACCGTCTTCTTGAACGGTGCATTTCATTTCTTACCTCTAAATGATTATTTAATATTATAAATGCATGTATATACTAGATATATATGATATATATGATATATAAATCATGATTATAATCCTGGATATAATTTATACATGAACAACTTGTAATTATAAAGGGCTTATTTTTGACTCAAGTACCAATGATCGTTAAAAAGACCGTTATTAACTTAAATAATTACATAGTGTTCAGGACATGGAAATAAGTGATATAAAAGGAATAATGAACTTGAAAAAGGTTCTTAAACAAGTAGAGATTAACTCAAGTTTATTATTCAGGATATCAAAGAACGACCGAGTCAAGTCGGACTCGAGGTATGGGACTTCGTCTCAATCTCCTTTCATTGAGGCATATTTTGTTTTATACACAACCTTATTTTATACGGTGTATAAACCCCATTGAATTTTACGTTTATCCAAAAGGAATCTTTTTTATATGAAGCGTTTTACTAAACGACAAAAGGGAATGTTTCGTCGTACGTATGCGGCGACAATGACTTCTCCGCCGCCGTGACCATTATTTGAGTTTCGGCTTCCTCTACAAGACATACCTTTTAAAAAAAGAAGAAAAATAAATACCATGTTTTACTTTTCTTTTATTTTGGTACTGAAAATTGTTTTCATAATGTTTTTATATCAATGTGTTGTATTGATATCTTGTGATTGAATGGTGGAAATGTTATGTTTCTTTTATGCATGTTTTATGTGATACGATTATTTTGAGGTTCTTGGGCATTATTATGAAGACGGGTGGTTCCGTGATAGAATAAGGGTGGGTGAGCCCGATATAGCTCTCTAATGCATTGGGTAACGCGAAGGAGTGAAACGTTAAGGTTTCTCCGAAGAGATTTAGGGAATATACTGTGATGGGTATTCCAAACGTAACCAAGAGGGTTACTCCCTACGTAATAATGTAATGAATGCCTCAAGTTACCTTTATGTCTTATGATTTCTATGATTTATTCATGATTTGATGAGGTATGTTAAAGTGCCTATGTTTTATGGGTAAAGTATGATTTCATTCTTATGTATATATGTCTCCATGTTTCCTTTCCATATTTTTATATCCCTTACTGAGCTTTTTATGCTCATCCCAAGTTTTTTTGAAATGTTTTTCACAGGTCAAAGGAAAGGTACATGATATGATGATAGTGTCAAGGAAGTGTCAAGAAAGAATCTATGTTTTATTTTAAATATGTTTCCATTTATGGGAAAGAAGAATACTATCTTTATGTAACCACTTTGTTTATATGTGGAATGTAATGAAAGTTTTATGATCTAATTCTCTAAAACACTAAACATGAAAAGATCCTCAATGTGTAATCTTGTAATAACTCAAGATTAAGAAAGGTTTAAGGATGGGGCCTTATAGTTGGTATCAGAGGTCGGTTTAGATAACTTTAGGAGTTAGAATTATATTAAATGATTATCCAATTTTTTTTTGAAATGATATAGCATTTGAAGATTACCATGTTGCTTCATCTAAGACATGATTGTTCAGAATGGTTTTCCGCAGAGAAAATAGGGAAGCAGTGCTAGGAAGGCATACAGAAGTAAATAACCTTCCGAATCAGCATCCTGAGATGGTCAGAATTGGAACTGAACAGTTTGTTGCAGTAATGGCGCAGTTGAATCAAGCGATAGATGGTGGTGGTATCCATGCACGAGATCCGCCAGATCAACCGCAGAGGAACATGTCAGTGGTGAAACAATTCATGAGGCAACATCCCCCATCATTCAGAGGATCATCTGACCCTGTGCTAGCTGAAGGGTGGATTAAAGCACTGGAGAAGATTTTCGATGTCATGGGGTGTTCAGACAATCAAAAGGTTAGTCTTGCTATTTACCGTTTGGAGGGTGAGGTAGATCAGTGGTGGTCGATGGTTAAAAATATCAGGGACGCTGATGAGATTGATGCTCTCGACTGGGATGGATTCAAAGGTATGTTTCTTGAGAAGTATTTTCCTAAGGCTGTTCAACTTAGGATGGAAAAGTAATTCTTAGAATTGAGGCAAGAGGAAGACTCAGTGGCTACCTATGAATAAAGGTTCACTCAATTGGCAAGGTATGCTCCAAATTTTATCTGAGACCTTGATAGTAAAAGCAATCATTTTTACTCAGGATTAAAGCCAAAGTATCGAAGGGCATTAGCTTCTCGTGAGTTTAAAAGTTATGAAAATCTTGTTCGATGTGCTGAGAAGGTGGAAATTGAGTTTGCCGATGATCAAGTGTTCTATAACAACCAACAGAAGAAGAGACCGAGGTGGTAGGAGAAAGGTAAGAATTCTTCAAAAAAGTCTGATGGTAAGAAAACTAAGTTTCCAGTTTGTGATAAATGTGGCAAAATGCATGCTGGGGAATGTCTTCTGAATTCTGGAAAGTGCTACCGATGTGGTAAGATGAGACATAAGTCTCGTGATTTCACTGAAAATGATCAAGGTGAAGGTAAGACCAAATTTGATTTACAGTTAGTGAAATGTTATAAGTGAAATGAGATGGGTCACTATGAAAACGAGTGTTCGACAAAGAGCTTGAGTGATGGGAAGCAGTTAGACTACAAGTAGAAAGGGGTGGTGAAATCTTTTGCAACTACTTCGGCAGACGTCGGGCCATCAAATGAAGTTGTATCAGGTACTTTGTTTGTTTTTTTTTCAGATTATGCCAGTGTGTTGTTTGATTTGGGGTCTACACATTCTTTCATCTCTGAAAACTTTTCTAGTAAAATGGGAATACCATCTCAAGAAGTGACTCCTGAACTTTTGGTAAAAACACCTAGGGGAAATGTTGAGGCAAAAATAATTTATAAGAATATTCCTATCCTTATCTGTGGAAAAAACCCACTTGCAAACCTTATTGTTCTACCTCTAGTAGAGTTTGATGTTATCCTGGGTATGGATTGGCTCTCTATTTACCATGCTAAGATTGACTGTAGAGCTAAAGAAGTTTCTTTTCAGAAAGAATTTCAGTTTGTGTACAAGAACAAACCCTTACTGTTGATAACTTATCAAGAGGCCAAGAAACTAGTAAAAGATAGAAATGAATGTTACCTTGCACACATCGTTGAAAATAAAGGAACTGTTCAGATTAATGATGTGCCAGTGGTAAATGAGTATCCTGATGTTTTTCTTGATGAGTTGCCTGGAATAATACCAGATCGGGAAGTTGAGTTTACTGTTGACTTAGTTCCTGATGCGGAGCCAATTTCAAAACCCCCTTATCGAATGGCTCAAATTAAACTTTTAGAGTTGAAGGAGAAATTGCAAGATTTATTAGAGAAAGGTTTCATTCGACCTAGCACATCACCTTGGGGTGCTCCTGTTTTATTTGTTAAAAAGAAAGATGGTTCTATGAGACTTTTCATTGATTATAGTGCCTTGAATAACATCACTATTAAGAACAAATATCCTTTTCCTCATATTGATGATTTGTTTGATCAGCTCCAGGGAGCTTAGTTTTTTTCAAAGATTGACGTAAGATCGGGGTACCATCAGCTGAAGGTAAAGGAGGCAGATATTCTGAAGACCACGTTCCGTACAAGATATGGCCATTATTAATTTGTAGTAATGACTTTTGGGCTAACCAATGCACCTACTGTATTCATGGACTTAATGAATAGAATTTTCCATGAGTTCTTGGATAAGTTTGTGGTGGTTTTCATTGATGATATTTTGGTGTTTTCTAAAAGTAAAGAGAAGCACAAAAGACATTTAAGGGTTATCTTGCAAACCTTAAAAGAAAAGAAACTGTATGGAAAATTCAGCAAGTGTGAGTTTTGGTTGTAACAAATTTTTTTCCTTGGTCATATTGTTTCTAAAGATGGGATAACTGTTGATCCTGCAAAAACAAAGGTTGTTGAAGAACGGCCAAGACCCACAAATGTAACCGAGATTCGTAGCTTCCTTGGTTTGGATGGCTATTACCAAAGGTTTGTTAGAAATTTTTCACGATTATCTAGTCCAATGACAAAGCTAACTCGGAAGGGTGTTAAGTTTATCTGGACAAAAGAATGTGATCATTGTTTTCAAGAATTGAAAAGAAGATTGGTGAATGCTCCAGTTTTGGCACTACCTTCCAGGAATGGTGAGTTTGTTATATACAATGATGCTTCATTGAAAGGACTTGGTTGTGTCCTAATGAAGAATGATCAGGTAATTGATTATGCTTCACGACAGTTGAAAACTCATGAGGTAAATTACCCTACACATGATTTGGAATTAGCTGCTGTTGTTTTCGCTTTAAAAATTTTGAGGCATCATTTGTATGGAGTAAAGTGTGAAATATATACTGATCACAAAAGTTTAAAGTATATATTCACTCAGAAAGAGTTAAACATTAGATAAAGAAGATGGCTAGAATTAATCAAGGATTATGATTGTACAATTCATTACCATCCGGGAAAAGCAAATAAAGTGGCTGATGCTTTGAGTCGAAAAAGTAATGCTTCATTAGCAATGTTGCGTTTGGAACGTAATCCTTTGGTTAAGGATTTGATGAACTTTGGCATAGAAGTTGTTGGTGCAGGAAGTTATTCTTTATTGTTTCAAGTATCAGTGAGATCATCTCTATCAGTTAGAATCAAGTAAGCACAGAAGCAAGACAGTGAGTTGCAGAAAAAGGTAGAGCTGGTTCAGAAAGGTAAGTTGTCTGAATTCAACATTGATAATGATTGCGTTTTGAGATTTGGGAAGATATTGTGTGTGCCTTGTGATTCACAGTTGAAGAGAGTGTTGTTATGTGAAGCTCATAGTTCTTCATTTTCAGTTCATCCAGGAAGTACTAAGATGTATAGAGATCCGCAGGAGTATTACTGGTGGGATGGAATGAAAAGAGATATTGCTGATTTTACTGTGAAGTGTTTGACATGTCAACAGGTTAAAGCAGAGCGGCAGTTACCGAAAGGGATGATTCAGCCTTTACCAGTGCCAGAGTGGAAATGGGAGAATATATCCATGGACTTTGTTGTGGGTTTACCGAAGACATCTCGAGGTAATAATGCAATCTGGGTTATTGTTGATCGCTTGACCAAATCTGCTCATTTCCTTGCTATACGAGATACTTTTTCCTAGATCAACTTTCCCATTTGTATCTTAAAGAGATAGTCAGGTTACATGGAGTTCCTCTCTCCATTGTATCTGATCGTGATCCCAGGTTCACTTCTAACTTTTGGAAAGGCCTTCAAAAGTCGTTGGGTACTGAATTAAATTTTAGTACAACATTTCATCCTCACTCAGATGGGCAGTCAGAACGAACAATTCAGACCTTGGAGGATATGCTACATTCTTGCTCTATGTATTATCAGGGAAGTTGGGACTAACATCTTTCTTTGGTTGAATTTTCATATAATAACAGTTTTCATTCCAGTATACAGATGGCACCATTTGAGGCATTATATGGGAAGCAGTGTCGAACTCCAGCTTTCTGGGATGAAGTGGGTGAAAGGATGTTGATGGGACCAGAATTGGTAGAAGAGATGGCAGAAAAAGTTCAGCTGATTCATAAGCACATGAGAACAGCTCAGAGCAGGCATAAGAGTTATGCGGATAACCGGAGGAAGGATCTATCTTTCAAGGTAGGTGATCATGTTTTTCTCAAGGTTTCTCCTTGGAAAAGTGCGATGAGATTTGGTAAGAAAGGAAAGCTGAGTCCAAGGTTTATTGGACCATATGAAATTCTGGAGAGAGTTGGATCAGTTGCTTACCGAGTGGCTTTACCTCCGAGTTTATCTCAGGTACACAATGTTTTTGACGTTTTGATGTTGAGAAAGTACATGTCAGATCCATCCCATGTTTTGAGTCCAGAGGTAGTTCAGCTGGAAGAGAACCTATCTTATGAGGAACAACCGGTCCAGATTCTTGACCACAGGGAGCAAGTGTTACGGAATAAGGTGATTAATCAGGTAAAGGTTTTGTGGAAAAACCACATGATGGAAGAGGCAACATGGGAATCTGAAAATGCAATGAGGGATAAGTACCCACATTTATTCGATATTTAAATAAATTGCGGGGACGCAATTTTCTAAAGGGGGGAAGGATGTAACATCCCAAGTAAGTAATGAATAATAGATATTTTTATCTATGTCTATTAATGATTAAGATAGTGTTTTAGAGTCTTAAAATGAAAATAAATACAATCTTATGCATGGAATATACTAATATTCTTAAAAGATTATTTTACTGCCTTTTGATGGAAAACCATTTTTGAATCTATATTTTGACAATTTTATAAACTATGTTTGTCAAAATAAACTTATTCTTTATGATTGGGACATCAAAATTAACTTTGTGTGAATTTTTGGTTTTTTTCTGACAATGTTTATTTTTTTAATGAATAGTGAAAAATAATGCATTTTACATCAAAACTGCTTTTTAATCTAATTTATTTATATGATTAGATTATATTTTGAATTTGTTTTGAAGTGAAATTAGAATATATTTTTACCATTTAATCCAATGGTGGTCATTGGAATCAATTTCACTTTGAAATTGGACTTAAACTGGTGTCAATCTTTTGATACTTATTGTTTCATAAAAACACGCTATTTGCTCTGACAGCGGGAATTAATTATTAAAATAATTAATGTGACTTATATGTTTTGAATTTTGTAAAATAGACTTAATTTTTGATTTCAGAATATCAAATATATCTTAGGGTGAAGTTTTGGTATTTTTCTGAAAAACTTCAATTTTTGATGAATAGTGAAATCACTAAGTGGTAGTTAAAGAAACTGATTTTTCGTTTAAATGAAAATTTGCCACCTTTTTGTTTTGAATTTCAAAAATCCGACATACATGGTTGTCATTAATAAGTAAAATGTGGTTCAATGAGATTAAAATAATTTTTTGGTGAATAGTAACTTATTATGTTTTTAATCGCGATTAGTGTTAATTAGTGTAGTTTAAGGTAAAAATAATTCTTTAATAAAATGAAATGACCTAGAAACATGTCCTAACCTTATTGGATGTGTCATGACCGACCAAGAAAAGCCATGGGTCAACTTGGGGACCCCATGGATCCACTTTGGTTGGAAAATGACATAAATAACTTTTTATTTAATGTAAAAGTAAAAATGACACAAACATAATATGTTTTACAAAATCAATTTTTAAATGGGGTTCTACAAGTCATATTTTTTACTATAAATGTTAATTGGAAATATAAAAACATTTCCTACATCATAGTATTTTTTTTATAAATTTTATACTTTAAATAAATTAAATTATTTATGACATCATGATGATGCAGCGATGACCTCATTATTTAACCATTTAAATAAAATGGAATGATAATGTAATATCTAAGACCTACACATGTACAAAACCTATTGGATGAGTGTATTTAGAACCCTTATCACCTTATCCTTGAATTATATCAATATGGGACCTTTTTAATCTGAAACTCATTTTAAAATAAAGTAACTTATCTTTACTTTCCAAGAGTGCCCCTCCTCTCCTCTTATAAAAGGCCCCCACCTCTACCTCCTTACCCACACTCCCAAAGCATTTGGCTCGGCCAACCCCTGCCTACTTTGTCTCTCCACTTCCCTCTCTTACTCCTTGAAGCCTCAATTTGGGAAGAAGTCTTCCCAAGGAAGCCTTTGAGCTCAAACCAAAGGGAGTTACCCGATTTTAAGGTAATGTCTTCTTTTGAGTCCTTTTGTTTTATTTTGCTTCTCCAACCCCCTAAACTCTTTTTATTCTTTTCTTTTGTAACAAATGCAGTATTCTAAATATACTAGGATGTTGTTATAATAATTATTCAAGCTACAATTACACACACCTACATCTAATGGTTAACGAACATACTGTTTCCGTGGATGGTGAATTTATGCCTCCCGAAACGATGATTGTTCAACATTATTTTAACACTTTAAAAGGTGGCCATTAAGATGTAAATATATTTATATATGATATATAATATGTTTATGTTTTACTTAAGCTTCTGTATTTTTCATTTTGGGTATACCTTTATGGTTTCCATTATGGGTAAATGCGATATCTTCATTTAAGGAAGTGCGGACTACCACCCCCTTAAAGTGAGTTGATTCGTTAAATACCATATGTGGGACGTATAAAGGATGGAACTATGATATTATATATGATATTATACTGGAATTATAATATACCTTTATATCATTATTATTCCATTCTATAAATAGGAAATAGAAATGAAAGTAGCATTCATGCGTACGTACGGCTTACCGTCTCCATGAACGGTGCATTTCATTTCTTACCTCTAAATGATTATGTAATATTATAAATGAACGTATATAATGGATATATATGATATATATGATATATACATCATTATTATAATCCTGGATATAATGGATACATGAACAACTTGTAATTATAAAGGGCTTATTTTTGACTCAAGTACCAATGATCGTTAAAAAGACCATTATTAACTTAAATAATTACATAGTGTTCATGACATGGAAATAAGTGATATAAAAGGAATAATGAACTTGAAAAAGGTTCTTAAACAAGTAGAAATGAACTCAAGTTTATTATTCAGGAGATTAAAGAACGACCGAGTCAAGTCCGACCCGAGGTATGGGGCTTCGTCTCAATCTCCTTTCATTGAGGCATATTTTGTTTTATACACAACCTTCTTTTATACGGTGTATAAACCCCATTGACTTTAAAGTTTATCCAAAAGGAATATTTTTTATACGAAGCGTTTTACTAACCAACAAAAGGGAATGTTTTGTCGTACGTATGCGGTGACAACAACTTCTCCGCCGCCGTGACCATTATTTGAGTTTCGGCTTCCTCTAAAAGCCATACCTTTTTAAAAAAAAAGAAAAATAAATACCATGTTTTACTTTTCTTTTCTTTTTTGGTATTGAAAATTGTTTTCATAATGTTTTTTATCAATGCGTTGTATTGATATCTTGTGATTGAATGGTGGTAATGTTATGTTTCCTTTATGCATGTTTTATGTGATACGATTATGTTGAGGTTCTTGGGCATTATTATGAAGACGTGTGGTTCCGTGATAGACTAAGGGCGGGTGAGCCCGATATAGCTCTCAAATGCATTGGGTAACGCGAAGGAGTGAAACGTTAAGGTTTCTCCGAAGAGATTTAGGGAATATACTGTGATGGGTATTCCAGACGTAACCAAGAGGGTTACTCCCTACGTAAGAATGTTATGAATGCCTCAAGTTACCTTTACGTCTTATGAATTCTATGATTTATTCATGATTTGATGAGGTATGTTAAAGTGCTTATGTTTTATGGGTAAATTATGATTTCATTCTTATGTATATATGTACCCATGTTTCCTTTCCATATTTTTATATCCCTAACTGAGCTTTTTATGCTCATCCCATGTTTTTTTGAAATGTTTTTCACAGGTCAAAGGAAAGGTACATGATATGATGATAATGTCAAGGAAGTGTCAAGAAATAATCCATGTTTTATTTTAAATATGTTTCCATTTATGGGAAAGAATAATACTATCTTTATTTTAACCACTTTGTTTATATGTGTAATGTAATGCAAGTTTTATGATCTAATTCTCTAAAACTCTAAACCTGAAAAGATTCTCAATGTGTAATCTTGTAATAACTCAAGATTAAGTAAGGTTTAAGGCCGGGGCCTTATACTGTCAATTAATACATTTGGAATACATTTTTCCATTTTGAGTTGGTATTGGTGGTCCTGCAATAAAGTTTTAAGAAATTTCTTTCATTAGTCCAGCGAAGTCAAATTTTATTAATTGCTTTCATTAATCCAGCGAAGTCAATTTATCTCATGTTATAATTTATATTTTCCAATTTTACACAATTAAATTATTATTTAAGTAAGGGATTTATTCAATTAAATATTTCAAGTTTATATTTGTTTTATCAAAATTATGTTCAAATTTTGTTTTGTGTAAGAGATTTATTTATACTTTCATTACAATTCAAATATTATTTTAGTAAGGGATAGATTTATTTGATTTTCAAATTTATATATTTCAAGATTATTAGAAGAGAAAATTAGTTTATTTATTTGAAAGTTATGATTTTAGTTTTTAGATTATGCATAAGGGGTATTTGTATTAAAAATTATTTTAGATTTAATTTATATATATGTTAAAGGTGATTTCATTATACTAAAAGAATTTATAAATTGTTATTGTTAAATTTTTAATATGAGGTTTTATTTTAGAATGTTGAGTTTATTAAAACATCATTTTCTTTATGTTATTCATTTTCGAGGAATGACCATATTTGACAATTACATATGCTCTTTAAGAAATTGATTAATTTCAAGAATATGTTTATGCTTGCTGGTTTAATACTGGCATAAAATCCATGTTCATCTTTGTAATTCAATAATTGAATATGTGATTTTTTTTGTTTAAATTTTTATGTTCATGCAATAAACATATATAAATATATATTATTTATAATTAGTTATTTTTTTACACTTTGAATAAATCATATAAATATCTGAAATGGGTATAAAATATATAGATACATATTAATCGAATTGAAAAAAAGATTTATTCGAAGTTTGAGATCATTACCCTCTAACTTCACTTTTTTTTTGATTTCTTGTATTTATAAATTTATATATGTCCTTGAAATTAGGTTCTTCAAAACACATAGAAATATATATATATATATATATATATATATATATTCATGAAAGAGTGAATGCATATGAAATTCTATTGATAATTTAATTTGTGACATAAAAATTGCATGTGATTATTATTAATTTATATATTCATTCCATTATTTCATGCATAAATGTAATTAAAAAGTATTTCATTGGAAATATTATTCAATATTACATTTTTAAAATGGTTGAAATTAGAACAATATGAAAATCATGTATTTCATAACATGTTTAGATACATGGGTGTTTATGAAAGGTATGCTGAGAAAAGTTTGGTCAGAACCAAACATGAAAGTGTAATGCAATGGAAGTTCATATATATATATTCATACATTTATAATCATATATATAAATATTAGTGTAATGTGTATTTTAATGTAGTAACATGTTTCCAAAATTTAAAACTCCAGTGAAAATTATATGTAAGTAAGGTAAGCTAAAAAATGTTTTATAATAGAAATGGTACTTGAACATTATAAATACGATAGGGGGTTTAATAAAGAATCCATCCCTCTAGTGGGTAGGCCCATGATAGCCTTCAAAAATTCGAGTGGCCCCAATTGTTTTGTTTTTTAGAGTTTGATTAATATTTTCAACGGAATCACTGAATTTGTTTTAAAAGTGTTTTCAAAATATAATTAATTTTTAAGGTATTATAGTATTTTTGAAAAGGGTTTTTGACAAATGTATTTCTAATTGAATTTTCTAATTGAATTTTCAAAAGAATATTTTAATGGTATTTATCAAAGTTTTACAAAACCCCTTATTAGGCATCTTTTGTTCTCACCCTACGTTTTCGAAATGTTTTTCATAGGTTGCCTTAAAATCCAAAGTTGGTCATCTTTGTTGTAGTATGCATGGAAGTGCAGTGGAAAGTTGTTTTATTTTATTGTTTCAACTCTGATAAATGTAAGGTTCTTTCTAATCCTCCAGAACCTAGACTGGTAAAAGATCCTTGTTTTTATAAAGTGTTGTGTAATTTCTTGGTTTCTTTTAAAAAAAATTACACAGCATTTTTCAAGCATTGAGTTCGAAAGATCGGGCTCATGGCGTTATATTTGGTATCAGAGGAATGGTCTAGATGACATTGGAGATTAGACGTAGTCTCTTGATGAATAAAAAATATATGCTTTAGAATTTTCTTTAGTAAGTTAAGTCCACTTAGTGTTTCTTTAATTCTAAAGATGGAAATTCAGAATTTTCGTAAGTCCACCAAAAGAATTGTGAGGGAGCAATTCACTTTAGGGGGGGGGGGAGATTGTAATGACCTAGATATTTTAATTAATTAATTAATGAATTTTAATTTTTTTATAAATAATGGTATAAAATATTTTTATAAAACAATGAGATTTCATTTAATTAAAATGAGATTTGTTTACTTTTATTATATTATTTTTCATCATGTCACTTTTTAAATACATATTTAAATAATATAAATTAATTATACTTTTATGGAATTTAGTATCTGGACAAGATATTTTCTGATATATTATTTTAATGAATAAAGAAATTCAAAGTTAATATTAAACGTAACAGATTTTGTTTAAGAGTAACATAACATTATTTTCAATATAGTATATATTTATGAATTAGTTTTTTAATTTTAAATTATTTTTAGAATGTTATATAATAATTTTTTATAAATTAAATTAAATTATAATGATGTATTTGAGATAGGTAAGTAAATTTAATGTAAAAAAAATAGATGAACTTATTTAAGACGAATTTATTTGGAAGTTATTATATATAAACATATATATTACAATTATTGATTCATAATGTTAATGTTTATATAAATACTCAAATTACATTAAAAACAATAAATCATTTTGAAATTAAAATAATTAATAATGTTATCATATAAAATCACATATATGTTTTAAATATAAAAATGTATAAGATTTTTGTTTTGAAACTATGTTAATTATTGCTTAAATAAATAATTACAATAAAAACATGAAATAAAAAAGAATGAATATTGATCTTTATATATATATATATATATATATATAAAATAGTGTATATATTAAGATAATTGTATTATTTAGATAAATAAAAAGGATAAACAATTTTAAAGACATGAATTAAAAAAACAAATGAAATGTTAAGAAAAATGGTAAAATACGGGATAGGGTTTCAAATCAAAGGGCGGAGGAGGCCGACATTGGGTGAGTTTAGGATAAGTTGAGCTCAACGTCATCAGGTTCGTTCGATGTTCATCCATGAGACGTCGCGCTGATGCGCGGGAGTTTAATTGGAGTATGAGTCGATGTTAGGTGCAGATTCGATCGACGTTGAAGTTTTCGGTTCAAGACGAAATAGTTTCTTCAGCCGATTTCGAGTCGTAGTTAGGGTTCAAATGTACCCGATTTTTTTTACGCTGATGTATCCGAATGAGTTATGGAGAAAATGTCTTCCAATATACGTTATGTTGTCTAGTTTTTCAAGTAGATAATTGTTTATCCAAATATTATTTGTAGGCTGATTAATATAACAATTTCTTGTTTGTCACATATTTTCTGGTCCTATTGAGTTTGGAAATTCTTGAACTTATTTACAGAATTAATTAATACGGGTTGTCTTGTTATTAGATATCAATCTCTTTCTATTCTTAAAATTCTACGGTGTTTAAGATCAGAAATTGATATACTTATCTTTATCAACAGTTCTGTTTTATACTGATATGTGTATGGCTGTGGTTTGTTGTGTTTTGAATAATCCTTTACAAGTTCCTATCCATATATTCATTATAGTTGGATTGTTTATTCAAACTATGATGTTTAAAATAGTGTATTATGCTACATGTTTGGATTTCCAACATTTCCTATTGTCTATTGAGTGGCTGTCAATTAATACGTCCGGAAGATGTTTTGGCATTATGAGTCGGTATTGGTGGTCTGAAAATAATGTTTTAAGCAATTTGTTTCATCCGTCCAATGAAGTGAATTTTTATTAATGGATACACTACATTTGGACTGCAACTGAATTAAATCTTTCAGCATATCTTTTTCATTTGTCAAACTCTTTTAATAGGATACACACATTGTAGTAGATGCACTTGTTTTTTTAGCGTATCTTATAAGAGATAACACAACTATATAAACCATGTATGTCTCATTCATAACACATGAGGATACTTCACTCTATATGTGGAGACTAGCGGGGCAGTGAACCTCTATCATCTTTCATTTATTCTTGCCACTTATGCTAACGTGAGAGACATAGTGCATGAGAAAACAAAGAGAGATAAATTTCTGTTGAGAAAAAAGGGAAGAAAGTCTGAATGGTAGGAAGATAATTTGGGCTCTCAGATCACGCCAATCCAAGTAAGGGAAAATATTTGGTTTTCAAAAATTTAGTTTTATGAATGAATTTTAAATTCAAAGTTTATTTTGATGACATTTTTTTTCTTCAAATTTATTTAATTTCTTGTAAGGGACCTCTATCTGTTTATCTCATGTTATAATTTCTATGTTCTAATTTTACACAATTAAATTATTATTTAAGTAAGGGATTTCTTCAATTAAATCTTTCAATTTTATATTTTTTTTATCAAAATCATGTTAAAATTTTATTTTGTGTAAGATATTTATTTATACTTTCATTACAATTCAATTATTATTTTATCAAGGGATATATTTATTTGATTTTAAAATTTATCTATTTCAATATTATTAGAACATAAAATTAGTTTATTTATTTCAAAGTTAGGATTTTAGTTTTTAGAATATGCGTAAGGGGTATTTGTATTAAAAATTATTTTAGATTTAATTTATATATATGTTAAAGGTGATTTCATCATACAAAAATAATTTATAAATTGTTATTGTTAAATTTTGAATATGAGGTTTTATTTTAGAAAGTTGAATTTATTAAAACATCATTTTCTTTAAGTCATTCATTTTCTAGGAATGACCATATTCAAAAATTACATAATCTGTTTAAGAAATTGACTAATTTCAAGAATATGTTTATGCTTGCTAGTTTAATACTGGCATAAAATCCATGTTCATCTTTGTAATTCAATAATTGAATATGTGTGTTTTTTTGTTTAAATTTTTATGTTCATGCAATAAACATATATACATATATATTATTTATAATGAGTTATTTTTTTACACTTTGAATAAATCCTATAAATATTTTAAATGGGTATAAAATATATAGATACATATTAATCGAATAAAAAAACAATGTATTCGACATTTGAGATCATTAACCTCTAACTTCACTTTTTTTTGATTTCTTGTATTTATAAATCTATATATGTTCTTGAAATTAGGTTCTTCCAAACACACAGAAATATATATATATATATATATATATATTCATGAAAGAGTGAATGCATATGAAATGCTATTGATAACTTAATTTGTGACATAAAAATTGCATGTGATTATTATTACTTTATATATTCATTACATTATTTCATGTATAAAAGTAATTAAAAAATTATGTCATTGGAAATTTTATTCAATATTACATTTTTGAAATGGTTGAAATTACAACAATATGAAAATCATGTATTTCATAACATGTTTAGATACATGGGTGTTTATAAAAGGTATGCTGAAAAAAGTTTGGTTAGAACCAAACATGAAAGTGTAATGCAATGGAAGTTCATATATATATACATACATACATAATCATATATATAAATATAAGTGTAATGTGTATTTTAATGTAGAAACATGTTTCCAAAATTTAAAACTCCAGTGAAAATTATATGTAAGTAAGGCAAGCTAAAAAATGATTTATAATGGAAATGGTGCTTGAACTTTGTAAATACGATAGGGGGTTGAATAATGAATCCATCCCTCAAGTGGGTAGGCCCAAGATAGCCTTCAAAATTTCGAATTATAATTAATTTTCAAGGAATTATATTATTTTTGAAAAGATTTTTTGACAAATGTATTTCTAATTGAATTTTACAAATGAATTTTCAAAAGAATATTTTAATGGTATTTATCAAAGGTTTCCAAAACCCCTTGTTGGTCATCTTTTTTTCTCACCCTACATTTTCGAAATGTTTTCCATAGGTTGCCTTGAAATCCAAAGTTGATCATCTTTGTTGTAGTGTGCACGGAAGTGTAGTGGAAATTTGTTTTATTTTACTATTTCAACTCAGATAAATTTAAGGTTATTTATAATCCACCAGAACCTAGACTGGTAAACGATCCTTTTTTGTATAAAGTGTTGTGTAATTGTTAAGTTTCTTTTAAAAAAAATTACACAAAATTTTTCAAGCACTAACTTCGAAAGATAGGGCTCGAGGCATTATATTTTCTATCAGAGGAATGGTCTAGATGACTTTGGAGATTAGACGTAGGCTCTTGATGAATAACAAATCTATGCTTTAGAATTTTCTTTAGTTAGTTAAGTCCACTTATTGTTTCTTTAATTCTTAAGATGGAAATTCAGAATTTTCGTAAGTCCAAAAAAAGAATTGTGAGGGCGTAATTCATTTAAGTGGGGGGAGAATGTAAGGACCCAGATATTTTAATTAATTAATTAATTAATTTTAATTTTTATATAAATAATGGTATAAAATATTTTTATAAAACCATGAGATTTAATTTAATTAAAATAATATTTGTTTAATTTTATTATATTATTTTTCATCCTGTCACTAATTAAATAAATATTTAAATAATATAAATTAATTATACTTTTATGGAATTTAGTATCTTGAAAAGATATTTTATGATATATTATTTTAATAAATAAATAAATTCAAAGTTAATATTAAATGTAACATATTTTTTTAAGAGAAAAATAACATTATTTTCAATATAGTATATATTTATGAATTAGTTTTATAATTTTAAATTATTTTTAGAATATTATTTAATAATTTTTTATAAAAGAAATTAAATTAGAATTATGTATTTGAGATATGTAAGTAAATATAATGTTTTAACAAAACAGATGAACTTATTTAAGACCAATTTATTTGGAAGTTATTATATATAAACATATATATTACAATTTTTGATTCATAATGTTAATGTTTATATAAATACTGATATTACTTTAAAAACAATAAATCATTTTGAAATTAAAATAATTATTAATGTAATCATATAAAATAACATATATGTTTTAAATATATAAATTTATAAGATTTTTTTTGAAACCATGTTAATTATTGCTTAAATAAACAATTACAATAAAAACATGAAATTAAAATGAATAAATATTGATCTTTATATATATATATATAACGAAATAGTATATATATTAAGATAATTGTATTATTTAGATAAATAAAAATGATAATTTTTTTAAATAAATAAATTAAAAAAACAAATGAAATGTTAAAAAAAATGGTAAAATACGGGATAGGGTTTCAAATCAAAGGTCGGAGGAGGCCGAGGTTGGGTGAGTTCGTTGAAGAGAGGAGAAGTTGAGCGCAACGCCGTCAGGTTCATTCGATGTTCATCCCTGAGATGTCGCACTGATGCGAGTGAGTTTAATTGGAGTATGAGTCGATGTCAGGTGCGGATTCGATCGATGTTGAAGGTTTCGGTTCAAGAAGAAATAGTTTCTCCAGCCAATTTCGAGTCACAGTTAGGGTTCAAATGTACCTGATCTGTTTTACACTGATGTATCCGAATGAGTTATCATGAAAATGGATTCCGATCTACCTTCTGTTGTCTAGTTTTTCAAGTAGATAATTGTTTATCCAAATATTATTTCTAGGCTGATAAATATAACAATTTCTTGTTTGTCATCTATTTGCTGGTCCTATTGAGTTTAGAAATTCTTGAACTTATTTTCAGCATGAATTAATACGGGTTGTCTTATTATTAGATATCAATCTCTTTCTATTCTTAAATTTATATGGTGTTTAAGATCAGAAATTGATATCCTTATCTTTATCAACAGTTTTTTTTATACTGATATGTGTATGGATGTGGTTTTTCGTGTTTTGAATAATCCTTTACCCGTTCCTATCGATATATTAATTATAGCTGGATTTTATATTCAAACGTTGATGTTTAAAATAGTGTATTATGCTACATGTTTGGATTTCCAACATTTCCTATTGTTTATTGAGTGGATGTCAATTAATACGTTCGAAAGATGTTTTGGCATTGTGAGTCAGTATTGGTGGTCCTGCAATAATGTTTTAAGCAATTTGTTTCATCCATCCAACGAAGTCAATTTTTATTAATTGATACACTACATTTGGACTGTAGCTGAATTAAATCTTTTATCAAATCTTTTTGTTTTGTCAAAATCTTTTAATAGGATACACACATTATAGAATATGAACTTGTTTTTTTAGCATATCTTATAAGAGATAAAAAAACTATATAAACCATGTATGTCTCATTCAGAGCCCATGAGGATACTTCACTCTATATGTGGAGACTAGCGTGGTAGTGAACCTCTATCCTCTTTCCTTTATGCTTGCCAGTTATGCTAATGTGAGAGACAAAGTGCGTGAGAGAACAGCACGAGATAAATTTTTGTTGAGAAAAAAGGGAAGAAAGTCTGAATGGTAGGAAGATAATTTGGGCTCTCATTTCACGCCAATCCAAGTAAGGTAAAATATTCGGTTTTCAAAGATTTAGTTTTATGAATGAATTTTAAAATCAAAGTTTATTTTGATGACATTTTTGTTCTTTAAATTTATTTAATTTCTTATAAGGGACCTCTATCTGTTTATCTCATGTTATAATTTCTATTTTCTAATTTTACAAAATTAAATTATTATTTATGTAAGGGATTTCTTCAATCAAATCTTTCAAGTTTATATTTGTTTTATCAAAATTATGTTCAAATTTATTTTTGTGTAAGATATTTATTTATACTTTCATCACAATTAAATTATTATTTTATCAAGGGATAGATTTATTTGATTTTCAAATTTATCTATTTCAAGATTATTAGAAGGGAAAATTAGTTTATTTATTTCAACGTTATGATTTTAGTTTTCAGATTATGTGTAAGGGGTATTTGTATTAAAAATTATTTAAGATTTAATTTATATATATGTTAAAGGTTATTTCATCATACTAAAAGAATTTATAAATTGTTATTGTTAAATTTTGAATATGATGTTTTATTTTAGAAATTTGAATTTATTAAAACATCATTTTCTTTAAGTCATTAATTTTCGAGGAATTACCATAATCGAAAATTACATATGTTGTTTAAGAAATTGATTAATTTCAGGAATATGTTTATGCTTGTTGGTTTAATACTGATATAAAATCCATGTTCATATTTTTAATTCAATAATTGAATATGTGTGTTTTTTTTGTTTTAATTTTTATGTTCATGCAATAAACATATATATATATATATTATTTATAATGAGTTATTTTTTACACTTTGAATAATTCATATAAATATCTGAAATGAGAATAAAATATATAGATACATATTAATTTAATAAAAAAATGATTTATTCGACGTTTGAGATCATTACCCTCTAACTTCATTTTTTTGATTTCTTGTATTTATATATTTATATATGTCCTTGAAATTAGGTTCTTCAAAACACACACACACACACACACATATTCATGAAAGAGTGAATTCATATGAAATGCTATGGAATTCATAGGAAATGCTATTGATAATTTAAAATGAGATTTTTTTACTTTTATTATATTATTTTTCATCATGTCACTTTTTAAATAAATATTTAAATAATATAAACTAATTATAATTTTATGGAATTTAGTATATTGACAAGATATTTTATGATATATTATTTTAATAAATAAAGAAATTCGACGTTAATATTAAACGTAACATATTTTTTTTAAGAGAAACGTATCATTATTTTCAATATAGTATATATTTATGAATTAGTTTTATAATTTTACATTATTTTTATAATGTTTTATAATAATTTTTTTATAAAAGAAATTAAATTATAATGATGTATTTGAGATACGTAAGTAAATATAATGTTTTCAAAAACAGATGAACTTATTTAAGACCAATTTATTTGGAAGTTATTTTATATAAACATATATATTACAATTTTTGATTCATAATGTTAATGTTTATATAAATACTCATATTACTTTAAAAAAAATAAATCATTTTGAAATTAAAATAATTAATAATGTTATCATATAAAATCACATATATGTTTTAAATATAAAAATTTATAAGATTTTGTATTTGAAACCTTGTTAATTATTTCTTAAATAAACAATTACAATAAAAAAATGAAATTAAAAAGAATGAATATTGATATTTATATATATATATATAAATAGTATATATATTAAGATAATTGTATTATTTAGATAAATAAAAATTATAAACAATTTTAAAGAAATTAATTAAAAAAACAAATGAAATGTTAAAAAAAAATGGTAAAATATGGGAAAGGGTTTCAAATCAAAGGGCGGAGGAGGCCGAGGTCGGGTGAGTTCGTTGAAGAGAGGAGAAGTTGAGAACAGAGCCATCAGGTTCGTTCGATGTTCATCCATGAGACGTCGTGCTGATGCGAGGGAGTTTAATTGGAGTATGAGTCGATGTCAGGTGCAAATTTGATCGATGTCGAAGGTTTCAGTTCAAGATGAAATAGTTTCTCCAACTGATTTCGAGTCGTAGTTAGGGTTCAAATTTACCCGATCTATTTTACGCTGAAGCATCTGAATGAGTTATGGAGAAAATGGCTTCCAATCTACCTTCTATTGACTGGTTTTTCAAGTAGATAATTGTTTATCTGAATATTCTTTGTAGTCTAATTAATATAACAATTTCTTTTTTATCATCTATTTGCTGAACCTAATGAGTTTGGAAATTCTTGAACTTATTTTCAGCTTGAATTAATATGTGTTGTCTTGTTATTGGATATCAATATATTTCTAATCTTAAAATTCTATGGTGTTTAAGATCAGAAATTGATACCTTATCTTTATCAACAACTTTTTTTATACTGATATGTGTATGGATGTTGTTTGTTGTGTTTTGAATAATCCTTTACCTGTTCCAATCAATATATTCATTATACTTGGATTGTTTATTCAAACTATGATGTTTAAAATAGTGTATTATGCTACGTGTTTTAATTTCCAACATTTCCTATTGTTTATTGAGTGGCTGTCAATTAATACGTCTGGAAGATGTTTTGGCATTGTGATTCGGTATTGGTGGTCCTGCAATAATGTTTTAAGCAATTTGTTTCATCCGTCCAACGAAGTCAATTTTTATTAATTGATACACTACATTTGGACTGCAACTGAATTCAATCTTTCAGCTTATATTTTTTCTTTGTCAAACTCTTTTAATAGGATAAACACATTGTAGCAGATGCACTTGTTTTTTTTAGAATATCTTATAAGAGATAACACAACTATATAAACCATGTATGTCTCATTCATATCCCATGAGGATACTTCACTCTATATGTGGAGACTAGCAGGGAAGTGAAACTCAATCCTCTTTCCTTTATGCTTTCGAGTTATGCTAACATGAGAGACATAGTGCGTTAGAGAACAACGAGAGATAAATTTCTGTTGAGAAAAAAATGGAAGAAATTCCAAATGGTATGAAAATAATTTGGGCTCTTAGTTCAGGCCAATCCAAGTAAGGGGAAATATTAGGTTTTCAAAAATTTAGTTTTAAGATATAATTTTAAATTAAATGTTTATTTTGATGACATTTTTGTTCTTAAAATCTATTTAATTTCTTGTAAGGGACCTCTATCTGTTTATCTCATGTTATAATTTATATTTTCTAATTTTACACAATTCCATTATTATTTTATTAAGTTATTTATTCAATTAAATATTTCAAGTTTATATTTGTTTTATCCAAATTATGTTCAAATTTAGTTTTGTGTAAGAGATTTATTTATACTTTCATTTCAATTCAATTATTAATTAAGAAAGGGATAAATTTATTTGATTTTAAAATTTATCTATTTCAGGATTATTAGAAGAGAAAATTAGTTTATTTATTTCAAATTTGTGATTTTATTTTTCAGATTATGCGTAAGGGTTATTTGTATTAAAAATTATTTTAGTTTTAATTTATATATATATTAAAGGTGATTTCATCATACTGAAAGTATTTATAAACTGTTATTGTTAAAATTTGAATACAAGGTTTTATTTTAGGATGTTGAATTTATTAAAACATCATTTTATTTAAGTCATTCATTTTTGAGGAATGACCGTATTCAAAAATTACATACGCCGTTTAAGAAATTGATTAATTTCAAGTATATGTTTATGCTTGCTGGTTTAATAGTTGCATAAAATCCATGTTCATCTTTGTAATTCAATAATTGAATATGTGTTTTTTTTTAAATTTTTATGTTCATTAAATAAAAATATATACATATATATTATTTATAATGAGTTATTTTTTTACACATTGAATAAATCATATAAATATCTGACATGGGTATAAAATATATACGTACATATTAATCGAACAAAAAAATGATTTATTCGAAGATTGAGATCATTACCCTCTAACTTCACTTTTTTTGATTTCTTATATATATAAATTTATATCTGTCCTTGAAATTAGGTTCTTCGAAACACACACACACACACACATATATATATTCATGAAAGATTGAATGCAAATGAAATGCTATAGATAATTTAATTCGTGACATAAAAATTGCATATGATTATTATTTCTTTATATATTCATTACATTATTTCATGCATAAAAGTAATTAAACAAGTATGTCGTTAGAAATTTTATTCAATATTACATTTTTAAAATGGTTGAAATTACAACAATATAAAAATCATGTATTTCATAACATGTTTAGATACATGGGTGTTTATGAAAGGTATGATGACAAAAGGTTGTTCAACAAATGTATTTCTAATTGAATTTTCCAAATGAATATTCAAAAGCATATTTTAATGGGATTTATCAAAGGTTTTCAAAACCCCTTACTAGGAATATTTTGTGCTCACCCTACGTTTTCGAAATGTTTTTCAGAGGTTTCATTGAAATCCAAAGTTGGTATTCTTTGTTGTAGCGGGTGTGGAAGTGTAGTGGACAAATGTTTTATTTTATTGTTTCAACTCTGATAAATTTATGGTTCTGTCTAATCCTCCAGAAGCTAGACTGGTAAAAGATTTTCGTTTGTATAAAGTGTTGTGTAATTGTTAAGTTTCTTTTAAAAAAAATCACACAACATTTTTCAATCATCGAGTTCGAAAGAGAGGGATCTGGGAGTTATATGGGATATTATGAGAACATACCCACAAGTAAGAATTCCACATGTTTTACTATCATTAGATATTCCTATATGTGAGCATATTAAATGGTTCTTAGACATTAAGGTTATCATGGATGTATTTCATGTTTATTTTTTAAAAAAATATGGAGGGTGTGCCTCTTTTATTAAAAGAAAAAAAAGATAGGATCAGAAGAGAATGTCATAAAAACAAAGCCAAATACTAAAGAAAATATAGCTTTGACGATTCATTTACGTAGCTTTGATGAAAAAACCATTAAACCATATGTTCATGGAGTGGCTGGGTACGTTGGGTGCATCATGATTGACATGTCATTAATGGATATGTCGAGAAAATATTTTTCCTTTACATCTTTAAAGAAGTCAATATCTTGACCATTTGAATGTAATAAACCCATAAAATTAAATTTCATGTCCATGGTGAAATGAAACATCAATAACAAATAAAAAAAGAAATATGCATCAAGTATATAGGTTGGTGATATATATGTGAAACCTTCTTGATGATATGTTGATAAAAAGAGGTTATATTATGTAGTGAGCATTCATACATAGTTTTCATCATTGAAATATTAAGTTCCTTCCCTTGGGTGACCTGAACCATTACTGGATATTAATATTATACTTTAGGAAAGCCTTTCTAATTTCAATGAGAATTAATCATAGTGAGTCACATACTATGTGTTTCTGATGATCTTGATTAAATTATATTTGAATTTAATTAATTGAAGAAATATTATTCTCTAAAACTAAGTTAAAATTTTATTCATGCTTTATTGATCACTAATGTTTATTAATGAGTGAAATATTAAAATTAAATATTTATTTAGAAGTTCAATAAATGCTAGGGGAGTTACAACAGTCCAAGATTATATCCAGTTAAAAATATTAATTAAAAAGTCGATAATATTTATTATTGCGCAAGTTGGTGCACACCAAATAAAAATAAAAATAAAAACAATATTATTATTATTATATTTCATTGGGTTTATTAAATATTATTTCATTATTTAAGGGAAATAATAAAATCAAATAATTATTTTAACCTAAAAAGAATTTCTATAAATAGAAAAGTATGTATATTATGTATTGCATCGAAAATAGAAATCATTTAACACAAGGAAATTCTATCCGTAATACTCCTTTATATATTACACTAAATAATGATACAAACAAGATATAAACCATTAATATCTAATTATGAGTGATAAAAAAGAATAACATTTGAAAATTGACTCACCACAATAGCACCCGATGATCGATTGACATTTCTTAGAGATCAAAGGAGCATGTGTGGATCATTACTAGATGGATTCAATATTTTGATAATCATAGTGAAATGAAGGAATCCTGAAAGGGTATTTTCAGATAATTGATATCTACAACAAAGGAAGAATTCTTAAATCAAGTATTTGTTTCTCCCAATAATAAATAACCTAATTATAAATTTGACATGCATGGTCATCACTTGGGGTTTCAGAAAACTCAATATTAAAATAAATATTAATATATAACCCACCACATAATGATTATAGTGAACCCATAACCAAGAAGTGGTATCAGAGCGGTCACATTTAAATTTATCATTATTAATTTTATTATCAATCCATACAAATTCGTGGCTGAATTTTTATTTCATATTAATTTTTCTTTAATATATTTTGAATTAACATGTTATCAACATAATAATCTTGTTAATTCAGTGTTTTATTTTCCTAAAGGTCTAATAACATATGGAAAAAAATAAAATATTCCATCATGAATTTCCAAATTTTTTCTGTTTAGACATGGTTACATAGTGTGTAGCTGGAGTACAAGTTTTCCACCCTTGTACGCTGCACCCGTCCATTCCGTGGGATGTATGGAATGACACACAATTATAACACATAGTGTATGATATGGGTTGACTAGATAATCAGTCACATAATGTTTCATATTACATGGCCTATATACAACGTACATTCCATGTGGGATACATGGTTTAGTGGTGAAAGTTTTACAATCCATATTTTCATTTTATATGATCAAAATGTGTGAGATTGAATTCATGATAAATAAGACATACACATAATATTGCTGGTGTACATGGTGTGTATTTAATCAATTATCACATCTAGGATATACATAGGGTTATTGATCTTATTATTTGGAAACAAGGCATTAGAGATACACAACATGTAGCTGGAAGTACATGTTTTATAGTCTCTCACCTGAGAACATGAAGAGTCTTTTAGCCTATTTCATAGGCACGAGGTATTCAGACCACATGGTAAGTAGATGACATGTACACACCTTGTAATTTGGGGAGGTGGATTTTGAAGATCCATGCATGTATATGAGGAATATAGAAAATAGAACATGTTGCGTGTAGCTCATTAGTATATACTATGTAGTCAGACCGTGATACATGATGAATCCACATGCGTATACCCTTTATACACAACAACCAAGGTATACAACATGTAACCGGATATTATTCACTGTGTATTATCCTAATAAATTCATAAAAATAAAATTACATTAAATTAAAAATTGTAGCATTAAAAACCTATTTTATTTAATTAAACTAGTTGTGTTTCAAAATTCATTAATGGTTTTAAATAATTTTAAATTCTAAACTAATTTATTGTAATAAAATATGTAACTATTGGTTCTAATGTTTACTTTACATGAATTTCATTAATGATGGGTATCTATAAAATGAATTTTTATGGTCATTAAGATGAAAGGTAATTAATTAATTAATTAATTAATACAAGTGTGTTTATCTTAATATTAAAGAATAAATAAAAATGAATGTTATCCATTTTCTACTATGTATACATTGCATGTATGAACATTCATTAGCTAGGACAAGACTAGCATATATGTTGTAATTTAATTAATTTAATTTATTTCATGTGTTTAAAATTAATTATAATTAAACTAAATTCTATTGCCAATGAGTCATCTCTTTCTCAATTACTATTTAGGACCTGTGTGTCCAAGGATATTTATGTAATCATGTTTTAACTAATCCTTTAGTTCCCATAACTTATGTGTGAGTTATAAATATTAGTAATTAATGGAGTTTCCCATTTCACGTGGTGGATGTTCAAGATAGTACCATAATGATGCCAACCCAGGTGTTACACAAGTGGATGAGTGGAATGATGTAACTCATGCCAATACTGAACACATGAGTTATTCCCCCTAGATCAAAGGTTAATTTAATATCTTCTCACTAAATCAATAATTAAATAAATCTCATGAATGGTTCATTTAAATATTTATTTTTTTATATCTATATATTATTTAATTTTATGGATGTAAGACCGTGATCACATAAATGAATAAATTAATTTGAAAAGATGGAATTTTGATAGCCCGATTATGCATAAATTATTTATTCAACCAGGTTAATTAATTAAGTAACATCCACTTAATATTAACAAGTAATGTAAAGGATAAAACAAGATAAAATTTATTCATAATAAATTAAAATCCCTCAAAATATATATTAAATCATACTTTACCTTCCATCACATGATTAGAAATAGAAACCTTATAACTAAGTGTTTGACCAACCCTCCTTGGGAAACTTACTTTTAGCGTGGTGTTTTTATGAATTTTATGGGTTGACTTAACCATCATAAAAATTGAGAAGTGTTCCTTTAATAAAATTTATCTAACTTGGAGGTAAGTGTTTAGGAAATCCAATTTAGGATTTCCAAACAGGTGAGTCCACTCAATGGATTAAGGAGTTGAAAGCCTATAGTTAGAAAACACCTACCCACCTAAATATCTTCAAATACATTAACCAACCCTTTATGGGGTTATGAAAAGGGACATATATATCATTTCTAATAGAATGTCCTAGAAACTATACATTCCATGTTCAATGATGAGGGCTACTGGGACTTGATAAAATAGTGGGAGATTTAAAAAAGTCAATTAATTTATTATTCCAAAAATATTTTGTAATTAAGAAAATTACAAATAATATTCTCTTTTAATTGTAGAATAAAATGGGAAATTCTTCATCCATACTACCCCTTCGATATATATTATACAAAGAAAATCTCTTCACAAGTAGTAACTTCTAGGAGTGGTTTAGAACACATAAGGTTGTTTTGTGCCATCAATAGAAATCTTACGTGCTAAAATCCTCACTTATTGATCTGCCTGCATAAGAGGAAAGTGGTGAAGAGTTCCTCACATATTAAAATCATTTTAGCTATGTGATCTATGTTCAATGTTTAATTCTTTCATAAATTTCTAGTGAACTCTTGAAGTCTCATGAAAACATGGTTGCATATAACATTGTTTATCACCTCCATGGTCTTTACCAAGAGTGATCTAGACATGAATAGTTTTAGATTTCCAAGTTTTTCTTTCAGAGAAAGCTTGGAGTGGGTGACATAGATGGGCCTCACAAATCAAGATCATTAGATAAATTGAGTGAATAGAGGTTATAGGGTTTAAAATCCCTGTATAACTGGGTATTGATCTCATTTTATATTCAATCCATTACAGATCTTCTAAATTTTTTATAAATTTTAATGTAAACAACATTAAGAAGTCTCTGACAGATCTTATCACTCTTCTTCACCAAGTAGATATGGAGACAAAGTGTTAAAAGTTTTTGGTCCTTATGGTGAAAAATAATAATTGGAAAGTGAATAGATCTAAGACCAAATATTATTCACACACTTAGAAGAAGAGGAATGTCAAGGGTAATGTAAGAGAACAAGATGCTATTTATTTCAAATTTGTAATGAAGGGCCATTGGAATAAAACTTTCACCCAGCCGAAGAAGTAAAGGGAATATTCAGGAGAATTTTTTATAGTGTCAAATTTGTCTATTCTAAAATCTGGGTATTATAGATGGTTTTTAGTTTTTCACATATGTATTTACATATAGGAACCATGTAGATTTAGAAAGACTAACCGAGGGGTGTTAGATACACTATCATCCAACAAAGCTAAACTTGATGTTGTAGCTATTGAGGACTGTCGCATCACATTGTGGACTAGAATGTTATTGTTTTTAAATAACTGTTATTATGTTCCTTTAGTTACCAAAAATATATTTCTCTATTCATACTATATAAGAATGGTTTTATTTTCATGTTTGGAAATAATTTTTTTTGTTTTATAAACATAACATTTTTATGGTAAGGCACATTTAAAATAATGTTCTTTTTGTGTCTGTTTACACAAACCAAGTTATATAATTTGGTAAAAAAACTAATTCATATGAATAATACCACACCCAACCCTAGAATCAGTGGCTAGGTCATGTAAATGAAAATAGTTTAACTAAATTATACCAAGATGGATATTTATATATTTTTTTAACTAAACCCACTTAGTACATGTTACTCATGATTACACAGTAAAATTACCAAATCCCTATTTAGTGTAAAATTTTATAGGTTCAAAGATATTCTTGAATTAGTTTATATATAAATTCATGGAAAATTTACTATTATGGTAAGGAGTAGGTACTCATATATCATAACTTTTACAGATGATTTTAGTAGATATGGATATATCTAGTTAATGATGTATAAATATTATTATTTTGATAAATTTAAGGAATTAAAGAATGAATTCGAGAAATAACATGATAAGAATATTAAGAAACTACACTCATAATATGGTGGATAATATATTAATCAAGCCTTCATTGATTACTTATTAGAGTTTGAGATCCTTTCTCAACTTAATCTTCTTTATAGACCATAGTGGACTGGTGTAAGTGAAAGAAGGAAACACAACTTGTTGGAAATAGTGAGATCAATGATGAGTCATTTTCATATTCTATTATATTTTTGGGGATACAAATTTCAAAGAAAATTAAAAATACTTAACCAAGTTCCAAATAGAGTGGAAAATGGTATATAAAACCATTTAGGTAATGGAAAGAAACCTGTGTTGTCATACTTACACGTGTGGGGTTACAAATTTTTTTAATGCCTCTTTAGGTAAAAAACTTACATCCCAATGCATAAAGTGTAACTTTATAGGATAACCTTAAATAAAAAAGGGGATATTAACTATATAACCCATCAATAAAAAAGTTAATAGTGGAATGAATCCCCATATTCCTTGATATGGAGAAAATCATTAAAAGAGGTAGTGTGAGTGAGATGGACATTGATGAAATTGATGCCCAAGATACACAAGAGTTAGAACATGAACATATTCCACAAAGTCCCATGTAATAATAGAATATTATAGAAACACAAGTACTATATAGGAGGGCAAGAGAGGTTAGAGAACTATAAAGGTTTGGTTTTCAAGCAATAAATAATGGAGACTAATTATTAATTGATAATAATGATCCTCTAACCAAGAAGTAAGAAGTAAGTGGCATAAATGTTTCAAAGTGGAAAGAATCCATGGATTCTAAAATAGAATCCATGTAACAAAAAAAATTGGATTTTGGTAGATCATTCAGTGTATGTAAAACCTTTTTGTTTAAAATAGTGTTTCAATAATAAAATGAACATGGAAGGCCAATTTAGTACCTATAAGGCGTGACTGGTTTCAAAAGGGATTAAACTATATCATGGAATTGGCTATGATGAATCTTTTCTACTATGTGGAATTATAAAACCCATTAGAATTCTACATTCCTTTGGAAATTACCAAGACTATGATATTTTAAAAATCTATTTTAAAACAACCTTCCATAATGGGAACCTTTAGGAAGATGTATATATGAAAAAACCCAAAGGATTTGTGACTCAAAAGGATTAAAAAATTATATATAATGTTCATAAATCCATTAATGTATTAAAGAAATAATCCATGTCAGGTAACATTAATTCTGAAAAAGGCATAAATGAATTTGGTATCATAAATAAATAATGTGATCTTTGTGTTAAAAAATTATTTAGTGGGAGCGAAATCATTTTCTTCATAATATATGTCGATGACATATCACTTATTGGATAATAAATACTAGTCTTACAATGTTTGAAGGTGTGGTTGAATAAATTATTCTCTATGAAATACTTGGTCTAGGAAACATATATTTTGGGATCAAGATCCATCATGATATATCTGAGAGACTTCTAAGCCTAATTCAATTTACATACATTGATAAGATACTAAATATATTCAATATTGAATAATCTAAGAATTCATTGTTGTTAGCATCACTTGGGATTTATTTTTTAGGAATATGTGTCCTAGACACATGAAGAAAAAATAGAATTTCAAGGATTCCGTATGCGTCGGTGATTGGGTCAGTTATGTATGATATATTATATACTATTATATATTTCACCTACACTTTATGTATTGTAGGAAGATATCATGTTAACCCAGGTGATTTCCACTAGATTGAAGTCAACACCATCCTTAAGTATCTGAGGTATAATAAGGATATTTTCCGTATTTATAGAAGATATGAGGAAATAGTCACCATAGGATATGAAAATTCAAATTCCCAAATGGATAAAGATGATATGAAGTAACAAATGGGATATATCTTTACATTGGATGGAAGTCGCATGGGCCTAAAGAGCTTAAATCATGATGTGGTCACATATTATACAATATATTATGAGTATATTATAGAATATTAGGTACAAACACATATATTATGGATGTGTAAATTCATCAAATATCTTTACATGAGACCATGAAAAAATCTTCTTATCAAAATAGATTATGATAATACTACAACAGTGGATTTAGAAAATGAAACAGTGTCACATCAGTGGATAAAAAACATACTTCAGAAGTATCATCTCTCTAGTTATTTTTATTAGAAAGGTGAGGTTGTTGTGAACAATATTTCTAAGGATAAAAACATGGAAGACCCCTTGACTAAATCTTTGACTCAGAAGACAAATGATTATCATGTGAGGTCTAGTGAACTAAAAGCTATTGGTAGTTGGATCTAGTCCAATTATGATTTTTGAAATATTTTATGTCCTAGGGCCAACTTTTTATAATTTTATTACCTATATATTTTATGGATTTAATATTAATAAAATTTATTATTACATACTTTTCATTATTCTGCACAAATCTAATGTAACAATTTCCTAGAGTATACCTCACATTGATAAGGTCATATAAGTTCCCCAATATGATGATAACCTTGAAATGCTATGAATAAATTCATAAATTTAGTTCTGTAGTTGGATAATGTATTATTATTGAACACTTAGTATATAGAATGTTTGATGTCAGTACTCATAAGAATATGAGGCTTCTTTTCATTTAGTTTCCACATGTTAATATCCAAGATGAGAGATTATGAGAATAGACCACCAGTTGGAATTCTTCATGTTTTGGTGTCATAGGATATTCTTTTTAGTGAATATGTGTAATGGTATTTAGACATTAATATTATAATTAATTAATGTCATGAATCATGAACATTTATTTTATAATTAAAACCATGACACTATATATTCACGACCTGGTAGGTCATGTTGGGTGTGTCATGATTAATATGTCATTAATGGATTAGTTGAGGAATGATTTGTCTCTTCCATATTTATATAAGTTGATATATTATCCTCATTATTATAATAGAACTATCACATTAAATTCCATGTCTATGGTTAAATGATTCATTTTTTATATAGTTAAATAAATACACATTGATCTTATATGCTAGTGGCACAGATGGGAAACTTGCTAGATGAGATATTAATACAAAGGGATTACATTACAATGTGAGAATTCATATGTGGTTGTAATCATTATGATAATAATTTATTTCTATAGGGTTCCTTGACCTATTTCTAGATATTAATCTTGGAAATTAGGTAAGTCTTTCTAATTACAATGATAAATAATCTCACAGGGTAACACACTATGTGTTTTTATGATCTTGATTAAATTTTATTTGAATTTAATTAACTGAATAAATATTATTGTCATGATCGGGGGATAATTTTACTCATATTTTATTGATTTCAAATGTTTATTGATGAATGAAATATTTAAATTCAATATTTATTTAGGAGTTTAATAAATACTAAATGAGTTTGAATGAACTAAGACTGAGTTTGGTGGAAAATATTAATTAACAAGCTGTTAATATTTATTATTGTAAATTTGGGGCAACATAAAAGAATAATACTAATAATAATATTCTTATGTGAAATGGGGTTTATTAATTATTTTGATATTATTTAAGGGTGGACATGTAATTAAATAATTTTTTTGACATAAACCCTATCTCTATAAATAGACTATTAGTTCTATTTTGTATTGCATCCCAAATCGAAACTTGAGAATTATTGCACACAAAAAACTTTTTCTAGACTCCTCCGTTCTCTCTTACTCCCATGAATGAGAAACACAATAGATATCCCTTCAAGATCAAAAGAGAAGTGATTAACATGAATAACGTAAGAAAATCGACATACCACACTATCACTCAAAGATCAATTGGTCATTTTTGAAGATCAAAGGAGAATGTATGGATCACCACTAGATGGATTTTATCTTTGGATACTCATATCACAATAGAAGAAATCAAAAAAGGGAATTTTTGTATTATTGAAATATACATCTAATAATTGATTCTATGATCAAGTATTCATTTCATCCGACATTAAATAAATAAATTATAAATTTCACATTCAATATCCTTGCTGGAGGTTTCAAGAAAGAAAATATTAAAATAAATTTTAATATATTAGCCACCACTGCATGATTATTATGTGATTGTAACCAAGAGTTACCTCATGTACACTTAGTGTTAATTAATTTGTGGCAAATTGCAACAAGAAATGTGATGTCATAATTCTCTAAAGTGTTTCATGTTTTACTTTCAGTAAGGGTGAGAATATGAAATTTCAATTATGGTTGAAGTATGAGATGATCATGGATTTCCCTTACTGTTGAAATTTTTCATTCATTTTCAATAAGGGAAAAATTATATTTAATTATGAATTTAAATGGTTATTAAAAAAAAATACAAAAGGGTATATTTGAGTACCCAATTAATGGTGATGAATATTTTTGTCTTTGTTTCTAATAATAATCAAATACAATGTGTGTTAAGTAAATATGATGATGAAGAGTTTTAAGAAGACACTAATTGACACCAAGAGTTTAAGGAATATGATGAGATGAGAAGATGTGAAGGTTTACATACCTCATAATATGTGATGATTTTGGAAATTGAATTAATATGAATCAATTGCATATGTTGATGATGATGAAAGAACTATAAAAAGCATAATCCTGATGAGTTTGGAGAAGTAACATGGACAATGTGTGTAACCATCCATGTTATTACCAAAATGGAACACTATTTTAAGATATGGATATCTATATGGGATTATGGTATACTAAATAAATTTTTTTGGTGTTATATTAATTGAAAAATGAAAAATTCATACTTATTAGATCCACTACACAAAAATCAGACTTTAGAGGTGGTTTAATAAACCACTTCTAATTTTTAAATAATTTCCAATAGTTTATTAAAAACTGCTGCTAAAACTTTTAATTTTTTTGAAAATCTTGACACTTCTACCCTAGAACCCCCCCTCGATGCTTCACCCCAAAACCCCCAAAACCCTTTAAATCCCTACCCAACCCTCTGAAGACTTTCCACAGATCCCGACCCTCACCGCCGATCCTGACCCTCACTGCCGATCTTGACCCTCATCGCCCCTCGCTGCCGGTCTCGACCCTCACCCCAACCCTACCCTAATCACCCCTCACTATTAGTCCCAATCTAGACTCTCACCGCCCCTCTCCTCCAGTCCCAGACTATCACCTCACTACCCCTCAAAGGTCGAGTGGCATGTGAAAGGGAGTTTTCTTCTAGATCTTTAATATATAAAATTTTGATTCAACATGGGTGTTTAAGAATTACATATTGATTTGAGTTTTGTTCTTGGGTATTTTGATGTGGTCTGATGTGATTTACAACTATTATAAGTAATTTTGTATCCTTTTATGTGTTATAAATATTTAATTATATATTTATTAAATTATATGTTTCATGTTTATAGATAATACATCATAGATGTTTGAGTAGGGATGTTATTAAATGATGGAGTATATATCTTTGTTTGTTGAGTTAGTTTTCATTCCCCCAAATCCCATCATGAATGATTATTTTAAATATTTATGCTTTGTGATGGGGTTGAGACCATTGGTGAGATTCAGGGTTATTATTTTATGTCTAATGAACTATTCTAAAGTGGTTAATAATGTGATCATGTATATGAAGAATTTGGTAGGATTAATATGTTTGGATGGTTCCTCTACTATTATTGGAGGAATTTAGAGTTCTTCTTTATGTAAAATGTAGAATAATGAGGAATAACAATGAGGTAGTATCTAGAGTTTGTAATTTCTTTTAGATTCTATTCCCCGGAAACCTTCATGGTGTAGGCCATTGGTGTATTTATAGAATGGGACAGTAGGTCATACAGAAAATATTACCAGGAATCATCCAAGACTTTCACCAATGTTGGAGCGTAGGTTATATTTATCATTTTTGTAGGATCCCTCATTATAGAAGAAAGGTTGGGTCATTTCACACTAAATTCTCTTAGTTGAATTTAGATGCATTCAAGGGAAAGGGGCATAATCCTTAATGAAAGGAGACACTAATTTCGCTAATAAGTCTTATAGCAGGACCGATTTTGGGCATTTATATTTGACATATCATGTGGTAAAATATTCAAATGTCAAACCAAAAATTGTGATATATATGACATTTCACTTCAGATTTTCAAAAGTTTCTCTTGAATGTGACATGTATGTATGTATTTTAAGTCAATTTTATAAATTTTTTCAAAATGTTCTTTTATGTTTTAAAAAATGTTTATATTTTATATTCCAAATTATTTAACCTCAAGGAATTTGTGTTAAATGATTGATCCGATCATAAATATAATTATTTATAATTTTGGTAATTGAACTCGCAAAGTCATGAAAATTTATTCTTGATCCCTTCTTCTGTAACACCATTTGAAGATTCATCATCAAGTATGTTTTTCTTTGTAACAATTCATTTATTATTCCTTTGTTACAAATGGGATATGTTATTTTGAAACTGTATAACTTCTTTCTATGGAATTATTATGATATGTTCATTCTTATCATAAGAAAAATACAACACTTCAATTATATTTCATAAATATTTTAAGTGATTAAAAATATTTTTTCATAAAATGATTAGAATTTATGAATACCCAATTCTTTGATCCTTTAATTTAATTATGCACACCAATATCTCATTAAAATATTCAATGTGGAACTTATTGTATTAGAAATATACCTTTTATTTGGTATAAATATAATAATATTCAGTATTTGGATTAAAAATTATTTACCTAGAAGATAAATTATTTACCAAATGTATTTATATAGGAAAAACTTATTAAACATATTCATATATTTTTAAACAAGTATATGTGATTTTATTTTCCTATTTAGTAATAGTTATGTGTTCTAGTTTTTTTTAACAATGTGTAGGCACATTGTGATATATATGGATAAAAGCTGTCACATTACTAAGGAATACACCTCTGTATGATAAGGTTTTGGACGAGTTCTTAGATTTTTCAATTTCCAACCGATCCGTTGATGAGAGAATAAGATATCCATGTGCTAAATGTAAATTTAAAAGATGGTTTAAGAGATATGATATTTATAAACACTTGATATTGAAAAAATTCTCTACTCAATATTTGTGTTGGATTTTTCATGGAGAATCGAATGTTACAAAAAAGGTTGATCACTGATTTCCATCATTAAAATGTGCTCCGAACTATGTAGACAATGGATAATGAAATGAAAACCCTTATAAATGATGTATTCAGAATTTCAAGACACTAACACCAACATTAAAACACATTAGAACAACCACTTGAGGGTGATAAAAATAGAAACGTGACAAGTGTTGTTTTTGAGATTGTTGGAAAAACAGATCAAGATTGTAACATATCATTGGATCATCCTCTTGATTATATAGAGACTAATACAATTGAAAACTTCATCAAGAAGACAGATTCATTTCATGGTTTAGTTGATGATGAAAATAAATAATTGTAGAGTGTATGTTTGAAATATTCAAAATATTCTTTTCTACAGAAGTTTTACCATATACAATGCCTATGTGGAATTAAAAATAAGGATATGTACATGATATTGGAATTGTTTCATGATGAAGTTACTAAAGTAAAGATCCATGATTCTTTTTATGATATGAAATAAGTTGTTAACAATCCTGGTCTGAATTTTAAAAAAATACATGTGTGTCCCAATGATTGCATGCTTTATTGGGGAGTGGATTCAAGCAGGAAGGATTGAAAAAATATTTCATCTGGATGGAATCCAATGAGTGATGTTGGAATTCTAAATCAATATACTACCACCAAGAAGAATAAAATGAACACAACTACAAAGGTTTTGTGTTCCTTTCCTTTAAATCCTTGATTAAAAAGATTATTCATGTCATTGAAAACCTCCGAACAAATGAAGTGACATTCTATAGATAATAACAATGTTGTGTTAATGAGAAATACCAGAGATTCACCATCATGGAAGTTATTTGATTCATTACATCTATATTTCTCATCTGATCCTAGGAATTTTTGATTGGGATTGATTTCAGATGGATTCAACCCATTTGGGAATTTGAGTACCAGTTATAACATTTGTACAGTTGTTTTGATCCCTTAAACTCTGTCTCCATATATGTGTTTGCAAAAAATCTATTTTATCATTTAGATGTTTATTCCTAGAAAAACATTCATGGAAATTATATTGATTTATACTTATATCCTTTAATTGGAGAATTAAAATAGTTATAGAGCAATGGTGTTGAGACATATGATGCATATTCTAGAAAAATTTTCAAAATGCAAGCCGTTCTAATGTGGACCATTAGTGAATTTCTTGGACTTTGGATTTTAGCAGGTTGGAACACTTACATGGGTTTGGATTTTCTTATTTGTAACTTTTATTTTTGATCCCAAATGAATACCTCACAATATAAAATGGTGTTTCTTGTGTCATCAAATATTTCTCGATTCAATTCATAGATTTTGGATGAACACGTCAAAATTCCATGGTTTCATTGACCACAAAACACCTCCAAATTTGTTAACAATTTCTAAAATATTAGCACAACTTGGAAATGTTGAAACAGAATTTGGGAAGGTTTAAATTTTGAATTATAGTGGGAAATGAGTTTGAAGTGCATCTTCAAGTGAAATCAGAATGCCACAATGGAAGAAAAAAATTATATTCTTCAAACATATGTATTGGGAATTTAATTTTTTGTGGTATAATATTGATGTGATGCATATTGAGGAGATTTTTGGTGAAAATTTGATATTCAAATTTTTTAATGAGCATGGAAAGTTAAAGGATAGTTTAAATTCCTTGAAATACATACAAGAAATGAACATAAAGCTTTATCTCTAGACACATGAGAATGTAATGTATGCTACGACAAAATTTTCAATGAAAAATAGGTATAAAGATACATTCCTTGAAATTTTAAAACATGTGAAGTTATATAATGGTTATTTGAGTAACATATTAAGGTTTTTTTACTTAAAGTGTCTTAGGTTATATGGATTTAAAAGTCATGATTCACATATTTTGTGACATTAGTTACTACCATTGGAATTGCGTACATTTTTACAGAAAATGTTTACTATTTTTATTCTCTAATTTTGCTCATTTTTCAGAGTACTATGTGAGAAAACTATACATCTATTTGATCTTGAAAACCTTCTGGAGAGATTTGTATTAACACTTTGTGAAATGGAAATGATCTTTCCTTTGTCGTTTTTTACTATTGTGATGCATTTAACTGTGAATTTTGATGATAAAGCTAAATTAAGAGGCCCTGTACATTATTTATGGATGTGTCCAACTAAGAGGTACATTATTTATATGTTTTTAATTTCAGTAAATAATTCTTGGAACATCATTAAATACATAAGTATGATTTTTATTTTATTTCACATATATCTTGGGCATTTGAAATCATATGTGAAAAATAAAGCTCAACCTGAAGGCTCTATTTCTGAAGGATATTTGGAAGAGGAGTGTCTTACCTTTTGTTCTTGATACTTGGATGATATTGAGACAATTTTCAATTGATTTGGACATGTTGATGATACATCAACTCCATCTAAAATACATGGCAAATAAAAAATCTTTCCTACTATTGGCTGATCAGTTGGAAGGAGATCAAATGTTACACTAACAAAAATGAAATTATTATAGGCACATAGATATGTGATACTTAATAGAGAAATTTAAGATCCATTTATTGAAGAGTTGAGGATACAAAAAAATAGATGAATGAGATTAAGAATATGAAATTATAAAGATATAACAAAAGATTTTAATAAAGATCTTGTGGAATGGTTTGCGTGACGTTTATGTTCATAAATATTGCAATCAATTTGGATATTATACTGATACATATATTTTGTAAATATAATAATGTATATTACTTTTTTTAGATCATGAATACTGATACTTGTGTAGATTTTTAAGAATATTTGATGTTTATTTCTCAAGGCCATCTAAAACTAGATATAAAGTTCGACGCTTACAATGTGAATGACTTCAGATTCCATACAGTCAATTAGGAAGAGGATTTGAAAACACAGAATAGTGGCATATTTACATTTTTTGAAGTGGGATACTATCGAAAGTTGATTGATATTATTGAATTAAACTACCAAATAAATTTTTGAGTTGTTTTATTCAAATTCAATTCATAGGATATTATCAAGGATGTTAAAAGAGATTCCTTGCAATTTACATCTGTGAAATTCTCTCGCTTGATGGATTTTGGTGACCATGAACTACATGATCCGTATATCATATTATCGTAAGAAAAAATAGAATATTATGTGAAAGATGTCATGGATGAAGGGTGAAGTGTAGTTACTCACTTAAAATAAAGAGACTTGTATGATATGGGTGATGAAGTGAATGATTTGACCTCTGACATTGAATCCCATAAATAGAAATAAGTGTACTTATTTTTCCATCATGATATTGAAAATATTAGTCTTTCAAGGGTGGATGAATTAAATGAATCAATTATCATCAAGGAGACCAATATTATTGAAGGAGAAAATGATTTTATATGCAGTTATCCATTCATTTATGAACCACTTATGTCATTTGTGTAGTAATTCATTATCATTTTTATGTATATTTTGTTTGTTATTACTGGGTTTATGTTATCATTTATATTTTTGCTTGAATTTTTTGAAATATATGTTCTGAACTTATTCTTATTTGATTAAATGATAGGAATTCCAAGATAGAGGTGTTATACTACTTCCAGTGAACTGTAGTCGATGTTTGATCGTCCACACCCATAGATGATGATCCATATATCTACCTCTCTACAATATTTGAGACACCATATGCTTTCCCCTTGTATCATCTTTGACACCCTCTGTCAGCGTACTATCTGTAGCTCAGTCGATGCCTTCCAATTCAGTAGCCTGAGTAGTGAGGGAGTAGGGAACCCCTCCTAGTTCTTCATAGGTATATTTTAGGGTGACTATTATATATACAAATTTTTATATGAATAAATTTATTAATGTTTTTTATACTACTAACTATTTTTTCATAAAATATGGAAAAATGCTACTATGGAGAAAAATATGAAAATTTCAGATGTATGGAATCTAAATACACTAAAATTAGTTGACCCACTTGATTCCTATGGGAGACCTACATATGACATTGTAGGATTACTTGGACAGATTATAGGCCAGCTGGCAGTGTATCTGGTTACCCTTCCCAATATGTTTGATGATTGGAGGTATATGCCTTCATCTTGAAAAAAATGATGTTTTTGATTCATGAATAAAGGTAGTTTTTTTATACATTATGGTGTAATCTAATTTAATTATATTATTAAATGATAATATTTTCAAGATGAATCACTGTGTACAGATGTTTTTCCACTTTACCGTTGCTGACCTGCTAGCACGAAAGTGGACATTGAAAAATTTGGGTAAGAGATAGAAAGATTATAAATGGATATTATGGAATGAAGTCAATGATACTTCATTGAGAACCCAAAAAATGTATGATAAGGTACCAAATGGGGTTTCTAAAGAGTAATGGAATGTTTTTATTGATAGGCATCATGATGAGAAGCACATGGTATTTAAATAAATATTTTTTATATTAATCTCAATTTTACATTTATACATGTATATGAAAAGGAGATGACATTTATTACATTACAATAAATTAAATTTTATTTATTTCAATATCTTTCAAGGAGGAATTCATTGAGTCGGGCTAAGAAAATCATCCCTCACACTCTGGTGTCAAATAGTTTTTTTATAAGTTGATCGACTCTGGAAAGCTTTCCATTAGTTTAAATATTTATTAGAAAATATTATCTATTTAATATATTAAATGGTTTATTTATCTTTGTTTAATTCCATTATAGAGTTTATGGCACCAAGCATCCCAGACAGAAGTGTGGTTGGATGTTCATAAAAAATATGATGAGAGTTTTCTTAATGAGACTGCCAAAGAAGTTGGGGTATGAATTCATTTTTCATTATAATAACTTATTATCAGTTATCACTATGTTAATATATATTGATTCTAATATGACTAATATTTTATTTAAAGGTAAAAATTAAAGAAAAATTTGATGCTAATCCCGTGCAGTCCTACTCAATCTCTCAAGATGACCCAATTGGTAATGTACTTGGGAAGGAGCATCCTAGTCAAATGCGTGAGATAAGTTTGAACCATTACCATCAGAGGTCTTTGGAAAGCCACCGAGGATTTTAGCTATATATACTCATAGTTGTAGTCACTCCATACCCCAAGATTCACAGAGAGATATTGATTTTCTACAAAACATTGTTCTGGAATAGGGGACTCAGATATCTGCTTTGCAGAAAGCGTTGATTGATTTATATCAAAAGAAAAATGGACCTGTTCCTGATGGTATTTCATCAATGATAGGTAGTGCGCAGGTAAATCACACAATTTGAAAATCATTTGGTTTGTTAACATTTATTGGATTTATGTTTAATATTAATTTACAAAATTATTTAATTTTCACCCTAATTGTATTACATGTACCGGTAGAAGGATGTAGAGATAGAGATAGAGAGGGTGACGAGCAGTGTTCATAATCAGACAACTATTCGAGGAATTTTTGATGTTTTTGACAAATATGGAAAGAGAGAGTTTATTTATGTATCATATGTGGCACAAAGTATTCAACTAACATTTTCATGACCTAACATTTTCAAGATTTACGATTTTGAATAGGATTAGAACCTTTCAGGGATGCATTGAGAGTCATCTATTCATAGAAATGTAGGATTAAATATCATTAAAATAACTATCTTGCAATAGTCTTCATTCTAATTAGTGAAAAACATATTATCTTTTATTTTAACATCAGAAAACATCCTTTCCCTAATCAAGTATAGTAATACCTAAGTGGAATTTCTTTCTTGCTAGAATCCCACAAGGTAAAGTTCAATAATTATGGTTATAAATTTTCTCCCCATTTTTAAAATTTCATGCATGATTTTTTTACTTCAATCCTATTCAAGTTTATGTTTCTCATTAAAATTGTTGTTCCTTATAGCCTATAGGGCCTAAAACCTTTTCATCATTTATGTTCCATCATCCCCTTAAGCTGGGTCAACTCACTATTTGAATTCAATCACTATACATCATCATTAATGATTCACATCCTTATCACTATTAATCACTGAAATAGTATCATATCTCCATAGAATTATCGCATTTGTGTTTCCCCTATCCCTATATCTTATACTACATATTCAGTATCCCCAAACCCATTTCATCATTTTAGTGTTTCATGATTTTCATAGTTCGTCATGGGTTGTTCTCCTTAGTTATATAAATATATGTTATAAAATTAGACAGTGTTCTCTGTGGTCGAATATGAAACACAATATTGTTGAGTATGTGTATCTTTGTTACTCATGATAGAATATAAAGGAATATCAATTTAATTATTATAGTCTACTCCAACCAGATCTGGTGTCAGTTTGTAAATGGGATGATGTGTTTAGGGAATTCATTGTTCTATTATCAATGACAACACGAGGAATTAATTATTTTAGTTTAGTGATGGATTGGTTGAATAAATCATCTCATTTTATTCCTATCAAGGACACATAGATGGTTGATGATCTGGGAAATCTATAAGTGAAGTTTATTTTGAGGTTGTATGGGTTCCCCTCTATAATTGTGTTGGAGAGTGATCCAGGGATGACTTACATATTCTATAAGAGTATCATAGAGCTGATGGGGAATCAAGTTATATTGAGTAATGCTTATCATGTACAAAAGGATGGTCAAATGTATAATATTATTCAGATTCTATTGTATATTCTCTGTTACTACATTTAGGATTTCATTGGATCATGGAACATCCATCCAAGACAAGTGATGTTCACATATAATAACAGCTACAAGTAAATAATTAGAATAACACCCATTGAGGATTTATGTGATTTCCTATGTATGTACCTATTTGTTGTGAATAGGTGGTTGATGCCACTTTTTTAGGACCAAGTTTACTTTAGGAGATGATATCAAGGATCTAAGATATATTTCAACTCTTGGTAATCACTCAGCACTGGTAGAAATAATATGAAGATATTTAATGACATCCTTTGGAATTTCCCATTGGCGATTTGGAATCATGTTACACTAATGCATTTCTTAGTGTAGATACAATATTGGGGGTTCATGTTGTGAATAAATGATTATATATGTAAATAATTCCTACATGGAATATTTTTATTCATTTCATTATTAAATCATCTCTCATTTGATATGTTTCTTCTCCCTTAAACTCGAGGGATACTCTGGTAATTTTTTTGGTGATTCTTTCCCTTCTAGGATTCTCCCTTCAACACTTTGATCATTAGGTTGGTTGGTTTCATTACTTTATATAAGTTTGATTATTCCATTTTTGTTCACTTATGACTATCTTAATTTATCTGAGTTTTGGAAGAGAAATTATGACATGTTTTTTTATTTAAATGAGTTTCTTAGAAAAGATGGTTATCCCCTTGTTTTGAAAAAAGAAATGTGTTTTTAGAATAATTTTTAAATGAGTTTTAAAATTACTATTTTGATTAATAATGGTGTGTTTTTAAATTTGATAAGTACTTTTAATTTTTTTTTCAAAAATACATCACATTATAGCCTTGGGTACTTATGTGGAAGCTGTGGTATTGGGTATCTTCTACTTGTATTATTTGGGGGTTCAATTTCTAGGGTTTTCTTCCATTAATTGGATATGGATTCATGGGATTTAGAACATGTTCAAATTTTTTAGGGAGTTAAAAATTCATTGTTGTTACTCCATTCCATTTTATTGGGTCTCTGCATATGTATTTTTAGGGTACTGGGGGTGCAGAATCTGCAGTTGGATTTTATTAGTAAATCAACATATAATAGTGGTGTAAACCGCCACTAAATATGGTTCATTTTTAGCGGAAGTTTAAACCATCGCTATATGTTGATAGTTTTTCATCAACGGTGGTTAAAACCACTACTCAAAAATGACACACATTCATTTAGCGGTATTTTTAACCACTGATAAATCCTTACCATATTTTCCCACTAAAAACCACCGCTAAAACCAATAAAACCACTACTAAATATGATATCTACAACTCTTACCAGAAACCACTGATAAATGTAAGAAACCACTATGTATTGGATTTCAACACTAGTTTTAGCGGAATTTTCTGCTAAGTATCATAGATATCTTATTTAGAAGTATTTTTATTGGTTTTAGCGGGGGTTTTCTATGGGGAAATATGGTAAGGATTTAGCGGTGGTAAAAACCGCCACTAAATATTTTCCCTTTTTTCATGAAACCGCCTCTAAGACCAATAAAACCACCTCTAAATGAACGTACATAATTTTTTAGTGGTATTTTTAACCAATTACAACAAAAAAATATCAACATATAGCAGTGGTTTAAACTGCCTCTAAATGTTGATTTACTAATAAAAACTAATTGCAGATTCTATGTCCCTAGTACCCTAAAAAACCATTCAGAGAGAACGAATATAAGGGAAAGGAGTAAAAATAATTAATTTGAACCCCATAAATATTTTAACATGTTATAGATCCCATGATTCCATATTAAATTAATTGAAGAAAACCCTAAAAATTAAACCCACAGATAATAAAAGTGGAAGAGACCCAATACCACTCCTTCCACATAAGTACTCAAGGATCTAAGGTGATGTATTTGTGAAATAATTTTAAAAGGCCTTATCAAATTTAAAAACACACCATTATTAATCAAAATACTAACTTAAAAACCCATTTAAAAATCTATTTAAAAATTATTTGAAAAACACATCTCTTTTATCAAAACAAGGGGATAACGATCTTTTCTAAGAAACTCATTTATGAAAAAAAGGATATTCTATCTGCCAAAACTAATATAAATGAAGATAATTTCAAGTGAACAAAAATGGATTGACCAAAATTATATGAATAAAATAAACCAACCAACCTAATGATCAAAGCGCTGAAGGGAGAATCCTGGAAGAGAAGAAATAAACAAAAAATTCACTAGATTATCCATCGAGTTTAAGGGAGAAGAAACATGACAAATGAGATAGGATTCAATAATTAAATGAATAAAAATATTCTGTGTAGGAATTATTTACATCGATAATCATTGATTCAAAACATGAATTCTTGATATTGTATCTACACTAATAAATGCATCAGTTCAACTAAAATCCAAATAACCAATGGGAAATTCTGAAGGATAACATTAAAGATCTTCATATTATTTCTATTGACACTAAGTGATGGAAAAGAGTTTAAATTTATATTGGATCCTTGATATCATCTTCTAAATTATACTTGGTCCCAAAAAAGTGGCCTCAACCACCTATTCATAGAGTAGGTGAAATAAATGGGAAATCATATAAATCCTCAAAGGGTGTTGTTCTAATTATTTACTTTTATCTATTATTATATGTGAACTGCCCTAGTTCTAAAAGGATGTTCCATGATCCATTGAAATCATAAATGTATGAAATAATAATATACTACAAAATATGAATAGTATTATACATCTTACCATCCTACTATACATGGTATGAATTAATCAATATAACTTGATTCCCCATCAGCACTTTGATACACTTCTATAATATGGAATTCATACCTGGATCCCTCTCCAACAAAATAGTAGAGGGGAACCCATACAACCTCAAAATCACCTTCAATTATATATTACTCAGATCATGAAACTTTTAGGTGCCATTAATAGGAATAAAATGACATGATTTGTTCAACCAGTCCATCACTAACATGAAATAATTAATTCCTTATGTTGTCATTGATAATAGAACACTGAATTCCATAGACACATCATCCCATTTCAAAACTAACACCAGATGTAGTTGGAGTATACTAGAATAATTAAAGTGATATTCCTTTATATTATATCATGAGTAACAAAGATACACATACCCAATAGTGTTGTGCTTCATACCCGACCACATGAAACACCATCTAATTTCATAATATAAATTTATATAAATAGGGTGAACAACCCATGAAGAACTATGAAAATTAGGAAACTCTAAAATAATGAAAGGGGTTTGGGGCTAGTGAATATGTAGTAGGAGATATAGGGATAGGGTAAACACAAATGTGAAAATTCCAGACAGATATGATACTATTTGGATGAGGAATAGTGATAATGATATGCATCATTAATGAAGATATAAAGTGATTGATTACAAAAAAGTGAGTTGATGAAACTTAATGGAATGATGGAACATAATTGATGAAACAGGTTTGGGGACAATAGGCTATGAGGATCAGAATTTTGAATGATAAACATGCACATGTATAGGCTTGATGTAAAAAAATCATGCATGCAAATTTAAAAACAGGGAGAACATTGATAAACATAATGATTGAACTTCACCTTGTGGGATTCTAACTAGAAATAAATTCCACATAGGTATTACTATACATGATTAGGGAAAGGATGTTTTCTGATGTTAAAATCAAATATAATATGGTTTTTACTAAATATCATAAAGTTCATTGAAAGATAGTTATTTTAATCATATTCAATCCTGTATTTCTATGAATGGATGACTATCAGTGTAGCCCTGAAAGGTTTTCAGGCTCCTGAAAATGGGAAATTATGAAAATGTTAGGTCATGAAAATTTTAGGTGAATACTCTATGCTACAAATAATACATAAAAAAACTCCCTCTTTCCATATTTGTCCGAAACATCAAAAATAAGACTAATCACTATCTAATGATGAACACTGCTTGTTACCCTCTGCATATCCATATCTACTTCCTGCTACTGGAAGATGTAAGGAAATTATATTGAAAATTAAATAATATTGTATATTTATATTTAAAATTAAATAGACTAAATGTTTGAGAACTAAACAATTTTGAAATTTTGTGATTTACATGCTCACCACCAGTCATCGATGTAATTCCACTGGGGAAAGATCCAGTCATCTTCTGATATAAATCAATCAACACTTTATTTAAAGAAGATATCTGATTCCCCTATTTATGAACTATGTTTTGAAGAGAAAAAATCACTATCCTAGAATATCAGGGTATGGAGAGACTAGAACCATGAGTTGATGTAGCTACAATCCCCAGTGGCCTACCAAAAAACTCATATGGTAAATGTCCGAAACCTACCCCGAGCACTCAACCAGGATTCTCCTTCCCAAGGATTTTACCATCTAGGTCAACCTAGGAGACTATGTAGGACTACACGAGATTGGAATCCCATTTTTCATTAATTTTTACCTATAAATCTAATATTATTCATATAAGAAGTAATATATATTAATATATTGACAACTGAAAATAAGTAATTATAATGAAAAATGAATTCACACCCAAACTTCTTTGGCAGACTCATTAACAAAACTCCCATCATATTTTTTATGAACATCCAACCACACTTATATTCATGATTCTCGGTTCCCTAAACTCTATGACTGCATTAAACAAAGATAAATAAACAATTTAATATATTAGAAAGATAACATTTTCTAATAAATATTTAAACTAATTAAAATATTACCTGAGTCGATCGGATTCTAGAAAAACTCTTTGATCCCACTGTGTTAGGGATGATTTTCTTATCCTGACTCGATGCATTCTCCCTTGAAATATTCTGAAATAAATAAAATGAAATTTAATAGCAATGTATGAAATGTATTCTCATTTTTATATACATTTATAAATTTAAAATGATATTAATATAATAATATATATTTGAATACCATGCACTTCTCATCATGATGCCTATTAATAAAAACATTCCATTTCCATTTAGGTATTCCATTGGGTACCTTATCATACATTTTTTTGGGTGCTCAATGAAGTGTCGTTGACTTCATTCTATAATCTCGATTTATAATCTTTCCATTTATTGCCCAAATTTTTCAATGTCTACTTTCATGCTATTAGACCAGTAACTGTAAATTGAAAAAACATATGCACACAGAGATTCATTTTAAAAATATAATCATTTAATAAAATAATGACATTAAATTACACCATAATGTATTAAAATTACCTTTATTTGTGAATCAAAAACTTCATTTTCCAAGATGAAGGAATATGCCTCCAATCATCAAAAGTAATGGGAAGGGTAACCGACTCCACCACCAACTGGAATATAATCTAGCCTAGTAATCTCATGGAATCATCCATAGGGACCCCATTGGAATAAAATGGGACAACTACCTTCTATCTGGTCAAATTTGATACATCTAAACTTTTAATATTTTTCCCTGAAGTAGCATTGTTTCCACGTTTTATGAAAAAAAATTAGTAGTAAAAAAAGTTCAATAAATTTATTCATATTAAAATTTGTACCTATAACAGTCACAGTCCAATATCCCCATGAAGAACTATAAGTGGCGCCCCACTCCCTCTGTACTGAGGCTGCTGAATGGGAAGGCATTGACTAAGCTGCTGATTGGACGCTGATAGAGGGTGTGAGAGACGGTGCTAGAAAGAATGTGGATGGTGTATTAGATGGTGTAGAGAGGGAGATATATGGATCATTATCTGTCGGTGTGGTCGATGGAACATCGACTGAGAGTTTATTAACAACAGCATAACACCTCATCCTTGGAATTTTTGTCATTTAATCAAATAAAATTATTTTCAAAACCTATATTTTAAAAAATTCATGTAGAAAAAATAGAAATGATAACAGATGCACAATAATAACAAACAAAATATACATAACAATGATAATGAATAACTACCCAAATGACATAATTTGTTCATAAATTAATGGATAACTGCACATACTACAATTTTATTCTTAAATCATTTCATTTTCCTACTCTATCATTACTTCATCTACTTAATACACCGTTACAAGACTTATATTTCTGATATCATGATAGACTAATAAGTCTTCTTCTTGATGTTTATGGGATTCAACGTCAGAGGTCAAATCTTCCACTTCATCACCCATATCATACATGTATCCCTGTTTTACATGAGAAACTATACTGGACACTTCATCATTGAAATATTTCCCATAATATACCATTTTCTACCACAATTATAAGATATAAAGATCATGTAGTTCATGGTGACCAACATCCATCACGCGAGAGAAGTTCACAGAAATAAATTGCAAGGATCTCTTTTAACACCCCTGATAATATCCACCCAATTGAATTTGAATAAAATAACTAAAAAATGTCTATGGTACTTTAATTCGATAATATCAATCTACTTTCCATATAATCCCACTTTAGAAAATGTTAATATTCCAATATTATGTGTTTTCAAACCCTCTTACCAATCAACTATATGGAATCTAATGCTATTCATGTTGTAAGTGTCGAACTTTCTAGCTTGTTTTAGAGGACCTCAAGCAAGAAACTTAAAATATTCTAACAAATCTTCTCGGGTATCAGTATTTATGATCTAAAAAAGGTAATATATATTATTACATTTAAAAAATATATGTATCAACCTAATATCCATATTTATTGAAATATTTATTAAATTACATGTCATGAAAACCATTATACGAGATCTTTATTTTCAAATTTTGTTATATCTTTCACATTTCATGTTTTTACTCTCATTCATCTCTTTGTTTTTATCCTTAATTGTAACATCCCGATTTTAGAAGCTACCTAGAGGTGCCCCGTACCCGGTTGGTCACATGGTATCAAGATCATTTACCCAAACGCCAGAGGTTGCTGACTAGCAGCGAGGGACTTGGGTGTGATAGTGGGGAAACTATGACATCATTGGCAGAGTAACTCAACATAAATAAACAGATAACAATAGAGGAAAGAGTAATAAACCATACAACCGTAAACAACAAAAGACTGAAGAAATACAACTAGAGCACATATATAAATGATGAATGATACGTATGTCTAGGAAAGCATCCAAACAAGTCATAGTGCTGGAATACAATACTAAACCAAAGTAAAAACAATACAAATAACTCCAGCAGCATCTCAATCATTATATTGTTCCCATGCTCTCCACCTCTATATCAATCAAGTACCTAAAGTAGTAGGGCACTTACTGTTATCTATACTTGTAGCAATATAATATGTTTGGACCCAAAAGAATTACCCAAATAGGGTGTGAGGCAAATCCCAGTAGGAAACCACCCAAAGATATGTGACTAACATTAAGTGAATATATATGACTGGAAATAAGCAAAATGAAATAGTAAACAATGAAGTACCCAAAAGCAAACAATCCTATAGTTTCCATTACAACATTTACATTAAAAAATTTAATCAACCAATCACAAAAATAAGCAACCCTCTCGTAAAGTTCTCATAGCCTATCCCTTCTAGTTTATCCAACAATCTTAAGTAACACTCTGGGTAGTTCTCATGGATTAACCCCTCTGGTTCAATTTAAAATAAGGATATAACGAAGACTCTTTGAGGAAGAACTCACTGTTAGTTCCCCCTATAGTCTTCTGTAATCAAAGTCTCTCCGAGGAATCACTCACCATCAATTCCCCCTATAACATTTTAACAATAAACTACAGACACTATAAAGAAGTACTCAAAATCAATTCCTAATGTGGTCTCGTAACATATATATAGACACCCCGAGGGAGCAGTCAACGTAAATCGCCTCTATGGTCTCACAATGTGATAATTATGACAGGCACTCTGGGAAATCCCTCAATGTCAATTTCCACTATGGTCTCACTACAATAGGTTCCTGCAACCCCATGTAAAGAAATCATACACAAATTATAATCACCAGCCAATGCAAATCACAAATTACTACTAGGACAAATAACTACGAGGCATGGAACGACATATCAGATAAGTAATCACTCCATTCTAACAACAATTGGAATGGAAAACAAATAGACCAACTGGCAAAGCTAGACCAAACAGTCAAAATCAAAAAGGAATGGGAAAATGCATCCATAGTATGGGAATTAACTCTATTCACAATAAAAAAACTTCTATTCAAATATAAAAGGCATAGTAGGAATTAAGAAGGTTAAAATCCCGAAACACGTAATACCCCGAAAGAGGGTATTGGGATCTTTTGCACATATAAATTAAAGACTAACTAGGCAAAGGCACAAACCACCTACCTCGACGTTGTATGCCTGATATACGTGAACCTCAGGCCTTGAATTTCCTTAGAACTCTATAGATCTACAAAAAGATAAGAAATTTCGATCGAGAATATCCTGTGAAAGAAGAGGAATTAGGAAATGAGGATCTAGAAGAAGTAATATCTTACCATGGAGATTCCAACGCAATTGACGGTGGTTGATTTGGAGAACGGATGGAGAGTCAGGGGATCAGAGAAGAATCGTCGGCCACATATGCTCCTGGATGAGATAGACCTAGAAGAAGGGTGTTATTTAAATTAGACATGACCCCAATTCATTTAATGAAATAAAAAGAAATAACACAGAGTGTACTTCAAGGGTACACAAATTGTACTTTCTTTTAGCAACCTCCACTTTAAGCAGTCTCTAGGTCACCCCACATGACCATGTGTTCGTCCGTTACATGGACAACAAACATCTAGCCGTATAAACAAAGTACACAGTGTGTAATTATAAGTACACAATGTGTACTCCTGAAATTTCCAGAAAATCCTTTTTTTTTCTTGAAAACACCAGAAAAAAATATTCATGCCTGAAAAAAAGATACGGGTTCTTACATCAACACTACAATAAATGGACATGCAATTTCACTATTTAGTAGTACATATCTATGTGCCTATAATAATTACATTTCTGTTAGTGTAACATTTGAGCTCCTCCCAACTGATCGGCCAATAGGAGGAAAGATTTCTTATTTCCCATGTGTTTTAGTTTGAGTCAATGTGTCATCAACACACCCACCTTGATTGAATATTTTATCAATATCATCCAAGTATCTAAAACAAAAGGTAAGAAACTCCTCTGCCAAATAACCTTTAGAAATAAAGCCTTCAGGTTGATATTTATTTTTCACATATGATTTCAAATTCCCATGATATCTATGAAATAAAATAAACAAAAAAATGATTATCTCTTTAATGAAGTTCCAAGAATTTTTTACTGAAATGAAAAAAATATAAATAAATTAACTCTTAATTGGATACATCCATCGATAATGTATGAGTCCTCCTAATTTAAATCCCTCAACCAAATGCATAGTTAAATGCACCATGACAGAAAATAGTGATAGAGGAACGATCATATCCATTGGACAAAGTGTCAATAAAAATCTCTCCAAAATGTGGTCAAGGTTAAAATTTTGTAGAGTCTTCTCACATATTTGTCTGAAAAATGTGCAGAATTAGAGTACAATAGTAGTAACCTTTTCAGGTAATAATATACACAATGTTAGTGATAGTAAATGTTGCAACAAAATATGTGAATCATGGATTATCAATCAGTGTAAACAATTCTTCTTTAAGTCAACAAACTATTATATGTTACTTGAATACCCAGAAAATACATTAACATGTTTCAAAATTTGAAGAAATGTATATTTATCCCTATTTTTCATTGAAAAAATTTCTGGAGCATATTTTATATTCTCATATGGTAAGAGATCACGCTTTATGTTCATTTCTTATAAGTATTTCCAATCATTGACATGATCATTCAACTTTACATTCTCATTAAGCAATGTGATGATCTAATTGTGATAAGAATTCTTCACAATAAGCATCATATCAAGATTATGACTCAACAAATTAAATTCCTAATACAGAATTTGGAGAATACTCTTTTTTTCTTCCATTCTCGTATTCTGATTTAACTTGATGATGAACTTCAAACTCATTTCTCACTATCATTCAAATGATTCACCTTACCAAATTCCATTTCAGCATTTCCAAGTTGTGATAATATTTCAGAAATTGTTAACAGCTTTGGAGGTGGTCTATGATCAATGAAACCATTGAATTTTGACTTGTTCGGACAAAATATATGATATAAATAAATAAATTTTTGATGACAAAAGAAGAACCATTTTCTATTATGAGGTATCCATTTGGGCTCAAAATAAAAGTTACAAATAGGAAAATCTAAAACCATGTAAGTGTTCCAACCATCTAAATTCTCAAGTTCAGGGAAGTCACTGATGGTCCAAATTAGAGCAACATGATTTTTGAACATTTTTTCTAGAAGATGTATCTTATGTATCAATGCCGTTACTCCATAACTCCTATAATTCTTAAATTAAAGGCTGAAAGAATACATCAATATCATTTCCAATTTTTTTTCTTATAATAATCATCTAAATGATAAATAATGTTTTTTTTCATACACATCCACAGAGGTAGATTATAATGGATCAAAACAACCGGCTAGATTCTATAACTAGTACTCAAAGTCCCAAATGGGTTTAATCCATTGACATACAATCCCAATCAAACATTCCTTGGATTATATGGGAAATATGGATGTAATGAATAAAATTAATTCAATGATTGTGAATCTCTTGGATTTATCATTATCCCATAATTTTTATTATCTACAGAATTACACTTCATGTGTTCCAAGGTTTTCAATGACATGAATAATCTTTTCAATCGTGGATTTAAAGTAAATTAAAGAAAAAAAATTGCAGGCGTGTTCCTTTTCTTCACCTTTATGGTAGTATGTTGATTAAGACTACCAAAATCACCCATTGACTACCATCTAGAATTTTTTTTTTGCAATCCTATTTTCTTGAATCCTCTCCCCAATAAATCATACAATAATTGAGATACATGTGTATTTTTGTAAAATTCAGACCAAGCTTATTAACAAATTTTTTCATATGATAAAATTAATCATGGATAATTGCTTCAGGAAATGCATCAACTAACAATTACAATTTCCTAGACATCTCCTTATTTGTAATTCTATATCGACATTTGATATGATACAACTTTAGTAGAAAATAAATTTTTGACTATTTCAAACACCCACTATACAACTCTTGATTTCCATCATTAACTAAATGATGAAACACATCTATCTAGTCAGTGAAGTTTTATCTTATATTAGTCTCCACAAAATCAAGTGGGGGACCCATTGATATCTTACAACGTCGATCTGGTTGTCCTACTGTCTCAAAAACACCACTTGTCACGTTTCTTTTTATAGCACCCTAAACTGGTTGTTTAGATATGTTTTGATGTTGATTTTGGTGTCTTGAAATGCGGAATGCATCATTTATAATGTTTTTCATTTCATTGTCATCTTTTGATGATGTTGGGATCTCATTATGTGGATTGACATCAGTGCTCAACCTTTCTATAACATTCGATTCTCCATGCCGAATCCAACAAAAAATATTGAGCTGGGAATTGTTTCAATATCAACTGTTCATAAACTTCATCTCTCTTCAACTATATTTTAAATTTACATTTAGGATATGTAAATCTTATTCTCCCATCAACAGATCGATTGGAAATTGAAAAATCTAAGAACTCCTCCAAAACCTTATCATACTGAAGTGCCTTCCTTGGTAATGTGATCCATATTTTTTCTATATATATATATACCATAATGTTCCTACACATTATTAAAAAAATTTAAAACACAAAACTATTACTAAATAGGAAAATAGAGCCATATATACTAGTTAAAAAATATGAATATGTTAATTACGGTTTTCCTATAGAAATACATATGATAAATAATAAATCTTCTAGGTAAATAATATTTAATCCAAATACTAAATATTATTATATTTACCCAACATAAAGGTTATATTTCAAATACAATAAATTCCAAATTCAATATATGAATGAGATATATGTGTGCACCAATAAATTAAAGGATTAAATAATTAGTTATTCATAAATTATATTTATTTTAAGAAAAAATATTTTTAATCACTTATGATTATTAGGAAATATAATTGAAGTGGTGTATTGTTCTTATCATATAAATGAACATATCATAATAATTCCTGAGAAAGAAGGTCGATGATTTCAAAAGAACATATCCCATTTGTAACAAAGGAATCATAAATTAATTATTACATAGAAAAACATCCTTGATGATGAATCTTCGAATAGTGTTACATAAGAAGCGATAAAGAATCAATTTTCATTACTCTATGAGTTCAATCCCCAAAATTATAAATAATTAAACTATATGGAGGGATTGATCATGTAACATAAATTCATTGAGGTTATATAATATTGAATATAAAATGTAAACATAGTTGAAAACATAAAAGAACATTTTTAATTTTTTTTATATTGAATTAAAATAAATACATACATGTCACATTCAAGAGAAAATTTTGAAAATATGATGCGAAATATCATACATATCACAATTTCTGGTCTGACATTTGAATCCTCTACCACATGTTCTATGAAATATAAATTCCCAGAATTGGTCCTACTCTAAGACTTATTAGCTAGATGAGAATCCCCTATTATCTAAGGATTATTCCCCTTTACCTTGAATAAATCCAACTATAACTGAGATATTTTAGTGTGAAATGACCCAACCTTTCTGATCTGAGGAGGTATCCTATAAAAATTCTACATATAACCTAAGATCCAACATTGGTGAAATTCTTGGAAGATTCTTGGTACAATTGTTTTGTTTGAACTACCCTCCCATATTAGAAACACACTAATGGCCTACACCCTAATGGTTTAATGGGAATAGAATCAAAAGTGAATTACAAACTCTAGATACAACCTCATTGGGATTCCTCAATCCTCCTCCTTTTACAGAAAGAATAACTCTTACTTCCACCTATAATAGTAGAGGCACTATCCAAACCTGTTAATCCTACAAAAGTTTTCTTATACATGAGCACCTTATCAACCACCTTATCATAGTTCATTAGACATAAATGAATAAACCTTAATCTCACCTCTGGTCTCAACCCCATCACGAATCCTCGATCTTTCAAATAATCATTCATGATGGGATTTGGGAGAATGAAAACTAACTCAACAAACCAAGAGATATACTCCATCATGGAATAACATCCCTACTCAAACTTCTAGTAAGTATTATCTATAAACACAAAACATATAATTTGATAAATACATAATTCAATATGGATAGCACATAAAAGGCAACACAATTACCCATAATAGTGGTAAATCACATCACACCATATCAAAATACCCATGAACAGTACTAAAATCAATATGTAATTCAAAAAAACTGAAGGTAAATTAATTTTTTATACATTAAAGAGTTAGATATAAAATACGTTTCACTTAAAACTCAACATGTGAGGGTTGGTGAGGTTCTATATCAGGAATAGTGGAGAGGGGAGGTGAGCGGCTAGGCCGGGACTCATAGCAAGGGGTGACGAGGGTAGGGGGTTGGTGGTGAGGGTTGGGACTGGAGGTGAGGGGCGGTGAGGGTCAGGATCAACGACGAGGGGAAAAAATGGCCGGGATCAACGACGAGGATTGGGGGGGGGGTGGTTGGGTAGGGATACATGGGGGGTAAGATGATAAGTTTCAGTTGTTTTAATAAATTAAAAGTTTTAGAGGCAAATTTAAATAAACCACCTCAAAATTATTAAAAAAATAGCGATGGTTTATTAAAACACCGTTAAATAACTGCCGCTAAATTCAGATTTTGGTGTAGTGGGTGATCGTGATATAATTAAAATTTAGAGAAGAAATATTGTACCATGAACATGATAACCATGACACACTAAAATATATATATGACAAACATGTTGTTGCTATTTTTATGAACATATTGATAGTCACTTATTAAGGATAAACTCACACTAGAGTATGTGTTAAAAAATGAATTACAAGATGATATTGTGTTGTAATGATGAGTTGTCATAAAATAATATGATATTAAATTATGATGGTTCGTTATATCATGCCAATGTTGTTAAAGTCTCACCATAACCACCTAGTCTTAAATAGAATTTTGAGTTCAATTATCCCACAAAAAGGTGGTTATACCAAAAATATCTATGAACCTTACATACATATATGAATTATGATATGCTATTTATGAGGAATTTCAAAGGAAAGATATGTTGAATTTTTTAGAATTAGATGAATAAAAATGTGGATATCTTTGATTGATAATTATATTATTTAAAATAAAAATATTTCACACCAATTATAAAGATAAATATTAGAGTTTTTATTAGGAGAAATATTTTTCCGATTTTAATGGATAATTAAATAACAATATTTTCATATGAAGGTGATAAATAATGTGGGTATTTTTTTAAATAACAATCAAAGAATCTCATAAAAATGGAAAAAACTAAATATCATAGAGAATAATCCCACATTATCAATTATGTATTTAGGATCATGGGGGAAAATCCACATGATATATTGAGAATATGAGTATTAAAAGATAAGAAAAAGTGAAAAAGAGTTGGTGAATAAATTGATAGAATTATTTTTAAATATCATATGTATTGAATGAAGAAATTGATAGGAGATTATGATTCAATATTCTTGAATATTACCTTATCATTGAAGGTGAATAAAAATAAGTGGAGAAGACTAGTGTACAATTCCCATATATTGTAAAGGCTGAAGAAGTAGTAGAAGAAACCACATGATGGTTAATACTAACACTACTACAAAATATTCCATATGTCATGTATCCTATAAAAGAAATGGAATTTTGAGGTTATAACAACAAACAACTACTATTTTTATTATATTTTGTATATTTATGATCTTATGTAATGGAGGAAGAATAGAGCATGAAGTAACCACATATTTTCCCACATTATTCATTATGAAGAAGGGAACATAGAAGGATTTCTTTTTATTATAATAAAATATATATTGGTAGTTAAAGAACTATGATTTAGGAAGAAGATATTATCATTTTATGTAGTGATATCTCAATGTTATAATAATATGTTATTTAATTATGTGATTCAGAGTTCCATTTTAATTTGGAGCGATCCAATATAAAGAACATATCCTAATACAAAATAGGATTTTTAGAATTTATCATTAGTGTTAAAGGTGAAAATTTCCCTATGTGTACTCAATTTCTCATATTAATGAAAAAATTATATCTTATAATTGAACTGAACATATCAAGGACATATTCACCCTCCTTGTGGGAAATCCTTGTGAAAATACTTTTTATTGTTGTTATTTTTATTTACTTCTTTTTATGAGATGTGACGTGTTGGGAATTAAAAAGAAAATCCTTTCAGACTAATAGGTACAAATGGATTTAATATTAAGTGGGGTAATTGGAAGAGAAAAGGATTCTGTACCATTTATTTACAATGAATTATCCCCCACTCAGTATGATTTCACAGATCACTGGGTACCTCATTGTAAACACTTTTATAAAAAATAATCCTTATTCCATGACCTAACATTTTAACCCTATAGGCCATTATTACATTAAAAAAAATTATTAAATATCTAATCCATATTTATAAGAAAAGGTATGACTCTAGAAAAAAATTATTTTTACTCTACCTATAAAGGGGTCTGATATGATATCCACTAACCAATGATATATTTTTATTTGAACATGTATACCATAAGATATATCTCTATAAATTTTATGCATAAATATATAATTTATTTATCTTGTATGTCGAGTCTAACACTATACATGAAACTTGTCAATTTTGTATAGAAAAACTAATATGTCCTTAATTATTTTAAACAATGTGAGAATTGAATACATCACATGCCATTCATCCAAATATTTGTGAACATAATTAATCACTCAAATAATAATTTTCAAGTATTTAGTTATTATAATTCAATCAAGGTCTCAAATGGTAGACTTTTCATAAATTAAGGAATTTCTTTCCATGATTAAAATCAACTGGTGACATAATCAACAACATAACCAACCACCCTATGATGATATCAGTATCAAGGACGTCATAATAAAGTTATAAAAGTATAAAGGTTCAAATTCTAAGTATCTTATTAACATTATGTAGTGGGGATTCAAATAAATTTTACCTCCTTGAGTATATCAATGAAATTATGAAATTCCATGTGATATACATTAGCGTATTAGTCCGGATTGTAAGGTCCCTGACCCAAAAGCTACTAAATCGGTGCCCCAAGCTAGGTATCCACATGAACTCAAACATGCCTCCCCATACTTTAAAGGTTTCTAAATCGGGGAGAGGGTATAATGTATCATGTTGGGACACTATAGCCTCTTTATTAGAGTAAGCCACAAAATATGACATCTAAAATAAAGGAAATAATAAACAATATATAAGAAACCTTGATTACCTAACATATCCCAAATAGGGTACAAAACATAACCAAAAGTAAATGTATCTTGTCTTGATAATAGTTCCAAAAGTGAAGAAAACCAAAATAAATAGAATCCCCTAAATACCCAAAAATATTCCCAAATCCAGGTTCATATCCTAATACATGCACCTCCCAAGCCAACTCAAATCCCAAGCATATGTCCCTTTACCTTATCCTTACCGACAATAATGAATTATGCTCGGGTACCCAAAGATAACCCAATCAAGGTGTGATTACAACTTAGTAAGACACCACCAATGATGTCTACCAAATAACCATTCTAAATAGATATTTCATTTAAGTATGAAATAAATGAAAAATCAAACCAAAAGACAGATGGGTTCCATTAGGTAAGAGTAGTTAAATAGTCCACCTCCTTAATTATTTCCTATTTCATAACTTATACCATCTTCATTACTCAATTCATTTCCATCACATGTTTTATGGGTTAGGTAATTACATTATTTACATAGGATCATAATCTTGTAAATTAACATGAATAAGGTAAATAAATCAAGTTCCCCATATCACTAGGGTAAACATTTAATAATCAAATACATCGCACTTACCTTTGAACCTCAGTCTAGGTAGTTTCATCAAATGAATCCGTTATAGGTATAGGGCCTCCGTCCCCTTCTCTATCACATTCATTATGGGGTGGGGTTTAGAGCCTCAGTATAACCCGATCTGTAGGCATAGATCCTCAAGTCCAATACCCCACAACAACCAATCCATGTGCATATCCTTATTTATTCATCTTCTATATATACCATATCATATACCAAACATAATCCAAAAAACATAACATTCAAATTTCACATTTCATTTAACACATAAGTCACCCTTATGTGTTAATACATTAACTCAATTATCCTTTACATATCATATCCCATTTAACCCAGTTTCCTTTTTATGCCTTATCCCACTTAGCATATTCAAAAATTTCCATATGTTAATCTGTTTAAAATATTCATCAATGTATGTATACTAAAACATTTAGAAAATTTATCCAATAATAAGAATTTACCTATTTAGCATGTCTACCATTTCATATTCATTAACCCACTTATTCATTTCAAGAACACTTCTTAAATCACTTATCATAATTTTATTTATTATAACCAATTCAATTCATGTTAAGAGAAAAAATCTCTTATGAAATTACCAAAGTCTAGAAAAAACTATTTATATACCTTTCTTAATTCAATCTAATGTACTGAAATTTTCATCATGAGATATACCTGAGAAAAAATTAATTTCGAACGTAACATTACCATTCCCTTTGGTCAGAATAGTTGGTGTACCCCATGGGTGGCCCTAAATTGGTCCAGACAACCTCATATCACCTTATGGGAGTCGTGAGGGGTTTAAATCACCATTTAGAAATCCATATTTACAAAATCATACCAAGGATATTAAAATCACAACAAGAGGAAAGAAAACGAACACCCATGCTATAAAAAATCAGCATAACGATTATGGGGTATAAATTATAGACCACCTAACTCAAACCTGAAGACGAACACACCCTTGAACATAGATTGAGATCTAGATTTAAGAAAACATTTAAGACCCAAACTTAGATACGCCCATAAAAATAGGGTTTTAGTGCTTCTAGCGAAGAAGAACAAATCTAAAGGCCCTAATCCAGAAAAGAGAAGCTAGAGGAAAATTACACTCACCCAGAGCTTTAATTCACAACCAACAATGCCCCAAACGGCCTAGAATCAAAGGAGAATGATCCCATGGAAGCATGGGAGGGTTTTATTCATCAATAGGTTTGTGCAGAGAAGAATGGGAAATAAATCTGTTGAGAACATAAAAATGCCGAGGGGTAGTTTGGAATTTTTTTACATTTTAATGGGGCACACGGTTTAGCCACACAGTTTGAAAAATCGTGTGCCAACCTCTTCCCTATATGGGTAAATCCAAATAGTTTCCCAGGGATACCTGAACAGTTTGAAAAACTATTCACCAATCATGAGAGAAGGCTCTTTCCAAGATGGGTTAATCCATACAGTTATCTAGGGAGGCCCACACAGTTTGGAAAACCACACACCAACCATACAAGAATCCTCTTTCTGAGGCTGCATAGTTTGTCTTTCCCCCTTGCACAATTTGAATTAACCATGTGAAAACTATGAGACATGAACATAATTTCTTATTTCCCCTTCCGTTTGTGTCCCAAGCCCCAAGAACATCCTCAAACCTCCTCACACACCTTGTAACCATTTATTTAGTCAAAATTAAGGGATTAAAACTAAAATTTAAGGATGTACATACCTTTAAAAGGTTTGGAATTTTATAACCACCCCACTTTATAATGGATCATCATCGAGCCACACTTCCATGCATCACTATGATTCTGAAGAAAAGAGTTCCGACCACTAGGCCCATGTATTCGAATCCCATTCTCATGTTTCTTCCAGAACATTTCCATGATTCTACAAAAGTGGAACCAAATATAAAGCCTTTCCCTACAAGACTTTTTTACTTTGATCCACACTACAAACCAGATTATCCTTATAGGATGCATTAGCCTCAAGATCAAAATACTCAACATCGATCATGTGAGATGAGTCATTGTGATACTACCAAAGCCATGACTCATGAAAAAAATCATACATACCACTCCACTTCTATGTAAGATTCAATCGGTCTACTACCAGACCAATCATCTCCACAATCTCAAATGGTCCCACATAACTAGGTGAATTTTTTTTCTATTTCTAAATCTAATGGTTCTCCAACCTTGGATACACCCAAAGAAACACACGATCTCCCACCATAAAGTCAACATGTCTATGGTGCTGATCCTCCCATGACTTTTGTGTACTATTAGATATTTTCATATGATTCTGAAAAAATTGAATATGTTCTGACGTATCCTAAATGAGACTCATCCTAAAAAAATGTAATTCCCCAGTCTCTAAAAAAAGAGATTTATATGGTATGTTATAGAGCATCTCAAATGGTTCCATCTTAATTATAGCTTGGTAATTTTTTTTTGTCAGTAAGCTCAACAAGTAACAAGTTATTTTTCCATGATACACTAAAATCTAAGATGAAATCTGTCAACATTTCCTCTAGTACCTAAATGGTACGCTATGAATATCATTCCATCTATAGATGAAGAGTTGTACTCAAGTACACCTTAGTACAAAGCGTCTTTGGTAATCACTTCCAGAAGCATTATGTAAAGCCCAAATCACGATATGATACTATAGTTCATATAAACCCATGCAATCACACTATCTCACAAACATAAAACTCACCCAACTAATGCACAATGAAGGTTTCTAGAATTAATAAAAAATGAGACACTTTTGTTAAATGATCTAAAACTACCCATGTGACATCATTCTTTCATAGATTCCTCATAATACACACAAAAAAATCCATCGTTATGTCATCCCATTTTAATTATAGAATGGGAAATGGATGAAACAAACCACATGGACTCTGATACTCAGCCTTCACATTCTTGTAGGTATGGCATCACACTTCAAAGATTGTAACCACTTTATTCATTCCCAAACAAAAATTATTCCTATGAAGATCCTGATACATTTTAGTCATACCAGGATGAACTGCCCACTTTGATGCATTAAAATCACACATCAAATATTACTCCATACATGATGCTACAACAACATAACCATGAACATAAACGATCCTATAATCCCCAACTATTCAACCAGAAGGTGAGTCACTCCTTTCAAATCATCCCTCAAGGACACACATTCAATATCTTCTTGATGACCTTTCTTAATTCATCATAGAAGCATGCACTCAACTTCTAAGTATGTAAGGGTTATCTTACCAGAACCATCATGAACCTACAAATGTATATCACCCATAAAATCCATCACCTTCTATTCTAAATAGGATTCTTAAATCACTTGATTTTATGTCTTCAAACTGAAGGAATCTGCAACACTATTTCCTTTACCTAGGGTGTAAACTAGTTAAAAGTCAAATGATTTATTATGTTCAACCCATATACACTTACGAATATTCAAATAAAACATAAATAAAATATATCTAAGAGTATTATGATCATTATACACTATAAATATCTCTCCCAATAAGTTGTGCCTACAACACTTTAAAGAATACACCACTACAACCAATTCATGATCATGTGTTTGGTAGTTTCTTTGATGAGGCCCAAATGTTGTGAACCATATTCAAACACCTAACCATCCTGCATCCATACCACCCAACCATATGATTAGGCGCATAAAAAACAAGGCATATTCTTTACTTGGCTTAGGTAAGACTAGAACCACTGTAGTAGTCAACCTCTTCATTAACTCTTGGAAAGAATTCTCACATGCCTCATACCATTCAAACATGATTCCCTTCTTGGTCAAGTTCTATGTGGTGATGAAAAATGAGAAAATTATTTAATAAAACTTAGATAGTATCCATCCCATCCTAGAAACTTTGGATATCTGAAACATTCTTAGGATGCTCCCAAGACACAACTGCCTACTCTTTATCTAGTTCCATGGAAACACATTCTTCTGAGATAATGTCCACTAATAAATACACCTTATCAATCCCTAAATTATATTTTGATATCTTATCATATAGAATATGCTATATTAGTATACTCAAAATGATGCCAAGATGTTTTTCATGACCGTCACGAGTTTTTTAGTACACTAAGATGTCATCAAAAAATAAAACTACAAAATGATCTAGTTAAGGATGAAATATGTAGTTCATTAGGGCTATAAACACTGCTGTCGCGATGGTCAACCCAAACGACATCAAAACAAACTCATACAAACCATACATACTCTTGAAGGTAGTTCATGGTATATAATAAAGTCTCAAACTCAATTGGAGATTCCCCGATCTCAGTTAATTTTTTGAAACCACCAAAGAACATCTCATTTGATCAAACATATCATCGATACATGGAAGTAGGTATTAGTTCTTAATCATCTTCTGATTCAGCTTTCTATAATCAACAAATATCCATAATGATCCATCAATTTTATTGGAAAACAATATATGATATCTCCAAGGTGACATACTATGCCAAATAAACCCTTTATTATCCAAGTCCTCCAACACAGTTTTAAGATACTAGAGTTCTAATGGTTCTATTATATATAGAGGAATGAAAACTGATTTGGCCCCTAGAAAAAACTCTATCATGAAATATACATCCATATCCGGTGGCAGCCCTGATAAATCCTTGAGAAATACATCTTAAAACTAATCCACCAAAAAAATAAATATATAATTCTCTATTCCCTCATCATCAAAAATGAGACAAGCCACTTGGGATGTGAGATCAGCCAACTGCTAACAGATTGGCCTTGCACGACCTTACTGAACATCCCATTAACCATGATGGACATAAGTATACCGATCAAGATATGTGAAAATTACCCTATGATGATAATAGTCTATGTGGGATTGGCCTGATTCTATGTAGTCCATCCCCAAGATTAGATGAAAACCTGACATCTCAAGAAAATAAAAATCCCCTAGGAAATGGTACCCACTAACCTCGAGCACACACCCCTTAAATGTTCTGATATTCTCTTCCCATACCTTTAGTGGTGTATCAATTGACATAACATTGAAAATAAATTACACCTCTAGAAAAAATACAACAAAAAAACTATGTAGAGACAAAACAAAATAAGGAACATTTATCAAATAAATCACTATAAAACATAGAGTCTATAAGAATCATATCTCGAACTGTCAATAGCCCAGCATCACCACCTCTAGGTGTAGGCTGAATTCCATGAATCTAACCTTCCCCTCTACTATAGGCCCTAGTGTGAGTCCCCAATGCTATAATACCTTGTTAGTATATATTCTCTCTCTAGAGAGTTCCCCATACACCACCTATATCAGTATGAACAAATTAACTCCAACTTCATTTTTTATAAGGGGTAACTGATCCCATCCTTATAGTTGGAATCGTCCTCGATCCTCTATCTACACCCTTCTATTGAGGGTTCCTATAGTACCTCTTCACATGACCCATCCTTCCACATGGTCGATACTCAATTGGTGGTTAGGGGCACTGACCATGGATATACCCCAGTCTTCCACACTAATAGACAAACACTAGGTCACCACTCTGAGTGGTTGGTCCTCTCTTCAGACCACTCTATGAACTTCCTCCCTCATGTATATTTCTAAAAATATGCTTTATAACCTTGGAATTAAAAACACTAGTTCAGGTAATTGGGATCATAAACACAATATTTGAAGCCTCCTTGAAGTTCCATTATGAAATAAGGTCCTAATCCACCACCTCTTCAAACCCACTTAAGCAGAATATATTCACATGAGAATTGATCTCATGTCTAAGACCATCCTGGAAGCATTTTTCCATCGCGACCTCATCTCCTTCCAACACCAGAATGAAGCATTGTACATCCATAAAAAAACCTTCATAATCCATCACTAACAACATTCCATAGGTCAACCTCATAAAATGTGTATCCTGATCCTTTTTTAAGTTATCTGGATAAAAGTGTTCTAGAATATTCTCTTGGAAATCGTTCCACAATATACCTTCAAACTATTGAGTCTCAACCATAATATCCCACTAGTTCTTTGCTGGTCCTTGAAACATGGAGGTTCCAAACTTGACTATCTTCTCTACAGGAATATTCAAGTAATCCATAACCATGTAGATGGACTCTATCCATAACTATACATCCTTGGGTCCAACCTCTCCAGTAAACGTTGGAGGGTATTGCAACTGAAACTCTCTGGATAGATCGAACATACTTGGCACTACCTGTCTTGGGTCCTGTTCCATCATCTAAACAAAATGATAGATGTTCTACCAAAACTAATCATCTCTCTAAATACCCCGAAATACCAGAATTTCCTACCCCACTTCTAGAGGAGGATTCTCAGTGACATCCTCTTGTCACCCAACCAACATAAATCAACGTGGTGGAAACTTCCTACAATTCCAAGCACAATTCTTAGAACACATAACATAAACATTCCACAACTTATATAAAATAAGTCCCTCCAACATCCATAAACAACTCATTTATCATACACTACCGCAAAGGACCTCATCACATCTAGAACACTATCCTTGATAAACCCTACCACAAGTCATGGATTACATGAGGCAAACCAACATACATAGTCACATGTATTTTATTATGAAACTTTCTATAATCGTTCCCTCACTCACATTGTATATCCTTCCTCTTAAACACATTTACCATTTCCCAATTTTTTGCAACCAATATGTTAACTCATTTAAAACCTTTCATTATGAACAATTTTCTAAAAATTCTTTTACATTATTTCCTTCACCCATTTTCTTCATATTTATTAGACACTATTTTATTTAAATTTTCAATAAAGGGAAATGCATCCTACCCTCCATGTCCCACACACCAATCCTGTGTGTAACTATCATGATGTATGCTACCTAGAGGCCTAGGTTCCTATAATTATGCATGAATTCACATACTCATGTTGTTCTAGACATGAGAAAAATATCATAAAAAATTCAAATAACACATAAATTTCATCATCCAAAGGTGAAATATAATTCAACTATAGTAACAGACATCAATAAAAAAATTCAAACCCGGACACCTAGATTTTCCATCATCCATGGGTTAGGTACTTCCAAGAACGAGCTCATTTCCAAGACCCAATAGTTTCTATCCTCTTATCTACCATCCCAAGTAGTAATACCATAGAAAAGAAACCCCGTGATACAACTTTGTAACATACCAGCCTTGGAATCCACTAAAATAGTGACCTGAGTAAGGTATCCACATGACCTCAAGAGAACCTCCCCATATGCCATAGGTCGCTGACAAGTGGAGAGGGTCTAATGTATCATGTTTGGAGACTATACCCTTTTTATGAGAGTACTCCACAAAAGTTCACATATGAAATAAAGGAAATAATAAAAAATATATTAGAATCAGTAATTATCAACCATATCCAAAACCGAGTACAAAACATAAATAATAATAAATGTATCATGTACTCCTACAAGTTACAAGAGTGAAGAAAACTAAAATAAATAGAAACCACTAAATCCCCAAAATGGGCCCCAACTCTAAGTCTAGATCCTCATTCATGCACATTTTGAGCCCAAATCAACTCCTTAGAATAGTTCCCTTTCCCTTGTCATGACTTGAATCAATGAAGTCTGCTTGGGCACCCAATGACAACATGAGAAGGGTGTGAGAGCAACTTAGAAGGAAATCAATAATGATGTCTACAAAATATCCAGTTTAAACAGATAGTGCATGCATGTATGAAATAAATGATAAATAAAACCAAAATTCACTCGAGTTTCATTAGGTAAGAGTATTTACTTAGTCCACTTCATTTATTATTTCCATTTTCATCATTTATACCGTCTTCATTACTCAACCCATTTCCATCACATGCACTACTGGTTAAGAATTTACATTATTTACACAATGGACTAAGACGATCAATTATCATGCATAATAGAAATAAATTAAGTTATTTATCTCACTAGGGTCATCATTTCATAATCAAATAAATAAAACTTTCGATGGAACCTTAGTCCAAGTAGTTTTATCAAATGCATCTATTATAGGTGTAGAGTCTTGGTCCCTTTCTCTAAATGTTCATTATTGGGTGGGGTTTAAAGCCTCAGTTTAACCCTACCCATGGGCATATATCCTCAAGTGTAATACCACACAAAAAACAAGAAAAGTTCACATATTTATTTACTCATTTACCACATATACCATATCCCAAACCAAACATAATTCAAAACACATACCGTTCACATGACATATTTCATTTAACACATAAATCACCCTTATGTGTTAACCTAGTAACACAATTATTCTTTACTTAGCCTAGCCCATTTCACCCCATTCCCTTTTTATGCCTTAAAACATTCATCATATTCAAAAATTTCCATATGTTAATCCATTTAACATATTCATAAATTCCCATATGGTATCCCAATAAACACAATTTTCATATCACAAGAATTTACCCATTTAGCATGTTTACCATTGCATTTGCATTAACCAACTTATGAATTTCAAGTAAATTTCTTACATAAATTATCATAATTTCCTTTATTATAACCAAATCAATTCATTTTAAGACAAAAAATATCTTATGTCATTACGAAAGTCTACAGAAAACAATTTATATCCCCTTTTTATTTCAACTTAATGTACCATCTTGTTCGTCATGGGATCTACCAAACAAAAAATTAATACTAGGCTTAACATTACCATTACCTATGTTCGGAATCATTGGAGTACCCCATGGGTGAACCTAAATCGGTATAGAAAACCTCATCAAACCCTATGGGAGTCATGACGGGTTCAAATCCCAACTTATAAAACTATTTTTACAAAATCATACAATTGATATTAAATGCACAACAAGAAGAAAGAAAACATAAACCCGTGAAAGCACAAATCAACATAAAAACTATGGGATGTAACCAACGTACCAGCTTTCTCGAACCCAAATATGAAATCACCCTTGAACTTGGCCTTAGATATGGATTGAATCACCCTTTGAAGTCCAAACCTATGATCCAACCAAAAAATAGGGTATTAGGGTTTCAGAAGAATAAGAACAAATATAAAATCCCTAGTCTAGAAAAGAGAATCAAGGGGAAGATTATACTCACCCAGAGATTTGATTCACAACCAAAAATGATCCAAGCATCCTAGAATCAAAGGGGAATGATCACTTGGAAGCTTGAGAGTGTTCTGTTTGTCACTAGGGTTGAGATTAAAATAAATGGGGAAGAAATCGGGTAATAAATTAAAATTCCATGAGGATGTTTGGTACTTTTACACTTTTTAGTTGGGAATAGAGTTTGGAAATATGACTTGAAAATATTATGTACCAATCTTTCACCAACCTATTCCCAAGAAGGGTTAAGATGCATGATTACCTGGGGAGGACCACACTATTTGACAAACCATGCACAAAATGTATGATAAGCCTTTGTGCAAGGAGAGTTAATTAGTACTATTCCCTGATTAGGTGTAATGACCCAAAATTCCGTGTATTTTTTTTTCAAATTGAAATGGTATTTTTATGAGACTCGGATCTGAGACGAAATGTAATTCCAAGACCTAGAGTAGAAGGAATGGATTTTCAAACTTTTTTTAAATTTCATTAATAAAACGTGTAAGATGGTTTTTATATCTTTTGAACAAGGTCCCAGATAAAAAATCTGAGTGTACCGTTTAACTCAGAATGTTGAAATTCAACTAGAAAGGACCCAATGTTGGATGGCGCAGGCCAATATTGGATGTTAGTTTTTTTCCGTAAATAAAATAATTAAGTAACAATTATTTTATTTTTGAATTATTATAACTCCAAAATAGTTTCCTAGATTAGAAATAAAATAGTACCATTGATCTTGTGAATGGATGTTTCCCTTAGGCATAGCATTAACTCAAATGGATTGAGTCGAGGGTGAAAGTTAGTTTTTGAGTTTTTTTAAGAGAATTAAAATGGAATGCATGCACGATTTTGGAAACATCTAAATGGCTATCCAGATTGAAAATAATAGGGCACCATTGCATCCATAACAATGACATTGCATAAAGATGGAGTAAACATCGACCGGAATGGGTCGACCGAGAAAATAGTTTTTTGGACATTTCAAGAAAAAGTTATAATAAAATAAAGGAGATGTTTTATTTTATTCATGGAACTTTTGAAACTATTAGAGAAAAATTTCCCGTAATGTAATGATACCGAAACATTGTTTCATTAATGAAACAACGTATCGAATTTGTAACACATCAGAAAAGAAAACTATAAAACCTGATTTGCCACTTAATTTCTTAGTAAGTACACTGGATGTTTTTGAGAATCCTTGAATAATTCTATGGAGAATTACTAATGATGGTGGGATAAATGAATAGAATCCAACCGGACGTTGGTAGTTGAATATTGATAAATGATGGTGGATCAAGGATCAATGTGGCGATGCAAATTCAATTTACACCTTCATGCGATCTTAGCTTCAAGTAGGGGTTGTTATTTGAATTAAATCCTCCATTTTTATTGGTTTTAAATGACAAACACAGATCAACCCCTGACATGTTGACCCATAGTTTGATCGTTCTTTAGGGGTGATTTTTGTTTTTTTTCTTTGATCCTTCTAAAGAATCGGGTCAAGGATGGAATGGATAAATGACCGAGGTTCGATCCTCAGGTTGATTATTATGATTTTTATCTGCCACGTTATTCATGGGTTATAAAATGGTTGATCATTGTGCTACCGACCTTGGTGCATTGAACCAACCTCTTGGATTAGGGGCGAACACAACACAACTAAGGTGCGATGATGACTGATGGTGGGTGGACGGAAGTGGTGTGTGAAAAACCATCAATTGGGAATTTTTTGGTGGAAGGAATCACAACAGAGACATGAACTCTAGGAAATGAAGAACACGACCTGAGAGTTCCAGAAAACCTTTGGTCGTCTGTGGAATAGATCATCAGCGACTAGCGACGGCACAAGACGGCACCACGTGACTGGACGCACGTGGCTAGGCCATGTACAATATCTTTGGTCTGCTCATGCGGACCGGATTGATGGGGTGAAGGTTCCAAGTGGCGCCTCCTAGTGTAGAAGTGCAAGTGGAAGATCCATGTTCGGGCTGGAAGAGCGATCCCTCTCTGATATGGGTTGAGCTTCTACTGGTGGGCCGCACCCAACGGGCTGAGCCCAATGGTCCTGACACATGACCAAGTGGGACGAGCCCGAAAGCCTGACCCCGACGGGCATGGTTAGAAAAAGTTGGGTCGGTGGACCTGGACCGGGTTAGGTCTAGTTGGTATGACCAGGGCAGACAAGACCCAGACCCAACCGACCCCCATTTCACTAAAAGGAAAGTAACTTTCAAACATAGCGTTCATTTGATGATATGTATACTATGTTGGGACCCCTGGGATGAGAAGGTACTTTTGGGATACTATAAGTGTGTTTTTGAGAAATTTAGAGGACATCCTATTTTTTTGAAGAGTATGCTCTCCTAGTACAAGTAGACTTTGGGCAGAATCAGGTTGATTCTTACGATGAGATGCTAGGACGGTTAATCCTTTGATGAGTCATGGCATGGGTACTTCTTATAATTTTTTTTGGTAGAGATGAGACTCCCCACGTTTTGTGTGTGGGATCATTTTCCTTTGAGTGGTTTCCTTCGATAGTGTTACTCTCCTATAGGATTAGGACATGGGTTCTCGGAGAAGTTAGTAAAGGAAGATTCAGTACTCTCCTGTCATGTCAGTGAGTGGGTCCTATATCCTTAGATTTGGTACTCCCCTATTGGACTAGGGCGTATGACCTCCATATCTATTACATATAGAGTCGGCACTCCCCTACCGGGTAGGGAGCGAGTCCTCTATTATAGGAGTTACTACTCCCCTAGCTTTCCAAGGAGTGGGTCCTCCTTATGCAGTGATATGGTAGAGTTGGTACTCCCCTTACATTCTAGGGAGCAGCTGTTCTATCCTGGGGTCAGTACTCCCACAACATACTAGGGATCGAGTCCCCCATATCGAACAAACAGACAGATTTGGTACTTCCCTATATCACCAGGGTGAGGTTCCTCTAGTCCCTGATTTGTACTCCCCTACCGAGTAGGGTTTGAGTCCTCAATATACGAAGTTTTACTCCCCTTACGATTCAGTATGCGGGTATTTAATGATAAGTACTCCCTTGTCATACCAGGGCGCAAGTCCTCCACACATGAACTCATAGAGTCTGTACTCCCCTGTTATACTAGGGCTCGAGTCCTCTAGTCACTGAGTAGTACTCCTTTACTTGGCAGGGTGTGGGTCGTTTACTGGAGATGGAGATCCCTCGGGTGTCAGACACAGTAGTGAGGAGAGGCCCCATCCACTTGATATAAACGACCCTTATATAAGAGCTAGTGATCACCCGATGAACTGAGGTGTGGGGCACTCTTTATAGGAGCGAAAAAGGTTTAACGAGATGGTTTGGAGCAGGGATCCATCTTACATGTACAATAGTGAAGGAAGGCCTCCCCACTTGGGTTTCCTTAGTCTTTTATGGGGTGAATTACTGTGACAACTGAACCTCTAGTGCTAGGCATTAATATCGGACCTAGTATATTGTACCCAATGGAGTGCATCTCTCGGACAGGTTCCATCAGGTATGGATGAGCTCAAGGAGTGTGATCTCATGGTTTGTGTGTTATTACTTAATCCTTCAATGATAATCCTAAAGCTGGCTGTATGGTTGGGGCCACATGATTTTCTTAGTGGCTTAAACGAGTATATATAGATTTTATGGTATATGTATGGGCATATACCTGAGTTGAGATGATTTTGCATTACTTTGTGGTTTTTCTCTTGTGCTTTAACTTTTTGGCTTCGGGGTCCCCTATTGAGTATTATTTTACTCATACCAGCACAGGCTTTAACCGCATGTGTAGTGTCTTTTTTCATACTACCGATGACTTGAATGAGTCATGGGAGGACCAGGACTAGGTGTTGTTCAGTGAGAGAGGAAAAATGGGGCATATATTGATGACTTCAGGCAGCTACCATCCACCTACCCTTAAGGTAGGGTTATTGATAGATGAGTTTCATAGACCTTGGGTAGTACTTGTGTCTTCTTTTTTTAATGGGTTTCTATACTGGCCAAATTTTACCCCTTGTACTTTACCTGCTGTTGTACTGTGTTTGTGTTTTACTTAGTGGATTGCATGAATGGTTTCCTTGGATTTCAATTTATAGTACCTTTGTATGGGAGTTCTGTTCGTGAGTATAGGTGCTTGGAAAATGTATCCCATTTGCAGGATATGGCCTTTGACGTTACTTTCCAGCCCCTGGCCTTTGGGAGGCGGGCTACGGGTAGTCGCGACACAGCCCCTCGGGGGATGGGATGTGAAACATTGGTATCAGAGGTGGTCAGTTCTACCTCAAAAACCATGGGTCTATTGTTTTTGGTATTGAGAATCATTGGTAAGTGTTTCAAGTTCGGATTTCAAGAAATGAACTCTGGTGTTGTTCTGGTGGCCGACATATTCATACCCCAGGACTCTGGACACATGCTTTCCAACTTGGTACATGGAAACCCTAGTTAAGGGGAGAAATAAAGGGTACATGAATCATGTAGGAATGGTTGTGATTTCCTTATCCTTACTAAGTTATCTCTCCATATATACTCTTTAAACGTGGTTCATGTTGATATATTTATGGATTCCCCCACGATGACAGCCAGATAGGATTATATAGTGTGATCATGAAGAAGACCTTCCCTATGATGAGGCTTCAGTGCAGGGTACTGGTTCTAGGGAGTTGACTCCGGGTGGTCTGCCAGCGGTGTCACCACCCAAAGACCACCACGTTTTACTAGAATTTTGGGATGAGGATGTGAATAGGATGAGTGTACTGCATGAGTTCTATAGATAGAGACCTCCCCAATTTCAAGGGGAGATAGATACTCAGCTAGCTGAGGACAGGCTTGAGGCAGTTTCACGAGTCTTTTTTTAGTGAGTACACCACCCAACCAGATGGAAATCATAACTGCAATCCTTCTCCAGAGCTCAGTAGGATGAAGGTGGAGCTTGGTGATCCAGACGCACAGTGAGGTGACCCTCATTTGGATTTACTTTGAGCACCTCTTTAGGGAGAAGATATTTCCAGAGACTTTACACTCTATGTGTATTGAAGAGCTGCTGCACCTATGGAAGAGTAGAATTAGGGTAGTAGAGTACTCAAAAAGATTCACATATCTTTCTCAATACTCTACAGATAGGGTGTGAGATGCTTAATTTAGGGATCAGACCTTCCAGAAGGGGCTAGGCCAGAAGATCAAGGCATCAGTGATACCTCTTAGCATTCTGACATATGCTGGGGTGCTGGAGAAAGCCCTAGTGGTTGAGAACTTCCAGGGAGAGGAGCATATGGATGTGGCCTACAACAGAGATATATAGGCATCTACTGGAGATAGAAGACGATAGGTGATAAGATGGTGGCGTAGGAGCCATACCTATGACCCAACATAGACACGTGGGTCTGTGGTGCAAGAGCTGCGCCAAGGAGAAGATCAACCATAGGAGAGGTAGTTTTATGCTTGTAACGGTTGGGGGAATCTCACTAGGGATTATCCAAACCTTTGTACTGCTAAGAGGGAGCCCAATGACGAGCCGCCTTAGAAGGGACATCGCTTAAAGCAAGTAGTTCCGTAGGACTGCGGACAAGGCAGAGGAGCTGGGCGAGCAACATGTGGGGGTCTATGCCAGGCTCAATGAGTTAGGGTACGAGGGTGAGGAAAACTGCATGCAGTCATGGATTTTGACCAAGAAACTCCAAGGGAGATTTGAGGTATGATCTATGTCTTTTTATTTTGGCTGATTTTTTTAAATAGAACCCGGTGCTGGACATCCTCCTTTTTCACGTGAGTTATGTTTGAGACTTTGAAGTTCCGGTTGGACTATGAACTTGACCCACATGCTTAGATAATCCTGCTGGAGGAGACCTGTTTATTACACACTTACACTGATAGTGTGATTTGACTCTTGGAGGTGAGAGTTGCGGTTGGGATCTCGTAGTTGTGGCGTCAAGGCCTTACGCCATCATTATGGGTATGGACTACTATCGTTTGTACCTGAATTGATGATATTAGGTAAAGGATGTGGTGTCTTCTTGATGGTAAATAAGGGTTTTCCTTTAAGGTGAATGGGAAACCCAGGAAGAATAGTGAAGTATCTTCCAAAGAGACATATTTTGGATCATTCTGTGGTTGTAGAGTTAGAACACATGATGTTTCCGTAGTATGAAATTGTTGTTTACCATCCATACTCAGCTGATATTCCACTAGTGAGTGTGGCAGTGTTCTATTTTCGGCATGTTGTGTGGCCACTAGAGTTTGTATACAGAGGACCTAGTAAGACCCAAAATTTTCTCATGGACAACCCTGTTTCATTCGTAAATACACCCGCATGTTTTGTGTCTACATTGAACACATATCACATATGGAGTCTTTAGCACAGTTCATCCAGGGGTGGATGTGAGCTATTGGTTTCTGTTTGTATCTACATCTGTTTATCATGGAGGTGAGACACTATACCCCATGACTACAAATGGACTTAAGTACTTAGTGCTTTTCCCACTTGTTATAGCTAAAGAGACATATGCCCGTGGTTGCGTGATATTGACCTAGCAGAAGATGGACATGAAAGTGGCTGATCTCGGTGGTTCATCAAGGTTTGTTATTGTAAGAATCATAGATACCCCTGATGAAATCATTTTTCTTCCCTTGAGTTTAGGCCTTTTCTTTTTGGGTACGAAAATCCTTAAGGTTTGAAGAATGTAATGACCCGAAATACCATGGATTTTTTCTTCAAATTTAAATGGTATTTTTATGAGACCAGGCTCTGAGACAACATGTAATTATGAGACCCTAAGTGGACAGAATATATTTTTGATCCTTTTTTAATGTTTGTTAATTAAATGTGTGAGAATGTTTTTCTAACTTTTGAACCGGTTCCCAAATCAAAAATACGAGCAAACCATTGAATTGAGAATGTTGGGATTCGCCTAGAAAGGGCCTAACGTTGGCTGGTGCGGGCCAATAGTGGAAGTTAGTTTTGGCCACAATTAAAATAATTAAGTAATAATTATTTTATTTTTAAATTCTTATAACTCCTAAATCGTAACTCGGATTCGAAATCTGAGTGTAACTTTGAGCTCGTGAGGGTGTTTTTCCCTTAGGAAGAGCTTAATCTCGGCCGACACGGGTCGATGGTGAAAGTTATTTTTTGTGTTTTTTAAGAGAATTAAAATGGTGCACATGTGCGGTTTTGGAAACATCTAAATGGGTGTCCTTATTGGAATTTGGAGGGAACTGTTGCATTTGAAACAACAACATTACTTAAGAATAGACTTAACATCAATCGGTGTGGGTCGATTAGAAAATATAGTTTTCAGAATTTTTATGAAAAAGTTAAAATAATATAAAGCAAAATTTTTATTTTATTTTTGGATATTTTGATATAATTGTAGAGAAACAAACTATAAGGTAATGAAACCGAAACGTTGTTTCATTAATGAAACAACATAACATCTTTGTAACGTAGTGTAACAGAAAACGATGAATAACTATTCACCACTTAATGTCTTAGTAAGGACAATGGATGTCGTTTACAAGCCTTGAATAATTAATTAGGGAACAACCAACGATGGTGGGATCAATGAACGAGATTGAACTGGATGTCGGCAGTTGATGATCAACAAACGCTGGTGGAACAAGGATTGATATGCCGAAAAAACATCAATATATGCCTTGAAGCATTCTAATCTCTATGTAGGAGATTTTATTTAAATTAAATCTTCCCATGTTCTTGGTTTTAAATGAAAAACTTGGATTAACCAATGAATAGGTTGACCCGTGGTTTTATCATTCTTGTGGGATAAATTTTGTTTTATTTTCTTGATCCTTATAACGGATCGGGTCGAGGCCGGAATGAACAAACGATCCAGGATCCATCCTTAGGTAGATTATTGTGATTTTCTCCCCCATGTTCTTCACATTTTTCATGGGTTGGATAATGGTCGATCATTGAAAAACCATCCTTGGCACAAAAACCCGACATCTTGGATCGGAGAAGGACACAACATGACAAAGGTACAATGATGATCAACAACATGTGGACCGAAACAATGACTAGAATACCAACAATCAGGCGTTTTCCTGAGGAGGGAATCAAAATAGAGACTTGAAACATTGGAATTGAAAAAAAGGCTGAGGGATCCGAAATAGCCTCTAGTTTGAAGAACGGACCACCAGAGTGCGTTTAATGGTCTTCAGAATAGCCCACATGCGAGCTGGTGTTGAAGAGGCCGGCCGCCTACGGCGGTGGATGGAAGAACCCACGCCATCCGCTGCAGGGTTGCTGGACGTAGAGAACAACTGCATTGACTATGGTGGCACCACATGACTATAATCACACAGTATGGCTGGATGAGGTATCTCTAGTCTGCTCATGTGGAGCAGCTTGACAGGGTGGCGAGGCCAGCTTGCACCGCCTGGTGCAGTATCAGACGCGGAAAAGCTGCGCCTAGGCTGGAGGAGTCGGCCTGCTCTGATGCAGGCAGGGATTGTGCTGGCATGCCACACCTAGCTAGGCAACCTGTACCCATGGCTCAGTGGTCCATGCTGGATCAGGTCGGCCCGACCGGGTCAGACTGGGCCCAGACCCATCCGGCCAACGTTTCGCTAAAACACCTGTAAATTTCAAAAGAAGCATTTGTTTGATGATCCGTCTGGAGAATTGGGACCCTTGGGATGAGAAGGTAATTTTTTGATACTATAAGTGAGTTTTTTATAATGTTAGACAATGGATTTTTTTTAAATATGAGGCTATCCCAGTATAAGAAGACTTTGGGCCGAATCAGGGTGATTATTATGATGAGATGCTTGGATGGTTACTCCCATGACATCTCAAGGAGAAATTACTACTTATCACTCTAATTTGGTAGATATAGGAATCCCCACGTTTTGGTTGTGGGTTCATTTTCCTTAGAGTGTTTTCCTTAGACAGTGTTACTCCCTTGTAGGATAAGGGCACATGTTCTCGAAGAAGTCAGTAAAGGAAGAGTCAGCACTTCCCTATCGTGTAACGGAGCGGGTCCTCTATCGTTGGCTTCAGTACTCCCCTATCAGACTAGGTTGTGGGTCCTCCATATCTATCACATATAAAGTCAGTGCTCCCCTACAAGGTAGGGATAACATCCTCTATTATAGGAGTCAGTACTCCCCTTCCATTCCAGGGTGCGGGTCCTCCTTACGCAGTGCTACAGTAGAGTCAATACTCCCCTGCTGTGCCAGGGACAAGGTCCTCTAGCCTAGGGTGAGTACACCCCTAACATACTAGAGTGAGGGTCCCCTATAGAAAACAAATGGATAGAGTTGATACTCCCCTATATTGCTGGGGTGCGGGTCCTTTAGTCATTGAGTGGTACTCCCTTACCGGGTAGTGTGCGAGTCCTCGATATACAAAGTTGTACTCCCCTACCGATTCAGGATGAGAGTCCTTCATGAGTAGTACTCCCATGTCGTACTAGGGTGTGGGTCCTCCACAAATGAACTGACAGAGTCGGTACTCCGCTGTCATACTAGGGTGTGGGTCCTATAGTCATTGAGTAGTACTCTCTTACTGGGTAGTGTGTGAGTCCTCGACTAGAGATGGAGCTCCCTAGGCTTTTGGAAATAGGAGAGAGGAGGGGGAGCATCCACTTGATGAAAAAGATACCTAGATAGGAGCTAGTGCTCCCATGAAGAACTTAGGTGCGGGACACTTCTTATAGAAGCGACAAAGGTTTTGCGAGATGGTTAGGAGCAGGGAACACTCTTTCATGTACATTGGTGAGGGAAAGCCTCCCCACATGGGTTTCCTTAATCGTACGTTAGGTGCATGACTATGACGAATAAACCTCTAGTGTTGGGCATTAGAGTCTGACCTAGTAGATTGTACCCGATTGAGTGCATCTATCAGAAGGGTGCCATTAGGGATGGATAAGCTCAAGGAGTGTGATCTCTTGTTTTGTGTGTTATGAATTTAGCCTTTGATGAAAATCCTAAAGCTGGCAGTGTGGTTGGGACCACATGATTTTATTAGTGGATGAAACGAGTATATCTTAATGTTCATGGTATATGTATGTTCATATACCCGAGTAGAGATGACTGTGAATTCCATTGTGGTTTTTCTATTGTGATTTACCTTTGTGGTTTCAGGTTCCCCTGCATTGTATTGTTTTACTCACCCCTACACAAGCTTTTACCACACATGTCGTGTCTTGTGAAAACGACTGACGCTTTGATGGAGTAGAGGGAGGATCGGGACTAGGTGGTTTTTAGTGAGAGAAGATAGATGAGGCCTACTCCAACAACTTCAGGTAGCCACCCTCCACCTAACCTTAAGGTAGGGTTCTCGGTGGATGAGTTTCAGAGACCTTGGGTTGTACTTGTGTTCTATTTTTTCTTTTGGTGTGGTTGTATACTGGTCCAATTTTACCCCTTGTACTTTACATACTGTTGTACTTTGGTTGTTTTTTACTTAGTGGATTGCATGCATGGTTTCATTTGCTTTTACTTTCTTGTACCTTTGGCTGGGGGTTTTTTTCGTGCGTATAGGTGCTTGGAAAATGCCTCCCATTTGCTGGATAATGCCTTCAGTGCGAGTTTCCAGCCCTTGGACTTTGGGAGGAGGGCTTGGGGTAGTCGTGACATGGGCCCTGGGGGATGGGTCATGATAGGAGGTCCACACGATTTAAAAAATAGTGCACCAACCATGTGAGAAGACTCTGTCCAAGGTTGGACAGTTTTGCTTCCCCCTCACAGGGTTTTCCCTAACTGTGTGCAAACCATGAAACATGGATAGAATGGGATGGTTTCTACTTTCTTTTGTTTTCCAAGAACGTAGAACACCCCTGAACCTCCTCAAATACCCAAAAAACATTTATTTAGACAATATTAAGGGATTGAGACCCAAATTAAAACAAGGACATACCTTTACATGTTCTGGGATGTTACACTGATAATAATTATCAACCTAGTATTTCATGATTATACTCTGTATCATGTATGATACTCTACTCATGATAATTTTAACATATCATCACAAACCATAATACTCAATAGTGGTCGTCAAATAGGGATAACTCAATGTCATACCTTGAAGGATTTTTATCATTATACTCTTTAGGTAAAATACAAGACACACAAAAATGAATAATTAATAGAAAACTTTTTTTGTTATAAAATAATTATAAACATAAATTTATAATAACCATTAAATCCAATGTAACATATATATATATAATACCTAGATAATTTACATGAATCTCATGATTCTACTAAATTATTTTATTTTTAGTGGATATAAAACATTATACTCTATAGAAATAAAAAATATATTTACATCACCTCAAATATTTCTTGAATGGCATAGTATTTTCAAAGGATGTACTTAGTCCTTTGGGGTGATTTTTGTTCCTTTAACTCAGTTATAACTTTATTATTGACACATTAAAGCTCTTTTTATCCAAAAATTATATGAACCACACGAAATTTAGTGACATAATTCAATATCCCAATGGTTTCCTTAATGATATCTGATGTAGAAATATAATTTTTCTCTATTACTGAGTCCAGCATTGTGGGGTTTTTAAAACTCTTCCAACTGATAGTTCTATTGTTGAGGTAAAAAATTAAACCATATCAATATATCATATCATCTCAATCATTTTAGAAATTAGTATCAGTGTAACCACTTACAATGATTTTATCCTTCACTCAAAAGAAAAAGAACAATTATTTAGTTCTTATTAAGTGTTTAAATATATTATTTATATAAATACAATTACTCTCAATAGTATTGTATTAGTATACAGTAGTTCATAGGCCCATATCAAAGATATAAAACCGCTAGGGGGTGAATTAGTGATTTATAGAACCCCAAATCTCAAAGAGATTATTCTCAGGATCATTAAATCTAGGATCCATGAATGATACCAAGAGATGATGAGAGATATAAACAATATGAAAAAAAATGTATTCTATAAGCTTCCCACCCTCTTTTTATCAAATGTTTAATCCTTGTTTTCCAACAGTTATGATACCATTGTATATGTTGTTATCTTAGTATCAATAAGAATAAGTAATAGAGATGGAATATACTCATAAACACCAAGTAAAAAAAATATATAGATGAGTGTCAAAAATTGGACCAGTCTTCCACTTCCCTCCTCAAGTGACTCCATGTTTTAGAAAATGTGTGAACCATTATTATTTTATTAAATCATAAACTAAATCCTCTCTAGAATACTATTTAGAATATATAGTTGAGTATCTCAATGGTTTTTCATCTTCCATTATAAGTGAAGTACCTTAATTTAATATACACATATTTATAGAACATGAATGTGTGTTCAGTAGCAATATCCTTAATCATAGTCTAATTTGAAATCTATGGGGTATATCTTTCAGATGGAATTTCCAAATTCTCAAAAAAAAAATACATAAAATTTACACTAACCAAGACTAAATTACGACATGAAATAAAATTATATTGACTTTAAAATATTTCATAACTTGGTGCTTATTTCTGTGAAAAATATTATTATGGTGTAACACTCAAGATTTTATAGTGGAGAAACTATCCATTAGAAATAACTTTGAATGCAAAAACCATGTCTCTTTATTACAACATGATAAAAAAAATTTGTTTTTCAAAAATTAATAATGATGCAATACATATAAATAAAAAAAATTACATTTCTTCTTATAATCATTAATTACGGTCTTTATTCATTTCATGGTCTTAAAAACCTCAAAAATTATTTATTCCATTTTAAACAAATTAGCTCTAATAGGCCTCTAACTTATACATACAAGTTTTAATATAAAATAGAACATGAATCCATATTCGAAACCCATAAATGAATTATTTTAAGAAGAAAGTCATATAATTATAATGTTAATATTATTTAAACACCAAAACTTTTGATAAAATTATGTTTCTGAGTGTTATCAAACTATTAAAGTAAAGATCAACACTACATTGACCATTTATTCATTGAGATATTCTCTATTATTCTTATTTATAAATTAATTTCTTGAGGGTCCTTAAATATACAAGGTTTCATCAATCCTGCAGTCTATTTGTTGAAAACATGATTGAATAAATATGATACATTCTCTATGCATTAGTTACAAATAAACACGCCCATTACTACTATATGATGTCAAATCCTTGTTGAAAAAAAATACTCTCTTATCTTCTCCCTTTACTTTTCACCTCTCATATAAAATAAATAGAGTCTCAAACCTCTATAATAATATATCATTTTTACTCTCCACCATTTTTAGTAATTAAGAAGTAATTAAAGGGTGAAAATAATTTAGAAAATATAAAAGTATTTTGGGAGAGAATTTACTGTCAATAATGGTCTTAAGTGATGTAAGGAATCCTTCATAATGGGATTTTTCATTATATTCTCTAGTTTTTCATTTATTAAAACATATTTCAATTAAGAATCTACAAATTCCACCACATCATCAATGGTGTCCTACTTTATTTCAGTCTGATTTGACATGGAATATTATATAATATTATTTTTTAAGTTTATTTCAATTTGATTATCACTCCTAATCATCAATGGGTATGAAAAAATCACCCCATTATCTTCAACTTGTGACTGTATCTATATCTTTTTTATTTTTTATTATGAAGTTGAAACACACTAAGTTTCCTTTTTCCCTAAATTGAATGCATTTTTTTTATTATAGTTTCTAATAAATGTATTTTCCTCTAATAAATAAGGCACCCGATGGTTTACATTTGATCACCAATATCACATGTCAAATACACATCAAAACCACTATAAAACTATAATGATCTTCCTTTATCATACCTCATTCCATAATCATGTGTTCCCTTGATGTTGCACAATATCATTTTTACTGAAAAAATATGAAAATCTTTTGTATTACATTGAAATCATGTACAAAGTGTAACCATAAAAATGATGTCCAGTCTTTACGTTTTCAAGTAGTGCATGCTTCTAATAATAATTCATAACTATTTTTGATCAACAATCATTACTTGTTCATGCATAGATAACATGGTACTATGTTAAATAGGAGTAGATAATATAATAAAATAGAAAAATAATGGTGGGTTTTAAAACCACTAAAAAAAATTCACTTAAATTAATTTTGAAAATTTTAGCGATGATCTTAAAAACCACCAATAAACATAAAATCTAATTACAGTTGTTAGGAAACATGAAAAAATGATTCTAAAAAATAAGAATAATTTCCCTTTCCCATTCCCTTCCTCTTATTCATCAATCCATTCCCTAACCCTCCACCATGATTGTCCATTACGACCTTGCAATAGTCTCAAATTATCACTACACTCCCCTTACGATTGAGTTCCTCCCCCACTTATTTATTTATTTGTGTATTTATTATTTTTATATTTATTTTTAGTGGATTATATTCTCTCCTATTTTTGTTTCAATCTTTTGATGCGTATATTGTTCAACCTATCAATTTACTGATTTTTGTTTTATTTGTAAAATTATTTTTTATTTTAAATAAAATTTTAAAATAAAATAAATTATTCGTATAAAAAATGGTTAAACTTTTATGGATTTTTTTTGTTTTGATAAATTGTAAGCCCTTAATTTGGAATGTTAAGTAATTTTCCGAAACCATGTGTATTGTATGTTTTTTATAAAAATATTTATTTTCCCTTTGAAAGATATATTATTTTATTAATAGAATATCTTTTTTTCTTATTTGAGATAATAATTTTAGAGTTTAATATTTATTACATTTATCACCTTTTAACTTTAGAGAATATATTCCAAAATTAACAAAATTTTCATAATTAAATATTTAATATTAAAATATTATTTATAATCATATATTCTAGTTAATGTTTTTACTAATATGAAACATGAAATTTTCATATCTACTGTTAAAATATTTATGTTCTTAATTTATCCAATATTTATTCTGAATTTCATTAATTTTCATCCCCATTATTAATTTAAGGATAAACACATTGTTAGTTTTAATTTTCTTCATGATAATTGAGCCCTTTATCATCTTTTAAATATGAACACACTATGAAGATAAAAATCATTTATGTTTTGATTTTCCAATGATAATATATTGGCATATAATATAATAAACTATTTGATGCCTCTTGAATTCAATTGAATATTCAAGATTCTCACCATAGAAATTGTTAGTACTTACAGTTTCATTGAAAAATGTAAATAAATCGTCCACTAATTATTATTTTAGGAAGTTAATTTGTTAAAATTTAGTATGAAGGTATATAACTTGGAAATGTTTACACATTTCTCACTATTATATGTATATAATTTATATATATTTCACATTATTTTTACATTTCTAATGATCCAATATATATATATATATATAATGTTTTCATGCATTCCTCATTTAATTCAATAAATATAAATGAAATGATTTCTTATTGAAATGATGGTTTACATGAATTACTTGTTTTATTGATATTTTTATGGAAATGTCATGATAAAAAAGGTTTAGATATGTTAGATCCTCTATAACATAGGTTAATCATTTTAGTCTAACAATACTAGGCACACTGATGGTATAAGATAATCCTATTCCTACAACATGTATAACACATATAGTATAGGATATTCATTCAACTCATGTAACAAAAATTTAACTAAATACAATGAATATCCATTCCACTCCTACTATATAGGATATACTTAAAAACATACCTATAAAAACTCTTTTTTACTATTTCAAGTTATCCTAATACATTTTCATTCAAAGTTATTCCTTATATGGAAGATACTGGGGCATAATGTGGGCCATCTATAGTGAAAACCTCTAGTAGTTTGACCACCAATCAATTACCATCAAGTGGATATTGGTGTGTCACATATATATATAAATATGTATTTTAATAAATAAAATTAATTATTTATATATTTACACTAATATCTCAATTTATATGTTATCCACAAAAAAAATAATTGTATAAATTAGACTAACATGAAAAATCAATATGTTTTTAATTACATTTAATTAAAGATGGAAATCCCATTTAATGAATTTAGGGAATCTAGCATGGATACAATAGTCTTTTATGGGTAGATACAAGTACCAATATCATGTGGGGAGACATCCCTTCCGATTACATACACGACTATAAACCGAACTTGTAAAAGCACTAGAAACCACTTTTAATAGGGCTAGAAAAGAGATTTTAATCATTGGGAAGATAGGGGTTCCCTTTATCAATGCTAAAAAAGAGCTGATAAAGGGGGTCCTTTATCTATGCTGAAGAAAGAACTGATAAAGGCACCCCCTTTATCAGTGCTATTTTTAGCACTGATAAAGAACTCATGTATCAGCGCTTTAATTATTACTAATAAAGGGGAGAATTTATCTATGGTAAAAAAAGCACTGATAAAGCCAAGATGGTTGGGATGTTTTATTTATATAATAAAATTCCCAACCAAAAAACATACAAAAAACCTACACAGAATACACAACAAAAAAAATAGTGGAAAATAAAGCAATCTAAGCCAGTACAATTCTTACAACACAGAAATACTAATATGTTCATGATGATTCCAACTGAACCATATCAAACAAGGTAAGAAACATACAGGGATTAATGGAAATCATAATATAGAATAAATAACATAAATATCAAGAAAAAATTCAAAACAAATTGAATTTATTCAAGAAAGACCAATACAATATTGCAAGTTTAGTGAATTCCAAGTCAATACGTACCCATGGTTGGAATATCACATGGTTTCACTATAAAAAATAAATAATATTAAAATAAATGTTTGATACAAACAAATCAGCACAAAAGAAACACATACATGATGTAGATGATTGAAAAAAAAGCAACATACACAAGGGTTTGACAAAAAATGCTATACACATTTACATCATGAATACAAAAATATCCTCCCATGGTACATCCAAAATAACACTTCTATACACATTTCAATTTTTTTATATAATTACATTTACCATTATCCAAAAAAGCTAAAAACACTAATGTTTCATCTTTTGACATCCGTGATCCCCTCTCAAAAATGTCTGCCAATGGTATTAGTTGTCGATGTAATCATCCCAAATTGATCAGAATATTAAAATGACATAATAATAAAAATATTTTGTTAGTAATACTATAAATAGATAAATTAAACATTAATAAGAAATAATACAGTAATAAAATGTAAATTTTTAATAAAAAAGACACATTTGGAGTTCTACCAGTCATACCATGCATCGTATTGAGGTGGGGTTGATTCTTACACGTTAAAAATGTGTCAAGTATAATTGTTATAAAGTATTAAAATTATCCAAATGTGTTTTCTCAGATTTTAGTTTTCCAATTGTGTTTTTTGATAAAATATAATTTCCAAATGAAAACATGCATTTCGAGTCATACCGGTTGCATCGTGCATCAGTTTGATGTGAGATTAATTTATACACATCACAATGGACATACAAATTGATTTCATAAATCAGGAATAAAATCACAGGGAGTTTTATTGGTTTTCAGTGGGTGACACTTTTTGAGCTAAAATGTCAATTTTAAACTGATAAAAACACATTTAGTTATACCGGTCACACCGTGCATCAGATTGAGGTGAATTTGATTCATAAATTTCAAAAATGTCTCATGGATCATTTTACTAATGTATAAATACAATATAAATTCTTTTTATTTGTTTTTATTATGTCACTTGTTCTTTTTTACTTAAATTAATGTCAATTTTAAATAATAGGCACATTTGGAGTTATAGCAGTCAGAATGTGCATTGTATTGAGGTGGGTTTTATTCATACATGTCAAAAATGACTCATAGATTATTTTACTAATATATCAAAACCATCCAAATATGTTTCCTCAGTTCTTAGTATGAAAGTTGTATTTTCTTACTAAAATATCATTTCAAACTGGAAACACACATTTATATTCATACCGGTCAGACTGTACCTCCGTTTGATGTGAGAATACGTAATACACATCCCAAAGGTATTATGAATCATTGTCTTAAATTATGAATATAATCATAGATTGTTGTCTTGGTTTTTAGTTAGTGACACATTTTGAGCTAAAATGTCATTTTTAAACTGATAACAAACACTTTTAGTCATACCAATCACAACGTGAGTTAAATTGAGGTGGAGTTGATTCCCACACATCAAAAATGACTTATGAATTATTTTTTAAAAGTATCAAAACAATATGAATGATTTTTATTGGTTTTCAGTATGTTAATTGTTATTTTTTACTTAAATTAATGCAAATTTTTAATAAAAATAAACATTTGGAGTTATACTGGTCACACCATGTGTTTTATTGAGGTGTGGTTAAATCTTATATGTCAAAAATGACTCCTGGATTTCTTTCCTAAATCATCACAAAAATATGAATGAATTTTCTCGATATTTAGTATGCTAGTAGTGTTTTTTACTAAAATATCAATTTCAAATTGGAAACATGCATTTTGAGTCATAAAAATCTCATCTTGCGTTGGTTTGATATGAGATTGCTTCATACATGTCAAAAAGAACTTATGAATCATTTTCCTAAATTATTAAGACAATTAGAGCACATTTATTTGGTTTTTATTGAGTGACGCATTTTGAGATAAAATGTAAATTTTAAACTGGTAAGAAGAATTTTTAGTTATAAAAGTCACAGCAATCATCAGATTATAGTGGGGTTGATTTCTACATGTCACAAATGATTGATAGATCACTTTACTAAAGTATCAAAACAATCCAAATGTGTTTTCTGTGTTTTCAGTATGTCACGTTTTCTTTTTGATAAATGTAATGTTTATTTAATATAAATATACAAACTTAAAATCAAAATGTTCACATAATTCATCAGATTGAGGTGCAGTTGATTAAAAAATATCAAAAATTACTTATGGATCATTTTTCTAAAGTATAAAAACATTCTGAATGCATTTTCTCAGTTTTTAGTATGTCACTTGTTCTTTTTACTAAAAATAATATCAATATTAAATAAAAAGAGACACTTTGAGTCATTTCAGTTGCATCATGCATCATATTGAGGTGGGTTTGATTATTATATGATTAAAGTGACTTATGTTTCATTTACCTAATGTATAAAAATAGTTGAATGCCTTTTCTCAGTTTTGAGTAGGTCAGTTACTCTGATACCCACTATATTGACCCACACATTTCATACATAGACTTCATGTCTTAGTAGATTAATATTCCTTACATAACATAATGACCCATCCAATAAAAGCATAGGTTTAATTCTTTTGGAAACATGGAAACATAAATAACTAGTTCATAAGAGTCACTCATTAAGTTATTCTTTAATTAAAATAAACATCATTTCTAAAACCATTCATTATAACCTAAGGATATGAAACTTAAGAAATGGTGATCATAGATACTCAATAAGTTCAAAAAGGGAGATATCAATGATCATATTTGTATAACATACATAGTAATAATTCAAATTTATATAATCCTAAACCATTTCCTTGTTTTCATTATCTCAGTTCCATCCTTGAAGTCCAATCACTCATGACCATGATCTGTTTCAAAAACACTGCCCCAACTTAAAAAAAGGAATACACCTGTATAAAAAAATAATTAATTATGTGAGTAATACTACAAATAATTAAATTAATCAAAAATATGAAACAATGCACTAATTCTATGGGAGTCACATCTTTATGTTATCTGTGTACACTCTTCCATCAAGGATGCTTCCCATTCATTTATAAACAAATCTATATCGTTCAGTGAATATAAGTCTTTTCGATAGTTATGGTAGTAATGAAAAATATAAATAAAAAAGGATTAGTAAATATATTAAATGAAATAGTAATTATCTTCGAAAATACCTCTTCAGGGATACTAATTTGTTGATGAAATATTATCTCTTTCATAAATTTACAAACATAATAACCATAGTCTTTTTCAGTTGTTTGTTTTGAACACAACAAAAATATTGTAAAAAATAATTAATTTTTTTATATATGTTTGGATAGTGAAATATTATTATATATATAATGATACTTATCCATTATTAGTACTTGTGATATTCCTCATCCTTAGCCCCTGGCCTTATTCCATGACGTAGATGATATTTATACACCACCCTATTATAAAAGAATCCTCATTAATGGATAATATAAATTATATAACTAGATTTTTTGTTCTGAAATGTTGTTTGTAGTGTATTAAAAATTTAAAAAATCCATCATGTGTTGTTGGTTTTTTGGATATCCATGAATTGAATTGAGAAAATAAATCTTTGGAGTATCAAAATTGATCACAATGAGAATCCAATGTTTCCTAAAAACACAAAAAGGAATAATTAATGAATGAAATTAAAATATATTTGATGTGATTAAATTTTAGAATTTTACCCTTATGTCATTGGTATTAAGAAGAGTCTGTCATACATATTTTTTTGTTAAATGATTTAAGTAGGAATTCCACTATTTCAGCCTCTTTCTTGGAATAAATTTATATTTGTTCTATAGAGGTGAAGTGAGGAATAACAAGTCCAAATTTATGTTCATTGTAAAATTCATTCAATTTTTTTCATATATAAGTCTGTGAAAAATATGAAATGTATTTCTTCATGATTAAAATACTATATCAACTTTCGGAAAATCAAATCATGAAAACATACCTCATGTATACATTTACAACTAAGCCACTTATCCAATCATACTATTGGATTTCACTTACATTGTCAACACTAATTAATTCATGATCTTTACATTCGTACATATTTTCTTCAAAATTTTTTTTGTTAGTACCACCATATTTCAACATCGTATCCACATGAGCCTGTAATGATAATAAGTGAGGATATAGAATGGGTGGGGTTATGGTTCTTTTGGTCGATTGTTTTGAGCAGTTGGTAGATCCCTGAGATATTTTTGAGATGTTCTTTCATTTAGGCCCCTTCCCTTTGTTCGTATGTAATAGAATTCACCGATTTAGAAAAATTTTCATTAAATGTTAAAGGTTTAGCTTGAAAAATAAAATGGAAATGTATACCGCCTTATCGACATGTTTTTTACAAGATGTGATAACTATGAGATGAGTGTTCCAAGAGATTTATCAAACTTATAAATATCTTTATTATCAATTGGAACAAATATCTCGGTACTTGCCTCATGATATTCATTAATCAACACTCTAACATGAATATTTGGAAGTGGTCTGTTATATAGCATGTCATTATGGATATTGAAAATTGTCTCCCTCTCTACAAGGAAATGGGTGTATGTTGATAGATATAAATCACACTCATTTCACCCTGTATAATATTATTACAGGAAAGGAATCACTGTCTATATGATTCAGATATCAAAGAAACAATTTTTATAACACTGATTACCTCATCTAAGATAGATTTGATAGAGGAATGGATTGCCTAAAAGCAAGTGGGGGTGGGATAGGATCTTCACATTCTGGTTGTTCTTTATTTGTTTATTCTATTTTCCCCATTAAAAGTTTCTAAAATCTCTCTCTACCATTAGAATTGTTCTTCAAGGATAGCTAATCATTCTCTCATCTTTTTCATTTCTTCAGTTTGATTATCCTTTTTTTTTCGAAAAAAAAAATTGACGTGTCACCCCAAAACCTACACCACTGACATGACCATACCGTTCTAGCTGCTTTAAGGCCACCAAAAGTATGTCTGCATCTAGTGTGGGTGTTTCTGATTCCTTTGACTTTCAGACAGAAAATATAGGAAAATAAGTAATCATTTTAATGTAATAGTTATTTAAAGCATAATTTTTTCTTATGTCATTCTTATACATGTTTCCCACACTTTTTATACGTTTTCATCGATTAGTATCCCATATTTATTTATATGTTCATTTATCCATAGAACATGGTGTGGTATGGAAGAGGATTTGGATTTGGATTCACTAATCTATATATAAATAGAGGAATATAGTTATGGTGTGGTTTTATGTCACATAATATTATTATAATAGATTTAAAAAACATACCATTTTTTTCTAGTGTAGTGTACCCCTACCTTGCTTTACGGTAGGGGTACACTGGTTTTGCAACATGTTCCCTACTTTCATCTCTTAGTTTCTATTTCATAAATAAAAAACTGTCAATCAAAGTGATGAATACACGTATCGTCAAAAAATGTATTACTAGACATAATGTACCTGAAAATAATACTCCACATGACAACTAGTAAACACATCCCACCCTCCTTGGGTTATCACATGTGCATAAATAGAAGGTGGGTGTGGCTTTATTTTTCCTTCATCACCTTTAAGATGATATCTCAATAAAATTGTGTGAAATACCCTATGAATCCATCCAGAACCCCTTGATACACAGTCCTTATATGAGTCATATACTATAAATGCACTCTACAATGGATGATTAAGAGTAATTCAATGTTTTATTATTTCATTTTTTTGTAAATTAAATAAATGATATCATAATATTACTATAATATATTCACACACTGGTTTCTTAATCCCAAGACAACATGGTTCCAAAAATTTAAATCAATTAGCACACATTACCAAGTGATGATTATAGTGTAACTGCTGAACATGGTCTTGTTGGGGTTAACATGATATCCCTGTGTATTCCATCCGACATCGTATTTGATGCATTTCGCTTTCTCCTTAATTTTTTTTCTAACACCATCAAACTAGGAAACACTTATTTTTTCTGTGTTTCCAGTGTTTCTTAGGATACTATTTCCTTGAATTCAACATCATCAATATGTTCCCTCATAGTTCTTGTGTCAACATGGGAATATGGTGGTTGTAACACTGCACTGGAAGTAGCAATAGGTTGAGAAACCTATTGTACCTCTGTACTGGGTGCAGCAGTAGGTTGAGAAACCTGTTTTTCCTCTACACTATGAGCAACAATAGGTTTAGAGACCTGTTTTTCTTCAGGATTGGGATCATTGACATGTGTATACGTCATTATCTAAATAAGTGGTTTTACATTTAGTGAATATTATATAAATTCGATAGTGAAAAGATAATAACATAAGGTAACACAATGTATATTAGAAAAAAACCTGAGTATTGAACTCTCTATTTTTTAAAGGATGAAGGAATTTGACCCCTATATTAACTACACAATTCCATTAATTGTAGTCTAACATGACATAAGAAAAACAATCTACATTGGGACCACTGCGAAATAATTGCGACATCCCAATTATAACCATGTTTTTATGATTAAAAAACACTAAAAAATGGGATATTATCATCCATTTTATATTATAAGGTCTAAGTATGTCCATAAAATGGGTTTATATAAATTTTTAGGTAACCTAAACTCTTATATTTTTAGTTTAACCCCCGGTAAATCAATTTTTACCTTAACCAAGGTAATCATTTTTTACATCTTTTACTATTCATAATGGTGAAAAATTATGTTTAAATTATTAGAATATATAAATAATTATGACTAGAAATATGGAATCCATTTTTATAAATTTAATTTAAAGAATTGAAAAAATCTATTTTAAAATTATACTCACTGATGCGATGAAAAAGCGAGTTTCCATAGAGAAAATTCTAATAAATTTAGAAGGTTTTAATATCTAAATTAAATATTAAACTGATTAAAATGACATGAATTAGTTAAATTTTAATATAATATATGTAATTATATTTTAAAGCAATTTTAAAACATAATTGAAAATTGTAAATTATTTAATTGAAAAGGCAGTTTGGAATAAAAATCAGTATTTTTCTCTATTTATCGAAAAAATGATACATTTTAGAAAAATCAAAAAATGTACCATAATATCATATTGATATTATAATTTAAAAAATAAAGTTAATTTTAACATATTAATTTTCTACAAGTGAAAAAATAATTTGAAATTATGTTCTCAAATTGCTACTAATTCATCCTCTAGAGAAATACTATGTTTTAGAAAACATTTCTTTTTTATTTTCAATAATTATTATTTTTATTTCTAATCAATAGATAACCATAATTTTTAAATTTTTGTTTGTAATATTTTACCCCCAAATTTAATGGCTAGGTTATAATGATATACTATATTATAGTCCATTTATAGTTGGGGTTTCATGTTCCATACACTATCGAAGAGATCAAATTTATTTAAAAAGAATTATATCATAAAGTTTTATGGTGCTATATTATCATCTATGATATGTGTTTTGTGTAATATATTCTATATAGCTTGAATTTATTCTTCTAAAATCACAGGTGGTTACATTCTTCTTACCTTTAAAAAATTATGTTCTCATAATTTAAACTTGATCTCGGTAATCAAGTGTTTGAAATTTAGAAATACAATTATTAAAAACCCTTATCATAAGGGTTAATGAAATTTTATATTAATAATAGACAAATGAAAATATTTAAGTAATCTATAATAACACATAACTAGGTTTCCAAGTATGATAACATAGGTAGGAGGTGAGGAAATAAATAAGGAAAAAATCAAAAATAATAATAGAGAGTGATATAAATCATTGGTCTCAAGAAATTTAATGATTAAAAAAAATTTATGGTCCATATAACCATAGATATATGATGATTTAAAATACTATATAATGCATTGGATATGACTATAATAGGATTTTTTTTCCAATAATCATTTTCTTAACGATGAGGAATTATTTTACTGTCTAAGAATACAAGGAAACATACTTACATGATACGTTTCTATTTCAAAAGAGGAATTTTATCCCCCAGTTGTGCTCCAATAAATTTTCAATTAATAACTTACTCTACGAAATCAATATCCAAAATGAATATCTATTCTTGAATCACTAAAATTAGCTTTTTACAGATCATAAAATCTATAAAAGAGTAACACATTTTTTATCCTATTTCTAAATATTTTCCAAAACAAGTATGGGTTGAACAATTTTTTAATATCTAAACCTAAATAGTAACACAAAAAATTAATAATTAATATTTTTTCTTCATATCATAAAATAAAATAAAATGAAATTTTAACCAGAAAATCACGTAGGCTAGTAGTAGGTGCTAAACCCTTATAGTTATTTAGTTTTGGGTTCATGCTCTACGACATTAATATATGAGATCAGTTTTCACCCAATATATGGGTTATAAATTTTATAAATATATTTTAATATAATTCAAATAATGTTTCCAAAGTGTAGTAACCCATAATTACCTCAACATCAATATTATATAAACCCTAAATTTTACCAATATCTTTAAAATTATTCCCCTAAAATGTATGCGAATTATTAAACACTGAACTATTATGCTATATTACCATATGTTTTTCCCAAAATATCATTAATATTGGTATACCACCGTCACATAAAACCTAAAAGTTGCATTTAATAATTTGAAATTATGATAAATCTCAAACTCATAGATCCATGATAGTATCTATAACTATTAAGTGAATGATTACATATACGATTCCAAAAATTAATAGAATCCATATACTGTTCATGATTCTTATAACGAAAATACCATTGGTAAAAAACTTCAACAAAGTAATTGTGTAATCCCAAAAAATACTTCAATTATTTTTTTCAACAAAGGCATTTTCTTGTTCTAGGATTTAACGTTTAAAAAAGGGAAATTACTTGGATAATTCTCTGGTTTCTCACATTTAAGAAAAAAACTATCAATGGATCCATAAGATGAAATTTATTTCATTCCATCTCATTATTTATTTTCCATCAACAATTCATTACTATATTCCATTCTTTTCAACACATGAAACAATTTATTATTCCCTTGAGACACTTTTCTTGGTGTCACTTTCCATATTTCTTACATGAAGGAATTTTATCCTTCTTTCCTCTATGGTCTCCACCACTCAAGATCTTAGAGAACTCTATGCTTCTATTCTTTGGTGTGTTTGAGAGTTGGATAAGTTATATATTGTTAATCATATTTCAAGATAACTGATTATGCATAATTGATGTCTCTTTAACTTCAGTCATCATCCCATTTTTTTTCTCATAGTCACAAAAATTATCCTTCATATTCAATGTTGAAATGATTTATTTAGGTTCTATCCATTGATTAAAAAAAATCCTAGTGTGAGAAGTAAAAATTATAGTGGGAAACTATATAATCAAAAAAATATTTTATAGGATTTTTAAATCATAAAAAATTATTTTCAATTTGAGAAACCTTAGGTTTATCCTAGGCCATTCATTATCATCATCTATTTAAATCCTTCATAATAGTTGGTAAAGGAAATGTGAATTATTCAATCATATCCCCCAGGAATGACAAAATAGGTGTGTAGTAAGAGCCGTTGACATGTACTAGAAAATACTTGAGTCAAGAATGATGTGGTTTGTTTTGAGGTATTACCCCTAGTTGTACATGATCTATATCTACATCCATTTTTATTATCCAATAATGGATATATTTCTATGAAAATACGCATAATATCTACCTTACCCAAAATTCAGTATGTTTTTCTATATTTATACTCAATTTTTATCATAGGTTCATATTACCTATTATATGTTTTCCTAATTCTAAATACCAAGGTATGTACTAAAATTACTCAGATACCCACTATAACAAACCTAAACCTAGTATCCCGAAGCCTGTGGCTTCTTTATTTCATTGGCATAAGATACAATAATCATCATCCTGATGAACCGAATAGTTTAGTATTCTTGGTAAACTAGATACATACATGATTCCCATATAAAATTTGAAGAAACAAATTACAACATAACTTTTTCTTTTATAATATAATTGTTACCTATAGAATATCCTTCATATAATTCATAGTAAACTGTACGTTTCGGGCCCAACGGAAGCGCGTTGGTGGGAGTTTTCCCAACTTTAATTTTAACGTTAAGCAACGTTCAATCCAAGATTCGTCACGATTTAAAACACAAAATATTCAGAATAGAACTAAGAACAAAAAACTTAAGAGGGAATCCCAGAACCACAAAGATAGGATCATCATATATTGGTTATAGTTAATTTAATTTATTCACAAGAATTACCTTGGTTGAATTAATTATTCGTTGATGTGGCCGGTCATGATTCGGTGATCTGTCATTGCGTCATAGAATCCAAGTGTTTGGATTACTCTAGCGGTGATCCACACGTGTGACACGTATCTACAGACATCTCTGAAGTGATCTCTAGGTGCTAGCATGGAAGAACCTTCACTTGCGATGTCCGCCTTCGATCCCCTTGGTCTCTCGGTCTTTAGAGCGTTCTTGGAGGAATGAGTTCTTTCAGCCTTGAAATAATTCTCCAGAATTGTTTTGCACAACAATTGGTAGGAGAAGTGTTGGGGTTGTGTGGATATTTATAATCGGGTTTGAGGTTATAGAGTTATGACAATAAATAAACGCGTTACACATTTTATTTATTTCATTAACTCTTATTGAAAACCCCCATGTCGAATTATTAATTCCTTGACATGCGGCCACACTGATTATAATTTATATCACAGTATTGATATTATTTCCTCAAAATCCCAACTAGAAAAACTACACACCGTGTAATAATTAATACACGGCGTGTACTTATTTTTCTTTAAAACTAAATGGAGTGTATATTTAATATACATGGCGTGTAATTTTATTTTCCACTTTCCTTTATTTCCTCCTCCACATTTATTTGATCTTGAGTAATGGCTATTTATTTCTTAAATAAATGTATCTGCATTACTCGCTAATAAATATATTATTTCACCCACAATATACTCTCTCGAATAACTAGTGTCGAAATAAATGCAATCAGGCATCCTTAAATAATTATTAAACCACAGTTGGGAATAATATTTATTTAACTTGTTAAATTAATATTTAACTGAGATACATGGACACACTTAGTGTGTGACCCTTTAGGCCACTTTCTTAGTGGCATTAGGCGGAGCCTGCCTAAAGTCCATGGTTAGCATCTTACAACATGCCAAGGCACCCATAGAGAAAGAAGTTAACACCGCAATGACGTGTCACCTCATACGAATGCTTACCGTGTAATATAATCCCTTTGTCATGATATCTCGAATCAAGCGGGTTTCATGCTAGTGTCATCAACCCATGTGATCCGTTATTCTTTCTCTGACTTTCCGGAATTGAACTCGCCCATACCTTAACATGGCCATGGATTTATTTAGGCTATATCAATTCCATCAAAGGGCCTGAGATATCTACTTACGTTGTGAAACAGAATGGAAAAATCCTTTCTCGCATTATCTATTAATGCGGTATTACTCATGACGCACCCAACATATCCTACCTTACTGCGAATAGTGTGTCGTCACAGTTTTCATCAATACATCTAAGTGCATGAGTGGTAATACCCATTAATAATAATCTTAATGTCTAAGGACCAATACACACGTCCGCAGATAGGAACATCCAATGACACTATGAAATGTGGATTTCCTACTGGCAGGTCTCGTTCTCATAATATCTTCCTGGATATTACCAAGGGCGCACACCATGAGAAGGTGCCTCAAAGTTTTATGAGTCCTCACCCCTAATGGCCTGTAATATTTGTGTCCCTCAAATAACATCATCTGGCCATAGAACATATATTCAAGAACTATGTTATGGCACTTCCGGGTTCTCATCATAGCAAAGATCCGCTATGACCCATTAATGAAACAACTGTCCTTAGGACATTATCACATGCATTGTTAGGCAGAAGAACAATCAAGATGTGATAAGACATTTATTAATGAATAAAGTAAAAAGTAGTTGGTTCTAGGCCACCAACTCCAACATAAACTTCGTAGATTCTCAAGAAATGAAAAAATAAGGGCAAGTTCAAATTCTTAGTATTTTTTAAGTATATTTGAAGCTATCGTGAATCAATTATCATAATCAACATTGAAATGTAAATATTTAAACCTATATGATATTTAAATATTTTCACTGTCATTATTAGATAAGGTGAAGTCAATACAGAAAGTTAAATAACTAAAAAATCATTTAATTTAGAAAATAAATTAATGATTAAATGAATCCTATAATAATATAATCATAGAAATATCATGGATAATAAGATAAAGAATAATCAATATGTAAAGGTAAATAACTAAAAACACATTCCATTTAATCAATAAACTGAGAATGAAATTCATACAGAGATAATATCACTGCAAAAACGTAATGGATAATAATAAATGAATTATTAATGAGGTAAATTCATTATTATTGGATGTCATGATCAAAATAATCATAATACCTCTATATTAAATTAATTTCCCATGAAAATTTTAAAACTGATGGGTATGTATTAAAAAAAACTCTTTTAACTGTGGCAATCCATCTATTTCATCTCATGTGACTTCCAATGCATTAGGGGGAAATATATAGCCATGATCTACCTGTATCTAAATTTACAACACAATCATCATATATTGAATAAATATATCGATGATAAATACTATGCATATGTAGGGAAAATTTGATGTTAAATGATCACATGAAAGTGAATGTTTCATGGGAAAGTTAATGAATACAAAAATTAATCAAGAATGTGAAAATTAGTACATTCCTTGGTCATAATGAACATAAACCATCCATAAAAAGAATAAGGATGGTATCAGTACAACATATCCCTAGTTGAGTATAATTAAAATAATTTTTTTTGTTGTTTAGGAATTGAAAAACAATATAAATATCTCTAAAACATTTTTGATGAATATATCCTTTTCATTTTGGAAATAACATTTTAAAAGTAAAATAAAAAAACATTTTTAAAATATATTTTTTGAAAATAAGATTGAAAAATTCTAAAAAATGTTTTAAAACATTGAGTGGTCATGCTAAAAGAAATTCTATACATGTTTAATAAGTTAAAAATATACCATTTTCTATATTTTTATTAAAATATAAATGAGGCTTGTTTGGAAAATGACATGGATATTCCCTTAAAAAAATACTTTCTAAATATTAAAATATTTTTAAAAATTTCCTTAATAAATCATTTGGATAATGTAAAAAACATTTTTAGAAAACATGGTTTTGGAAGATGAGAATTTTCAACAGAAGAGAGAAATGATGTCCTATTTTAGTAAAACAAATTCACAAAATCTTTAACTACAAATATAAAATAATATGGTATTATTTATAGAAAAAATATTGAATAAATATAAAAAATAAAATTACATGCTTTTATCAAACATTTATCAAATAATTTTTTTTCAATGGAAATTCTAGTATAAATAATCCTAATAAAAACTTGATTATGAAATAATCCCTTAGACACATCTTAACGATGAGTTGGGAGTTAAAAAATAAATAAATTATGGGTGTAAAACTTAAATTCACATAATAATGTGGAATTAAAATAGAATATAACCAAAATTATTCACACGCATAATGATAGAATGTCAAGGACAATGTAGAAGCAATACAACCCAATGAAAGGAAACTCAGTTATGAAATTAGTTACCACTTGGCAATTTTCAAGTCAAATATCCTTAGATAAAATAATTAAAATTAAAATTAAAATTAAAATTAAGTATAAATTATTCATCATATTAAAATAAAAATGGATAGTAAATAAACCATATAAATTATATTTGGAACATAACATTCCAATATGCCTTAATGAAGAGAAATTGAGATGATGTCCCTTACCTCACACTTCATTTTGGTTAAAACCAATTTAATATCTTGTATAATGGTTTTAATAATTTTAATAATTTATAACAGAACCATATACATATTTACAATATCATATATGATCCTATTATAAAATTTTACCACCCGTTTGTTAATAATGTTTCATTATTTTTATTATCTCGAATGTTAATTGTCGTGTTTTTTCATTTGTGTTTTTCATGAACGTTCTTGTTCTTGGGTATTGGATATAAATAAATCATATAATTTTTTCTTATTATTATTGTAAATATCATATTTACTCATTATATAAATTCTTGGAATCATTTTTATAATTTGTACTCAAAAAATGAATCACATTGCTTGATGGAGATGGTAGGCAGTGAGCACACACGAGTGACAACATCATTCCATTAATGTGTGATAAGGTAAGAAATTAGGTAATGTATTAATCTTAAAAAACAATAAAATTTTATAAATATTACATAAATTGGTTAAATTTATACTCATTAATTTCCATGTAACGTGTAAGTGAAAAATCAATCACAATGCTACACAAAGTGGTAGTTCAATGTACACAGAAGCAACACTATCAAATTATAAGAGGAATGGAATGTAAGAAGGTATATGTGATATTATAATTCAAGAACTATAATAATATAATAAATATCATAGAAATACTTTAAATACATCCTTATATTGAGTCTTTAATGGTGTTGATGGAAAATGAATTACATCGGTTCACAAGGTGGTAGTCCGTTATACACAGGATCAATGATTTACTTTTCATTTTGATGGAAGAGGAGATAGATATAGGTAATAAATTTAAAATAGTAAAATTTAAGTATATTCAATATAATAATTTTATTATATAAGAGTTTTTAATAATATTTTAATGGGGTGGAAGAATAAATAGTATAAATACCCTCATTTAAGAACATTACCTATACTTCAAATAACTTATTTAGGTTTTCACTGAAATACTTCATAGGATAGATTTATGATGAAAAAAGGGATATAGGATGTTTTTTGGGGATTAAGGAAGTAGGTAATCTATTTATTTTCTAAACCAAATGGATTTGGAATTATGAAGAGGGGAGTATAGTGGGTGACTTTTTATAACTGGGGGAGAGAACACACATTGAACTTTTGAAACGAATTAATTAAACTGATGCTTTTATCATGAATAATGCCAAAATTTTTGATAAATATCGACCCTATAGTTTATAAGGTCGAAATATGTCCATCCAATGGGTTTCTGACAAGTTTTTAGGTCATTTTAATGCAAATCGTTTTAGTTTAACCCTCCTTAAATCAATTTTTACCTTAATCACGATAATTAATTTTTAAGCTTTTACTATTCACTGTGGTAAAGAATTTATATGACAAAAATAGATAATATAAATTATTTTGATTCAAATTATTGAATAAAAGTTTCAAAATTAAATTTAAATAATTTATATTATTCAATTTAAAATTATATTGGCAGACATGATGAAAAAATGAGATTCCAAAGATTAAATTCATAAAAGTATAGAAGTTTTTAGTATCAAAATTCAATATGAAATTTATTTAAATGACATAAAATATATAAAATAAAATAAAATATAATATAATTTATATAAAGAAATTTAAAATATAATTTATCCCTGCAAATTATTTAAACGTAAATGAAGTTTCAAGTAAAAATATATATTTTTCGCAATTTATTAAAAAAAAGAAAACATATCTGAAAAATCCAAAAAATTCACCCTAGGATAATCTTGACATGATGATTTAAAAATCAAGTTAATTTTATCAATTATGTTTTCTAAAATTTTTAAAAATTAATGTTAAATTATGGGGGAAAGAGTGACTAAACCATCTCTTAGAAAAATAAAGTTTTTCAGAATTTTTCTTCTTTTAAATGATTCTTATTTTATTTCTAACCTACAAATAACCACAATTTTTATAGTTTATTTTGAACTATCCATAACATCCATTTTATTGTTCATTTTATAATGGTATACTATATTATAGCTCATTTAAACTTGAGTTTGCATGTTTAGCAAGCTGTTAAACAAATAATATTTATTTAAAAAGAAATGTATCATATATACTTAGGCTGTTTCATTCTCGTATGAGATTAGTGTCGTGTGACATATATTCTATCAAAACAAAAATTCTTCATCTAAAATATCCGTGTGTTAAATAATATATTAATCCATATAGCATAAAGAATTACTATAAAAAATGAAATAAAAAATTTTAATTAACATAAATAAAATATTTATAAAAAAAACCACGTCTATACACTACAAATAATATTATTATAAAAATGTTATGTTTTTATATCCATTTCAAGAAATTTTTTATTTAATTATATTGTTTAAAAAAACTTCTGTTATGCCATATAATAAATGTTTGTGATGTTTTTAAAATATTTTTCAATTGTTTTAAATTCACATGAAACATGTTATGTTGTTTTTTTCATTTTTATTACTTATTACAAGTTATTATATAATTTTTTTATTTTAATGTGTAATTTTTTTTGAATATTCTTAAAAAATTAATAAAATAATTAAATATTATTACAATTAATATATATCACATATTATTATAATATGGAAAATTTAAAACTTGTAATCCTATTAAAGAATACGCAAAATATAAAAAATGTTTGTCATAATATGTTTTTTGAAAAAATTGAATTACTATATACTGATAATAAATATTGGAATGATCATAAAATTATTTACAATTAGAATAATGATGATAGATAGAAAATAATGTGACATTATAAAATACAATACACAATATAAATAACCATCAAAATGGAAGCATATAACAATTTTTAATAAAATATGAAAAAATACACAATGGACACAAAACATATGTTCAATATTGAAAAAAATGATTTGAAGTTAAAATAAATAATAATGTAATTAAATTAAAAAAAATTATAAAATATAACAATACATGACTCATAGTATAAAAAACATTGTGAAAATAAAAAAAATAATTGACATATAAAAAATAAATGAGTATAAAACATAATAAATAATCTCAATTTTTTTGGGTATAAAATATAATTTTTTTTTGGAAATAACAGTATAAATTCCCATAAAAAATCACCTAAATACATACAATGATCTATGTCATTATTATTTACTAAAAAATAAAAAAAATTAACAACCAACAATAAAAAATACAGAAAACATAAAATAAATGATAACACATAACATTGAAAACATATAGATAACAAAAATATATATTGACCATAAATTGAACACAAAACATAAACTAAACATATAAACCGTGACATGTTGTGCAATTTTTTTTACATCACATAGAATAATTTTAATTGAAAAATTATAGTAAAATATGTAACATGTTAATATACAATACAAAGTATATATTAATCAATAAAAAATGAAATATTAGTATACAAATATATGAAAAGTGTCATAAAAAACTAAAAATATACACATTACATAAAAAAACATATGACATGTTGTTTATTAGATACATAAATTTTTTCATGAAGCAGACCATACAACCTTGTAATCTGATACTCAAGCTGACACTGAAATAGCTCGAAGGGAATCCCCAATCCCTATGCGTTTGAGATTAGCACCTACCTTCATACAAGATAAAGAGGGAATGAATTCTCCACAAACACAAGGGATGAAAATTGATACATATCAGTATGCTCAAAGAAAACTCCCAAACGAGACAACACAAGAAGTAAAATAGGTATATCAAAATCCAAATAGTACATCATTAGAGTACCAGATAAGTAGATGATATAAAACTAGGAAACCCTAAAGGTATCAACAATCTAAGCCTTAAGGGTAAGAACATCGACCTTCTTCAAGGGGATCATTCCCTTTATTTTATCCTTGAATCAGGAAAACTAAAAATTCATGAAGGAAAACGTTGGGAGTGATATAAATCCTAGTAGAGTTTTACCCATTTTTCCATACTAATATTCTATAAAAAACCCAATCAAACTTTAGTTTTTAAATAAAATATTCCTGGGAGTACAATTGAATATTCTAAACAAAACATGATTTTATTTCAAATAATAGAAACATTCCAAATAATCTATTATGATTTTTTTTATAAAAATAGTTTATAATAATCACTAGCCATGAGTAAAGAAACTTCAAAATAAATTGAATATATATAAAAGTAATCACAATAAGAAAAATTGTCATCTACCCTATGATACAATAGTTTCAAGTTATATTTCCCTCACACTCTCATATCAGTGATCATGGAATATGTGAACACTCATCCCTCTAGATCAGTCTAAATACGACTCATTAATGTTCCATCAGGAATATAATCCACCTTAATATATTTTTTGTGAGAATTTTCATCGTCAATCCATTTCCAGGGAATTACTTTCTTAGAATTCTTATCCTCAATAGCCCACTAACTAACCAAGCCTCCATATCCGTAATAAATCAATAAATAATGGTCAAATATTATAAAATAAATTGAAAATAAATTTTTTCTATTTCATGTTTTAGTATTTTAATTTCACTTTAAAAATAAAAACATATGTTTCTAGTCAATTCATACCCTTTTCATGATAAAACCAATCATAGGTTGTTATCAAATCAGTTTTAACCCATTTTTTTCTCAAAAACCAATTTAAAAATCAATTTTATAAATTTTTATCTGTTTTAAATAACACCACAATTTATAATTACATTGTAATTGGGGGTTTTACCAAAAATTCTATACCATTTCAAATCAAATTAAAATTTTCATCAAATTGGGCTTTCTAAATTTAGCTGAATGAAATTTCTATAATAAATTAATTCAAGGGTTATACAATTGGCCAATCTTTTATGGAACTACTTTACTTTATTGTGGATATCATGTACTAAAACACCTATAATGAGATTTTACGTTGACAAAATATGACAATAGATATCTAAAAAAACCTAGAATCAAGATTTGAAACAAAGAATTACAGATTCATTAAATACATGATGATATAAAAAACCCTTTGGAGGAGATAAGTAGAGAGGGATAAAGAGGAGGAATAAGTGAAGATCACTTATCATAGAGGAATCAAATGTGTTTCACCACACTTTAATACAGATGTTAAGTGGTTTTTTTGAGACAAAAAGAGTACATGAAAGCCTTGAAGATCTAGGGTTTTGAGTAATATTGAGTTATGGTCGAGCGAGTGAATAAATAAGGCATTGGAAATTTTTTAATTAATTTTAAAAAATAAAAACCCTTGCACTAATTGTTTTCTAGTCAGGGTCGCATGGTTAGACAAACAATGTTCCCTAATAGTGTAAACCTTTGATGTGTGTAGATTTTATAATAGGTGTGAACACGGTCTGTAAAACCACAAACCAACCGTGAAAACTCCCATCGCTTGGGTTTTAATAGGTTACACTATGTGCATGCACGGTTTGAGGAAACTATGTGTCAGCCATGTACAACCCTCGAATTTGAAAAATTTGAAATTTCCCCCTTGAAACCACTTGATACAAAACTAAACCAAATAATTAACAAAAAGGATAGTCAAGGAGTACCTAAAAATAGTAAAAAGATTTTTTAATCTCCCCACGATTGAAACTTTCTATCACAAAAAATATTTTCAAGAAGTTTACAAATAAAAAATATGAGTCCAATGCCCTCTAATTAGTGCCTCTTTCTCCCACATATCATTAATTTTAGAACCATGCATCGAAAACTCTCAAATAAATAATAAATTGTGCTTAACATAAATATTTCTCTATCTTAGTACATGATATTGATTAGAAAGATATTTTTATAGGTATCATACATGGAATATGTTATGTATTGATGTAAACTCTAGTGGAAGTGATAAATATTAATCCAATTCCACAATCTTCTAAACATCCTCAAAATTTCCCCTGAAAAAAGGAGAAATATTCCCTTTCCTCCCAAGTTATTGATGCCCCAAATAAGGCGAAACTTCTTGGAACACTTGGTGACCCATAGAAAATTGAAATGGTCCATACTGACGATCAAGATATTATTTATACCACCTGTATGCCATCAAAACTATCTAAAAAATTGACAAAATATTTAATGGAATCCCTTGATCCAATATGAATGCAACTAGGAAACATTTACCGATCTATGATCAATACAATAGAGATTTACAATGCCATCTATACAAGGACTCAAAAGAAGCCATCTTGATTGTGGACTGGTAACTATTTCTATAGGAAAACTAAAAAATTTCAATATATTCATCCCATGATCCAACTAATTTTAGGAAACAAACACAGAGTATATATTTAAGATTTTGTATAACCCTCTAAGTCTGGCCATCCATCTACGGATGGCACGTCAAAATCAAATGAACTAGAGATCCCAAAGCCTCTTTAAGGCCTCTCTAAAAGTGATAAGTAAAACAAGGATCTCTATAAGAGACTATATCATATGTAACATCATGTAGATAAAAAATATCTGTCACATAGAGGTTTGTAAACTCCACAACTTTGGTTTTGTCACAAATGGGTAATAAGTGCTCTGATTTACTTATCCTATCTATCTCAACCCATTTAACATTATTATTTCTTTGGGTATGTGGAAACCCTACTACAAAGTCCATTTAAAACTCAACCGACTTACAATTCCTTACTCGAAGTGGATGAAGCAAAATTAAAGGTCCTTGGTGCTCCACCTTGACCTGTGGGAAAGTAGAGTAGTGTGAAACAAATTTATCTATGTTTTGACTCATACCAATCCATTAGAATAATCACTGCATGTCATAGAACATCTTTGTGGTTCCTGGGTGCAATGCCCACTAGGGATTATGGAAACCCCCATCAAAACATTTCTCAAAACTAATGGCATAATAAAATGATTCTAAAAACAAAGAAAAACCTTCATAGAGAGAAACTAATCAGAAATTTCCTCCAGCTATAAAGAGTATTTTATAATAAGGAATTCATTATCAAGATGATCTTTCAGAAGAATCATCTCAATAAGGGTGATTGTCAGTTGAACACTTGTCGAAACAACCTCATCTCTTTTTCTTAAACTCTGATATGAAACTTGAATAAACGAGCCATCATGTTCCACTCTTATGATGATTATGTCTTGGATTGGGGTAGAAGGTTCATGTTCAAAGATTCATCAATGACATTCCATTTCTCTAGGGTATAGAAAATTTCAATGTAAAAATATCAAAGGCACATCACCCAATTCTCTATATGACATTCAAATGTTTTTTAGATAATATCTAACTAAACACCTGTGGTCAGAATACATGGTAAACCTTTCTCTAAAAAGGTAATTCCACTGAATATTAAGTACATGCATCACAAATTCCAACTGAAGGTCAAGAGTAAGGTAATTCTTATCATGTTCCCTAAGCTATTGATATTCATAAACATTTATGTGATCACCCTACACAAGAACACAACCCAATCCTGAACCTGATGCATAACAAAATACCACATAGCCGTGCATAACATCTTTAAGTGTCACCATCGATGTTGTAGTCAAAATACATTTTAGCTCAAAAAAATAACCCTAAAAATTTTCAACCGAAGAAATATTTACTCTCTTCTGATTTATAGTATTTATCGTAGAATATAGCTTTAACAAATTTTTTATAAACCCACAACAATATCCCGCTAGACCCAAGAATCTCTGAGTCAAAAAATTATTTTGTGGCTACAATGTCATAAATTCTTCCACCTTTACAGGATCAACTGTGATACCATGTTCCAGCACCATTTTCCCAAGAACATCACTTCCCAAATCTAGACATCACATTTCAAGACATTGGAATAAAGTTGGTGTTTTCTCATCAATTCGAGAACTACTCTGAAATGACACACATGTTCCTCCTCAAACTTAGAGTAAACAGGGATGTACTCCACAAAGACCCCCCCAGAAAGTATCAAGATACTTACAGAAAATAATTTTCATCAAAACCATTAAGGATACACGATCATTGGTTTGACCAAATAGCATTAAAAGATACTAGTAATGAAAACACATTCTACGAAAGGCGATTTTCAAAATGTTAAAATTTCTTATTCTCAACTATTGATGACCAAATCAGAGATAAATCTTTGATAATCACTTCACCCATTTCAACTAGTCAAACAAATCACCAATCCATGGAAATAGATACTTTTTCTTTATCATAACTCGAATTAGTTTTTGGTTATCAACACAATGGTGAATTAACCCATTATATTTCTTAGCAAAGAGAACATGAAAAATAAAAGGTGACATGCTCAGGCATATAAATTTTTTTTATTAAAGATCATCCAATTGAGTATTAAAATATTTCATTTTATTTGGTACTATATCATAAGAAATTATAGAAACTAGTTGTGTACCAGGAAAAAATTAAATTGGAATCTATATATCTCTTTCAAATGAAAAACCGGGGATGTTTGAAGAAAAAACATCGAGAAACTCAAAAAACACTAGAAGGAGGTAATCACTCAAGGATTATAAATCTAGGTCAAATGAAAACACAATTATCACTTTCTATAACTTTAGATGATAAGGTTCAACTCTACTCGACCCTGAGGCCCATTATCCTTGAAGAAATGAAACTCTCCATCAGGAATGGTAAAGTATATCCATTGAAGATAACATTAAATTCAGGATTTGTTATATATGATCCAATATATCATCAAAATGACATCAAGAGGTTTCATGTCAAGATATGTAAACTTCTAAGAATTTAAAATTTCTAAAAAGATAAGACACAAGTCAGACAACAAAGACCCTTCTGTCTCTTAATTTTGAGTGGTGTAGTAATGTCCATAAAATGAGATACAATATTCATAAGAATATTTACAATAAGAGTAAAAATGATAAAAATTAGGTGCACCAGTATCAACTAAACTAGTCATTAAATATGAAGCTGTATTGATGGTACCTATCACCATCACTGGACTTGTATCTATCTCTCTTGGAGACTCCTCCAAGACATAAGAACACTTCATTCTTAATTCCTATGGATGGAACCCCTTTAATTTTGAATCATATGAGATAACTAAAGTAATTTTAGGTACTAATTTTCATGTTCCATTGTGTGGAGAAGAGAAGATATAATAGAACTTTTTCATGCTTCTAGAACACCCACAAGATCAACATATCATGGGCGCCTCAATGAAAAACTACTTCAAATTCCTAGGATTTAATACTGGAAAAAATTCATAGGGCCTATTCAACAAGATGAAAGATATCTAGAAGAATAATCCAATCTAGATCCATCATGAAAGTCATCACACTTTCCCTTTTCTTTATTGGAACTCATATAACTACCTATAGGAGAAAAATAAATTCCTATCAACCTCGAATTACTATCTAGATCAAACTCAACCATCCATGAACTATATAGAAAATCATTATTAGAAGAGTGATTCATCAATAAAACATGAGAATGGATGTCAGATTTAAGTTCCATCTCGATCCATCGAGTCTTCATCTTCTCATTCGATACAATCTCAGGTGAAAAAATACACAATCTCAGCAAAGCGATTTTCATACTCATTCACAGTCCTATCAACCTAATCAAGTTTGAAAAACTTCATTGCCTTAGAAAACACTAAAAAAATTGGATAGATCTTTTTAGTGAAGATAAATTTGAAGTATAACCACTCTAAAACCTCCTATTTCATCTCCATCACCATTGTGTCACACTATATTTTTCTATGTCCTTCTAGCTTGAAGGTGGCACATTTCACATTGATCACATTCAAAATCTCCAAGAACTAAAACAAAATCTCAATCCTCCTAAAAAAATCATCAGAATATTGAGGATTATTAGATCCTTGGAATGCCAATGGATTAGATATAATGAATTCATGATCACAATTGTAGAAATAATCATTCTAGGGTTCCACAGTGGGAGCCTAAATGAGAATTGGTGTAGGTGCATGTGCCAGGGCATGGGTGGAAGACAAAAAAAACCTCAATTAGATTCAGTTCCAAGGGAGTATTTTATAATTTTGGTTCATCAATTGCATTATCCTAGATCCTATTCAAATGTAATCTTAGATTCACGATGCTACACAACACCAGAAAAAAACATTAAAGGCACAAATAAATTACTCAAATAAAAAATGTATACAAAATTATAAATAAAATTAATCCCTTTAGATAGATTAATAAGATTTGGATTTAAACCTATCGAAATACGAAGCCTGAAAAATTATAGAAATAATCCTCAAGATGCATTTCTCAAACCTCCCACGGTGACATAAGGTTCATTACAATGAGATCCAGCCATATAATCACTCGTAATTACATACTATATCCCAATAAGAACTCTAAATTGCATACTAACATCAAGGAAAGATTCACAACATGAACCTTTGATACCACCTCATCATGAACCATCCTGGATACCCTGGTATACTAATGAGCAACCATGAATTGACAGAACCCAAAGGTCATTCCTAATCCCAATAGGTTGGTGAGTAGTAGTTGGAATCATACAAGGTAATGAGGGAATGAATTTTCCATAAACAAAATGGAAGAAAAATAATACATATCAGTATTCAGAAAGAACACTCCAAAAAGAGATATTACCAAAAGTCAAATAGGTTTATCAAAACCCAAATATTATATCATCAATGTATTATAAATCATATTCGATAAAACTCAATAATATCAAAGGATTCAACACTCCAAGACCAAAGGTTTAATAATATAAACTTGCTTCATGAGTTTCTTTCCATTTACTCAAACTAGGCAGTATAAAAACTAAAACTTCCCAAAGTAAAAGGTTGGGTGTGAGGTAAATTTTAACAGGGTTTGAACATGTGTTAAATACTATGATTTCATAAAAATAAACACAATCATACTTTCAATTTTAAAAAAATAGGCATGGAAATGCAATTTTATATTTAAAACAATACATTATTTTTATTTCAAATGTTGGAAAATTTTTAGAAAAATGGCTTAGGTAAAAAATTTATATAAAAATTTTATCTAATCACTAGAATTGAGTAATAAAGTTTAATAATAAATGGAATATATATCAAATTAACCACAAAAAGAAGCATGTTCATCTACCCCATGGTAAAATAGTTTCAAGTTATAGGATACTCACACTCTCATATTAGTGATCATGGAATATGTGTACATAGGTACCTCTGACTCCAGCCTAATATGACTTTTCAATGTTCCATTAAAAATATAATCATCCTAACTGGATTTTTCTTAGATTTTCATTATCTATCTATTTCTAGGGAGTTACATTCTTTGAATGGTTGTCCCAAATAATCCAAAAACTACCAAGGCTTGCATGTGTTCAATCAATCAATCAATAATGAGAAAATCATTTCAAACTAGTTTAACATACAACTGCCCCATTTGCATTTTCAATATTCCTATTTCTCTTTAAAATCTAAAACATCGAGTTTTATTCAATTCATACAATTTTAAGAAAAAACAATCAATGATTCTTATCAGTTCATTTTAATTCCTTTTTTCTCAAAAACCAATTTACATATCAATTTAAGAAATTTCCATCAATTTCAAATCACACCCCAATTTCGAATTACATTGGAATTGGGGGATTTAAAAAAAATGATATACTAATTCAAATAAAATTCTTATTTGCATCAAATTAATTTTTCAAAATTTAATTTAATGAAATTTCAAAAATAAATAAATTTTAGGGTTAAAAAGTTGGCCAATATTATATGGAAGAATCTTCTTTATCATAGAGATCATGTATCACAACACCCACAATAGGATTTTCCAGTGAAGAATGAAAACAAAAAAGATCTGAAAATTTAACAGAGAATCATGATTCAAAATAATGGAGTCTAGATCCATCAAACACATGATGATCCAACAAACTCTATGTAGTAAAGAAGGAAAAAGTGGTAGATAAGGAATGAGGTAAGTTCACTTACCAGAGAGGAATCAAACGAGGTTTCCTGTGTTTTGATCTTCCTAAGAAAGGTTTTGGAGGATCCAAAATGGGTTCTTAAGAGTCTCCCAGAACTAGGATTTTGATTAATCCAGAGTTAGTGTAGTATGGGTGAAGAAATATGGGTTTGGGAAATTTTAATTAGTTTTTGGAAATAAAAAGTACTGCACACATGTTTAGATGGGTGGGGTCTCACAATTAGATAAACGGTGTTCCCAAATCATGTTCCCCTATGATGGGGTGAATGATTTCAACTAGTTGGGTGTATAATTTTTAAACCATAAAACAACTATGAAAACTCTATTTTCCTGGGATTGCACTGGGTGGGTGTACAATTTTCCCAAACCATGCACCAACCGCGCACTGCCAAATTTTTTCAAAATGTTCAAATTTCCTCCTGAAACCACCTTAGACAAACCCTAATCAAATTAATGAACAAAAAGAAAGATCAAGGAGTACCTAAAAATTTTAATAGGATGTTACATCTTTCCTATATCATCTTCAACGATTTATATTATGAAGTTAAAAAATAAAATAAAATAAAAAATATGGATATAATAGTTACATAAAATATTCATACAAAAAGATCCAAAATTAAACATAAAAAATATACTAAATTAAAATAAAACATGTATTATATAATATAAATTTATAAATAAAACATTTTTTTGAAAGCCATTATTTTTTGTACTTTTGGAGGAAAAATATTTAATTATTAAGTATTTTAACACAAAATAGATGTTCTATCATTAAATTATTGTGTATCATGTAATTAATAAATTTTTACATGTTTTTAATCCAAAAAACATTAGTTTATTGATTTTTTTCCTATTTTATTATTATTCCTTAATATTGTTTATCTTATAACTTAATTTTTTAATTTTAGTTTTTATATTTTTTTCTATTTCAATATTATGTTTTTTAAATACATTAATTTTTTTGAAATTTATTTATAATATTTTTGCAAATAATTTTTATATTTTTAAGTTATATATATATATATATATATCCATTTTACTATTATATATTTTGGATGCATGAGTTAAATTTTGAAAAAACATAAATTTTTTAGATATAAATGATGTGTTCTATTATATTTGGACCTAATAGTAAATACTTTGATATTTTTTTGGGTTTATTAGTTAACCAAAACTCTTAATATAATGAATAATTTTATTATTAGAATTTCTATTTAGCTGATTTAGAATTTAACAAAGAAAAAGAAAAATTATTTTTATCCATTATTCAGAATTGGAAAACATCCCATCATAAAACAAAAAAAGGTCAAAAAATATTTTTTCATTGAAAAAATAATGCTGTTTTTTATAAATAGAGAAACAAACATAATATAAAAAGTAATAAGTAATACATATAATATGTTTTGTTGTTTATTTTTTTTTGAAAATTTAGTTAAAAATATAAAAAATATACATCTTTAAAAACTTCTAAGATTTTTTAGCAAAACATATTTTTTTATGAATAATGGGAAAAAATAAATTATTGGTGGAAATTCGTCAGTAAAAAAATTAGTATATCCTGAGGGTGGGGCTAGATGATAATGAAGATATAAATTATTTTTCATGTTCTGTTAAATCTCTAAATAAGTACCACTCTTAAAAAATATTATCCCTTTGTGAATAGAGACTACTCTTATGATCATTGAAAATAAATTCTAAAAAAATATTAAATATAGACATGGATGATTACTTGGATTATGAATAAAAATTAGATTAATATAAATAGAATCCAAATAAATATTTCACACTCAGACCACTGTAGATATTAAATGTTTATACTTATATGAGATAAGACTAACTTCCCTTAATAATCAAGATAGATCACTATCACAACTTCACAATATTCATTTAAATTAATAAAATAATAAGTGTATCACCATAAACACCATGTGATCTTTTAAATTCAATCATATCAAAACTTCACCCAAATTCCATTTCTTCCTTGTTTTTTTAATTATATATTCACCACTTCCTCATAGGTAAAAACTCAATTTTCATAATTTATTATTTAATGTTTATAATTATGATAGTGTATATCCACATGTGTCATCTTTTATCCTTGTATTACACCACAATTTTCCTCATAACAACTTCTCCCCATGCATGGAACATGCTCACGTGGATCATCAAACCCATGATATCTGTCTCCTATTTAGGGGAGGGACTACTATAGATTTTACACAAGGTAATTATAACAAAATTTTATGGAAATTTATTTCTTAGACAATTAAATTAATTTTTTATATATATTCATTGATGATTTATGAATTTTCTATAAGAATTAATTTGATTCAACCATTAAAATGTCAAAATGAAATATTTACTATATTTTCCATTTCTTATCAATTATATGTATGTTTCTATATGTGATATTCTAATATATAATAAATTTTATTACAATTAACATTTTAAATGTCAATGATAGGTTATGTTTAATGACTTATATTATTTGGAGTTAGTGGATCACATAAAAATATGGGCTCCAACAGATGTAGAGTCAGGATGATTTTGTTTTTTTAATTTTAATAATAGTTTAAAATGATAAAAATAATGTTTTTGAGATATTATCCAGGGTGAAAATATTTGAAATTAATTTTATGGTGTTTTTTAAATTAGAGGGACTTTGGGAGGTGGCTATGATAGCAACTGGGCACCAGATGATGTAACTACTGAAGTTATCCAACTAGTTTGGTCACTAAGTGTATGTTGGTATTCTATCAGGTACCTGGTGGAGTCTAAAATGTATATTTCAAAAAGGGTGAATGAGAACAATTTCATGGTTTCCACATTATTCTTGGGGTTTTTTAGTATGAGGAATACAGTTAGGGACCTTTGGTCAAATCCCCCATGACACCCACAATGTTGTCTTAAAGTATTTTTCATTTATGTTTTGTCTCTCTTTTATTCCATTTCTTTATAAAGTATTATTCAACAAAAATATTTAATTTTTAGGGGAGGAATAAGGTTGAGTACTTTTGTAATATGGTTAGTAGAATTCTTTTTCTAGCATCCAATAAACTGTATGGCCCAGAAAGTTGCACTAGAGTGCCTATATGGTTTGGCACATGGTTTTTGAGACCGTGGGACCTAAGTAATGAAACTTCCCCTATTGTGATTGTGGATCCCATAAGGTTGTTTTATAGTCTGGTAGACTATGTGTCCTATCTTTTTGGAGTTCCTTTAAAAAATTATCTTTTCCAATCTTTCACCTCTTCAATTTTTACCAATTTCACCCCCTCATTTCCCCCATTCGACCATCTAAGCCCTAAAAAACCCTTCACTCTTCTCTAGCCATACAGTGCATCAATCTATGGGTGATTTAAGCTTGGTTCTTCTAATTATATTCAAGCAAGTTTCTCTTGTACTCTCATATTGGTCACATATCTCTTATTTCTTTATTTTCATTGTGTTTGGTGGTTTTGGGGACCTATATTGGGTTCATTTTTATTTTTTACATGGTTTTGATGTTTATTTTGTGTCATTGATTTTATAGTGTGTCTACTCATCCATTTGTGTGGTTTCCTTCCAAATTTTTGTGGTTTCAAGAAGAAAGTAAGGTGGTTCTATTATTTTCCATTATTTTATTATTTGAATGTGATTTCCTCTACTACCAATTGCTTTCGAAATTGTTTTGTGTGTTTAAATGGGTGATTTAAAATGTTTCTATGTGTGTAAGGTTATTTAGATGGTTTCACCCTATGACCATGGTTTACATTGACATGATTTGGTATGTGATTGTCTGGTTTGTGGAAAGTGTATTTTCATGTTATGAAAAATGTGGTGAAGAACACGGGAATCCTAAGTTCCTAGGTTAGAAGAATTGGATAAGTACACTAGTCATGAACCTCCCTACCAAGAAGGATTACGTTACAACACTAACTAAAATATGATGACGTGGTTCGGTTGTCTCGAGCAGGAGAACAAACCTTCACATCCATGGTTTATCATTGAGAGTATGAGGACCATTGGTCCCCACTAACCCTAGCTACATAGAGATTTCCCATTGTGCTTATGCTGCCTTTTAACCTATTTAAATTTATTCTTGAATATATTATCTTTCATTCAATTTTAAAGCATGTTTTAAAATTAAACTAATTTCTTTAATTCAAAACCAGAACATTAATTTATCTTATAATTTCTATGCATGGATCAGTTGGTTTTATCATACTAGTTAAGTACCATAACACCCTACATACAAACCATGGGTGTTTTTATGCATTGTTTCATATAACTAAGATAAAGATGATGTTTTCTATATAGGTGGTGGAATGAACTCTTATTAGTTATGTTTTCTTTTATGAGGTGTTGATAGTGATGACATGGTAGGTGTTGGCCCTCTTGCCCTGAGGGGGCTTATGATTCTTTTAGTTCCACCCTCCACTTTGGTATATTTTAGTTTTTGGTTATAAATGATAACTTTAACATGAAAATTTTGTGTTCTCCTTGTTATAATTTATTATGTATAATGGTTGTGATGTTTTATGTAAAATTAATATTAATATGTATTATTATTTATATGGAAAAATCATTCCCCAAGGATTTCATTGATTAATAGTCACTGATTTCCTACCTGTGGGGATCATGAATTTCCATCAATCCCTGACACAGGTTGGCTCCGATGTCGGGTTGGATAACAATTTTAGATGGTCCATTAAAAATTTTATTATATAAGTTCTTCCCATTCTTAGGGTCTTATTATTTGGGAAAGTTTTAATAGACCGGTTCTTGGAATTTTAAGGCTTGAGGTTCTATCTATGAGTGGGGTGTCTGGAAATACATCTCATGATAAGCATGGGGTTACCATGGGATGTTAGTTAATTTATTTGACTCCAACATAAGGTGTAAGAAACAATTTGCAGACTGGGTATGGAAACTGATATAGGGTGGAGTGGTTTAAATTTTTGATTGAGTTATTGTGGATTTGTTCTTATTTAAGTGGATATTTTATCAGGTTACATACTTGTATTTCCAAGGGACAATGTATTGAAGGTCTCTTTATTTTTTTTGACTTTTCTAGAAATATGCCTCCCGATAGACTTTTTTTATATGAACATGATGAGCTTGGAGAGATTTATCTATCTCTAGTTTGTTAGATATTAGTTGAGGTAGTGGTTTTGGATATCTGAGCCCTAGATCAGGGAGAAGAATCTAGTCCTTCTGATGCTAAAAAAGATTAATTGGTTATAAAAAAGTATCAGGCTCATGAGTTCCTTATAAAAAATCCCCCTTCTAGGAAAGCACCAAAACCTAAGATATAAAAAATTGGGTAGTGAAAATAAGTAGGATATTCGAGGTCCTCAAGACTCCTGAAGTTGTTAAGGCAATGTGTGATGTGTTTTTGTTGAAATTTCCTCATCAATGATGAGGGAGTTAGTGGTTCTGGAAGGGTAACATGAGAATATGAGATTCTGAAACTTCAAGTTCATCTTCAACGATCACTACTGCCTTGGTACTTTATCTATTTCTAAGTAAATTTAGTTTTTTAAGCTCTATAAGAGAGAAAATTTAGTTATGGAGTAAAATAACCTCTTCATGGAGGTGGTCCTATTTTCTAAATAGTTGGTTATGAATGAGAAGATGAAATACCAATGGTTTGATATGGGGTTATTGTTGAACATTTGATATCATGTAGTATCTTTTATTCTGAAGATGTATACTATGGTGGTTAATTGAAATTTTATTATGGGTATATACTGAGACAATATGTCAGGATTTTCATGGATGCTTCCAGTTCCATGCCAGATCAGGAGTTACTTGTGTAAAACAAAGAGGAAGCATAAGGAGTAAAGGAATAAGGGCTGAAGAAGAACTATATGTCTTACCCTAACTTCCTTTATTAGTATATATAGGTGGTGTAACTATTATGTGCAAAAAGTATGGGATGTTTTATCACATGTAGTCTATGTGCTCAATTCCACCTTGGGTGTGACACATTTCTGAACACAATGGATAACTATAAAGGTCCTTCAAGAGTTCACCTTCTGCATAGAGTGGTGCTGGTTATACAAATTCTAGGGAAACACCATATCATTTTGATGTATCCAGAGCTATTGGGCCTTTTTCTTGTGGATATGGTGGAAAAGATAGATAATATTTTTGGTAGATTCCGCTTTAAGAAGATCCATAGTTTAAAAGTTGACTGCTAACATAGATGGAGAGAAATAACCTTTATAGTATAGACTAGGAATCACTGGAATCAAATACAAGACATTTTAAAATTCAAGGTAACATTCTTATTTTATCATCCATAGTAATTTATGTGTTTGTTATAGGTGCTTCTTAGTGATTAATTTCTACCCATCTTGTAGATTTTTAGTAACTTCAGACATATCTTATTCCATTTTCCATGGATCTGGTAACACATATCAGTAGAATGAAGTCAAGTGTTTCCAATTCTAATCTTATGTTGTCTAATTTTTAGAGTTTGAGGTGAATTAGTATTTTCTTATCCTAGAGATGGACCTCTTTGATATGATCCTATGGGTGGAATGTATAATGTTATTCAGGGACCATATCCACTTCTATCATCGGTGGGTGACTTTCACAACCCATTATGGGAGAACTCGAGTATCTTTAGGAGGATAAGATCCATATTCAGGATGAGTTGGACCTCTACTTCTGATGTTAGGTTGGTTTGTTCAGTCATCTTCTATCTTGTTTGAGAATGGTGTGGAAGGCATGGAGAGTGGGTTTCCTTCCCTGGTGAGTGAGTTTCTCGAGGTATTCCCAATATATTTTTGACGTATACCCCCTAAATGAGATGTAGAGTTAACCATAGATTTGTCACAAATGACATAAATAGTATCTCACCATTCATAACATATGTCCCCCACTAAATTGAATGAATTAAAGATAAAAGAAGATGATTGAGAATATAATGTGTCCATTCATCTGGCCATCTCTTGTTGGGATGCTATAGTTTTTTCCTAGGAAGGATGATGGTTGTATTCAGCTATTTATCAACTCTCATAATCTGAATGAAGACACCATGAGGAATAAATACCCCTTTCATCATATTGATGATATCTTTAACCAACAACTTGGAGTAAGTTATTTCTCAAATATTGACCTCCATTCAGGATATCTCCAAGTTAGGTAGATAGAAGTAGATGTTCCTGAAACATGTTTTGGATGAAAGTAAAACCATTTAGAGTATTTTTGAATTCCTTTTGATTGAAAAATTATCCTAAAGTTTTTATGTATCTTATGAAACATGTGATTCATTGATACCTCAACTCCATCATCATAGTGTTTTTAGATGTCATTTTCTCTATTAATGATCAGAAGAGGAGCATGGGTAACATTGGGGATTATTCTAGGAATAATGTGAGACCGTATTATTTATTCCAAAATGTTGAATTATTGTTTTTGGGTATAAGAAGTTATGTTTTTGGGATATGTGATCTCAGAAAATGGGTTTTCATTTGACCCAAAAAAAGGTCACGATAGTGATTTCATGGGAGGATCTAAGGAATTTCTTCAAGATCAGATGTTTTCTAGGCCTGGTGGGGTAATATAGGATGTTTTTAAGGACATACCTAAAATTTAATCATCAATTAAATCCCCCACCTAAAAAAGGGTGAAGTTATCATGGAGTATAGAATGTCATGTGTATTTCAAGGATCTAAAAAAGCAGTAGACCACCACCACTTTATTGATCTTACACAAGAATGGGAATGGTTATGTGGTCTATTGTGATTCCTTAGGTTTAGGTTTGGGTTACATTATTATGTTGGGTTACTAGGTGGTGACACATATATCTTGAAATCTTTTACAATAGGATGATAATTTCCCAACCAACTACCTCTAACTTTTGGTAGTGATGAATGACCCTAAATCCAAACATAAATATCATTTTGGGGTGATGTTTACTATCTAAAAAAACCAAAACATGTAGAGCTATATCATCTCCAAAAATTATTTTAGCTTGTGTAAGTGACAATGTGTCAGTTACCTTCAGTGGTTTAAATCCGATATTGTCTATAATCCATGTAAGGAAAATAAGGCTGCTGATGCATTAAGAAGGAAGTTACCAACCCCAACTCTAAAGGATTCCAGTGATGAGTGTGAACTAATGAGAATTGTTTCTCAAATTATCCTGGAGGTCATGAAAAAATGTGGAGGTATGTTATTGGCTATGTTTCAATTGACACCATCATTTATAGAGAAAATTTTGGACAAGAATCCAATTGATGAGTCATGTCAGAACTCTAGTAAGTATCTTAATAGCAGGGAGGTTCCAAATGAATGGTCCTGTGGTTATTCCATATTCTATATGGAATGTTATGATGTAGGACTACCATCAGTCTTAGTGGGAAATTTATCCTAGTTCCACCAAGATGTTTTATGATGTGCATCAACAATGTTGGTGGCCAAGTATGATGTTAGATATAGATGAATTTTTATCATGATTTTACAAATATAAAAAGGTTAGAGCTAAGAACCAGAGAACCATAAGATTTCTATAACCCCTTTCTATTCCTAACTAGAAGTGGGATGAGGTAAATATGGATTTCATTATCCAGTTACCCAAAAACCTAGTGGAAGGAACTTGATTTGGATGGTTTATGATATTTTGACCAAATATAATCATTTTATCAAGGTCAAGGATACAAAAAAAGTGGAAAACTTGGCCAAACATTTTGTCCAGGAGTTCATGAGGCTGCATGGCATGTTGTCTCATATCATTTATGATTGAGAACCTTGTTTTATGTCTCATTTCTGGTAAGTCTTCCACAAGAAAATGTGGTTTTATTTTAGACTCAACATGGCATAAAATACTCAAATAGATGGCTATAAAGAGTGTGTGAAAAATATATTTGAAGAAATGATTCATTTGTACACATTGAACTTTAGTGGATTAGGGGAAAATATATTGTATTTGTGGAATTATCCTATAATAAAAACGATCAATCCTTGATTAGGATGGATCCTTTTAGAGAACTGTATGGTGACCATGTTGGTCTCCTCTATTTTGGATGGAATTTGGAGAAACATACATAGTGGGACCAAGCATCATACATGATATGATCAAAAAGATTTAGATGATAAGGTAGTGTTTGTTGACATATTAGAGATGTTATAAGTCCTATACCGATCATTGGTTTTGAGATTTTAAATTCTCAATGGTTGAATTTGGGTTTTTCTAAAGGAAAAACATTTCTTGGTTAATCACCATATAAAGAATAATTGGATGATTATGGAAATTCATTTCATACATTTTGAGATTATTGAGAGAATTGGTAAGGTCGTTGATCGCTTAGGATTTAAATTTTAGTTAACATCAATTCATGAAATTTTGAACATTTATTAGTTGAAGAGGTGTTATGTGGAACCTTCTCATGTGATTAATTGAGAAGATATAAAGTTAGAACCTAAAATGTCAGTTACTAACTAGCCAGTTCAAATTGAGGCTTACCAGGTCATAGTAATTTAGGGGAAATCGATTCTGTAATTTTGGGTCATATGGTAGTATGATAATGAAGCGCATGAGATGTGGGAATAGATGTCTTGGGTAGAGGAATAATACCCTCACTTATTTTAAGAACTTGGATCTTCTTTTCAGGTATGAATCTAGATTTCTTATTTTTTTTGAGAAAAAGAGGAGTTTCTGGAAATTTCAGGAGTACACATCATGTACTTTAAGTACACACGGTTTACTCCGTTTCTGTGGGTGATTGTGTACTGGATAGGTAACAGTTGATTATATGGACATGTGTGGTGACCTGGAGAACGCCTAAAGAGGAGGCTGGAAAAGGAAAGTACACGTCGTGTACTTTTAAATAATACTTTGTGTACTTTTTATTATTATTAAATGGACTAGGGTCACGTCTGATGGACCGAACACACTTGTTCGTGACCTTTTTTGTCTAAGAGAGTCTGTACGGCTATGGATCTTCTTTGAGTCCCTAACTCACCACCCGTTCCTTGAATCGACTACTGTCGATTACATTAGAATCGCATCGGTGATTTCTCCTTTCTTATTGAACTTCATCTCTAGATTTCTTTTCTCTCACGAGTTATACTCGGTTGAATTTTTTTAATGTTTTTGTAGATAAATGACTTTATAGGGTGATATAAGGCCTGAGGTTCACATATGTCGATCTCACAATTCCGAGGTAGGTGGTTTGGGCCTTTCCATAGCTGGTCTTTGAGTTATATGCGAATAAGTTCCCAACACCCTGGTTCGGGGTATTGTGTGTTTATGGTTTTAGCTCGTTTTATTTTACTACTATACCTTGTTTGATTGGATAGAGGTTAACTCTTTGGGAATAGGGTTATATTTTCCAAGCTATGGATATTTTTCCCATGTTTGCTTATTTTTGACCATTTGGTCTAACCTTTCCCGTTAGGCTGCTTCTTTGCTTTCCATTCCTGGTATTGTTAGGGTGGAGTGAGTATTTATCTGACATGATATGATACATTGTAGTTTGTTTAGCCAAGTAGTTCTTGAAGTTTACTTTGGATGCTAATTATCATTTTTGGGAGATTGCTTTACTCAAGGCTATGGGAACCTAGTGTACTTCGACCACAAGGGAAATTGACATTGAGGTATTTCCCAGAGTGTCTGTTATAATTTTCATACTACGAGACCATAGGATGGATTGACGTTGAGTGGTCCCTCAGAGTTTCTATAGTTACGTTACGAGGCCACTAGAGGAATTTATGTTGAGTGATTCCTCAAAGTGTCTGTAGGTTATCGTTAAAAAACTATAAGGGGAATTGATGATGTGTGCTTATTTGGAGATTCTTTGATCACACATGACTATAGGGGAAATTGACAGTGAGTGATTCCTCAAAGATTCTTTTTTAAATCTTCTCTTGTATTGTGACCCAGATGGGTTAGGATGTGAAAACTATTTAGATGGTTGCTTGTATTTGTTTTTGTTGATTAAATAATTGAAAGTAATTTTTTGTAAATGAATCATTAAGAATGTTTACTTTTGAGTACTTCTGTGGTCACTGATCATTTTTTATTATTTCCTTCCATATAGATTCACTGACTGTAAGACACAGATCTTTGGGTGGTTACCTATTGGGATTAGTCTCACACCCAGTTTGGGTCATGATTTTGGGCCCAAACAGATTATATTGTTGTAGGTATAGATAAGGCAAATATCCGTTCTACTTTTGGTACTTGATTGCTGTGGAGTTGGGGAGCATTGGACCAAGCTGAGGCTTGCGATGATATGGAGCTATTTACTTGTTTTTATTTGTACATTGGTTTAGTACTATATTCCAGCATTGTGATTTCTTTTGTTTCTTCCCTAGACATATGTATCATGAATCATTTATATATATGTGTTATCCAATTGTTTATTACATCTGATGTTTACTTATTTCTTGTTTTACTAATTCTGCAATTGCTGTGTATTTTAATTCTGTTGGGTTACTCTGCCAACGAGGGAATAGTTTCCCCACTATCACACCCATGGCACTCGCTACTAGTCAGAAGCCTCTGACAGTCGGGGAAATGCTCTTGAGGCCATGTGACCAACTAGGTATAGGGAACCTCTGGGCGGCACCTAGAACCGAAGCGTTACAAAGTGGTATTAGAGGGAATCTTTTTTTCTTGACTTACTATTTGGAGCCTATAGCTAGGGATAAGAAGGAATATGTACTTGGTAATAATTTGTGCCCGAGAGTAGCTAACTCGTGTACAGGAAAAATCCAATTTACCTCGCATATTTAAATTTATCTAATTTTTCAATTATTACAGTTTATTCGACTTCACCATTGGGTGATTCACTTGTTTTGTGCTTTTATCATTGATGTTATTGAGGTTCTATTTCTGTTGCAACCCGATGAGATGAGCATATACCATTTTCTGAATCATATTGGCACCTACTAGAGATCACATTTCATGCATTCTTTCCATGCCATTTAGGGTGAATTAGTTATTTCATGTTGTTGTGATAGAGGTTGTGTTTTAAATTCATGTTGTTGTGATAGATGCCTTGATAGAATACCTACTTTTTGATAGGGCATTGAATTGTGTAAGGTTTGTTTGAATGAACGCCATACATTTCTTCTTGAGGTGTTATGGTCCCTCATGCATCAGAATATGGTGGATAGTTGCCTTGTTTTCTTGTATATAACTTGTATGAGATGCCAAGATTTGATTCTCGGGGAGTATGGGCCCTCATAAATCAGAATTTCGCACTATAATGTTCTTTTTAGTGTTTTTCTAAGTTCCTTAGTAGTTTCTGAGGATTACTGTCTGTAAGAACCTAGAATACATGGCATGTAATGATAAATACAGGCCATGTGTCCTTCTGTTCGGGAAGTAAATGTTTTTCTTAAGTACACACTGTGTACTTTATATACACACTGTTTAGTCTCTAACCATGTCACTGGCTGTGTGGGAAGAGAAATGGGGTTTGGAAATCTTTAGTGGAACACACTATGTTCCGGATGTACACGCAGTGTTGTGTAGACCATGTGTCCACCCGTGTGACTAATGACATGGATGGATAAAACTTAGGTTATATATGTCGTGTCAAGATTGAACACGCCGTGTAGTGTAACCCTTGTATCAGGCCGTGTAATGAACAACACAGGGTGGTGGAAATCCTTCTTGGACACACCATTTCTGGAATAAACATGCCATGTAATATCAGCCATGTGTCCACCCATGTGACTAACAACACGGGTAGTTAAAACCTAAGTTGTACATGCCATGTCCACCTGGAACATGCCGTGTAGAAGTGAGACATGTAACCGTCCGTGTGACTCACAACACGGGTTAGTGAAGTTCGTCTAGTACATGTCGTTTCAAGAACTAACATTCCATGTAGTCTTGTTCTAAGAGAACCGTGTGGCTTAGCCATGGAAAGGAACTCAGGTAGGGGAAGAGGATTCAAGAACACGCCGTGTGTTAGGACAACACGCCGTGTGTATGGGGTTTTACATGACCAGGGTTGAAAAATGTACACGCCCATGTGAATACTTAAAGGAACACACCATTTAGTCATTATACACACCATGTAACCATGTTTTGAAAAACTGGAATGCTTTATTTCTCGTGTTTCTTTCTTACACATCTATGTTTTAGTCCTTGATAATATTAATCTAAGGTCTGCTCTTGACCTTGCAGAGTCATGACACCAAGATTTCCTCTAGCTATCCGCTAGTTACAGGGTAGTGATCAGACACTGGACATGGATAATCAGGGAATACCTGCAGATCCTTTTGTAGTGTCAGTCTTGGCAACAACCGTCATCCAGGACATAGGTGATGACACATAGTTCTGAGAGGGATTTATGAGGTTTATGCAGACATTCTATGGAGTACTGCATCATGCCTTGTCGATGACAGAGTTGACACAAGGTCATCTAGAAGCAGTATCCTACCACCTTCTCATGGATAGAAGATCCCAGGCTGCAGAATCATGGTTAGAAGCCATGCTTTATATATTCAATCATCTGGATACGCCTCCAGAGAGGAGGTCGAAACTTGATACCTATATACTTTGGGACTCCACCAAGAGATGGTGGGATATGATCTCATAGGCATGATGCTAGCGGGTTATGGAGTGGGACGATTTTCAACGTACCTTCGTACAACTACTTCTACCCAGAGACTTTGAGTGCCGATTGAGCCTAAGTGTTCCTGAGTCTGGAGCAGGGTACTCTTTTAGTTATGAAGTATTCTTCTCACTTCACAAAGATACAGTTTATAACACCCTTTTTGGGGGAGATTACTTGTTTCTAGTGAGGAATTTTGAGGATGGTCTTAGAAAATACATCTGATATCAGGTGAACATCTTCAGATTGACTTACATCAGTTCTATAGTCAACCATGCGCTGGTCACGAAGCACAAACTGGGGGATTCTGGAGCTATGGGCCAGGTGGTTCAGTATCCAGAGTTGGTATTTCTCCTGCTAACAGTAGGAAGTACCTCAGAGAGTCTACACATAGATATTTGAGTAGGAGGGATGAAACTTTAGGGAACCAGGTGGTATGATACCAGTGATGGATGGTTGGGCATACGAGGAAAAACTACCCAAGATACCTGGTGGAGTGCCGATCTTGAAGAAAAATGGGAACTCTTCAGTGCTTCTCTTAGTTTTTATCACAAGAAGCTGGTGACATGGGTTCTTCTATGAGTCCTCATTTAGGAGAAGCACCACCAGTTTCTCATCAGTCGGGGAACTGGAGTTCTTTTGGCTGTTCAGGCCGAGGTGGAGGTTGTGGCCATGGTAGCCAGTCATTAGGAATTTAGTGGCAATAGGTTGGATCAGATCAGAGTGGCCAGTCAGGGTCACAGGGCCGTAGTGTAGGTTAGGATTTTTCAGTGGAGCAGACCCAGCTGGAGTAGGATCCCAGACCCTCTACTATTCGAGGTACGATCCTAGTTTCCTCAGTTTTAGCTTCTATGCTTTTCGATATAGGGTATTCCCATAACTTTATATCTATTGCTTTTGTGGAGATCCTTAGGCGCAGTATATTTTTGTTTGCTGATATCTTGATGTTAGACACTCCCTTGGGGACAAGAACGGCTAGTGTACGTCAGTTAAAGGAGTGCTCTCTTGAGGTTGGTGGGTGCCACTACTTATTGGACCTCTATGTCTTAGAGATGACAGGCTATGAAGTCATTCTATGAATGGACTGGTTAGTTCCCTTACAAGCAGTTGCCGATTTATATCATCGTAGTGTGAGATTCACATCACCATAGGATAAATCGTTTCTTTATAAGGGAGAGTGGGATGTCCAGGTGAGTAGAGCAGGACTCAACTATCATGGATTGGAAGAAGTTACAACCCATATTTCTATTCTATATCTGGATGACCGGGGGACTTCACAGCTGGACTTTCCTCTAATGGTGGATTGTTTTAGGGATGTATTTCAAGAGGACTTTTTAGGTTTTCTCCAGAGTGAGAGGATGAATTTTTTATTGATCGTGTTCCAGGTGCGGAACCTGTGTCAATTCCCCTTTATAGGATGGCTACATCAGAAATGTAGGAGCTCAAGAAGAATTTGGAAGAGTTGCAGGAAAAGGGTTTCATCAAACCCCGTACATCTCCTTGGGGTTCTCCTACACTGTTTACAAAGAAGGTGGACGATACCCTCATAATTTTTGTGGATTATCAGATGTTAAACCAGTTGACGGTAAAGAACCGATATCCCTTGCTGAGGATTGACGATCTCTTTGATCAGCTTTGAGGAGCCCAGGTGTTCTCGAATATTGACTTGAGATCAGGATACCCTTAGTTGCGCATTATAACATCTGACATAACTCTTACAGACATTCAAAGTAGGTATGATCTATACGAGTCTTTGGTTACATCGTTCGGTCTCATGAACATTCCTATAGTTTTCATGGACCTGATGAACTGAGTGTTCCATCCATACTCGGATTCTTTCATGGTGGTCTTCATGGATGATATCTTGGTGTACTCTCACACCCAAAAAGTCCATGTCACACATCTTGAAGTCATTTTTTTGTACACTGAGAGAGCATATATTATATTCTAAGGTCTCAAAATGCCACTTTTGGATGGACTAGATTTGATTCTTAGGTCACGTTATCTTAGAGACATGAGTATTAGTAGACCCATAGAAAGTGAGAGTCATAGTATCTTGGGAGCATCTGAAGAAATTATTTGAGGTGTGGAGTTTCCTTGGGATGGAAGGATAATAAAAATGTCTCATATATGACATCTCATGCTTAGATGCACCACGAACAGGTCTGAATAAGAAGGGTGCGAAGTTCTTGTGGTCAGATTGTTGTGTGTCAGCCTTTCAGAAGCTGAAAGAGAGGTTGACTTCAACACCAATACTAGTACTTCTAGATCCGGTCAAGAGCTATACTGTATACTGTGATACATTAGGTATCGGGTTGGGAGCAGTGCTTATGCAGGGAGATGGGGTCCTTGCATACAGGTCTCGGTAGTTGAGTCCACATGAGAGGAACTACCCGACACACTATCTCAGGTTGGCTACCTTTGTTCATGCTTTATGTTGTTGGAGACACTACCTTTTGGGAGAGAATTTTGTGGTTTTCACTGACCACAAGAGTCTTATATTCACATAGCATGATCTAAATTTGAGATAGTGAATTTGGGTTGAGTACCTTCAGTCCTTTGACTTTTATCTTGCCTATACACCTGGGAAAGGCACCACTGCTTCTGTTGCGTAGAGCAGGAGAACTCGGATACATGCAGTTCCAGAGGCCAGCATTGAGTGGATGCTTAATGTTCTATTCTCTGAGATTCATTTAGAGGTGCAAGATATATAGGGACATGTGTTTCTATATTCTATATCTATTACTTCTACTCTTCTTGATCGAGTACGAATGATGCAGCTATAAAATTATGAAGGTCTAGTCCTAAGGGAGAGTGTGTCCGGAGAGGATGTCGTTCTTGGATGGACCATAGGAGAGGATGAGATCTTTAGTTTTCATGGGCATATGTGGGTGCCAATAGACATATGCGAGGAGCTGATGTGGGACTTTCATTCCTCGGTTTGGGTAGTTCATAATGGCATCACCAAGATGTATCTTGGTCTACACCATTGGTATTGGTTGCTGGGTATGAAGAGAGATGTTGGTGGTTTTTCCTGAGGTTTTCCACCTATTAGTTAGTGAAGGCAGAGCATCAGTGACCAACATGGCTTTTACAGTAGTTACCCATTCCCGAGTGGAAGTGGAATGTTGTCATGATGGACTTCGTGACAGGTTTGCCGAGGTTGCCTCGAGGGAATGTTATAGTATGGGTTGTCATTGAAAGACTCACGAAGGTTTCTCACTTCTTTCCAATTAAGGAGACCTTCAGTTTTAATGAATTGGAAAGGTTTTACATCTGAAAGATTGTATGGCTACTTGGGGTTCCACACTCTAATGTTTCAGACAGGGATTTATGTTTTACTTCTCGGGTCTGGCAGGGACTAAAGAGGGATTTGGGTACACAGGTACTTCTAAGTACAACATTCCATTCCCAGATAGATGGCCAGTCTGAGCATATGAATCTGGTGCTTGAGGACATGCTTCAAGCATGCATCCTAGATTTTGGAGGTTCTTGGGAGAAGATCATTCCTCTTGTGATGTTTTCCTATAATAATAGTTTTCAAGAAACTATTCAAATGGAACCTTACGAGGCTTTGTATAGTATGCTATACCGATCACCCTTATAGTGGCTGGAGGCAGTAAAGGCAGCTATACTGGGACCTCGTCCTGTCTAGGAGACCACAAAGTAGATAGAGTTAATTCAGAAGAGGATGGCTACTCCATAGTCACGACAGAAGTATTATTCTAATCCGTGGAGATGACCTCTAGAGTTTGAGGTTATAGATCAGGTTTTCTAGTGTGTCACACCGAGGTTGGGACACAACAGGATTAAGAGATAGGGTAAGCTTTCACCGAGATACATCGGGCTGTTTGAGGTGTTGGGGAGAGTCGGTCTGGTTACCTATCTGTTTGAGTTACCTTATAGGTACTGGGCTATGCATGAAGCCTTTCATGTTTCTGAGCTTAGACATTACTTCTCAGAACCGTATCGTGTTTTTAACCCAAGGAGGTTGAGATTGAGGTGGATTCCTAATTCAAGGAGCATCTTTTCTGTATTATTTATTGAGGTGTGAAAGTTCTCAGTGGACGGTCAGTTCCTCTGGTATGGGTGCTATGACAACCCGAGCGAGTACAGGATGGGACCTAGGAGAGAGAGGTCGATGTACGATCATAGTGGCCAAAGATGTTTGAGGATTATTCTTCTAGGCTGCCTTGTTAGGAAAATTTTGTGACGAATTTTTTTAAGGAGGGAAGTTTGTAAGAAAACAAATCTTCTTTTTAGGTATGATTCTTGCTTCTAGTTATTTTTTAGAAAAAGAGGAGTATCTGGAAATTTCATGAGTACACGCTATGTACTTTAATTACACACCGTGTACTCGGTTTCTGCGGGTGACCATGTAATGGCCGGGTAATGATCGAGTACATGACCATGTATGGTGACCTGGAGACTGCCTAAATCAAAGGCCGAAAAAAGAAGTTACACACCATGTACTTTTATAGAACATGTCATGTAATTTTTTATTAAACGGACCGAGGTCACATCTAACAGACAAAACACACTTGTTCTCAACCTTTTTTGTCCAAGAGCGTCCGTACAACCACAAAACTTCTCCGAGCCCTCAAATCTCCATCATCTCTTTGAATCGACTATTGTTGATTGCATTGGAATTGCATCGTTGAGTTATCCTTTCTTCTGGAACCTCATCTCATGATTTCTTCTCTCTCACGAGTTATCCTCGGTTGAACGTTTTTAACATTTTTGTAGATCTACAGTGTTATATGGTGATTCAAGGACCTAGGATAACATATATCGATCTAATAATGCCGATGTAGGTGGTTTGTTCCTTTCTGTTGTTAGTCTTTGAGTTATATGTGCAAAATTTCCCAATACCCTTGTTCGAGGTATTGTATGTTTATGGGTTTATCCCTTTTATTTTCCTTCTATGCCTTGTTTGATTGGATAGAGGTTAATTTTTTGATAATAAGGTTATCTTTTCCAAGCTATGGATGTTTTTTCCATGTTTGATTGTTTTTGACCGTTGGGCCTAACTTTACCTATTAGGCTGCTGCTTTTCTTTCCATGCCTAGTATTGTTAGGGTGGAGTGAGTATTTATCTGACATGCTTTGATATGCTGTAGTTTTATTAGACAAATAGTTCTTGAGGTTTACATTGGCTATTGATTATCATTTGTGGTCGATTTCTTTACCTGGGGCTGTGGGAATCTGGTGTTGTGAGACCCTAAGAGAAACTGATGTTGAGGGATTTCCCAGAGTGTCTGTTATAATTATCACAATGTGAGACCATATAGGGGAATGATGATGAGCGCTCCCTCAGAGTGTCTACAGTTACGCTATGAGGACACATGAGGAATTGACGATGAGTGATTCCTAAAAGATTATATAGGTTATTGTTAAAAGACTATAGGGGGAATTGACGGTGAGTGCTTCCTTAGAGTGTTTTTGATCACACATGACTATAGGGGTAATTGATGGTGAGTGATTTTTTAGAGAGTCTTTGTTACATCTTCACTTGTATTGTAAACCTGAGGGGTTAGGATGTGAGAAATACCCAGATGGTTTCTTGTATTTGTTTTTGTTGATTAAATACTTTAAAGTAAATGTTTGTAAATGAAATGGTAGGATTATTTACTTTTGAGTACTTCTCTGGTCACTCCTTCTTTTTGCTTAATGCCTTCAATATATATTCACTGACTGTTAGGAACAAATATTTGGGTGGTTGCCTACTAGTATTAGTCTCACACCTTGTTTGGGTAATGCTTTTGGGCCCAAACATATTGTATTTCTGCAGGTATATATAAGGGCAAGCGTACTTCGACTTTAGGTACTTGATTGCTGTGGAGATGGAGAGCATGGGACCAAGATGAGGCTTGTGATGCTGTAGAGCTGTTTACTTGTTTTCATTTGTACTTTGGTTTAGTACTGTATTCCAGCATTGTGATTTGTTTGGATGCTTCCCTAGACATATGTATCATGAATAATTTATATATATATGTGTGCTATAGTTGTTTATTACTTCCACTGTTTAATTATTTCAGGTTTTACTGCTTACTCAATTGCTATCTGTTTTATTTCATCTATGTTAATCTGATAATGAGGAAATTGTTTTTCCACTATCACACCCAAGGCCCTCACATCTAGTTAGCAGTCTCTGGTGTTCGGTTAAATGTGCTTGAGGCCATGTGACCAACCAGGTACGGGGAACCTCTGGGCAGCACCCCGAATTGGGACGTTACACTTATTCTCTTATCATACCACATGTTTACTATCCAAGGGTGGATATTGAAAAGGTGGGGAGAATTTTAACACCAACAATGTTGTTTTAATATATTACTTATTTTTTTATCTTACTTTTATTCCATATCTTTCTTGGGTGTTTTATAAGAGAAAATAATGTTTTGAGGATGAAGAGTGTGGAACATGGATTGTTCATGGTTAGTAGAAATAATTCTTCATCCCCTAGAAAACCATATGACCAGACATTGTAACAGGAGTGTCCGAAAGTCTAGTCCCATATGTTTTTGAAATCATCCAACCCAAACTATGTATCCTCCATCTATTGGGAAAGAGGTTCCCACACCGTTCGTGGAGTACATGGAAGACTATATGGCATAACCATTTTTTAAGAATAATATTTTTTTTAAAATTTTTTCCTTTCATGATTTTGATAATTAAACCATTTATTTTCCAAAATTTGATCTTTTTTCCCTTAAATTCACCTCTTCTTTTCTCTAACTCCCAATTTGATTCAATATTTTGGTGATTTTACCTCGGTTCCTCTAATGATCTCCAAGAAAGTGTATCTTATCATTTTTTATTAGTCTCTTATCTAGTATTTATTAGGTTTTATTCTCTTTGGTGGTTGTGGTTATACAGAGTAGGTTAATTATAAATTTTTTGGCTTGGTTTTTATGTTTTCATGGTGTTATTGTTTTAGTAGGGTCTCCACTCACCTTGTCTTGTGGGTTAAAACTGATTTTTTTTTGTTTCAAGAAGAAATGTAGTTGGTTTTGTGTTGTGTGATTATATTATCATTTAAATATGATTTTTTCTACTCCCAAATTTATTCGTATTTTATTTTTATAAATTTATGATTTCAAAGGTTTTTGTGTGTGTATGGTTCTTGAAATGTTTTATCTCATATGAAAATGGTTAGTAATGATGTTTTTTGGTATGTTATGGATTGGGTTAATGAAGAATAATATTTTCATATTTTGATCAATGGGGTGAATGACATGGGAATCGTGGGTACATAGGTTGGAAGACTATGATAAGTATTATACAAATGACCCTCCCTACATAGCAGGATTACATTAGAAGTCAAATTAAATTATGGTGATGGATGGATCAAGTGGGAGAATAGACCTTCACATCCATGGTTGATCATTAGAAGTAAGGGGATCTTATGTACCCACAAACCCTACATTATTAGATATTTCACATGGTTCTTATACTATGTTTTTACATATTTCTATTTATTCTTGCATAAATTATCTTTTATTGAAAGTAAAGAATATTATAAAATTAATCTTTTTTTCTTTCTTTCGAAACTAGCTTGTTTATTTATCTTATAATGGTTATGGATGAAAGTATTTGTGGGATCCTACTGGGAATGTGATATCACACTCTACATAAACTCCAAGGATATATGTAGACCCTTTTTTACTCAGGTAAAGAAAATGTTTTCTATAGAGGTGGTGGTAGAAACTAATGTTAGTGACGTTTTATTTTTTTAGGTTTTTATTGTGGTGGAATGGTTTGTGTTGGAACTCATTCCATGAATAGGTTTATGTTTTTTTAGTCCCTAAACCATTGAAAAATTTTGGTTTCTGTTTATAATTGAAATCGTTAACTTGACGCTTGTGTATACTCCTTGGTATTTTTTGTTATAGATGATGAATGTGATGTTTTATATAATTGTTTTATTCTTGTTAATCATTATTTTTATGGGAAAATAATTCCCAAAGGATTTCATCAATGCCCAAACACTAACTTCTAGCCCATAGGGATTAGAAACTCCCTTCGTTCCATGCCACGGTCTGGGTTGGATGTCGGGTTGGATGTTAGGCTATGCCGATTCATGACATCCCCCACTTCCTCTTCCATATTTCCAATCAGCTATTAATGATTTTAGTGATTTTATTCAAGGTTGTTGGAGGAAATCACTCACCTCCTAGAACATTATTTCTTCTTTCTCTCATATTCATAAAATTTATGGAAATGGGTTCATGGATTCTTCTTGAGAATCCACTTGACCATGGTGGAATCAAAACACAGGAATGGGACATTTATATGGTAAGTCTAGAGGATGATGGCGAGTGATGAAAACCTGTCACAACTATCCATTTATATTTATTTTACTCTCCCGATGAGTTTTTTAAATATTTTATTCAATTTAAATTTAAATTCTTGTTTAATTTAGTGTTATTTTGGGATTGTTTTCATGGGAGTGCTGAAGTCAACCAAGAATCTTTCACTCTCCATTGGTTTTGAGTTTTGTGTGAATACGGAATTTGGGGAGTTTTTGATTGTTATGTAATTTTTTTTAATTATTAATAATTATTATATATTTTTTTAATTATTTAAAAATGAAACATATGGATTGAGACATGAGCTCTTATCATACAAAATGGTTGGGTATGGGTTTGGTTGGATTTGGACAAGTGCTTCTTAAGAGAGTTAACTTTGGACAGAGTTATGTGATCCCTAAATTTTTAATATAATAATATTTTGTGTTTTATTTGGAAAATTCATTTGTTGAGAAATATAACTTGAGTCAAGGTCACTTGGGTGAGACCTAAGGGGTCCAGGCTTATGTGATGTATAGGTAAAACACTGTAGGTACTAAATAAACTTTTCTATCAAAATACAATTATCTAATATTTTAATGTGATGGTGTCACAATTAATTTTGGTTCATTTATTGTTAAATAAATCAATAGGAGTTGAAATATAATGTCTAATGTATGTTGGGTTAGGTTGGACTCTTAGGATTCTATAAGGGGTTCATATGGGAGACAATTGTTTCACTGAAGGATCAAGGATATAATCATCATGTTAATTATATTTTTTGGAAGGGTATATAAATTATTTTAGAACCTTTGGTAAATAAACATTTTGTTGATTATCAATAATTGTATGGGTTGGATGGTTAGAGGCCCAAGTTGACTTGTGGTGTTTCTTTAAGAAATTCTATGGGTTGGACAATATCATGACCTATCATATTTGAATGGTCCACTCCGAGTGACGAATGAAGATTAAATTAAATGATTTTTTTCTTAAGCCTCTTGGTATGTGGTATATTTTTAAAGGAAACCTATGTATTGGAAATTCACCATGTAAGTGAATGATAGATGGTATAAAAATTGAGGATGCCTTTTTTGCTCGAGTGTGATGGTATTCAATAGTAGGATGTATTAGATGATTATCCAATTGGCTTGAATTCAAGGTTGTTGTGTGGGGTGGGTATGTTATTATTTAAAATGTAATTATTTAGTTAGGCAATGGATATTGAATATGATGAGTACTACTTATGATATAATTACTCAGTGTTCATGATTCTTGAGATGGTTTAGTCAATAGTTTGGGGCTGGGTGTAATATATATATTGAGATATAAGGGATGCTTGTTGTCCAATATCCTATATTTTTTTATCCCATTCAAAGTAAAATTCATGGTAAAGTTAAGGAATAATAATTTTATATATGATACATGTTCTATTTTTAATGTTCTCAATCGGTATCAAATTCTAAGAGAAGATAAAAAGTTTGGTTCAAAGTCTTATATAGATTTATCTGGGGAATAACTATATGAAAAGTTATTAAACAATAATGTATTTCTTTGGGGATAATAAGGAGTTGATTCCTCCTTCCTAGGGAATGGTTCTATAAAGGATGATAGTGAGTTAGGTCCTATTACATGGGGCACAATTTTCTAAAGAATGAAAATGAATTGGGTCCTCCTTCTTATGGAATAATTATCTTAGGGATGAAAATGGTCCTATATCTTATTTCTAGGTCAAAAATCTCTTAGTGGTGATAGTGATATGGGTCTTCTATATGGATTAACTATGTGTATAATTAACCAACCCTATCTGAATCAACCAATGTTAAGAATCATGGTATCCTAGTTAGAATATGGTAACTTGATGTGTGAATTTTTCATGATGATTTATAACATTGAGCATGCATTCAAACTCACACAAATACAAACTATCACACAAAAATAATCCTGATAACATATTTTATAGGAACCATTGGTAGTATCCTCCATGTACTTATACACATATGATGCACTTTCACCTTGGTAGATTTGAGACACTTGTGTATGAGTTATAAGTTAGGGGAAAGGGATGATGGTATAGATTATAGAAGAAGTGTTTATTGGGATGTGATTGGGTTTCGATATAAGGATGTGTTCTTAGTTGGATTATTTACATCTATTTTTATTTAATTAATTTTACTTAATGAATTATATATGACTAATGTATGTATAATATGTGTCTTATATGACATGGATTCTATTTTTACAATGGATAGAGGATAGATACAACTATATATGTTTCATTTATGGATGTTTTAGATTTTCATCAATTTAAATTTCTTATGTGGTTATGATATAGATGTAATAGTACCTTATTTCTATATGACAAACTCCAATATATAAGGAGATGTACTTTAGGTGAGGTGGTGACTCTGATTAATCACTATTTTTGTGAATTATGACATAGGTGTTTCAAATTGTACATTAGCCCCTTATTTATTTTGATTTATGATTTTGGGTCAGGTTATACGTAGTTAAGAATGGTTGTAGTTTGGGATGGAGACTAACACTTCCCATCATAGACACATGAATAGTGGAATTTTAAGTTACATGGATAGTGAGACTGAAATTATTTCTTTTTTTCAGTTTAATCCATTATTTGTTGAAATTACAATGTTGTGGTTAATTATGTTTCATTTCAATTATGGATTTGGGTTTTAGATGTGTGTATTCATTTATAATACACAACATGTTGGTTTAAAAAACATATATTTGACTACGTGTGAAGTGATTTCAGAGAAATCGTTTTTTGGAAAAAACATAGAAAGATGGGGTATTTTCAAAGTGGTTATAGAAATATGGGTTTGTCTAGTTATTAATCAATAAAAAATCATATCATGGTTTCCTGAAAAATTTATTGATGGTATGTTAATTAATAAAAGACGATGGTTGTGATTTTTTAAATTTTACTTCTGGATGATGACTGTACATGTGTATGTAGTGTGATAAGTACCCATTAATGGATGAGATACATTTTATGCCCTGGATATGGTTCTATAGATGAATGATATGACTTAGGAAGTGAGTTATATGGAAAATAATTTTTTGGAGTACGTTTTTATAATAATAATGGCGTGACATGTCTAGTTTGGATTTACTATAAAATGTTTTGAATATTGATGGATGTGGGAATGATATTCCTAGTGTAGAAGTTGATGTGGAAATTAGATTCTTTGTGGGATGGGAACAATTAAGATGGTAAAGTGTGGTATATATAATTCCATGGTTGTGTTTGGAAAAAATTGACCATATGATTCATTTGAGGTGTGGATAAAGCGTGTGAATCATAGACTGTGTGTGATTGTAGGGCAATACGGGATCATGTACTCATGTGTGTTTGAGGCACGATGTCTTGGAATCAGTATGGAATAATGGCTCTCAAGGTCATGTATAAAGGTGAGTGCGGATTGAAGAGTCCTATATAATTCAAAGAGATATGATATGTTATTGTGAGGCTTTAATTTTGTATGTTCTCTCATTCTATGGTGAAAATAAAGTGGGTGGGTAGATATAATATGAGTTACATGGTTGAGTATGCGATGATTTGGAAAATGGAAAGTGTTTGTGTTATCTTACATTAAAGGAAAGATGGTCCATGACTATGAAACATACCTGGTATATGGAATGATATAAGGTGAGTTAGGATATGGAGTAGTGTGAATAGTGAATGTCATAATGAATATTATCTGTTTAAAAAAATGGATAAGTAATGTGGATTGGAACATGGATATAAATTATGGTGTTATTTTGGGATTTTAATGGCATGAGAAGCATTAGTAGTACCAAAAGGTGACAAATTCATGTGAGACAAGGTGGATTGAAAGGTATAATATGAAAAAGTTATTGGGAAGTGTTTTTGTTTTGGGGATGGTGTTACTTGAAATTAGAAAGTGGTGAATTTTATGTACAAAATGACTAAGAATGGTTTTTATAGGAACTATCTTTGTTCAAAAATTAATTAAGACACTTATAATTAGTGAGAACATGTAAGACACACATGGGATAAGTATAGTGAAAATATTCTTGGATTTTTTAAGTGAATGGGTAATCATGTGTTAAAGAAATATTTTAGAGATTAGTCACTATGGAAGGAGATGATAACAAACCATTTATTGGTAATTCCTTATAAAGAATACCCCATTGAGTGAGTATGTTTTATATCATTGAATCTATTTAAAATGTTTTTGGGAAGATAGAGTGATCATGGATGGTGTTGACATGAATTTATGAAAAAAATCCTTAAAAGTACTTTAGAGGATCATAATATTTACAATATTGTAATAATATGTTCAATTCATGATGGATTATTTTGATTATATGGTGGAAGTGATATTTTCATACACTGCATTGAATTTTTAATGTTAAGAATTTTATATAGTGGAGGACAACCAAATTTTAATGGATAAATAATGAGATATCCAACCAGTTTGAGTTGTGATGTCCATGATTTTTTAAGAGATTCCATGTATGAGTATTATGTATATTATGTATATTATAGATTATTATATAGAGAAATATATTTGAGGCCACCCTCTTTGAAAATGTTGAGGATCCTTGAGTTGATGAAAGAGTTTTAAATGGGTTTACATGATAATTAGGTCATGTTTATCTAATGTTGGATGCATGAGTTGTGTCTTTAGGTATTATGAATTTTTATTATAAATGAACTATGGCTAGGGAAATAGTTACAATAGGTACGACAAGTACTTAAAACTTTAGAGAGAGGATAGAGAGTTGGGTCTGATAATATTTGATGGGTGATGATTCAGATCATTGGTCCACGTGGGATGTTAGAATCAAGATAAGTTATCATGGATTAAAAAATGTTATGGGTAGTTCTATAGAGGGGATCACCCTATCATGAAATGGGAGTTACAAAAATTGAGGGTGGAAATTACCTCATGATGCAGATAAATTGATAATGTTTAGGTGATAAGTAATTATTAATGGATATATGTTTTTCCTTTTGGGATCCTGTTTCTATGACCTATGAGAGAGTGCGTATAATAGATAAAGATATAATCATGGATTCATTAATAAAATTTATAACTAACTATATATTTTGGAAGATGATTTGGTTTTCTGACTGGTGTGGAGAAACCACGGTCCTTTGATCAAATTATCATGAATGATTCTCAAAGATGATCAGAAAATTAACTATGGTTTATGAGAATATAGTGGGTGAAAATTTCACTCATGTCATTGGTATTATTTGGTATGTATGATACATGATAGGGTTATATTTTTATTATCTCTTAAAAATATTCTTGAGTTAGAAATATTCAATTATCATGGGAGAGTATGATAACCAATTTGATGAATTATAGAAAAATATAATTGGTTAATTATTAAGTGAGAGATGGCGACTTTTTGATTGGGGAATTAGAATATTATTGGATACAACTTTAAGGAGGTGGAGGGATTGTGTAGACATGAACCATGGGATTTCAATATAAGTAATTTATTGAAAGATGTATGTAACATCAATTAGGATAACATCATGGAATAAATAGTTTTATTTGAATTCACAATGTGCGAGTGGATAAGTCTTTAGAGGAATTTTTTGTAATATTGTATAGGTTTTTTCATATCTCGTGTAATTAAATATTATAAAACAATGATTGATTAAATAACATAATTTTAAATCTGACTGAAATGTATAGTGATCTAGACCAATGGGAATTGAATGATTTATTCAGTTTCCCTAGATTATGTGTGGTGGTGGTTGATAAAAATTAGGGGGATTTCCAAGATTAGTATTTTTATTTAATATTGGTCAATTTTAAAAATAATGATTGTTAAATAGAACGATTTTTATGAATTATAAGTGGTATGGTGTAGATTTTTTAATGATCTGGTCATTTTATGATTGTAGATTTGGTGAATGTATAGACAACGGTAAAACTATAAATGTAGTGATTTTTTTTAATATTTAGATCAATAATGATTTTTTTATCTTGTTTAATTTGCTTAAGTGAATGTTTTATAAGTATAGGATCATGTAAAACATTTTCAAAGTGAATATAAATTTTTTATTTAAATGAATGGAATTTAATGATATAGATTTAAAATCCACATGGTTCATAGTATTATACCCCTAGGTACCTTGTGGAGTAATTAGTTAGGATACCATACGTCTTTGGGAATATAGTGGTCAGAGGTTTTACATTGGGTACTCAATGAGCCATCAGGTTGTTTATATATTCCCACTCGGTACCCGGTGGTGTTTAAAATTGTTTTTAAATGGTCGTCCAAGACTTCCACTTCAGAATTATCCCCAGATTTTAGTATCAAGGAATATATATGGATGTCCATTTAGTTAGTTCCTCCAATTTATTCTTCCTCCATTATTCCACCTTGATCTAAGATTATTTTTTTGTTGTTATTTTTGGAGATTTAATGTAATCACTTACCTTAACCCCATAGTTTATCCATCCCTTGTTCCTCTTTGATTTAATGGTTATGGGTTTCATGGTTTATTTATATATTTTAGTTGAGAACGGTGTAATTACATAGGTATTATTTTTATTTAATGCAAATAGTCCAGGGAATATTAAGGAGTGATGAATGTATATCATCACATACTATTTTGATGAAGAAAAATTTAATAGACTCAAATTCTCCAGGTGAAAGATGCCTAATTATTAGTCTTTCATAAAAGTGTTGTGATTTATTACTTATTTTGGTGAAGTATTAGGAAATATATGATTTCTTTTGGATGGGTCTAGTTGTCCTTAAAGGGAATTATGGTTTGTACACAATTAGGGAAAACTATGTGTTTTTCCCAGGAAAACATTTTTCCTATTAGAGATGAGTAGTGGGTGAAACAATGTTATCACAAAGTTAGAGAAAACCATTGGACATACCCTAGATAATTTCATAACTTAGGAAATAAGACAAAAGTAGGGTTGGTGTATGGTTTAACAAACTGTGAATCGAAACTGTGCGGGTTCTCTGAACATGAATCTATTCTTGTATGATGGCTATACGGATTACTAAAGCATGTGAGTAAACTATGCACTTGATATAAACAATATTAAAATTATTCCTTTTTCTACGAAATTCATCAAAACCCCTTATTCTTCCTCACACACCTAGAGATCTCAAACACAGGGAGTCCTCTTATAAAATCCTTACCCAACCCATTGGTGTGGTAATGATTGAAATTACACTAACCTTAGGAGACATCCCCATGGAACTAATCATTAATAATAAATTTCATTTTATTTTAAAAATGGTGGGTCATTTAGAAATAAATGAATAACATGATCTTAAACCAATATGATTCTAGAAATAAAATGGGATTAACTCCAAATGCATAAGGAAACAACAATTAGAGTAACAAAAAATAAGGGAAAAAATATAAAACTCAAGACAATAATACTAATGTTAAATTGGACTCAAGATAAAAATACACAAGGAACAATGGCGGAGCCACTCAAAATTCCAATAATTGACATCCACCCCAAGATTCGGCTCCAGACATCAAAGATCACCATATCATGAAACAACAATAGTAAAAAAAGAAAACTTTCCTTTACCTATATCTTGATAACAAATGCTCATATATGCACCATGAAGCACAAACAAGTGATGAATACAACCCAGTAGGTAAAACCTAAGACTTTCCTAAAATTCCACTAAAATAACATACATGTAAGATTGATTTTTTTTAAAAATAAAAGGTATAAATAAGCCTGAAAACTGATGAATAAATCATATATATATAGTAAAATAATTCACACTAAAAACACACAAATGTAATGAACCAACACACCCATGTATAACTACACCAATGAACCCACTACTCGAATCCCACTCTAGAATTGTAAAATGTAGAAGTTATTTATATCCCACTATTCCCAATTAATCACTTAGTGAAATCATACAATGTTCCAAAATATTATCACCACAACCATTTCTAACTCACATGGACCTACCCTTATGAGTATGAACACACACCTACCAAATTAATTCCAAGGTCTCACACTTAAGACCAATATTTTGAAAACAAATTTAATTAAATAATTTTATAAAATAACTTTTGGGAATCTACCAAAATTATAGTTTTTAAGACCATCCAAGAAAATATGTTTCCAACAAAAAATTAACAAGTATTTTAAATGTAAAATTAAAAGGAATATATATAGAAAACAAAGAGCATTTATGTTCTTGGAGAAAGAGGAAAAGAGAAGACACCTAATTATAATGATTTGAAAAAAGTAATTTGATCAAAGTATTAATTATTAGGGCTTATTAATCCATTACTATAAAAATACCAAATAAAATTTATCCAAAAATGTTCTAACCAATATATTTATACAACGAAGACCCAATCTAAGGTCCCTCTTTTTAAAATATGAGAGAATCTAGGAGAGGAAAGAATAATGAGGGTCTTACTTTTAATTTTCAAGATAGAATGCTAAAAAACCCATTATAATCCATCAATATAAGGAATAATATCAGCCTAATCTTATATGGTAGTGATATAATTTGATATCCTATGTTATTAGAGGAATAAGGAGGGTTTTCATGGAAGTTTTGGGTCTTTAATAGAATTTTATAATTTCATTATTTCTATCACATGGTTTGTCTACAAGGTTTTTCAAACAGTGTACTAACTGTGAAAAACAACTATATCTTAAAATTTTCTATGTCAAATGGTTATCACATGGTTTTTCAAACCCTGTTTTATCCACGCGCTTTCCCAAAAGATCCATCCAAATATTGCATGGTTACCTGAGGAATCTTTATTATTTCCCCTAACGATGCTCAAACCGTACACCCTATCAAAACTCTCCAAAAATGAAAAACAAATCTTGAATCATCCATAGGTCTAACCCAACAATTCCATATCTAAAAATATAGAATAAATTAAAAAATACCTCAATCCATGGGTTTTACACTTTGCTGACCATAGATATTTTAATCCTTGAGAAGACGGAGGATGGAATTGTCATTAAATTGTTTTGGCCACTAATCCAACATAAATATAATTCATTTGAATATATAATCTTAAATCATTTAGTTATTCTATAACACTCATACCAAAGATATAAATCTCTGTAATGTGATATTCTCTTTTTTATCCAAAATAAAAATTCTTTCTGGAAAAAACATAGGATTCAATTCAAGAGTTACATGGTCCCAACACATGAAAATTTTAAGGTTTTAATAGTTCATCTTTAATTGAGACATATGAAAAAATTTGATACTTTGATGAATACATGGAAACCTACCTCATAAGATAAGGGTGATTGGAATTCATCTTCATATGAATTCTAATGGATTTGAGATATTTCAATCCATTTCCTAATCATCGATAATTTGGTAGTGGTTCCACAAACAAGACTTTGTCCAATTAATGAATTTTCCATAGTATATACCCAAAAAAGAAGGAAAAAATGGATTACCAAAAAATTATTCAAATAGATCCAATTTAATCATTTTCTAATACCTATTACGGTATAAAAATTACACTAAAGTAAAATGGTCTTCCCATTAACCACTAGAATACATAATTATTGTTTAGATCATATAGTAAATTTTTTATATCATAAATTCTGACTAAATTACTATTTTTGGATGATATTCCCTAATCTTGGTTATCTAATTGCTAAGGGCTTGTTAAATGGATTTATGAAACTATGTAGTGCATCGAACCAGAGATCTTGACTAGAGACAATTGATAAGATTACTCTATGAAATTTTACACATCCTAGATATAGATATTTTCCAAATCCTCTACTGTATTGGAATCTCAAATTATAATGAGAATTTTCATCTTAGTGATTTGTCCCACAATCACCCAAATAGAAATATGTTTTTTAATTTTACCTAGAAATCCGATGGAAAGGTTCTTGGATATATATTCCCATTTCCAAATAGGTATATAAATTGACTAAATAATGCTTGTTATTCATTGATGTTCATATTTTAACCTTTTGGAAAGATTGATATTTCATAACAGAATCATCCAATTTTCCTTCCATACATGACCAATAAAAATGGGTATTTATTTCCCTATACATATTTTGATTTTCTAGGTGTAACTACCATTTTGAATGGATAAATACAAAGTGAATCTATTATTTTAATGTATAATGAACTATAATTAAATTTCAGAAGAATAACATGGATTTTTCAAAAATTGTCCAAAAATTACTGGTATCCCCACTGAGGAGTTTTTACCTCAAAGAAAGACAATCTATGTCATATTGTTGAGCCTCCTAAACTAGACTCACTAAATCAATAATGAGAGTAACCAGAAATAAAACTATAGTTTGATTTTGTCCCATGTAATAAAAATTAATAACAGAAATTACTCCATTAAGATACCATTAGTTCTGAGTAACTTTGACCACCTCATTATATAACTTACATCTCATAGAATATTCTAATAAATTTCATTTTCCTGGTGTATAAACAATTTCAAAGTCAAATATTTATAGACTTTATATCCATCAAAGTTTCCTTAAATTAAAATACCTTTGTAAAAATATTCATTTCAATATTTTATGAAATATAAATATGGATAAAGTTTCACCAAAGATGTAGAAACACCATATTTTTAGTGTGTGGATCCCCAAAATTAACTATAGGACATGCATTAGATAATTATTTAAATGTGTTTTAAACTGTATCAACTCATAAAAGACAATATTGTATCCTTGAATGGGAACAAAACACAATCTCAATCTAGATGAATCATAATATACCACGTAGCCTTATCCTAATTCAAGAAATATGAGTCTTGGTGATAAAGTGATAAAACCATTATGATCCTGGAAGAACTTCTAGAAATCATCATTATACTTAAATGGAATTCCTTTTATTTTTGAGGTAGTCATTGGAGGAGAAGGTCCTATAAAATTATAAATAAATTGATGATAACTTCCTAAAAATTCTAGAGAGATTTTTATCTCAAAGATATTATTTAGAGGTTACCAAGAAATAAATACTTTATTCCTTTGAGGAACTACTAATATTCCCCTTTAAGTATTCACATGGCCATGAAATGAACTTATTATATATAAAAGTAATAGTTAGAGAATTTACCCTAATTTAAATGTTAATTTAATGTAAACAATACAATATCCAAGAACTTTTCATGATTATTTTATGTTTATTAGAAAACAATTATATCATAAATGAATACCATAAAATGAGCCTAGATACTTGTGAAAGATACAATTCATTAAATCCATTAATTTTTTTGGAACATTTCTAAGACCAAAGGTCATTAATATGTATATTTAATTATTGTAATAGACTTATAAACATGTATTTAGAATATAATCTTTCTCAACTCAATGTTTATGACTATAAAACCATAAATCTATTTGGTGGAACCATTAATCTCCCTTAAATTGATCAAACTTTTCATTAATCTAAGGAAGTGGTTACTGATTCATGATCATAACATGACTTAATTTGTGATAACCAGCACATAAAAAATTGAGCCAATTTCGTTATTTATAATTAATGTCTAAAATCCTATGTTGATGTGCTTGGTCTAATAAATCCATTTCTTCCAAGTTATTCTAGCTGGACCATTAATTCCAATAATTTTTTGGGTTTAATTTTATGTGATAGAAGGGAAAATGACTTGTTCTTAGTATTATATTAATATAAAAGTTGATTTATCATTCAGGTGGTAACCTATATAATTAACATCAAAATATATTAGATTATTAGTATATTATAGTAGGAATACTTATAATACAATTTCTTTAATAGTACCCAAAGTCATCATTACCAAAAATGATGATATGATTCCATAAATTACCACTAAATTCCCTAATATTTTGAAAATTATATCCCAATACCATTTTAATAAGTGAACAAAATCATTTGAGGATGTGAATGTTTATTTTTAGGCATTATATTCAATAATGGATTTTAATTCCAAAAAACTAGTCCAATCCAAATATCATATCGATGATATCCATTTCATATATTATAAGATCTCAAAAAAGGTTGACCTCATATATGGAAATGGGACATGATGGGAAATTTTAATCCTATGTATTCTTACAAATCTAGAAGTGTTTCTATTTTCAATAAGTGAGTCATTATTACCACGTGCATCCCCGATTGATTTACCATATTCAAAGAAAAAAAGAGTGGGATGTTCCATTATCAAATAGTACATGCATTAGAGTGGAGTTGAGAATAATGGTATATCTCACTATTAAGGGACATTATTGTTCAAATACGATTTTATACTCCACTTAATATAGTTTCTAATAAAATCCCACAAGATAAACCTCTCTTTATAGTTATTGTGATGTTGGATGGATGACTAAGGTGTTCCTAGAATAATCTTGAGTTACTTGACTCTGAAGGAGAGAACTATTCTTATTAGACCACATTGGTTGATCATGAGAGATCTTAGATTGACTCGAGCAATATAATCCCATAAAATTTTTAGGTATTTTAGAATAATTATTTAGGTTTTCTTTTTGTCGAAAATTTTGACAATCTCAAGGAAGTTCTATACAATCTCTTTTCCTCTCTGTGAATGTGGAACATTGGAAATAACCTAGGTTCATACTTTGAAATGGTGTGAAAGATACAAAGATAATGTTCAAAATATTTGCTTATTTTTCTTCCTAGGAGTAGGAATCCCTCCTCATCAGCTTTAAGTTATTTTAGTATCCGACCAATTTTGGGAAGAAGAAGGAATTTTATTTACTATAATTCCTAGTAATGTCTCTTTTAACAACTGTTTCCCTATTGACCATGTTTGTGTAATCATCGATCATGAACATGACTACCTTATAAAATATATGTTATCACATCCATACCATGAATATAAATTCCTCAAGATGTGTCCCAAATTATATCTATTGAGAAAAAATTTACATTCATAAACTTAACCATATATTATATCATGGAAATGTTTCCTCTATTGATATTGTGGAAATCTATCATTTTTTACATTGATAGTATACAAATAAAATTATTTATTAAAAAATTATTAGAATCCCTCCCAAGTAACGCCTTAGTTATTTTTAGCTTTAATAGTTAATTCCCACTATTTTTGTGCAAGATCATCTTACATATATACCACTATCTTTAACATTATATCTTCGAAAATTCCATGGAATTATATTATTCTACTGATTCTATTAGGACATGTTTCTACTTTCCAATTCCCCATATCCCCCTAAAATATTAGAAAATTAAATATCAAAAACTACATAGTATGATCAATGTGTCTTTTTTCACTAGCTTTATTTCCTTTTTTCATAGTTTATAATACTCATGTAATACTCTTCACAAGTTCTTGGGTGATATGTGGTTTAGTTGAAACCACATTCTTTGCTTCCCCGTCTTCACGGGTTCTAAATATTCGTACTAGTTTTATTTTTCTAAAATCATAGTAACAGTTTGTAGTTATTTACAAATTTTTTATTTAATTCATAGTTTTAGAGTATATTATTTTACAAGAGGTAAGGTCACATTAAATTAATTTTGAAATAAATTATTTGAGATAACATATGAATATTTAATTCCTTGTGGGATGTTTTTTTTGTAATGAATATATGTAGACACATATTAGTTAATCCCGTGATAATGAGTTGATGAAATTCCAAGAATTATTTACTAATTAATTTTTTACATAAATAACTGTAGTAAATTACAATCCAAAAAAGAGGCTATCTAAGTATTTTTATATTACACATTTGTTGTCCTGACACATCCTATCCCCTTACTACCATCCCAATATATAGACTATAACCTCCCTTTGATAACATTTGAAATATCCAAACCCAACTCATTATCTTGGGTATGATCAAAATTTTACTAACATTAGGTAAAATCCACATGGAACTAAAGATTTAATATAGATGTCATGGTCTTCACCAAAACATAAGGGGAGATTTTCCCATAAATGAACAACCTAGAAACTGGCCAACATGATGCATAATATAAAACTCTAATAACACCAAATTTATAAAAAAACAATAATTAGAGTAATAATATAACCAGAAGGAAAAAAAAATCTCCAACTCAAGATAATAAATTAAAAGATAAATATAACTCATGATAAAATTATATAAGGCACTTTGGTGGAAATACTCCAAATTCCAAGACATGAAAACCACCCATGATCCAAATCCAGGTAGCAAAGATTATATCATCACAAAAACCCACTAGTAAAATAAAAACACTAATCCTACCTGTATTTTCACATCCCAATGAAACATTTTGGTACTTATATTCATTTGTTTTTACAATCTTTTTCTTGAACGATTATCAGGTTATTATAGATGTTTTAGGGATATTTTTTAGTTTTCTAAGAATGCACACAGTTGGAACATTGTTAGTCCAAACCATGTTCTATTCTTAAGACACCATTAAACATGTGATTATTTGGGATAGTGGTGTTTCAAATTGTTATCACATTGTTAAAAAAACAATTCAACCAAACTACGAATCTTCCCTAGTGAACAAATTGGTGCCCAATGTTTTAGACTATGTCTCCAAACAGTGTGATAATAATTAATTAATATGAAAATTATTGTTGAATATTATATATCCATTATTAAAACCATTATTCCTTATACAACCTAGGATATTGACCATAGGGATTAATTTTGGCTATTTTGGATATCCAAACCCTTTTGGAGTGACCTATCGATGGATCTAGAGGTGATAGATTTGAGAAACTCATTGTAAGATCGTGTTATTCATTTTTCATTATCATTTTTGTTGATCTTAACTATTTATCTTGAAAGGAACAATAGATTAGGGATATTATAAATAAATATATGGGTTGTTTCATCTTCAATGGGTTTTTCTTATAGACTTGTTCTATGAAATGAAGGTAGAGACTAAATATAGAAAGATATTTGTGTTCTAACTTGGGAATTTGCATTGTACGTTGTTTCTATTAGATCCATTTATCTTGAGATTATTGATTATGGGTTACATGACATGGGTTTTCTGGTTTAGGTTTCTCTATTTCTATTTATGAGACCTCCATATCTTTTTCTTGTGGATCCTATTTCATTTTTGAAAATTACAAGTGTTTGAGGTAGGTGGATTTCTAATAATCCTTCCTTTTGTGAAACATGATTTATTTTTACTTTTAAAATTATTGTCTAAAGTGTTTAATGTCATGGTTTATGATTCTTAAAAATCAATAGTTGGGATTGTTTTTTAAAATGGATTTTCCCTTTAGTGTGATTGATGAAAATGGGTTTCAAATCACATTTTGATTTGTTAAAAGGGTTATTTGATTATTCATGTGTTAAATTACCATTTAATGATTTAAGCTATGGAAATGAAATCTTTAAATCGAGGGATGTTTATGAACTAGAAATCTCCCATCTGTGGTCTATGTAACATGGGAACCCAGGGTACTGAGGAAGGGAATTGTTTTTGGGATAATCATCTTAGGATGGTTTCGAGTCACCAAGAATGGATTTACAATACAAATCTAAATAAACATTATTATGATAGTTGGGTCACTTATCATTATATTATTTAATACATAGTACTATATTATAAGTATTTTATCTCACTTAGTAATTTGATCATACATTAGTTTAGATATAAGATAACCCAGGGTTTACCTACCATAGTATAAGTTTCCATAGTGATCCTTTTGAAATGGAAATTGATAAATTATTTGAAAAATTTGTTATTTGGTATATTCTCTAAAAATGGATTGTTTATAAATTCTTAATAAAATGTTTTAAAAAGGTTGGATTTCAATGTTTTTTTGAAAACTATGTAAATATATATTTCATTCCTTGAATTTCATTAAATGGTAAATTTTTTGATTTATTAAAGAAAACTTATGAAACACTTAGTGGGATCCCACTGGGTTTGTTTTTCTCACAACCTGATCATACATTTGGGTGTGTGAAGATCTTGTTTTATTTGATGTAGGTAATGGAAATTCCCCACATGTAGGTAGTGGGTATTCGTTTTATAAAGGTCTGAGACATTGATGATGACATGGTGGGAGTTTGTCCCTCATATCACATGAATATGGGATGCATTTTATCTTATGTACTTTAGTTTTCCTTTTTTGGTTTTGTACATGGTTTTCCTTGTACACTTTGTCTTATACAATCATAATTTTTACTGACATGTAGATATATTTTATTCAATATTTTTTGTTTGGTTTATTTTTGAAAAATAAGTACAAATGGTAGTTCTTGATTCCCATTCACTTTTCGGTAGCCTAGGGGGATTTAGAATGTCAATTGGGCCTTGCCATAGGTAAGAGAAAGTGTTTGGTTTAGGGATTAACTAAGTTGGTTTTTGATAAATTGGTATCTTAGGATTGTATTTTCATCTATGGTCTTAGTGTCTTGGGATGTTCTAGTAGACATGAGATAATATTTTCAGGACAAATGGGGTAGGTAACAAGTGAATGACTAAACATATCACATCACAAAAAGACTTATGTTACCATGAGATATTGGTAAGTGTGTCTGTATCATTGATTTTTGATTTAATATCAATTATTTTCATATTTTTTTGTTTTTTAAAAATATTTCTCACTAACCTATGGAATCTCCTCTTTCTTTGATTTAAACCCATTTCCCATATAAGGATTCTATAATATTCCACAATAGTGTGTTATATATGATGTTATCTTAAGAAAAACATAAGTTAATTTTAATATTTTTGAAGTGATAGTATGAGAAGTTAATGCTATGGACCATGGTGTCTTCACTACCCAATACAAAGCTAAGGAAGTTAAATAATGAACTGGAGGATAAAAAGATTAAGCCAATGAGTTTCAATTCCTGAGAACTCCATCCTACCGAGGAATTAATGATCCCTAGGAATTGTTGGACTAGTTGGAGAATATTGAATATAATTTTGAAATTATGGAAACAACATATTATAATAACGTCAAATTTTATTCCATTAATATCGACATTCATAGAAAGAGATGGATTGACACATTATTTCAAGAAAAAAAACTTGATGGTTTGGAGTAGAAAGACTTCTAGAACAACTTTTTCCATCATTTTTTCCCAAATCATTGATGATGGATAAATACATGGAATTCCTCACCCTTCATTAATATTATTTTATTGTAATAGAATATTGCAAAAACTTCACTGAATTTGTTTATTTGTCATCTTAGATTATTTCAAATGATATGTTAAAGGATTAAAGGTTTCTGGTGGACTTGATACTAGATATCCATTCTCAGATTTTTATATTGAAGAATATCTTGTGTTGAGGTTATTAATATATTAATTTTGTAATAAATTGAATTAACATGTAATTTGGGCCTAGTTGTTTTTACTCCACTTTAAATAAGTGATTTTAGTGGCTCTTTAGGTAAGAAGGGGAAGCATAACGAGATTTGAAAGGGTGGTGGCAGTGTCTCTCAGTAGTAGAATTATACCTCACCTTCACTAGTTGCTAGCAATAGTGATTTGAATTTCTACTAGTGTAGAAATGTATGGTACATGTGACATACTTTCTCAAAAATTCCTAAAATCTATAACTCATGTATATGCCTAGGTAACTTACATAAGTTATGTGTGACAACCCAAGATCTTAGATCTTTCAAAATATATATGATATTGTACAATTTTTGCTACACATAACAAGCAATGTAAAAATTCCACAACATATTTGATGAAAATTATTAATAAAACTATATTAAAACTTACCTTATTGTAATAAATTAAGAATATTATTACTATTATTGGGAAAATTACTAGTATGATTTAATGTAGAAATGAGTTATTAAAAAAAACAATTGTTTATATTTTTTTGTTTTTTTAATATTAGTGTTTAAAATTTTATAATATTAATTTTGTAAAATAAATTTAATTTTAAAATTTATAATATCAAAATTATATAAATATTTTTATAGAATCTTTGAAAATAATTGATTTTTTTATGTGAAAAATGAAAAGTATGATTTTGTAAACATTGTCACTTATATACGATATAAATGTATTTGAAAAATTTATGATATAAAAATTAATATATATAAATTAAAATAAATTAGTTAAAAATAATATTATCAATTAATAAAATCCATGAAAATCAATTTAGAAAATCAAGTAATATTTTATGAAAAATATTTTTCATATTCTACTTTAATTAAATTTATGTACAAAGAGATTAGTTTTTTAAATTAGTTTAATATAAAATAAATTTTATTTGAAAATAATAATATTTTTAATATCATTATAATTAATAACATTTATTATTTTTTTTCTACACTTAAACATTATGATTAAAAATACACTAAAAATGGGGTTTTACATGTTATTTGCACCGACATTATAAATTAATTTCCCTACTTGTTGAAATTTAATTTTATAAAATGGATATTATATTATAGATCATCATGTTAATATTATTTAATATGGAAAATTTAATATTAGGTATAAAAATTATATTTACTTGGTTAATTCTAATGGTGAAAATGTTACTTTTGAATTGTATTAATGATGAAATATAATTTTAATTCTAATAAATTATATTTATATATTTTAAATTGTATATATAATATTATTTTTCAATATATTTATAAATATTTTAACAATCATTTAACTTTTAGTCAATACTAAATAATATTAAGAACACTTAATAGTGAAAAGCAAATTTTTCTACAAGAAATAATTTTTCTATATATAGTTTTTTTCATTTAAGTGTTAGTTTTCAATAATTTATAAATTTAATTGGTTAAAATTGAGATTAAAAATTAGTTCATCACAAAAAAATTAGTTAATATGGGTTTCCTTTTATATTTCATAAGATACACAATTACTTAGTTAAAAACTAGTTTCCAGAGTAAAAGTTAATTTAGGTAAAAGGTTTAAACTAAAAAAAAGCCATGGATAACTTTTAAATTTGATGAAAAAAGAATTTATTGGAGAATATTTGTTTTTATATTGAACCAACCACATATTCATTGACATTTGATCAATTGATCCCTAAATAGGGTCACAGAATTATTGAAAAATGTTGAGTGTTTCCGAAAGTGCCATGTTGTTCTCCTACGAAAGGATACCACTTACACCCATTACAATATACACATCACCGTTAAATTAATCCTTGAAAATATTAATTTTTTCTCTCAATAGAACCAAATCACTCTTCCGTAAGTCCCTATTCACACTAAGCTAGCCAAATCATTTCAATTAAAAAGAGTATTCCAAGGAAAGATAATGTATCTAAAATAAGTATTATCTTCTTCTTAATTTATTTTTCTTAATATCACTCTTGAAAATATCTTATCACCATAATAATATTATGAATTTATTATAATTATTATTGATTTTTTTATTATACTGGAAAAACCATTATTTATTCATCTTTATCCACTTATAAAATTGAAAGAACGACAATCATGCGTGTACAAGGACTACGACCTCCATGAAGTATCATTTTTCATTTTCCATTTATATTTTAATTATTTATTCAAACATCTTAAAATATGTTCCAAAATCATAAAATAATAAATATAAAATCATTATTCTTATTTTCTGGTTATATTATGTTAAAATAAATACGTCATTAACAATTCTCAAAAATTGAGTTAAAGTTTGTATATGTTTGGGTCGGTTGAACTATCTACATGAATATTGATATAAAACTCTATAATGGATGAATATGGAAGAATAAATAAAAATATTATTATAATTTAATAATAAAATAATTATTGGTATATGGTTTTATAAATATTATATTAAGTATTTGACTTATTTTTAATATATCATCATTGTTCGCTAAAATTACATAAACAAGCCAACAAGAATTCCATTTTCACATAGAAAGACCAAAAAACATATGGGATGGTATAAGAGAATAATAAATAAATATAAGTTAGATATTAAAATAAAATAAATTATATATATATATTATAATCATGGTATAAAAAAGTTAGTAATTATATAAACATTCCGAAACATGCCCAATTGGTGAAAGTTATTAAACTATGATGGTTGGAATAAGCTATAACTAACCAATATACCCATTATAAATAATAATAAATAGGAGATATCAAAGGTAAAATATATGAAAAATGTTTTTTAAAATTATTAGTGTAGATATTTTTTTACATGAGGCTAGACTTTCATCAACTAAGAAAAGACATAAGCTAAGGGTCTTTCATCTCAAATTCAACTCTTTGAGACATGTATTTTTATTATGAACATAATTTTATTTAAATGGTTTATATGATTATTATTTTATATATAATATCATGAAATATATTTTTATCATGTTTTTTGATGTTAAAATAATATATATATATTTCTGGGGGGTTTTTATTAAAAATTTACTCATTATGTAATGGGTTCTCTATCTCAAATTAGAATTAATTGAGACATTTTTATTTTATAAAGCATGTTTTTTAAGGGTTTAAATACTTAAACATTGTCATTATGTATAATTATTATGTTTTTTAATGATAATTAATGTTTTATTTATGTTTATACCTATCATGGGGTTTTGATTCAAAAGTTACAAAAGTGGTAAGTGGTTTTCAAGCCTCAAATCCCTTCATTAAGTCATAATCACTCCCCTTTATCTAAAACCTTTCATGATTGATATTATATAACATATTTTTATTTTATGATTTATTTCAACTTTATTTTATGGTAAATTTACTTTTTTTCATTGATATCATCTTCTTTGATAAAATACTTGCTCAAATAAAAGTTTTACATTGGAAAGAATAACTCCAATTCTTTTTAACTAATATATTATTCCAAGTATATATTTTCCTTCCCTAAAAGGTATTAATATATTTTTTGATAAGCTAATATGGATTATTTTATATGATTATAATAAAATTCTTTACCATTTTACAAAATCAGAAAATAGTACCCTTTTTGTGTTGTGGGTTTTCAAATAAGTGTTCTTTTGAAATATTCTGCCAAAATTTTATTTTAAATTATTATGATTATTAAACAGAGTCATTTATTAGAGTTCATTTTTCAATGGTATATGTGTCAGAAAAATTTCAATTTCCCTTTTTGAAAATAATTTTTGAACCTACCTAAAAAATTTATCATTTAACAAATGTTTTGAAATCAATTTTAAAATTTTTCATGGGATCACATATTTACGCCACCTTTTTTGTTTTATTTGGGACCTTAACTCCAAGATTTAATGGTTTTAAATGAAAAATTATTTTTTAATATATTTTAAAAATATTACTTTTAAAATTATTTCAAAATATTAATGAAATTTTTTATTTCCAATGAGATTTTTTAAAAACAACATAAAATTATTTTTTATCTTGGTCACTATCTTTTGAAAATTATTTTTCTCGATTGAGTATTTTTTCTAAATGTAACCATGAGAATTATTTATCTAGATGAATTTTTTACCCTCATTTTATTTTGAAAGAATGATCCATCAATACCTTTTTACTATATAATCATTCACTATTTATTATCCTAACTTTTATTTTATTCCTTTAATTTGTGAATACTATACTTTTTTATTCATTTTATTTAAGGGTGTTCTCCTAAATTCCATACATTGATTGATTTAGGGAAATTATTAACATAAATATATAACATTTATCTTTTTGGTGTAAATATCATACGATTTATTATAATTATTTAATTATATTTAGTTATAATGTTACTTAATGTCCTTGGATGCCTATCTATTTTTCATGGGTTTATCATGTTATGGTTGTTGATAGAATTATTAAAAACATTCTTATATGAATCCTTATTATGGCCATTTTATTTCTATGAGTAATTTATGATGTTATGAATGAAACCAATTTTATTTCTATGGGTTCTTTATTCTACAAAAGTGAATGATTGACATTTGGAAGGTTTTATGAATCTTATTTTATTTTCATGGGTTCTTTATGATGTGAAGGATGAAATAAATTTTTTTAATTGGTTCTCTATGCTATAAAAGTGGATGATTGAAAATTTTAATGTTTTATTAAACCTATTTTATTTTCAGGGGTTCTTTAGAAAATGATAAGTGGTTGATTTAAAGTGAAACTCATAAGTATGTGTGATGATGGGTGGGGTACTATATCTCCCTAGAATGAATTGGTTTAAAGTTTATATATCATGATATATGTATTTAAAGTACCTTTTTTTGTGATCATGGGAGATGGCGTGGATTGAGAGATCTTTTTCTCCCTATACTAATGTATATGCCATTTTTGAAGGATTTTTCGTAGATTTATACTTATTATATTGACCATTTTTAAGATATCATGTAATTTTATTATTTACTCATATTTCTACACTATTTTGGTTCATGTATTCTACTATGCTTGGTCGTATTCTTGGTTTCTTCATCTATTCTTTGTTTGTTGTTAATATTATTATATATATTGATTATACCCATATTCTAATCTTATGTTCTCCAATGATATCAAATTTTTATCATGCATTTTTTTCCTTATTATGTATCTGAGCCCACCCCATTCTTATTTTTCAATGTCTTCAATTAATAAAAAAATAAAGTTACATAATAGATATACGTGTTTCTTATGTGGAGAATTTGAGTGAGATGATCATAACCCATTATGGATTAAGGAGTTACTCTTATAATGTAATAAAAATATCCATTAGTTAAACCAACATGAGTTATTTTAGTTAATTATTTCTCTTAATTATATAATTTTATCAAATAAAAAATGTATTATGAATGTATTGTAATGAAATATTATTTGTATGTTATGATTTTCTGGATAGTTATGTTTGGGATCTCATAGTTGTTATCAAAGAAGGTTTTATATAACATTAGAGGTTAGGATGATCTTAGTCAATGAAAATTTTATAGTTATAAAAGATATTAAGGGATAATAGGTTAAGGTTGATAATATTTTCAAAAGTATAAATAAACTATTAGGTTGGTTATATTGAATATTTTATCTTGTTTTAGTATCAAGATGAGATATGTATAGAATAATTACTAATACTTAGTGTAGAATAACATTTTATAATTTTAGTAAATTTGAGATTGTGTGATTTTCCCAACAATGAAATATCTGTGTAGATACTGGACAGTAGATTTAGGCTCTAGAATAGTTGTACTGTGGGGAAATAACCCTGAAGAGGGAATTTTGGGTATTAAATCAATCTTGACATAGTGCATAAAAAAGAGGCCTAATTGAAAATCTATCTAGAATCAACTAAGAGATATACTTTGGTTAATTACTATTGACCTTATAAAAAATTATAAGGGATTCAAATGAATTCTGATGTAATTTAATAATTAGCTAGGTTAGAGAACCTAATAGGAGAATGATTTCGGATAAACTATATTTTAGCTCAAAAATTCATAAGTTATGTTATAAACATCACTTATTAGTTAATCCTTATAAAATATAGTTTTATTTTATACATTTATTGATTTAACTATTCTCACCGCTAACATTCCTTGATTAAAATAATGGATAATTCCAAAATCTACCCATTAATAATTAGATGAAATGGGCAATGTGATGATTGTATCATTGAGAAATAAAATGGAATAAATTATAGAGTGAGAAATATTGTGTTTATATTGAATTTGCTATCATAATATATGTTTAAAATTCTGAACCCTAAACAAATCCATGATTCACTAAAGAAGATAATGATGATTTTCCTAAAATAATTGGTTGTGGAGATCAGGAAGGGAAATAGGTTAAATTTTGTACATGTGAAAAATTCAGGAAAAAACATATGGGAGAATATATAAAAGGTAAATGATGAAGTTTTACTTGTAGTAAAGGATTCCATTGAGCATGAAAATATTGATGGAAAATTAACAGTTTAGTTATTATAATGAAAGAAGATTTAACTCATCCTAGGTAACCAATAATAATTAAATGTATTATTTGTGGTGAAAAAAAACCCAACCCCAAGATGTTTTTAGAAAAATATGACATGGTTTTATAAAAATATAAACACAATATACACTATGTAATATAGAAATATTTTTTGTAGTGAAATATGAATCTTTTTACTATTCTTATAATTTTATAATTTTTATTTTTCATTGAAATGTCTTTTAGTGTACTAAAGATTTTCACAGGCATCAAGTGTACTAAAATATATTGGATGAAAATAAACACCAAAACCTAGATTAGTTCAAAGAGTAATTAATAAAATGAAATTCATAAGCCTAAATAAATCTAATCCTCATTTTATATTTTCATCACCTGATTATCCATGATGTTTTTGAAGATTACTCAATAGCAATCGAATTGTTATTTTTTGAAGGTGTACACCGACCACTGGAATCAACAAATGCTTTGGTATGATACCTTCTCCATTAAATTCATACAATAACCTCCTACTTGAATTTAAATGTTGAAAAGAGTGTGTGAGAGAGTTTTAGGTTGAATTAATCTAGTTATGCACACTTTAGAAAAAGAAAGGAACAATTCTATTTATAATGTAACTTTATTTAACAATGTTACCCTAAGAGTTCATAATTCTCAACAAATCTTAAACATTTTTAAATTGTAACATTTATAATTGATTCTATTTTTTTAACTCTTAAAGAAATTTTTACATTAATTCTAAATCAAAGGATAAATATTAATGACAACAAATGTTAGAAAAATGGTATTTCATAAAATTATACATGTAATAACCATGAAACATGACATAGATACTTTCAATAAACAATGATTTTTTGTAATATAAAGAATTACATGGTGAATCTCACCATGAAATAGTATCTTTCTTTAGGGCACATATCTGACACACAAACACAAAAAAACACTCTAACTCTATCTGTTATATAATTATGCAATATTTTATATCTATTTCCTATAACACACACACACACATATATTTATATATATCTACACGTGATATTTATATAGTAGTTTACAAAATATTTTGTTGTCTATAAAAGTGAACATGACATTTTTTTGTGATGAATAAAGAGATTTTGATGATTAAAAAACCAAAATATAAACACATAACATGTTATATATTTATTGTAAAACATTACAACATAAAATAATATATCTTAAACAAAAAAAATGGAAATAAATTATAAAAAAATTTAATAAAAAAAAAGATTTGGGTTAACAAATATCAAATAAAAAGTTAATAGAATAAATAATTTTAAAGCTTAAAATAACCTAAATTAACTGATATAATATAAATTAAACAGTGATCATAATATATGTCATATATATAACTTTCTCATACCACTTATCATTATTTAAATAAAAAATGAAAACAAAACATAAAAAATGATAATTAATATATCATATAAGATATCAACAAATAGGTAAAAATTGCTATATAAAATGAAATAAAATTTGCACATAACATTAATAAAACACATATAAAATAGGCATTGTCCTTAAATTTCACATTATATTGTCCAATTTTTTTTTTCAGTTTTTATATAATTTTAAAAAAAGTAAATTGTTTTCCTTAAAAACATATTTTTTTCATAAAATAAATGTCTATTAAGTTTATAATAAAAGTATTACTAGTTTTTAATTAACATGGAAAATGTTTTATATATTCTTTAATAATGTCATTAATTTTTAATAATATTAATATAATTTTTTGATATAATGATTATATTTTTTTTGAATATTCATAAAAAAATGTTGAAATAACATAATATAATTAAAATTAATATAAAAATTAATATATCATTTATTATTAAAATATAAATAATTTTAAAAATCGATAAAAATAAAAAAAACACATAAAATATAAAAGAATTCCATTAGAAAATTTTTGAAAAAATTATATGATCTGTGTAAAAAACCATGAGCTTAGTAATCAAGGGTCGATTGTTACGTTATTACATTGGTTCTAGATATAAGAATTCACACCCCAAAGGATCGAGTAATTTATTAGTTTTGGAAAACTAGAAAAATACTTGAATCTCAATTTGCCATTGAAAATTTAAAATGAAACATAATATTTAATTTGATAACACCATAACCCCCTTTATCATATACCTATATATCAATTATAATATAGATCCTAAAATACCATGGAAAAGAAACATAAGAATGGGGTGATCCCAAATGCTTAGTAAGTGTAGGCGTATAACGAAAGCTAACATAATGTAAATAAAGCATGAATAATATGGATGCGATATACAATAATAAAATATTACATATTAATAATAACATAAAAGAGTGTAAAAAATAAATGTATAATATAACAACATCAAAAATAAATTGGATAATAATAAATAGTTTCATAATGTTTGAATTCATAATGCATAACATCTTAATATTACTGTCAACGCCAATACTAAGACAATACACACAAATAGGTTAAGATAATGACAATTACAAAAACTAGTTTCTCTCACGATACATGCTAATTAATTTACGAGCTATAAAGGACCTTATATTCACTTACTAATCCAACACATTCATCATATGAAAGTGGTGGAACATAATAACCAAGAACATTCTTATTGAATACCTTTTATACAAAGTGTTAATAATTTCCCAAACAAATAAACATAATAATATGTTACACATAGTAATTTTGTAAATGGTATTGAAATATTACATCACCAATAAAGTATAAAATTCAAAAAATACCATGGATGTAAATTAATATAATTCAAATAGATAACTAGAAGGATTTTGAAGGAAAATAGATTTTATATTTTCAAAACAGTTGGTCAAAATAAGAAGATTTCCCAAATATTATGTAAACCATTTTATTTTAAATTAAAATTAAAAATATTTAATGTATTATTCATATAATTGGGTGTTCATGATACTGAGATATTCCCTTTTTCCATGTATTCAAAAAAGTTTTACTTATTTCACTTTTTAGTAAAAAATATTCAAAATGTACCTCGATCGAAAATAAAAAAGGATTCATTTGAACTTTTTTAAACAAGTAAACCGAGTAGAAAAACAAATTCTATTTTCATAAAAAACACAATTTTGGTATATGAAGTACCTAAAGAGACTAAAATGAAATTTAAAATTAAAATTAAAAGAATTAAATAAAATAGAATAAAATATAATAGATTTAATATATAAATATTTAGTAATTCACCCAGTGGATACTTAAACATAAAAAACCCCAAATAATGATGAAAATTTGAAATAAACCCTTACCTCTGGTTCGTCTTCCTATGTATGTGTAAAAAACATGATTAATAAATTTAGATTTATTATAAATATATTATAGAACCATTTTCATATATATCATAACATATATGATATAATTATGAAATTTTATCACCTTTTTGTAAATAATTATTTCTAAATTTCACTCTTATTGGTAATAACTGCTTCGTTTTTCGATGAATGTTTTGGTTTGGTAGTTTTGGAAATTTTTATTTTATCATTGTTTAATAGTATCAAGAATTTTAATAATGATATATATATATATATATTATATAGATTAATTATATATTTATTTAGTGTAACCCATAAAATATATATGTTGAAAAATTAATTACCCCATTCATGGATATGATGGTCCATACGTACACATGAACGTTGGTTTCACTATATGATGGAATAAATTGAAGAATGTTCAATAATAATTCATCATTATAGAATAAATTTTATACCATAAACATAATTTATGTTAATAATACTTATCTTTATTACTATCCAAGTAAAATGGAAATGAAAAACAATTCAAATCACTTTGTGGAGTTGGTAGTCCACATGTAAACACAAGCGGTGTTATTTTTTTCCAATAGATTGGAAGCTAATAATATAAATGTGATATTATAATTATATTATTATAATTATTTCATAATAATTAGATATAAAAATTAAACCAATCAGAATAACCTTCCATGAAATATGGATGTATAAAATTAATTGTATAGCTACATGGAGAGGATAAGTCGTACAAATTCACGAGTGATACTTTCCCTACCATTTCATGGGAAAAATATTGGATAATGGGGTTTTAATAATCATAATAAAATTTATGTTTATTGGGGATAAGAAATCTATTATTTTGTGATAAATACCATATATTTCTTGGAGGGAAAAATGAATTAAAAAGAATGTGATCGGTTGAGGTGATTACCATTTATTTCAAAGAGATTCTTTAGATCTCCTCATAAGGCTCCTAGGGTTGTTACTTTGGGAAGTTTAAGAAACTCTATAAAATGTATAATTATATTTATAATGTAATATTTTTGGATTTCCTTGATCTATGTTTTCTCAAAGTGTTGTGAAGAAAAGAGAGAAGGGGTGTCCTTTTATAAGTGAGGGTATAGTGATTATTTGATTTTATTAATGTTTTAAATTACTATAAAATATTTTTCATGTAAAAATGTCTCAAAATTGATTTAATTAAAATATAATATGATTATTATTCCATATAATGTTAACTAAGAAAATTAGAAAATTTTTTGGTTATGTTTTCACCCTTATCATTTAGTTTTATCCACCCTTATCCATTTTCACAATTACGTCAATATTAAAATTATCTACAATTTTTGGGTAGATAATGTCACCATAAAAGGAAAAACGACCCATATATGGACCATGATTTATTTTTTCAACCCTATATCATTAATTTTTCATAATTTTTTATTTTTATGAATTTTAAATAATTTAATGAAATATTATTTATTATAAGATACTTTTTATTATAAAGTATTATCAATGTCATTTTTTTCACTTTTAATTTAATATAAATTTAAATACATCAATAAGAATGGGAAATTTTAATATCATATTTTCAAAATACACTAAAATATAACATAATCTTATTAAATTCTTTGAAAAAATTAATTCATTAAAATTATATCACATTTTATATTTTTAAAATCATTTATGTTAGTTTTCCATTAATTAAATAAATACCACCTAGTCTTTTCATAATCATTTAAGGTATATATATTTAATTTTGATAAATTATAAATAAATATAAATTATGAAAATAATTTTTTATGCTAAAAATAGATATTTATATTCATTCATGACATTTCTCTCTATGTGGACCCGTAATGGATATTTAAAAGTAAGAGAGTAACATCTTGTATATTTATTTTCTTTAAATATATAATTGCCCATTTTCATGGAACAATGTACCTTAAACAATTAATTTTTTATCCTAAGGTGACAAGGGTATCTTCTCTTCAACCAATAGAAATTTAGATGAAAAATGGTGACCATAAATATATTGACCCTGGCCTCAGCATTCGTGTACCAGTGCCTTAATTTATTATATCATCATAGATACAAGGAAACAAATCCAAAAGGAACAACTATTTTAATAGTTTTGGAGATGTAGATACATATATGATACCCTTTTTAAAATGGTGGTAGAAAATAAAACATAGTACACAATAATTGAAAATTCTCAACATCTTTGAAAACTCATTCGATGGATTCATCTTCATATCCTAGGGAAAAGAAAAAAATATTGTGATCTCAAATTTTCAGTAAGGGTTAATTAAAACATAATATATCCTGAATAAGTAATAAATATTCTATATATAATGGTAAATAACTAAAATAAAATTATATTTAATCAGTAAAGTGAGTGTATTATGGCAGAAATAAAAGATGATCAAATAATTCAATATAAATCACCACATGAGCATGAAACTTGAAAATATATATTATAAATATTCTAATAATCACATATAATATCAATAATTATGGAATACCTAATTTTATACATCTTAAATTTTAATATCTTTCCTCAAGATAGTTAATTTTATGACATATCCTCATGAGAATTTAAGTCTGTGAGTATAAACCCGTCTGATTTAGCCAACTAATTCATCTCATGAGACTACCGATGAATTGAGGGGATTTTATTAACAGTTCCCAACCCATGTACTAAAATTAAAAATAGTTCATTATATATACAATAAAATTTTTAAATCATAAATAATTCTCCTGATCAAATATCCATATTGACTAAAGGATACAAATTCATTGATATTTCCCTAGTTAATCAAATAACTTTCAAAGTAAACACCATATTTAAAAATAGTATAATTCTTAAGAAATAACCATATCCATCACACAATAATATTATATTTTATATAAATTTTATTTCAATTTAAAAAATATTATAATAATGTGACTTTCTTAATAGAATGTTAACAATCCCAAAAGAATGTGATATTTTAAAATAACTTTTACCACTTGGTATTTTTCAATTAAAATCACTTTGAATGAAATAATTCAAATTTAAACTTAAAATAACATTAATAATGAATTATTCAAGAAATTACATGACAAAGGGGAAGTATAAACACCCCATAAAAGATAATTGGTTTATAATAAAAAATAAGTCTCAATGGAATGTATATTGAGATGAAACCCCTACACTTGTGTTTTAATTTAGTTAAATGTGGTTTAACATCCTGAATAATGGTTTTAGGATTGTTATTAATTTATATATGAGTGATACTAATATTTATAATATCATATATAATCCTATTATAACATATTATCGCCTTTTTAAATCCTTTTATTATTTTCGTTGATTCGGGTCATAATTGCCTTGTTTTCTCATGCATGTTTTGTCATGAATGGTAAGGTTCTTTCACATATTACCCAGTTTCATAATCAAAAAAATAAAAATCATTAAATAATTAAAATATTTACACATCAATTATACTTTTAAAACAAATAATAAAATTTTGTTTTTACAAGTGAAGTATGTTATAATCATGGAGATGGTAAGTTTTACGTAAAAATGAGTAACGTTTTAAATGTTCAACAATCATTATAGAAATAAGGTAGGTAATGTTTTATTTTTAAAAAATTATAATAATATCATAAATATTATATTAGTTTTTTAAATATACTTATATATATCATCAACTTGGTGTGGTGATGAAAAGTGAGTTACATCTCTTTGTGATGGCGATTGTCCACATGTACATAATAGATCTAATCATCTTTCAATATATAACTGATAAAATGATATATTATATTTTAAGAATGATGAATATTTCATGAATATAATAAGTATCTCATGTATATCAAATATAATCATTGAAATTATTCCTTATCACCTTCTATGTAACATGTTAGTGAAAGATGAATCATGTCACTTCGCAAGGTGGTAGTCCGCCGTACACACGAGTGACGTTATCATGTCTCATACAGAATGTAAAGTAAAAAAGTTATATATTATATAATAACTAAAGAAATATAATTATGTAATATATTGTCATGAACTAACTTATTCAACATGGGGGAAGGTATAAATTGATGTAGATACCTTCCCTCATCAAGATGAAAGAGAGATAATGATCCCAAAGTCCCACCTCCAATTGGCCTTGGGTGGTGACCAACATCAAGGGTATAAAAATATTACAAAAATGGGAGGAATTACCATTTTTATAGTAAAAAATATTGGAAGATAATATGTATCAACCTCAAACAACTCCAAGACACACATATATATAAGGAAACCAAAATTCATCCCACATGCATGTTTAAAGTTAAAATACTAGAAATAGAAAGAAAAGTCCAAAGTAGGTACCAAAATATAACTAAGTAGTGACACAAAAACATCCCCAATGTATGAGTTATTAAGGTCCAACATGGTCCATGTAATCTACCCGAAAACATGAAAATAATTTTATATACATTGGGTGAGCATACAAGTATACTCAATAGGAAAAAAAAAGTTACTCATGCACAAGTGGGAGAAGCATACTAATGTCGTCATGAAAATAGAAGAACCAACAACACATATCAAGGAATACTATCAACCCCAGCCTCACCAAGGCATACTCACCAAATAATTTAAGTCATGTAAAGTAATAGTATAAGCACATCGATGATTGGATACCCCACACCACTTCCCACTGGTGATCAGTTCATCCGTAATAGCGATTGTTCTGGTGCTAGCACTCTCTCACAAGACCCACTTTCGCAACCCAACCACACACACCTAGGCCACAACCACATCACATCCTCTATGTAGACACTTGGGCTACAACCACCACACATATCACCAGAAAACACATGCGACTCATCCCAAAGACACTTGGGAAACGAACCCCCTCTCACATAGTCAATACCATAAATCTAGTAATAAACCTCAAGACTTTATAGCCTGCTCAAAGAGTCTTTGAAAATAAATTTCTAGAAGAGGGAGTAGGGAAAATTCAGTTACCATCCATCCATCCTCCCATCAGGATGTTAGAAAAGACACCCCCTCCGATTAAATGGGGGTGTTCAGTTCTTAGTTCTCAATAAGGGTGTAATGTGTATATAAAACACAAGGAACTACGATTTTATATATATAGGTAAAAAGAACTCACCCCAACCTATGAGTGTTCAAACAAACAACCTTTCCACAAAAAAAATCCTTTACAGCTAATCCTACATGCGCTGCCACAAAAACAGCCATAGTTAAAACCTAAATTCAACCCCTTTCATTTAACCACTTGTACTTATTTATTAAGAAGTTCACTTAATTTATTCCAACACTACCCAGGAGACTACCAACCACTTTCTAAGAGCAGTCCCACTGATCTATAATATTATCCATTCCAAAATCAATATATATCTAAACCTGACATTCCATCACACCTCCAATACCACCCCATACACAAATCCTACATCAAATACCACCAAAGAAACAACCCCACTTCAAAAACATACCACACCTACTAATAGGGCCAACTCCTCAGTCCGCCAGTTTTCCCACAACCATGCTACCAAAAGCAATACCATACAACCCACACAAGGCATAAAACCAAATAAAACCCACAAAAAACATAGCCACACCAATAAGACAAGTGTATTTATATTTAGCGAACACGGTTCTTAAATTGACAATTAAATTATTTAGGGGTGTGCATAAAGTAAGTTTGATCATGGGGAATCATTTTTTACTTAACTTGGAATTATGTGATTAATGGATGGATATTTGAAGACTATTCACAAGATACCATTGGGAACAAACAAATAACACCAACATATTTGTTTTTTAGAAAGAAAATAGCTATAAAACACCATAATAGGAACCATGGATGACAAGTAAAACAATCGGTCAACATCATCATATTCCCCACAAATCATTTATTACTAAAGGTAACATGTAGATTATATCATAACACCGTTAATAAAATGGTTTTAATTATGATCAATAGGCCAAATGAGCATACCCATCTTGCATGATGCATAAAGAAAAATAGATATGAAGGAAATACCTACTTGGAACAACAATAAACTAACTATTTTTCCTTATGACAAAGTAGAGGGTCATGCGGGAAGTAAGAAGGATTATAAAAAAATTAATAGGCTTCTATATCATAGGCGCATGACTCCTTGGGGAAAAAAGGATGTAGGTGAACTAAGAAAAAATGGAAGGGTTTAAAGGAAGAGTTGGTTTTGGATTTTAGAAAGGCCAAATTCTAAATCTATGGAGAAACAGTTCCAAAGGCCATTAAAGAAGGACCATGATCATGACCACGTGATTTTGGAGTCAAAGGAAGCTTCAGGTTTTTAAGAGATATTTACCATTTGAAACACCCCAGACGCTCATTAAATATGACATTTAACTTGTTTCATGTCAAAGAAAACATCAAAGGGGTGAAACTGGAAATGACCCACCGATGGGTGATTCAACATCACAAGATACCAATGACGAGTCCCCATTAGGTGAGCTATAGTTTGGTGAGCCACATATCGGTGGACCACCATTCCGTGAGCCACTGTTCCTTGACCCACCGTTCGGCAAGCCACCATTCAAAGAGACAATGTTCAGCGAGCCACCATTTGGCGAGCCACCGTTAGGCGAGCCACCGTTTGGCGAGACACCGATCAATAATCCACCATTCAGTGACTGGCCGTTTGAAAAGCCACCGTTCGACGGGCCACTATTCAGTGAACCACCATTCGGTGAGCCACTGTTCGACGATCCACCATTCAGTGAGCCATTGTTCGGCGGGCCACCATTCAGTGAGCGATCGTTCTGGGAGACACTATTTGTGAGATACTGTTCAGTGAGCCAGTGTTTAGGAGCTACCGTTTGGGAGATACCATTCAGTGAGTCACTGTTCAGGAGATACTATTCAGTGAGTCCCCCTTAGAGAGATATCTTTCGGTGAGTCACCATTCAGGAGCTACTATTCGGTGTGTCACTGTTGGAAAACTAAAAACATGAATACTCTTGGAATGAGATACCGTTGCCTCCCAAAACACCCAAAAAACTAGATTTTGATAATTTAATGGACCACTAATGTCTAGTCCATTACATCAGATAACTATAAAACTATTATCTCCCTCAATAATTCAAAACCAAACTGAGAAGAAATAAGTGTCCAAACCACCACCCCGTAAGATACCTCCCAAGGATAAACTGCCCTTCAATTTTCCAAATATGATGTTAAACCTCGACATCCAAGAATATCTCCCCGATATCTAATTCCCCAAGAAACCATATAAACACCAATGGTCACACTTCATGGACACATGGATTAGGGAATTCTTTCCTCCATGTCAATATAATATCTTCTTTGGGCATCACTGACCCACCTGCATAGGTTTAATCGCATCCACACTAATTTTTATTGATTAAGTATCTAGTCCTACCCTTCCCACATGCATGTAATATTTCACACATCAGAGAAAAAGCTCATATTATAGAGATATGTGTTCCAGAATTACATCAGAAAAAAATACAAAAGAGAAACTCAAAACAATTATGGGTACTAGGCACATATATGAACTTCTTACTCCCAAGTACTCTCCTCGAGGCCACAATATCTCAAGAATACATGTACCAATAGAATGGTACATCCACAAAGAACCTTCACCTGCTGATCCTAGATCCCCACTGGACACTCCACGAATGTCGTATTGCCCTCGATATGGAACTCTCTTAAGTCAATGACATGATAGTCATAGTGTAGATATCAATTAAGCTAGGAGACATGGAAGACTTCATGGATCCTCTTCAACTTCGGTGGAAACTGGGAGAAAGTTTTCTCCCTTTACCAAATGTCCACTACCAACGTCGAGGGGAAAAATTCAAGAACACATGGTCCCTAACCTCAGACTCCAAGGGCCTCCTCCTGTGATTGGCATATACAAGTCTTAAGATACCTTATTCCTGTCACACACAAGGTGAAGCTTCTCCACCATGATTTTCACTACCTCCAAGAAAATAATAGTTTTCTCTCCAATCTCCATCTAGCACAGAGGTGAACGAAATAGCCTCCCGTACAAGGCCTCAAATGGTTATATGACAATGATATAGTGATTTATATTTTTTTAAGAAAACTCTACCGAGGTCAAGTGTCATACCCATGATCTTTTGAAGTCTAGAACACACGCCGAATCATATCCTCCAGCATTGGGATGGTCCACTAAATCTTCCCATCCATCTATGGGTGGAAAGTATTACTATGGTGTAACTAAGTGACAAAATCATGATGTAATCCCCTCTAAAATCATGAGGAAAACTATAAATCCCATTTTAAGATGACGGACCTTGGAATCCCATGCATTCAAACCACCACATCTACATACCTCCCTTTCAAGGAATCCACTATGCTCGAATCCTTGATTGCTAATAAGTGAGATGATTTCGTCAGTCGATACACCACTACATAGAGAGAATCACAAAGACCCTAATCCCTAGGTATTCCAATGAAAAAATCCATTGAGATGTCATCCCACTTTCACTCTGGGACATCTAAGTGCTGCAACAAACCACCTAAAAAATAGTTCTCAGCCTTCAACTCATGTAACACATGCACATTATCATAATCTCTACCACAACCCACTTCATCCTAGGCCACGAGAACTATTTCCCCAACCTCGATAAATCTTGGAATGTCCCGGGTGTACCACAAGGGGCGATCTTTGAAAATCACTGAGAACTCCCTACTACATTGTTAATGGGAAAAAAACTTCTCACAGAACAACACCTGATTATGAACATCCTCCGACCGTACATCTAATGCTTCACCCTAGAAAAAGTGATCACACTTTACCTATGGATCAGAGTCTTCCCCCTGATACTCCTATACCTGTTGCATTAGAGAAAACTACACCATCATCTAAAAAAGATAGCCTCTGCCGCTATCCATTCTTGCATCCAAATTCAAGGAAACCGAATCCTATATTTCTCTCCAAGCATCCACAGATTTCTAAACCACTTCATTCTATGACTTCCTGCCCAAATAATTGGACACAAAATTACCATTTATTGAGGTGCAGAAGATTTAAAAATTATAATCCTTGATAAACTTCATCAACCTCCACTACCGCAAGTTCAGATCTCACTAGAAAAATATGTACGTCTCGCTCTTATGATCTGTGAGGAGAAAAAAGAACTCCCAAATGAGGTAATATTTCCAAAACATCTGTTCAAACACGACTGTTACAAGATCCAGATCATGGGTGGAATATTTAATTTCATGGGAACACAACTGCCTAGACTCATAGGGGATCACTCATCAATGATGTATTAACACACATCCCAAACCCATACTGGACGCGTCACAGAAAACCTCAGACATCACACCTTTCTCGGGAAACCTGAGAACGGGGGCACTGGCCTAATTACCTTTCATATAGGTAAAATTTTCATGACACTGCTCACTCAAAACAAAGGCTTGGTATTTTCTGGTCAAAATCGTCAACAAAGTTTCTACTCAAGAGAAGTTGGGTAAAAATATCTTGTAATAGCCTGCCAGACCCAAAAATTAGTGAACCTCTACCACATTCTTGAGTTCTTCCCGAGAAATATCTACCTCGACCTTTGATATATCCCCTACTATCCCCTATTGAGACACCACATGTCTGAGGAAGTGAATCACTCATGTCCAGAAATTACAGTTGGATTGATTCTCATAGTGTTAGTGGCATAAAAGAACCTCCACAAAATCCATGAGATGATATTTATGCTTTTGATATTACATTGAGTATATTAGGATGCCATAAATGAACATGATGATGAACTGGTCCAGGAAATCTTGGAATATAGAGTTCATAATCCCCATGAGAATTTTTGGTGGGTACGTAACATCGAAAAACATGACCACAAACTCGAAGTGCCCTATGAGCACCTAAAAGTAGTCTTTAGGATGTCCCCTTCCTTTACCATTAACTGGTGATACCTAGACTATAGATCAATCTTAGAGAACCAACATTCTCCCCAAAGCCGGTCAAAAAGACCGTCTATTATCAATTGAGGGTAACAGTTCTTGACTGTCACCTTATTCAGTCTCTGGTAGTCTATGCAAATCCACATACCACCGTGTGACTTCTTCTCAAACAAGAATAGAGAACCCCACGGTGACACACTAGTTAGGATGAAACTCTTCATCATCAGATCATCAATCTGAATCCACAACTTCCTCAACTCAGAGGGTGACATCCGATAAGGAGCCATCAAGAATGGAGGAGCGCTGTGTTGTAAGTCTATCCTGATCTCAATTCCACGTCAAGTGGGAAGATTCACACCCTCCTCAGGTTAAAAAATACAAGAGCTCCCTAAAATCATTGGGAACCCCCACCACCAAAATATACATCGATTCTGCTGACAACTTGGCCAAAAAAGAAAGAAAAGGCTCCACACACTAACTTTCCACCTAAAAGCTCCGCTCTCCAATGAAAACCACATGCTGGATGTCTATGTATGAAAAAATAACCATCCTATAGAAGCGGTTGATAAAATCATGCACCAAATACAACCAATTGATGCCAAGGATGATATAGTATGGCCACATCTATAGTAGAAAGAGATCCCCAACTAGACTGATGTGGGCCCAACATCAGTCTAAATCCCCTAAAAACATTAAGAAATCTGGTTTTATCTTCAGATTGTGTACTCAACCCCAGAGGTATGGTATGTCTCACTATTTATAGTCCCATGGCATGGGCTAGACATGGTGTAATGAAGGAGTGTGAAGCTCCCAAATCAAACAAGGAACATGGAAAAGTACTGAACAAACAGATCTTACCTCGGACGATCTATGATTCTATTGAAACTACTACCTATGCAGCATGTAAATATACACACTCATCTCTTCTACCCCACAACTATCATCCACCTCCCCGACCACGCCCTAGTCAAGGTCCCTAAGGAGAACCAGGAGGTCGGCTTCCACCTTCATCATCTGCCCTCTGTGGATAAGGGGCCTACTATCCCTCCTGCTGGAAATGCATGGCTGTAAACTACTATTTAGGTGGGTACTAAATTTTCCAACCTCCACCATACTGAGCTCATACTGGGCACTGACTCTGAAGGTTTATATGACCTCCACAAGAAAATCACCTAAACCCCAAGCCCTTGGGAAAAGGGATAGGATGAGAGGGTTGAAACTGAAACTATTGGGTTCATCTCCCCATTGGCTGAAACCTAGAATGCCATAAGCCCAAAGACTTTTTTTCATTATCCTTCCTCTTTTGAAGAACATTATTAGATTCCCACTCAGAGATATCCGTCTCATGAGTGCATCCTTTCCACTACCTTATCCTTCTTATGGACATCTAAGTATTTCGGTAGGGTGAAGGGAGTAACCACATACTAGAGGGATGGACATAGTTCCTCCTCTTAAAATCTCACTCGAGACTCCTCATCCAAAACAATTTCTAGAGAAAAGTGAAGGAGATCCTTGAAATTGATCCCCGAATCCCATACATACATACTCCCTGACTTGAGGGAGAGTATCTACAATCACATCTTAGCCTTTATCGTCGAATAGAGGAGTTCTGCCAAGAACTTCTTCTCCAAGTAGACCCATAAAACATTGACGTCCTTCCTCTAATCGATTTAAAGCCTCCACAATTGACTCACTTCTCCGATCATATAACTCACCTCCAGAAGAACCATGTACTATGTCGGAGCTTGGATCAAGGTGAAAGTGAACACTAGAACCTTGAGCCAACCATCCATCCCCACATCTGAGATAATGATAACTTGAATGATGACATATGAATACTAACTTGAATGATGATGTATTGAGTGATCCATCACTAGGAAGGATAATCACATGAACTACTAAGTTTCCGACCATGCCCCTGGAATGTCTATCCTACTGAAAACAATCATTACACGATTCTCATATGGAAAGAAGGGTTCAAATCTACATATTCCCACCAGTAATCACACGTGTCTTTAGGAACTAAGTGTTCTACTAGGGATAGATGACACCTTAACAAAACCAAACAAGAGAAAATTCTAAAAATAAACTAATGATGGATTTAAATATTTGATGGTTTTACCTGCAATGGGCTATCCCCTTACCGTAGGTCAAGAATTGACCCAAAATGGTGTCCCACCTATGAAATTCCATTAGTCTTAAAAGTTTATCATTTAAGTTCGATCTATAATATAAGATACAAAAAAAATGATCACATTTCCTTTTCATGGGAGATACTCAAGGAAAAACTCCAAAAGATATAAACTACCCTTAAATTATGTTTAGGCTAAAACTACACTTATGGTTTCATTTAAGGAATTAAACTAAAATTCATTTAACTCTTTAACATTTCAATTCTTAGTTTTAAATAAAAACTAACAGTAGTCGAAAGTTAAAATAAATAAGTAATTTTAAAATACCTTTTTAACATTATTATTCTTTGAAATTATGTTATAATAATACCATTTTATCATATAAACCCCATTTAAGCATCATTCATTTATTTGTAAGGCCTCATACAATTTACAGCTCAAATAAAAAAAGGTCCCTTATTAATTAAAATGGTTAAGATAGAAGGTATGCCACCTTATCTTCACATGATGAACCATATAGTTGGATAAGTCACTTTAAAATACCGACACTACATGGGTCGTGTATTCCCTCTTAGTGAAACGAACTAGGAATATCAATGAAAAGGTGACATACTAGGGTCTCGTTAAGACATCATGGGTTCATAAAAATCATGAACAATTTAAACATTCATATTTTTAAAACTTTTTTACTCATTTAATTTTATTAAAAACATGACCCAAATATCATAATTGTGTCCAATTTTTAATTTATAGAAGGATAAAAAGAAATGATTCAGTTTTATGGGTTAATAACTCTCAAATTAAAAATCACCCATACAATTTACAAGTTGTTGTTAATACCAATCTAACCACATCCATTTAATATTGTATAAAAAGAGAATGAAACCTCTTTAATATTTATATAAAATTCATTAAATATATATAAGGTGAATCTACAATGGTTCAATTTTATGGGTCATCTTTTTCCAATTCACAATGTGCCCTTAAACATTAAGAAGTTGAATTTTTTCCCATTTATCCAAAACCAATTTATTCAGAATAAAATAGAAATTAACCATTCTTAACATCTATAAAATAATATTTAAGTATATAGAGAGAATCAATAATAGTTTTAATATATGGTTATTCATTTCCCAATTTAGAAGGAACCAGTAAACATTAAAAATTTAAAATTAACTCCCATTTAATCACAACCATCCTGTTTTAGCCCATTCTAAACAGGCATAAAATCCTGTAAATTCAAAAAAAGTCTATTACTTAGTCACCTAACATAGTAAGTATTTTGACATTCTAATTTAATCACTAGGCATGCTATATAAGATCAGTCATGTAAATACAGATGGAAAGCTGCTATGAAAGAAGAAGACATTAAAACATGGAATATATAAAAGTCAAGATAATTTAAACTACAGAATATTTCTAATAAAAAACCTAAGTAGGTTAAAAAAAATTATTGAAATTTATCACATGGAATATGAATGATATGATATTTAAAATATGAAATGAACATATATTTTTTTCAAATGGCCTCTGAATGTAATATGTATGGTATGGAATATGCATGGAATGTGAATCCCTATATGATTATTATGATTCATTTAATGACACATTAGTGACATACAAGGTGGAGGAATATTAGTATAAATGTCATCAACTAGTCAGAAGTAGATAATACTCACAGCCCTTGCTTGGCCACTTGGAATCCTAATAAACTATAACAATAAGCTACATAAACAACAATCCTAGCCGTGGCCACTTGGACTTTTCTCTATACATGGGTTGATCAATTCCAGGATAAACTATTTACCAAGCGCTGAAAAATTCCTAGTATCATTAATATAAAGCCAAAATAGAAATACTAATGAAAGAAAGTCTTTGATATGAATTTGTAATTTTCTATCAGGAATGTCCACTAAACTAGTAGTTAGATCAGTCACTACATGGCCCCAATCACGTCTCCTCATACGCCAGAGGCTACCGACTTGCAACGAAAATCTAATTTTGGTATGGTGGGAAGACTATTACTTTGATACTAGAGTATCACATTGGTATATTAGGTGTAAATCAATAGAAAACAATGGATAATAATAATAATTTAAAAGGAATAAGAAGGTAAAAACAATTACTGAATAAAGGCAACTGATTCCATAAGTACAACAAAGCATTCATGTATAGGAGAAGATACCAAATAATGTAGTAAACATAAAGTATACAATATGATACAATACATGAATATGGAAAGAAATAAATTGTCCAAAGGGTGGTATCCTCGAGCATCCTGAGTACCATCACAGTCATATTCTCCATACTCCTATGTACAATGAAAAATACTAGAAAAGTATCTAGGACTTGATAACAAGGGGATCTACTTGCGTACCCAGCTCAATGGTGGATTGAGAATGGTGTGAGATATAATAAGTGCACCACCACTAATGGTGTCTAAATAATAATTCAGATCATGAATATAAAATAAGAAGTATATATATATATATAAAACAAAGGTAAGAAGCAACATGATATCAATATATAACCAAGTCAGGATCGAGTCCCTCTAGGACACTGGTCCAGCCATACCATATTTGACCTAACATGGAATGATTGAACCCAGGGTAACCTGTGGATAAGGGATAAGTTAAAACCAGTCATCCGAATTTAGGAAGCTAGAAAGGAATGAACTGAGACATATGATTTGGCTAGGTGGATGCACCCTTTTATTTAATTACATAAAATCATGAATTTAATTTAATGGGGAATATATATTATTAAATTACCTAGAATCATGTTCCCATTCAAGGTAAACCTTATAGAATAACCTGAGTATCACACTAGGATCTTAACACTTTACCAAATCGAAAAGGAGTCTTTCTATAAGAAACTATAAAATGGATCCCTAGTGTCACTCCCAATGTAAGAAAAACAAGTCCCCTCTGAATCCATCCCTATTATCTCAAAAAAGGGGGTCCGAGTTTCAGTTGTGAAAAATTGTAACCATTTTTTTCAACGAAGCCCATCCATGGGTGCTACGTTGGGAACTATGATCACAGATATGGAGGTATGAAACATTCTCCTCGAGCTCATCCAAGGTATAGTTGGTGTCTCCCCTGGATTTGGATGCCTCATTAACTGATGAGCCTATCCTCAACTATATATAAAATAGAATCTAGGTGTTTTTCGAAGCGTAAAAAGTATATTCATTCCTTTTTATTTTAAAATAGTAAAGAAGCCAAATATATAACTCTACCTAATCCTAGACAAGGTGAAATTAGGAGGCTGCATATATTATAAAGATTCATTACAAGTCATTCATACTAATGGAGAGGGCCAAGCCCATTAAACATTTAAATTGCAAAATAATAAGGTCTATAAGATAAACATACCACCAATCCAAATTAATGAACCAATATACCTAGCATTTCTATTTGGTTTTGAAGATAATACACCTCAAAAGAGGGGCTTCATTAGAAAAGATTACTTTTTATCAAGAAACTCATTTCATTAACTTTGAATAATTCTAATTCATCATAAGGAACAAGGTAACCAACTAGCACGCTGATCTTTAACAAAAAATCATTAAAATTTGTCATATGAATGTTAAAACACCTCAAAGGGATGGCTCGAGAAAGGGAAAGAAACAAATTTGAGGGGATTATATGAAAACCCACCCTAAAGGGGTAGTTTGGGTTGAGATAATCCCCTCCAACCATATGTAGAGGATTCCAAAGGAAACAATAGGTAGTTTAAGCAATTAATTCAGCGAAAGTTATAATTTAGAATCCACACTGGGTAGGTATGGAACACGATACATGATTTTTTTTATAAAAATGATGAAACTTTAGGTAAAATCTATAGACCACAAAATTTATTCTGAGGAAAACCCGCATGACTAATATAAATCATTGATTTGTTACAATTTGATAGAAAATGGAGAAAGGGACATTCCCCTTGAAATTAAGGAAATGATATTACACCAAAATAGTGAAGAAAGAGAAAAGTTGAATGATGAATGGATTCAAGAAGAGTTTTAGACCACTAGATATTCTTACAATGAACCTTATGGTGCAAAAGTATTGCTTAGAATGATGGAGAAACCTCCATGCCTAGTATAGAGAAGAAGGAGCTCGAGTGAGAGGGTGTTGTGTGTGCAGCAGAAAAATAATAGAGAAGGATAGGGTTTAAAATTTAGGTTCATTAACGGTTGATAAATAATTTCATCAAATAGATAAAGGATCATGGTCTGGCTACATGGTTGGCCAAAACATGCACCAACCATTCGAATGATACTTCTTAAGAGGAGAGGGGAACATTGTCTGGATGCATGGTTAGAAAAACTGTGAACCAACGATATGATGAACGATAAATACACACTTCATATTTGGAACAAAGTGTGAGGGATAGGTGCATGGTTTTAGAAAACCTGAAAAACCTATATAGATCACTTCTACTCACCTATAGGTGTCGCATAGTTTTCACTAGTGAGCCACATGGTTTTAGAAAAATCATGCACCCTTACAAGTCCACCGTAAACTTGAATTGTTGGAGCCCAACACACCCAATACTCAATGAGCCACCCGAGGCACCTCTCAGTCCTAGAAAAGTCTAAAATCAACACAATAATGTGTTCCAAAACTCATATTTACCAAACAAGGATTGGTTTACAAAACTACTCATATACCAAATGGTAAACCTCAAAATTTTCATGGAATTTCATCAGGTCCAAAAACAAAGGATTCCACTTAGGGGGTCGTTGAACCCAATTTTTATAATGAATAAACAAGAAGGATGGGAAGGAAAATACTTTAGTTCCTGATTTAGAAAATAGAATTATTTATAATTGATGATTTTATTAATGTATATGGAGTTTTGTAATTTTTAACATGGGGATAAGCTTGTGACTTAGTATGAGAACCACTTTGCTAATCTAGCCCAGTTTTCTCCGAAGGTGGTGAAAAATGAGAAACTAAAGGCACAAAGATTCATAATGGGTCATTGAACTGATACATGATATCATGTTTTCATGATTAATCTCAACTATTATGATAATGTGGTAGATAGAGAATTGTCGGCTAAGCATGACTAGGCTAATATGTTGCGGTTATATAAAGGTCCTTTTAATCCCAATTTAAATTCTGTTAGTTACTTTAAAGGAAGGAGGAATTGTTTTGAATCTCATAGTGGATATTAATATCTATCTTAGTCCACAACTTCTATGGGTTTTGACAGAGGCCCTTTGACTTGGTTCTAGTTTGGTGAGGTTGGGAATTCATGGGGGATTTGTACTAAGGAACTGTATATTTCTTGTTTGTGTAGTTTATCTAGACACCATAATAAGTTTTTTCATTACTTTTCTTCCCAACATTGTGTAATGGGCTTATAATCTCCTAAAACTAATTCATTTTAGTTAGTTTTTTTAAAAAATAAGTTGTTCAAGCCATAGGAATTCAGAAAAAAGCTTCCTCGCACAGTGGAAGAGTCTCCATAGGATACTGATATGGTTCCATTGACCATGAGAGGTACCATTATTATATATTCATGTTTATCAAATTATTTATTTTATATGGATGAATCTAATTCATCTATAGACTAGTGTTTTTGATTTTATTAACCTTCTTATGTATTTTTGGTCATATTTGATTGATATTTATATTCCCCTTGGAACGAATAACCTGAAGGGTCTCTGATGGATTTCTTATGTCTTACCCTTTTTAGAGATGGGTATCATTTGGGTTTTTTTGGTCTGTGAAATTAAACCACTAGATTTAATTCCTGATACCGATTAGATGATTTTCTATAAATCCTAGATTGATATCTATCATTAGAGAGTCTCCTTTACAACCCCAGATGAGGTGTGTAATGTATTACATGGAGAATGAGACCTGAGTTCAAGTAGAACTTAACAACATTTTCAAAGGTCTTTTTGGATAATATCTATGTTTGATTTTGATCTTGAGTGAGAACCGTTGAAGATTGATATTCGAGTTACAATCAATGAGTTTCTAGAATCATTTTTATATGAATTTTATGGATTACCACCAGTAGGGGAAGTAGATTTTATATTGATTTACTATCGATTACTCCCCCATCTATATCACTTATTACTATATAGAACTAGATAAACTGAAAAAGAAAAATACCCGATTGGAAACTCCTTTGGATAGAGGATTTATACAAAAGAGTGTGTCACCATGTGTGGAACCTTCTATTTTTGGAAAAAAAGTTGTTGTGAGACACTAACTTTGTGTTTTTTATAGAAATCTAAATCAAGTTATTGTAAATAATATGAATTTGGGTGTTTATAAGGATGATTTTGATATTTTTTTAGAGAGTTTATAGTAAAAATCCCTCGTCTTGAGATTATTATTTGATAGAATCATCATGATGGTGAATTTTGTATTTTCAGGGACTTTGTAAATTTTGCGAAGACTATCAATGAGTGTTCACTATATTTAGAGGTCATCATATTTTTCTTGAATTGGAACATAATACCTTTTCCTAAAAGAAATTCTATGTAATTGGATTTACATAATTACATGTGGGAAGTTCCCCTGGATCAATGAAAATATTCTTTGATATGCAGCGGTGATTCATGTGTCTAGGTGTGAGATAAGACATCGCTGACATTGTATCTCTTGTATATACTTTAAAAAAGTTCAAATAAAAAAAACCATCTGGTTTTATTCAAACCCTTCTTATGATGAATTGGATTAGGGTTAAAATTTCTACGGACTTCACGATTAGGTTTTTGCGTACCTATCAATGGGAAAATAAAAAATGTACAATGATTGAATGATATATAAAATGAGGTCACTTTTTCCCATTTATGATATAATTATAGTTGTGGTCTTGGGAATGATATATGTGAAAGAGATTTTCATATTTAATTGAGTTCCATCTATAATTGTTTTTGATAGTGATTGATGTCTCACTTCTCATTTTAGGAGTGGCCTCTAGGAGGTGATGGGATCCTAGGTTAGTTTGAGACTAGAATATCATTTACAGATGGATGTCAAGATTTAATGACCTATACCGATTCTTGAAGAAAAGATTCATTATTTTATTCTCGATTTTTGTGGATCTTAGGATAATCACCTGAGAATGGTTGAGTTTTACTTTAACATCAATTACAAATTATATATCTATATGGAACTCTTTGAGGCCTTTTATGGAAACACATGTAAGTGTCTATTCTTTTTGTAATAGATTGGAGAACTTCCTTGATTCTTTTTAATTATTCTGGAGTTGATAACAAATATTTGATTGATTCATCATAGAATGGTGATGGATCAATGTTGGTATAAATAATATATTGATTACTATAGACACCCTTTGCTATTTTTAGAAGGGGAAAATGTATTTTTGAGTGTTTCACCTCAGTTGGGCCACTAAAATATTGGGTAATTGGGAAATATTACAACAATATAAATGGGAACGTTCACATTTTCTTAGTATATTGGACTGTGAACAAAGTTTGAGATTTTCTCTCTCATTTTATGTTGATTTAGTATTTTTTTACATATCAAAAATTAAAAATTATCCCCCTAAACCATATCAGGTTTTGAGATAGGAGGAATTAGATACTAAACCTGGTTTTTCCATGTCTAAGAAACCAATTTGGATCATTGATTCTGAGAAAAAGTTTATTCATTGGAATTATGTACCTTTGGTTCGAGTGATATGGTAGCATGGTTCTGATTCACATGATACTGGGGATCGTGACACAATGATTATAGAGTTTTTGCCTCATCACTTTGACATGGATTATTCCTAATAAGGTTTATGGGGGGAAACCTATTTAAGGTGTGAATATTTTAACATCTCGTTAAAATATTTAATTTACTTTTATTCCATGTATCTAAACACCAGTTGAATGGGTGAAGTTCTCGGTTTCTTTTTAGATGTTATTTTTAAAAAATTATATATTTCTGTAGGGAGCTTTACCATAGCGAGTGGCACAACGTTGTGGTGAGTATAGATATAAAATTAGAGATTTAGAAATGGTGTTTCTATTTTTTGTGACTCAATCAATTCTGTAAGGGAAACGACATGGACTACCAAGCTACGACATGGAGTATTTCATGTTTCTTCCAATTTATGCACCACTATTGAGTAGGGAGTCGACTACATTGTGGATCCATTTGATGATCTTTTTCTTCTTTGTATATTTTGTGGGTTGATTAGGTGGGGTGTGTGGGATGAACCATATCCTTTCCCTGAGTAATGTGGATCAAGGTGTAGTTTGTGTAATGGATTTAGGAGGCATTTCAGTGGTTTGTGTATGCAACATAGTCCCTTAGAGTACACTACGGACTAGATTAATTTTACTTATTTTGCAATGTAACCATGATGGGTCATGGAATGGACTTTTGGTTTTTATACAATACAAAATCCAAAACCCCCTATTTATTATTAAAAATCCTCCAATTTGACCCTTTTATTTTGGAGGCTCCAAAGAAAATATTTTGGGACCCATTACCTGCATTATCCTAAAATCAATGTAATAGTGGATGTGTTTGATCTTTCTCAAGTAACTAATAAATATTCTTATCTTAGAATCCTCAATTTTTTTATCTCGTTTTCTTTTAAGGGTGATGAATCAACATGTTATTGATAGATTGGACCCTTATTTGGATGTGTCATTATTCTATAGATTCCTCATTTATCTACCTCTCCTTTGCTTATCCATAGGTGGTTCACAATATGGGTGTTTTATTGATAATTTTATCTTATGATAAAAGGTAGGCTATTCCATAAGTATTTTCCCCACAATTGAATCCATGATTTATGTCATGATTTGAAATTTATTTTAAATTATTTTATAATCCTTGAATTGTGATGATTTGTTTATTGATACCAACAACATAATATTTGTGAAAGTAAACCTATTTTCAAATGAATAATAAATATTATTTGATTCAAGAAAATTTAGGTTGAAATGATATGATGATTCTGGAGAAATACCGATTAAAATGAAAGATGATTTTGAAAGGCATCAACTTGTTAAAAACCACTTCTTTTGGTTTGAAACTGAAGTAGTGTTTTGAAATTGATTTTGGGAATTTGAACTAATAATGATGAATTGAATTGAAATGATTGATTTTACTATCCTGGATTGATTTAATAAAGAACATGTGATCCTATATAGTCAATGGGTGATTAACATTATAACACTAGTACTCTGACTCCATAGAAATAGATTGATTATGAAAAATATGACTAAACATATTTCTGATTGATTTCCCCTAATTTGGAATTGATTGGTTATATCCCACAAATATAAGCCTAAATTAATGTGAACATATAGTAATACATGGTGATTGACTAAGAAGTATGAGGATCCTATAGCCTGGAACTAACTAATTATAGGAATATGAACATGTTTTTTGGTTTTGGTTTTATTATTATGTGATAATGATTATATAATTTTTTATTGGTGTCCTTGGTTTATGATAATGTTAATTTAATACTATTTTGATATATCCTCCATATACTTGATTTTAAATCATTTTTATTGAAAAATGAGTAAATATTTTTCATGCTTTATAATTATTTATATTTAAGAATAAATTGGCTATGTTGTATAGGAACTATTTATGGAATACTTGTTGAGATCATATTGGGGTGTTCTTCCCACACCAAATATTTTATTCCATGAATTTATTTATTATATTATACCATGTATAAGGAAAGGTAATATTCCACTGGGAGGTTCGGGTGTCCTTGATTCATGGGAACCTAGAGTGATGATGGTGATTGGTGGATTTATTATCCACTTGTCACATGGGGATTGCGAGACTTTTCCATGATGGCTATTATGCCCTATTTTGGAGGATGTATCAATTTTGGGTGCTTATCTGTCTAATTATGGTACTTTATCCTAGAGGAGTGTTTGGCATGACCACTATTTATGACTTTATATTCCACTATCATATATCTACGGTCTATTCTTATGGAAAATTTTTCCTTTTATGTCTGACATGATTCCAATTTCTGGTTACCAACCCATGGAGTCGAAAATTTCCCTTCAGGATATGTCAATTCCCTCTCAATTATTGGTGTACCAAGGTATTCGGGTTGGTTTGTGAAAATATGCATCTTCATATGTGTGAAAACTTCTTTTTTTTGGTTAAAAAATGAGGTAATAAGGTTCACCGCATGCTCTATCACAGATAGATTTCATTGGTTGAGAGTAATGGAATTAATCAATTTTGTTTCCCTAAAGGTATGTGGATAAAATATATCATTGAAAAATTCTATGTATCCATCCAAAGTAATGCTTTTGTTTTGATTTTCTTGATCACTTAATTCCCACCATTTCAATATGATATACTCAAACATATATACCAATAGGTTCATATTTATATCTAATGGTTTTCCAAGGAAATCTAAAATTTGATTGAGCATATTATGCCATGTCATTAATTTTTAGGTCCTGAATCCCCTTGAAATATCGATGGATTATGTTTCTAAAACAATAATTTGTGATCAGTAAGGCTAGGTTCTTAATTTTGATTCCAATTTTCAACATATATTAATTCTTACAAAGTAATCTACAGACATACCTGGTTATCCTTTTCTTTTCGGGAAACCAAAAATCTCTACTTATCCCTCTTGTTGGTTTCTTAGTCTTTTAACTCATTCCGTTATTCTAAAGTAACAATAGTATTCTCTAGTCAGTTACTGTAAGTTTCTTTAATTCACAGTTATAATGTATATTATATCACAAAAACAAAATTCATATTACATAATTTCCAATTCAAATATTTGAAATAACATATGAATGATCCAATCCTAATGAAAAGTATCTTTACTAAAGCATGAAACCAATGCTGTGAGTGGGTTCCCAAGACCCAAATACTTAATGTACTTTGACTACCATTATATATATAGTTTGAAATATAAATGTATTCATATTCTTACCATAATCGTGTGGATACATCTAAATCAACTATTCACAAGGTAATTTCATTAGATTACAAGTCACATGAAAATGTTAAAACAGTTCCCAATTATAATGAGAATCTTGAGATAGATTGAAGACAATATTAAATATATGTCCTTTGGTCTAGATACATCATATTGACATGTAATATATTCTATCTGAATATCATGTTTTGAAGGCTTATAAGCATTGATACTTCTTGTCAAGAAGTTTTTACTTGGTGATATTGAGTAGATGAGACAATGTAGAATGACCCAAAAATGATGAATACCACATGTTTCTAGTTCCACTGATTATTACTATCTATGAATACATTTTTTGGTCTCTTGAATTGGGATCATTATCAATGCTTACCATTTTACCTCATACTTCGATGCAAGGAAGACACCGTGACATTGAATTCAAGGTGATGTAGCTTGTGTTGGGTGCATATTTGGTAGTATGGCATTGGTTGAATGATCAAATAGAATTTCTCACTTCCAAGTTGAGGAAGATATTCATCATAGGATCAGGTTTACTATTATAGTAGTACCTTCATCAAATCCATGTCCATGGCACAATAAGGTAAGTCTATCCTATATGGTCTTGATATATACAAAGGATCAAAAATATGATAACACAAATGTGCATCCATCTTTATGATATATCACAAGACAAAGAGATTATAAAACATAGAATGTGTTCATAAGAGGTAGTCATTTCTATGAATTTACATATCTTCATAGGGGCCAGGAAGGGTTTATATACTCAATTTCAATGGTCGTATAACATTAATATGAATCGTGACTGTCCTATGATAGCGTTGTGAGTAAGGATTCCAAAACTTCTAATCCTCTTTCAAAACCCTTCTATTATACACATAATTGAGAACGAGGTTGGATTTTTTTATGCTCTGATAGTAGGAATGATTCTATTTTCACCTTATTTCACCATGTATATGCATCGAAGTAGATGTGTCAAGACCACCAATAGAGTGGATCTAGATCATAGGTGGGGAAGAAGTTCAATGTAAACAATAGGTGTTCTTAGAATCATGGATTTATTGTTGATCATAATATAATCATATAGGTCATCTTTTCTATTTATAATTAATGGGTCACATGGATTGACATAAATGGATTGATCCGTTATCTAGTTAGCCGCTTGCATCGAAGACTTTGTCTTCCCTCACTATGGAACATTTGATCATTAAGAATGAAACATGTGTTGTTCCAAATCAAAATGAGGGAAGACCATAAATATCCAATCTAAATGTCGTTTACATACTTTATCGGGTCATAGGTGATTTATATGATTACAATACAATAGTGTAGGGTCTGGTGGGGTCAATTCTAAAATATGGAAACTGATCCTCTACAACCAGATATCAATTTTCCAAAGGCTTCTTCGTATACAGAAGCTTTATAGCTTGGATATTGTTCCTCACATAAGGAAGTTGATGCCAAGGGATATAAGAATCAAACAAAGGCATATCCATATGTTCTGGGGGGTTGGGTGAATCTATTGGAAAGACCAAATCTGAAAATGACCTTTTCATCGATTAATATTAGTAATCGTTTTGAATGTATGAGAATTGATAGCCTTGTTCAGGATCTAAGATATATATTAATGGTAGAGATCTCAAAAAGTGGTGATGATTCTAAGGGGTAGAGTTAAGGGAGATAAATGGAAAAATCTTGTATGGTAGTGAGAATGAAGGACATGGTAGAGATTTTAAAGGCCTAAGAAGGGAATAAGGGGAAGAAATAAAATAAGGATTTAGGGAGTTGCATAATTAGTAAGAGGAAGAAATCCATAGGGAATAAGGATTACTAATACCTTCATAAACTGATGGAGACATGGTTAGAAAAAAATGTTTCGTCCAACATAATGGAGTGTGATCCCTATAAGAATGAGAAGTTGAAATATAGTATCTTGAACCTACTTAGTGGAAGTTCAATGGATGAAGGCGGTGATTATAGGGTACAAGAACCTGATCCCGTGAGTGACATGATGGAAAATCAATCTTAGATACATGGAGGATTTGTTATTTTGGAGGATTCTCTAATTATTCTTAGGGGTTCATTAGTGAAGCAGGATGAAAATTTTGATACACCATTATAGCTTATCGATGTCCCATTTGGGGAAGAAAGTGAAAAGGTAGGGGAGAAGTATTGGGAACTTCTCTTGCACTCTAAGGCAGAATTGTTGGAGGTGGCCTTGATTACTCGTGCTTCTCATGAACATGTGGACATTATGGAATAGAGATCAATTAAATTGTTCACAATAAGGAGAAGAGTTATTGTATCAATAAGAAATATATAATTTTGACAAGTGGCTTCAATGAAAGTTAGATATATCGGGAGGAGTTCATCTGAGATTGGGGAAAGATAAATTATTGATTTGAAAACATTATCAAAGATAAATTGGATAAAACGGTAACATATTTTTTTTGGAAACTATATAGGGATATTAACTATAATAGGTTAAAATTTTCTTACCATAAATTTTTAATATCCTACCACGTCTGATGCTTTTTTGGTTGGAACATGGGAGGTTTCTCACTTTTCTCACAAAAGTTATTCTAAAATTAATATATATTTTTCATTAAATAAGAATCGATACCCAAAAATTTTTATTTATGGATTTTTTTCATTCTTTATATATGAACCACATTACTTCAATTAGTATCAAAGTGAATTTGTAATTATTTAATTTAAAAAGATCAAAATTTCAATTAAAATTTTCTGTGATTCAGAAAGTGGGTTCCAATACAATTCCAATGAAAATGGTAGAATGTGGATCAGATTTCATATGACCATGATATAGATAATGAACTATATATGGGTTTTGAGTTTTAATAATTATGTACATTTTGGTTTTAATTTCATCTTCACTTTAATGGATAGATCTGTGCTGAAATTTTAGTGAGATCATGACGAGAGTGCATTTAATGTTAGTTGAATATACTGGAAGCCTATTGGGGTCATCCATTGGCTTGACGGATTTCTATGAAAGTATAAATTAAAGAACATAAAAAATAAAAAATCTTTAAAATTATTATAAATGGAAGGATAATATTTTTTAAATAATTTTTAATGAAATTAATAAAAGGGCTCCATTCACCATTCATGAGAGATGTAAAATTTATCCCTATATATTTAGGGGGATGATGATGTCTTTATCCTTATATATATATATACTATAAAATTTTATGTTTTGTAATAATTTTTTTATATAATATATTATATATATTTATGTACATATATATTTTGTATATATAAACGGCTTTTCCCCCAAATTGGTACATTTTCCCTAGGCCCATTTCAGGCCCGACCAATTTGGTTTGGGTCTGACCAGCTTGACCCATCAGGTCCATCAAAAACCATAAATTTATATATGTGGATATGTTTTAAATTTAAATGGAAATAAAAAATTATGAATCTTAAAAAAATTAATTTTAATTGTATGTTATTTTATAAAATTATTTCGAGTTCCATGATACATATCAAAAATTAATAATTTTTTAATACAAGTTGAAGAATTAAAAATACCTTCTATTTTATTTTTTGAAAATTTATTCTTTATTATATATTATAATTTCATGTGTAATTGTCCTGAGACAAGACCGACCAATGCATGTTTACTTCATTATTAATTTAATTTAATTAATTCAGTTAAATTAGAAAATGTAATAATTTTTTTATTTTGATTATCTACATATTTTTCCTTAATCTTTAACTTGTGTAAGGGATTACATGTCCATATTTAAGTGATAAAATTTAGTTTCATAATATATGTTCCCCTCACATGTGTGTGAAAATAAATTGTAATGGTTAGAGGATTTTTTTGGTAAAATCATTAGAGTCAAGATCCATCTCAAACCAACAAGCGATGTTAATGTGATTTGCAGGCACTACAATTTGAGTTAGGTACTGACATAAAAAATTCACCCAGGGACTTAGTTAATCCATTTTTCATTCTATGAAATTCCCAATAGTTAAATAATCATGGTCATGTAATTATTTATTAATTTTATCATGTGAATGGTTTTTTATTTTATGATGGTGTAGTTTTTATGTGTGATCACATAGTATACTAATAAACAACATGCGAAGATAAAACGAACATGTTTGGTGATTGTTTTCATATTAAAATACATATTTATGTTATGAGAGTAATCAAAAATAAAAAAAACATTAAATATAAAAATATTTCATTCACTGAGATTAACTTAGAAAATCCCTAAAAATATATAAATTCATTAAATTCCCTACTTCACTTGAATTTGGACACAATCAATCGTTCAAGGTGGTCATCATCCCTAGTTGAGGGAGATTATTCCCACAGAGTAGATAATATGAGAGTGTTGGGTTTAATTAACTAAAATTCGTTGAAAAACAGTACCCATAACTAGTTTGTTATAGATTTTGTAGAAAATAATTGGGCAATGAAAACTAAATCTTTTCAGAAGATAAGACCCCACTCAATAGGTCAAGGAGCCACACGTTAATATGTATGGATAGTAAAAGCTCACCATAGCCTCTTGGAGTAGTGGTGATGCCATTTATTAGGCTATTAAGTGAGTTTTAAGGACCCTTAACACCATAATACTCAAATGGATGAGTGTTATAAATCTAGTAGTTCAGGGATACTAGGAGATGATTAATTAGTGGGATGTGTTTAAAATTAATAATTTGAAACTAAAAATTGGTAATCAAGATAAAGTAACAATATAATTTGTTTACTTATTTTAGATCAAATGGAAACCAAAACCAATTTAATTTCATTGTGATATATATTGTATGAAGAAAATATCCTAACCAACCATAACTTCTAGGAGTTGTATAGGTGATTTCACATAATACTGCACAAAAAGGAAGCATTAAGTTATATAATCCCTATTTACTACTAATCCCTCTTAGGGATTGAGAAATGAAGATATAGATAAATTTAATAAGTATAAGTATGATGCACTAGGTGTTTAGTGTTTCATGTTGTGATATATGTACATTGACATGCATAAAATAAATGTGGAAAAAGATGATTTCCAAATTATATCTTATCTACATGAGTTATTCCTAGAGGGAAGTGAATATAAAATATATGAGATATCAATTGATCAATAGAGAAGAATTATAGAAAAATACAATCAAGTAGGTCCTCATGTACTCATGATGATAAAGTACACTGAGAGACTATAGAACCATGGGTTTAAATAGAACCCAAAACTAGGAATTGATGTCATTATTGAATATATACAATATAGATTCTCGACATTCATTGGTAATTATAATATGAATAAAATGAATAGGTCACACACTAATTTTCTTTAATTATTTCTCCAATTAGATAAGGATATGAATAATTATATCTCTCTCATTCTTTTGGTTATCAAAAACGAAAAGGAAAGTTAAAAGTTTGAAAGTATAAGACCTGGTCTATGACGCTGATGCACTACAACTTCATGTAGCCATATATATTAAGGTAGAAAAATTAATTGGATTATATTTGATTTTCATGCCACAAGAAAGGAAACTGTAATAATAATAATTACATATATATGACGAATAATGGAGTTTATGATTTGGGTTTAGGTTCATTTATAATTTAATGAAATCTGTCTATTTCTATAAGTTGAGTATTGGATACTAATGCTGCTGACACATTGTTATTCAAATACATGTACCACATATATTTAAGACAATTTCATAAAGTTATGTATATATCTGAGTAAAAAATTGCGCGAGACTAGGGAAATTATCAATTGGCCATGATCATCATTATTTTATTATCCAAATGGTTCTTATACTAATTTTATTTATTATGTACTATCTATTAACAAAAACATAATCTCAGTGTAATGTTTTGATAGTATGTGATTTTATATAATTTTTTATAATAAATTTTGTATTATGTATAATCATAAAAAAATTCATGATATGTCACATCTTGAAAATGGGTTTTATATACTTAAACTAGAAATTTTTTTTCAAGAAATTGATGAAAAATCATGTAATAATGACTCATATCTTAAATGAATATGGAACATTAGGATGGGTCCTATAAATGAGAATAATTTATGTAAAACATGAAAAATATTATTTGGAATCTATTGAGTTAATTCCCTTCTATGTACGTCATGATTTTTTATATAGTAAAATGACCATATCAACTTTTAGTAGGAAAGGAGAAAGAGACACTGAACCATTATAATTAGTTCATATTGATGTATGTGATCCGTTTCCAATTGAATAAATGGGTGTTTTTTCCTTACTTAATTACTTTTAATAACGAGAATAGTAGATATGGATATATCTAATTAATGTGGTATAAGCCAGATTCCGTTAGAATGTCTATGGAATATTAGAATAATGTAGAGAATTAAATTGTTTATATTATTAATAATCTATGCTCAAAACATGGTGGAGAATATCATAACCAAGATTTCATATATATTTTAAAGGAGTGTGAGATATTTTTCCAAGTCACTTATCTTTATAAACCCTATTGGAGTAATGTCACTAAAAGGTGAAATCATACACTTATTAACATGTTCAGATCGATGATAAGTCATTCAACTCTAGCATTATCTTTTTGGGGATATACACTTTAGAATATGGAATTTACACTAAACTAAGTACCAAATAAAGCATCATATAGGATTATATATGAGTTTTTGTGTGTAAATAAACCCAATATTCCATGCCAATATGTATGTGGATGTTATTTTATTTCTATACCATACATAGTAATAAATAAGAACCTCATGGCATTAAGTGTATCTTTATAGGTTATCCTAATGAGAAAAATGTTATTACCCATATATCCCCTCATATTGAAATGTGATTGTATAATGTAATGCTATATTTATAGAATGTGAACTCATTTCCACTAGAAATAGTTCTAGAAATATTGATTTCAATGAAGTTGATTTTACTGATTTCCCAACCCTTGGTATAGCTACAATCTTCATTAGAGACAGTGGGTAGGGTAGGTATTCCCAAGACACATGCATAAATGTTGGTATACTGGAGTGGTTAGAGAACCATATAGATTTTGTTCTCTTGACACTGAGTTAAATGTTACATTACTCAAAGGTAATTATAAACATATAACATACACGGAATATATATATGGAAGGGTGATAGTAAATGGAAAGAAGCCTTTCATTCTGAAATGGAGTTCTTATACACAATTAAATTTTAGATTTCAGTAGACCCACAAAATGATGTAATGCGTATTGGGTAAAAAAGGGTACTCAAGAATAATATAGAAATGAATTTTCATATAAGAAACTATAAGGAATGACTATTAAAAAAGGGTAACAAGCGACATCAAGGAATCATATATGATGAAAATTTCTTAGTTGTTTATCTAATAAAATCCACCAGAACATTACATGTTATTGCTACCTTCCAGGATTATGATATTTTGAAAATGGATGTCAAAACAAATTATTTTAAATGTGAAGTTTGTTGATGAATCCTACATGTTATAACCTTAAGGGATTATTTTTTTTCAAATAGTTTGAATAAAGTATACAACCTAAGAAGATCCATTTATGGATTGATAGGGGAATATCAATCATGTAATTTTCATTTTTATGTGTCCATAAGAAAATTTGGTTTCATTAAGAATATAAGTGACCCAGGAATCTAAAATAAGGGTAGTATAAGTTCTGTCATTTCATAGTATTATATATTGATGACATATTATTAGTGGGAAATAAATTAAAATCCATACATTCAGTTCATACTTCTTAATGAATGATTCTCAATGAAATACTTAGGTAAAGTGAACTATATTCTTTGGATCAAGATATTTTGAGAATTAAATTATATGATTATTGGGATAAGTCAAATTACATATATTGATAGTGTAATCAAAAGACATAGTATAGAGTAATCCATGGTCACATTTTTGCTAGTTTTATATGGAATTAATCTCTCCAAGAATATTTTTCTACAAAAACATGAGGAGATTTAAAGAGTTAGTGGAATATATTATTATTTGTTAGTGAGATCTATCATGTATTCAATACGATATACCAGGGCTGATGCTTCATTTTTTGTAAGCATGGTGGGTGGATATTAAGAAAATCTAGGATAGTTTTAATGGAATTTGTAAAAATTATCTCAAAGTACTTGAGACATTCAAAGGATATATTATTGGTGTTTGAAGGGGAAAAGTAGGTAGTTGTGAGGGGATAAACTGAATCTATCTTTTAGATGGGTCATAATGATCAAAAATTATATTCAGGAAATGTCTTTTTCTTGAATTGTGGTGTAGTGAGTTGGAGGACCCAAAAGTAGTCTATGGTTGCAGATTATACAACAATGTCCGTGTATATAAAGACTTATAATAAAGTTAAGGAAGTATTTTGGAAATATAGTTTTGTTTCAAAATTGGAATTGTACCGAGTAGTACATACCTTATTATAGTATTATGTGATAATACTATGACTATGGTTCTTTCTAGGGATCCCCGGTCCACCAGAGGACAAGGAATATAGATCATAAGTTTTGTCTCTTGAGAGATTCTACTCATAGGGGTGAACTTACTGTTATTAGAGTATCCAAAAAGGATAACATGATAGAAATCCTGACTAAATACATATCTTAGTAAAAGGATTATACTAATGTGAGATTTATCAGGTTTAGAATTATTATCATTTGAGTTCTGTGTAGGTTGGAGTGCTGTGACTGGGTTCTCTATACCAAAATCATTTATGTACTTTTCTTACAATTACATGTATAAAATTTTACATATACAAGTTTTTTTCTTACAATAATATTGTTGACACTTCTGCATCCACTATTTACATGGTAATGTCCTTATATTTCAAGTCATATGAATAGGTAATATTAGTTCCCAACTATAATGAGAACCTTGAGATACTATTAATGTAATGATAAATATATTCCATATGGTCTAGATACATTATACTGATGGGAAAAATATGATGTATAAATATCAAGTGTTGCAGTTTTATAATCGAAGAGTTATCTTCCTATGATGTATACACTTTGTGATTTTGAGTAGATGTTATCATGATGAGTAACCCGCTAATTGGAACACCACATGGTTGAGGTGTTATTGGTTATTCATATCTATGAACATGTATGTTCACCTCCTAAATTTAGAAAATTATCAATGTGTAACATTTTATCACATACTTGGAGGTAATGTAAAAAAATACATTTAATTCATGGCATGTTAGCTTGTTTTGGGTTCACCTTTAATAGTTTGATTTTTTTTTTGAATGATGATGATAGAATTTATCTCTTCTGAGTTGAGGAAGAGATATCAGATGGGACTAGGTTAACTAGGATGGGAGTAAAAAAGTTAAATCCATTTCCATGGTATAAGATGTTAAGTCTATCGGGTTAGCTCATGAAATATATAAATCATTAAAAGGATGAAGATACAAGTGTGTATTCTTATTTATAGTATATCCTGAGAGAAAAGATTATATTACACAAAACGTGTTCATAGGAGGAAGTAATTTATATTACATTACATATCTCCTTTAGTGATATAATCAGTATCCATACTCCAATATTATTCCATGGGTTGGAATCATTGATATTAAGATAAGTACATAGAGTTTCACACACTATGTGTGTCCACAAGTTCAACTTGTTTGGATGAATTAGAGTTTAGGGTGATGTGGACCCCAAAATTAGGGGCTGGTCAACATTATAGTGCGATTGACCACTATTTATAAAATTCAATTATATTATACATGTTTATAATAGTTATGATTGAAGTCATTTATGAAAGTATTCATATGTTTTTTGATAATAAAATTGGATATGAAAAATTAATTTTTTTTATAAAATATAACACTTTAAAGGTTCGTTAAATTATTTTGGGAGAATATGGGATGAGATATTTTTTTTATTTTATCACGTAACACATTAAATTATTACAGTGAGTCATAAAATATTCTGGAGATTCACCAGAAGTTTAATTAAATCATAAGTGTGTACAATGGTCAAAAATGAAGGTAATCACTTTCTAGGGACCTAAATTAAATTTTGGAATGTTTAACCAATGTATAAAAGCTCATTTTAGGATCTTAAATATATAATTAAACAATTTGAGAAAATCAAGAGAAATATGATCTCCTCTTCTCTATTATCAATCTCATTGAGGGATATTTTGAAGAAAAAATTAGGTAGGATTGATCTCATCATCTCGTTAGAGTTTTTGTTATTAAAATTATCAAAGGGATTCCATAATTCCCTTCAATTTACTATGCTAGAAACTAATATTTACATATTATCTATCCATGAACAATGGATCAATTTAAGATGATCAAGAGGATTCATATCTTATTACATTTGATCTATGACATTCCAATAATGGGAGAATCTAACATGTGGTTTCGAACGAACAAGGAACCACTTATGATTTCATTTGATTTATGTTTTTTGGATTAAATTGAATTTAACATGAACCATTAAAAAATTTAGTTATTTTTTGTGGATTCAATATTTTTAACATGAATCCAGACCCAAAATTTTTAATTTCATATTTTTTCATGCTTCTAATGCACCGCAAGTTCCTTCAACTAGATACTCATCAGTTAAACCCATGATGATGAGTTTAAGGCATGAATTAAAGTTTTTAACAAAACAATTTGTACCAAAATAACCCTGATAAATTAATTTTTTAAAAATAAATCATATATTTATTTTTACACCATAAATTTCAAGTCATGACACTTCCTATCTCCTTACTGCCATATTAATAGACAAACTGCATGCTCTTTTTTATACCATTTGTAACATCATGACCCAATCTATTGTATTGGGAAAGAAACAATTCTAACAAGATTAGGTTAAATACCTAAGGCACCAAAGGATAACAAAATATCTCATGGTATTTACCAAAACATGGGGTATGATTATACAATAATTGAACAACCAACAAACAGACCTATATAATGCATGATATAAAACTGGAATAACAAAAAACATCTAACAAAAAATAATAATAAGTGTAACAGAATAATCACAAAATAAGAAGAATCAAGACAATAATACTCAAGGTAAATAGAAGTCATGATAAAAAGATACAAGTCATGATGGTAGAAGCACTATAAATTCCATGACATGAATGCCTCCCTATAATGAAAATCTAGTCATCAATGATCATTGCAATCCACAAACCCATTGTAAAAATAAAATACACTGGAGATACATATATTTTTACATCCTGATTTAATTTTTGGGTACTTATATTATTTTTTGACCATATTTGTTTCAACACATTCTCATGTCGTTCTTTGTGTTTTTTGGAATTTTCTGTGCATGTACATAGTTAATGCATGGTTATGCCAAACCTTGAAAAATTCCCAAGAAACCATGTTACTAATGTTGGTTTGGGACAATACTGTAATTCATATTTTTTGAATTGTTATATGAAAAATGAAACTAAACTATACATCTTCCCTAGGGGACAAAAATAGTTGCAAATTTGTTAAATAGTGTGTACATACCATGAAAAAAGAGTTAATTAAATAAAATATTCATTTTGGGACTAAAAAATCATTCATTAACAAAATTTATCCTCCTACAACATAATATATTGACCATAGGGATCCCTCTTTAATATTTTTGTGATGAAAACCCTTATGAAGAGCGATTTTAATGGATCTTATGACGTTGGATCTTGGAAACTTCAAGAAAAATATTGACATTCATTTTTATGGATCTTTTTTCATGATCATCACAATTTCTATAGAATGAAACCACATATCTAGGATAGTACATATGAATATATGGTATAGTTCATGAACTAATGGCTTTCCTTATATATCCATTATGATAAATGATGGTAGATACGGTGTGTATAATGATATTCTCATGTTTCTTTATTGATTTACATGTTATGTGGTTTTTATGGGATCCGTTGATCCTAGGAAAGTTGAATTCAAGTTTCCTAAAATGGTTTTCATGGTTTAGGGAATTATAATTATACATAGAACCACTCATTATCTATTTGTCAGGGATATTTTTTTAATATTGTAAATTCCTTGTGTTTGTGGTAGGTGGTTTCATTTAAATCCATTTTTGTGTGAAGCATGATTTCTTTCTCAATTTAAATTGGTTTTCTAATTTTTTAATGATTTTGATTCATTTAATATGATAGTAATTACTTAGTTTGAAAAATGGGTTCCACTCTGGTTTTGGTGATGAAAATGTATTTCAAATATTGTTTTATTTGTAATAAAGGTTTTATTATTATTTATGTGTAAAATTACCTTTGAATTATTTAAGTTCTGAAAATGAAACCATATACACGTGGGATGTTTGTGAACTAAAAATACTCCATGATTGGTCTATGGAACATGAAATACTAGGGATTTTTTAAATTGTTTAGATTTTTTAAAGGAAATATTGAATAGTTTTCAGATACCTAGAATGTATTTACACTACAACCCATAAAATGTTTTATTAGGACAGAGATTCACATTTCATGGTGTTATCTCATAACTAGGTCCATTTTTTAGGGTCTTTTGAATACATAGTAATTTTATCACATAGATGTGTTGTTTTTAGCTGACCATAATAATATCTACTCTTGGAAGAGTTCTCATAGTGAACCTTTAGAATTAGTTATAGATAATTTCTTTGAGATAGGGTTTATTTTTATATGATTTTAAAATATAATAGTTATGAATGCATAATAAACAATTCAAAATATGGTGAATTTAAATGTTTAATTGAAAACCATGTAATGATATATTAAAATCAATTATTTTAAATAAATGATCATAGTAAGATTATTTATTAAAGACTACATTTGAGACACTTATTGGAATCATACTGAATTTATTTTTCCTGCACACTGTATGCACCATTGGGTGTGTATAGATCATGATTTTTCTAATATAGGAAAAGTAAATGTTTCTCAAGGAGGTAGTGGTGGACCATGATAGTTGGGTGAAAATATTTTCATGTGAAATGGTGGGATATTATACCTTATATAATATAGATATAGGATGTATTTTATATTATATATCTTGTTTCGGAAGTTTTGTTTCCTTGTACTATTTTCATTATACTATCATAATTAGTATTTACATATTGCTCTTCATTTTTTTGAATCTATTAATCATTTGGGATATAGTTGGAAAATATTTTCAAAATTTAGTTCCTGATGGTCATATTACTATCGGTAGTCTTTGAGGATTAAGAACACCCATCCATCCATGCCATGGGTTATCTCTGATTTACAGTTTAGGGATGACTTGAGTTAGTTCATGAAAATATTTATCGGATGATTTTTTTCATCAATGGCATTAGTGACTTGGTATGTTGTCATCATAGTGCATTGTGAGGATCTTATTATCTTTCCTAGATAGCTATCATCATGACATGATTTATGTTAAGAAAATATATTGGGAACTATGTCTATTATGTTATGTTTTGTTATAATATCCATTATTCACTTGTTTTATCTTTATTCAAACTAAATATTTCTCACTCGACTAATGGTATCTCTTATTTATTTTATGTAGTGTCATTCCCCCTCAAAGGTTTATTAGGATTCTTTAAGAGGGTGTGGGAGATTATGTTTTATAAGGAAACCCTCATGTAAATAATAATATTATTGAATCACTAGTATGAGAAGTCTATTCTCTAGACTAAGGTCCTTGTTACCACATAAATCAAAGTTAGGGAAGTGAAACCCTGAACAAGAAGAGATAAAGTTAGAGCCCAAGTGTTTCTATTCCAAAATATTTCTTACTTCCAAGAAACTAATATCCCCATCGAATTGGAGTAATGGTTGGGAATGATTGAATTGATTTATTTACAATACATAAAATATAGATTTTGTTATGGTAAAATTTGATACGTTTAATATCAAAGGCTCTAGCTGTAGATGGAGGGACACAATAGTTTGGAAAAAATAAAAATATTTTTTGATTGGAAAGCATCATAGAATATATTTTTCCATCACTTTCCCCTTGATTAATTGATGATTTTTAAATACATGGGGTTCATAAACCTTAAAAAATGTTATCATACTTTAAGAATATGTTAACTACTTCACCGAATATGTTTTTTTAGCAGTCGAGATTGTGTTGAATGATAATTTGATGGCTTAGAGGCATGGGATGGGATTTAGACAAGATATACATTCATAGGTTTATATATTGATGCATAATTCCTATTAATATTTTGTAGATAGATCCATAATAGAATACATTAACATAGTAGGAAAGTCAAAGCTACTTGGGATTCTTATTCTTCTTAGTAGTGGTTTTAGCGGATCCTCTAGAAAAAAGTAGAAGTAAAATGAGATTCACACGTATTGTGAAAGTGTCTCTTAACAGAATACTTATACCTCTACTTCACCAACAAATGGTAGTGGACCTCTATCTTGCTATTAGTGTTGAAATATATGGAAATTACAAAAAACATTCCCTAAACATCTTAAAATATGTATCTCATGTGGATGCTAAGGTAACATAAAAAAGTTTTGTGTAGTGAACCAAGATGTTAAATCCTTTAAAATATATACCATGTTATATTACTTATACTACACACTACACCTGATGTAACATGCTGTGAAATATTTTATGAGTGTTATGAATAAAACTATGTTAAAAAATCTATGATAGTAAAACAATAACAAATATTATTACCTTTATTGGGTAAATAATATTTACTATTATTTAATGTCAAAAAGAGTTATTAAAAAAGAATTCTTCCTTATATTTTTCATATTTTTTCTAAAGATTAGTTTAAAATTTTAGCATATTGTTTTTTATAATATAGTAGTTTTTGGTGAATTGAGAAAAATATCAATTTTTCTAAAACAATCACTTTTTTATGAATTAGACGTTTTTGAATCAATATTATATATATAAAAGAATTTTTTTTTAAATTAAATTAAATCATTTATATTTTCAATTTTCAATTTATAAAAACCAGGAATTTCAATTCAGAAAATTTAGTAATTTTTTTATGAAAACTATTTTTCATCTTTATTTAATTAAATTTAAGAATGGTAAAATTATATTTTGTATTTATTTTCATTTAAACTCAATACTATTTTAGAAATATTCATATTCTTAAAATAAATATAACTAATAAAATTGATATATTTTTTCTATACATTATATTTATGATTAAAAATATGGTTGTTCAAAAGATGGGGGTTTACACGTTATATGAGCTGACATTAAAATTAATTTTCCAAATCATGTAAATTTAATCTTATAAAATGTATATAATATATAATACCATAATTTTAGTATTATTTTAAATGTAAAAAAATATTTTTATGCATAAAAAATATATTTCCATGGTTAATTCTGTTTAGCATAGTATTGATGAAAACTTTACATTTGAATTGTTTTAATGATGACATGCAATTTATATCTAAAATATTATACCAATAAATTTTAATTAATGAATATAAAATTATTTTTAAATGTACACACATAAATATACTTATATTAAAACTCATTTAATCGTAAATAAATACTAAATAAGATTAATAACACTTAATAGGGAAACAACCTTTTTATACAAAAATGTTTTTCAATGTATATATATTTTTTATTTTAAAAGTTACTTTTCACCCATTTCATAATTTAATTTGATCAATTACAGATAAAATATTTTTTTATCATGTAAAATTTCCGTTAGAGGGTTTGCCTTTTATTTTTAATAAGAATTGAAATTTCTTAGTTAAAAACAAGTTACCATAGAAATGTTTATTTGGGTAAATGGTTAAAACTACAAATAAAAGATTTGAATCACTGTTTCATTATCTTAAAATGAATGTATGAGGGGATATTTGAACTTATCTTGTCCAAAATTGAATATTTTTCTCATTTTGATCCATTAATCCTTGAATAGTTTTGTGACACTATTTAAATATTATAAGTGTTCACAAAAGTGAAAATATCTTCACCAATAAAAGGAATCCACTTCCACCCTTTCAAAGATATAAATTATAGTTCCCATAAATTTCATACATAGATAATACATAAAAATAGATGAATATTATTTACATTACATTAAGATTCATTCTATAATCGTTAGGTCTTTTATATTTGGAAACATAGAAACATAAATAACTGGTTCATAAAATATCTACATCATCTCCCACTTATTTGTTCATAACTACAACCCTTCTTAGAAATATAATAATTAATACCTTTATTCATAATATATGGAAAGGAAATATAAGAAATAAGAGAGATCAGACTCTTAGTATGGGTAAACAAGGTAGATATCAATGATCATATAAGAATAACATGACCATAAGTGTATATGAACATGATCATAACATCTTCAATACATACCATAGATATCCAATGTCATAATCTTACGTTATGGAATATGTATTAGTAGTATACAAGACATGAATCATATGAAAATCAAGGAACATGAACCATAAAAGTTAAATATACGCATGACATTGATTTATGGCATACACATAAGCATTAAAATTCAATTCCTTAGTACTCATGGCTCATTTAAAATTTTATCACAGTATAATGGCTTCAATCACCAGACTATAATAGTTTTCAAGGTTCACTACCAGTTCTATAATAGTGTAACAATTCCCTTAGTGAACTGAGTTGACCTATCATTCCATTCCAATTTATCTCTTGAGATATCAATCCATACCAATTACTTAGAGGGAGATATATTTACAACCCATAATATAATAAAAATCATATATATGTGTCCCACAAGACCATAAAACATTCATCACATATGTTCCATTAAAATAAATGGGTTTTATAAACATTTCATCATAGCATTTCCTATTGAAACTAAATTGGTTTAATAAAAAATGTGAACATTTTGATTATAAACATAAAACATCTAGAGAAAAATAAAAAAAAATACTTGGTTCCCATACCTAGTAATTATTAATTAACATAAAAGTATTTCAAATTAGAAGAAAATTTATTTTTAAAGATCACTTTGATTTTTTACAAAAAAAATAACATTTCTATTTTGAAATCACAATCTTTTTAAAAACAAATAAAATGATAAAGGAAATAGTTCTCTTTGAAAAAAATAAAAGAAACTTGTAAAGGAAGGTTCAAAGAAAAAATTATTCTTGACACTGGGAAAATAATTTCATAACATATAAGTTATGGAACATTCATTTTTAATTTTTTTTGAAAAACTAACATTTTTCCTCTTTTGTAAAATTTTATAAAGATTCCTTTTGAACTATTTTGTAAAAATTCAAGCATGGTTAAAAATGAAAATAAAAATCATATGATAATGGTAAAAAAATGATATATAAAATTTCTATAAATCATTGAAAATTATTGAAAAAAATTCTAGAGTGTAGAGTTGAACATAAGAACCCATGGGTGTTGATTAGATCATGAAATAATACACTTACCTTGAGTTTTCCTTTCTTCTAAAGAATTCTAAGCATATATTATATGAAAGAAAATCATTTAGATCCCATATAAATGGTGATATGGTTGGTCATTTAGGAAGAAAAATATCGATAGGTTTTGGATAGTGGAGTTGATAAGGGAAATTGGTAGAGGTTGGATGATATTAAATGCTCAAAGTGGTGTAATGAAGAAAGGGAGGATGCTTCCTTTTATTATTAATGTTGGGGGAAATTTTTGAATTTCATAAAATATTAAATTATAATAAATGTATTCTCATGCCAAATTCCTTCACATAGACATGTATTATAATCTAATACAGTATAGTATTGTAATACTATAATATAATAGAATTTAGAAAAAGAAATTTGTGTCATTTTAAACCTTTTCATTTTGATTAACCCTTAGTTAACCAATTTTAATTTTAAAAATGATAACAAATTATTCAATATTAAAGTGTTGTTATTTTTTAATTATAAGATGAAAATTGGGAAATAAATGATAATGTTTTTACCTTATCTAAAATATCATAACCACCATGTATTATTTAATTTTTTATTATTTTTAAATATTTTCATAAATTATTATTTTTTGGTAAAAGGTCTTTATTTTCAATTTTGACATTAATCAATTAATTTGACTTAAAATACATAAAAAAGTATTAATTCAAATTTTATCTTTTAACATGAAACTAATATCTCATATTAACTTATAAAAATCATGTAACATAATAAATTAATCAAATTATATCACTTGTAATATTTTTAATATAATTAAATTTATTTTTCCGTCCATTGAATACCCACTATTTTAGAGTCATGTATGAATTTGAGGAAATTATTTAATACCTAAAAATGATAAAAAAAATTCCATAAGGATTTTAATTTCATTATTCAAAAATGGATACTTCTTTAAATTCATAATTTGTTTTTTCCTTAGGTGAACACATAAATTATATTAAAAACAAATAGGAAGACATTTTGTATATTTATTTGATTTTAAAAATATATAAATGTAATTTTAATAAAAAAGTGTCCATTAAAAAATACAATTTCAAGACTAAGGTGATAATGGTAAAATTAAAGTCATCTAATAATAATTACGTTGATTAATTTGGGCCTTATCACTTGTTTTTATTCTAGATTTACCAGATTTACTCATTACTGAGGTCGAAATTTTTACCACGATTACGATTTATATTGACAGAAAAATGGCCTATTTACTAAGACTGAACATAATAATTATAAATATATAATTAATTATTTATAATTAAATACCCATAAGTGGAAGATATTAATTTTAATATAAGTTCACCAAATGAGACAAAAAAAATTCTTAAAAAAATACATTTTAATTACAAAAATGGATTTATTATTATCATATGCCTAGAAAATTATTTTTGGATTTTTTAAAAAATTTGAAAATATATATAATATATAAATTTCATTAAAACCAGTCATCTATATTTATTAATTTAATTTATTAATATAAATAAATTGGGTTCATAAAAATAATTTTTTATCAAACATCACTATTATTTTTAATATTAATAATTTAATATTTATTGAATTCATTTTATAGATGTGTAGATGATGTTTTTTTTTAATTTATTAATTTAAATTCATATTCATCATTCCAATGGCTATGTGATAAGGGAGAGATAATATTTTAACAATGTTATGCGGTTTATTTAAATTCATTATTACATGTAACACAAACAATCAAGGAAATAATATTATTTAAAGAGAATTATTTAATAAAAATAAAAGCGCATTACATTATGTCACCCTTAAATTGATTTTTACCATGAAATTCATTACTATGATGCAAATATTCTGGGATACTTTTGCATCATTACATTATCAAGTTTTTATTTAGCTTCCTCAAATTGGTAGCTTTTCCACAAAACATTGAGTATGCGAGTGGTCTTATTTCATAGCACTTTATCTCTATGAATAAGAATCTCTACTGGTTGTTATTAAGAAGAAATATCTTTCTCTACTAGTATTACCTCTGATTTCATTTCATGTAAAGGATCAGGTATGAACTTCCTCAGGAGAGATACATTGATCACATAATGCCCTTCAGATAGATTCAACGGAAGCACCCATCAATAAGCTACAATCCTGATACAATCAATAATTTAAAAATAACCAATATAACTTGTAAATAACATTACCTTATTTCAAAAAATCATCACCCTCTTCAAGGATATATTCATAGGAATATATTTTCCCCACCTTCAAACTCTAGATCATTCCATTGACTATTAGTATAATTTTTTGGAATATTAATTGCTCATATATACTGTTGAATGGATCTAACCATAATTTTCCATTCCTCAGCTAAATCAGGATCCAATATCTTTTATTCTCTAACTTCGTTCAATCATTTTGGAGTTTTGGACTTTCTACCATTGAGTTTTTCATTAGGATCTGTATGAATTCTCTAGTGAACATTATTTTTCTAATAAAATTCATCTAAATGATGGTGTTGATTCCAATAGCCTTTGAAATCCACAAGGAACGATCATAACATTACTTTTAAAGTTTGAATGGTCATCTCAGACTGACCATATTTCTAAGGATGATAAGAAGTGATGATACATAACTATGTATCCATATATTACTAAAAACATCACCAAAACTTCATGGTAATCCTTGGATCCCAACCAAATAAAACTGTTAGTGTTACATCATGAAGTCCTACCACTTATTGTATAAATGAGTAAGTTTATCATGAGTTAAATCCTATCTTATGGAAATGAAGTGTGATGAATTTATAAGTCCATCGACTAATACCCATATAGCATTGGTCCCATTATAATTTTTAGGGAGTCAGGTTAAAAGAACCATAGGGATGTTTCCCCATTTCCATTATGGTAATAATAATGGTTGTAACATCCCCTTATATTTCTTTCTCCCAACCTTAAATTGTGACAAACCAAGAGTTGAGATACATAATCTGAAATGTATTTATTTATGAAATTCCAAAAGAAATACTATTTTAAATATCTATACATGTTCTTTCCTCCATGATGAAAAGATAATGAAGAACTATGAGTCTGTCAACCAAAGGAATATTCATCCCTAAGAGAGGCTTCTCCTACTTCTATATGCCTAATGTCTTATAAACACCATTTCATTTATCCTGATCTATGAACCATCAAAATAATGGTTTATACATTCTTTCCTACCTACATATTGGATATGTCAGAACATCTTGGACCAATTACAATCATGTTACTTGGGGATTCTATATCAAGGTCCCAATCACATGAAATTCCAATAACCTGATACTAGATAGTTAGTGTCACCCATAGGATAGGTCGCACCAAAAGATATTTCCCCTCATGAGTCCTCTATAAGAAATGAATCTATACAAGAAAATTTGGCACATGAACTGCCTTATTAGTGAAACCACATCCAAAATAAAAATTCCCCATCCATATGTGTGAATCTGATCCGCATATAGATAAACACTAAAAACAATTACCTATTTATTAATTTCTACCCTCATAGGATATATGGAAATTATTGATCTCATATTTTAGGTACATCCTTGAAACATGATTTCCCCATCCTTGCTTTTCTAAGGGTCTTACCTGCATGAGTAACCAATCCATTTAGATAAGATAAAGATACCTCCAATTATTTCGGAATTTTTCGATAATATTATAACCAGAGTAACCCCTTTCATGTTTATGAACACTCCTTTTCACAACACAAACACTATGTTTAGAAAGGTATGAATCTCCATAATCCTCCATGTCCATCAGATATGGATGGCTAGTGCCCTATTAACACATTTTTGCGACTATGCACATCATGCCCCATCGACTCTGTATAGGTTTCCCACAAAAATAGAATGTCAAAATTATTCCCTAAGAGTGACTCTTCCTACCTTCATACAACCTTATTAAATTTATTTCTCACCTTAGTCCTTGGATTTAGAAGCCCCCTGGATTACAGTTTACTCATTTTCCCTTTTTCAATGCCTTAAGATGAAGGACATTATTGGAAGAACTATTGAGGAATAGATGATTCATTTACCATTCTCTAGTCATATTGAGATGATTTCACAAAACATGTCCCAAATTTTGTGGCTATATGACATTAAACATCACAATTCTTCATCCTTCCATTACTCAAGCCAAATTTGTGTGGGATCAGTATTTCATCAAAAACTGATACAAACACCCTTATTACTTTCAGACGTCATTACTTCAACGGGCCACTTATTGTGGTCCTCAACAAGAAAAATAAATCCAATGTTCTATAAATACATCATTTCCATTAGAAATGGAAGTCCAGTGTTCTAAAGGCACATTTTTTTGGCTATGCACATTATTCCCCAATGACACTACATACATTTCCAACAAAAATAACATTCCAGCCAAAGGTAAATTCATCCTCAGGTGAGGATTTAACTATCTTCATATGCCACATAGATTCCATGCCTCCTATAATGTCTCATATCCCTAAATCACAAGTCTGGGTTAAGAAAAATTCCTCATCCATGTCTGGAGGTTTTTAAGAAATTCTTGGTTAATGTGTTTTAAATTGGGTCCCATTACCCATGATTCATAGTCAATGATGTTCAACCTAAAACATCAATAATGATATTCTAGTTTTAAGGAATTTATAATACCCACCAAAAAGATACATATAACCCTCCATGAAGAAAACTTGGAAAGGGCATCCTGGATAAAAGTTGAGTGCGAGCTCACTAAACCTATGCTACATATGGTTTAGGAAAAATATTGCATAATAAAAAATCATCAAGATTTTAAAAGATTATTAGTTCAAAAAAACCCGAAAAGGGGGACCTAAAAAAAGTTGAGTTATAAACATTAATCCCACACCATAATAGGATTCGGAAAAAATTATGGTGATAATGAAAAAGGAAAAATATTTTTAGGGTTTCTAATGTGACCCTATAAATAGTCAAACTATCCTTTCTAAGCCCCTACACTCAAGAAACAATTATGGCATGATTTTATTATTTCCCTTATCCCAAATTATGATTCAAATTGATATCTGATTGAGATTATGGTTGTGATGAAGTTGATTTTAAATGACTGATATTATAGGAAAAGGTAAAAGAGGAACATTAGAAGGAAAAAATGTTTTTGTTTTATTAAAATAAGTGAGAGTGGGGAGGAAATCCACAATTTAGAGTCTATCCTCGATGTTAAAACAAAGGTAGTGTAGGGAATCCCAATAGATTACAAAAAGGCATGACTTGCACATTACAACATGTCAATAACCGCCCCATGAGGGATATCAAGGGCCTGTTCCAAGGAAACCCTACATTCAACTTCAACTTCAACCATCGGGTGTTCATGCTTCTTAATAGTCTAGAGGTATCTTTCTTTTTATTTGATGGCCTCATAATTAGCACGTGATGATACAAGTTGTGCTTTTAGTCTGGAAATGTGAGCCTCGCACTCACACAGTTCCTCTATCTGTGAAATGACCCAGTTGTGGGAACTAACATCCTCAACCTCCATATGATGAAACTTTTCAGTAATATCATAAAAAGTTTGATCTTGGTTTTGAGAAGCGTTGAAAGAATTAGGGTTTACTTCACAAGCAATGAGATCCTCTCGAACTATAACAATTCGGTGCACAAAAAGATACAGTCATTGGTAAACAAATACACCAAAACTTAGATAAAAAAATAGTCGTTGAAAGTTATCATGCTCATTGGAAATGCCTATTAGGTGTGTCTTCGCAACATGAATATGGATTTGATTCCATGCCAATTTTTTCACAACTCTATTAATCCTAATGGGATTATAATATTGGTCCTCCTCCACTGCGATAGTAATGTAATGTGGAAGCATCATTCCAGATGACGGAAGTTCCTTGGGCTAGGTCACCCAAGTAGGGGGACTTTCCCTCCCAATATATGGTTTATCCTTTGGGATTGAATGATGGGGGATGACAATAACATTAGGAACACCGAGAGATGTCCCACTTAGACAAGCATTGGTAGGACCACAGATAATATCATCCAATGATAGATGATCTAACTCACATTCCATAGACATGGGTTGTGCGGGTGAATCCCCTTCAAAACACATGTGACAGTGGGTAGAATTTCATCTCACCATTGGGAGGGGAGCAGATAGCGCAACTGGCATAATTGGGTTAGGATCCGAAATAGCCAACGATCTCTAAACTCATCGAAATGGCCTTCACAATACTTCAATAGGGTAAAAATCTACCCAAAATTAGAATTCTATAATGTCAAGTAAGTTGAAGCTACTGTGAGAGTAATGCAGACTTCCACATTAGTATCCTCAGATGTTGTGGCCAGCCAAAATTGGAGAAGAATTACGGGATTAGACTTCCTATTATCCAGAATTACAGCGAGAGGTGTGACATGTTGAAGGCATCCAAATTTCCTAGAAAACTGATTAAAAATGTTGGCTTCATAGATGGTTACCTTGTTTATACGAGAAGATAAAACTCCATCCCATAGCATGATGATATAAACAAGGCACTTCCAAATATCCCCTTCCAATATCTATCATTGATCTGGGGCCACAATGTTTGTTTAAAAAGTAAATTGAGAAACTTCACTCAACAGTTTGATTGCACCATACATACTCAATGATTGGTGATGAACGACTAATTTGTTTGAGAAGAGCTGGGAAAAATTCAGAATGAGGATCCCTTGCAGTATATCGATACTCATAGTTTGGGAAATTCTCTTCCATCCATCCATACAAAAATTAAAATGGCCTACTAAGATGATGCATGGGTTTCCCTTCTTGCATATGACCTAACAGTTCATAGATTATGGAGAGAGTAGAAATGGACAAGTTAATTAGTGGTCCCTCTAATAATATTTATTTCATCATAAAAGTGAATTATTTAACGTTGTTATAAAAATCACGAGAAGGGAAGAACCATCAACTCAAGAAAATAGAAAAAAACATTCAATCTAAGCTTCATAGGTATGTTTGACCAAATTCTATACCCCTAGGTGGTGTATCAACCTACCTTGATGGTGGAGTTGTACAAGCCAGAGATTTACTGTGATTGATGAGTGGGTTGAGTCTAGCTACGGAAAACCCTCATCCTTAGACCGTTCTCCTAGAAAAATAGCTCGATCCAATTTTCTAATGAAATAAGAGAATGAGAATTGAGGGGTTCATTGAGTAATCCCTCTACCATGACCAGTAAATTCTTTTCCCTCAGGGATACTTGTTCAAAATTCCCCCGGTAATTGGCCACTAGAAGGAACTAATAATGCACTTTTTCTAGAATTAGAAGTCCTATGAGTTGATGGAGGTCCCATAAACTAATCCCCATCTCCCCATGAAATAGGTGGAATGTATTGGTTCTTGAAAAGCAATGAATAAGCAGTTTGTGGAATATATCACCTAGTGAATAGATTATAAATTTGGAAACCCATGTTTGCTGATAAACAGTTACTACTTCTTTGTGGCCAGGGGACTCTAACCAAATCTAATACAAACTGAATGACCAGAACCACTCATTAGAGAAGCATCCTCTATATAGAATGTGTCATTTGGTGCTCCACTATCCATTGAGATTCTATTAAGAAATATTGAAAATTGATGAGTACTATTGAATGAATGACCTCAAAGATATTTTATGATGATAATGATTATTATGAGTCTACAAATAGGCTTTCAGTGTGAACGAATTTTCTTGAGTAAAATTAATTAAAAGTTCTCCCATTGGAGAAATGTTGTCCTGATCACTCACTTGGGATGCCTGTAAGCAAATAATTGGAGTACTGTGATTAACCAATGGAAAGGTAATGTCGTATATGAGGACAAAGATGTAAATAGAAAACTGGGAAGACAGTGGATAGGTCATGATATTTGAAAAAAAAAGTCTTTGAAAATAACCTCTTGAGGAACGATGTATGAATGAAGGTTGTATTCAGAATTCTCAATAATAGATTCCATCATCCTGCTTACATCTATTGAGATAAGTGGAAGATCCATTATCTTACATTAAAAAGACTATGAAAAAGGGCCAGTATAATTAAAATTATTGGGAAAAAAATTCCAAAATGGAAAGGGCCAATTGAGTCCACCAAATGCAAGGCTCTTTATACTGAACCCCAAGAATAGTTTGCAGAATAAATTCCATATGAACCAACAGTATGGAGACGACCCTGAAAGACCCTGGCTCGAAAATCATTGGCTAGAGAATCGATCAGTTCTTGGATGGGGAAATCTATTTATTGACCCTCGCTATATAGATATTCAATGTATATATATTTAAAAACATAAATTTTAATTTGGAAATTTAAATTTTGGTTCTCCAGATTGAAGATAAGTCTACGGGATAGGCGGGCCACGTAGCCTCTTACTACTCTGAAATTCAATCTTACATTTTAAAGTTCCACAGTTTGGTTCACAGATTCAAAAGTCTATTCATAAAAACTAATGACCGTGAAGAGTTTGCAGTTCCATAAATTTGAAGCACGGTTCACGGATGAGATCTTTCATGAAAGAATCGATATGCCGAACCAAGAGAAGCTGAGGGAAAAATTGAGATCACTTTTTGTCAAGAAATCTAGTAAACAAAAAATGACATGGGACCTATATATATAGGTTTGGTCCCCCACTAGTTCCGTCTTTCTACCACAAACTAGTTCTCTTCAGGATCACTTTCTACATCATAATAGCCTCATCTACATCCCAATAAGAAGTATGTTCCATTAAAAATCAAAGAAGAATTTTGAGGAAATATAATTTGTGAAAGGATGAAAGTGGTCCGTGTACTTGTTTCTTGGGATGGTATGTGGATGGTACTGCTTGCAAGACTCACGGTAGGAAGATAGCCTCTAAAATTCTAGTCCCCGTAGCATTGTCTAGTGAACCAATATGTTCATGGATGAGATGAAAATAGTGAACCAAGGTGCCACAAACTATGTTGTCGGTGAAGTCATGATGAAGAAGCAAGTCCCGACATACCATCCTCAAGGACTAACAGTTCATGAACGAGGAAGGCCTGGAAGGTTCCCACGAACCATGCCATTCACTGGATTGAGGTGGTGATTTCTATAGCTGTGAACCAAAACACCGTGAACCTCAGTTGACCGAGTCTTCTGCGGGTCAGATGGTCCCTCCGTTGGCTTCCCTTAAAGGTAACGTGTGCCCATAGATATGGCTTCACTAGAACTCTATAAAAGTACCACAAGTGGAACTGAAATACACATAAAAAATGATTTTAGGGAATATGTTACGTTTGATGGTATAGAATTTATACTTCTACTATTATGAGTTTACAGACAAAAGGCTTTGAAGGAAAATGATTTACGAAGGATTTAAATCCATTCTCTATTAGGTATAAACACACCACTAACCATATAAAGAAGGAAACCTAAAAATAATCAAATGGAAATGAACCTAATTGGAGTACCGTGAACCATAGGCCATTCGTAGATGATCTTTCTGCAAACCACATGCATAGTTCTCCTCCTTCAGTCTAAAGAACCACGTTGCAAAATGCTACACAGACAAGACCCTGCACTCCATAGCACCACACTATATATATGGATCCTTAGACCTCGTACCACCATGGTACACAATGTATCATATCTAGGTCCACATACCACTTCGATACGCGGACGACCCCTTTACTCGCATAGTATTACGGTATGTGATGAAGCCCCCATCCTGATTGAAAAAATGGTATGCAGAATGGGGTGTCTTCAGGTTTTCCACATTTTAGTTCAAATATTTTCCTTCTATTCACGTCACATCCTCCATGTCCCCCCACTAACCCGTCCTCCAGAATTTGGCGAAATCATCTTCCAAAGCCAGCAGACCTATATGACCAGACCATCAGGCACATTAGTGTTCCATTATGAGTCTACATACCCAAGGTATGTAGAGGCAGAATGTCAGTCCCCACAATGGTATGGACCCTCGATACATCTTTAAGTCTACATTATTGAGGAAACCCGAAGTCCAACCTTGGTATGCTGATTGGATTCCCCCCATTCATGGGATCGAGGGTAGCCACTGGCCTTTCCCTTCCATTAGCACCGATGAAGAATGGGGAGGTCATGCTTGTTTTACCCTTTGATAAGGGATGATGCTCCTCCCCCTCTCTGAGAGCCCGTTTTTGGGAACCCCAACATAGGTAAGCCCATATACATTTTATGGTAGGTGTCACTTTTTACCATATTCATACAAGGATGAGATGTGTCTAGATATCTCACCAGACATGACTGTCTTCGATATCAAAATGGGTGTCAGGCTAACACATTCAATTCCCCTTTCCCTCTCCCATTTTGCTCATAGATGCACCCTCATCCAGCGTTTTCCTCATCCTTTTACCTCTGCGAAGAATAGAAAGTGAACCTTTGTTGATCTTTCACATCCTCTTGTTTCTCACACCTAGATTAACTCATGTGGGATCAGAGGTCTTTGATTATACGACATTCACAAAACCCAGTCATGAACTATGAGAACTCTGATTCTCAACACAACTGGGATATGTAGGAAGCCTTTATCTAGGACTGAGCTCCATATCATCTCTTTCATGAAATAAGAGTTCATTCCCAATTCATATGGGAAGATCGAACATGTAATCCCCAATCAAGTCACAACCTAACAATGAACCATGAAAACTCTGATTCCTACTCTAACCAGGATACATATGACACATATCTAAGCCCTCATCTTAAGGGGGAACATTTCTTAAAGGTTAATCCCAATAATGTCCCCCATAAATGGAATAATATTCAGGGGTAATCCTGGATTCACTTATTTAAGAATTTCCTCCACTTCACTGTAAGTCCCAACCATGCCTCCTCAAACAGACAACTTTAAGGTATAAGTCCCGAGTTCAATATAACTATCAAACTTTGGATTCCCCAATGACTGAGATATGTAGGAAGCTTCCATGAGGTACAAATACAACCATATATTAAACCCTAATGTTTCATGGGACATATTCATGGTAGGGTTATATAAACCTAGAATACCATATCTCTTGTTTTTCCTTTGGGACACTTCAGCGTAAGTCCCACACCATGTCTTGACTAGGCATCTTTCGACTAGATATCATCATTACATAACATTAAAATGCATGGATGTGTCCGCAATGCACGAACATAAAATGTGATGTGTCTATTTAAGCGGCACCGAACTACATGGGCTCGGATTCCTCTCATAATGATACGTAAGAATCCAATCCCATGGGTTATACCCTGACATCAAAACAACTCCCGCCCCCTGGATGATGATAAACTGCAGAGCACCTCATCACACGACTAAAACCTGTGCTATCGTTGTAGCTCCTGATCCATGTACATCCATGATTGATGTTTCAACCTAGGGGTAATCCATCGACACACTCTTGGGAATGAAGCAAGGCTTCAGGAACATATAAATATTTCTTAAATCTAGAAGAGTGTTCCGGAGTAGTTAATAATTTCCTCCAAAAGGGTGGGATGTGGACGAACTCATATCCCATCAACCAGTGGAGTCTAAGTGTTTTTGGAAAAATCATCCAAAAATCATCTGGTTTTGGAAATTAGTTCTATGAGTATTGGATAAAAGGGTCATTGGGTGTTTCTGGTTCCACGGACAAGCCCGCTAGAGACCATCCGAGGACCTCGTACCTGACATGGGCCTATTAGACAAACACACAACCCCCTGTAATCACCCGCTGAGATCATGCAAATTCAACAGCTCCTTTATAGCATAAAAAGGTTATACTACCAAATCTTAGTGGGACTATATCACCCAACTAAAACATAGTGCGACACAAACCGGGCCGAAATAGTGAAGTTGATTAAACAAGTCCTCAACACGAGGTAGTAGATATTTTTTCTTTATAGTTACCTTGTAATGTTCTTGATAGTCAATATATAGTCACATTGATTAATATTTATTATAAAAAATATAACAAGGTCACCATATACAGAATCACTTGGATAGATGAATTACTTGTAAGGATTATCCTAGAGTTTCTTCATCCATTCTTGCGACTCAATCGAGGCCAATATATATAGAGTCTTGGAAATAGGTGTACCAATAAGAATGAGTTATATTGAAAACTCCAAAATTATGGTTTAGTTAAAGACTAGGAAAATATTTTGGAAAGAAATTAATAAACTCCATAAAATTGGAATATCATAGATGTTGAGTTTCTCCTCAACTATCGGAGATAAACACCTATTTTGAATAGGAATCATGACCTATACAATGGTTGTAATTTACCAATGAAGTAATTTTTTGTCATCATAATAATAAGGAATCATTGGTCTATTCAGAATATCAAACACAACTTCCCTTCATCAGAAATTATGGTCGGATTTATGTAAATATTGATAATCAATTGGAAAAATAATTTTGTGTTCAATTAGAGGAATAACAAAAATATTTGTAGGTACCAAATTCACAAAAAATTCAACTAAAGAATAATTATAGACTTGGGATGTGATAATTATAACATTATTGGGTTTTAGTGATAAATCAGATTCTAAATTTTGAGGTGATACTCTGATATCATTAAAAAAGTCATTAGATATTAAAGAGTGGGATGATACAGAATCAAATAAGTTGTTAATAATTATATCTTGGTTTACAAGTTTACATTTCACTATGTTATTATCATACCCCTCATTTGGAATAGTGATTTCATGAGATTTCCCTTTTTAAATGGGATTAATAGGCTGTTGAGGTTGATAATCACCATTAACCTTCCAATTTGGTAACTGGTTCTTATAATGTCCATACTACTTTCATTTAAAACATCAGAGTGTGAGCGGTGCATTCTGTAAAGATTTCACTATATTCTCACAATTATATAAATTATTCATATCCCTTAAATATTCTATTGACCAATTCTTTTACATTCCAAATTTGAAGCATTTTCAGACACCCTAAGAAAATTTCCCATTTCCCTTCCACAATTCAATCATAATAGAATTTTCATCTCCTTCTCTCAACAGTTTTCATAATTTCATCTGAATTTCATTCTTTTCATATCAAAACCATGAGATTTATGAGTAACTACAATATACATCAAAAAGTTGATATCATAAAATATAATTTCTCTATATTTATTTAATTATCTTTTGAATAAAACCCTTAAGATACTTGGTTTGAAGCCACTAAAGAGTTGATCATCGACATAATCAGGTTGAATGATAATACAAGAAGCATAGACAATCATTCTTGTGAAATATTCCTCACATGTTTCAATGGATTCATGATCCTTTTAATTTAGGTCAAGGAATTGTTTCTCAATTTTGTATGAAGAATATGAGGAAATTACTTATTGAGAAATAAGATCTTATAGCACTACAGAAAACATAGTTTTTGTGGCAGGTTTTTCATGGTTGTTTTCAAAACCTCCGCTAAATTTTTTTTGATCAAAAAATTAGTGGTATATTTTTAGTGGAATTTTTAAAAACTCTGCTAAATTTTTTTAAAATATTTTTTATAATTTTTTAAAAGAAATTTCCAAAAAATTCCAATTATTTTTAGTGACAGTTTTTTAAAAAATCAACCCCAAAATTGATGGGGAAAAAATAAAAAATTATTATTATTTATTTATTATTTACAAACAAATATAGATTATTATTTATAATTTTAATTAATTATAATTTGTTAATTAATAAAATATTATTTTTATTAATTAATAATATCATTAAACTGAAAGAAAATCTAGAAAATCATTAAAATTAGACTTCGACATCAAACGACCATAACATCTAATATGGGAGTCCATTTCATCACCACTACCAGTAAAATCAAAGCTTGTGAAATGATCTAAAATCAAGTGATATTGAAATCATGTGATAATCAAAGGAAAATAATATATTCAAATTTCAAATAGCTCAAAAATTGAACTTGAAATCAAAAGACCACAACTTTTAATCCAGGTGTCTGTTTGCGCCCTACCACATATCAAATCGAATTTTGTGATGACCTCTATGCCCTTTTGGTCTTATTAGAGCTCATGGAGAATTATACCACTTTTTAGTCGGCCAGAAATGCCCAAAAGGCCTCTGAAATAGAGGATTCATTTGCCGACCCCAATTTCATAGAATTCAATCGGCTATAACTTTCGATACAGGTTTTCGTTCAACCTGTACCTCATTTCATATCGAAGCTTGTTTCATAATATTAGTTTTGTCTTATTGTGGTGTTGAAAAAGGAGTCATGGATTAGATTTTATTGTTATTTCAGTGTTTTTAGGGTTTTTAGAGGTTCTTACCCTTTTATGATTTATTTATTTATTTTTTAAATAATTAATTAATTAATTTATTTAATATTAATTAATTAAATATTTAATTAATTAATTACCTATTCGTATTTATTTAATATTTAATATTAATTAATTTATTTGTTAATTTATTTGTTGTTATGTGTGCATTAATTACTAATATATTATTAATTTATTAATTATGTTTTAATTAATTAATTATTATTATTTTATTATTTATTTATTTATATTTTATTAATTATTTATTAATAATTTATTAGTTAATAAATATTTAATATTGAATATTAAATATAATTTATTAAATAATAATTATGAATTATGAATTATTAATTAAAATTATTAGTTATTATTAATTATTAATTTTTAATAACTAATAATTAATAATTAATAATTAATAATTAGTTATTACTTATTTATTATTATTTATTAATCTATTTATCTATTATTATTTTTATTTATTAATAAATTTTTAATTAAAAAAACATTTATTTATTATTAGCTTATCAATCATTTATTATAATTTTATTTATTTATTATTTATTTATTCAATATTTATTATTTTTTAATTCTTAATTAATTATTTATTAGTAATTTACTAACAATTTATTAATTATTTATCCATCCTTCCAATGGCCCAAAGGCCTTCATTTTTAATTTTAATTTTTAATTTATTATTTTATTGTTAATTTATTTATGATTTATTTATGATTTCTTTATTATACATTTATTATTTATTTATTATTAATTTATTTATATATCATTAATTTATTATTATTGAATTTTAAATTACTTATTTATCATATATTAATTCTATATTAATTCTATATTAATTAATTATTTATTCATGGTTTATTATTTATTATTTATTATTTATTATCTATTATCAATTTTTTTACATTACTATTAATTTTTTATTTATTTATCATATATTTATTTATTTTTTAATTAATTTATTATCTATAAATTAATTATATAGTATATGTTATATATTATATATTATATATTATATATTATATATTATCTATTATCTATTAAATATTAAATATTAAAAATTAAAAATTAAAAATTAAAAATTAAAAATTAAAAATTATATAGTATTTAGAATTCAGTATTAGTTGTTTGCAATTTATTATTTTCTTGTTTACTATTTATTATTTACTATTTACTATTTATTATTTACGATTTATTATTTACTATTTATTATTTAGGATTTTTTTCCATATTATATATTTCATTATTTTTTATTCATTTATATTCTATTTATTATTTATTCATTTATATTTAGTAATTATTAAATATTAATAAATACTAAATAATAATTAATAATTAATTATTGATTATTGATTAATCGCTATTAATTAATAATTATTTAGTGTGTATCTATTTGTTATGTATTATTTGTTTTTCCAATATATATAAGTATAATAAATTCAATTTATTTACCACATAATGAGCCTACTGAAGTTGTATGTATTTAGAGAATAAGCAAGATATAAGGGGTTCAAATCTCACCAAATAGAGAATTTCTATATATGACATAGTAATGTACATGGACATGGGCTAGTGCATTGAGATGAAGATGGGAATGAGTATGGTGATAATAAATAATAAATAATAAATAATGAATAATAAATAAATTATGAAATTAAATAAAAAAATAAAAATATAAAAAATAAAAAATAATAAAGAAATAAATAAAAAAATAAATTATTAAAATAAAATCAATTAATCAATTAATTTATTAATTAATTAGGAAAATAAAAAAACTATTTAATTAATTACAAAAAATAAAAATAATAATTATTTAGCGACTGTTTAAACCGCTACTAAAGAAACCGCCGGGTAATCGTTCTACGACAGTTTTAAAAAACCGCTTCTAATTGATTGGTGACACGATTTTTTAGTGGTGTTCCAATAAAGTTGCAAAATGATTTAGCGGGGGTTTAAACCACCGCTAAATACAAATCTTTTCATAGTAATCCCACTCAATGGAGACAATTTCATCACATTCCACCATGTTATTAAAAAGAGTCCAACCCAAACAAGCTTCACATTCCAAAAGGTAAATAGATAGAATAAAATTATCATGTTTTAAAAACTGATGAAAAAAATAACTTTTTGAAGGAACTGATTAATTACTCAGTGAATAGTAGATCAATGGACCCAGTAAAAGAAGGTGGATGTTGCATCTTGAAGGACTCAATAGAATATTGTTCCTCTCTTTCAGGATTAGAATCTCAACATGATTAATGGCTTGAGAATGTTGTGTGCGCATAGTAACAAGATTTTTCAATCTATCTCCCAAAACAATAAGTTTCTTAAATGTACAATCATTTCATTGTCTATCAAATTTAGAAATAATTGAATTTATTTGGGTTTTATCCATTTTATTAAACTAAAGTTCAAGGTGTGATAAATAATAATCATAGTGGAAAACCAAAAAAACATTTATAGGATGAATAAATCATGCCACCTTCTTTACAAAACATTAGGTTTAACATAGGCCATTCATGATAATTACCAAAACAGTAGGATTTTTTCATACACATAGACATATCCCTGGGGTTCTTACTAATATTTTCTCATCCCATTTTCTAAAGGTTATATAAAATTTTCTCCAATACTAACTATAGAAAACCAAACATTTCATATGTTTGTATTAAACATAAAAAGATGAATATTATTTAAATTACATGATGATATACAATAGAATTATTTAGGCTTGATAACATTGGTAACATGGAAATAAAAAAATACATTAAAAAAATCTAGATTTCCTCTGATTTATTTATTCATAACTATCATCCTTCATTGACATATCATACACAATGCCTTTCCTCATAACTCAGTGAAAAGAAAAATAAGAAAATGTTGATATTATAATACTACTAAGGGTAAAAAAGGTATATATATCAATAATATGATTAGTATAACACGAGCATAAGGGTGTAATAAAATGATATTTATATTTTTTAGAAATACCCTACATATCAAAGATCATAATTATAAGTCATGTAATAACTCTTATTAATTAATAAAACTTGAATCTTAAGTAAATCAAGGAACATGAACATAAAATATTTGTATAGACATAAGACATTGATTTGTGGCATTCACATATGCATAGAAAATAATTTCCTTAGTTTTCATTACCCATTTCATAGGAGATCATTGTGGAATGGGTTCACTCCAAAAACCATCATAGTAGTCAAGGTATAATCCCAATACTATCATAGTGGACATAGTCCCTTACTAAACTAAGATCACCCCCATTCTATTTCTATTTATCTCAGGAGATATCAATATTTTCCCAATGCACTGGAGGCAGATATTGGTTCCACCAATCACATAATGAAATAATATATATGTAGGCCACACGATCATAAAAAATCCATCATATAAAAACCCATGAACTAAAATGGGTTTAATAAACATTTCATTATTACACAACCCTTGGAAAAGAAATTGGTTTCATAAAAACTTCATCTTTTTATCATAAACGTAAACCATCCAGATAAAAATAACGATGCTATCCTTAGTTCATATCCCTAGAAATGATTATGTAACATAAAAGGATTTCATATTAGGCTGAAAATTATTTTGAAAGACCACTTGGAATTATTCCTTGGGAAACTATATTTTCTATTTTCCAAAACAATTATTTTAAAAACGATGTGAAATTATAAAAGGAAATGACCTCACTGAAAACAACCATGGGGAAATACAAAGGAAACTTCAAAAAAATATTATCCATGATGGAAAGAAAGTCCATTCATTTTTTATTAGTTAAATAAAAATTGCTTCTATATTTTTTATTAGAAAATCCACAAATTACCTTATTTGGAAAATGATAAGAAGATTCCAATCAAACCTTTTGGTAAAAAGTTAAAATTAATTAAGAATGGAATTAAAAAATAAATGTTGAAGGGTAAAAACATTCCATTATTTTTTATAATCATGGGTATGAAAGAAAAAAATGTTTCAGTTGAGAATTTAAAATAACAAATCCTCAATATTTATGATTTTGGTAAATAAAACCAATACCTCGAGTTGGCCTTGATTCGAAAGCACTCTCACATCCTCTTATATGAAGAAAGTCATTTAGATATTCTCTAAAGAGAAATAGTGTAGGAATTTTGGGATTTGTAAAATATCTAGTATGTGTCTAGTGTAGTTGATAAGTAACATTAATAAAGTTTAGTCGATATTGATGGACCAAAGTGCAGTAAAGAAGTGAGGTAGTAGGTTATCTTTTATAATTACAGTGAGGGATTGTTTTGTAATATCTTAAAATATTAAATTATAAAAACTTAATTGTCAAAAAAACTGACTCCAAATGAACATGGATTCAAATATAAAGTAGGATAAGATTGAAATCCCATAAAATAATATATTTTTTATTAGATTTTCTGTCATTTTAAAACTTATAATTTTGATTTACCCTTAGTTGACCAATTTGAATTTAAACTACTATTACACCTTTTCAACATTAAAGTGTTATAATTTTTACATAGAAGGTGAAAATTGGGACATAAATGGTAAATTGATGATATTTTAGATTATATCATTTCAATATTGTCTTATTTCAGTATTGTTTTATATTTTAATAATTTAATGAAAAATAATATTTATAAAATATCATTATTTTCTGTATTGACAATATTTATTAAATTTGGCTTAAAAGGAAGAAAAAATACTGGATTAGAATCTAATATATTAACATATTAATAATATTTCTTATTCACCTATTAAGTTCATGGAATGCTATAAATCACTCAAATAATATAACTTTTAATATTTTTAATTACCCATTAATTAAATAAATGCTATTTTAGAATTGTGTATGCATTTTAGATAGTTATATTACTAAACATTACATATAAATTTATGTTATGAATATAATTTCATTATGGAGAAAGTGTATATTAATATAAATTTATAACTAATTTTTGTCCCTATGTGAGCATATAAAGGATTAAAAAAAAGATAGAGTGGAATTTTGTAACATTCTTTGATTTAAATAATATTTAAGTTATTTTCTTGGAAATGAGTCCATTAAAGAACACAATTTTGAGCCTAAGGAGATAATGGACAAATTAATTTCATTCAATAAGAATCAAGATGAATAATTTGGGCCTTATCAATTGTTTTTAATCTAGATTATCCTGATTTATCCTTTACTGATGTGATAAAATTTAACATATTCAATATTTATATTGACCTAAAATAAAAAGGGTCTATTTAAAAAATTTTAAAATCCTAATTATAATTACTTAATTACTTTTATCTAATTTAATAAACATAAATGGAAGAAATTAATTTTAAATTATGCTTTCAAAATGAGATAAAAATTGTTTTTTAGAAAAAAATACATTTTAAGCATTAAATTGGTTTTATTCTTAACCTATACAAAGAAAAAAATTTATTGTATACTTAAAAAATTTCATCAAGTAAATAATATATACATTTAATTAAAGAAATTCACTAATATAGATTAATTTAGTTTATTAATATCAAATACATTTCTCGTATAAAGACAATTTTTAAGAAAAACATCACTTTTAATTTAAAATAATATTTATTATTATTTAAAACTATGTAATAGCCAATGAATTCATTTTATAACTATTTATAAAATATATTTTTTATACTTATTTTTTACTATTCTTAGAGACTAATCCAATGGATATGAGATAATGGAAATATAATATTTTAATAGTGTTACATATTTACTTGAAACTCACTGATGCATGTAACACAAACTATTGAATAAATATAATTATTTATGGATAAGTATTTCAAAAAATATCAATGTGGTACACAATTTACCTTCAAATCACACTTTGAAACCCTAAAATTTCTCCCCTAATACAACATACTCCCACTTCCTAAATCCCATAGACACACTAAGTTAGTATATTCCCTTCAATTCCAAGTAATATTCTGAGAAAAGATTAAGTGTCCAACAGTAGTATTACCTACTTCATAAAAGTATATTATTGATATTAATTATCAAATTATCTTATAACTATAATAATTTTATTTCTTAAATATCATTTTTATAATTAAATATGGTTATATTAATTGTAAAATAATTATTTATTCATTTTTACCCAATTTAAAAGGAAACGAAGCGCCAATCATGAGCCTGAATGAACTACCACCTCCATGAAGAACCATTTTTATTATTCATCATGTTTGTGATTATTTGTACAAAAATTTTAAAAAATATTTAACTCTTAAAAAATCATCAATATAGTGAAATTATGCTGCTTTAATAGTGATATGGTTTCAAAAGAAACACTTCCTTAACCATACTGACCCATCGAGTTAAAGTGGGTTTTGGTTTGGATTGGTTTAACTGCCTACATGATGAATAATATAAGTCCCCATAATGGATGAAAATGTAAAAATAAATAGTTTTTTTGTGAAAATATAAAAAATATCATTACTAGAATATGGTCATGAAAATATTATATTAAGTATTTCATTTATTATCAAAATATCATATTTATTCTCTAAAATCACAAAAAAAAAAGAAACACCAATTCCATTTTCATAGTGCATAACCAAATCATTTATTGAATGATATAAGATATTTTTAAATCAATATAGTTTACTTATTCAAATAAATTAAATGGAATAATAATTGTTTACTTGATATCGCAAAATGAGTAATGATATCTACATTATAAAATGTGAGCATATGGTGAATGTTATTAACAAAAAATGATTAATTCCTTTTATAAATATCCATCATACCCGTAAAAAATAATTTTAAATGAGGTATATAAATTGAAACTTATATACTTTTTTATTAAATATATGAATAAGGAAGGTTTTTCAGCTGAATCAGACCATGGTGTCATTAACTAATCATGGAAGTAAGGTATGTGTTTTTTATCTAAAATTCTTATATTTGATAATTTTTTAGCATGAACCAAATTTCCTTTATGTGGTGTATATGATTCATTTTTTATTTATAATTTAATGTATAATTTTTTAGACATGGTATTTTAAGTTCAATAGTAATAAATTTATTTTAAGAGATTTGTATTAAAATGCTACTAAAGTTATGATGGGATATTTGTCTCAAATTTGAATCCCATGATACATGTTTATTTTATACACAACATTTTTCAAATAGTTTAAATACTAACCCATTTTATTTTTTTCATTACTCTCTTATATTTCATGATATTGAATTTCCTATTTAAATTTCCACCTATCAAAAGGTTTTTATTCAAAATATAATAAGGTTATAAAGGGTTTTTAATGACTCAAATCCCTTCTACGGTTCATAATCACTCCTCTATATCTAAAAAATATAATGATTAATCTAATATATCATATAATGATGTTATGTTGTATTTCCACTTTATTTTTGGAGGATAATACCATTTTTATTAACATCATATTTTATTATGAAATAATTTTTTAAACAAAAGTATCATGTTATAAAGAATAACTCCCATTCATTAGAATAATAATTTACCTCCACGTCCATATTTTTATTCCAACCAATGTTTTATTATCCTCTTTGGGAATATAATTGGGATTACATTGAATTGTTCTAATAATAATCTTTAACCATTTTAAAAAGGAACTAATAATACTATTTTTATGATGTAGGTTTTTAAAAAATGTTTTTAAAAATATTTTCACCTAAAATTTATTTTGATAATCATTATGATATTTAAAAGGAGTAATTTATTGAAGTTTCACTTTCAATGAATTTTTTATCTAATTTTTTCACTTAATAAATTTTAAAACAACTTTTTAAAAGTAACCCATATCTTCATCATTTTACATTGTGATATAATTGATCTATTTTATTATTTTTCGCTGAAACACATTTTTCTACCTCCTTTGTCACTTTATATGAAACATTGTCCATATGTTATTATGGGTTCTAAAAAAAATATTTTTATACTAAATTTTAAAAATATTAATTTTGAAATTATTTCAAAATATCAAGGATAATTATTTGTTTGAATATTATTGTTCAATAAACTCTTTAATATTATTATTTGTCTAAGTTATTATCCTTTAACAATTATTATTTACTATTGAGGGTGTTTTTTCAAATTTAACAATCCAACATATTTCTGTCATTGAATTATATAATATCCTTATCTTTTAAATTAATGTTCAATCACTTAATTTTTCATTAATAATTATCACTATATTGGATCCAACCCTTTCACCTAATGCCTTTCCATTATGAATACCCTTTTTTCTAATCATTTGATTGAATGATGTTCACTTATATTCCATATATCTATTTATTTTGGTATATTATTGAATTAACCATATACCCTTTGTCTATATATTATAAATACCAAAATACTTATTATCTTTATTGAATGGTATTAATTGATAATTTTTCTTGATTTCATTGGACACCAATTTATTTTTCATGTGTTATTAATGATAGGATTTTTGATGGAATTATTAGTGATTCTATTATGTTAATCAATATGAAACACATTTTCATCCCATGTGATCTGTAGGTTTTGCATAATATTACCCATTTTACTACCTTGGGTTCTTTATTATGTGATTTGTGATTTACTTGACGTGTCACTCAAAAATATGTGTGATTAAGGGTGTGGTCCTATATTTCAATCCACCTTGGTTTAATTTTTATGTCTCATGAGATAAGCTTTTGTGATTACCATTTCAGTTTATCATATAAATGGGAACTAATGGTGTATCTCATGGATGTTTTGATTTCTATACTAATGTATTTTACATATTTGATAAATGTTTCGAAGTTTTGTGCTTATATTATTAACCACGTTAAGATCTCATGGATCATGTTAACTAACTCTTGTTTCCACAGTCATCTAACAGAAGTATTAGGTGATGACATTTTATATTATGTGATTTTTGATCATTTCTTTGTTGGGTATTAATATTATTATATATATTTATTATACACATAATCTAATCGTATGTTCACTAATTATATTCTATTGTTATTGGTTATGCTTATCCTTATTGTTAATCGTAATGAACACATTTCTTAGGATCAAATTTCCTTAGGTAATGAAGATAAACAAGTATGTAATATATAAAAGATTTTATTATTTGAAGAATTTTTTGATGATGTTCAAGTATTTTTATAGATTATGGAGGTACTATAATAGTGGGAAAAAATTAATATTAGTTAAGTGAGTTGGATTTTTGTTAGTTAATATTTTTTACTCATTAATTAATACTCAAAATAAAAACTATAATTAGAATGTATTGTAATGAAGTATTTTATTTACGTCAGGTGTTACCAAATGGATATGTCTTGGATTTAATAATTTGTATTAGAGTAGGTATTATATTACTATAGATGTTGGGATGTCATCAAATGAGCATATTTATAAATTTATAAAGTTTATCAACAGTTGAAAGGTAATGTTTGATTATAGTTTCATAAGTATAAGTAAACTTTTAGGTTTGAAATAGTGATTATGTTATATTGTATTAGAATTAAAATGAGATACCTTTATGAAAAGACTTAATCCTATGTTCCCAAAAACATCCTATAATTATGGTACACTAATCTATGTGTTTTTTTCATAGAACTAAAACCCCTCTTTGGATACTGGAAAGAAGTTATAGTCTCATGCACAATTGCACCTAGGGGAAATAAATGAAAATAGGGTGGTTTGGGTATTAACTCAACTATGAACTGATGCACAACAAAGGGGCCTAACTAGACACCTATATATACACTCTTAGGGGAATTGTTTGGGTTCATTCATATTATCCTTATAGATCATTATGAGTGATTCAAACATATTCTAGTGAAATTTAATAATTTGTTTCGTAAGAGAACCAAAAAGGAATATGATCATGGATAAATTGGATTTAATCCTTGAAAAGTAAAAAGTTTGGTAGTGAGCATCATTATAAAGACCTGATATTAAACAATCCATAAATTTTAACTTTCTGTAAGAATTCATTTCTTGCATTCTTGTAGATATTTTTTGATTATAGTTTTTTTTCATTATTCCATCATCCTTAAATAAATAAATATTACATCACTAAGTTGAAACCTTTAATTAATATCCATTATTCACATAATAAATCTATTAAAATATAATAAGTTTTCTTTTCATAACATATCTTCAAAATGTTCATGTTGACCTAATTCTTAAATCCCTGAAAAAAACATCAAAATATACAGAATGAGAACAGATTTCTTAGTATAGGACCTATAAAAAAATAATTATGAAATGATTTAGTCATTGATAACTCACAATAATTTTACTTATTTAAAAATAAACTTGTATCCCAAAATAAACATTTAGTTACCCAAGAATTAAAATTATCTCTAAAAATACTTTAATAAAACAATAAATAAGATATATTAAATGAAAAATAAAACTCATAAAGGGTTCTATGAAATCATGAAAATCTAATAAGAACTTTTTAAAATTTTACTCTCTTTACCCATATGAAGTGGAATATAATTTCCATGGAATATAAAATAAATATCTTTACTTGTTAAATAATAATATTTATATAAAAAATTATGGAAATCGTAAATAAATCATGTAGGTAAATTGAAAAATATTTTTCATATCACACATTCAAATGAAATAAACTATTCGAAAATTTTGAATAATATTTTAGGGGAAACATATACAGTTTACTCAATCCCTTTACCAATTCATTGGAGAGCTATATTGGGTTCACCCATTCTGGGTTTATAACAGAACCACCCATCATTGGTATATAAAGGAACAAACCATATTTTATTTATAATTGACCACCAGTTATCCTAAATAATTCCAAAGAACCATAATATAATCATAATATATAAAAGTTTTCATTTTTATCATTACACTCAAAATAATATTATTTTTACCCATAAGAAAAACATTTTTGGATATCGAAATACCCATTCAATTTAAATCCATTTTTTAAAGTACCCAAAAAAGGGGAGGAGGGTTTATCTTGAATACAATGTGAAATCTTGTAAATTAATCAAAACATCAAATAACTGTTATGGTGGTGTGGGAATGAATTTGAACTGTATAAGTTAAAATAGAAAATTCTATTTACTATTTTATTAAAACATTTCAAAATATTCCTTTTGAAAATATTTCAATGAAATTAAAAAGTGACCTAAAATATCCTTTATAATTTACTCATGTCCCTATAAATACATTAAGAAAATATAATTTTTATGAATATTAAAATGGATTTTTTTAGGAAATAAACCTATAAATCATTTATAATGAGGTTTTTATGTAAAGTGTCCATTATATTAAGTCAAACATATAAATAAATTCATCTTCATGAATAATAATATTATTTTAAGTATTTAGTTTTTTAATCACCTTTTTAAAGTTTATTATTCCTTTATTTTAATCTATTACTATGTTATATATAATTACTTTAACAATTAAGTTTAGGTCAGTTGTTTTGATGATATTTAGTTCGTATGTTCAACCAATATTTGGTATTTTGACTGTAATAAAAGAGTTAATTATACCATAAAATAAATAATAATTATAATAGTAATATAATTATCATTTTTATGAATTTAGGATTCTATTAAAACAAACAATTAAGGATGATTATGAAAAATAAATTATGTTATAATCATGTATTCAGTATAACGTATGAACACATGAGTAAAATTTCATTTTTAAAAGAACAATATGAAAATAAATTAAGTGTAATTTTATCATTCAAAATGATGAATATGTAATAAATATCATATTATTCCATTAAATATACTTATATATAGTATCTATGTGATGTAGACATGAAAGATGAAGCTTATCGATTCATGAAGAGGGGTAGTCAATACTTATATAACAATAATGTTATCCTTTTTTAATGAATGGAAAGGTAATAAATTAGATTACATATTTTACTTATATAATGATAGATAAGGAATTAATATCAATTATATACATTAAATCCATCAATATAACTACATGTGAGAGGCGTTAAGGGAAAAAAATTACACTGGTTTGTGAGTTGGTAGTCTTCCATGCACACAAATGATGGATTCATTTACAAATTGATGTTAGAGGAGATTGAATAATATAAAAGGTAGGTAGAATAATAAATGAAATGAATTAATATTCATTAATAACTATACCTCTTCTTTGGAAAACCTCTTTATATTTACAACTAAATCCTTCATAGTTTTTTTATGATAAAAAAGAGGCCTCTGGGACATAAGGAGGGATATTTGGAAGGTATTTGAGCATGGATTTTCTAATTTAGAGTGTTTAAAATATGAAATGAATATAGTATAGAAGGTGGATTTTTATAATCTAGAGAAGGGGACCTTTTATAATTACATAATGTAACAAATTAATCTTAATTAATTATTATGGGAAATAGATCAAAATTGATATAAGTAAAATATGGGAGAGGGATGCGTTCAAATCCTCCCTTCAAATAAAATTTGAAATGGTTAAGGTTATTTTTTCACCATTATCTATTTTTTAACCTCCCATTAACCCTTTTTAAAATTACCAATATGTGAAATTTTTTATACTTTTTAGGGGTGAAAAAATATACTATAGAAGGAAAAGTATCAAATAAATTGAAAATTGTTGATATTTTAAACCATATCCTATTATACTAGATATATATATGATTTATAATATTATTAAACAATTAAATAATTTAATTTTTATTATAAAATATCAATAATTTCCTTTATGGAGATATTCAATTAACATGAATTTCATAAAAAATTGACAATAGTGTATTTCAAATAATATCCATTTAAAAAATAATATTTTATTACTAATAATTAAGGTGGTGGGACACTATAAGTTAACCAAAAAATATTAATTTTTGTTTTTTAAAATCATTTACATGATTTTTCTACTAATTTTCCAAGAACTGTGTTAACATTGTAAAATTTCTTTAGGTAACTATTTCATCAATAAATATTAAAAATAAATTACCATGAAAAAATATTCATATTTTAGATTTCCATTTATAAACATACATAATTTTTTTATTCTTTTCAAAAAATATTATAGATATTAAAATAAGTAGTCCGACAGTTTTGACTTCATCCATTACATGAATATTATGAAGGTTAAAGTTAATGATAAAACGAAAATGCCATATATTCTATGTTTAGATTTTTATAGATTAAATATAATCAAAAAATGAAATAAATTAAATTTTTTGAAGGAATTTTAAACATTATCACAATATTTTTAAAATATATTAACACATTTTATAATTATTATGGTAATGTTTAACCACAGTTACTATTCATAAAGAAAAAAAATAAAAGAACTATTTACCAAATTTTAAAGTCCTAATTCTTAAAGTTGAAACCATTTTATAATATTCAATTTCTAGAAGGGGAAGAATATTATTTTTAATTAAAACCTCAAGAAGTGATGAAAAACTACTCTTCATTAAAATGTATTTTAAGCATAAAAATTGATTTAAAACCAAATTCACGTATAAAAATTTATTAAAGAGACCATAATTGGATTATTTTTAATAAAATGATTTTAATTACTTATTAAAACTAATTCAAAATGTAATTTTACTTTGTACATACAAGAAAATAACATATAATTTCAAGTAAAATTAGTATTTTTCAATATTAATTGAAACATCAAAATTTTTAGAATATTTTCTAAAAGTATCCCTAACATAATTTAGATATGATGATTTAAAAAATTAAATTCATTTTGAAAAATCAATGATCAAAAATTGGTAAAAAAATGCTTTGAATAAAACTATATAACATATGTAATTTTTTTTTTGTAAGAATAAAATAATTTTCTTTTTAATATAAAATTGATTATTATTCTTATAGTGAATATAACTCTATATAATATAATTAATGAATATTTATAATTGGAAAGAATTATTTATTAAAAATATAACTGTGTTTTTATATAAATCCCTCTTTGAGAAATTTCATCCTCACAATTTTATTCATTACATAAAAAAATGGGGATATTTTTCTATCATATCATTTTTTGATCCCATGTTACTTATTAAATGATATGGATTTTAAGAAAACCATAACATGATTTATAAAATTATTATGCAATACTTTCTCTCTATAGTCAAGAATATGTATTGGTTGTTCCTTAATAGAGTGTTTTTCTTCTAACTGAACTACTTCAGGGATCAAAACATGACATGCATTTGACACATATTTTATTAAAAGAAAAACATGAATGATGTCATTTAACAAAGAAAAACATAGAGGAAAGGACACTCAATAATAAAATGATCCAAATTTGTATAATATTTATAATGGTCTATGTAAATGTGTAACTAACCTTTAGTTTTTACCAAAATTCATAAGACATTATCATGTATACAATTTATGAAATTTTTTTCCCGCCTCAAAGAATAATCTTTAATCTGATTATCAACATGATTTTTTTATATTGTCTAATTTCCCCATGTACTGCTAAGTTATCTTCACCTTTTGATCCATTTATTTACTAATTATTATCCCATAAAATTTCTTTCCCCGAATTCATGTCAAATAGTTGTAGTACAACCCAGATTTCCATATAATGCCTAAAATTATGCCATTTTTATACTAAAATTATAGCTATTTTTATAATAAAATTAAACTAATGAGTTATTTTGATTTCAAATTCTCATTTAATCTATTGATAAAGATGAAATAACAACTTCCAATTTTAAATCATTCTCTATGAATATCCATCAGATTGAGGATTAAAGGATTTTTTTTGAAATTTGATTATGCACCTAAAGAAATTTAATATCCTTTGAAGAAATAAGAGGCGAGTTTAGGATAACAATTAGATACAATATAATGATGAACTCTGTGTAATATAATTATGACTTTAACATAATTTTTTTAAATTTAATCAGAATAAATATTTTATCAAATGGGATGAAAATGAGCAGATTTAGTCAATAATCATCAATTACCTAAATCATATTATTACCTCAATCTCTCTTTGGTAATACCACCATAAACCCCATTGATATATTATACCATTTCCATTATAAAATAGGAAGATAATGAATAAAACCCTTCAGTAATTTTCAATATGGTTGAACATATTAACAATTCAATCAATTCATAGTAAAAAAAATAAATTTATTTATTCCATCCAAATAGAAATGTTCTAGAAATCCTTTATAATTTTTTTTACTTCTAGGATGAATATAGAATACAGAGGTATAAGCCTCACTCAATACTTAATCCTTCAATTGGGGATCATATAAAACACATAACCATTCCATGAATCTCAAGACAACTTCTTTTTCTATATTAAATTCATGAGCCTTACCATTCATGATAATTTCAAAATTTTCTTTTAAATAATTATATTCTTTCTGATATTTCATTATATTATCTAAAAATGAAAACTGTTCATCACCTAAAATAAAATCAAGGGATTTAATTAATTACTAATTTATAGTCCATAATTAATCAAATCATTAACCAAAGGATCATGTTGTAGGAAAATCATAGTTAATTATGAATTATTTTTATGAATCAAAGAATCAACAACTCTATTTGCTATACAATGATGGTAAAAAATTATATTGTCAGAATTTTTCATTAATTCCATTTATCTAATCAGTCTTATCTTTAACTCTCTCTGAGTGAATATGTGCTTAAAATATTTATGACATTTAAATATTTCACACTTTACTCTATCTAAATTATTTCTCTAAATAATTAAAGAAATAATTATAGAATCAATTTCAAGTTCATGTGTAGGATATTATTTATTACGAGGTTTTAATTTATGTGATATATAAAGCAATTTCCAAGTAATTTTTCTTTAAAATAGAAGTATTTCCCTTCAATGAAGCATAAATTTAAATAAAAAGTCACTATTTCTGAATGGTAGGAAAAAATGGAGCATTCACCTGTCTTATTTTCAAATCCTGGAAACATTCAATACATTACTTTTTCTAGATTAACATAACTATTTTCCGTGTCAACAAAGTTAGTGGGATAAATATCCTTGAATTGTTTTCAATAAACCATCAATAATATACTATAAACATTAGATAATAGAAAATATAAGAAAAATTATCGGTCTTAGCCACTCATCAACCAATTTAGTTTTATCGGTATCAATATTTCTTCCATATTTATTTTTTAATTGTCTAAGGAATGGATTTTAATGTAACAAAAAATCAAAATTTCTAAATTTTCCATATAACATCAGTTATTTTATGTTTTTAGAATAATCCTTACATGGTTTTCATGAACCTCATAAATTTTATAAAAAACGACAATGTCATCAATAAAAAACCAAAAATTTCCCAAAAATTTATCAATTATCTATTCATCACATCCATAAATATTTCTGGATCATTTTTAACCCAAAGGGATGAAATAAGAATTTATAATGCCTATAAATGGTATGAAATGTTGTTTTTAAATTTCTTTCTTTTCTCAATTTTAAAATAATATACACAGACCTTAGATAACACTTTGAAATATACTATTCTCCCTAGATAAGTTACCACTTAATTAGATAGAAAAAAATGAAAAAAAAAATAAATGAAAAAGAATTTCAAAACACAATTTTTCATATATTCTTATTGATTCCCATCATTCATTCTCTCCTTGAGACAAACATTTGAAAAATTAACAATCTTATTAAATTGAAAACCCATTACTACCTACTTATACAAATTTTTCTTAACACTCTCAATATATTTTTCTTTAAAATCGAAATCCATATGTCCAAAAATACCATATCAGAAGTAGTTCCTAGTTTTTCTAAGACATTACCAATGGCGATTTTTTCTACCCCATTCCCAAAAATGGAAACTTTATTTTCTTACTTTTATATTTTTGAGAGATTTTTTCGCATTACTTTTCATATAGACCATTTTTATGCTTGTCAACACAAAATACATGAGCATCAGAAAACTCCATTTCTACCTTTTCGATATAATGAACATGTTTTTTCATAGAATTAGAATTCACAGGAAGATAATTCTATTTGATATCCTAGATTCAGTCTTGAGTAAAAAAATTAATTTGTCTATCAATATGTAGGATATAATTTGGTGTATACCATGCCAATTGGGTGAATTTTTCTTTATATATGACCACTAAATCCCCTTCTACATCAATTAAAGGAATTTATTTTCCATCCAATTTTAGTAAAAATAGGTAAATATTTAACATGGAAATATTATTATCTATATCCCATTCTATGGAATCAATAACTTCTCCTTCCCTAGTATCCTTGACCATTGACCCCCATTTACTTGCTTCTTCTTTAGAATTAATAATAAAAAGAGTTATATATTGATGACTTGAACTACCCATGACTTCAAATTTATTTTCAAGTGATTTAATACATCCCTAAAATATGAATGGTTCTAAAAATATACTGAATCATTGAGGGTGTTGTCTTATAAAATGCTCTACTTTTGATATGTACCTATATGGTAGATCTAGATGATCTCTATCATAGATTCCACGATCATTTTTAATCATAATAAACTAATCTAGTACAACAACAAAAATACATATTCCAATTATAATAATTTAGGTTTTTATTTGGAAGGATATTATAATCTTGATGCCATCCTACTTTACCATCCCTCTTGTAAATTTTGAAAAAGAATTTGAAAAAAATATAATTAAGATGAATCAACTTGTTAATATTTATAACGACCCATACTTTACATAAATTTTTAACACTTCAAAATTTAAGTACACTTATTACACCATATAACAAAACCATGAAAGGACCGTATAGGTATAGTGTCTTTAGAAACTGGGAAACATAAACAACTGGTTCATAAATCATCCACACTGTCTCCCTTTTTATTTTATCATATCTAAAGTATCTTTTGGCATATATTACTTAATACCCTTCTTCCTGACCTGGGGAAAATAAAACATACAATAGGGTGAGATCAAATGCTCAGTAAGGGTAAACAAAAGAAATATCAATCACATCATATTCATAAAAACATAACATTTTGGAAATCTTCACCTGCAAAAGAGATCATAATTTAATAACATGGGATAAATAATAGTTGTGAAATTTAAACCCAATAATCATAACTTAATACATGAAACTTTGTGTCATACACAGATAATCATAGATAATCATTTCTTAGTAGTCAAGACTCATTGCCAAGACTATCTTAGCAGACAAAGTCCATTTCTGAACCGATTTCACTCCTCGTTTCAGTCCTGTTTCACTAAACCAGATTAACCTACCATTTTATCCATGTCTATATCATGAGATATAAATATTTACCTAATTAATTGGAGGGAGATATAGGTCCCACCCATCTCATAATGAAACCATTCTTATGTGTTCCACAAAATCATAAATCATACATCATAGCATAACCCGTGTCATAAAAATGGGATTCTTAAACATTGTGCCATCATAACATAATCCATATGAGATAAAAGAACTTCATAAAAATAATTCCATAATAAAGTAATAAAATCAATGTAAAAATTGGGATAGAAACAGAGCCCTATATTATCTTAGATGGAAAATAATTGTGATAAAATGCTTGAACTCCATTCTTGAGAAAAATATCCATTCTACTTCAATTTTTTTTCCTTTCTTAAAATTTCATACAATTTTAAACTAAAGGAAGTTGATTAAAAATAAACATGAAAAATTGTAAAGGAAGCTTCATGGAAATAATGTTCTAAAATTCCCTTCAGGCCGTATAAGTTAAAAAAACATTCTTCTCATACTTTGGCCGGAAAAGTCAAAAAGTACCTCGTACTAAAAACGAAAAAAGATTCCTTTCATATATTTTACAAAAAACTCACCAATGGGTAAAATTGGATTTAAGAAATTTTAAGTGTATGGAAATAATATTACATATTGAGGAAACATGGATGTGGATGATAAATATTACCCATTACATTCTGAAGTATAACCAATCTCGGATAAAAATGAGATTGTGAGATTTTCCCTTACCCTAGGTCCGATTTGCTTCGTATGTGTCCGAACCTCCTGTATAATGATTTAAATAATGTTATTGACTTATTCCAGAATCTTACTCATTTTTATTATATCATATTTGGTCATATTCTTAGCTTCTAATTAGTAATATTTCATTGCTACTTGTTATTCGGGTATTTATTGCTTTTTGTTCTTATGGGTGTTTTGTCGAATAAATTATTATTATTATTTTTAGGTTATAGATACCTCATTTCTAGAATTTTATTAGTGTAATATATATCATATTTATTCATTCAAGTCATTTATATAATCATTAAGAATTGAAGATCATGTAGAACGAGTCGCATCACATCGTGGAGACGGTAGGCCATACGTATGCACGAGCGATGATATAGTTTCCATGATCGTGGAATTGTATTTAAGTGTATGTATACTATTTAATAATTAATATCACTTTAAAATAATCATATATAATTATTTTTTACACAATTATACCCATCCAAGTAAGGTGGTGGTGGAAAACAGATTACACCACGGCATGGAGACGGTATTCCGTACGTACGCACGCGCGGTGATTTCGTTTTATGTAGGATGGATAGAAGGTGAAATAGGGTTTTTCATATTTATAATAAAATATCAGTATATTAGTGATACTGATGTTATTACTTCATAATGAAACAACTAAAGAAGAAGAAGTATAAGAATAAATAAAGTTGAAAGAATCGGTAACGGACATTACCTCTTCTTTGATGCGCCTCTTCTTAACCTCCTCTTAGGGCACTAAAGATGGTCTTTGAAGAAGACCAAGACCTCTAAGATGTATTAAGGGAAGTTGAGAAGGTAAATGGGAAGGTTTTGTCCGAGTTTGAAGGCTCAAATATGTGTGAGGAGGATAGGGAGGTGGTGCCCTTTTATAAAGGAGGAGATGGACACCTTAGGAAAAACATAGAATATTATTTTATAATAAAGACATATTAGGTTTTTAATAGATCCAAATTGATTTATTTAGAATCTGAGTGGGTATGGGTCGAAATACTCTCAACAAATAGATTTTAGACAAGTTTAGGTTATTATTTAAACCTTATCATTTAGATTTAACTCTAAGTTAAATAATTTAACTTTTACCTTGTCTTCTTGTTTTCTTACACTATATGGTTAATAAACATACTATAACAAGAAAAAAGAACCCCAAGTGGTTCATTATTAATATATATAATTTTATATAAGTCATTTGGCCTAACCTTGGATTTTTAGGAATAAAATAACAATTAATAATATAATATTTGTTTTAAAAAGTATTTTATGCCAATTTTGACACTATTTGGTAATTGATTTTTTTGAAGATCATAACAGCATTATTAGTTATAAAAAAGTTAATTAAATCAATACTAATATGTCATATTAACCTATAAAATTAGTTTAATTCTTAAAAAGTCTGAAATTACATTTATTTGGGTATTTATAACATCAATTATGTTAATATTTCATTAATAAGGTAATTACTACATCATCATTGTGTCAAAAATAAATTAAATTATTTAATGTCTAAAAATTATAAATAAAATACCATTAGGTAGGAAAACCTTTATTATTTTTAATTAATATCTTCAGTCAAATTTATCTTATGTAAATCCCTACATTAAAAATGTTTATATTTATTGAACTTTGATTTTAACTATTTTAACAATCCTTTAAATAAAATAATAATAAGTGTCCTAATCAAATCCAAGTAGACCTAAAGGGTAATATTTTATTCTTAAGGTTGTTTTGGGTCTAATTAAACTTATCCAATAGAATTATGACATGTGATAGGATAATAATAATTTCATTTTTAACCTTAATTACCCTATTTACTTTTAACCATGGTAAATAAAAGTAAAAAGTTACTATTCACAAAAAATTATTTTTATCTTATTGAACCAAATTTTACTCTTTGATATTAACCGTGTCCCTTGGATTTTCGAAATTCCACTCACAGAAGAGGTAAAATTAAGTATTATGTTTGTTTACAAAAAGCTCCTAGGAGGTATATAAAAGACGGTGAAAAGTTCAATAAAATTTTTATATATCTAAAATTATTATAAAATGACTACAATGAATTACATTGAACTTATATAAGCATTATGTATCAATTTTTTCCTAAAATAAATTTATATAAAATAAATAATTATTTAAATAAAAAGTCGGTTTTTAAATAGTAACCTAGTGTTTTCACTATTCATTAAAAATTGAATTTTTTCAGAAAAATACCAAAAATTCACCATAGGCTAATTTCGATATTCTGAATCCAAAAATGAAGTCCATTTTGAAAGATAAAATTTATAAAATCTCAGAAGTGGGTATTACTATTCATAACGGCTAGTTTTAATAATATTTTAATATCATATTGTTGTTTAGTGAAACTCGGTATTGCGTACAACGTAAGCTATCGAGGAAGGTCGTGATTGCGTGTAAAGAAAGCCAAGCTAGTGTTGTGTGTAGTGAAAGATTCCTTTGACGATTCATATAACATAAAAAATAATTTGTCTCATAAAAATCTCGGGTGTTACATTCTACCCCCCTTAAAATGAATTTCTCCCTCGAAATTATTCACTTTGTAACAAACAGATGAGGATACCTCTCCCTCATCATATCGTCAATCTTCTATGTAGCTTCTTCTAGTTGGCGGTTCCTCCATAAAACATTCACCAAGTGAGTGGTCTTGTTCCGTAGGACTTTTTCACTACGATCCAGAATCCCTATCGGCTGTTCTTCATAAGAAAGATCTTGCTCCAGAAGTACAACTTCTGAGATAAGTACATGTGAAGGATCAGGTATGTACTTTCTCAGGAGAGATACATGGAACACATCGTGAACTTGAGTGAGATTCGGTGGAAGCTCCAATCGGTAAGCTACCTTCCCCACACGATCCAGTATTTCGAAAGGACCGATATACCTAGGGCTCAGCTTTCCATTCTTTCGAAATCTCATTACTCTCTTACAAGGAGATATTTGTAAGAACACTTTATCACCCACTTCAAACTCTAGGTCTTTTCTTCGGTTATCGGCATAACTTTTTTGTCGACTTTGAGCTGCTATTATGTGTTGTTGAATAGATCAGACCTTTTCTGGCATCTCATCAACAATATCTAGTCATAATAGCTTTCATTCCCTAACTTCATCCCAACAAGTTGGAATTCAGCATTTCTTTCCATAGAGAGCCTCACAGGGAGCCATCTGAATACTGGAGTGAAATCTATTATTATAAGAAAATTCCACCAAAGGTAGGTGTTGATCCCAACCTTCTTTGAAATCCATATAGCAAGCTCTCAACATATCTTCTAGAGTATGCTGAAGACTTTGCCAAAAATTTGAGGTTTTCTATTCTTAAGTTTAATTTTCTAGGGAAATTTTGGTATGATGAGTTCAAGAGTATTTGAAAAACATTATGTGGTGAAGTGACAATTTGTGATTTTTATTTCTCCCTAGATGTTTTCTTTATTTCATGAAATAGTGTGCCATTACTTTTTCAATATAAAAGGTTATTGTGGAATGTTTTCATTATTCATAGTGTGATATTAATTCTCATACAATAAATATATAATATAAAATCAAGAATCAATTTTTGTGAATATGTTTGAAACTTGAAATTGTAATCTTTTTTTAACAATGATATAAATATAAGGAATTTAAGGTCGAACACCAAAAACATTATAGATTTTTTCAGTATATTTTGGTTCCCATATGGAAATGGGACGAGGTATATATATATTTCATTAATGTGTGACCATACACTCTCTATGTAAATAAATCCAAAAGGATGGGATGTGATAAACTGACCAAGTCATATCATTTATTTAGATTTGCATAACCACCCAGGTTATGGATTTGGGAAATCAATATGTTCATTAGATCATAAAGTTTCAAGTGGGGATTTATTGTATCATTTAAGATAGGAACCCATAGTATTCATTTTCATTTTTCATATAGCCACTAGGATGTAATGGGTTCTAATGTTATATTGATTATGGTTTACCATCCTCAGAAAAATGGAGCAATAAATTTAGATTTTAAAGGATATGCTTTGTGATTTAATCAAAGAACATGGAGGATATTGGAATATCTATTTGGTACCAGTTGAGTTTTATAATAATAATAGTTAATATTATTCTATGAAAATGGTATTCTTTGGGACTTTTTTTTATTTACTATATAAATCACTTATTTTTTGGTCTATGGTGGGTTAGATTTATATTTCTAGACCAAGAATTGTTTATGATATGTTATAAAAGATGTATATTATTCATCAATTGATGAGGATGTATCATATTTGTTATAAATATTATATGTTTTTTGGGTCATATTCTATAATTCTTAGTAGGTGAATATGTGTTATTGAATGCTTCACCTCATTTGGGTTCTTACTGGATTTAGAAGAATGGGAAATTATTTTCGAGATATGCAGAAACTTTTAATATAAAATAAGAGTACTAAAAAATGGTGTATTAGAAGGATTTTTCATCTCAGTTAACATCTATAAATGACATTTTATGGTTTTAATAGTGTAAAATGTATCATCCTGGTCCATCTCATTTTTTGAATTGAAAAGATCTAGTTTTAAAACTGTACATGATAGTAGTTGAGTGATGGGTTCAGGTTATTGATTCTCAAGAAATTATTCTACATGGGAAATCAATTCTATTGGTCTGAATTTTGTTGGAGAATAGAATAGATTGTTAGTAGACACCATAAGACAAATTGATGATTAAGGAGTAGTAGAATCATCTTTTTTGTTGAAAAATATTATTCAGCTTTACTTTTTGAGGGAAAATACGATATAGTTGTTGGTTTGATGTGGTTTCAAGTGTTATGATGCATTACCTTGATTTATTTAATTCATTTTTTCTTTTTTATTTTTAATAATATAGTTGATATGTAATGATGTAGGGGTTTAGTAGTTTGAATATAGTAGTGTAAGCATTATTGAGGATTCTAGACTATTTATTCAGTAGGATAAATATATTATCAAGGTATTTAGTCCCAGACATACTAATAAATATGCATGTATATATATCTTTTCACATGAATGCAACAAAACATGGGTTTAGATAATTTTATAATTATTTTTAATTCATTAAATATAGTGATTTTGTTGATAAAATATATATAACCATGGAGAAATAACTTCTTTTTTTGTATATTTAATTGAAATATCCTGGAGAATTAACTACTTATTGGTAAAGGTTGCTAGGTGACTGCATGAGAGGAATGCAATAGGTTTTTGGTTATGGATGAGTGTTGAAAATCCTTTGATCGATTCACTAACAATTGTTTGGTAGAAATGGTTGGATTAGTAATAGGGGTGATGTTACACATTGATAATTTTATAATGGGAACATCTTGTTCGATAGTATGTATAACACGAAACACTAGGAATTAAAGATAATATAACAACCTAATACATTACAATAGATGTATTTCTAAATAAATTTAATCTATTTTATTTATTTCAATTCATTAAAAATCAGATTGAAATTAATAAGACACTCTATTAAATTATTATTACTTAAACATGACCATTATAACATAGCCATTAAGTTGGATGGAATAAATAGTAATAAATAAATATGAAAAATTTTATGGTTTAAAATTTATTATAATGAATCTGATTTTCAGGATTTTATTTTTAGAAATTATTTGGAAAATTTTTAAGACCATGCATTATGACCGCATTCGTTTTCTAGGTAAAGTGTTCTCAGAACAATTTATTGAAAAAATGATCAGGTATTAATAGCACGTGTGAGTGAATTTTCTGGAAAATTAGAATAACTATTAAATATGTTTCCAGATTAGAAATACACGGTCATCGTTGAGCTTATAATGGTTTATTTATCCTAGGCATGGCTTAGGATTGGTCAGCATGGGTCATCTATAGAAAAATTCACCAATGACGTAACCATAAAAAAATAATTAAAAAAATATTTTATTTATTTAAATCCTAATAACTCATGAACGGTGACTCAGATTGGAAATCTTAGACCACCATTAAGTTTAAAATATGCTATTTTCTAATGGCATGAGATAACTGTATTCAGAGTGGTTTTTTTGTGTAAAAATAAGAAAAGGACATAATCATCATAAATTTAATGATAAATATTTTTATTGACACATCAATGATTTACTATAAAATCATCCTTATGAAAAAATACCAGGATTAGCCACATAAATCTAGGAATTTCATAGAATCAATAGGGAAATCATAGAGCATTTTCCTTTCACGAACGAAGACCAGATCATGGATCGATGATCAACGTGCGACTAAATAAAAGGGTATAACCAACGATCACGACACAACATCATTTTTCATCGGCGATTGATCCCAATGAGGTAGGGAGGTTGATTTCTAATTTGTTTTTCCCATTTTTTATACAGTTAACATAGTTCAATCCATGACTAGATTGATATTCGGTTCAATCATTACATGATGGTTATTATTGTGGGATTATTAAAGGGGTTTTGATTTTTTAGATATTTACCCATGTTTTCACATCTTTATTTTTTATAACATGAAATAACCATGGACGCAATGATCAATGGATGAGGTTCATTCCTTTTGTTTTTCATTGTGATTTTCTATCCCCTATTCTTTGCTCTTTCACCATTGGACCCCCATGGTCATGGCCCAACATGTTGGTTGGTTCTGAGCATGATCGGACCATTGGAGTGGTGGAAAACGGACAATAGAGGACATATATGTGTATATCAGGTCCATAGGAAACCAGATCTATGACCATTTTGATTTTCGGACATTAGAGGTGGCCTAGTGGTCCGTGGAAGGGACCACCAACATGGGTTCGGTGAGGCTATTTGGCTGGTGGCGGCAGTGTGGAATGATGACTAGAGGTAGAAACCAGATGCAGCTAGAGCGGTGTGGATAAAATGGTGGAGCCATGTGGGAGAAGTTGTGGATGCAGAGACTGGGGATGATGTGGTATGCCTAGACGCATGGTGTGGTGGTCGTGGAGTACAGTGAGGCCACATGACACAGTGGTATGCTGCTTGGAGGCCATGGGACATAGAGGCGGCAAGCCAAGTGGGACGAATAGAAGAGGAGGGAATGAGTAGGCCAATAAGCTTGGTGGTCAAGAGTGGGCCAATAGGCTAAGCTAGCCATAATGGGCTAGGTGGACCAAAGCAGGAAGGGTGGACTGGGCCAGGCTGAATAGGTCAGACCTCATTCGATCCCCATCCCAGTAAACCCCCTTACGAACCTACATACCACCATATCTTTCAAACCATACATTTGATTTATGAACCATTTATAGCGTTGGGACCCTGGAGATGAGGAAGTACATTTAATAACTATGGTGGGTTTAGCTTGGACATAATTCTAGTAACACATTACATTTATGCGAGAATTACCCAGGGTCAAGGGACACATCAGGTGTGGCTACTACTCACCATGCACCCTCCTTTTCTAAGTGGGTCGATTCTCTCATCGATTGTATGTTGGATGGGTTTAATTAGGAATCATTACCTTTATCTATCCTCTAATGTTTTTTGTATCTTATCATACTCACAGGAGAATGATGCCTCTATTATAATTTTTTGGATAGAGTTGTGGAATCCCCCATGATTCCTAGAACTGATCTTATACTCTATCTTATTAACCTAAGTAGATTCTTCGGTATTGATGTGACCATATTCACGGGGCATCAGTACTCTACATAGAGGGATAATCTATATAGAGTTGTTGGTATCACCATATGGCCTTGGATGTGATCCTCATATGATGTATCTTATCATTATCTTCAAATATATCAACATATCCCTCTCATGGAATTTACCGATGAAAAATACTTCTCAGATAGATGTCATTAGGTATATCAGACTCAGAAGTGTGTTCTCCCAAATGAGGGCTTCATTGAATCTTATAAATTAATCCCTGGTATGGGTATGTGGTAGTTATGACTTAACTCTAGACCTCGTGTCTTGGTTTGAGTATATCTGGATATTCTTGTTATATGTTCAGTAGAAATATACCAGTGTCAAGATGACTATACCTCCCCTTTGTGTATTTCTTTGGGGTTTTTGAGGTGTCTTACTGAGTAATTTTATAATCACCCCCATATGAGATTTTCATGAATGTGTGATGTATTGTGAAGATGAGCGACCATTTGATAGAGTCTAGGATAGAGAAAGACCAGATGGTGTTTTTTGAGATCAGACAGGCCAAAGTGTTCTTATGACTTCAAACATTATCCCTAGTACCATTGTTTATAGGTTGGATTTTCTGGTCTACAGAAACTTTATTTTTTCTATTTTTCTTATATTCTATCCCTTTTTTACTTTCAAATAATTTAAATATTGTACTCTGGTAGTGAGATATAGTGGTTTTCATGAATTGTTTACTTAGGTTTTTTACTTTTCAAAATTTTTGGCTTGTAGATGTGTGTGTGCGTACATGTACTTTAGGATAATGCCTCCCATTTGTGTGATATTCCTACTCGGTGTTAGTCACAAGCCCCTGAGTTTCGGGTAGTCACAACATGAGCCCCTCAAGGATGGGTCATGATAGAGTGTTATCAGAGTAATTCAGTTTTAAATTTGGACCAAGAAGATATGATATTGGTTTGTGGAAATAGTGTTATGTGTTTCAAGTTTGGATTTCAAACTAGGGACTCTAATGTTTGTGAGGTGTATGACATATCCATACATGATAACTTTAATAACCTACTTCTTAACTCATTATATGAAAACACTTATTATAGGGGGAAATGGTACATGCGTGATATTGTAATAAGTTGAGGTTTCTTGGTCCGTCTTGAGTCATCTATAAAAATATACTCATAAACCATGGTAAATATTTATTCCTTATAGGATTCCTCCGTAATGAAGACAGGATATGATTCAATAGATCGATCATGAGGATGAAACCCTAAGTGATGATCCTTCTATACAGTGAAAAGTTTCATAAAGGTTTTCTCTAGGTGGTGCACCACCTATACCACCAGCTATGGAGTACCCTGTGGTACCTATAGTACCAGGAAACAAGGAGCAAAGGGTGAGTGTGATCCATGAGTTTTAAATGAAAATACCCCTCAGGTTTCAAGGTGATCCTAATACTTAGGGGTATGAGGTTTGGATTGAAGTAGTGACCCATGTTTTCTATCTAATCTGGACACCAAAAGATCAGATAGTGGTCCTGGAAGCGAGCCTTCTATGGGGTTCAATAGAATGATGGTGAGGTTTGGCTATCCAGATTCACGATGAGGAGAAAATCCCATGGAAAGAGTTCGAGAGCCTCTTTATAGAGGATTTCTCACTAGTTACGATGAGAGGTGTGAATCTACAAAAGCTTATTCAGCTACAACGAGGATGTATGACAGTAGATGATTATTCATTGAGGTTCACCAACCTTTACAAGTACTCGATAGATATGGTTAGAGATAAATACTTCAGGGATCTAACCATTGAGTGATGTCTACAAAGAGACATACACTACATCATTATCCCTCTATTAATTCTAATATATTCTCGGGTGATAGAGTAATATTTGGTGGTTGAGAGCTTCTTGGCTAAGCAAATATGACTGATGACAGTCAGCAGTGGACATGAAGGTGTATAGACCTCGACAACAGGGAGTCATTGTCAGCCTTAGGGGCCCAAATGTTGGATAGGGTTAAGGAGGAGGTCCTAGGACAAAGTATCTATAGTTTAGGACTCACAAGGTGGATCACGTCGGCATAGGGATAGGTAGTTAAACTCATGTGATGACAAGGGAATTTACGCTAGAGACTGTCCTACCCACCATGCTACTAACATGGAGTGGGTGGATAAGCCACCGAGATAGAGGAATCTAGGAGTTGGTAGATCCATAGGGTGCATAATGTGGAATAGGATCTGGGAGAGCAGCAGGAGGTGGTAGATGTTTTGACTTATTACAAACACCACCCCCTGGTGGTCCATGCCAGGCTTATGGAGCTGGCAGACATGGGTTATGAAAACTTCATGCAGTAGAGGTATACGACCCAGGAGCTCTAGAAATAATTCCAGGTATGATCTATGTATTTTCTACCATAGCTTCTATATTGAAAGACACAAGTTTTAGTCATTCCTTTCTATCCACATGTCTTGTATGAGACCTTGAGATTACGAATAAACCATTGACTCAAACCATATGATTAGAGACTCATCTTGGAGGAGATTCGATGATCAAAAATCTATGTTGATAGTGTGACCCGAACCTTGGAGGGGTGAGTTTCTGTTGTAACCTCTTGGTGGTAGCGTCTTGGCCTTATGACATCATTGTGGTTATGGATTGGTTATATATATTCCATGCCTAGATTGAATATTTATTGCTAAGGGTGTGATATGTCTACAAAGATGGAACTCAGTTTTCTTTTCTTGGTGAAAAAGAAACCCTTGAATCATAAGATAGACTCATACATAGGAGGCTGCAACCAATTAATCATCAATTGGATAGATAAAACCTTGGTGCAACAGTTGTTATGAGTTTACAGTTCCCATAGATAGGGGTAGAGTATGAGGATGTCTTCCTAGAAGATGTTCCGAGATCACCTTAGGGTAGGGAGATAAATTATTCGTAGATTTAAACTATATAATGACATTGATATTATCACCAGTATATTGGATGGATCCCACATAGCTTCTTGAGCTCTAGGTGCATTAGAGGACTTAGAGAGTTAGAACTTTTTGAAACCTAGTGTATCACCCTAGTTAGCCGCAATTTTGTTTTCCATGAAGCAAGATAGGGTATTGAGTATATTTTTGGATTATTTTTGCCTGAATTAGGTGAAATTAAAGAAAAATTATCCACTAATAATGACCAGTGACCTATTTTTGCAGTTGAGAGGGGCATAATGGTTCTCAAAGGATGACCTTCAATCAGGCATTCACTAACTATGATTATGGGACAACGATATACCAAATATAACTTTCAGATGATGCTATATTCATTATGAGTAATTGGTGATTACCTTTAGCATGATTAATTCCCAAGTAGTGTTCATGGAAATCATTAACTGGATATTCTATTCTTACATAGATTGGTTTATGGTAGTCTTCATCATCAATTCCCTTATGTAATCGGAATCCGAAGAGGATCATGCGGGACACTTAAGGGTGGTTCTACATGTGGTTTGAGAGAGCCAGCTTTATGGGAAAATATTTAAGTGCTAGTTATGGATTCATGATATCCAATTAATGGGACTTGTTATCTCAGCGGATGGAGTGGCAGTTGACCCAGCCAAGGTCAAGGCAGTGTTTCCATGGGATCCACATAGAAGTGTGATGGAGGTGCAGAGCATTTTTGTAAAGGCTAGATATTACCTGAGATTCATACCTGATTTCTCTAGGATGTTAGAATATATGAAAAATTTGACCCAAATGTGAAATCCTTTCATGTGGATAGATAAGTGTCAACATGATTTCCTACAGTTGAGATAGAGTTGATGAGCACCCTGATATTGAGATTACTAGAATATGATGCCGAGTATGTAGTGTTATGTGATGCATAATGAATCGGACTTGGTTGTATCATGATGCAGAGGCAATCGATGATTTCTTATGGTTCATTCCAGTTGAGACCACATGAGAAGAATTTTGTGACCCAGGATCTTGGGTTTGTAGAGGTAGCCATCAATTTGATGATTTGGAGACACTACCTGATAGGAGAGCAGTTTATTGTATTCTCTGATCATAAGATTTTAAAGTATATATTCTTTTATAAGTATATGAACATGAGGGAAAGGCGGTGTCTAGAGTTCATCTAGGATCATTAATTTGAGATCATCTATACTCATATGACGGAGAACATGGTGGTAGATTCTCTCTACAGGAGAACCATTTCACAGTTTCTGGATGAGGCATTAGTGTAGCTGGATTCATTGTAGTTATAATTTGTGGGTGGTTATGGGAGGTATTAAATCTAGTCAATGGGTTTTACCCAAAAACTCTTACATTGAGTCATAGAGGAGACGATTGGAAATGAAATCTTCAAGACTCTACATGATCAATTATCTACAAGACTTGATCTTGGTGGACATTCAAAAGGTGGGTAGCATACTGTTCTTTTCAGAGGACGCATAGTTGTATGAGTGAAATTGCTGGAGAAGGTTTTGATGGAGTTTCATACATTCCCTTTAGTGGTGCATCCAGGCATGGAGAAGATGTACCGGTACCTCCATTGTTAGTTTTGGTGGGCCAAAATAAAAAAGGGAGTTGCAGAGTTTTTTTCTTAATTCCTCACTTATCCGCAAGTGAAGGATGAGCATGAGGTTTCAATGGGTTGGATAAACCCCTTGAGGTTCTAGAGTGTAATTCTGATGGGATATCAATAGACGTCATGATGAGTTTACCATGTACATCTAGGGGATGACATACCATCTCGATGATCATTGACCGACAAACCAAGTCGGACCACTTACTACCTATCTGAGAGTAGTGTTAAGTGGAGATCCTGGGGTTCCTATACATGCAAGAGATAGTTTGGCTTCACAAAGTTCCATCAATGACTATTTATTATCATGATTTCGCTGTTGGTCCCCCTATGGTCCCAGATTGAATTTCTAGGTGGTTTCGAGAGTTATTGGACCCTCAAGGTGGTGTAAAACTGACAATAAAGGTCGAATCTGTGTAGGATGGGTCCTAATAAACCCAAATATATGACTATTTTTATTCAGGGACACCGAATTTCTCTTAGTGGTCTATGGATGGGACCACTTATGTGTGTCAAAAATGGAAGTCTAGCTATAGGAGGCATCCATAAGTGGCGACGTGCGGCAGTGCAGTGGCGTGGAACATCAGACATAGCGGCGTGGCCGGATCAACAGAGCCACATGGGATACGTAGTGTATGATGATTATGGGGTGGATGAGGAAGGTAGATCCGTGTGGTGCGGTGTCCATGGGGCATGGCAAGGATGTGGGATGTGGCGGTGGGCGGCGTGGAGGATGCAGGATACGGAGGTGGCAGGCCAGGTGAGACGAGCAGGCCAGGAGGGCCAGAGGAAGCCAGAGCGGGATAACAGGCTAGGTGGGATAGAGTGGGTCAGAGTAGTCTAGGTGTAATAGAGTAGTCTAGGAGGACTAATTTGGGCCAAACAGGTCGGACTAGGGTCGGTCGTCAGCCCAATAAACCCCCTTTGGAACCTTTAAAGCCCCACATCATTCAATCCCTAAATCAGATTAATGAACTGTCTGTGACATTGGGACCCTAAAGATGATGATGAATTTTTCATACCTATGGTGGATTTTATCTTGTATTTAATTCTAGTGACATAGGACATTTGCACAGGCCGTACCTGGGGTCAAGGGACACAGAAGGTGTTACAACTACTCACTGTGCACCCTCCTTTTCTACGCAGGTTGATTTTCCCATCCACCATATCTATGAAAAGTTTCATTAGTGATCAATCCATTAATTTCTTACCTGATGTTTTATTGATATCATATCCTACTCATAGGTGAATGATCCCTTAGGATATAATTATAGGATAGAGTTCTTGGAAGCCCTTCAGTGGATCAGAGCGATTCCTTTATTCCTTGTTCATTCCCTATGAAGAGTCTTCAGTATTGACGAGACCAACTTCACCAGACATCAATCCTATACTTAGTGGGTACATATTGATAGAGTTGTTGGTATCAACCCATGTCCCATGATGTGATCCTCATATTATGTATCATATCTCCCTCTTTATATCTATTAGTGCATCTCTCTCATGGCATTTCTTGATGAACAATACTTAACGAATGGACATCATCTAATCTATTAGACTCAAGAATGTGTTCTCTCATATGAGTGATTTGTGAAATATTTGAGCTGAATCCCTAGTGTGGGTATGTGGTATTTTTTACTTACCTCTAGACTGTTTGTCTTGGTTTGAGTATATATATATATTCTTGTTATATTTTCAGTAGACATATACTTTTTTGGGGATGACATTACCTCTCATTTGTTAATTTATTTGTGGTTTTTAGGGTGTCCTACGAAGTATTGTTATAATCACACCTACAAAGGCTTTGTCCGCACATGCCATTTCTGGTGCAGACAAGTGAACTTTTGATTTTTTCCAAGCTGAAACATGTATGGAAGTAGATTTGTGAGATTAGATAGGTTTAGGTGTTCGTACAGATTCAAAAATTAGTCCCAATACATCTGTTTGCAGGTTGGACTTTGTGGTTTATAGACTCATTTGTTTTTTGGTGGGCTTCTATTCAAGGCCTATTTACTTTCCATCACTGTCACTGTTGTACTATGGTTGTAGGATAAAGTGGTCTGAGTGAATTTTTTACTTAGTGTTTTTAAATTTCATCATTTGTGTCTTGGATATGTGTGCATGCGTACAAGTAATTTAGGCTAATGCCTCCCATTTATGTGATATGACTATTCGATGCTAGTCACTAGCCATTAGACTAATGGTATAAGACTTCAAGTAGTCATGTATCTTGAACAAAGTGAAAGGTTCATAACATTTTGAAAATAAATTCAATTGTTATTTGTTGATTATAAATAAATTAATAATCATTTTAATGCAAAAGTAATGTTTTCTGAAAAAACTGGATTTTTCTAAATTAAGGTTTAATTGCTCTTTCTATAAATAATTTATAATTATTTTTTTACTAAATTTAGAAATTACATTTGATAAAATAAAATCAATTTTTAAATCTTCATATAAAAATTATCTTGGGTTATTTTTTTCATATTTTTCTCAAATGCTTCATTTTTCGTAGAATTACGAAAATATTGATTTAAAAAAAACAGCCTTTTCAATTAAATCAGTTACAAAGTAAAATTAGATTATAAATTGTTTCTAAGTAAATTTTAGTTAAATTTTATAATAATTTACCTAATTTATGTCATTGGAATAAATTTTATATTTTATTTTAATTTTAAAACCATCGATACTTATGAAAACTTTCTCTTTGAAAAAATATTTTTTTTTCATATATGCGGGGACAGTTTTTTATTGTTATCTTCAAAATAAGTTAATTAAATTTGTAATCATTGATTCCATATTTTTAATAATCATAAATAATATTATCTAATATATTCATATTAGTTTTGACAAAAATTAAGAGTGAAAAATGTAAAAATGAATTACCTTGTTTAAGGTTAAAATGCATCTTCTATGGGGTTAAACTATAAAATTAAGGGCTAAAATAACCTACCAAAATTTCAAAATATTATTGCATTGAAATATTTGAACGTTAGTTAATTTAGAAGATTTTTTAATGTGAATTACTTCATCATTTTTTATCGTTTTGATAAATTTCCAAGAAATTTCCCAGAGGGTTTCCTTTCCCCACTTATAAAAGTAAACTCACTCCGCACACTATTTCACACACCTTAAGAATATTTTATCAGTAAAATTCTGAAAACATCTATCCAGTACATCATTATACATATTATAGAGTTGTTGGTCTACCCAAAATACAACACATATAGTCCATAATAGGAGATCTAAAGGAGTTTTTTCTTAGAGAATGTAGTTATCTTAATGGAATTATTTTATTTTCCTTATTATTCTTCCACAATAAATTATTTATTAACATTTGATATATAATAAAACCACTATATCACATATAATGATATGATAATATTTTTATGTCATAATACATGTCCATCTTCACTTCCATCAAGTGGGAAACAAAATCATTGATTGTGTGTATAAGAGACTACCGCCTCATGAACTGATGTTGTTCATTTTAGATCACCACATTTATAGGCGAGATATAATTATGAATTTTATTCATTATTATTATTAACTTTAAGATATTTTTATAATTATTTAATATTAATATCACATATAAATTGTTATCTTCCATTCAATTTGAAGTACGATTACATCGCTCTTGTGTACAAAAAACTACCTCCATGGGAAGTGATGTGATTCCCTTTATTCACGTAACATTTACATGGAATGAAACAAGGATAAAATTAATGAAAATATTTTATATATAATAGATTATATTGATTCTGGAATATTAATATATCACCCCTTCTTTACCCTTTCACTCTTTATGGGAATGATATCATCACTCATTGGTAAGTATGACCAACCATCTCTATAATGCGATGCAATTAATTTTTCATGTGAAATGTTAATAAATGGAAATAAAAATGTATCTACTAACATGATATGTTATTTATAACATTATTATATTTATATATATTAAATATATATCTATATATATTTTTGATAAGGACAATAAATTTCATGAAAAAACATGCATGTTAAAACATGAAAATTAATCCCTGACAAAATAAAAATAAATTAAAATTATTAACAAATTGTTGGTAAAATATTGTAGTTTTACCATATATGATATTATAAATATTAATAAGGTTATTTTAATTATTTACTTATATAATTAGAAGCATTATATAGTGTATATATAATTTTTGAAGAATATTGGATTCGAGGTAATGGTTTCTCATCACACTTTTACTTTGGTGATACATATGTCATATTTACCACTTATTTCATTTATGTGATGTATATAATAACCCTTCGATATGTTATACCGTGAATATATATATATTCATGGTATTTATAGATTCATATGATATCATTTTATTTACAAGTCTTATGATTCAGAAGATACCAAAGTTGTAAGGGTTTATTTCTTAATCCCATCATTATTCGATATTGTTTATATTTACACCACCATTGGGGGTATTTTATGATATTTATAAAATAAAATCAATATATTTTTTAACCATTAATTCTTTATGAACTTTTCAAATTATTATTACAAATTTTCCACTCGCTGTTACTTAAAATTATTGATAAAATGTATTTAAGAAAATTCAATTTAATTTATCTCTTCAGTCAAAAGTCCTTTTTTCATCAAAAACCATGTTTTCAAAAAATTATTTAAAAAATTTATTTATAATTTTAAAAATTATTTATTAAAAGTATTTTTACCCATTTTTATTTTTTAGAAAATTATTTTAAAGGAATCGTTATATATTTTTCAAAATGATACTCATATGGATTTTACTAAAAATATTAAAGAAATATATATTTTAACAATTTAGAAATGAAAAAAACTTCCAGCATCATGGAAAATAAATGTTTTAAATATAATTTTACAAGATTTTAAATATTGTTTATGAAAAATATTTCCAATTGTTTATAGAAAAAATCTTTTCTTAAATGTTATTTTCAAAATTAAATGTTTATTTTAGTCAAGAATATTTTAAGGTTATTTTCATGGTATTTATATTCATTAAATTCACCACCAATTAATTTTAAATATGATACAATTGGGATATTATGTATTGATATTATCCTTATTCCTTCCTTAGAACGTTTGTGTTCAGTTCGATAAGAGATGTATGATTTTATTTCCATCCGCCGTATTACTCTGGATATTTTCTGATAATTATTATTTGATTCATCTTAGTATTAAATTTTAATATGTTTGTTTTTGAAAATTAATATTTATGTTCATTATGTTTCAGTGATTTCATATGATAAATTCACTAGACTTAGTAAGTGACAAGTGGGGCCTGGATATATGCAGCCCCTCAATGCATCATGAAGTCTCATGAGGAAAACTAAATTGAAAAATGGCCATTGCATTAAAAAATTATTTATATGTCTTGGGACAAGTCCATGGAATTATGGTTGGTATATACCTCATTATATATTCCATCATAATGAATTTAGGTATTCATATTCAATTTGATTATTCAATTAGTTAGAATATCCATGATTATGTTATCAAGATCATGTGATTATTTATCTGGAATTATTTATCATCATTTATTACTACTATATTATGATCATGTTTTTGAATAAATGACATGTATTTAATTTATTTACCATTATATACTGATTATGACTTATTTATTCATAGATTCCACTATAAATTTACCCTTAATGATTAATTTCTCTCCCCCATTTGTTATGTTTTATTTTTCTCAGGACACTAGGAATTGTTTTGTGATTGATAAGAAAGGATACACTATTAGGAATAAAGAAATTTTCAAATAAAATATATTGAATATTTTATTTTTTCAATTTTAATAATAATTTAAAATTAATATCTACTTTACTAAGAATAAACAAATATTCAGACCTTTAGTATGTAGTACCTCATATCTTATTCCAATGTAATAATGTAGACATCGACTCAAGGATTCTCGGGTTAGGGTCCCTACAGTTTGTATATGAGGAAGGTTTGTAGGAGCTTTGAAAACTATATTTTGGTAAATATAGACCAGGGAACATAACCCTGTGATATATATTGAGGATATCAAAAGAATAACATCCTAATGTTTTGGTAAGGAAGATATTATGTTCCTTTTTCTAGAAAATATACAAATGTCTGGATACTACATGTTGATGTGGTTTTGGAATATATTTACATACCTGTAATGAATCTGAAAGGGGTGGATTAGGGTTGACGTAATAATAACTTGAAATATGAAATAATTACTTAATATGAACTTGATTTAACACTCATAGTTGATATTATTAGGATAAATTCCATTTTATTTATTAACCATTATGATGGAGTTTCAAATAATGATATCCCTAAACAATCCTTTTTTATTATTATGATATTATATATGCAAAAATTTTCTATTAATGTTAAGTGTTTCAACATTTTTGGGATTATACATTATGTTTCATAATGTTTTTATCTAACATAGTGTATTCTACTACTTAGAAATGGTTCATAATGTATGAAATGTAATATACAACAGTACATTTACCCCATGATGTGATTTCCTCCGCTGGGAAAGATAATGATGTTGGAGTAGTAGATGCAGCTTAAAATGATTAAATTAAAATCATAGTGGAGAATATAAATCATGTTTTGAGTATTATACTTTCCCACATGGAGAAGACTTTTAGATCTAAAATACGTTATAATTATCTTATAATGCTTCATGTGTTAGCATTCAACGACATTCAATGGGACTAAAAATAAATTTTAGGTGATAAATGGATATGTTCATTTGATAACATATTTCACAATCTTGGAAGTAGTGAAAGAAATAATGTTTTCATAGATGTTTATCATATCTCTAGAGATAAAGATATGTAGTGGTAATTAATTCAAAACACTATGGATGAGGAGGATATAGAAACATAGGAAATATAAATAAAGTTTTTTAGTATAAGATAGTTTGAAGAGGATAATATTTCTCTAGATGAATCCAACATTACAAGGTTATGAAGGCCTACTAGGGACTACATATATAATTCAAAGAGAAATATTGGAAATCTCTTTGATTGGATTAATCCAATATTATGAAGTTCACTGTTCTCCAAATATTTCCCACAGAGGATATATTAATATGTTATATCTTGAGAGATAATGAATTTTCATGTCTCATGACTTCAATGGGAAGCATTAGAAGAAGTGGATGGATGGAAAAAATATAGATAATGTAAAGAAGGGAAAAAGGATTTTCCAACATATTATGATTTTGTGGGGAAAAATATTTACATGATAAAAATTTAAAGGATTATTCTTTATGTGTTGATAAAAATAACACAATTCTCATGATGGAGAAGGAATTTAACAAGCTTCCATTTTGAATGCTTCAAATACAAGGAGATTGAGAACTATGAAAAATAATTCCACAAATTTCAACAGAAAATACATTAAATAATATAAGGAATTGGATAAAAATTTATGATATTACCATAGATGAAGTAGAATGATTAATGTTATTGGTTTCGATTAAAGAAATATGTTATAAGGGTATTTTAATAATTAATATTCTGGGTATAAGAATTATAAATTAATAAGGATTGTAATGTATTAATATTGGTTTAAGGATTTAAAAAATGTGTTGAATGGTACAAAGAAATGTAATTTAGGGGATTGTTGACCTTTAGGGAAAAACATTATTGGGGGTGGATAACACTTAATATGTTCCTTGTGGTTTTATAATAATGATAAAGATTTTTTATGAAGGAATTGGTAACCATTAAGGTTTATCTAATATTTTATGTTTGTTTAATTATGATCTATTAAAATTTGGAAACATTTTAGGAATTATATTAAAATATTTTTATAAAAATTACCTCCCATAGGCTGGGTGACAACTTGTTGCATCCAGTAAGTCCATGGGGCTTCTACCTAGAAATGAAGGAAGGTAAGGGTTCATAACATACCACTGACCTACGTAATGTATTAGTTAATATGTCATTTATTTTAGTTAAATGACTTTAGGGATAAATATTAGTGTTGATCGATTGGTTTTATTATTGAAATTTATATATTAGTGTATTATATTGGAGAAATTGATCTAACAATATTGGTTTTATAAATTTTTTATAAATATATGGGATAACTTAGCACTATTTTTTGGTTCTTATGATATGCTAAAAGTTAATTTTAGTTCTTTAGGGATAATAAATTCAACTAAGAAATTTATTTCTTATAGTAATAAATGAAGTTTAAAATGATAATATAAAAACGAAAATGTTAAATTTTCCCTATGAAATAGAAAGATATAAAGTAAGTTTATATTTCTATATTCTCAGTATAGATAGTGAAAGAGTTACTTGACTATATGAAAAGAATATTGAAACCAATTGTTATCTTAATAACATCATTTATGTTGAAAAAAGGTATATTAAATCATAAAATATTTATGGTTATGTGGTATTTAGCTTTCCATTGATCAAAAACTTTATTGTGATTAATGACCTCCATTACGCTCTATAATTATTATTCTTTTTTCCATGTTCATATCTTCACTATCCAAAAATTTTGTCATACATAGAAACATAGTTTTGTGTCATTGCATATGATCTTTGTAATTACCATTCCCTCTTATTTAGACAATGTTTTGTTAAGACTTTTTTTTGATGTGGGGTTTCGATGAAGGAATTTAGAGATTTAAAAAACTTAATTATAGAGATCAAAATTAAATTGCAATTAGACAATTTATTTAAGGGGAGATTGTAACGCACCATGATTTTTAACATAAAAATATCATGTTTGATAGAATGTATGTCACAAAAAAACATACTATAAGAGAATATAACAACCATCGACTTTATGATACATTTAATTTTATATAAATTCAATATATTTGATAGCTTCAAATGCACAAAACAACAGGTTGAAACAACACATGATACACTGTTAAAACATTATATTTTAAATAATACATTAACAACCTACTTGTTATGTTGGTGGATATGAATAGTAATAAATAAAATTTGAAAAATTTATTTATTACCAATGTATAAAATAAATTCAATGGTTTTATATTTATAAGAAACAAAATAAGAATCATTTTAAAGTAAGATAACTTTTTTTCTTCTGAAAAATCGTATTTTTCTAATAGGTGGTTTAATCACATTTTGTGACCCTAATTTAAAAATAATACTGACAAATTTTAGAATTTTTTTTTGAAAATTTAAAAATATTTTTTAAATTACCATATCAAAATTTTCTTAGGGTGAATGTTTTGGATTTTTCTCAATTGTTTCATTTTTCGATGAATAGTAAAAATAATGATTATTAATAAATACTTCCATTTCATTTAAATTATTTATAGAGTTTAATTATATTTCAAGTTTGTTTTAGTGTAAAGTTAGTTCAATTATAATTTAACATTCTATTCTTATGAGACTTTTCTCTTTGAGAACCTTCTTTTGCATCACATCTGTAAGTATAATATTAAATTGAAATTTTGAACTTATGTGAATTTAATTTATAAAAAGTGATTAAAAATTTGGAATAATAATAATATATATAATATAATAAGTTTATATTGATTTTTGACAAAAATGAAATGTAAAAATAGTTAAAATTAATTACAGCTGTTAAGGTAAAAATGGGTTTACCGTGGGGTTAAACAAGAAAGATAAGTGTTAAATGACCTAATAACATGTCAAAATATTCCTTAATGGATATATTTAAACATTATACTATCATAAATTCTGACCTAAGGTTAATTTGAATAATTTTTTACCTGTTAATTACTTTATCATATTTGTTTCTTTTGGTAAATATTCAACAAATTTTTGAGAGGGTTCCCTTTACCCCCATATAAAAGGTAACTCCCTCCCCTCACACCCTCACACCCATAAATCCAATTGAATTGATAAAATATTGAAATAATCCCTCAAAAACATCCACAAACATATTTTATACTATATTTTACTTCAAAAAGATTATATCTAGAGGGCTTGAGTGGAGATCGAATGGAGGTTTCTCTTAGAGAAGGTAATTACCATAACAATGCTTCTTTCATTTTCACTATCATTTTTCTATATACAATTTTTTATTAATAGTTAAAATATAATAACATAATTATATCACATATATCTTTATGTTATTATTATTTTTGGAATAATATTTATTCATCTCTACTTCCATCAAATAGAAAACGAAATCATAGATCGTGTGTACAACATATTACCGCATCACAAATTGATGTAATTCATTTTACATCACCACATTTGAAGTATGGTTATAGTGATATAATTAACACTTATATATGATATTTATAATATTTTTATTCTTATGAAATTTTAATATTACATATAGCTATTAACATTCTATTCCATTTTATATACGATAATGTCACTCGTGTGTATGGAGGACAACTACCTCGTGATGTGATGTGAATCGTTTGTTACTTAAAATTTACAAGAAATTTATAATAATAAAATTTATAAATAAATGTTTTATATATGATATAATATTTATTATGAAAAGTTAATATATCACATACCTCTTTAAAAATTAACTCGTTAAGGAAATGATATCGTCACTCATACGTACAGATGTCCAACCATCTCCACGAAGCGATGCAATTCATTTTTCACGTCCATAATTTGTAAATGGTTTTAAAATAGAATATAATGATTTAATATGATATTAATAAAACTAATAAAATTATTAATATGATATATATATAGAATAGGATAATGAACATTAAATTTTATGATGAAATACATAGGATAAAACATGGCAATTAATAAAAAAATAATAATGATGATATATTTTTAAAAATAGGTGGAAATTGTTTTAAGAGGTTAGTATACTTTATTATAGACATTATTATATTTATTTTATAAATTAATAACATTCTAAAAATCATTATAGTGGATGTTAAAACACTTATTAACGAAATCAGACATGGGGTAAGTGTTTCTCACCTCACTTTTACTTCCATGAGACGTATTCCATATTAACCACTTATATGATTTATGTGGTTTATATAAATTCCCTTTGATATGATATATCATTAATATATTTATCTTCATGATATTTTATGTTTCATTTTATGACCATTATTTTATGTGTCTTACGATTCAGAAGTTATCAAGGTGGTATGTTTTTATTTAAAAACTTCATCATTTTAAAGATTGTTTATGTTTATATCTACCTTGGAGAAAATATTTTATAATTTTATCTTAAAATAAAAATATTTTTTTAAAATATAGTTATTCATTATCTCTATTATGTAACAGTACCATTTTACCAATCTTTGGTACTTAGAATGACAGAGAAAATTATTTAAAAGAAAATCTGAATTTATTTATCACTTTGGCCAGAATTCAATTTTCATAAAAACTAATGTTTTCTAAAAATGTTTTCAAAAATGAATTTAATTTTTTAAAAATTATTTATTAAATTTATTTTTACCCATTTTACTATTATTTTTAAAAGTGAATCTTCAGGTATCTTTAAAAATAATTCTAATTTGGATTTTGTCATCAATGTGAATGTAATATTTGTTTTAATGTGTATGACTCAAATATAATTTTACACCATAAAAACAGTAAATGTTTTAAATATTATTTTATGTGATTTAAAAGTATATATTCTATGAAAATTGTGCGCAAAATGTTTTGTGAAAATTTCGTTTCAAAATACAATTTTAAAAATGAAAATGTTTTTTTCCACAAGAGTGTTTTATAGGTATTTTCCGGGTTTTTTATCCATCAACATTATTAAAAATTAATTACAACTATTATAAAAAAGGGATATGTTTTATTTATATAATACTTATTATTTAATTGGATGGTTTATGATTAGTTTGACTGAGGGTGTATGATTTTATGACCATTTACTATTTTATACTGTGTGGTTTATGATTATGTTTATACAATTTGGGCAAGTATTAAAATTTCATATGTTATTTTTTCAATATAAATGTTTATGTTGATTATATTTCATCACTTTCAAAAGAATAATTCATTTTAATTAGTGAGTGATTTTCGGGGCCCAATTATAGATGACCCCTCAATGAATTAGAAGGATCCGGAGAAAAAATAGATTGGGTTTCCCCAAAGTCTTACCAATTTATTTATATGCCCAGGAAAAAAGGCCTCAGTGGTATGTTTTGATTGTCTATAATTATGAATTCCATCATTATGAGTTAGTTTATTGATATAGCATGAGATTATTTATTTATTTATAATATCCATGGTTATTTTTTCAGGCTCATGTCATTATTTATATAGAATTAATTCACTATTATTTATATCTATAATATTATTCTCAAGTTGTTGATTAAATGGAACAAGTTTTAGTTATTTACCTTTTAATACAGATTATTCCTTATTTATTAATATATTACACTATAATATTACCTTTATTGAATATCTAATCCCACCCCTTTCTTATGTTTTATTTTCCTAGGATACTGGGAAATGTTTAATAGTTGATATAAAGGGATACACAATGAGGGATATTTTTTTTTGAGAAAATAACTTGCAAATTTTATGTTTTAAATTCTAATAATAATTTTAAGTATGTATGATGTTTATCATGACTGCTAAATTGTTATATCAATCGGGATGTGATTCCATGTATCTTTTTTTATTGTACTAAATCTGACTCTATCTCTGGGCTACTAGGGTTTGGGGTCTCTACAGGTGAATGGTAAGATTTTAGTTTTTCTATCATATGGTTTTGAGTACCCCTGGATGGTGTGTAGTATCCCTAATGCTTCAAGTAAGTATGAAAAGTCCACCCATTCCTCGTATGTTATGATGAGTCCTATTTAACGTACAGATAGACATGATATCTATCTTAAGGATGAAGTGGTATGAGACCTGGTGCGGGTTGTGGAAATGATGAATTGATGATCTTGGAATGTATTTACATGAGAACCTAAGTGTGATAAGTCAAGGATATTAAAAATGTTTTTTGATTATGATATTATTATAGGAACTGAAAAGGGACATGGGAATGAATATGAAGGTTAGGGAATGATCAGGACAATAGGTTATCAGATAACCATGGGGTCTCTATAACAATTTTTTTCAATGAATAGAGACCATATTGGGTTATATGATCATAGTGTTTGAAATTATGATCTATAATGGTGTGTTGTTGGGTTTGATAGGTGTGTCCATGTATAGTATTGGATAATCTGACAACTTGGAAGGATGAAAAATGTTATGTGATTTTAGATATTGGTCAATGTAAAGAGTTGATAATGAATATATTATGATCTTAGTATGTGATATATTGGATGTATGGACTAATAACTAAGAACCTTATCATATATATGTGTTTTATAATATATTAGTTTATCCAAATTTCCTTGGGTAATGATGGGGCTATAATATGGTGTATAGTGTATGAAAATTATGGATATGTATTGGACACGGGATGTGGTCTCATGGTCTAACCATGAGTGAAATATATAATTTTGGAGGTTTGGAATAATTTCCAAACCGATGTAAATGATAATGGGCATAGATATATTGTATAAACGTACCCTAAGATAGAGTAAAATGGCCCACATTCAGTATAGGATACAACCATGACTTAGATGGTAAAGGTTAGGGTTTTATTTTATAGTCTACCATGAGTAATAGGGTTATAAGTAGGATTCATGTTAGAAACCTACACTACCTGAGGGTATATATGTTGATGTTTAGAAATAGATACTAACATAGATGAAGTGGTTTGGTTGTACTTAAGTCTTTGATGTCATGTTTGGTTTGTCAATTTTTCCTCAAAAGTGTTGGAATAAGAAAAATTTAATTTTCAGTCATGTGGTTGACGTAATTGATGTTTGGTATGGGACCCTTCCATGACTGAGAGGGAAGATGTCAATGATTGATATGATGAAGTCAATATTCATTATATAATTGTAACCTATATTGGAAAATATAGATTTAAACATATTCTAGAACCCCAATTTGAGTAATAGAGTATGTGTGAGGCTTTATAAAATTATATGACTACATATTTTGGAATTTCTCAATCCAAGAATGGCCAGGTATCATGGTTTTCCATTTAGGAAATTGAAACCCAATGTGCTTGTTGATATTTAATATTTTCTATTATTAATTCTCATCAAGCATACACATGTTCATAAATACATATATTTGGGGAACAAGGTGGTAATATAATATGTTGTATTTATTTTAACTCTAAAAGTCACACAATGGAATGTTAAAACCATTTATTTTACACATAGGTCTGATCACAAAGAGTACAACAGATCAGGCTTGGGTAACTTTACTATTATTATGGATAGGTTTTAGTTAAGTCTAGGGGTTGGTTGAGACTCTTATTTTATATTTTATTATTTGTTTATTTTATATATATGAACATATTCGTGGATGATCCATAGTGATGTATAACTGTATAACATATATTAATCATTTGTTTTATTAGAGTATATGTTTATTTTTTTAGGAATTTTCATTAGTTCTAAATCCATATTTTTACAATAAGTATCCATTATAGAGGGTGTTTGGTTATATATTATTTTTATAGTCCGTGATATTAAATTATAGTCCCTCCAATGTTGATAATAGATTCTCTATATTATTTTACAACCTATTGCTTATGGGAAGGCACACCTAATGTCATGTGATGAAATAGATACGAAATTTCAAAAATGATTTGTCTAAAGAGTTTAAATGTTTCATCAAATAATTGAGTTGGTTTTTTCAATATAAGGGATAGGTATATTGATATTAGAATATGTCAGATCATGTGGTGGACCTCAATATGGTAATACATAAACACTATCCCAATAGAGAAGTTTAATCTATGAGGGTTATGAGTTTTTTTCATGGGATTAACTATTTGTATAATCATATTTTATGATGTGTCATGTGATAATTTGAAATTAATATTATGGTTTTCTCATTGTCTAAAGTGGAAATAGGGGTGCATAAATGTATTATATTATGAATATTGGATTCACAAGATATTCATGTGCTTGAGTATGGTTGAATTACTTGATGATAAATAGGTGTATTTATATAGAGTGTCAATAAAAAAATATATAGTGATTCCACATATAAAATATTAAGGAATTTTTAATCATAAAGAAAATAATTTTCTGAAAAAAGTTTATATGGAACTTATTATGTGATAATATCTTATCACATCTTTATACTGTTTACATATACGTGGTAATTGGAAACACATGGTAGGTGGGTTTTGAAAGATGATTCTATAATGAATTTTCAACAAAAGAGAGTTCTCATATGGATATAGATATGTAATGAAATTTAAAACCATGGTATCTTGGTTATTTTTGGAATGATAAATTAGTAAGATAGTTGGATTTTTTAGTTTTAGGTATGGTTTTTGATGGGATAATTTATGGTGATTTAGGTTATTTAGGTATTAGATTGGAAGAACATGGCCGGAAACCTTTTGGCTATAACGATTTTCTTGGGTGACGTTTGATGTGTGATCAAATACTGATTTTAGTATTATTGTGATGCATTGGTTTATGGTGTAATTAACCACATATAGTTCTTTTGGATTTGTGTTTTGATATAAAAGGGATAACATTATAGTTTATTACTCACTTCATCCAGGGTCTTATGAGGTGCGAATAATTAGAGCATAATCCTATTTGTATTTATTAAGTGATAAAAAATATTAAATATTTTATGTTTGAATGAGGTCAATATGGTTCGATGAAAAGGAATAGTGATAAGGTTTTTGGGGATCAATTTACTTTGGAAAATAGAGATTGAGTACTTTAAATGCCTTTTGAGGATGTCATAGTCTGTGAGGGTTAATGAATTTTCCTAAATTATGATGTATTTTGGGTATGTGGACTATTAAAATTGTATTTTTATGATTATATTAAAAATTATATAGGATTGAAAATAACGATAGTTGAATAATGATTATATTATGGTGGGTTTTAACCATTCATCCTAAGGTTTAAAGGGGTGTCATGGAACTTTTGTTGGTTTTGGGTATAGGGTCATATTGAGGATAAAGGACCAATGAGATAGATGATATTCCTAAATGATGGGTGGGTTGAATTTTTAATGGGTTTAAATGTGTTACATAATTTTTAAAAACGAATATTAGTGAGGATTTTGAATGTACTAGAATAGGAAAAGATTATCTATGGGTGAAGGTGTGGAATTGTTTTTAGTGGCGATGGAATATTTCAAATTAGGGAATATCAACCGAGTTCTATAGGAAAATTAATTGTCCATTCTTGAATTTAGATAACTATGGATCAGATTAGTGTGAAATAATATTCCTTGGAATGTATTGATGGGTTTTTTGGTTTGGATGAGCATGAATTAGAAAGGGTGTCACCCATCTCATGTTGGACCCTATCAACTACTTTTATTGAAAGGTGGTGGGAAAAATGTTATTTGAATGGGAGTATACCATAATCTGTTAGTATTTGTGAACCTTATTTCATATTGATATCCGTGGTCATATAGAATAATGTTCTGAATGAGCATTAATTTTAATTTCTTCTTTGTACTCCCATGCTAGTTTGCAATTTCTACCTAATCACTAGTTTCAGTTTTTTAAAGGATATGGGGAATGGATTCCAGGTATGTTATTCCATCAATATAGTGATAAGGATACCCCTATTGTAGGTAATTTTTTTAGGAAGCACAAATATGATCCTCACGCAATTTGGTTCATGATATAATGGAAATTGGTAGGGACACAATTGATGCATCACCTTAGAAACTATTGTAGAAAAATAGTAATTTCATGTTGTTAATTTATAAATAGGATAATTAATATTTAACTTCATTTTCTATGTATATTTGATTCCCAACATTTAAAATATTGGTATAGATCAAGTTTTTTATCAGAGGAATATAGATCAATGGTATGTTTATACTAATGGAGGGGGATGATTTTGGGTTTATATTGTTTTATGAATCAAGCACTGAATTCACATCAAGTGTTTCATTAGACTCTAATTAGTGTATTTGAGGGTCTTATTGATGCATCTGTGATTTCAAGTATTATGATATGTGAATCTGACTACATGATATCATGATAAAATATGTTATTTTATATAGAAGTTGGGTAGTGTAACATTGATATTTTTTATAGTATCATAGGGATGGAAATCATATTAAATGTGTTGTTATTGATAAATTTATCCTGATTCAAGGATCCTTATATCTTATTCTAAAAAAATATATTTTAATTTTATTCTATGCATGAGATGTTGAGATACACCAGCTTCGGTTTGGATTCATGATTGGTGAGAGATATTGGATTTTTAATGATGACTATAAATCTAAGAAAAATTCTCATATTTATCTCAAGGATGAAAATAATTATTATAGGGATTTTTTAATGAATGAAATTATTATTTTTTGTGTGAACTTTAGTGGGAATATTCATTATTATTATTTTAGTAAAGTGTTTTTTATAATTTGGATTAAAATAAGAATTATAACTGCAGGAACATCTTCGGGGGGTTTTATTGTGGTTAAGTAGTTTTATGGAGTTTGATAGGTTTATCAAGTGTAAAAGAAAATTAATTTACTTATATTGAATTACAAAATCAATGTATTTAACATCAATTAGTCGGTTGTAGTGAAAGAGTGGAAATAGCCATTAGAGATATATTGAGTGGTCGATGTTTCCCCTCAAGTTTTCCAATTACTTATTAGAAAAACAATTAAGGTTGTTTAGGTACCTAGTATGTTCTCAGTTTCATTTAATAAGCAGCATCCTAGTGGTAGTTTTCCCATCAAGAAGATTCTATTCTTTATTGGGGGGGGGGGGTTCAGAATAATCATTTTTGACCATTCATCATTTTCATTCTCCCACATCATCACCATGAAATACCTATTTATCTATTAGATTTTAACACATTCTTTCAGTGATTTAGAGATATTATCCCCTCTCTATTTCATCACCTTTTTGTGTGATTTTTGATTTTATGATGTCTGTGGTAAGGAATTTAATGATTATTACACTATTTTATGGATGAATAATTTCAAATATTATGGAAATATAATGTAGTTCCAAGAGTATTTCAAGAGATATATAATAAATGATTTCTGTTTCTGTTTCATTTTCTTATATAATTATCATATTTATTTAATTATATTTATGAAATTATAAAATATTTCAGGTTGAATTATTGGTGAATTACATGTTTTTTCATACATGTTTCAATAGTGAAATAGTAACCACTTATGAGTTATTATTCATGGTTTTAGTGTCATGCGAGGTTTCATTGATTTTTGGGTTTTAATTTCACCTTATAAGATTTTTTATTTGAATATAAATTTAAATAATTAATTTTATAGTTTTTATGTCATTATACTGGTTCTTAAGAATTCCAATAGTGTAGTTCTTTCATGGTCAAGGATTTTAAATATTGTATTAATGAGTGAAAATTTGGAATCAAGGTAAGGCGTCCCTATCATACATAATAATATACATTTATATGTTTAATTTTTTATTAATAAAAGGATTAATTTTCAGGTAAATTTGATAGGGATTATGAGTACCCTACATACTGGAATTGGGTGTCTAAATTCATATTTGAAAATTATCATGTGATGAATTTATTTTTGGGTGAAAAAAAATCACTCAATAACTTCATCAAAAAGGGTAAAAGAAATCTAGTTTTGTGCATAGGAGGAATTGGATAGGTATTGGTCCCTTTACATGTTGTTAATAACCAAGAGTGGATTACGTATTATAGTGTGTCTTACATGCTAGGATTAGTCCTTGGGGTAGTTAGTGAGATAGTGATGTATATTTTTTATAGATAAGATTACCCCCATGAAGATCAGTAACATTGATTGTTCATGAGGTGGGCATGAAAACCACACTTGGATTGAGTTTTGTTGATGGGGATATTTTTGGTGTTGAATGTTATTTGTTATTATTTAATTAATATGACAACACTGCACATGTTAACATATACATCTATTGATATTTATAATTTCTCACAACATTTACTATTTATTTCTATATTTATAAGGGAAAATATTATGAGTGACTTTAGTTTTTATTCAATGAATATTATTTATATTGCTGATTAATTATTAATTTGGGAATGTTTTTTATATATTTTTTATATTCTAAACTGTAATATCCTGTTACCTCTCTAACAGGTATTCCTTAAAACACATCATGATTTTCTTTTTATTTGATTGGTTAAGGGTTGTTATTGAATTAGAAGGATTCCTATAATGGTGATGTAAGAGGTTTTTTTGTTTTTGAGCATTACCAGACCTTTTCTACAGGCTTCCAAAAGGGTACACATCATGTAACAGGTATGAACATTGTGTAATGATCCTACAAACAAGTCATGATCTACTTCACTCCATGATAGGTATGAATCGTTAGTGTTACATATATATCATGATGAAGATAATGAATGATTTTAAATTAGAGGATCATATTTTAATGAAACAATGGTACACATTTCAGTGGTTACAAAACCTAGGTATTACTTGTCATGTACTTTAAGTACATGTCATGTACTACCCCGCTTCTCTTTTAAAAAATATTTTGTGTTGTTGAGTTTTTCTTTTTGGATCCTCTCTAGTTCATTCTCCCTTAACCTATGGATTTCACTAGCCAGCTTTGAAGCCAACCATCTTTCCCGAACCTACTCCTTTGGCATTAAAACATCCTTTCTCTTGTAGTGTGATTCCGAGGTAAGTGTACTACCTTGTTCTTTGAGTTTCTCTCTTTATTCACCCTAGGGTTTTTGATGGATAATCTAGTAATTGATGAATCTATGATCGGTGGTGTTGGGTATTGCTTCTAGGTTCAGTTTTGAGGTTATCTACACCCTCATTCTTATTGACTAGTGTCTTTGTGGGTGTTTTATTTCTGGAATAGATAGGTGGTTCCATCCTAATTTGGCCAAAATGATTACCATTTTATTCCTTGATTTATTTCATTTTTTGATTTAAATTCAATTATTGAAACCTGTTTTCAATTTATTTTATAAAAACCCAATTCTAGTGAATTAGAATATTTGAAATGGTTTTGTCATGGAAAATTGGAAAACCCCCAATCCCATTGAATTGGGGTGGGTTTTTGTAAATTTAATGATTTAAATTTTTGAATTTAAATTATAGATTTCATATAATTGTTTTCAATTGAATTGTTGAAATTAATTTTGAAAATGAATTCTGAAGAGGAAGGAATTTGTTTTGAACGATTTCAAACTCCAGAAAATAGATTAAAATGAATTGATAGATACCTAGTGGTTTTATCTTATTAAATATGCATGTTTTTTAATAAAACCAATCATAGATTTAAATGAAAGGAAACTTTTATTTTGATGTGGAATAATGTGATTTATTGTATTTTTACTAGTCATAAAATAAATTTCCTATCATATAAGAGAAAATTCAATCCTTAGGTAGTTCGTGAGTTATTTTGATACACTTTACTCTATAACAACATTCCAAGATATACATGCGGTAGGTAACATCCCAAATGAGAGGGTGACAAGTATCATATTTCCAATGTTACGGGGGCATGAGTATACTCATTTTACTGTGATCACATAGAGAGTGTAAAATCCGTTAGCAGATTAATAATATTGTACCTTTTGGAAGATGACCATGCTTCTTGATTATTTATTTATATTTGAGATATAAATGTATTCCAATGTTGTTTGAAATAATTTAAATTCATGTGGAATTTATTTAAAACGTTATATATATATATATTTTACTTAAGCTACTATTTTATAAATATTCCAACTATTTTGAAGTAAAGTCTTATCTTTAAAATTATTTTCCATCATTTGGAAATGTATATCATGTTATGTTTAAATATCATTTTTAAATGAAAAACCTATTTACTTAGAAAATTGAAATAATTTCACTTGGTTAATCAATTATTGGAATCTATTATGGAATATTTGGTGGTATCTTATTAGGCTGAGGCTCACACCCTACTTTTTTACTTCAGGTGATTGTATACTTTCTTCCTTGAGGTCTGAGTAAGGGAAAATGATCAAATGGAAGAGGATCCAGCTATTGAACCTTGGTCATGTTGAGTTATTCCCATAGGGTCATTTTCCCAATTTTTTTATTTGGGTTGTTGTACATTGGGAATTTTTTTATGCCTTGTTGTATTCCGGTAACTTTCTCCCAATGGATTTTATTTTATATGTATATTGAATTTCGTGTCTTACTTCTACTATGTCTTATAGAAATTTTTTTCACACTTTCACATTGTATGATGTAAGGTTCTTGTTGCTAACCCGTGGGGATTGGGAAAGACTTATGGGCCATGCCAGGTCTGGACCAGTTGTAGGGTTTCTAGGGTACCTGAGCTACTTCTTGACAAAATGGTATCAGAAGAGGCTATTTAGCTATTTTCATGAAATCAGTATGCATTTTTGAAATCTTATTTGGACATATGAGGTAATTTTGATTGATTTCCTTTCTAGATCTCACCGCAATGAACCTTAAGTCACCAGGACTGGTTAGGGAAGGGCATCTTATGATTTATTTCTAGTCCTTTCTATATTATGATTTAGATAGAGTGAAATACAAATAACATTTGTTTCTTATGTTGTGAATTTTTTTCTTATTGATCAGTTTGTGTATTAATAGTATTTTTATTTTAATCTTCAAATGTTTTATAGGATCATTCCTCTGAGAAGACATAATAATCAGAAACTAGAAGACTCTATTGCTAAATCTCAGCAAGCAAATTTTATTATTGATCCGAATCTAGTTGAGGAGATTGTGCATACTTTCCAAGCTCTATGATAGGCACAAACTCTTGTTCCAGCTTTGGATCCAGCTATGGATCCTCATGGGGATGTTCTTCAAAATTGTTCTCAAGAGATCCTTCACAAGAATCCACTGGAATTTATGGGCTCCACTGACCCTCAACATGCTGAGGAATGGTGGAGAAAAATAGAACCTCTATTTGAGTTCTTAGAGATCTCGGACATGGTCAGGGTAAAGTGTGTCACCATTGTGATGGACGAAATAATTAATAGATAGTGGGACACAATGGTGATGATATGGAAACATGGGATATTAGAGTAGAAAGACTTCAAGGTTATTTTTAATAACCTATTATTTCTAGATTCAATTATGTTTGCTAAGGATGTAGAGTTTTTCAAGATTAAGTAAGTCGAAAAAACTGTGTTGGATATTTCAAATTGCTTTTCTATCCTAGTGCAGTTTTCTCCTGAGATTTTATCTAATGAGAGGAAGAAGGATCTATTGTTTGAACTGGGACTTCGATCGGATAAAAGTTCTCAAGTCTTCATGTTGAAGATTCCAACTTCTGATGATATGCTGGATAAGATGATGATAGTTTAGATAGACATGGTTGGAAAGTCATGGTAAATGGGTGTTCCTTGTTGTCTTAGTGGTTTTGTTGGTTCATTAAAACGAAAATGTAATCATGATAAATCTCATGGTGGTTCTCGATGGAAGAGTCATTACAGACCTCCTACAGATCCACGTGGAATTTCTTGATTTTTCTATCAGCGTGGAATGACTGTACATTCTAGGAGGGTTTTGACTAATTCCTTCAAGGATTTTAGTTCACGTGGACGTTCCATACTCCTACATATGTTCTAGAATCACTTATCTACACCTCATAGTGAGACATGATCATCAAATCCTCCTAAAACTTCGGGACAATCAAATGATTCACCTACAAAAGGGTTACAACCATAGGTATCTAGAACGAAGCTTCATCACACAGTGGCAGAGTCTCCATAAGAAGCAGACATTGGTTAATCAATTGTGAGAGGTACCATTACTTTAGAATCACCATTAGTGACCATTCTTCATTGATATTGGTGCATATCACTATTTTATTTCATCCCATATCGTTAATCTTCTTAATCATCTTATAGAGATTTTATCTTGTGCAATAGATATTACTGCACCCAGTGGTACACCTCTTGTATTTCAAGGAGATTGAGACCTAAGTTTGAGGAGATCAAAACCTTATTATCCAGAGTTAGGGAATTTGATATGAGTGTTTTCCTTTGACTTGGAATGAGATTTAATGGGTAGTGATATTCATCTAGTTTTGTTGAAATGTTTCCTTCAGATTTGTCTTGTATGCCACCAGTGATAGAGGTTGTGTTTTTTACTGACTTAATTCCTTGAAGGAACTAGTCTCTATTCCCTCATTTTGAATGGATCGAGATAAATTGAAAGATATTAAGTCCTAGCTCGATGATCTTCTTGGGAAACGCTTTATCGGCCCAAGTGTGTCACCTTGGGCATCACCTATTCTCTTTGCTAAGAATGGTGATTGTTATATTTTCTTATTTATAAATTATTTAATGATGAATTAAGTTACAATAAATAACAAATATCCATTTCCATAGATTGATTATATATTTGTTCAGTTGAAAGGGGAAAAGTGGATTCAGAAGAATGATATTTTATCTGGTTACCATCAGTTGAGGATAAAAGAATACAACATTCAAAAACTTCCATTTGATGTAGGTATGGCCAATATGAGTAACTTTTTATTCCCTTTGGTTTAACAAATGATTATATATATTTCATGGACTTAATGAAAATGATTTTCCATGATCATCTGGATACCTTTATGGCATTCATTTGTGTTTGAAATTATTGTGTACTCCGTATCCAAGGAGTATCATGTTCAACATCTAAGAGTATTTCTCAGTCTGGTGATAAATCACATCCATTTTTCCAACCTTTTAATTTTTGATTTCTAGATTCAAGAAGTGAAGCTTTTGGTACATGTGGTGTATGAATAGGGTATATCATTTGATACTGAGGAAGTAATGGATGTTATATCTTGGGAGCTACCACGAAATGTCATTGAAATTTTAATATTCTTGTCCATATCCGGATACTACCACAGTTTGTGAAGGAATTATCAATGTTTTATTCTCCAATGACATCTATGACTCGGAAGGGAGTAAAGTTTGTGTTGAATGAAAAATGTTAGAGTTATTTTGTTGCGCACAAATTTCTTTTGACTATTACACTAGTGTTGACTCATCTAGAATATAGTCTAGGATATGTGGTCTTTTGTGATGCTTCGGGTTCTGGTTTGGTTTGGGTTCTAATGCTAAGTAGTCATGTGGTTTTCTATGGATATTTTCATCTTTTACTACATGGGAATAATTATCCTACCCATGTTCTTAAACTCACAGTTGTGATGCAGACACTTAAAATTTGGTGGCTATACCATTGTGGAGAAAGGTTTACTATGTATCCATACCACAAAATCCTAAGTTATATCTTCTCTAAAAAAGAATTGGATCTTCGGTAGAGGAATTGAGTGGAGTAAAAATAGTCTTTCAACTTCGATATCCCCTATACCCCAGGGAAAGGGAATGTCATTGCAGATGCATTGAGATAGAAACTTCAATCCTAGGTAGTGAAAGAATCCTCAGAAGAGTTGAATTTGATGAATCTCTTTTCACAATTTCATATTGAAGTTCAGGTGGAAGGGGATGAGGTTTTCTTGGATAATGTTTATTCGATATCTACTCTTCTCGAGATGATTATTCAAGATCAATGGATTGATGATGAGTTTTGCATTATTAGAGAATCCCTTTATGGTGGGGAGATATTTTCCCTCTGCTCTTTCTTTAAATAAGGTGTTTTATTTTATTAGAACCGCATTGTTGTGCTGTTATCAGTAAAGAAGATTATGATAAAAATTTTACAAAACTCTCAGTGGTCTGTGCATATTGGAACCACAAATATTTTCTATTATGTGAAGAGGTAGTTCTGGTGTATGATAATTAGATGAGACATTGCTGAGTTTGTCTCTCATTATTATACTTGCTACAGGTTAAGGCTGAGAATCAGAAACCTTCGGGTTTACTTCATCCACCTCCGTTCCCTACATGGAAGTAGGATGAGATATCTGTAGAATTTCTGGTTGGGTTTCCACGTACACTAAAAAAGAAGAATTAAATATGTGTTGTGATCGACTGGTTAACCAAGTCACCTCTCTTTATACCCATTCACGATATAACCATGGTTGGGGTGTTAAGAAGTCTCTACTTGAAAGAGATTTTTCTTTTTTAGGGAGTTTTATCAAATATAGTCTCGAATGAAGATCCTCATTTTACTTCTATCTTTTGGAGATTCCTTCAAGAGGCATTGAGATCTCTTGTCCATTTGAGCACGACATACCATCCATAAAAGCATGGTCATACCAAAAAGGCTATACAGATTAATGAGGATATGCTTCGTGCATGTGTTCTTAACTTCGGCGGGGCTTGGAATGATCCCATAAGACTGTTGGAGTTTTATTATAACAATAGTTTCCAATAATTTATCAAATTGGAAAAGTTTGAGGCCTTTTATACCTTCCCTTGTAAATATCTAAAGTGTAGGTTGGAGGGTTGTGAAATTTCCTTGGTTGGACCAAGTTTGTTGAAAGATATAACAACTAAGATTCACCTGATTCGTTATAGAATGTTGACAGCACAAATCCGATATAAGTATTATTCTGAATGATGTTGAATTACTTTGGATTTTTTTGTTGGTGATCATTTTTTCTTGAAGGTTTCACCTGGGTTGGGTCGTCGATAGTTTGAGAGATAATGGAAGTTTGCTACTCGCTTTGTGGGACCTTTTGAGGTTGTTGAAAATTTGGGTAAGGCTGTGTACCATTTGGAACCCCCACCACAGCTGACATGGGTACATAATTTGTTCCATGAATCATAGTTGAAAATGAATCTATCTAATCCATCCCATATTTTGAGATGGACTGATCTTAAGATAAAGACTTATTTATCGTTGAGTGAGCAACCAGTCAGGGTAATTAATTCTGAGGACAAGGAACATCGTGGGAGTTTAGGATCGAAATATGAATGTAGATTCTCAGTTAAAAAGGGGGGGGGGATGAATTTTAAGTTTAAAAAATTTTGTTTTTAACGTTATGGAGAACTATGTTTAACAAAGTTAATCAAGCTAAATTCACAAGACCTCTTTTAGTTCTAAAAACTTTCTAGGTTCCAGAACTACAGTTCTGAAAATGAATCATAAGAAAAGTTTACAAGAAAAAGATTCTACCTTAAATAATATGGAATATTACTTATTAGAGTATACAAAAGGTACAAGAATGTATAAGATAGTTATACTTTCTTCCTTTATCAAAATACAGTGGAAATAAACTTGAAACAGAACAATTAAAAAGTATGAAATCTTTTAACCCAAAGAGTAGGGTATCCAATAACATTGGATTAAGGTCCATTGATTTATACTTTCATGAAAGTCTGTCTTACCCACACCTAGGGTAAGCCCTTGATAGAAATATCAGAATCTGTCTTGCAATCCCCACAATCCCTCAAACTTCAAGGTAGTCGGCACATCTGTCTTCCTACCCACAGAAGTCCTAGAACTATAAGGTAGTCGTCACCTCTACTATTCTATCCACTAAAGCCTTCAATTGTACTTAGAAACAATTAGAGTCACACTAAATAAGCTGGACAATATGTTTTGTATGAAAAAAGCACGAGAGTATCTCTCTCTAGAAATCACTTCAGCAGTATGAAATCTCTAGGGTGATCAATACATTATGAGATCATTCAAATGAGATCATATTTATAGGCATTTCTCCAACAGTTCTCTCCATCCTACAATAGTCATATTTTTCCTTGAATTTAGGACAGACTTGTACAAATGCCACTCTAACAACAGTTTGTTAGAAATAGATTTTATGACATTGTTTCATAAGTATAACAAGTGTAAGAAAAATATGGTTTCTTAACCAAATCTATATTTCAGATTCTAAGGAAAAATAAAGTTCATTGTCTAAGAAAATAAAAACTTTGAGAATATAAATCATAGATGTTCAGATACTTTTTTCCAAATAATTTGGAACATAAAATCTATAGAATTCAGTGTCTGAATTCCAAAGAATTTGGAATCGAAATTCTGAACATTTCGAAGTCTGAATTTTGAGGAATTCAGAGTATGAATTCTAAGGAATTCGGTGTTTGAATTATGAATAATTTAGAGTCTGAATTTCATAGAATATAGAGTCTAAATTTTAAAGAATTCTGAGTCTGAATTTCAGAGAATTCAGGGTCTAGATTTTAGAGAATTCGATGTCTGAATTTTAGAGAATTCGGAGTCTAAATTTTTGGAGAATTCAGAGTCAAGAATTTCAGAGAATTCAGAGTCTGAAAACTGAAGAATTTGGAGTCTGAATTCAAAGGAATTCAGAACATGAATTTTATAGAATTTGGAACCTAACTTTCATAGAATTCCGAACCTGAATATCAAAGAATTTGAAACCAGAATTTCAGAGAATTCAGAACCTAAAAAAAGAATACTCAAAAACAAAGGATTTATATGATCCTGAGGTTTTAGATGTGATAGAGAATTTTACAGTTTGAAATAAAAAGAGTTAGATTTAGAGAAACTATAAAATGAACAATGAAAACACGGATAAGGGTAAATTTCCTTGGGGAAGGAAAAGTTTATTTATTTAGATAATTCTTTGGGAAAATATGATTTTCCTTAAGATAGAGTTTTTGTGACATGAGAAACATAGAGGAATGTAAAATTCATAAAGAAAACCTTATCGACTCAATAGAGAGGACAATACCTCTGGTTCGTGTACTATGGTAGTTTGGATCTGATTGTCACAAGATGTGGGAACATGAAGAAATTACGAGAGAGTAGAAGCCTCAAATATTTTTCATAGAAGATTCTTCATTAGCTTTCTAGTGGAAGAACGTTTTTATGGTGGGGTGATTGTAACATCTTGTTACTATTCTAACAGGCACTCCTTAAACATCCTCATAGGTTTTCAATTCTATGAGTGGGAAAGGGTTGAGAATAAATTTCTAGGATACCTATAAGGGTGATGTTATAAGTTTGTTTTCCAGATTTACGAGCCCTATTATGGAGGCTTCGAGAAGGGTATACATTGTGTACCAGGGGTACACATCATGTAATGATTTTATGTCTCTCCCCATGAAACTTTGAATCCTTACAACTTTCCCAGATCCACTCTTTTTTTCATTCGATCATCATTTCACTAGTGGTGTGATTCCTTGGTAAGTGTTATCCCTCATTCTTTGAGTTTATAACTTTTTCATCTCTTTGTATTTTGATGTATATTCTTGTAATTGATGTATCTATTACCCGTGGTGTTTTATCTTGATTATCGGTTGAGTATTGCGGTCTTATACACCTTTTTCTCATTAACAGCTTCCATTATAGGTGTTGTGATTCAGGAAGATGTAGGCAGTTCTGTCCTAATTTTACCAAAATTATTACTATTGTATTGCATTAATTGTTTTTCATTTTATAATTCATATTCTATTGTTGCAACATGTTTTAAACTGATTTTATAAAAACCCAAATTCAGTGAATTGGGATACTTTAAATGGTTTTTGCATATAAATTTGCAAAACCCCACACTCAATTGAATTTGGACGGGTTTTTGGAAATAGGATGAATTAAATTATAGAATATGAATTTGAGATTTTATAGAAATGTTTTCAATTGAATTGATGAATTTAATTGTGAAAATTCATTCTGAAAATGATGGAATTGGGTTTTAATGATTTCAGACTCCTGAAAATAGATTAAAATGATTTTATAGAACCATAGTGGGTTTATCTTGTGAAAGAGGCATGTTTTGGAATAAAACTAATTTTGGTTTTAAGTGGAAATAAATCACCTTATTGGAAATGGAATAATGAGATTTATTTTATTTTAAATAGTTTTAAAATTAAATTTCAATCATATAAGAGAACATACAAGCCATAGGTAGTTAGTGAGATATATTGATACACTCTATACTATGAAAAATTTCTAAAAGATATCTGAAGTGGGTGACATCCCTAATGGAATAGTGACGAGTCACCTCTGGACAGTGTTAGGGTGATATGAGTATACTCATTTTGTTGTGATCACTTTGAGAGTGTAGAATCCTTTAGTTGGTTAATACTATTGTAAATTTTTAACGATCACCATGATACTCACTTGTTTATTTATATTTGAGATAAATATTTTTTCCAATATTGTGTAAACAACATTACATGCCTACTAAATTTATATAGACTAAAACATAATCCATTTTTGTATAAATATTCCATATCTTGTAATGTAAATCATGTTCCTTAAAAGTATTTTCCATTAATTGAAAATGTATATCATGATTTGTTTAAATATTCTTTTGAAATTCCAAACCCATTTACTTTGAAAAATGAAAAAATTTATCTTGGTTAATCAACTGTTGGAGTCTTTATGGAATATTTGATGATATCCTACTCAGCTTAGGCTTACAGAATAGTTTTTCCTTAGTGTGTTAGTAGACTTTATTCTTCCAGGTTTGAGCAAGGGGAAAAGATCTCTTGGAGGAGGATCTAAAGGTTGAAAATTGGTCGTGGTGAGTTTTTTCCTTATGGAAATTGGGGGTTTCCCCTATTTTTAATTCTAATGTTATTTTACTTTGGGATTTTTTATGCATTGTTGAATTCTGGTACCTTTCTCCAAGTAGAGATTATTTTATTTGAATATTGACTTTAATGTCTTATATCCTCTTTTATTTGTGGAAAAATAGTTCCCACTTACACGTTGTATGATATCAAGTGCTAGTCTCCAACCTATGGGGATTGGGAACGCCCTTCAGGACATTTTAGGGTTGGCTCAGTTATCGAGTTACTAGGGTACCAGAGCTGTTTCATGACATAAACATTCTATGAAAAATTATATCTTCAGATTTTTTTCCAAAGATAATATGTTATATGTGAGGAATAAATTAATTTATTGGTAATTATTCATAAAAATAGTAAAAATAACTTTCAAGATTATTAAATATATAATAAATATCATATTATTATATGTGAAACTGAAATATTTTACAGAAACATAAAAATTTCATATTTGGGTTTGAAAATATATTTCAATATAAATGTTTTACTTAATTTTAAAATGTATGAAAATTTTAATATGTCTTACATGGTTTCAAAATGTCTTATGATTTCAAAATTTCTAGAAAATATAGAAAATTTATGAATGAAATTCTTGAATTATGAAATGTGATTTATTTATTATTATTTATTTTTTACATTATTTTGGTGTCTCCTATATAAGATATATGTATTTTTAGGAGGCTTGTTTTAAATCTTAATGGCCTAATAAATATTTTGGAAATACAATTAAAAATGATCAATGATATCCTTAAAATTGATAATTATGAATTTATTATAAATCTAAATCCTGGTTTTGTTATAAAGAAAGATAGTGAGGATAAATGAGATAAAAATTAGTATAAAAGCTTAATCCTTTTGTAAAAAATATTTATTACAAAATATTATTGTGATACCCTAGTATTTGACTTAATGACTAGGTATTGAATGATTTTTGTAAGTGGTGAGGAATGTGAAATAATTATTAGTTTATTTCTAAAAAAACATAGTTCTTTTCGAATGATTATGGAAATTGGATAGAAAAGATTTATGCATACCTCAAAAATCTTGGTGTTAATCACTAGATGATGACTGTAAAACCATATAAACATTTTGATTCAAATGAAGATACACTTTTTTATAATGATTTCATAAATTAAGTTTTCAATTATAATGTTATGAATATATTTTATAATGATATAAATAAATATGTAATTAACCATGTTCCATCATGCCACATAGATCATGAAATTTATAGAATAATAAAGTGATAAAATACAACATTGACAAGATGAATTGAAAAAAACTTAGAATACTATGTGTAGAATAACATGAATTGATGATGGGAAATAATGAATCCAAAGACCAAATATTTCCTAGGTTTAGGAACATCGTTAATGGTGTTAATATTCTTGATATATATTTATTATACAATTCTATATTGTAATGTGTGTTTCCATCACTACCTAAAATATGGTATATGGAGATGATGATGATCGATGATAGTAAGAATTTTAAAGACTATTCTTTGGATAAACTAATTGGTTCACTAATACAGTACAAACATAAACAAGAATATATTGTGGATGAAGAGACTTCAAAGGATAATGATATTATATTCAAATACAAAATAATTATTTTTCCTAAATATTTTGACTCTATGATGTAGGAAAGTGGTATATAAAAGATGAATTACTTCAATGAAGGATTTTATAAAATAATTAAAAGAAAAAAGGATTTAAAATTAAATTTACAATATACAATTATAATTACGATAAAAAAATAAAGGTAATGTTATTAAATATAATCATATTTCAGAACTATCTTTAATTGTAGGTAAGGAGATGAGATATATAAAGTAAGATTTTCTAGTATTGATGAGCCTAATACAAGACATGAGTAAATTGATAAAAAGGATTCATTAAAATAATAATGAAGGGGAATAAATTAAAATTAATATGTTTTTATATGACATGTGATGTGTAAAGAAATAATGTAAAAATAATAATGAAGAAAATAATATATTATGAAATACCACTTCTATATAGATATTTAGAATGTTGTAAAAAAGGGAATGAAATTATTATGTATGAATTTCCTAGTCCAAATGATTCATTATCTAATTCTATACAGTATAAAAAGACATTTCATAATATGATGCACATGTACAATAAAATTAAAGCTATAAATTGTTTTGGATACAATAAAAAAACTCATAAATTTTATAAGACATGTATTTTAATATTTTTAAAAGGTAACGTTTCTGTAGTGAAATTTTTTAGGTATTATATTCAATTTAATTGTGAGAATGAATGAACATTGAGAATTACTCAATATTTTGGAAATACTAGACATTTTATTTCAATGAAATTGTCTTCAAGAATACTAATTAAACACATGTATTAAATATGATTGTGTACCTAAGAACAAAAAAAATAATCCTATTAATCCAAAGATAACATTGGTAATGAAACAATTTTATAATTGATTGATATTAGAAAATATTCTACAAGGTTTTCATGGATATATGGTACATGAATATCAATTATTCCAAATATATAAATGGTTATCCATTATTTTTTATCCTATAATCAGTAAGATGGAGGATCTATGATAATTGATGAAAACTCAAAAGGAAGTATTTGAGGATTTTGAGAAGTAGTTATTTTCAATGGTGTTATAATTACTAAAGCACTATATATTGAAGAATTAAAACATAATTTAATTAGTATATCAATTATTTGTGATGATGAAATTAATTTTATATTTGTTGATTATAAAGGTAAATTTATTAAGGGAAAAAATTTCTATTTTATGAAATCATTAAAGGTGATGTTCGGTCTATTTTTTTCCGATCTTAGAAATCAAAATTTTAACCATATTAATGCTATATAAATTGAAGCTATCCTTTCGAAAAGGCTCATTTAATATGATATATTCTGTATTCTATTTAAATTTTTAATTCATGGAAAAGTTTTAAAACTACAAAAATATTAAACAAGTATATATCATGTTTGTGATTTATGTTTAAAAAGTAAAAAAATAAAAAATATTTCAGATCCATTAGTGACGTTAATAATGTAATACCTCTTGAACTCTTATATATATATATACCCATGATACCTACTTTAATAATAGGTAAAAAGTATATATTTATAAATATTGATGATTTTAATTGGTTTACATAGATTAATTTTATATATGAGATGAATAATACTTTGAATAATTTTCTCCAATTTTTAAATTAGTTCAAATATAAAAATAATCATTTAATTATATCTATTATATTTGATAGAGTAGGTAATTTAGGAAATATATAATTTAAAAAATTTAAAAAAGACATCAGATATCTATAATTTTTTCTATCATAGGAATTCTGTAGAACAACAATGTTATTTAAAGGAAAAAAATATATTCAATAAATTCATAGGAGAATCATTAATTAAAAAAAATAAAAATATGTTAGAGATAATTTTATAAATAAAGTTTCTCATGTTTTAAATATAAAATTAATTATTCTATTTTTCATGAAAAAGCCTTATTAATTTTATAGATTATTTAAATCAATCTTTGGTTATTTTAGATTCATTTTGTGTGTTGTTTTTATCTCAATTACAAAGTGTAATTTTGATAAATTTTATTCTAAATGATGTGATGAATTTCTTCTAGGATATTTTAATTTTTGTAAGGATTTTAGAGTATATAATAATAGACCAATTATTATTGAGGGTTCTATGTAAGTTATATTTTTTGGGAATAAATATATAAGACTGAATTAAAATTTTGAAATTTTATGTAAATAATATCGATAGTTTAACTAAAACACCATATATATGTTTCTTTATAATCTTTTAAGTTCATACTATTTAATATAGAATATACTAAACCCAACACATAGTTTAAAAATATGAGGTACTATTGAAATATTATTATTAAAATATGTCTATTAAAATATATTCTTTGGATTTGGGTATGAATACATATATTCACATTATTAAAAATATATATAAATGTTTTTCATTAATAAAAATGTTCTAATTAATTCTAATCGAATAAGAACACATATTTTAATCATAACCATATATGATTAAAGAAGTTATTTTTTAGATAACATATTTGTGGAAAAATGTTCTTTTGAAATTCAATTATGTTAATCTTTAAAGATGAATGATTTTAATGAAATTTATAGACCATATTTTTAATAAAATAAATTAAAATGCATCTAATAATTATTACTAGGTAAGGAATGCGTATAAATTCATTTTATATTTCAAAAGAATATTTTCTTAAAAAATGGGATTCATTACATTGTTGTGTAGATATACAAAATAATTTATAGAAAATTTAGAAATTAAATTTGAAATATAGATATAATCTTTTAAATCATCATGTCAAAATAATCATCAAATAAATATTTTGGATTTTTTGAAAAGATTGATATTTGGGTGAATAGAGATAGATATGATATTTTATAAACTATCATTTATATTAAAGTATTTAAAAATTAATCTTGTATTTTGTATTTTTTTTAAAGTAAAAATTATCTGATTTTACTAAAAAATCCAATTAATTATATAATTATAAACATTTACATGTTTTTTGTATGAAATAATTTTTATGCTTAAAGCTATAATTTGTTTAAAAAATATTTTTCCTTGAATTTTTCTAATGTTTAATAAATTAAATTTATACAACTTATGGAAATTTAATTTGAATAATAGTTTTCATATTTGGAATTAAGAGAATCAAATTTTGTAATCATGTTAATTTTATTTTTGTTCATAATGAATGATAACCATGATAAATTTCTATCACTAAAGTAAAGTTAATACTAATTTAATTAGGATTAATTTATTTTAATAAATTCCCAAAATATCCTATTAAATCATTTTATGTAATATTATTTCAACCATTATCTCCATATCTAAAAATTATGTGGTTATTTTGTGAAACATTCCTTTTATTGTGGCTTTATTTTATTTTAAGAAAAATTATAAAATGTAATTCTATTTCGGTTAAAATATATAATTTATTTTCATAGGGATAAAAAGAATATATTAATTTTTATAAATGGTTTCTTCAGGGGAATAAATAATATTTATTATAGTAAATTATTATTAATTTTTAGTGATGCTATAATTACATTGAACACTTGAGCAACACCGATGCAACGCTTGTGGATGCAGTATAAAAATAAATTAAATTGTTTTTAAAAGCATTAAAAGTAATAGGTTTTAGATATATTTTATTCCCACAAGAATATATTCTATAATTTTATGTTACCTATTATGGGGTATCATTTATATTCTAATTTCATTAATATATTGATGACTTTAAATCAAGAATACAAGCATAGTTTTGACAATGAAATGAAATTGTATTTTGTGTTTAAAAATTATTATTACATCATTATAATATCATAAAAATACTATAATAACTCATTATAATGTGAATTTTTTTAATCCTATATTTCATTTTCTCTTTACGTGGAACATATCAATTTTTAAATTAACTTCATGGCCACTGATGATTGAAAAATTATGAAAATATCCTCAATTTTTTAAAATAAAATGGGATCACTAAAATCATTTAAAAACAAAAATAATATTCTATTTTCTGTAAAATATTTGAAAAAATACCACTATATTATTTTATTAAAAAAATCTATTCCTCTTGAGTGAACAAAAAAATTCTATTTTAAAGCTCAAAAGAGCAATCCATCAAAGGATATCAGAAGAGGAGGTATAAGTTTTTACTGATTTCATTTTATATTTACATATTCTTTTGGACCTTTTAAATATATCCTAATCAAATATATATAAAAACTTCAGTGTATCTAATATGATTAATATTTATTAATTTAATGTTATAACTATTTTCAATCACCTATTCAATCTAATTGACAATGATCACTTCGCTTGAGCATATGTGCGGACGAGCACCTCCACAAAGAGACTTGATTCATTTTTCAGAATCAACTCGTATGTGTGGATAAAATGATGAATAAAATGAATAAATATGACTTTATTACTTTATAATTATTTATTCATGATAATGTATTAATTATCTCTTTACCGTTCCATCCATTGGATAATGATAAGGTCACTTGTCCATACGCGTGGACTACCACCTTCATGAAGTGATGTGATTCATTTTTCATTAGCCTCATACATGGTTGGTAAAATTGATTTCTTATATAAATTAAAATTATGTTCATATCATATTTATCATTATGAAAAAGTTAAATATTATCTATATTATTTATTTTTCACCATTAGGAAAATTAAAACATTAATAATGCATACATATGGACTACCATCTCCATGATTAGTTGTTCTTAATTTACCCTGAAAAAATTAAATAATTGGTTTTAAAAGTTTATTTAATATATAAAAATTATAATAATAACATTTTTAAGATTGTATAGATATCTTAATTATAATAACATTGAATATAGTCAAATTACCAACATTTTTTAGAGATTATAAATTAAAAAAACACAAAATGCTTGATATGAACTTAACCAAATTAGAATTTAAATAAAATAGGGAAATAAATGAAATAAAAAATAATATTAAATTAATTAACATATAAAAGGAATTAAATCCAATAAAAAATTAAGAATTTTTTTATACCAGAATGTAAAAGTAGAATGTGGTGATTTGGGATACGAGGTAATATTTTTTTTCTATATTTCCTATAATTGAGATTCATGACACATTCACATCATGTTTTTTTTGTAGTGTATATACTGAAATATGTATTTATTTTGTTAATAATTTTCTAATATTTATGTTTCTTACAAATCCCTTTCATGTTATATCTTTCAGTGTTCATTTTATTCAAATGATACTAAATTTTTAAGGGATTTCTCTTGAAAATGTTGTTTTAAAGGTATTAAACTATTTTCCCTCCATATAACTGGTCTTTTAAATGTTTCCTAAATATTATTATTTAAATTTAAAATATTATCAATGTTTATTGGTATTTTTTAAATTTTTTCATTGGGTTTAAAATGAATATTCTTAACTTGTATCGAACAATTATTTTTTACTTTTTTTAAATAATGTGAAAACGAATGTATTTTAACTTATATGAAATCAATGAATTTTAGAAGTATTATATTCATTATTGATTAGAAATATTCCTTTATAGGTTTATTTGATTTTAAAAATAAAATAAATTCACCATTATTTAGTGGAGTTGAGGATTCTTAAAAAAAATTTAATAGACAAAATATTTCTCATTATTTGTAAGAAAATTGATATTCTGTTAGATATGGGATTAATTTATTTTTTCAAGGGTTTTATGATGAGAAATTAAAATATTAAAATTTATTATTCATCATAAAATAATTTTTAATTATATATGATTATGAATGATCTTGATATAGCTAAAGATGATAGGTGATCCTGATATAGCTCTCAAATATATTTGGTAATGATTAGTATTCAATGGTAAAAATAAAGTTGATAAAAATGTATGTTACTCCTAGGAATGTAATTGGGAAATTTTTATTTTATAAATAGACTAAAAGTGGGTGAAAATATGTTATAAATTTTATTATCTAAGAATATGATTTATTATTTTAAATTTTTATGGAAATCAATCGATTTCTTTAATTAAGGAACATTTATGAACTTTTAAATGTATAAGGTTTTTTAAAATAATCATTATCTTGCTTAATATTATTTATAATGATTATTTCATGGTTTTATTTATATTTATAATGTATTTAAATGTTTTTCATTATGATTCATTTGATTTAGTAATATGGATATGTTTATTTATTTTCTATTTGTTTTATTGTAAAAAATGTGTATAATTTTTAATAGGGATTAATTTTTTATCTCGACTAATGTGTTTCCATTATTTTTATATCCCTTACTTATATTTTTAAATTCATTTCATGTTTTAAATGGTTTTAACAAGGTATAAAGATTCAAAGGAAGTATATGGAAATATATCTCGGAATAAATGGAATTAATCATGAATAAAGAAAGTGTTTCAAAAATGAAACAAGGCTTTGAACTTGATAAGCCCATGTTTTGGTGAAAATGACAACAATTGGTGAGTGTTAACTCTATTATTTAACTATATTTATAATTATATATAACTCTTAAACTAATATATTATAGGAATGTAATAAAGTGAAACCCTGGTCCAAAATCACATAATTATCAGTTCATTATGTAATATTGAATTATAGTTGGTGTCAGATAGATAAATATAAATAACAATATTGGTTTAGATGGTGTTTGATGAGGATGTCTTTATGTCTAATATAATGGTTTGGGATGATAATATATAAGTATTATATAACCATTAATTTTTTTATGACATGTAAAATTATAATTGTTTTTCTGAATGAATAAAAATAGTTGAAGAGAAGATAATATAATAAAGAATATCTTAGTGTTTTATTCCTCATAAGATGGGTTTTTTTATTTTATTTGATATTCTCAGACTAATAGTTTATGGTTATAGTAAATTGATAGTGATTTTGGGAACCATGTTAATAAAGGATGTAAAGGATAACACAGTGTTTTTTTGAACGAGAAACCAAATGAAATAGGATATAGATTAAAAATCAGGTGGTTATTAGTATCTTGTAATATAGAGTTCTGATTAACAAAATGAACCTTGATGATATTTTAGGTAGACAAAATAAAATAAAAAATCTGTTTCAGGGATGTTAATTTGACAATGATCATGAAATTAAAAATGTTAAACTTACTACATGTGAATAACATGGGAACAAGAAACCATGTAAATTTATCCAAGGAATAAGAAGATGTTCAAAATGTTTAGAGTGTAGGCATGATACAAACCAATAACCAAGGAGGAAAACTGATAAAATATGTCAGAAATATAATATGAATAATGGTTTAATAATGTTATATAATAAAGGTGAGGAAACTATGAATAAAATTTTCATGTTCTAAATTAATTTTAAAATATTAATTTTTGAAAAGTATGTAAAATTATTTGATATAGTTTTATGAACCATTGGACATGATTTGTATTTTTCATGGTAAGAAATAAGTGTTAAATAACATGATGAAAAATATTTGTTAAATAATTTTGAAGATAAATGATTTATTAAAGTGTATATATGAATGTTTATTATAGTTATGATGTAGTTTTTTGTTATTTCAGGGTTGATAAAATTAAGGCTTGCCATATTTTTGATTTCATTAATACAATTTTTATGTTTTATGTAATAGGAGTGCATTGTGATATATTTATTGAGTTTTAATAAAAGTTTGATTTATATATAATCATTAGGATTTACTTGTGTTTAAGTGAAAAAGGTATTTTTAGGATGAATTATATTATATTCTACAAACAAAAGTTGAAATATATTTTTAACCATTGGGGTTAAATAATTTTTATGTTGAACAATATATTTTTAATTTAGTTGAAAGGTTTATTACATTTTGGAGAAATTTTATTTATAATATAGATAACCGTGAAATGGTATAGTTATTTTGAGACATAAGGATTAAATTTATTTTTAAAAATATTAGTTTATTGGGAACATAATACAAATAAGGTGAACATAATTACTATTGGATAAAATAAAAATTTCCTTAAGGAGTAAAGGATGATTTATCATTTGAATAAAAAATGGTTTAATAATGAATTAATTGTTATTAAAGTTATTTTTGGAAAATATTAACACATTTAAGGGCTATATTATTAGGTAATTTGCATTTTTGGTATGTGACAATTAGTGATTAATGTTTTTTTGGAAGGGGTATTCATTTTTATTCTTTATAGAGGCCTCCTAAGTCTAGGTATAATGAGAGGAAAATTTTTAATAACTAGATGATTCAATCCCCGTGAGCAAAAAATTTGAATTTATATGATGAAATGTGATGAAATATGTAGAATCAAAGGCATGTTTTCATGGTTTGAGGGAAAAAATATGAATAAAAATATTATTGAGAGCTGGTTGGAGATAATGAATGTTTTTTCTCTAAGGAAATTGTTAATGGAATATAAGTAATGTATTGCATGGAGGGAAAAATTGTGCATGATTCATCTGATTGGATCACTATTGAGGGAAGCATTTCCATGTGTAAGAATTAGATTATTTATAGAATGTTTTATCCACATAAATAAGCACCTTGTAAAATTGACGAACTTTTTGTTCTGGATTATATTTATTTTAGAATTACATGATTAGAGGGTGGTCTCAATGGGAAAAAAATCTTCCATATCATATTCCCCTCTTACTTTCGAAAATGGAAAGCTTTGGGTGTTGGTTCTTAGTCAATGAATCCTGATTTTCTTTATATATAGAAAATATAACCCTATTTCAACCCCCTTTAGTTCATGCATACATTTTTGATGGTATATGTAATTATCCCTCACTTGAGAGGGGTTATTTAGAACCAAAATATTATGATTGTCATTACCACTCACTTTGGAAGGCCCACTAAATTGGAAAAATAAATTTATGTAGTCATGCAAAATCACTTTTCAAGGATTATATTTCAAATTGACATGTAAAAATATATGATTGAGAGTATTATTTTTCTAAAAATAATGATAATATGAACCCAAAAATGGAGTATGAGAATTTACCTATATTTTTAGTAGATTATTGTATGATTTGAGATGACGCTTTTAGATAAAAGAGATCAATGTAATATGTAAATTTTTCTGAATTAATGGGACTAACATCAAATATTATTGTAACAAAAGGAATAATGTTAAGATAAAAGGAAATATTCATCAACTGGTTGTGACCATTAATAATATAGGTACTTTTGGTGATCTCACTCTAATTGAGAAATGATGTAATAATCAACATAGACTATCTCTCTTAGGAAATGGTGTGTCTTCTATTGATGATTTAGTAGACATAAATGATAAATGAATAATTAATTGTGTGAAGGGAAATTGTATTCCTCACTCACCAGATGATAACAATGAACCTTAATCGTTGAGTATTTCTATTGTAGTTTATGTTTTAATTTAGGGAACCCTTCCAATACTTATGATATAAGAAAATGTATTAGTAAGGCCCTTGAGGATTTATCTAATAAAAGTGAACTAGTGATAATATATAAGGAATTAACTTGTCCATTAATTATAATTAAAAAAGGACAAAAATTAGTTTTTTGGTTTCTTCCCATGCTTAGGTCTTGGTCAACATGAATATTATTCCACTGATATCAATTTTGAGGTTATATCAAGCTGATATGATAAAAGAAATAATGATAAAAAGATATTTCAAAATATCACTAGTGGTAATAAACCTCAAAATTATTCCCCTAGTGTACTTGAAATCTTAAAATAATGGCAAATTTTTGAACAGTCACATCATAATACTGTTATATTATTTACAAACATCAATAGTTTCAAGAAACAATTGTTAGTTGGGTTTGTTGATCTAAAAATCTATATTGGGAATTATATGAAAATAAAAAGTGCCACTTTGGGTTACTCTATAGTTTCATGAAACCATTATGTTAGTTAAGTGAAAACCCCTTGTTTCCTATGTCACTTAGTCATATAGGTAATATTATTCATGATAGTTTTTCAACACAAATCTATTATGGTTTATTTCAGGGATTCTTATAATATTATAAATTTATTATGGCACAAAATAATATGTGAATAGGAGGGGTAATTGGAAGGAATTTTCAGAAATATCAGCATATATCAATCAAGAGTTGAATATAAATGGGGATTTTAACACTTTTCTCTAGGTTTATGAGAAATATAAGATATTATTTAACATAATTGAGGCCCATGTGGTTGGAACCCGTATTGACTCTTATATAATTATGAAATCATATTTTTCTTGGTATGATGACACATGGGAAAGGTATACTATTAACTTGAATTATGCAAGTAAGCCTAATATATTGTTTTTTCTAATCTTAAGGAAGGTGGATAAAATGTTGATATTTATGGGTTTTAGCTTCATAGATATAAATATAATCATTAAAAATTGTTAGTGAATTTTCTTAAGAATTTAGTTTGAACCTCTACTATTATTGTTAAATTCAAAAATTCCAAGATTAGCATCCATAGATATACAGAGTTGGTTGTAGATGGATGAGAATCTATCTAAAATTCTAGCTTGATGTTGATTATGGATTTGAATATTAATAAAATCAATGTATTGTGAAAAGGATGGACCATGCATTCCTTCACCCACATTAATGATTATATCAATATAGAGGAGAAAGATCTTAGTTGTGCACCGATGATAAATTAGAATAAGAATGACCTCCTTTAGAATTAAATAAATATTCCTTACAAATTAGGATACTTATAATACCAAAAATATAATCTTTTAAATAATAAAGTTTTTGATAAATGGTTGGAATTCTAAAATAGAAATACTTGGTATTTTCATCGTCTTCATCAATAAATGAATGATATAAAATGAATCATTGTTATCCAGCTGAATGAAACAATTATCACCATGGAGTAAGAGAGCTCTAAGGACACTATTGAATATTTTTAAATTATTTTCTATTATTGTGGTAAATTTTATTTATATCACATCATTAAAAATTTTAATTCTTTATTTAATGAAAATAAGAATCATCAGCTCATTATTTCTTTATATAAAGATGAAATAAAGTATTAACTCTCCAATTTTAATGATGAATGTTTGACTTGTTCTAGTGGATTTACATTTTTTGAATTTTAATGTTTTTGAAGTTGATCTGGTTAAGTCAATCGATGAATTTTTCAATTTTAAATAAATTTTACATGGCTTAAATTTACACATAACTAAATAAAATCCTACGAAGAATAATATTTTTTAATATTAAGAACATTCAACCTTTGGTAATGGGTAGAACTATTAAGTATATCTTGAAAAAAGTTTAGAAATCAGACTTGGGGAAATTATCAGTACATTCATTACCATGAATCAATTAGTTTTTCTAAAAGGATTAGGTACCTAGATTTTTTTTCCACACCCTTTAAATTCATCATCTTGTTTAATAAAAAGGAAACATTTTGGGAAATTTATCTTAAGATTGACATCTTAAAGGACTTTGTACATTATCAATTTTAATGTCATATTTTGATATCATCATGATCTATGCTTCTCCATATATTCCATTAGAATGGTTACTGGAATCCATAAAATTTATATATTATAAAATATCATAAATAGATCTCCAAAGGTTTTTTGGATGTCTGAGAGGGTTTAGGTACGAATATCCTCTCTCAAGGATCATTTTTTCCACTAATAATGATTATCTTAGTTGATTTTAAATTGTACTTCTATAAACATGGTGCAAAAAATACTACTATTTGGAGAAGCTTTCCCCCCTCTATTATCAATTTTATGTCAATTATATGATCCAATCTGGGGAAACCATAATAAATATACTTCATACAATTAAATAAATATTCAATTATTGTTTTAATGTCTATAGTGAAGTAATTAATTAGAATAATTATTTTAATGATATAGGAAATTGTTTCTTGATTTCAAATAAAAATGTAACCAGGTTTTTTTGAGTGAAGAAGTGGTCCCTTCCCATTTATTATCCTTTAAATACTTTATTCTATGGAAAAATCAATAATTTACATCTTGAGAAAATCTCATCAATGGTGATTTCCCAATTGGAGACGTGGAAGGGAAGTTGAATGTCACAAGATAAATAGGTATGTTTGGTGAATTCTATTATAACCTCAATTTTTATTTAACCCTTTAAAATTTAAAAATGATCTATTAGTTTGATAAAAAAAATAGATAGTATGATTATATCATTATTTTCGAATGGCTGAGTTAATGAAAGGATGCTTTTATATATTGCTTGTTAAGATTGCATTAAACTTATTAACATGGGTTGTGTTAATGTGGTGGATATCTACATGCTCAATAACGAAATTTGAAATTAGTTTACATGAAATATCCATATATAAAATTGTTAAGACATATACTTCCTAATATTTATATTAATGACACATAATGAGAAATTATATCCCCAATATAAGATTTCATTGTCCTATCATGCAATAAATTCCTCTAAAGAGTTGATTAATATCTCAAGATTGTTTTTAGATAGGGAATTATCACTCAACAACAAGACTATTAATTTGATTTTAAAACCACTTTAGTCATAATTTTTTATACCATAGTAACAAATAGAAATGTGACTTTTTGATCTCAAAACCAAAATTTTAGTTGGTTTTTACTTCCTTCCAAAAGATATCATCAATTAAAAAAAATTATCATTTTATTTATAATGATAGGATGATCTGAATTATGAAAAATATATTCCACTTCAATACCAAAGAGTATTATAATAATAACTGTGCAAACAATTATAATGTTCCTAAATTTTTAACAAAATTCTAAAATTCCAATGTTTCTTCCTCGACCATTATAATACTATAAAAAGTGAAAAACTAAAGACCCTCACTGGATGATCATGTTTATAAAGGAATATTTAATTTTACTTAAACTTTTTCTATGTTTTATATTGATTCTAAATGTCATAATTAATTTTTTTTCAATTCTAATTTCTTAATAAATGTTGGTTATATATATAAGAATTATTCGGGTGTAATTTGTGACTCTTTTATGGGATTCTAAATCTTTTTATAACCATTAAAAAATATATGATTAGTGAGAATGATTATAACCTCCACTGTGTTTCAGTAGGAATTTTTTTTAGTTGTAGACTGAATGATAAATAATAACCATAAGAACACTCTTTATACATTAATTGTATTTATCAATAATTAAGTATAAGTAAAAAATAAATATTTAAATTAGTAATATGATAAATAATATTTACAAACTTATTATATTGATTCCTATTACTATATTTGGAAGGTTAAATAAACATATTGTCATGAAATAAATTATATTGATTCCCCTCATCTAAATTTATATCACAACGAATGTTTATGGGGAATATCTTTGATAACGTTTTTTTGGGATGTAGGTGGGTTTTTGAATAAGTCATGGATTTTTAGACATTATTATAAATATATATATATATATATTGGAAATGGATTTTTATATGAAGCATTTATTTTGGATTTCATCATTTCCTTCATGTATGTAAGATAGTTTGGCAAGAATCATCTTTAGACTAAACTACATTTAACACATATGGTGACTGAATTTTGGAACATTTCAATGAATTTATGATGGAGGATTCTTCCAGAATTGATTGATTACAGAGGATCCCTTGGTTATATGATTTGTATTGTGACTCATGTTTAAAGGGAGGCCAACTAGTTTATTGATGTTTTCTGAAAGAAGGTGGCTAAATAAATGTTTATGGAATGGTCTTTTCTATGTCCCTCATTCTATACACCATATATAGATTCAGATTCTCAAGGTTTTATACACACCAGTTTTGTGAACCTATCATGGGACCCAATTATTTATCTTCTCTTATATATAATAATTTTTACACTCCAATAATTACCCAAACTTTTTCCTGAATGATGTTTTGGAATATATTTAATTATTATCCAGAACTAATAACTAATAATATATTTATGATTTTTGGGTTTTAATTTTATTGAGGATTACTTTGAAGAGTTTTGAGGTTAATTATTGATGGAATTATTTAAGATAAATGATAGGTTTTATTATCTCTGGTTTTAAAATGATTTTATTATTTATTCAAATGATACATTATACATATTTGGTATTATTTTATCTTTATATAATATTTTTTGGATTTGAATAATTTAATCAAACAAGGGAAATAACATTGCATTCTGTTTATAGATTTAATGATCTATTAGATGCTCAATTTTGGTCTTATAGATGAAAAAATCATCATGGTTATGAGATGGAGGGAATTTATTTTTCTCAAAACGAAACAAAATGATGAAACTATGTAAAGAAATCATGTATATTTTACCTTATTCCCTATCAAGATGGTTAACTTATTCCTTAATTTAAAAAAGATGAAGATAATTGTAACACATACTACAGGTAAAACATCACCCAACTATCAATAGCTTCAATTGGAAATATACTCATAATTCTGAGTCATATAATTATAGATACGTTGTTTAAGAATTATTTAGGAAATGATAAGTTTCCTAGTCATAACATAGAAATTAATTTTCTTTCCAAAATGAAATGTTATTAATCTGGGTTCCTTAAATCCATTAAAAAGTCTAAAAGTTACATCCTATAAAATACAAATATTTGTTTTCCAATCAACATTCAATCACTTTTTTTCTTCGCATGGTTTATTATTTATTATTCTTTTATTAATATTTTTTAATTCCTCTTAACTTCTTGTAATTATTTTGAATTTTTTTTAAATCTATTATTTATCAAAAAATAGATACAATTCTATGGATGTATTTCATTTTATACTTCAAACATATATTTTATTATAAAAAATAGTTTTTATTAAATTTTTTGAGTAGATTTTATGATTAATATTTTTAATATTAAAATATTTATTTAATAAAGGAGACAATTAATGAAATCATCTTTTCAAAATGATATGAAAATATTCTCTTGCATTTCCTTAAACGGTTTATTTTTGGATGAATTTAACAAAATACATATTTTTATAAAATATATTATCTCATTTAAATTATGTCAAAAGTGTCATTAAAATTTGGATTAGTTTAAAAGTATCATTTTTCCCTAATGACTAAAATTAATACAAATAATGTCATTGGAATCAAAATTATATTTGATTTTGGTATGAAATTATTTTTATTCTTCAAACTGGTATCTAGTATATCTATTAAACTTGGAGATTCTAGAATAAACATGTTTCCTTCACTATGAATGTTTTCTAACTTATTGTTTCATCCCCCATGCACTCTATATCCTTTCTGAAATCCCCTATACATATATTCCCTCACTTCCATATTTCTCATTTTAAATCCCACATATACTCCCTCTTCCCGTGACTCCCCTCTCATACTCGGCCTTTGCCTCTTCCACCCTCTATGACTCACAACCCATTGTCCACTCCATCTCCCTCCACAAATTCCCTATTCATATCTAACTATTACAGTAACTATAGCTCCCTATCCACACCTTAAAACCCTCAACGGCTCCACCTTTGACTATCTCGTGTCTAGCTCCATCTTCCACCCTAACTCCCCTCTATACCCACACCCCTTCCTCTGGCTCTATCGCCCTCTGTATTACCAAAACCTCTATCCACCACCCCTACAACTCTATATCCGTATACCTCCCCAACTCTGCTATCAAGATCTATCTCCTCATCCCTATCCCACCCTAACCCCTCATCTATATGTACCTTTACCTCAAAATCAATATCTATCTCCCTCAAATTCCACATGTTATCCTAAATAGCTAATTTTCATTTATCATTTCCAAACACTCCCAATCCACCAATCTTCCATCCCTATTTGTTTCCCCTCTCACATCAATTGTGCAATTCTGGCTACCATTCTAGAATCTCTTTGACATTAGACATCCTCAGCTCATGAATCAACAAACAAATAAATCTTGGATACTATTAAAGTAGGAACTAATATCCAGAAACATGCATAAATGGTATGTTTTTTAATTATATATGTAACATGTAATACATGAGATTTTCTGGGTACTATATTTCTCGTCTCGGGATATTATTTTCTATTTTTAGGGTGTGTACGAATGTTTTTCATGATAATTACATTTATTATTGTGTGTTTGAATTATTTTTTTGTGAAATTATGTCAAGGTGAGTGTCAAATTATTTATATAAATTTACTACAAATTATATATATACACATTTTTCAGTTTATATAAAAAATTTATATAATTATTTATATATATATAATTATACCGATTATTTAATTATTTAATTATATATACATTCTAATAAATTATCTACTTTTATGTATATATGTACAAACACATGTACACATGCTCATGTGCAAAAACATGTATACAGACACGTGAACACCCTTATATACAGACACACTTGCACATACCCATGTACAAACAAGCATTCACACACACACACACAAATTTATGTTAGATATAAATATTAAATGAGAAAAATTTATCTTTATAATATATAAATACACTTATACATTAACATTATTATATTTATGTTTACAATTTGAAAAATATATAATACATAAATTTATTCGGTTGTAATTGAATATATAAATATATACATTACAACATGTGTATTGTTTTGAAATAAATTTATATTATATATATATATATTCATTTTACATTTATATATTTTTAATCCAAATTATACATGATGTATGATGTTTATTTAAGAGTGATACACTGCAAAAAATTATTATCTATTTTTAAAACTTAGACTTTGTCGGAATGAACTAACTATCACACCTACCATTTTAATTCATAATAGTTATCATAAACCTATAGGTTATCTAATAAAGTTTATAGAGATATTATAAAACCTTTTCCTTGATAATGTAATTTACTACGTGGTCTATAATACGACATTTGATCATCCTGTAAATGAGATATCAATTGTTTCTCCCCCCACCCAATTGGTTGTTAGTTTTTTAATCTAAGAAATGATAAATTATAATAGGGTTAATAAAACTTGAAATTTATTGAATTGTAAAATTTTATAATCTATTAAAATTATTTTAATTCTATATGTTTATTGAGTTTAGAAATTTTCATTTTAAAAATTAATTATTTTTGTAAAATGTGCCAGTAGGGAAAGTACGTGCAAGCTCGAAAAATAATCTGGATATTTAATTATGAACATGTATTCTGTATATAATGGGGTATTATTAGTATATTTTCAAATTTATGTGACTTTTATACACATATATTTTAATTATTGGTGAAACTCTTACTTTATAAAATTTATTATCAGAAAAAAATCACATTTTATATTCTGTACTTTTTCTATTTTTTCATGTTTAAATAATGTAAACGAAATTATGTTTACTCTATACTATAATTATGTTTATTATATTCTTTCACATATTTCTTATAATTTTTTTTGAGACTATGACACAATTATAAATCCTTTTTTTTGTCTTTAATTGTAAATTTTCAAAATAACTAGTAGTGTATTAATTGGTGGAATGATTCAAATTAGCTCAATTAAAAACATTCTGATTTTCAGAGTGTTGAGGATAGATGAAGATTATATTGCCAATAATTCAAGATATACATAAAATGGATTATTTTATTTGAGTGGGTATGTTATATTGAAAAAACTATCACTCGAAATGAAAGGCTACCACCATTTTGAATTGAATGCTGAATAGAGGATATATAGAAATAACTTATAGAAAAATTAATACCAACAACACCATATATGATAAATTAAGGTCAAACGCACTAATATATTTTAAATTATAAACATTGAATAATTTATTAATTATCTTATTTTAGAAACAATACACAATAAATTTATTGATTCACAAATCAAATTCATGTTAAATTAAAATTTTAAATTGATTAATGTTTTTTCAAACAAGGAAGTTCTTTTCAATTCAAATCCAAATTTCTATGGGAATTAGGTATTACATATACACCATCAGTGATTCCTATTTTATAAACATTTATTTTTTGTCTATGTTTGAATATTTTGATTATAAAAAATTATTTTGAATATTAAATAGAAAATATATGTTTCATATTTTTGTTTTGATTTGTTGATTTTATTTACTATATTGCTTCATATATTATCTATTTTATTTTTCCAATATGAAAATTCAGTGGACTATCGTATTTATAAAAAAACATATTAAGGATTTTTTTTCTATTGTGTAATTCTAATTCTATTTTTATTTATTTTTTTCCCGTATAATTATTTATAAAATTATACAACATTAAACTATAATTTTATAATTTAATCATTTATAATTAATTTTTTAATCCTCGCAAATATCTAAAAATATATTATATTGTAAAATATATAGTTTTCTAAATGAATTTCAATTCTATTAATATATTTCAGTGAATTTATATATATACTAAGTATTTAATCCTCATTACATGTATATATTTCTATTTTTTTATTCCTATATTATATTATATATCAAATATATATTCTTGTTTCATGGGTAACCTTCAAACAAATTATCCTTTTTTCACATAACATTTAATTTTAATGTTAAACTATTCAAATTAAATACATTATAATTTTTTTATTAAAAAAAATAGTGAATAGACCCATGTGATCTCATTGGTGAAGTGTAAGTATTTCTAAAAACTTTTTTTCATTAAATTTTGTGATAATATATAAAATTACTTTTATTCACTACAAAAAATTGACTCTGGAAATATTAATATCATATTTTGGAATTGGTGGATAAAATTTAGTAATTAGGAAAATTTCATTTTTGGTTATAATGAGAAGTAAACAAGGTAAATTATTATCGCCATGATAAAAGGTGAAACTGGTTAATTAAAGCTAACAAATTGTGATAAAGTCACAAAATCACATATTAAATATTTTTGGATAAGAGTATTTCAACCCTTATCACCTTAAATTGTTAAATATATAAATTTAGACTACATTACCTTGATTATGTCCTTAATTTTATTTTATTTAATGAATAATTAAAAATCATCACTCTCTCTATATTAATATATATAATATGTTTTAATTGGTATAAAGAGAAGTTATAAATGGTAAAAAATGGTTATTTTTATTATTAATAAACAATATTTACTAGATTAATTTTTTTCGTTTTTTATAGAAAACTTGAACTCTTACACAACGCCATTGTATTGGTTATGAAACAAGCAAAAAATAAAATAAAAATTAAATGTTGTTAAAAAAATATATTATTTATTGGATAAAATATAGTGATACACTAATTTTTTGGGTTAATTATTATGAATTATTGGTGGTTAAAGAATTAATATTCTAATTCCATTTCTATCTTGATTTAAATAAATCTAAAATATGTAAATAAACATGAAAATTCCCATTAATGATATTTAATGATTAAAACTTATTTTGAAACGATTAAAAAATCATAAATTTTTTATCTTAATAAATGTGTATATAAAATTTTTGAGATTATAATTAATTATACAATTATGTTCCACTTGGTATTTTTAAAATTACATTCATTACCACTTATTATTAAAAAATTGAGAAAATGGTATTGATTTTTTCAAATGAAATGGACTCACATCAACCATTTCAAAAAATAATCCTATTCAATTTACTCTAAAAACTATAAAATTCACATATAAAAAGTTAAATTACCACATAAAAATGTATTTGAGCAACCTTAAACCTGTATTTTAAAGGTCGCAATGACAACTGAAATGAGGATTACAAAAGGCAAGGTGTATGTCTGAACCAATTATTTTAATGATTATTTTTTATTATATCACAATAAAATATGTCCCAATCATGACTGTATTTTTTTTAAGGTTGGGGCCGAATCCTCAATTTTATTATTAAAGAAAAGACATCTTAGAGGGTAGAAGGAGACCCAATACATAGCTTGAATTCCCAAGGCCAAGTGGCCTAAATACAAGGCTTGAAAGCCCATTTTTTGGCCCAAAGAACCCTCTGTGAACATTACATCTATAGTACCCTACGTAGCTACAGTATCTGCTATAGTATCCGTCGCCGCTACAGTATCCTGCAACAGTTCCTCCGCAGCTACAGTGCTGCCGCCGCTATAGTTCCACCGCTGATACAGTGTCTTCTACAGTGCCCTACTATAGTAACATAATATTTATTATGTTAATGTTAAAACCCATTTCCTTAACTTTTCCAGCCAATAAAAAATGACCACATTCGTCATGCATACACATAGACTACCACCACCATGGAGTGTTGTGTTTTATATTTCATTACCATCTGATATAAATAGTTATAATAGTGGATAAAGTTAATAAATATGATATTTATGAAACATTTTTTATATTTTAATGATAATATATTACTTTTCATATTTACCCTTCCATATGTTGGAAAATGATAACACCAGTTGTGCTTACATGTGAAATTTCACCTCCACAAAGCGTTGCAGTTTTTTTTCAGAACCATATCAAATGGATGGTCATAAGGATGAAAATAATGAAAAACTTACATTTATCAAATAATTATTTATTTTTTAAAAGTAAAATATTATATATTTTATTTATTTCCTACTATATAAAAAATTAATGAATTCATCATGGGTATGTATGAACTACCATTTCTCAGAGTTGATGAGATTATTTTTCCATGACTGCAATAAATGGTTATATTTAAAATAGTGTTTAATTTATAAAAATTATAGTTATTAATTTTTTATAATTTTGTAGATTATTTGATAATGATAAATATATAAATGTTATTTTATTGATTATAACCCAAATAACCTCAAAACATTCAAAATGACCTTCAATATTTTTTCATATAAATAAAACATGGCAATAAATTTAATAAAATTTATAATATAAAAATAATTAAAATCAAAATTCCTCTCATGATATGGGGAATGTAATAGAATTTTTCTATTTATTAAAGTAAATGATGTATGTGACAAGTAAGGAAATGAGGTAAGGGAATTTACTTCTAAATTTCATCCCTTTGAGGATCGTTCCATTTAAACTATATGTTTTCCTTTTTTTGTGTATATATATCCATATAATTTTTTTATTAAACTAATATAATTCAATTTTTTACAAATCCATTTCACATTCTATCCATTAGTTTTCTTTTGATTCAAAAGTTACTAAAGACTAAAGGGATATTTTATTTAAACATTGTCTTAATTATTTTAAAATAGTGTACATCTGTATCCATATTTTTTTAAATATTTTACTAATTTTTAATATTTATATTAAAATTTATTGAAATTTTATTTTTTATTTTTTTCAATTATTTTTATAGGGATCATAATATCAATTTTCAATTTTTTTTATTTTTTTAGAAAAGTGAAAATATATTGGATAACATATACATTTTTAAAAAATAGTCTACACACCATTTCATTTTTCATAATGAATATTAATATAACATATTCTATGTTTTTCAAATAATATCCATTTCATATTGGCCAAAAGTTTTTTAGTTTTTTAAAATGTTTAGAGAAGAAAAAAATATTTCCCTTTTTTTATAAAAATTGAAAATAATTTTCATATTGTATCAAATGTGTTTTTATATAATTTTATGATGAATATGTTAAATATTATTTTTTTATTAATTATATCTAACTAGTGTATTATGTATGGTGAAGGGTGAGTGCTATATTTCTCTTGATGATGGGTGAGCCAGATATTTCTCTCCAATGCATTGGGTAACGATTAGTCTTAAAAGGTGAGAAATAAAAGAGACTACTAGTTGTGTTACTTAAATGGAATTAAAGTGGAGCTAAATATATTGTAGATATGTTAAATATGAGTGAAAATGATATATAAATATGATACTCCCAAATAACTATTTATTTTCTCTAATAGGGTTTTATAGAAATTATTTGATTTCATAAGGTTAAGAAAGGTTATAAACATTTAATGGTGAAAGGATTGTTTTTCAATGAATTTTGTTTTGGGGTGATCATGATACCCTTGATTACATCCTTGTTTTATTATTCATTTTTATGGGCACTAACATCATTATTTTAGAAAAGTATTATTTGAGTTTTGATTTGTACTTTTCTGTCTTATTCTACAGTAATGGGATTCCTCAAATCCATTAAGTAGTGATTATGCAGACTCCCTTCTCTTCCACATTGAAGCATCGCCTGGTTCCCTTTATATAATTCCCATGATTCTTCTTCCCACACTTTTGATGCATGGTATGTTGGTTTTTCCTTTCTCCATGTGATTTTTCTATTGATCGTCCCTTAATGAACTCCATCTTCCTCAATTTATCTTTGATCTAATGAGACCAATAAGAGTCTCTAATCTCCATATTACCCTTAAGGGAATATAATATAATCACTTAAAATATCAAAATTATGAAATTGGATATGATTTTTGTAGACCCATTTTAAATCCACTAAATAAACGATCCACCATGATTTCAGTGTTCACGTGAAATATGAAGGCGTATCGTGCAAGCCAAATAAACATCTCTTCATATACTCCAATAGACTCAAATTCCATTCTCTAGTATGAGGATATTCTTCTCCATCTTGATGTAGAAAATTTGGGGGAAATATTTATTGAAAACTATTTCATTGAATCCATCCTAATCCATTCATTCAAATTTCTATTTTGAATTAGTGTTTTTGTTCACTTTTCACCATTGATCAGCTTCTCCATAAAAATGATAGACCGCTAACATGACATTATCTTCTTATGAGAATTAGAGGAGAAATAATATCTTCTAATTGGAGTTGAAAATTTTTTCCAGGAAGAGCGGATTAGATGATATACTAAAGGTTGGAGTACATAGTCTCAAAAAGGATTCAATATCAAATTTATTTTTCATAAGATAAGATGGGTGTTACACATGATTCATTTTTTTATTCATAAAATTAGCCAGTTGATGTAGTACTGTCATGAAGGTATAATATCTTCTTCATATCAATATTGTTATATCATTAGGGATATCATCACATTTCCTATCACATTATTTATTGGCACAATTTCTTTTATTTTCATCCACTAACTATTAAATAAAAATAAAATCAGTGGTGGTTTAAAAAATTAATAATGAGCTTATAAAATAGAAAATATGAATAGATAATGATAAAATTATAAATAAAAACTATATCCTAACTTATTATTCACTATGATTCAATATCAGTAATACAAGGTGTTATAATTAATGATTGGGTTCTTGATAAAGTTTTCTAGTTCAAATCTCCCCAAAAAACTAGTACACCCCTTAATACAAACTATAATGATAAAAGGTATGATGTCCTGGACCCAGATTCCATTGAATGTGTGCCCAAATACCAGTGGACCACATGGCCTCAAGAGTATCTCCCTAAATTTCAGAGGCTACAGACTAGTATTAAGGACCTAGGCTGTAACCGTGGAGATACTATGCCCTCATTAGCAGAGTGTAGCACAATGGAAGGAAGATAATGAATATTTAAAAGTGGAAGACTGATAATTAAATAGAGGAAGAAAACAATTGAATTAGATCAAATTGAATAACAATTACTGTATGAACTGAAATAATGGTAACACAATAACATGTCACTAAAAACTGGAAAACATGGTTTGAAGACAATAGGAATTAGATGTCCCACAAAGTAAAAGAAAACAATACTAATCCAAGAATAACAAGATCCAACTCGATCATAGGAGACCAAGATCTATCCTATCAGCAAGGAATCACGTGTTCGAAGTTGTATGATTCCTTTTATCAACACCTACTATCATGTACTCTAATACGAGAACTAAAAGATGCTCAGAGAGGGTTTGAGTTAAATCTCAGTGGGCTACAACCAATGGTGTCGATAACCTCGAGCCTGTTTAATGGAATATAGCAGTGTGCAGACATGCATGTATAAGATAAAGCAAGCAGTACAATATAACTAAATACCAAAGTACCTGCTCCAGCCCTTGGATAGAGTCTGATCATGTAACTAGTTCATTAATTATGTAATTACCATTTAATTTTGATTGGTCACATGAGGCATAGCCAGGACAAACATCACCTCATGACAGTATAAGTAGGAAGGTCCCAAGACATAATATAACGACCCATAATTTACATACATTGTTAATACTTAAAAATTGAAGCATACTTATTACAACATATAACAAAACCACGAAAGGACCATGTAGGTATAGTATCTTTAGAAACTGGGAAACATAAACAACTGGTTCATAAAGCGTCTACACTGTCTCCCATTTATTTCATCATATCTATAGTCCCTTTTGGCATATCTTACTTAATAACCTTATTCCTGACCTGGGGAAAGAAAACATACAAAAGGGTGAGCTCAAATGCTCAGTAAGGGTAAACAAACGAAATATCAATCACATCATATTCATAAGAACATAACTTTTGGAAATCTTAACCTGCAAAAGAGAGCATAATTTCATAACATGGGATACATTATAGTAGTGAAATGGAATCCCAATAATCATAACATAAAACATGAAAATTTGTGGCATACACACATAATCATATAGAATCATTTCTTATTAGTCAAGACTCATTGCCAAGACTATCTTAGTGGACAAAGTCCATTTCCGAACCGAGTTCACTCCTCGTTTTAGTCCTGTTTCACTGAACCAGTATAACCTACAATTCCAGCCATGTCTATCTCATGAGACATAAAATCTTATCCAATTCATTGGAGGGAGATATAGGTCCCACCCATCTCATAATGATACCATTCTTATGCGTTCCATAAAATCATAAATCATACATCATTTCATAACCCATGTAGTAAAAATGGGATTCTTAAACATCATGCCATCATAACATAATCATAACATAATCAAATCAATGTAAAAATAGGGATAGAAACAGAACCTTATATTATCTTAGATAGAAAATAATTTGATAAAACACTTGAACTCCATTCTTGAGGAAAATATCCTTTCTACTTCAAAAACATTTTTCCATTCTTAACATGTCATACAATTTTAAAATAAAATATGTTTATTAAAAATAAGCTTGAAAACTTGTAAATTAATCTTCTTGGAAATAATGTTTTAAAAATCCATTCATACCGTATAAGTTAAAAAAACATTATTCTCGTACTTTTGTTGGAAAAGTCAAAAAGTATCTCGTACGAAAAACGTCAAAAGATTCATTTCATATCTTTTAATAAAAACTCACCGAAGGGTAAAATTGGATTTAAAATATTGTAAGTGGATGGAAACAATATTACATATTGAGGGAACATGGATGTGGATGATAAAATACACCCCAGTAAATACCAAAGTATAAACAATCTCGGATAAAAATGGGATTGTGATATTTCCCTTACCTTAGGTCCGATTTGATTTGTAAGTGTCCGAACCTCAAGTATAATGATTTAAAAAATGTTATTGACTTATTCCAGAATCATACTTATTGTTATGATATCATATATGGTCATATTCTTAGCTTCTTATTAGTAATATTTCATTACTACTTGTTATTTGGGTGTTTATAACTTTTTGTTCTTATGCGTGTTTTGTAGAATAAATTCTTATTCTTCTCTTTAGGTTTTAGATACCTCATTTCCAGAATGGTATTAGTGTAATATATATCATATTCATTCATTCAATTCATTTATATAATCATTATTAAATGAAGATCATGTAGAACGAGTCGAATCACATCGTGGAGATGGTATTCCGTACGTACGCACGAGTGATGATATCATTCCTATGATCGTGGAATTGTATTGGAGTGTATGTATACTACTTAAGAATAAATATCACTTTATAATAGTTATATATAGTCATTATTTACCCCATTATACCCATTCAAGTAAGGTGGTGGTGGAAAATAGATTACACCACGACATGGAGAAGGTATTCCGTACGTACGCACGCGCAATGATTTATTTTTCCGTAGGATGGATAGATGGTAAAATAGGGTTGTTTCATACTTATAATAACATATCAGTATATGAGTTATACTGATGTTATTAATTCATAATGAAACAACTAAAGAAGAAGAAGTGGAAGAAAAAATAAAGATGAAAGAATCGGTAACAGACATTACCTCTTCTTTGAAGTGCTTCTTTGAGACCTCCTTTTAGGGAACTAAAATAGGTCTTTGAAGAAGACCAGAACCTCTAGGATGTTTCTAGGGATGTTGAGAAGAGGAATTGTCAGGGTTTGGCCGAGCATGAAGGCTCAAAGTGGTGTGAGTAAGAGGGGGAGGAGGTTCCCTTTTATAAGGGAGGAGAGGGGCACCTTTGGAATAACTAAAAATATTATTTTATTATAAAGTCAAATTCGGTTTTTAATAGCTCCAAATTGATATATTTAGAAGATAAGATGGTTAGGGGTCGAAATACTCTCATCCAATATAATTTAGACAAGTTTAGGTATCAATTTTAACCTTATCATTTAGATTTAACTTTAAGTTAGATAATTTAACTTTTACCGTGTCTTCTGGTTTTATTACACTATAAGGTTAATAAACTTACTATATCAAGCCAAACGAACCCCAAGTTGTTTATTATTAAAACATATAACCTTATCTAAGTCATTTTTCCGAACCTTATATTTTTAGGAATAATATAACAATTAATAATATAATATTTGTTTTAAAAACTATTGTATGTCAATTTTGACACTATTTAGTAATTGATTTTTGTGAAAATCATAAAAGAATGATTAGTTCAAAACAAGTTACTTAAATTAATAATAACATGTCATATTAACCTAAAAAATTAGTTTAATTAATAAAAAGTCTCAAATTACATTTATTTGGGTATTTATAACATCAATTATGTCAATATTTCATTAATAAGATAATTAATGCATCATCATTGTGTCATAAATAAATTAAATTATTTATTGTATAAAAATTACAAATAAAATACCATTAAGTAGGAAATCTTTTTATATTTCTAATTAATATTTATAGTCGAATTTATCTTATATATAACCCCATATTAAAAATGATTTACTTATTAAACTTTGATTTTAACTATTTTAACCCTTCTTTAAATAAATTAATAATAAATGTCCTAATCTAATCCAAGAGGGCCTAAATGGTCATATTTTATTCCTATGTTGTTTTTGGTCGAATTACACTTGTCCAATAGAATTAGGACATGTGTTAGGGTAATAATAATATCATTTTTACCCTTAATTAGCCTATTTACTTTTAACCGTGGTAAAAAAAAGTAAAAATTTACTATTCACCAAAAAATTATTTTTATCTCATTGAACCACATTTTACTTACTGACATCAACCGTGTCTCTCGGATTTTCGAAATTCTACACACAGAAGAGGTAAAATTATGTTTTATAAAAAATTCAGTTTTCTAACTACCACTTAATGGTTTCACAATTCATCAAAAATTTATAGTTTTCAGAAAAATACCAAAATTACACCCTAGGCTAATTTCGATATTCCAAATCCAAAAATGAAGTCCATTTTGAAAAATAAAAATTATAAAATTTCGAAATGTGGTTATTACTATTCATAACGGCTAGTTTTAATAATATTTTAATAGCATATCATTGTTTAGTGAAACTCGGTATTGCGTACGACACAAGCTATCGAGGAAGGCCGCAGTTGCATGTAAAGCAAGCCAAGCTAGTGTTGTGTGTAGTGAAAGATTCCTTTGAGGATTTATATAACATAAAAATAAAATATTTCACATAAAAGTCTTGGGTGTTACATTCTACCCCCCTTAAAATGAATTTCGCCCTCAAAATTCGTCACTTTGTAACAAAAAGATGAGGATACCTATCCCTCATCATATCCTCAAGCTCCCATGTAGCTTCTTCTAATTGGTGGTTCCTCCATAAAACTTTCACCAAGCGAGTGGTATTGTTTCGTAAGACTTTTTCGCTATGATCCAGAATCTCTATCGGCTTTTCTTCATAAGAAAGATCTTGCTCCAGCGGTACAACTTCTGAGCTGAGTACATGTGAAGGATCAGGTATGTACTTTCTCAGGAGAGATACATGGAACACATCGTGTACTTGAGAGTGATTCGGTGGAAGAACCAATCGGTAAGCTACCTTCCCGACACGATCCAGTATTTCGAAAGGACCGATATATCTAGGGCTCAACTTCCCCTTCTTTCCAAATCTCATGACCCTTTTCCAGGGAGATATTTGTAAGAACACTTTATCACCCACTTCAAACTCTAGGTATTTTCTTCGGTTGTCGGCATAACTTTTCTGTCGACTCTGAGCTACTCTTATGTGTTGTTGAATAGATCGGATCTTTTCTGCCATTTTATCAATGAAATCAGGTCCTAATATCTTTCTTTCCCCAACTTCAACCCAGAAAGTTGGAGTCCTGCATTTATTTCCATAGAGAGCTTCATAAGGAGCCATCTGAATACTGGAGTGAAAGCTATTATTATAAGAACATTCCACCAATGGTAGGTGTTGATCCCAGCCACCTTTGAAATCCATAGAGCAAGATCTCAACATATCTTCTAGAGTTTGAATTGTTCTCTCAGACTGACCATCTGTCTGAGGATGATAAGCAGTGCTGAAACTCAACTCTGTATCCAGAGTATGCTGAAGACTTTTCCAGAACTTCGAGGTAAATCTCGGATCCCGATCAGATATAATAGAAAGTGGTACTCCATGCAATATTACCACTTCCTTTACATATATCCTGGCAAGCTGATCCAGAGAGAAATCATCTCTAATAGCGATGAAGTGTGAAGACTTTGTAAGACGATCAACTATGACCCAGATAGCATTATTGCCTTTGGATGTTTTAGGAAGTCCTGTGACAAAGTCCATAATGATGTTCTCCCATTTACATTCTGGTATGGGTAATGGTTGTAACATTCCCTTAGACTTCTGTCTCTCAGCTTTAACTTGCTGACAAACCAAGCATCGAGAGACATATTCAGCAACATATCTTTTCATGCCATCCCACCAGAAGTACTCTTTCAGGTCCCTATACATTTTCGTGCTTCCAGGATGAATAGAGAATGAAGAACTATGAGCCTCGTCCAGAAGCTCCTTATTTAATTCCAGGATGGGAGGAACACAAACCCGATTCCTGAACTTTATTATCCCATCACAATCAAGGTTGAATTCAGGAACATTTCTCACCTTCTTTTGTAACTCGATATCTTCTTTCTATGCCTCTTTAATCTTCACATGTATATATAGTTGAACATTCATTTGAGAAAGATAAGATTTTTCCCCTTCCATTATAATTCCAAGATCCATCCTTTGTAAATCAATAAATATTGGATCTTTTGTGATCCTCATCATGGATAAACTGGCATGGTCTTGTCGACTTAATTCATCTGCCACCTTGTTTGCTTTCCTAGGGTGGTAATGGATTGAGCAGTCATAATCCTTAATCAGCTCCAACCATCTTCTTTGATGCATATTCAGCTCCTTTTTTGTGAAAATATACTTTAAACATTTATGATCAGTATAAATGTCACACCTTTCTACATAAAGATAATGCCTCCAAATATTTAATGCAAAGATTACCGCAGCTAACTCCAAATCATGTGTTGGGTAATTTTGCTAATGTATTTTCAACTATCGTGAGGCATAAGCTATCACCATATCATTTTTCATAAGAACACACCCCAATCCCTTTTTAGATGTATCACTATAGATCACAAACCTTTCTCCACTACAAGGTAGTGTGAGCACAGGTGCACTGGATAACCTTCTTTTCAACTCCTTGAAATTCTCTTCACATTCTTCCGTCCAAACAAACTTAACTCCTTTCTGAGTCAACTTGGTGAGTGGATTAGATAATCGTGAAAAATCTTTCACAAAACGTTGATAATATCCATCCAAACCAAGAAAACTTAGGATCTCAGTTACTGTTGTTGGTCTCGACCATCTTTCGATAACCTCTATTTTTACTGGATCCACAGATATCCCATCTTTTGAGATTATGTGACCCAAAAATGAAACTTTTTGAAGCCAAAGTTCACACTTGGTAAATTTGGCACAAAGCTTCTCCTTTCTCAGGGTCTTCAATATAATTCTCAAGTGATCTTAATGTTCTTCATTGCTCTTTGAATAGACAAGAATATCGTCTATAAAGACTACCTCAAATTGATCAAGATAGTCTCTAAAGACTCTATTCATCAGATCCATAAGATAGAAGGGGAATTAGTATGACCAAATGTCATCACTATAAATTCATAGTGTCCATACCTTGTACGGAAATCCGTATTTGGTATATCCTCCCTTTTTAACCTTAATTGATGATACCCTGAACAAAGATCAATCATGGAAAAGTATTGAGCTCCGCATAGTTGGTCAAATAAGTCATCAATGCGTGGGAGAGGATATTTGTTCTTGATAGTGATCTTGTTAAGTTCTCGATAGTTAATGCAGAGTCTCATTGATCCATCTTTCTTCTTAACAAATAGAACAGGTGCTCCCCAAGGTGACGCACTAGGGCGTATGAATCCCTTATCAAGATTCTCTTGGAGTTAATTATTCAATTCTTTCAACTCAATTGGGGACATTCTATAAGGTGTCTTTGAAATATGCAAAGCACCCGGTACAAGTTCTATTGAAAACTCAACTTCACGATTTGGTGGAAGACCCGGTAATTCCTCCAGAAAGACATCATCAAACTCTCGTACAATGGGCATATTCGTAATCGTGAGTTTCTCACCAACCATTTGAGATAAATAACCTTCATTTAGTGGAATCAAGACCCATAAGGTAGAAGGAATTTCCACTGGAACGTTATGTTCATCCTTGCATTGATAGAAAATCATAGATTGATCTCGAATATGAAATGTGACTTCCCTTATTTGGAAATTGATATGAGATCTATATAAAGAAATCCAATCTATACCAAGAATCACATCAAATTCCACTATAGGAAGGATCACAAGATTTGAAGGAAGAAATTTCCCACAAACTTCGATCGGAGAAGAATTATAAACTTTTGATGCGACTGTCGTGCCATTAGGTGTTGTCATTGCTAACTCAACATCTAATTGTTGAGGTAATACGGTGATACCCTTAGAAAATTCTTCAGAAATAAAAGAGTGGGTGGATCTAGAATCAAATAAATCATTTGCTACTTTAGAGTGGATGGTAAGTGTACCTTTCACCACATCGTTATCGTACTCCACATCGCTGATAGAAATTTCATGTCACTTTCCTTTGTCTTTAGCCTTAAGAGTTTGTTGACGTTGACCATCATCATCAACCCTTGGATTAGGTCATTTATTGGCATAATGTCCCATCTTCTTGCACTTGAAACATTGAAGTGTACTAGGTTCATTCTGTGTATCCCTTCCTTTGTTTGCATCATTAGACATCTTCTTCCCATCATCGCGGCATTCAAATGCCCGATGACCTTCCTTTCCACACTTGAAACATTTACTTTTCCCACTAAGAAAACTCCCTCCATGATTCTTTCCACACTTTGAGCATAAGGGAAAGCTCATCTTCTTTTCAGTGTGCTCTTTAGATTTTCCTTTGAATTCCATTTTCCTCTTCTTATCAAACCCATATGACTGATGGGTTACTCCAATCTCCATCTCCACTTTGAGACCACATCGATCGATTTCCTCATAGCTATTGAAGTCCCTTATGGATAAGGCCCTTCGAAGACTTGGTTGTAGGCCACTAAAGAATCGATCGATCTTACTCTCAGGTTGGATAATAATACCAGAATCATACCTTGCAAGTCTTGTAAAATTTGCTTCATTTGTACCAATAGATTCATCATCCTTTTGCATCAGTTCAAGAAACTCTTTCTCCATCTTTGTTCGGAGAATAGAAGGGAAGTACTTATGGAAAAATAAGTTCTTGAACTCGTCCCATTCCATGGACTCAATTTCATCCCTTTGCCTCGTATTCTTAATAAGATTCCACCATTGATCAGCATCACCTTCCAAACGATACACTGCTAAGATGACTTTATCATGCTCAGAACATTGAATAACTGAAAATATATTTTCAGTAGTACTAATCCATTGTTCAGCAACTAATCGATCAGTAGACCCGCTGAATGAAGGTGGACGCTGTCTCATGAAGGATTCAACAGAATGTTGCTCCTTCCTTTGCATGTTTGGAAGTCCTGCATGATTCATAGCTTGAGAAAGTTGTGTGAGCATGGATACAAGATTTTGCATTCCAGGTCCCATAATGTTTGGTTGCTCAGGGGGACAATCATTGCATTGCCCGTCGCATTCCGCATTAACATGATTCCTTCGGGTTCCAACCATAGACTAAAACCAAGAAGAATACTGTGAGAAACACTAATTATAATAGGGAAACCACATAATCAAGAATAAAATTTCACACTTAAGGTATTATACTAGGTTATTCATGGCCATTTCTAAAACACTAAGATTGTGTTATATGCTTAGACTTATCCTTAGGGTTCTTACTAAGGCTTTCATATCCTAGTTTCCAAAGGTTGACTATACCTTTCCACTGATACCAACTATAACGACCCATACTTTACATACATTGTTAATACTTCAAAACTGAAGCATACTTATTACAACATATAAAAAAACCATGAAAGGACCGTATAGGTATAGTATCTTTAGAAACAGGGAAACATAAACAAATGGTTCATAAAGCGTCTACACTATCTCCCATTTATTTCATCATATCTATAGTCCCTTTTGGCGTATCTTACTTAATAACCTTCTTCCTGACCTGGGGAAAGAAAACATACAAAAGGGTGAGATCAAATTCTCAGTAAGGGTAAACAAAAGAAATATCAATCACATCATATTCATAAGAACATAACTTTTGGAAATCTTAACCTGCAAAAGAGATCACAATTTCATAACATGGGATAAACCATAGTACTGAAATGGAATCCCAATAATCATAACATAAAACATGAAAATTTGTGTCATACACACGTAATCATATATAATCATTTCTTATTAGTCAAGACTCATTACCAAGACTATCTTAGTGGACAAAGTCCATTTCTGAACCGAGTTCACTCCTCATTTCAGTCCTATTTCACTGAACCGGTATAACCTACTATTCCAGCCATGTCTATCTCATGAGATATAAAATCTTTACCCAATTCATTGGAGGGAGATATGGGTCCCACCCATCTCATAGTGATACCATTCTTATGTGTGCCACAAAATCATAAATCATACATCATTGCATAACCCATGTAGTAAAAATGGGATTCTTAAACATCATGCCATCATAACATAATCATAACATAATTAAATCAATGTAAAAATAGGGATAGAACAGAACCTTATATTATCTTAGATGGAAAATAATTTGATAATACACTTGAACTCCATTCTTGAGGAAAATATCCTTTCTACTTCAAAAACATTTTTCCTTTCATAACATGTCATACAATTTTAAACTAAAAGATGTTTATTAAAAATAATATTGAAAACTTGTAAAGGAATATTCTTGGAAATAATGTTTTAAAAATCCATTCATGCCGTATAAGTTAAAAAAACATTCTTCTCGTACTTTTGTTGGAAAAGTCAAAAAGTGCCTCGTACGAAAAATGACAAAAGATTCCTTTCATATCTTTTAATAAAAATTCACCGAAGGGTAAAATTGGATTTAAAATATTGTAAGTGGATGGAAAAAATATTACATATTGAGGTAACATTGATGTGGATGATAAAATACACCCCAGTAAATACCAAAGTATAAACAATCTCGGATAAAAATGAGATTGTGATATTTCCCTTACCTTAGGTCCGATTTGATTTGTAAGTGTCCGAACCTCCTGTATAATGATTTAAAAAATGTTATTGACTTATTATAGAATCATAATTATTGTTATGATATCATATATGGTCAAATTCTTAGCTTCTTATTAGTAATATTTCATTACTACTTGTTATTCGGGTGTTTATTACTTTTTGTTCTTATGCGTGTTTTGTCGAATAAATTTATATTCTTCTATTTAGGTTATAGATAACTCATTTCCATAATGGTATTAGTGTAATATATATCATATTAATTCATTCAATTCATTTATATAATCATTATGAAATGAATATCATGTAGAACGAGTCGCATCACATCGTGGTTACGGTATTCCGTACGTACGCACGAGTGATGATATCGTTCCTATGATCGTGGAATTGTATTGGAGTGTCTGTATACTATTTCAGAATCAATATCACTCTATAATAGTTATATATAGTCATTACTTACACAATTATACCCATTCAAGTAAGGTGGTGGTGGAAAATAGATTACACCACGGCGTGGAGACGGTATTCCGTACGTACGCACACGCGGTGATTTATTTTTCTGTAGGATGGATAGATGGTGAAATAGGGTTGTTTCATACTTATAATAACATATCAGTATATGAGTGATACTGATGTTATTACTTCATAATGAAACAACTAAAGAAGAAGAAGTGGAAGAAGAAATAAAGATGAAAGAATCGGTAACAGACATTACCTCTTCTTTGAAGTGCTTCTTTGAGACCTCCTTTTAGGGAACTAAAATAGGTCTTTGAAGAAGACCAGAACCTCTATGATGTTTCTAGGGAAGTGGAGAGGAGAAATTGGCAGTTTTTGGCCGAGCTTGAAGGCTCAAAGTGGTGTGAGGAAGAGGGGGAGGAGGTGCCCTTATATAAGGGAGGAGAGGGGCACCTTTGGAATAACTAAAAATATTATTTTATTATAAAGACAAATTCGGTTTTTAATAGCTCCAAATTGATATATTTAGAAGCTAAGGTGGGTAGGGGTCTAAATAATCTCATCCAATAGAATTTAGACAATTTTAGGTATCAATTTTAACCTTATCATTTAGATTTAACTTTAAGTTAGATAATTTATCTTTTACCGTGTCTTCTTTTTTTATTACACTATAAGGTTAATAAACTTACTATATCAAGCCAAACAAACCCCAAGTTGTTTATTATTAAAATATATAACCTTGTATAAGTAATTTGGCCGAACCTTATATTTTTAGGAATAAAATAACAATTAATAATATAATATTTGTTTTAAAAACTATTTTATGTCAATTTGGACACTATTTATTAATTGATTTTTGTGAAAATCATAACAGAATTATTAGTTCGAACCAAGTTACATAAATTAATAATAACATGTCATATTAACCTAGAAAATTAGTGTAATTCATAAAAAGTCTCAAATTACATTTATTTGGGTATTTATAACATCAATTATGTCAATATTTCATTAATAAGATAATTACGGCATCATCATTGTGTCATAAATAAATTAAATTATTTAACGTCTAAAAATTACAAATAAAATACCATTATGTAGGAAATATTTTTTATCTTTCTAATAAATATTTATAGTTTAATTTATCTTATGTATAACCCCATATTAAAAATTATTACTTATTAAACTTTGATTTTAACTATTTTAACCCTTCTTTAAATAAATTAATAATAAATGTCCTAATCTAATCCAAGTGGGCCTAAATGGTCATATTTTATTCCTAAGTTGTTTTTGGTCGAATTAAACTTGTCCAATAGACTTAGGACATGTGTTAGGGTAATAATAATATCATTTTTACCCTTAATTACTTTATTTACTTAAAAAGTAAAAAGTTACTATTCACCAAAAAATTATTTTCATCTCATTGAACCAAATATTACTTACTGACATCAACCGTGTCTCTCAGATTTCCAAAATTCTACTCACAGAAGAGGTAAAATTATGTTTTATGAAAAATTCAGTTTTTTAACTACCACTTAGTGGTTTCACTATTCATCAAAAATTGAATGTTTTTAGAAAAATACAAAAATTTCACCCTAGTCTAATTTCGATATTCCGAATCCAAAAATGAAGTCCATTTTGAAAAATAAAATTTATAAAATTTCAAAAAGTGGTTATTAATATTCATAACGACTAGTTTTAATAATATTTTAATAGCATATCATTGTTTAGTGAAACTCGGTATTGCGTACGACACAAGATATCGAGGAAGGCCGCGGTTGCGTGTAAAGAATGCCAAGCTAGTGTTGTGTGTAGTGAAAGATTCATTTGATGACTTATATAACATAAAAACAAAATATTTCACATAAAAGTCTCGGGTGTTACACATAACAAAAAAATCTGATAATATTATCTGGTGAGGGAGTTCCAGGGTAATAACCAAGGTACTATAGATATCACATAACTCTAACTTAGCAGTATCTGAGTGTAGCTAAGGGGTTAGAGTGTAATCCAAGGAGCGTAATCCAAGGCATTCCACAATAAGGTGACCAGCGAGTCGAAGTTGATCGACCAAGGAAAAATGGGGATATTAAAAGATATCTCCCTACGGGATATCACCAAGGAAACTACCAGTAAATTCTAGATCCAAGGAGTGTATCCGAGTTATCCTGTAATAATGTAAAGGGCCATATATTAGTATACCGAGAATTTGAGGAGTAGACAAGAACCCGAGACTAATTGGATATGAACCTAATAAAACCGCATTCATGAATCAGAATGGGGTTCACAAGACCCAAGGTATTCTCATATCAGAATCCAAGGAGAGATTGAGTAATCCTTTTCATATTTGATATTGTAATCATGAAATCATTCATTAGGTTCAAGCCCTATCTTCCATTTGTTTAGATATTCCATGTAGCGTTGAAACCTATTTATCAAGTCTTAATTAACCATTAAGTAATTTTCTATTATATAGTTCCTCTCTACTACGTTACATAAATATGTAATGGGGTGCTACGAACATTTAAACTTTATTTAATATCATTTGTTAAGGGAAATTTATATACTTAGTATACTTTTCATTTCACATTTCGCATTTAATAATCACATGAAGCACCTACCTTAGATAGGTCACATGGTGATCATACATGGTACATGCCATTATGTAATTATCATTAATAAAAATCAATTTATTATAGGGAAGATCTATTTTAGGAAGGTCAAGCAAAGGAACACCCAAATGATTGGTCAAACATGTCGAAACACAAAAAACCCAGACATGGAATAACCACCATCATGGGGTGGATTGAGTTGTGTGTGTAACCACTAACAACTAATCACAACTTTGGAAGGATCATAACCATAAAATATTAACAAGTATAATCATAGAATTAGAATTTATGAAATGAATTTTGAGAAAATCGGAGGGGCCCCACTGGAAGATTCCAAAATCAATGAACTTTATAGATAAATTATAGACCACCCACCTTAGGGTTGTACAACACTCCTCCTTCGGTAATGAACCTTGATTTTCCTCGGATCAGAGTATATCTAAGATAAGGTTGAAAATTCTCACATGACGAAATCTTGGTCAAGAGAAAAAGAGAAAAAGAACGGATAAAGAGGACTCAAGTACTTACTGTTTCACATCCAATGTGACGAATGGAAGCTTGATCGGATGTCGAAAGAAGGAGATATCTTGATCCCTAGATTTTTCCATCAAAAAACTCCAAAAAGAGAGAAAAAAAGGCTTAATCCCATTGGGTCTCAGATTAGGAAAACATAGGATGATTAATATATCATTGAGAAGAAAACTAGAAATTTTCCCAATGTTTTTACATGCTCACGGTTTGTCCACATGGTTTGTCAAACCGTGCCCAAACCATGTGAGAAGTTTCTTCTTGAAATAAAATCCTTAACCTGGTTTGATCAAATAGTGCGCAAGCCATGCATGAGTAGCTTGGGGAAAAGCGGTTCTCTCATGGTTAGACCGCACGACAATGCGCTAACTGTGTGAGGTTGTACTATCGGAAAAGACACAATCCGCACGGTTTTCCAAACCTTGAGGAATTCCTACACGGTTTACTCTAAACCATCTCCCAAGCACTTTTTCCCAAAAAATATGGGTTCTTGGGCTCTGAAAAAGCCCCAAAACCATCAAAACCATTACTAACACATTAACAATCTATATTATTTTCAAAGTAAAGATTTAAACTGAAAATTGAAGGATCCATGCTCAAGTGAAAAATAAGGTTCTTACAATCTTTTCCCCTTAAAATAACACTCCCCTGAGTTCTCCTTATATGGGAAAAAATACAATATCTAGGAACAACCCTAGACATTGGGAATGTATGTTCGATTCCCACTCCCAAGTCATGTCTTGTACTCAATCGTGCTTCCATAGCACCGGTATGAGTGGGATAGAATTTCTTAAGAGAACCTTTGTGTTTCAGTCAATAACGCATAAAAGATATTCCTCAAATGTAGAATTGATATCTAACTCAACTTCTTTTAGATAAAATATATGATATGGGTGGACATGATAATGGAGAAGCTATTAGAAATGAAATATGTCATGCATGGCATGATACCACTGAGGTTGTAGCGACCGATAGGATACCAGCCTGACTCTCTCTAGAATTTCAAACGGACTGACATAATGAGGAGAAAACTTTCCCGGCTTTTTAACTATCTATTCCCTGGTCCGGGGGATACCCAAAGAAAAACATGATCCCCATCCTTGAAATTAAGAGGTCATCGATGAAGATTGGCATATGATTTTTTTATAGACTGAGCAGAAGTCATATGCTTTCTGATAAGCTGAACCTATTCTGAAGTCATTTGAATGACACAAGGACCTAGTAAGGCTGACTTCACATACTCTAGCCAACACAAGGGTGAATGAAATAGAATTATATATAAGCCTTTAAAATGATCCATCTAAAAAATTTCCTAGAAACAGTTATTATAAAAGAACTTGACGAGAGGAATATGTTTCTAACTAGAACCACAGAAATCAAGGACACATGCTTGAAGCATATCCTCTATAATATGTATTGTCCGTGCCGATTGTCTATCGGTCTGAGTGTGAGAAGTTGTTCTTAGAATCACCAGAGTCCCCATAGATTTCTATAAGACATTCTAGAACCGTGAAATGAAACAAACATCCTTATATGAAACAATAGTATGTGGAACCCTATGCAGTCTTAGGATCTCACAGACATATCGTCTTCCCAACTCATCAACTAATAATGTATCCCGTTTAGGAATGAAGTTTTATGATTTCGTTAGTTGATCAAGGACTACCCAGATAACACTACTTCCCCTCGACGACCTAGGAAAGCCAACAACGATATCCATAGCAACATCCTCCCATTTCCATTCTGGGATTGGAAATGGTTGTAACAAGCTTGTAGGTCATTGGTGCTCTGCCTTCACCTGCTGATAGGTGGAACACCTAGTGATGAAGCATGAAATCTGACATTTCATTATGGGCTACTAGGACTGGCATCACATATCATGATAAATATCTAAAATTCCTAGATGAATTACCCACTAAAAATCATAGGAATATTTCATAAAATTCAATCTCATATATGCAAGAACCTAGATACATCCACATAGATTCAAGAAATCATCTCTTTCCAAATACCAATATAGAGGCGGGTTATCTCTTGATACACTCTTATGGAGATCCAAACCATTAAGATTTAAAAAATGCCTAATATTCACCTTCTCAGGGAGGGAATAGGTAACTGTTAGGGATAAGAGGTAATACTGCTCGTGAATGTCATGAAACTCTAGTTGAAGTTCATAAAAGAGGGCCTTTAATATCCTTTCATCACTAACTTCATTTAGGGCCTATGTTTGAGTTTTCCAACTCAATGAATCAGCGACCACATTGCCGTTTCCAAGCATATAGAAATAATCAAAATCAAAGGATTGTAGACATTTGACCCATCTCCACTATTTGAGGTAAAATTCATGCTGAGAAAAGATATACTTGAGGCTCTTGTGATCTGTATTCACCACAAAGTTCTCACCCAACAAATAATGTCTCCAGTAACGTAAGTCATGGACAACTACTATTAGCTTGAGGTCATGCGTTGAGTAATTTCTCTCATGAGGCCTCAACTTCCAAGATCCGTACACAATGACTTTGTCTTTCTATATCAACATTACTCCATGTATAATTAATAATGTATTGAAGAAGATGATATAAACTTTTCATGGTTCTGGAAGAATCAGAATCGGTTCCGAGACAAGCCTCCCTTTAATTTCCTGAATGGATTTCTCACATGATTCTGACCATAAGAAATTAACACCCTTCTTTGTAAGTATAGTAAGAGGTGATGCATGGAATGAGATGTCCTGTATGAAATTCCTGTAATATCCAAGTGACCTAAGAAACTCATGATATCAGATATATTTTTAGGCTGCTCCTAGCAAACTACAACCCTATCCTTTTCAGGGTCAATATATACACCTGATTCTAAAATAATATGACCCAAGAAGTAGAACTTTTAGATCTAGAAGCCATACTTAAAATTTTTTGGCATAATGCTGATGCTCTCTTAGTGTAATAAAAAATATCTCATGATTTTTGGCATGGTTGTTACAAGTGAGAGAATAAAAAAAGATTTTTTCCACAAAGACCACAACAAAATATTCCAAATAGGGGTAAAAAAACCTATTCATCAATCCCATGAAAATATAGGGCACATTCGTAAGACCTAAGGGCATAAAAAGATACTCATACAGACCATTACTGATATAGAAAGTTGTACGAGGAATTTATGATGCTCTGACTCACACCTGATAATAACCCGATCATAGGTTGATCTTAGAGAAGAACTTTTCTCCTCAGAGCTAGTCAAAGAGATCGTATATTCAAGGAAGTCGATATTGATTCATGACCCTAAGCTAGTTCAACCTTATGTAATCCATGCATAAACGAATAGTTACATCCGCCTTCTTAGAAAAAATGAATGGGTGAACCCCAAGAGGATATACTAGGCCGTATAAATCCGTTGAACTCTATGTCCTCTACCATTCGCTGGATCTCCTGAAGTTCAGTAGGTGCCATCTTGTACGGAGGAATGGACACTGAAGCTATTATTGGAGTAAGATCAATTGTAAACACTTCCTCTTTCTTAGAAGGTTGTCTAGAAAAGTCATCAGGAATGAATTTCTTGAAATGATCAACTACTAGAGGGAAACCAGTTTAAATAAAACCTTGAAGCTACAAGAAATGATTTGAAATCTGGGTGGTCACTTCACCTTGCCCATGATGCTTCGGTCCAACAATACCATCCTGGACATCCCACTCACCATTGAAAAGATAACTTCTACCTTCCATTGATGTAAAAGAGACCCTGCAGTGATAGCAGTCTACAAAGGGATGGTAGTGGAATGAACAGTCCATCCCAAGAATGACATCGAAGCATGTGATCTATAGAATAAAGAGATTCCACAATTAAGGGTAACTGCCATCCCCAAGGGGAAATTCTGTACACAAGCGTATTCCCTCCATCCATATTACCAATAGTGTGTCAGGTGTCCTTACACCATACTGATATTGTATCTATAGTTTGAGACTTTCCATGATAGATACCGATATGAATGATTTTGAATCCCCTATATCAAACAAAGAAGAGAAAATAGTGGAGGATACTAGAAGAGTACCTCGTAATGTATATGGTCCTATAACCTGATCCTTAGTTATCTGCGGTAAATTATGCAAATGACCTAATCCATGGCCATATGAAACAGATGGACTACCATGATAATGACTACTCTGCTGGCGCTGCTGGGGATTAGGGGTCAGACTACAATGACCACATATACCTCCTCGCCCAGACCTGCCGGTACTCTTCTAAATCCCTGCCTTATGCGGTGCAAAATAACTCTCTTCTGTAGGTGGAGCATATGTTGATCCATTCCCACTTGAGGCTGGTGGAATGGTCCTATGAAAATGCTGAAGATGACCCATATGACTGCAAGCCCAACACTCTATAGGGTCCTAGTCACATTGGGGATTTTTATGCCCTGTTCTTCCAATCTAATGACATACCACAGTGCTTTCAAACAAGATACCATGGCTGCCACTTCCCTGAAGATAAACCTCAAAGGAACCTTTCCAGCCCCCAGAAGAACTAGTGGCCCGATAAAACACTGATCTTATAAACTCGGTACTTGTGTCTTCCCTCAGGTTATGCTCAATTATAAGGGCTTGATCAACTATTGTAGAGAATGTAGGATGGTGAAATATATTCACCTAAGTTCGGATGGTGTATTGGAGACCATTATCAAAACTTAATGCATGTGACAGCTCATCACTAGCTAGAAGCGGTGCAAAGCGTAGTAAATCAGTGAAATGTGGTGAATATTCCATAACTGATATAGAACCCTACTCGAGATGTATGATATATCTGGCTATGTCGTCTCTCAATACCTGAGGAAAGAACTAATCATTGAAGGTAGTCTAAAAACAACCCATAACATGCCTTGATGATGACCAGCCTAGGTAACCACTTCCCACCAATGCTTGGCCAAATCTTGAACACTACATAAAAAAGTGTTTTAGTGGTGATTCTTTTACAGCTGTTCTCAGAACCGCTGCAAATTGTTTGATCAAAAAAAATTATCAACGGTTTTGAAAACAGCTGAGAAGAAACTGCCACTAAATGTTTTTAAAATATATTTTATAATTTTTTTTACAAATTCTTCCAAACTTTTTTTTCAAATTTTTAGCGGTGGTTTTCTCAAAACCGTAGTGAAATGAAGGGAAAAAATTTAAAAATTTAAAAACTATTTTTTATTTACAATCAAATATTGTTTAATATTTATAATTTTAAAAATCTATAATGACTTAATTAAGAAATATTTACAATTATTAGTTAATAATATTTTTAAACTGAAAACAATTCTTCAATTAGTTGAATAATATAATTCAGAATCAAATGGCCATAACTTTTGGACTTGGTGACTATTTCAGCTCTACAACCAGTTAAATTGATGCTTATCAATGAACATAAAAACAAGTAAGATTTAAATCATGTGATAATAAAAAAATATATATTCAAATTTCCAATGTCAAAAATTGAACTAAAACATCAAAGAACCATAAATTTTAATCCGGGTGTATATTTGGTCTCTACCACATATCAAATCATAGCCTATGATACCCTCAATGCAATTTATTTCTAGTACAAACTCATTGAGTATTATACCCCTTTTTCTTCCACTAGAGATGCCCAAAAGGCCTCCTAAACAACGGTTTTAATTGTAGACACCGATTTTCTTAAATTCAAACGGTCATAACATTCGATATAGGTGTCCGTTCGGCCTGTACCAAATATAATATCAAATGTCATTTCATGATCATCGATTTAACTAGTTGTGGTGCTAACAAAGGAGTCTTAGATCCGACTTTATGGTCATTTTTTTGTTTTTAGGGGTTTCAGAGGTTCTTAATGTTTTATGATTTATTTATTTATTTATTATTAATTATTATGTCCACATTAATAAATAATTAATAATTAATTAATTAATTAATTTATTAATTATTTAATTATGACTAGATTATTATGAATTTATTATTTATTCACTATTTATTACTTTATTTTTAATTATCTGTTATAAATTAATTATTAAATATTGAATATTAAATATTAAATATTAAATATTAAATATTAATTATTAATTCTGAATTATAAATTATGAATTATGAATTATCATTTTTTAATTATTAGATATTATCTATTAATAATTAAAAATTAAAAATTAAAAATTTGTTTTTTATATTTTATCTAATTATTTATTTATGTATTTGGGTAATTATTATTTATTTCTTATTATTTATTATTTATTATTTATTTTTTATTTTATTTTTTTTTTATTTTTTTAGATATGTTAATTTATTTTTAATTTACTAAATATTATTTTATTATTAATCTATTATTCATTCATTTATTTATTTATTTATTTATTTTTTCAATGTTAATTATTTATAAATTATTATTTATTTATTTATGATTTTTTTAAATTATTTATTAATGATTTATAAATTTATAAATATTAATTATTAATTATGAATCATTAGTTCTTAACTATCAATGATTAATTATTAATTATTATTACTTATTAATTTTTAATTATGAATTTATTTATTATTTATAATTTATTATTTACTATTTATTATTTTTTATTCAATATTTATTTATCATATATTAAATTATTTTTAGTTAATTTATTATTTATAAATTACTTATATATTTTATTTTATATATTACTTATTACATATTACATATTACATATTACATATTATATATTATATATTATGTATTATATATTACATATTATATAATATATATGTAACATCCTGACCCGACTCACCTCTAAGACGGTGGCTAGACCGGTGGGTCACATAACCACAAGCACATCTCCTAGAACGTCAGAGGCTGCCGACTAGCAGCGATATCCCTTTTTGTGTCCATGCGTGAGACTATGCCCTCATTGGTAATAGATAAAATCACAAGAGAATTAAATAACAACAAATAATAAATAGCGTAAACATGTGAATGAATAATCTGCAGCCGAAGCAATGTAAATAATCCAAATCAATAATAGTAATTAAGTGTGGAATCTCACAAAAGATGTCATGCCAGGATGTAAGTCCAAACTGAAAGTATGGAAATAGTGCTGAAGCACATAGTCAACTAAAAGAAAAGACACAAAGTAGCAATTGCATCATGAGAAAGACCCGATCCTCTACCCTAGTCTCCATCCTAAAAAATAATGAATTGCCAAACATTAGAAGAAGGACACTTCCACTTGTTAATACCTGTGAGCATGTAATCTACTTGGGTGTCAACAACGCCCAAGCAGGGTGTGAGATAACATCCAAGTAGGCCGGCACCCACGGTGTCTAAACCTTTCCATTTCGTGCAATAATAAAAATGCAGTGTGCCATTACATAACAATTTCAGTTAATTAATTTAATTGCAATGAAATAATGAAGTCGTCATGGGTTCCAAATGAAACTCGTGCCTAATCACCAGCTTCAGCCTAAGGTATTAGTAAAATAGGGTACCTATCAACAGAATGAACGTAAACATATATATATATAAAACCCAGAAGGAAAAAAGGTAACCAAGAAAGAGGTATAGCCCAAGCTTGTTCTTTAACTTGGAGTCTAAGTCAAAAATCAACCAGGTGCACATCAACATATCAGAAGAACATTTCAATTCTCAAGAGACTCGAATTGCAATAATATAAAACTTAAGTGAATTATTATTAAGGTTAAAGTTGAGAGTTGGAGTCTGAGCCTGTCTCGAAGGTATCGCTATGGAACATCCATCAATTTATCAAATACCACCGATTCCATCCAAGAAAATCTTTCGAAATACCAAGTATCGCTTGAGGCATGGCTTTACCTTGACTCTTTCTCGATCTCACAAAAAGGGGTCGAGTGTCATCTGAGGATGGCTTAGCCACATTGCCAACAGATCTCTCCCGATGGGCCCTTTTGGAACTGGTATCTATCATAAGTATTAGAAAGCCCAGGGAAGTCCCGGTCTGGTAAAGCCAATGACACCGCCCCCCAACACATAGAGGTAACCTGTCAGGAACGATGGGTCTAAGCATATACCTTAATACGAGATCCAAATCCTTTCCCCATCCTGAATTTAGTTAATTTTTTCATAGATACAGATATGAAATAATCAACATATAATGTCACAAATTGAAAACTAAGCATATACACCCGTTAATCACAAGGTATACATTTAACTGTACAATATAAAAACGTACTAGGTAACATATATTGTATGAAAATCAGCAGATAATGTAATTTTTAAATAAATAAACAGTTCAGCAAAACAAGTACCAATGATCCAACAATTCAATTTCATGTTCAAAGAAACTATTTATTTAATTTAATATCAATAAAAAGGGTTGCACAACACCTTTAATTAATTAAACTATAAACCCGGCTAACAGAAAAATACATCGACCATGTCGGCACACCCAAAGGGGTGTCTGACTGTGTTGCAAAAAACCTAAAAAATTAATTTAAGATGATTAAGGTTGTGACAATTACGCAAAACAATTAATATAATTAAATGAGGTCAAATTGTACAAAGCCGGTAGACACCGAATAACGACACAACATTGTTTTTTATAAACCACAAAAAAACAGAGGGAAAGTGAGTACGCACCCTACGTTATAGTCATAGGTGACACTATGATCTGTAGGAGGATTTTATTTTACCTAAAACAGAAGAAAATGAAGGATCTTAAAATAAATCCCAAAATAGGGTAAAAATCTTCCGTGACGAACTGCGCAAAGAATATGCAATGATATAAAAAGATTCCACTTGCCCAAGGTTAGCCTTGCCCTATGGTTTACTGCACACCTAACGTCAAAAAAATCTGTTGACGGACGGAGGAGCTAAGACCTTCCAATGGGGGGTGAGAGGGGTGTGCCGCCTAGGGGGGATGAGGGGTGCGACTTGAGGAATGGGAGAGGAAGAGAGGAGAGAAAAAGAAAAGAAAATAAAGAAAAGAAAGAAAAAAAATAAAAGAAAAATAATAGAAAAATAAAAGAAAATGATAAAGGGAAAATAAAATAATAAAATAAAATAAAATAAAAGGATGGAAAAGAAAAATGATAAAAGTAATTAAAAATAAAAATCCCCCATTTTAATTGTTTTTATTTTCCCCATAACCCCCTTTCTATTTTATTTCAAAATTTATGTTTATCCATCCTTTATTTCATTTAAATCTTCTTTTAACAGGTGAATACTCTTTTTCAATCCTCAATTTATTATTCTAAAACCCGAACACCGCGCTAACGCACGAGATGACATTTTTCATTAAATGCATGCAGTTTTTTAAATTAATTAAAAATGTGCCTGGGACCCGCAACGAGGTGCGCAAGCGCACGCCCCCAGTCGCTTAAATAATTCAACTAAAATAAATTAAAAACAGTCTGTACCTGATTAAGGTCGGGACATACAACATAATATATTACATATTTTATATTATATTTTCTATTATCTATTACATATTACATATTACATATTACATATTATATATTATATATTATATATTATATATTATATATTATATATTATATATTATATATTATATATTATATAATAAATATTTTGTATCATGTATTATATATTATATATTATATATTATGTATTATATATTATATATTACAAATTATATATTATATATTATATGTTATTTATTAAAAATTATGTATTATATATTATATTTTACATATTATATATTATATATTATATATTATATATTACATATTACATATTACATATTATATATTACATATTATATATTATTTAGTATTTATTATTTATTATTTACAAGTTACTCTTTACAATTTAATATTTACTATTTACTATTTTTTGTTTATTCTTTACTATTTTTTACCATATATATCCACATTATATATTTCCTTATTAATTATTCATTTATATTATATTTATTAATTTGTATTTTGTAATTAGTTTTTATTAAATATTAATAATTACATACAAATTATTAATTATTGATTATTTATTATTGATTACTAATTATTATTTAATAATTATTGATTAATAATTATTTAGTGTGTATTTATTTTTTGTGTATTATTTATTTTTCTAATTAATATATATATATACACGTATATTAAATTCGATTTATTGACTATATAAAGAGGCTACTGGAGTAGTAAAATCTTTTGATAATAAACAAGAGGTAAGGGGTTCAAATCTTACCCAACACAAAATTTCTATATCTGGCATGTGCATGTGCATGGGCATGGACTTGTGCCTGGAGATAGGCATGAGCATGGTAATAATAAATGAAAAAATAAAAAAAATAAATAGAAAAAACAAAGAACGAAAGGACGAAATAAATAAATAACTAAATAAATAAAAATCAAAAAATAAATAAACATAAAAAATGAATCAATAAAAAAATTATGAAAATAAAAAATCAAAAAATATAAACATATTTAAAAAATAAAAAAATAAAAAACAATTAAAAACAATTTAGTGATGGTTTAAACCACGCTAAATTGTTCTACACCGGTTTTAAAAACCACCGCTATTTATTTCCCAACACACGATTTAGTGACAGTTTTTCAAAACCACCATTGAATGATTTAACTGCGCTTTAAACCCATGCTAAATACAAATTTTGGTGTAGTGAAAGTATGTATGTAGCATGATTTACTCTTCTCTCTAGAGGCGTTTCCAGATTTTTAAAGATAGACAACGTGACCTCTAACCAAGACTCAGTAGCCTGAGGACCACCATCCCCTAAAAAAGTAAAAGGATGCTGTTTCTAGAACTCGCAGGTCAGATCAACCATCATCGGTTCAAACCATGGAGCTCCTTTCATGGACTACATCAGACATAGAAAACTATCAAAAACATGGAAATAAGTGTCCAAATCGAGTACCATAGGTGGTTCCACAATTTGTACTTATAGAGGTATGACTAGAGGCTTAGGGCCCACTATGTCTAGAGCATGGTCTTCACCACACTTATGAAGATTAATATGAGGACGTCATGGAGACATTGGTCTAAAAATGCCAAATTTACACCTTAGAACAATCTTAGGATCATAAGATATCAATACTAGTGAAAACTGAATGTACGAAAACTCACTACGTAATGAATACTACCAAAATACCCGCTTAGATGACCTAGTATCAGTAAGTGCTCAAGAATAAGTTTCTTGTTATTTGGCAGTTAATTTCTAGGTTCACTCTTTAACCATTCATAGACATGAAAAGGCATGATAATGATGTGCAAATAATTCATTTTAGAATTCAGGATTCACTTTATAATGGATATCCATATACGATGAATAAGTGACCATAAACTTATAAACAGAAACAACACCCACTTACTTATAACATAATGGATTGAATCGGTAAATTACTCATCCAAGCCCATGAGGGCCCATACACCTCACGAATTGAGACGTTAAATCACTCAATCAAATCCAAAGTAATACAAGTACATGTAAACTATCATAACATCACTCAATAATCACAAGCATATCAAGCAATGCTAAGTAGTGAAATTCACTTACATGGAATGGTAATATGAATGAAATGTGAACTCTAGGTGCCTATAATGATGCATGTAGTAATTCCCCTTGACATTATATAATCAGGTTAAGGATGAAATAAATTCTCAAAAGAGTAATAATCAACAACACCACACAACATGCACCTCACCCAGTACTGAAATAATATCAACTGTAATAGTTAAAAGAAGAATAACAATTATAATTTAGGAAACATGGGTTTTACTGCAAACATGGGTTCCAAAGCCCAAGAATGGCTTAGCAATACGTACCAAGCATTACTAATCTCCAATATATTGTCTCAAAATAGTAAATCATGTAAAACACCACCTCTGATGCCACTTTGTGATTTCCCAGACCCGGATTCCATAGAATTGGTGCCCTGAGCCCGGTGGGCCACATGGCCTCAAGTGCATCTCTCTAAACACCAGAGGCTGCCGACTAGAAGCTGGGGCTTAGGGTGTGACCATGGGGAGACTATCCCCTCATTAACAGAGTGAGGAAAAATAGAAGGAATATAATTAATAGTAAACAATAGTAGCAATATAATTAAACAAAAGAAGAAAACTAATGTAACAGATCAAATAGAATAACAATAACTCTATCAACTGAAATAATGGTAATGTAATGGCATGTCACTAGAAAACAAGAAAACATGGATACAAGACAATAAACATAACATATCCCACAAATTAAACGAAAATAAGACTACTCCAATAATCTCAGATCCAACTAAGTCATCTACTATCAATCTCCATCCTATCAGGAAGTAGTCAAGTGTTTGAAGTTGTACGCTTCCATTTTCCAACACCTGCAGTCATGTAATCTACATCAGGTACCAAATGATGCCCGATGAGGGTGTGATATAAATCTAATTGGTCCTCCACCAATTGTGTCTATGACCTCCTACCCATGTAATGGAATATATAAGTGTGCATGGATGCATATATAAGGTAAAGAAAGCAGTACAATGTAACTAAATACCCAAGTACCTACTTCAGCCATCGACTAGTTTCGTAACATCTAACCAACTTAGTAATTAAGTAATTACCATTTAATGTTGATAGGTCACTTGAGGAATATACAAAACTGACATCACCTCATGATAATATAAGTAGTGAAGGTCCCAAGGCATGACAAGGAAAACTGACAAGGTTATCCAGTTTGGGAGTTCCAGGGTAATAACCAAGGTAACGTAGATCTCGTTCAATGCTAACTCAGCAGTATCTGAGTCTAGATAAGGGGATAAGATTTAAATAAACGTATCATATAAAAATGAATTCCACAATAAGGTGCCTACCGAGTCCAAGTTGATCGACCATGGTAAAGCATGGCTAAGTAAAGACAAGGCCCTACGGGATTTTACCATGGCACCTACTAGTCAATGCTAGATCCAATGAGTGTATTCATGGAATCTTATAATAATGTAAAGGACCCTATGGTATTATACAGGGGATTTGAGGAGTATACAAGTACCATATTCTAGGTGGGTATCAATCTATGCAATCTGCATCCTTGAATTAGAATGGGGTTCTCAAAATAAAGGTATTCTCCTCTTAGAATCCAAGGAGAGCTCGGACCATTACATTTCCATTTGATATTGTAATCATGTAAACTTTAATTAGGTTCAAGCCTTGTCTTCTATTAGTTTGGATATTCCAAGTAGTGTATCAACCTTTTTATAATTTCTTAATTAACCATTAAGAAATATACCATTATTGAGGTTCACTCCGCTACCTTTCATCAATATGGAAAGGTGTTCTAAAAACATGTAACTTGTATTCAATATCATTTTTGAGGCCAAGTTATATACTTATTATACTTTCCATTTCACATTTAATAATCAATTGCAGCACTTACCTGAGATGGGTCAAGTGGTTAACATACATGATACATTCCATTTTTAAATTATCCTTAATAACAATCCATTTAATATGGGAAAGTTCACATTTAGGGAGTTAAATAAAAGGCACACCCGAATACTGGCTCAAACGTGCTGAAACACTAAAAACCCCAACATGGCATAACCCTCAAAATGGGGCGGATTGAGTTTTTCAAGTAACTGCTAACAACTAATCACAAAATTTGAAACAACATAACCATACCATTCTAACAAGTATAATCATGGAATTTGAACTTAAGAAATGTAATCTGATGAAATCCGTGGTCCCCACACATATATTACAAAAGCAACAAACTTTGGGGATAAGTTATAGACCACCCACCTTAGGGTTGTACGAATATCCTCCTACGGTAACAACCCTTTATTTGTCTATGATCAAAGTCGATCTATGAAAAGGTAGAAAATTATCACATGACAATATCTAGGTCGAGATAAAAAGAGAAGAATAATTGATAAATAGGAAATGAGTACCCACCGTTGTGCAAATGCTCGATAGATGTCGTACGAAGAAGATCTCTTGATCCCAATATCTGGCCTTCAAAAAGCTCCACAAATTGTGAAAAGGTGATAAATCCCATTGGTTATTAGATTAAGTAGAATGAGACAAATTAATAGATCATTAAGGTAAAAACTGGAAATTTACCAAATGTTTTAGCATACGAATAGTTTGTCTGCATGATTTGTCAAACCGTTCATAAATCGTACGAGATGGTTCTGCCCAAAATCACATCCTCTGCACAATTTGATCAAACCATGCACTTCCCATACACGTATACCTGTGAAAAAAATTTGAGTTCATATGGTTAGGCAGCATGGTCATGCACCAACCGTGCGAGGTGGCACAGTTCAAAAAAACACAATTCCCATGGTTTTCTAAATCATGCCGAATTCTTGAACGGTTTAGACAATTCACACTGTTTAACCTATATTTTTTTAAAAAAATTACCATAATCAAAATTAATTAAATAGGTTCCATATAAAAATTTATATTTATACAATATTTATATTTAATCACTTTTATGTTGTGAAAACATATTTAATATGTTATTCTAACTTTTCTCTCTGTGTATAGAAATGAAAAATGAATTTGGACCAGTAAAATTTAAGATAACACAAAAATTATAATATATCCATAAAAATAACCAATAATAGATTATATTTGATATAAAAATATATAAAATATTTATCCCATGTTATATAAAAATTTTATGGCCCATGATTTGGATTTTATACTGATATGCAAGCATTGGGTCGACACTGGAAATGATTTCAAAATTAATCATGAAGTAAATTATTAATAATAAATTTTGAAATATTTCACTAATAATTATTTAGTATACTATCATAAATTATTCTTAGAAAATGGTAAACAAATTTATATATCATATTTTCTTCTCTGTGATGTTATAAATGATATAGTCTTTCATAAAAACTGTATTTTTATTGTTGACCAAAAGGTCAACTTCTTTAAAAAAATATAAAAAATTAATTCTAGACTCATATTTAATTGGTGAATCAAAAAAAGAAATAAATTTTATCATATTTAATTCTTATCCATTCTGTAGATTACATTTAATATAAATTTTTAATTTGCAATGGAAAATATTTTTTAGAAAAAACATTTTTATGCACAAATATGAAAATAAAAAAAAATCATTTATAAATATTATTATTTTATAATTATCTATTTTTAATATTACTAATGTATAATTATCCTAATTATAGATAAACTTATAATAATAATTGAGACATTATTCAATGAGATAGATGTTTAAAAAAAATTATATTTTCTCTATTTGTAGAAGAATCATTCATTTTAGAAAAAATCCAAAATTTCATGTTAATTTATTTTTGATACGATCATTTAAAATATGGTATTATTTTTATTAAAGATAATTTCTAAACAGTGTCTAAATTAATAATAATATACACTCACAATAATAAATAAAAAAAATTATAATGAAAACATATGTTAAATAACATAAAATACTTCACTAAAAATATGAGTTCTTATTTATAAAAATTTAACCAATATATGTTTATTTATTGGAAAATATATATATAAATAATAATGTGATTAATTGTATTAATTCCCACAAATTTAATGTATTTTTTTACATTTATAATATTTAAATATTAATATTTCATGGTTTTTAATCTTAGTGTCTCATGATGTATATGTTATCGAGTATAATGTTATTTTAAAATTAGAGGATTTTAAATTATGCCCCATAAAAATTGAATCTTCATAAATTGTACATAATAGAATTAATCAAGTGATTGATATTTTAAAATTATTATTTTTTAAATCCATCCTTATAATTTTTGTAAATAAAACATTCTCCTCGAAAGCGGGACATAAAAATACCAAGATCATTTAGAATTAAAATATAATAATATTTCCAAATAGGAGAAAATAAATCAAAAATGAAATTAGGGATGTTGAGTAAAAATTGTAATTTCCAAATAATGATGGAGACTAATAGATAAAGAACATCACAAAAATTTTATTGATTTTGATAAAGTTAATTTCCATAAAACCATAAAACATTGTGGTATGAAAAGCTAATTGTTTCATAAAAAATGAATGTAATATAAATAATTTTCAATTTCGATATCATTTTTCCTAGATTTTAGGAATTTATTTTCCATCAAGACAACTAACATAATGAGACATAATTATAAGTCAATTAAAATTTCAAAAATTAATTAATCCTGATAGAAATCCCATAATTTTATCTAAATTATGACTAATCATGTTAGATTTTCATTTCCCGAAGCACTAAAACTGTTATGTCCACTAGGCTGAGTACCCTGAGAGGGGGGGGGGTGAATCAGGGTATGACTAATTAAAATTAAAGCCGGTTCTGATCTTGTTTCGCTGTTAAGAAAAACACTCTTCTCTCAATTTCCTGTTACACAATATAAACCGAAGGTAAAGCGTGCACATGACACATCAATTTTTACTTGGTTCACCGCTAAGGGCTACGTCCAAGGAGCATACGCCGACAAGTTGCCGGTCGTACCAAAGGAACGCCGTCCGAGTGAGGCGATATGAAGGGGACTCGGGGCTTGTCCTGCAAGGCGTGGTGGGACTTGAAAGGAAAGACGTTGGGTCGGGGTTGGTAGCATGTGAGAACCTAGTGTCTGAAAACGATAATTTCATCCAAGCTGGATGATTCGATGCTGGCTTGGTGCTTGTCAGACGTAGCTCCCTCAAGAAGCAATGACTTCGGTCTGGGGTTTGTTGTGGGTTCCCGGGCCTTACAATCAACCTATGGAAAGGGGGGAGGGGTCGGCGACCCCCCTGGGCGTGGGTCATGTCCTACGTGCCCAAAGCCGCCGAATGACATGCCCAAGGACGTGGAGAGAGAAATGGCCTCTGGACAATTCCATGAAAGCTTGATGATTTGTCCGGTGCTTGGGGATTGTCTTGTTCGGGGTAGTGCGCGAGAAAAGCGATGACAATGAGCCGTGGTTTGTCCCCTGCCAGGTCCTGCGGACTGACAATCGCGTCTAAACAGTTCCCTCCGAGTCCACTTAAAATAGTCTCGCTCGGAGGGAACTGTTTAGAAGCGATTGTCAGTCCGCAGGACCTGGCAGGGGACAAACCTGTAACAGCCCGAGATTTTATGAAAACTATTCTTTTTAATTTTATTAATGTCTTGTGTTGTATGCTACACCAAAAGGAGCTTGCACAACACGCATCCTTGACTTGCCTTGCATTACACGAAATCGCAACCTTCCTCGATAGCGTGTGTAGTACGCAATACTGAGTTTCACGAAACAACGATATGCTATTAAAATATTATTAAAACTAACCATTATGAATAGTAATAACCACTTTTTAAAATTTTAGAAATTTTAGCTCTCAAAATGGACTTCATTTTTGGATTCGGAGTATCGAATTTATCCTAAGGTGAAATTTTGGTACATTTCGGATAACTTTCATATTCTGATGAATAGTGAAAATTAATAAATTATAATTAAAAAACAACTTTTTTAATCGAAATAATTAATAGTGATAATTTATTAATTTGAGTAGTTTTAAAGTATATTTAGAATATATTTTTATAATTTAATACAATGTTGATCATTGGATGTAATTTCACATTTAAACCAGACATAAACAAGTGTCAATCTTTTGATAGATATTGTTTCTTAAAAACACGCTATTTGTTTTAACAGCGGGATTTAATTATAAAATTAATTAATGCAACTTCTATGTTATGAATTTGGTAAAATAGAATTCATTTTTGAATTCGGAATATGAAATATAGCTTAGGATGAAATTTTGGCATTGTTCTGAAAAACATCAATTTTTGATGAATAGTGAAACTACTAAGTGGTAGGTAAAAAACTGAATTTTTCATAAAACATAATTTTACCGCTTCTGTGAATGGAATTTTAAAAATCCGAGAGACACGGTTGATGTCAGTAAGTAAAATGTGGTTCAATGAGATGAAAATAATTTTGGTGAATAGTAACTTTTTACTTTTATTTACCACTGTTAAAAGTAAATAGGGTAATTAAGGGTAAGAATGATATTAATATTACCCTAACACATGTCCTAATTCTATTGGACAAGTGTATCTCGACCAAAAACAACCTTAAGTGTAAAATATTATCATTTAGACCCACTTCGATTAGATTAGGACATTTATTATTATTTAATTCAAAGAAGAGTTAAAAGAGTTAAAATCAAAGTTTATTTACTAAAACATTTTTAATATAGGGTTGTACATAAGATAAATTCGATTGTAAATATTCATTAGAAAGCGAAAAATATTTCCTACATGAAGGTATTTTATTTGTAATTTTTAGACATCAAATAATTTAATTTATTGATGACACAAAGATGATGCAGTAATTATCTTATTAATAAAATATTGACATAATTGATGTTATAAACACCAAAATAAATGTAATTTGATACTTTTTATGAATTACACTAATTTTATAGGTTACTATGATATATTAGTGTTGATTTAATCAACTTGGTTCGAACATATAATTCTGTTATGACTTTCAAAAAAATCATATATCAAATAGTGTCAAAATTGACACAAAATAGTTTTTAAATCAAATATTATATTATTAATGGTTATTTTATTCTTAAAAATCTAAGGTTCGGCCAAATGACTTAGATAAGGATATATATATTAATAATAAACAATTTGGGGTTCTTTTGGCATTTTATAGTAAGTTTATTAACCATATAGTGTAAGAAAACAAAAAGACACGGTAAAAGTTAAATTATTTAACTTAGAGTTAAATCTAATTGATAAGGTTAAAATAATAACCTAAACATGTCTAAATCATATTGGTTGATAGGATTTCTACCCATCCCCACTTTAGATTTGAAATAAGACCCTTTGGAACCATTATAAACCGATTTTGACTTTAATATAAAATAATATTTTGAGATATTCCTAAGGTGCCCCTCTCCTCCCTTATAAAAGGACACCTCCTCCCCCTCCTCCTCACACCAATTTGAGAACTCGAGCTCGGCCAACCCCTGCCAAAATCCCTTCTCCACTTCCCTAGAATAATCCTAGAGGTCCTGGTCTTCTTCAAAGACCAATCTTAGTTCCCTAAGTGGAGGATTCAAAGAGGCGTTTAAAAGAAGAGGAGGTTCGGACACTTACGAAGAAAATCGGACCTAAGGTAAGGGAAATATCACAATCTCATTTTTATCCGAGATTGTTTATTCGTAAGTATTTACTAGGGTGTATTTTATCATCCACATGTAATATTTTTTCCATCCACCTACAATTGTTTAAATCCATTTTTACCCTTCGGTGAGTTTTTAGTAATATGTATGAAAGGAATCTTTTGTCGTACGAGGTACTTTTTGACTTTTCCGACAAAATTACGAAGAATGTTTTTTTTAACTTATACGGCATGAATGGATTTTTAAAACATTATTTCCAAGAAGCTTCCTTTAAAAGTTTACAAGTTATTTTTAATCAACTTATTTTAGTTTAAAATTTATATGACATGTTAATAAAGGACAAATGTTTTTGAAGTAGAAAGGATATTTTCCTCAAGAATGGAGTTCAAGTATTTTATCAAAATTATTTTCCATCTAAGTTAATAAAAGGGTTCTGTTTTTATCCCTATTATTACATGGATTTGATTATGTTGTGATGGAAATATTTTTATGAATTCTTTAATCTTATATGAATTGTTTTATGATGTCATGTTGTTTAAGAATCCCATTTTTATTACATGGTTTACGCTATGATGTATGGTTTATGATTTTGTGGTACACATAAGAATGGTATCATTATGAGATGGGTGGGACCTATATCTCCCTCCAATTCATTGGTTAAAGATTTTATATCTCATGAGATAGACATGGCTAGAATGGTAGGTTATACCGGTTCAGTGAAACAGGACTGGAACGAGGGTTACTCGATTCAGAAAGGGACTTTGTCCACTAAGATAGTCTTGGAAATGAGTCTTGACTAACAAGAAGTTATTCTCTATGATTATTTGTGTATGCCACAAAGTTTCATGTTTTAAGTTATTATTATTGGTATTACATTTCACTTCTATGATTTATCCCATGTTATGATATTATGCTCTCTTTTGCAGGTTAAGATTTCCAAAAGTTATGTTCTTATGAATATGATGTGATTGATTTTTCTTTTCTTTACCCTTACTGAGAATTTGAGCTCACCCTTTTATGTTTTCATTTCCCCAGGATATAAATAAAGGTTTTAGGTAAAAAAAGGGGAAGATCTTTATGGGAGATATTGAAGATCTTTCACCACGATTAGAAGATTACGTTCCAAGTTTCCAAAGACACTAAACTATTACGATCCTTGTGTGTGTGTTTTTGTTATGTACTAAGTATTCCGCAAATGTAATGTAATGTCCATGTACATCAGGCTTCAGGTCTCTACAGTTGGTATCAGAGGAAAGGTTTAGTCAACCTTTGGAAACTAGGATGCGAAAACGTTAGTGAGATCCCTAGAGATATTTCTAAGGTATGTCTAGGGATGTCCCTAAGGATAAGTATATGTATAGGATACATTCCTAGAACTACGGTAACGATCATAGAATTTAACCTAAGATGTTAGATATTGAAGGTACTCCCCCTTTATTATATTGTTTTCCCTAGAATGATTTTTGCTTCTCACACTATTATTTTTGGGTTTTAGACGATGGCTGGAACCCGAAGGAACCGTGTTGATCAATGCAATGGACAATGCAATGATTGTCCTCCTGAACAAACAAATGTTATGGGAGATGGAGTGAAAAATCTTATTGCTATACTTACACAAGCTATGAATCATTCTGGACTTCCAAATGAGCAGAGAAGGGAACAGTATTCTATTGAGTCCTTCATGAGGCAACATCCACCTTCTTTCAGTGGGTCTTCTGATCCACTTGTTGCTGAACAATGGATCAGTACCACTGAAAAGATATTTTCAGTTCTTCAATGTTCTGAGCATGATAAAGTCATCTTAGCCGTATATCATTTGGAAGGTGAAGCTGATCAATGGTGGAATCTTATCAAGAATACGAGTCCAAGTGATGAAATTGAGTCCATGGAATGGGACGAGTTCAAGAACTTGTTTTCCAGTAAGTACTTCCCTCATATTCTTCGAACAAAGATGGAAAAGGAGTTTCTTGAGCTGAATCAAAAGGATGATGAATCTGTTGGTATATATGAATCAAATTTTACAAGACTTACAAGGTATGCATCTGGCATTATCATCCACCCTGAATGTAAAGTTGATTGATTTTTCAGTGGCTTAAAACCAAGTCTTCGAAGGGCATTAGCTATAAGAGACTTTAGTAGCTATGAAGAAATTGTGCGTTGTGCTATCAAGGTAGAAATGGAAGTTGGTGTTACATATCCATCTCATGGTTTTGACAAGAAACGAAAGATGGAGTTCAAGGAAAATTCTCATAATAATGGTGAAAAGAAGATGAATGTTTCCTTATGCACAAAGTGTGGAAAGAAGCATGGTGGAGATTGTCTTAAAGGGACTAGAAAATGTTTTAAGTGTGGAAAAGAAGGTCATCGAGAAGCTGAGTGTCGAAGTAATGGAAAAAGGGATTCTAATGATGTGAATAAAGAAAATATTGCAGAGAACACACCACCAACACTTCAATGCTTCAAGTGCAAGGAAATGGGGCATTATGCTAATAAATTCCCTAATACAAGGGTTAGTGATGACCGACATGAGCAACCGCTTAAGGCAAAGGACAAAGGGAAGTCACATGCGATCACTATTGGCGATGTTGAATATGACAATGATGTGGTGGAATGATTAAGTGTTTATGTAATGGGATTCCAAAATAATGTTGTATCATGGAGTATTGGAATATTTATGCATTGGTCTATTGTGGTTTTCAATAATTTTATTGTACCAATAACCATGGAAAGTGATTGAGATATTTTTTTGGAAAAAGAATGATATGCGCATAATGAAGGGAAAACGATAAAATGAAATGTTTAACTGTATTCATGAGCTCATGATTGATATAAGGACTAAGTGATATCATGGTTTGAGTATATAGAATTTTGAGGATTTTGGTAACTGCATTCATGTTTTCATAAAGGTTCAATGGGTATTCAAGAGAATACATGATTAAGGACTTTGAATGTCTGGAATGTGACCAACAAAACATATCTTATGATATATGGGGATCAACGATGGTATTAAATATATGGTAATCATTTTCACTATGTTATGAGAGTGGACTACAGTATTATGGATAAGCCTAAATATTGGAATGGATTATGTTGGAAATAAGTTAGTTTTTCCGATATTATTGATGGGATGTTATACTAATGTAGTTTTAGAAAAAGGACAACCTGCAAGACAGGCGACAACTCATCGCCTCGGACAAGGCTATGGGAATCGAACCCACAACCGAAGTGCGACTGACCTTTATCGCCTACCACTGTCCTACAGGAAGTCCCTGTTTAGTAGAAACTAGTTTAATTATATTAATCAGTATGATATATGAAGTATAAGTCCATTTTAGGAACTATATATGATTAATCTCACTATAGACCGACTTATGTATATAATTTTTGCCAACCTTTTGTTTGAGACAGATGGAATGACCCGTCATTCTATCACATGATCTTCTAACACTTCATGAATAACAAATTCAACTTCATTTATTTAAGAGATGAAGTGGAAATTTTTCAAGGCACAAACAACAGTGAGATTGTACCAAAATAAAGTAAGTATTTATTCTAATTCAAATTTTGAACTTTAGGGAAATGATCTTGAAAACCAAAAATGTTGTCCTAGTGATCTTATACCTGATTAATTAGATGGTACCTTATATCATCACAAATCTATGGATTTGTGATTACTGGCTTTTCCATAGCCATGTTCTCTACCACTCTCCATCAGAACATGATGGTTAGATTTCTCTTCCATATCCATATTTTCACCTATGTGGAAACCCAGTGATTAGTTTATTTGGGTAATCGTTACATTTCATACTTTAGTTTTTAAAGACATGTTTTGGTATTCCTTTTTACGATGTGGGTTTCTATTAAAGAAACTTTCGAATAGTAAACTATTTATAACCCCGACGAATTTCGAGGGCGAAATTCATTTTAAGGGGGGTAGAATGCAACAGCCCGAGATTTTATGAAAACTATTCTTTTTAATTTTATTAATGTCTTGTGTTGTACGCTACACCAAAAGGAGCTTGCACAACACGCATCCTTGACTTGCCTTGAATTACACGAAATCGCAACCTTCCTCGATAGCGTGTGTAGTACGGAATACTGAGTTTCACAAAACAACGATATGCTATTAAAATATTATTAAAACTAGCCGTTATGAATAGTAATAACCACTTTTTAAAATTTTAGAAATTTTAGATCTCAAAATGGACTTCATTTTTGGATTTGGAGTATCGAATTTAGCCTAAGGTGAAATTTTGGTACATTTCGGATAACTTTCATATTCTGATGAATAGTGAAAATTACTAAATTATAATTAAAAAACAACTTTTTTAATCGAAATAATTAATAGTGATAAATTATTAATTTGAGTAGTTTTAAAGTATATTTAGAATATATTTTTATAATTTAATACAATGTTGGTCATTGGATGTAATTTCACATTTAAACCAGACAGAAACAAGTGTCAATCTTTTGATAGATATTGTTTCTTAAAAACACGCTATTTGTTTTAACAGCGGGATTTAATTATAAAATTAATTAATGAAACTTCTATGTTATGAATTTGGTAAAATAGACTTCATTTTTGAATTCGGAATATGAAATATAGCTTAGTATGAAATTTTGGCATTGTTCTGAAAAACATCAATTTTTGATGAATAGTGAAACTACTAAGTGGTAGTTAAAAAACTGATTTTTTCATAAAACTTAATTTTACCGCTTCTGTGAATGGAATTTCAAAAATCCGAGAGACACGGTTGATGTCAGTAAGTAAAATGTGGTTCAATGAGATGAAAATAATTTTTGGTGAATAGTAACTTTTTACTTTTATTTACCACGGTTAAAAGTAAATAGGGTAATTAAGGGTAAGAATGATATTAATATTACCCTAACACATGTCCTAATTCTATTGGACAAGTGTATCTCGACAAAAAACAACCTTAAATGTAAAATATTATCATTAAGGCCCACTTGGATTAGATTAGGACATTTATTATTTTTTAATTCAAAGAAAAGTTAAAAGAGTTAAAATCAAAGTTTATTTACTAAAACATTTTTAATATAGGGTTGTACATAATATAAATTCGATTGTAAATATTCATTAGAAAGAGAAAAATATTTCCTACATGAAGGTATTTTATTTGTAATTTTTAGACATCAAATAATTTAATTTATTTATGACACAAAGATGATGCACTAATTATCTTATTAATGAAATATTGACATAATTGATGTTATAAACACCAAAATAAATGTAATTTGAGACTTTTTATGAATTCCACTAATTTTCTAGGTTACTATGATATATTAGTGTTGATTTAATAAACTTGGTTCGAACATATAATTCTGTTATGACTTTCACAAAAATCATATATCAAATAGTTTCAAAATTGACACAAAATAGTTTTTAAATCAAATATTATATTATTAATGGTTATTTTATTCCTAAAAATCTAAGGTTCGGCCAAATGACTTAGATAAGGATATATATATTAATAATATACAATTTGGGGTTCGTTTGGCATTTTATAGTAAGTTTATTAACCATATAGTGTAAGAAAAAAAAGACACGGTAAAAGTTAAATTATTTAACTTAGAGTTAAATCTAATTGATAAGGTTAAAATAATAACCTAAACTTGTCTAAATCCTATTGGTTGATAGGATTTAGACCCATACCCACTTTAGCTTCGAAATAAGACCCTTTGGAACCATTATAAATTGATTTTGACTTTAATATAAAATAATATTTTGAGATATTCCTAAGGTGCCCCTCTCCTCCCTTATAAAAGGACACCTCCTCCCCCTCCTCCTCACACCAATTTCAGCACTCAAGCTCGGCCAACCCCTACCAAAATCTCTTCTCCACTTCCCTAGAATAATCTTAGAGGTCCTGGTCTTCTTCAAAGACCAATCTTAGTTCCCTAAGTGGAGGATTCAAAGAGGTGTTTAAAAGAAGAGGAGGTTCAGACACTTACGAAGCAAATCGGACCTAAGGTAAGGGAAATATCACAATCTCATTTTTATCCAAGATTGTTTATTCGTAAGTATTTACTGGGGTGTATTTTATCATCCACATGTAATATTTTTTCCATCCACCTACAATTTTTTAAATCCATTTTTACCCTTCGGTGAGTTTTTAGTAATATGTATGAAAGGAATCTTTTGTCGTACGAGGTACTTTTTGACTTTTCCGACAAAAGTACGAAGAATGTTTTTTTAACTTATACGGCATGAATGGATTTTTAAAACATTATTTCCAAGAAGCTTCCTTTAAAAGTTTCCAAGTTATTTTTAATCAACTTATTTTAGTTTAAAATTTATATGACATGTTAATAAAGGACAAATGTTTTTGAAGTAGAAAGGATATTTTCCTCAAGAATGGAGTTCAAGTATTTTATCAAAATTATTTTCCATCTAAGATAATAAAAGGGTTCTATTTTTATCCCTATTATTACATGGATTTGATTATGTTGTGATGGAAATATTTTTATGAATTCTTTAATCTTATATGAATTGTTTTATGATGTCATGTTGTTTAAGAATCCCATTTTTATTACATGGTTTACGCTATGATGTATGGTTTATGATTTTGTGGCACACATAAGAATGGTATCATTATGAGATGGGTGGGACCTATATCTCCCTCCAATGCATTGGGTAAAGATTTTATATCTCATGAGATAGACATGGCTAGAATGGTAGGTTATACCGGTTCAGTGAAACAGGACTGGAATGAGGGTTACTCGATTCAGAAAGGGACTTTGTCCACTAAGATAGTCTTGGCAATGAGTCTTGACTAACAAGAAATGATTCTCTATGATTATGTGTGTATGCCACAAAGTTTCATGTTTTATGTTATGATTATTGGTATTACATTTCACTTCTATGATTTATCCCATGTTATGATATTATGCTCTCTTTTGCAGGTTAAGATTTCCAAAAGTTATGTTCTTATGAATATGATGTGATTGATTTTTCTTTTCTTTACCCTTACTGAGCATTTGAGCTCACCCTTTTTTGTTTTCTTTTCCCCAGGATATAAAGAAAGGTTTTAGGTAAAAAAAAGGGGAAGATCAATATGGGAGATATTGAAGATCTTTCCCCACGATTAGAAGATTACGTTCCAAGTTTCCAAAGACACTAAACTATTACGATCCTTGTGTGTGTGTTTTTGTTATGTACTAAGTATTCCGCAAATGTAATGTAATGTCCATGTACATCAGGCTTCGGGTCTCTACAAACCACGGCTCATTGTCATTGCTTTTCTCGCGCACTACCCCGAACAAGACAATCCCCAAGCACCGGACGAATCATCAAGCTTTCATGGAATTGTCCAGAGGCCATTTCTCTCTCCACGTCCTTGGGCATGTCATTCGGCGGCTCTGGGCACGTAGGACATGACCCACGCCCAGGGGGGTCGCCGACCCCTCCCCCCCTTTCCATAGGTTGATTGTAAGGCCCTGGAACCCACAACAAACCCCAGACCGAAGTCATTGCTTCTTGAGGGAGCTATGTCTGACAAGCACCAAGCCAGCATCGAATCATCCAGCTTGGATGAAATTATCGTTTTCAGACACTAGGTTCTCACATGCTTCCAACTCCGGCCCAACGTCTTTCCTTTCAAGTCCCACCATGCCTCGCAGGACAAGCCCCGAGTCCCCTTCATATCGCCTCACTCGGACGGCGTTGCCTGTAAGTGATTGTCAGGCCTTCGGACCTGATATGCGAACAACCCCCACTCATTGTAATCCCTTTTCCTATAAGTGATTGTCAGGCCGTAAGTGGGGGTTTAATTTCTCCTCGCTTTCATTTGGTCCTTGTGAATGTTTCCATGTGAATGATGGAACACAGTTTGGCTTGGTTGGATATCCGTTGAGAACACTAGTCATATGCTTGTCTCAAAGATAAGTCTATGCATGTAAAGGGACAAACTAACCGAAAGATGGTGATACTATGAAGGGTCTCATTAAATCCGTGACAAGTTTGACATTCTCCTCGGTTATACATCAAGCGAAGAATGTGCATCTATTGTTTCTGCAAGATACACGAGCGTCATGCAGACGTGATGACTCATTAAGGGGAATCCTGTCGATTTGGGAAGATGGTTTGGGCTTGTGTTGGGGTCTGAGAGGTCTGCTCAGTCATACCTCAAACATTGCAGATGTGGTTGGTAATGCTACCTGGCTGATCCTTCCATTAGTCATATGTTTGTCTCAAATATCAGGTTGTGCATGTAAAAAGGACAAACTAATCGAATGGAATTGAATGTTCGGGATGACGGTTTGGGCTTGTGTTGGGGTCTGAGTGGTCATCTCAGTCATACCTCAAATAATGCAGATGTTGTTGGTGATGCTACATGGATGATCCTTCCACTAGTCATATGCTTGTCTCAAAGATCAGGTCCTGTATGTACAAGGAAAAACTAATCGAAAGATGGTGATACTGTGACGGGTCTCATTAAATCAGTGCCATGGGTGACTTTCTCCTTGGTTATACCTCAAGCGAAGAATCCCCAGGTGGGTGAGCTCCTCCTAGAAGACCCTCACTTGTCCCTTTGAAGTTCTCCCTGTTGGTAGTGGAATTTTGTTGGTGCTGATGTACGGGCCCCGTCTATTTTCTTGGGTTGAATTCTCTCGCACAATTGCGGTTCCGTCTTCCAAGGGCTTGCTAAAAAGACGATGCGATACAAGACAAATATAACTTGGATGGGATGATGATAGATGAGCATGGTTGGTTTCCTGGTTCTTGGTTAAAAGTTTCGCAACGGTGGTTGAGTTCTTTTGAACGGTGCGATGTGGGGGGTGCGGCGGGACATAGGGCCTTTGTTCCTGTCATGACTCCTTTTCCTCAACGTCCCTGGAGTGTTGTGGGTTCGTCTGCTTAAAATCTGCCTCATGGCGGTTGAGTTCATTCGGAAGGTGGGATGTGGGAGGCATGGCGGTGGGACGCTGTAATTCCTTTTCCTCACAGGTCCGATGTGGGGGGTATTGGAGGGATTGGGTTTTTGCCCCATCCCATGCCGTGCCCGCCTTTTTCCTCACCTTTCATGGAGCGTTGCGGTTCGGGCTTGCTTAAAAGGCCACCTGTTGGTGGCGGAGTTCCTTGGATGGTGGGATGTGGGAGGCATGGTGGGTTGGTGTTCCTTTGTCGTCCCTCTACGCTCCTGCCCTTCCCTCGCCTTCTCTAGAGCAGTGCTGCTTTGCTTTCTTAAAAGCTGCCTCAGGGTGGTTGAGTTGTTGCGGATGGTGGGATGTGGGAGGCGCGGCGGGATTGGGTTTTTCCCCGTCCCCTGACGTGCCTGCCTTTTCCTCCCCGTCTGTGGAGCATTGCGGGCTTGGTGCTTAAATACCGCCTCACGGTTTGTGGGATCCTGTGTATGGTGGGATGTGGGCGGCACGGCGGGACATAGGACCCCCGTACCTACGATGACTCCTTTTCCTCGACGTCTCTTGAGCATTGCTGGTTTGTCTGCTTAAAAGCTACCTCATGGCGGTTCAGTTCCTATGGAATGTGAGATGTGGGAGGCACGGCGGGATGGGGGTTTCCCTCCTTCATCCCCTGACGTTCCTACCTTTTTCCTCACTGGTGGGATGTGGGGGGTATGGGCGGGATTGGGTTGTTTCCCCGTCCTGCCGTACCCACCTTTTTCCTCACCTTTCATGGAGTGTTGTGGGTCGGGCTTTGCTTAAAATCCACTGAGTGTGGTTGAGTTCTTGCAGATGTTGGGATGTGGGAGGCATGGTGGGATTGGGTTCCTTTGTCGTCCCTTTCTGTACCCGCCTTTTCCTCACCTTCTTTGGAGCGTTGTGGAATTTTGGTAGTGGTTCAAGCGTGAAACTGTCGGTATCACCAGGATGCGTGAGTGTGCTCCTAGATTTCTCATTCAGTGATATTCCATGCGAACCATAGCAAGCTGCCTTGGGCAATGATTGGTGGGAGTGCTTTGCTCAACGCATTGTCGGGGCCACGTTTGATTTATTTGGGTCCTGAGAAACTCACACCAACAGGGTAATGATTTCCATGGTTCATTATTGGACAAGTTGGGGTGCCTTCCTCCTCAGTCATGCCTTGGGTGATGATGTTCATAAGGGTGGCTTGAGAATGTGTATCTACTGTTTCTGCAAGATACACAAGCGTCATGCGGAGGTGATAACTCATTAAGGGGAATCCTGTCAATTTGGGAAGATGGTTTGGGCTTGTGTTGGGGTCTGAGTGGTCTGCTCAGTCATACCTCAAACTTACAGATGTGGTTGGTGATGCTACCTGGCTGATCCTTCCATTAGTCATATGCTTGTCTCAAAGATCAGGTTGTGCATGTACAAAGGAAAAACTAATCGAACGGAATTGAATGTTCGGGATGACGGTTTGGGCTTCTGTTGGGGTCTGAGTGGTCAGCTCAGTCATACCTCAAACAATGCAGATGTTGTTGGTGATGCTACATGGCTGACCCTTCCACTAGTCATATGCTTGTCTCAAAGATCAGGTCATGCATGTACAAGGACAAACTAATCGAAAGATGGTGATATTGTGACGGGTCTTATTAAATCAGTGCCAGGGGTGACTTTCTCCTCGTTTATATCTCAAGCAAAGAATCCCCAGGTGGGTGAGCTCAACCTAGAAGACCCTCACTTGTCCCTTTGGAGTTCTCCCTGTTGGTAGTGGAATTTTGTTGGTGCTGATGTACGGGCCCCGTCTATATGCTTGGGATGAATTCTCTCTCACAATTGCGGTTCCGTCTTCCAAGGGCTTGCTAAAAAGACGATGCGATACGAGACAAATATAACTTGGATGGGATGATGATAGATGAGCATGGTTGGTGTCCTGGTTCTTGGTTAAAAGTTTCGCAATGGTGGTTGAGTTCTTTTGAATGGTGGGATGTGGGGGGTGCGGCGGGACATAGGGCCTCTGTTCCTGTCATGAATCCTTTTCCTCAACGTCCCTGGAGCGTTGTGGGTTCGTCTGCTTAAAATCTGCCTCATGGCGGTTGAGTTCTTTCGGAAGGTGGGATGTGGGAGGCATGGCGGTGGGACGCTGTAATTCCTTTTACTTGGGTTTTTACATGAAGGAATGCATCTTTATCTTTATGTAGATGCTCTGTTGAAGCCCAACTTTTACCCGTATATGAATCTATCTTTGCACCGAAGGTATCGAGCAAACTTCCAGCTTCCACGCAGCACAAAAAGCACTACTGGAAATAACCCATAGTTGGCGCGCAAGTCAATCTCGGCGCGCAAGTATCAGCGTGCAAGTCACAACTGGTGCACATGTCCTCCTCAGACACTTGTGCGACACAAGCTTCCCCAACTCCAATCTTGCACGACACTCTTCCTTTTACACCCAAACCAATATTGGCGCGTAACTGCCAACTGGCGTGCAACCTCTCACACAGGCGCACAACTCCTCACACTGGCACGCAACTCCACCCGCACGATCACACACCACTTGCGCGACCACCACACCTGCGCGACAGGAGATCTAATTCCTCAAAGTGTTGAACTCTGGTTCAGAATGAATAGGGGTGGTCTAGTATTTATAGGAATTTGGTCACCCCTGCGTGATAGCGCGTAAGTCAACCTTCAGAACACAAGTCTTGGCACACAGGTCTCTTCTCCTACAAGTCACTTGCACTACCTAATTCCAAACTTGTGCGAACCTCTTTCTTTTTCCATATTTTGATCTTCTAATCTTGAAAAACCATAGGCGCACAAGTTCTCACGATTTCAAGGAATCAACGTACAATTCTCTTTCATGGCGCACAAGTCACTTGCGCGAAACCACCAATACTTGCGCGACACTTATCCCTTTGCCATATTTTGATGATCTGATCTTGAAAAACATCCGACGCGCATGTTTTCAAGCCTTGAAGTACACGATGCCACCTTGTATCTGTTCTTTTGTACCCCCTCTATATCATCCATTACTTTTTTCGTCGTTCTTGAATCAAACATGGATAGTTGAACTCTGCTCTTGAACTCAACATTCCATCATGAAATTTTCTTTGTCAACAAATCACCACTCAGATGTCCACTTTTTCAACAAAAAAAATCACCTCAAAAATGCTTCAATGATACCTTGAGGGATTTTTTCCCATCAAAAATAATTTTCTAATAGTTTAATCAATGAACATAAATATATCATGTTATTCCTCTTATCTTTAAATATTAATTTTTCTATCACAATATGAGATATTACCAAAATTAATAAACCATTGTATGTATAAAATAAAATATATAATTTCAAAATATACATAATAAAAGAATACTTTGATATCTAAATAACAACATATCTTGATTAACCTCAATAACCATAACGTTACGGAATTTTTTATCCAAAATGTTTTTCTCATTCCATTCCTCTTACATCCCTTTAATGTAGTAGTATTCTTCTAAAATAATCCTTCATGTTAAATCACATGTTAAACCAAAGGGTTATATATAAATCAACCAAATTAAACATCCCCCAAAATATCATTCATAACCACGATAAATAACTATATAATAATATATTTTAGTGAAATACACTAGAACATCCTGAATCAAATTAGTATAGAAACCATAATGTTAATACTTATATTGAATATAAATACCTCTAAAAATATCATCATTTCTAGGAATAAATATTAAATCATAAATATTATCTATATCCTTCTATTCAATAAACCATTATTAAAGTAACATTATATAATGAAATTACCGAATCTGTTATATAATCATTAAGATTGATTTTTTATTAAGAAATAGTAAATGTTCCAAATAACTGGAAAATACCATCACATAAATCCTTAAATGGTCTTGATTTTTTCATTGAACTTATGGTCAATCATATACATATAAACCCATAATGTATTCCATAACACTTATGATTACCTAACATAAAAAACCACCAAATTTTTATAAACCATGGTCTTATAAAAATTTTAACAACCTCAAACCCACAATCCTAGATTCGTTGCTAAAATAATAATATCTATATTCCTCCATTGGTATTGATAAACATGAATGAATATTATTTATTGAAAAATAACAAAATATTATAGAAATTATGCATTACTTAAAAACACAAGTATATTATAGTTTTATATTATCATCGAATATAGAAAAATGATTACATTACAATCTTGTATAAATAATGAACTGGTTATTGAAAATATACATCTTCTCCAAAAAATTTATTCACATCTAGTAACCTTATTATGAATAAATAACATAAATCCAATTTTCAAAAACATTTGAAATGGAATCACATGAAGGGGGATCTCAAACACTCAATATGGTTAAACATAAGAATTATTAATTCAATTTCATAAGTGATAATAAAATGAACATAATGATATGATGACATAAAAAATATTCATGCACATAAAGTAACAACCAAGAGTTTATAATTTTTATTTTTATTTTGAAATAAATCTGTGTTATAATATATAATATTGTATTATATACATAAAGAAACCTACAAATTTATTTCATTAGTAAATACATCTACATTAATTAGTAACATAACCGATTAAAATTCCAAACAATACAATATTAGAAATAAATATAAAATAAAAAAAGATAATTTGAAATTATTTATCTCCCAAATATAATATAATTATCACCCCTTCTGCCAAAACTATAAAAACGATTATTAGAAAACAAATTATCATATAAGAAAATTAAAATGTGGAAACTTGAGTGAAATTTATTTGAATAATGAATGAAGGAAATTAGAATTATTTTTAAGAGGAAATGTGACTATTGGAATCATAAATTTACTTTTGGGAATAGTAATAAGACCATTGGGAATAGTAACCTGTATGTTTTTAATAGTAACATGATAATTGGAATAGTAATTTGACCTAAAAATAATAACTTGTGATATAAATAAAATTTTCCATAATAAAAATATATAAATAAATAAAATATAATGTAAAAAAATTAATATAATGATTAAAAATATCAATTAAAATATAAGCACATTCTTAATAAACTATATTTTAACGTATTTTCTAAAAGACATAGTTTTTATTATAAAAAAATAAGAAATGAAAATTTAATAAATTTTTTTGATAAAACGAATTTCATTTTTGATGTTAGAACATAGAAATTTTCCAAGGGTTAATTTTTTTAATTTATTAAAATAAATAATTTTTTATGTGAATAGTAAAAAAATAGATTTTTACATAACTAGTGTATCTTAATTTACATTTTTTCACGATGAAATTATTATTTAATCCATTTCATAAATTGGGGGTTTTTAATTATATATTTATTTTAATAAATAATCCATTAAAATATTATTACAATAAATTCTTATCCTGAAAGGAATTTTCCAAAAGCAAATGTCAAAAGTGATGGCTTAAAATAACAAATTTTGTTTCATTCCACATTCCTTTGTAATTAAATAATTAATTCAAACTATATTAATAATTAATGTAATAACCACATTATGTTATATTTATATATTATTTATAATTTATAAAATTCACAATTACTTTTATTACCTTTGATATAATATTTTATTCAATTTTTATTCAAAAAATAACAATATCCTCAATAAAAATTAACCTTTATTCACTTCCATGGGAAGAACCATTGAACTCCTCATTACAAAGCCAATAATATAAAAAAAATAATTCATATTATGAACATTATAATCCTTAGGTAAATTCTTGAGTAATAAAATCCAAACATCAATGTATATTTAATGTTGTAAAAGATAAGATTCATTGATGATTAAGTAAGTTTCAAACAAATATTATTTCTTATGTCATCATATTCTTATCATTCTTTATTCACCACTCCTTCCAAAAATGGACATTAAAAAATTAATTTTGAAATAATTTTACATTATCTTAATTATTTTAACCACCTCAATTTATCATGTTTATGATATATATAAATTTAAACCTTCTCATTCCTAATCTCTCGACGACGTCCCACCGAAGGTCAACAAACCACCTATAGAGACATTACCATTAGAAAATATGTAGCCATAATCATAAATTGATATTATGAATTATATATAATATAAATAAATGTAATTATTTTCACTTTAATCTTATGGAACTTATTATACTAATTTTTAAATTAAATATAACAAAAATAGAAAAATCAAGGAAAAGAGGGATATTTTTAAGAAAAACATGATATAAAAATTACTACTATAAAAACAAGAAAAGGTATACTTATAATAAAATGGAGATAATTGTTAAATACTGGTATAAATTACTATAATTGAATTTTGTATCAATGTTTTAGTAATACATAGTTTTTTATTCTGGAGGCGCAAGGGTAATTAAATAGAGCATGAATTAAGGTTAAGGATATCCCGAACACAACTACATTTCATTAGGTTATCCCTCTATCACATCACCTTTATTATGAATATCAATTTAATATAAGTTAAATATCCATTCAATACTATTACCTTTTTTTTGGGGTCCTATATGTTTCCTCTTCTATTTATTATGTAATCAAATGATTTTCTAAAAATACATTTAATTCCTAAACAAACATTTAACACCAAATATTTTATTTATTATCCAAAAAAATTATTTTTTATTCCATAGTATTATCTTCATTTATCATTTTGAAACTAAATATTTTATCCATGAATGTTTTCTTTATGAAATATTTATGAAACCTATTCCATTCCACGAGTTATTACATGATTATAATTATTAAACAATCCATGTGGAAAACATGATTATGTAAATATTATGATGTGAAAGGCAAGAGAAGAAATGCATAGCCCTCCAATGCAGTAGATAATTTCATTTATCTCATGTGATATTATGTATTTTGAATAAAAAAAATATAAAATTGTATAAAATGATCATGTTATGATTATGCATATATATTATGTGGGGACATGATGCATTATTTTTTCACAACTATGTGTGGTATTGGACAACTATGAAATGAAGTTCATTTTTAGGAATTACCACATTCCATGACATTATCACATGGTTCCCTCATGTTATTGTTGATGATACAATGATCATTATGTGATTTTTATTATTATTATCACCCGTTTTATAATTATTTTTTCCCCTTTTCATCCTCTTACTATGATTTTATTGCAACCATTTCTTTGATGTATATGCTCATGCGACAAAAATTGAAAAGAAAAATGTGAGATTTTATTGGGATAAAGAAAAAGTTTTAAATAAATGTTAATGTTTTATTTTGTAAATTTATTTATAATATTAATTTTCAAAAGACACTAAATAGTTTTATCCATGATTTGTATCTCTATTATGTTCATTGAATTAAAAATGGTGAAATTTTAATGTAAGAAAAATTATGGTTGTTATATTTTGTATGGGGGTGCGATTTAGTTAATTTCAGAATTAGGATTATAAAACAAGAGTGATAACCAGATGTGTAAGTATATGTATAGGAAAAATGTTATAATAATATTCTTATAAAAGGATAAACAATGTAATACCATTATATATTTCTTTAGTTTAAATTTCATAAAAGAATAAATTATTTTTTCATTGTTGAATTATATATTTTTTCAAACATTTTTTTATTTTATAAAATAGTTAGAACTATGAGAAACCTGGATGAATAATAATGTGGGGGTAAATTAAATGATTGTTATAATTACATACCAAATTCCATGATCGGTGGAACTCAAAACTTCATGGAAATGCATACCCAATTGTATTTGGATATGAATAATAACACTAACAATGTTAAAGCTCATCCATTACCCAAGAGGGATCAAATAAAAATTAATAATTTTACGTATCAATGACCACAAAAAATTTGTGTATCTTATAATCCTTTAGTTTTATGAGGATAACATCAAAAGTCTTGCAACATAAGAATGAGGTTTTGTTTTCAACAATGATTTACAAAAATTTATTATTAAGTGATTTAAAACGACACCTTTGAAAGGATCTAGCTATCTGAGACATTGAATGTTATGAAGAGGTGGTTTGATGGTATCTCATTTTAGAGATTGGTTTTGGATAATTATTCAATTATTATATAGATAATAATAGAATAATGGAGTTTCAAACTGGTGGTTCAATTGAAAATATAGGAAAGATGATCCAACTACCAACATGTCAAAATCATGGGAAGAAGCATCATAGTAATTGTCACAAAAGGATTGGGAAATATTTTATGTGTAGTAGAAAGGACCACCAATCTCATGAATGTTGATGTGACATAAATAGGTCATCCCACATGATGGAGGAAATTAATTCTCTCCTTATGCACCACCTATGGTTTAATTCTTCAAATATTTGTAGAAATGGCACTATGATAGAAAATGCACTAAATTATGGTTCATTGATGGTAATCAGCGTCATGAACCTCCATATCAAAAGGTGTAAGGTAAATATTACTCCATAACTGTTGTTAAAGATAATCATGGAAATGAATTCATATAAGGTAAACTTCCTATTCAATCAAGAATTTTAAATGAATTATTTTATTCTGGTTTTATTCATTCATGTATATCATAAATGTTATATAGAACTGTTGAATCAAAGTCCCAATACATTGATGTATATACATTTGTAAAAACTCCGAGTGGTTCCATCATTGAAAAACCAATGTGGTGGGCACTTATCCGGTAAGTTTCTATGGGAAGATACTTCTAAGAAATATTGAAATAGTTTCCTTGGTGGAATTTGACACTATACTAGGCATGGAGTTTCTCTCATTATATAGAGAAAACATGAACTATCTATAAATAGAAATTTCATTTCATATTCAGCACCATACCATTCTCCTCTATAATTTCAAGGAAGATCATCAATCTCCATTGGAAAATTCTTCAACGTTGTGGGTGTTGATACAATGTGAATAATCATATCATGAAAAAATGGGTGAGTTAAAGGTTGTAATAACCCTAGAGGAAATCTAATTGTTAAGGAATAAACTGATGTATTTACAGAAGTGTTACCCAACCTTCCCCCAGATCGTGATGTAGTGTTCTCAATAGAGATCATTCATGGAGGAACTACTATATCTAAATCCCCATATTGAATAAAACCTATTGAATTGGGGGTGCTAAATAAATAGCTGAAAGATCATTTTGAAAAAGTGTTCATAATTCATAGTGCATTACCTTGGGTTGATTCAGAGATCTATATAAAAAAATGAGTGGATAAATGTGGTTGTATAACTATTAATGTGAGCATGAAAACATCACTCCAATGAAAAAGTATCATCTACCAAGGATTGATGGATTGTTAAATCAAATATGAGGAGCACGACACTTCTCAAAGGTGGATCATTGTTCAGGATAATATCAATAGATTTTTAAGAAAAAAGATATTCAGAAGACTTTATTCCATACAAAGTATGGGAAATATGCACCCATATTGTTTCACTTCCAAAATTCTATTTCCCATGAAATATTTTTGAATTTTATGAAGACTCTATAGTGAATAATTGAAAAATTTATTGTAGTATATATCAATGATATTATCATATACATGAAGAACAAGGAAGAATATAAAGAGAATATAAAGATTCTAATGAAGACAAAAAATAATAATAAAATGAATTCTATATTTATAAAGTGTGAATTTAGGATTTATCATGTCACGTTATTGGGAAATGTGATCAAAAGTGATGTAGTATTTATGAAACCTTCAATGATAACAGAAATTCTGTATTTGGATAAACTCACCAGTGTCATGGAAATCCTTATTTCTGGTCATAGATTGGTACTACCATTGTTTTATAAAAAATTTCCCATCATTACGTAGCACACTAATAATGTTAACATTTAATGGGTAATTTTTTATAGAATGTATAATTATAGGAATTATTTAAGGAGAATAAGAAGTTCCTAATCACTACACCTTTACTCACACTACCAACAAGTGGATAAGGTTTTTTTTGATATACAATGATTATTCAATGAAATAATTGGATTGTGTACTCTTGTAGAATAAAAAATACATAGTCTACTCCTCATGAAAATTAATTATTCCTCAAAAAATATACCCAAAACATGATCTGGAGTTAAAATACTATTGAAAACTATTCCCATAATTTGACATTGACAACAAAATCACATCAATTGAATTTATATATAAACCTTTTGTAAGAGGTTGGGATCCTGCCCCTATAATTAAAAAATGAACCAAAAGTGCATAGAAAATGGGATAGGGTCAAATAGAACATAAAAGTTCTCTCATTCAAGAAACAAATACCACATAGGTCATAATATAGAACATTATAATCCTCATACTCCCTCTCCAAATCTGAATCATCTTACAAGGAACTAAAGTGCATTCCATGAGGCTTCCTCCCACCAAATGGAGGCATTAAAATGTTTCCAATGGTGGTCTTTAGATGAGAGTAATATCTACTTGGACTTGAATTCTGTATAGAAATCTATGAGAAAGCTTCACCACACATCTTCTTTCCTATACAATCCTCATTATAGTAAGAGGTCTTTGTTATAGATCGCCATCCTTTTTGTTTTCCCAATATTCCCAAATATTATTAATTTTCCATATCTTGTTCAAGTCCTCCATTATTTGATTCCCTTCATGATCATTATATAATATCCCTTTACATGTTGAGTGACAATAATCACTAGTCTATGTGAACCATTTCCTTATGGATTCTCTCTGCTCCTCCCATTGGTGGGATTGCTCCTGCTAAGACACTTCTATGTCTTTATCCATGCTGTCAAAAAATACTAATATGTTCACATGTCTAGTAAAACCTACAAATCTCAAGGTATCCTCACACTCTTATGTTTAAGATGAAGCCCCTACATGTTGGATATCTTGTTTCTATTCTGTAACATCTCCATTCGATGATGCGATACTCCCCTATTATGTAATGACATTAGAGGATACAAATGGTTTAACATAATGATTATTCCAGGGGAATATAACACTCACTATTCTATAGAGATTCTGTTTGAGAGTGTGTAGTCTCTCCATCTTAATCACTATCTCCAATAGTAATGATAATCTTGTAGACGAATCCCTTATTCTTATAGTGTTCCTCCCTATGAATAGTTAATGAACAAAATGAACATGTGATTTCCTTCATACATTTTTTTTGAAATCCTATGATCATTAAATCTTTATACTATTTATGATACTTCTCATTTTCAAATCAATCATTTAACTCATCCTTGGTAGCACCCAACATCACTTTTTCTGATAGAAATGAGTTGAGGTTTACCTCATTTAACACCTAAAAAATGTGAGAAAATTAAATATCAACCATTAAAACATCAATAATAATTTATATTTATATTTATAAATCATTGGATATTTAATTTTTTAATGTCCAAACCTAGATTCTAGATACTAATGCTCGAGCTCGACCACCACACGACCTTGGTCACACCTCCTTGTATGAAAAAGGAATCCAAATAGAAGAAATGTTCTATTTTATAGTTTGTAGTGACAATATTATCTTAATAAAATAATTAAAACAATAAATTAAATAAAAAATAGATGAATTATAACAAAAAGGTCAATAAAGAACATCATCTCAGGATGAATCTTTGAAAAGGGGAAAATGACTATAATCTAAAGAAGTAATTTTTTATACTATATCATTATCAAGAGTCTAATGAAAACCCAATTTAATGGCACATTGAGATATTATAATATGGGCCTAAAATCATATTTTTACCCTCATCCCTTATATAAGTTGAATCCCAACTTATCCATCTATCCTAGGAAACATACATGTGTCCTGTTTAGAAAACATGAATTCTATTCAGGTACTAATCAGTTGTCCCATGTAGGGTCTGGGTACAACTCAGTAGGTGACCAAAAATAGTTTCTGGAGAAATATCAACTATATATAATGTTTTAGAGGTCTATAAATAACAAATAAATAAAAATGATAAATGTAAATAGATTTCACATTTATTGTTATTTAATCATCCACATAGGTCACAAGGTTCATGGTGACACTCGAACCAATAATACCTTCTTTGGACCAATCAGAGGTCTAAAAAATACATCAATGGGAAATCAAAATTCATTTAATCATGGGATTTTATTATTCAATTTAATTCCTATTTCATTCCGTACCCTGGAGTGTCTTTCCATGAATCCTTATCACGACCACTCTGAACATCAATCCAGTGCCAATATCTCGGGGGCCTAGAAAATCAGACTGGAACCTCATGGGTATTTTTATAACAAATTTTGGATAAAAAACACATTTTACAAATGAATTCATCGAGGGAATATAATATCTGTATAGAAGAACATGGGTATTTTTATCATTAGTCACTTTCACATGCCTCACTGTTCACATTTAAAACCATCACATTTAAATACAAATGTCAGTTCAACATTATTAATCATCTTATCAATCACAAAAATTACATTTCACTATATCAGGTTTCATTGAAAACCTTGTAATAAAGTTTTATAAAAATAGAAAGACATGAAAAATTTACTATTTAATTCATTTTTCATCATTTATTTCACAACTTATTTCCCCCTCAAGGTTATGCCAATCAATATTTTAAAACCTGTTACTAAAAATAAAGTAAGTATTTAATTCAATTACAAAACCCACTATTTCTCCCTTTTCACATATCTCAATTACCATTTCAAGGATATTGGGAACCCACATGGGTTTCCATCAAACTAATATTATAATCTTCAACGATCCAATGAGATCTATTACGAGTATCACAATCACAATGGAATCAATTCATTATTTTAAATTAAACAATAATAATTTCCCAAAATAGAAATGAAATGATAAAACTACAAGCAAGATATCATTAACAAGAGTATATGAATTAAAATTTTACCACCTACCACATGATCACTGATGACCACTCACAAAACCGTAGACCATAATTCTATTTAGAGCAATTGAAATTACAATGATGAAAAAGATGTAGGATGAAAATATTTGATCTTGATCCAATGAAATGAGATATATTAATCCATGTTATAAACCATAAATAATGGAGGAAAATTAATTCCTCACAAAATTGAAATAAATATAAGAGAGATAGAAATATAAATAAAGAGGAAACTAAATACTATAGAGGGTTCAATTTTGTAATTGGAACATCAATTCTAAATGGAAGAGGTATGAGGAACCTAGGAATATTTTTTGGAGAATATAAGAGTGAAGTAATTTATATTTGGACAATAAGGGTGTTTAGAGATATAACCTAATGGAATGTGAATTGTTAAATAAAATTTCCAGCGATTACAATGATGCGTGGAATGTTTCCTAGGTCTGCCACATGGTATTCCAAACTATGAACCACTACTGTCTGGGGTGAATTGTTACTCCTTAGGGAGTGAAAATTTTGAGAAATATCACACCATCCATGAAACCCCTTACATATAGGGGTGCATGTTTTGGGTAGTGTAGTCACGTGCATTAGTCAAACCAAATGAACCATTTATGTTGATCAAAATGGGGTCACAGTTTCTTGGGGAAAATCAAAAGATTTTCCATAATCATGCACCAATTGTGAATAACCCCATAGGCTAACAAAATTTTGAAAATTAAGTCTGTAAAACCCTAAAGAATGACCCATCCTATATATGATCTAAACAAGGGTAATAGAATATATTAAAATGAGAATGTTACATATCAAAAATGATTTCAATCATATGATCTTTCCACCTTATAAAAAATCATCCATGAGTTTTACTACTAACCATCAATAAGAATCCGAGGAAAAAAAATCATGCAACCAGGATCACATAATTATTCCTTGACCCATGATCCATAATAAAAATGTCTTGCTTTCACGTCAATATGAACAATAACATAGTATATCCCAAAAAAAATTCTCACTATGACCTACATAGGAATAAAACTCTCTTCCAAGGACGTATCATCCCAAAGCTCGAAATCATCAACATCGATCACATGATAAGGGTTGAAGTGATACTTTCGAAGCTATGTCATAATTAAATCACCATTTATAACACTATACCTCTATAAAATAACATATCAATGATGTACTAGTATAATTATATCCAAAATCTCAAATGTTCTAAAAAACCTGGGCATCAACTTGACCTACCTCTGAATCCTACGTTGACACAATAGGAGAGGTAGTTGAAGGAACACATGATCCTCCAATAAAAACCCAAGAAGGGAACAATATCGATTTGAATAAGACTTCAATACACTATACACTATATCCATACCTTTTGGAATCATCATATCCTTTTCCAATGTCTCCAATAAGAGACTATATTTCAAAAACATCGACTCAGCCACCTCTACTGAACATAACTGTGATATTCATGGCTTACCATAAATTTTAATACCTGCTACCATCTAAATACTATACTAAAAAATATTTTTATAGGTAAACTCAACAAATTCCATGTGATTCTCCCTTTATCTACCCAAATATCAGGTTCATGCCATAATCATGCCCCTTAGCACATGAGTAGTATGCTCTAATTTCCTATCTGTCTGTGGGTGAAAACCTGTGCTTAATAAAACCTGAGTACAGACAACCTTATACAAGGAATTCCATAATAGAGATGAATAAATCATGTTAATATAAAAAACTATTCTGTTTGAAACCCCATGAAAATAGAATTTCAATTGACTCACATTCATTGTGGAATGAAAAACTGTTGTAACAAACCACGAGGACATTGATTCTCGGCCATCACATTCTAAAAACTATAGCATCATGTCACAAAACCCTGAATTTCATTCTTCATTCTCAACAATCAATACAATAAATGTAGTTTATAGTACATTTCAGTAAAACTAGGATGCACCTCCAACATTAAGGCATGAATCTAAGGAATCATCTCCACTATCATGAACTTAGTCACACCAATATGGACCTAGACATAGTTGATCACATTCACATCTATAGTCAAATTAGAAGGTGAAACCCAACCATAAAACCTTTCCCTCAAGGGAAAAAACTTCATATCGTCATACTTCCTTTCCATGTTTCAGATTAGAAGTTTGGATTCCACTATTAAGTATATGATGCCCATATTCTTCTATCACTTCCAATCATTTATATGCATCTTACCTATAAGAGTCATCAATATACACTTAGAAATAGAATCATGGAATTACTAACTTTGTGTCTTCCATCATAAAGCACCAGTAACACTATTTCCTTTCCCGAATGTACATATATATCTATGTCAAAAAACGAAATAAACTAAAACCCTATTATCCTTTAACTTAGGATCATGGATACAAAAATTTCATTCTGTTGGCCTAAATTATCTTGATCCATACACTATGTATTGATCAATATAAATTAACACTTCCCAATGTCTGATTCTATGCACATCAGAAAATGAGGTATACTCATCACCCATCTCTGGTATGAATAAAATATTTACTGTAGTCATACACTTATTCAAACCCTACAAATCATTCTCACATGATTCATACATTTCAAATATAACACCCTTATTGGTCAAGCCCTAAATATGTGTTACCAAAATGGAAACATTCTAGATGAATATCTTATAATGATCTGATAACCGCAAAAAGCATTAGATATGAAAAATATTCTTGGTATTATCCAATGGAACAACTGAATGAACATTATGTAGATCTACTGATACACCATCCTTTGAGATGATGATACCAATGTAATGTTCCCTACCAATATAGAGTTTAATCATAGGAAGCTTATTTTATAGTCGAAGCTCTCTTAGCCGACCCACGACAATATCATGTTGTAGGGAATTGATTGACATGATTTTTGGAGTGCACTCATATTTCAGGAACAAAAAAATCACAAACTTAACCTGGTATGATTGAATGATTCATTTTTTGGTGGTTTTAAATACAGATGTTACATTCATCAGCCTAAACAACATCCTAGTGAACTTTTATAGGTTATAACTGATTCTTAATGTGGTTCATGGTATATCTAAAGGCCTCTATATCATCTAAGGATATCATGATATAAAGTCAACCATAGACAAGACACAAGGCCCTCTCAATTGGTCTAAGAGAGATAAATAAGTGTAAGATGATCCTGATTCTTAAATTTATCAGGTTCATGTTCTCGTAATTTAAGAAAAAGGAGAAATTTCCATCAGCCTTATTGGAACGTAAGACCGGAGAACCCCAAGGTGATGTTCTCAGATACTAAATTCATTATCCATAAATTACTCTACAGGATTCATAAGATCTTGAATATGTTTTTGTTCTATTCTTTATGTTGTAACAAATAATGTCTTAGCTCTCTACATGCGATCGATTCTAAACTAAATGTCCATACCAGGTCACATCCTTAATAAGAATTAAGGAAACACATCCTAAAACCAGTCCACTACGGTTTGAAAGACCCTATATTTGAAACCTTTTCATTAAATAAACGAATTCAAATACGGGAATTGATCTCTTTGAGTTTCAAATGAGTGGAACCTAAACATCCTACTTGGATATCCCATTATCCACAATGAACCTAATATTTAACGTTAGGAAATGAAAAGGGTTCTCTCCAACTATAACAAACAACGCGGGCTCAAAATGATCCACCTAGTATATACCAAACATCAGGTCAAAACATTACGTGTCAAGTTTTTAAACACCCCAAAGGGGTTGATAATCACCAACATTGATGGAATATCATATGAAATGAAATATTTCATTTTACTATACTCCCAGTGGTGTGATGACCTTCATAAGACCACTAAAAACACCAATTTTATAATCAAACCATTCATAATGTTAGAAGATATTAAATAACATGGTTCTTCTACATCAAATAAATCATTATAATATGTAGAATATTTATGAATAGTAACTCTGACAATCATTGGTCAAACATTACTATCCATATATTCAGTGTAAACTATATGCAACAAACATATCTCTCTTCCCAATGTTGTTGTCTATATCCCCTCAGTCATATTCCTTTGCTAATATCGATGCACATACCATAAAGTAACACATTGACCACCTCAACTAGAATATCCAGTAGTAATCCAACTATAATACTGAAATGGTTTAGAAGTCCCACTTCCCACACTTGAGTTCAGTCTAGATACTCCATCACTACACATATTCCTATGGTTCCTATACAATAGTTTTATATATCCCATCCTTCCGAAATATTGTAACTTTAGTAGTGGTTGTGGTCACTGTTTATAAATCTGACCTGGGAAAGCACAATGATGCCAAAGATCATAATTAATTCCCATGTTATCTAATCCTTAGCCAAGGTCACACATGTTTCCATTACTCTAGTAAACATTAACATTTTGACACTTCCAAACCAAAGAATACATTCCACATAGTCTTCTAGTAGAAACCACCTATCCTCAACTCGATGGATCATTTGGGTTCCTCTCAGAAATGAGAGCCCGATTTACCACATCATAAATATTATTCATTTAAAAGAGATTAACATATGACTTAATCTCACATGTAATTCCATCATAAATTTTTTTTTCAATAGTTTTATCTTCTTCTACTATCACTAGGAAAAAGAAATATATGTTGGTGAAGATTCCATCATAGTCCATCAAAAAACTACCCACCTAGGTCAACCACACAAACTCTTCCACACTCTCCTACCTTTGTGTCTCATGTTAAAACTATTCGAAGCACATCCCATGGATTTAATTTCATATCATTTCTTCCAGATACTCATCCAGATTTGGAATACCGCCTCAGTGCTTCACTAATCCTCTCATCAAATAAAAAAGAAATATAAAATTTTGTTCTAGATAATTTTTGACATGGTATTGAGTTTTCATCATAAAACAAATCTTGATATTAGCTTCCTCAAGGTCACAGTATTTTCTAAATATCACATAGTTTTAAAATTTAAACACCCATGTCAAATCAGATTTATTTTAATTAATTTTCTCTTGGTCTCAATCAATGAACTGCATTAAGTGAGAAATGTTCTCAATGAAATTCCCTCATAACCCTTCACCTATAACTATTGGTAATATTTTACTACATCTTTAGTCACACATCTATCCATGTCATCCTATCATCATAATTCCAAATTTTATCATAGATGAATGACTCTACAATGCTAAGAAAATATCTTAGGAAACATATTACAATATGAACACATTTTCAATATATATATTCACAAAAACCATAAAAAGTAATAAATTATAGACATCAATGTGGTCAGAACTGATGCACTATCACTACACTCAACCATCAGAAACTAGGGTTAGGGATCACACAAGATACACAACATTCATATCGTATGTTACTAGTTAGACATCCATTTTAACCATCTAAAATTTACACTATAATCATCATTTACAGTTAGAAATTCATTAATATGATCTGTTTTATTTCAAATTACTCAAACAATGAATTGAAATTTCATTCCCAAAAACCAACTCATATCATTGTTTTCTAAGCATTCATATTGGGATGCATATCAATGAAATTTATTGAGTTACTAAATGATGCATGAATACTAAAATATCATCCCATATATGTACATGAGTCCAATATTACAAAATAATAACATGACATAAGAAGTACGCAACCCATGGTGAAATGACATCCTACTTTAATCTAAAACATCATGAACAACAATCCCACTTTGGGTATTCAGGTATTCCCCCTCACATGGTTTAGGTACTCCCATGAAAAACCTCATGAAGAATGCCCAAGTAATTTTAATATAGTATTTAATTTTCACAAATAATATAACAAAATAAAAGAAAATAGTTATACTCTAATATTATATAGTAACGTCCATTCTAGGGTGACATATACCCATTTCACAAGTAGGTTTTCTAAAAGACAATATGTGTGGGTCCCTATTTTTCTAAGGATGCTGACTAGTAGTTAGGGTATATTATAGAATTTGTGGAGACTATACCAGATTTATCAATTAAAAACAACAATATAATAATTAAACAACGACCAAATGATAATTAAAAACAACCAATAAATACTAACATAACAAGATGAGTCTCAAAACTGAAAAAAATGACCATAAACCAAAGTAATAAATATGTCATTATGAACATGTGTCAAGTGTCTATTGAAAACCAAAAATAAATAAACATTTAAATCTATTACTTAGGTATAAAAAACAAGTCCAATCCCCCCATCCATGTTTCATCCCAAATCTGAACATAGAAATATAACATTGTTCTCTTTCCTCTATCATGTCCTGCAAACATGAAGTATATATTGGTACCAATTTGGTGGCCTGAGTAAGGTGTTTGTAAACTCATTAGGCCACCACTAATGGAATCTAATGTAATGTAGATTCTATAAGAATGTATGAATGAATTACATTTTTAGAGAATCATTCCATCACCCCATGGGTATTTGAAGCATCATTCCATGACCCACAATTCATTTTTTATATTCATAATAATCACATGTAAATAATTATCATTATTAAACATCATAAATCTTCTTATAAATCATTAACATAATAGTGAAATATCTAATTTATCAGTGAAAAACATGAATATTCACTTTTAACACAAGAAACGAGAAGAAATAATTTCTCATTAATACATTTATCATTATTTTATGACAACTCATTAACCCATTAAGGTTAATCCAATAAACCTTTTAAATAAAATCATCAAACATTAATAGGGATTTAGTTCAATTTCATAACCCACTCTTCCCACATTTCTCATTTATCAATTAAAATTTCAATGAATTTAGCACACCCCTTTTTTCCATTATGTTTGTAACATACTTTCCAATGTCCTAGAGACATCTGTGTAGGGTCCATGACCAAATTGGAATGAATTCATTATTTATATTTTCTTAAAATAAATTTCCCCAGTTGTTAATGTAATGATACAACTAAAAAACGATATCTCGATCTAGAATTTGGGAATTAGAAATTATTGCACCTAATTTTAGATAATTGATGATAAATCTCAAAACCATAATAACTAGTTCAATGTAGAATAACTGAAATAAAAATTTTGAGGAAGATATTAGATCAAAAACTAGGATCTGTGTCCAATGAAAGGATATCCATTAAACCTATATATAAACAATCAATAATTATGAAAAAATTCATCCTATTAAAATGAAAATTAATTATAAGAGAGATTGGAATCTTAAATAGTAAGAAATTAAATACTTTAGAGGGTTTAATTAATTTGACCAGGTCATTAATTCACAGAAGGTGAGGTTTTAGGATCATATGAATCCTATCGAGAGACTCCATGAGTTATAAAACTTATTTTAGGTAAAATATGGGATTTTATAGATATAAACCAGGTAATTTTGTTTTTTTAGTAAATTTTCATTTTTTTAAATCCCAGGGTAGAGTTCCTTGGGTAGGTCTCATGGATTTCAAAAACATGCACCATAACTATGAACTCTAATTGAATGTGGGGAATAGCTTCTATTAAGTGGGAATGCGGTTTGATATAACCACATACCAACCCTGAAAAACACCTATGTATGATGGTTAATAACAAGGGGAGGGTCACCACATTGTTTGGTCCAGCCTTAACCCCCATTATGTGGCTCAAAATGGGTCTCATAGATTCCTAGTGAAAACCGCACCACATTAATGAACTATATGACAATTGTGCACATCACAAAAAGGCATTTGAAACCCTCCAGAATCACCTGGAACTACCACGAAGAAAGACCCAACCAATATATGATAAAAAAATTGAAATATAATGTATTAAAGAATGCATGATAATTTTACAAAAAGAAAAATATGTTATAAAATCACCAAAAATTTATATTACTTTTATTTTTTGTAAAATCATTTACATTATTTTTTTCGTTCTTCCAAAAGCGTTATGTTGGTGTTTTATAGTCATTTAAGATAATTATTTATCACTAAATTTTTTAAATAAATCACCATGGAAAAAATCATTAATATTTAAATTACAAATTTAGAAAAGAACAGTTTTCTCACAAAAGAAAATAACTTATTTATTAAGATCAAGAATGTTACATTTTTTAAATTATGTTTTACTTAAATATTATAAATTACTGAATCAATGATAAATGGATGAAGAACATAATATATTTTAATTTTTGGTGACTATGGATTAAATGGACTCATCCAATAAAATTATATAAAGTGTTTAAATTAATATTAATCATTATTAAATTATTTTTATCTTACATAAGCACATTTTACCTTAATAGTGGTAATAAGAAATTATTATGGTTACTTTTCATATTGAACAAGAATGAAGTTGAACATATAACCTAATGGTTTTTATTTTTAGTATAATTATGGAATCCTTTTTAAAATTGATTTGAAAATTTTGATCAATTTAATTTAATATTTTACTTACTAAACAAATAAAAATGGGATTTTCTAGAAAAAACAACTTTTTTTGTATAAAATTATTTTTATAAAACATTATAGCATAATTTAGATTCAAATAAAATGTACTGTATTATTTTTATTTAAAAATTACTAATATATTTTTTAAACAAAAATAAAATATATTTTTACTATGTATGTACAGGATAAGAAAATATATTTTCCAATAAAAATATTTATTTTCACTATTATTTTAAAATAAAATTTTGAAAAATTTCTCTAAACTAATTTCTATGAAAATGGTAACATTAATTATTAAAAAAATTATCCTTTTTTATAAAATTTTATTAATGCACTAGAATTTACTTATAATATTCTCTAAAAAATCATTTAAACCCTATTTTTTAAGGAATCTCATTTTTGAAGCATAATATGACATCACTGAAAAATTGATTGATTTTAATGGGTATTAATTAATAAAAATATAATATGTAATCCTTTTATATATTTAATAATTTAGTTAATCATATTAATATACACTAATTTAACATCATGGTTATAACATGGACTTTTTAATATTAATATTTCTTGGTTTGTTTAATCTCGATGTTGTGTAATGTGTATGCTATTGAAAAATTATATTTATTAATAACTACAGTTATTAATATTATTTCCCCATGTAATGTTGTCTTGAAAAATTAATCACATGACTTTTTAGTGGTGGTAATCCACACATACACATTAATGACATTTTCATTTTTCGATGAATGAAAATGTATGAAATTAAAAGAAATATTATATTTCTAAAATTATCAATATATAATCAATGTCATATATAAATATATTAAATAATTCCATATAACATGTAGTGAGTGGCTTATATTTGTAATGAATTTCATTTTTTGTGAGGTGATGGTTCACCATACACACGGACTATGGTTTGTATACCAATTTGATGAAATTTTATATAAATATAGGTAATTACATTATCATTATAATATATGTATATAGAAGTTAATGATTTTATTATCTCAGAATGGTTGTAGAATATTTGCAGAATATAGAACAAGAAAAAAACAACACATTCAATAACAATCTAGACCCCTCTACCAAAAATCTCCTTTGAATTACACATTATGTCTTATAAGGTTTGTAACATTCACCAACTGATGACTGTGGAATGTGCGGATGGATTTTATGAATGAATTTTTTCAATTTATTTGTTGATCAAAATGACTCTTCATCTGTGGAGTAGTGAAGAGATGGTGTTCTGTTTTACGAGTGAGGGGAGGGTAATTCTGCTAATCTATTAATGTACTAATTCAATATAAATTAATATTCCTCGATAAATGTTTCCTAATTTATATAAATAAAACATAGGATGAGTATGTGTATAAATAATATCATTTAATAAAATTTGTATATGGTTTGGTTATGTTTTCACACACATATGTTTCTTTTATCCCCATGAAAACCCTTTATAAGTTTTAGTAATATAATTATTTTTAATATCTATGGGATAGAAATGAAAAGTAAATTAAAAAGTGATACATATTTGGATTATTTTGAAATTTTAAACAATGTATGATTCACATGTCGGAATATTATATTTTTATGAATTTTAATTAGTTTCATATTATTTTGTTTATTAAAAAATATAATTAATGTGATTTTTGGAAATACATGAAGTATTTTCAATAATATTTGTCTATATCATGTAAAATGTTACCAAAATGACATGGATTAGAAGATAAAATGTGTTATTTTTTAATAAATACATTGAATAAATTTTAAAAATTGTTTTATATCATTTTAAATATTCTATTTGTAACAACCAAAATTTTTTTTCAACTAAATCCACTTCTATTAATTATTTCATATAGTAAAATCTGATAAAATCACATAGAGAACACAATAAAAACTTTTAAATTATTATTGAATTAAATAAGGGGTATTTCATGAAGTGAAGGAACTTATACCGATGAAATAGTAACTTGAGCTTTGAAATGTTAGTGTGACCATTATTAAAAGTAAACGAGACAATAAAATAGTAAACTTAAAAATTAAGGAATATATAAAATTTAAACATCTTATAAATACTAATATGATACATTTATATCATTGAATAAGTAAATACGTCTTTTGAAAATTATTAATTATGTGTTGGAATTTTTATCGGTCATAAATATTTAATTACAATTTTATGACTAATTTATAATTTAAAAGAAAAATTATTTACACTAAATATATTCATCAATTATAATTTATATGTCTTATTATTATAAGATAAATTTATTAGACTTTACTTAATTTTTCCATGTTATATAAAATAACTTTTAATTTTAAAATCTATATTTTCCATGTAAATGATTATTTTAATTAAAATTAAAATTTCTCATATTTAGAAAATTATTATCATAAAATGGAGTTCATTTTTAAATTATAAACTTCTAAAAATGGTTTTGGTGATTTTTTTGGATTTTCCTAAAATACATGATTTTTGTCAATAGTAAAATACGTTAATTCACTATGCATGATGAATAGTTGAATTAAGTAGTCATGAGTGATGTAGTGATAATATAATCCCATTATCTAGAAATAATATGATCATGTTACATTATTTAATCTTGATAATAAAAAATATTTCTTGTCTTGAGTAAAATAATAAAATAACAATTAAAATATTCAAAAAACACCCCTCCTCTACTAAAATACAGCCCCTTAACTCCTATTCTCATCACTATTTTAAAGCCATTATCATTGCCCAAATATGATAAAATATCATCCCAATACCATTACCCATGACAATGATCTCCTGGTCTTAATAAATTACCAATCCAATCCCATATGGTGGTTCTCAAGAAGAAAGAATCAAGAGGTAAAACCCTCTTCCTTTTATTTTAATTCCCTTTCATGTTCATTTATTTTCTTTTTATCTCATCACCTAACTTACTAAAAATGGAATAATAACTTCAAAAACCTACATATACTATATTTTGGTTATTATAATGTAATAATCCATCGTCATCTTTCATTCCCCATCATTTTATACTAAAATGAAAACATCATCCGTCATGTGTTAATTTATCACATTCAAACACGAAAAACTTTCCAATTTCCATTACCATATTCAAGGACGATCATGAAAAAAATTTCATTGTTTAATAATATTATAATATATGTATTATTTCTTATGTAATGTTCTGAAATCATTTTTTACACAAGATAAAAATTCATAAAACGAAATGAGTTCATTGTGATCAAATAATGAAAATTAATCTAAAAAATTATCAAGGATGATTTATCAAATGAATCACCCTCAAATAAAGATATAAAATGGAATTTTGATATTATATAAGCTCAATAATAACATATAAGTTCAATTCTATAAAATTACTGCCACATTATATGCTCTTTTCTACATGTGTACAAGTAAAATGATCATGAAAACCAAGGATACTAATGCTTCCAAACATTGAAATTAAACCTCTTAACATATAAAAAATTGCATAAATGAACCTAATAAAGTGATAATAAATAAAATAATGGTTTAAAGGGTTATTTAATTATTAATTAATTAATATAAATTGATTATTTTTTAAAATAAGATCAAGTGCAGAATCGTTTCAGACATAAGGTAAGCTATTCTACTCAAACCTCCATTTTTTACTACGAGTTGTTCTTTCTCAATTTGTACCCAAATAAAATTCTATTTTATTTTAATTTAAATCTTCTAAATTCTATGTATATGTTCCGAGATCATGTATCAAGATAAACTCATATATATTTTTCAGGGATATATATGTTTTTAAGTGGTTCCCTACGGAATTTTTCATAATAAGAAAGCTCAATTTACGAGAACTTCCCGAATTCTTACCCAATATCAAGTTAACGCTAATAAATTTTATAACAAAATAATTTTTCTAGGATCAATAATATCTTTATAAAAAATTTCTTTGTTCACATATGGTTTTATATAAAATATTATTTCATTTTCTATTTTAAATGCTCTTTATTATTTTTCTTAAACCGCACTAAAATGTTATAATTCTAAAGTTTCGTAAATAATCTTTTTATATTTTATAACTTCAGTTTGAAATCACGAATCATTATATTTTCATATTTCTCTTTATTAATTTCCTTGTATTGTTTAATTAATTTCTTTTCTGAATGCTTTTATGATACACTAATTTATTGTGCTTTGTGACATGATTTTGATAACAACTTATTTTTAAGGGTAACCCTTTTGTTTATGTTTGATTTATTCTGTATGATTCTTTATGTGTAAAAAATATTCATGAACATGGTATGATTGGTTAATCAAGATATCCATCCATATACTTTTTAAATTTTTAGTCTCATAAGACATTATGGGAAACAGTCTTGGTGTTTATCTCTGACTCGTACTCCATGTGCAACAGTCTTGGTGGCTAGCCTTGAATCATGCTACTCATTGTGTATTGAGCCTTAATTTTTCTCTTATATATGCAGAGATACTTCTAAATTCATGACTAATGTTTCTTATTGATTAATATTGTTCAATGATTTTATGATCCCATGTTATGATTCATTGTATTTAATCATGTTCCAAGACTTTTTATATCATTATGTTATTCCTTATAACCGATGTGCTAAACATTATTTTAATGTTTTTCCCTTACTATGTTCTATCTCATTACTTTGTTCATGTTACCCCCAGGTTATCCTATGATTAAGTATGTGATCAAAGGAATTTTGGAGCTCATAATCGATGATAAATAAAGAAATGTTTTATTTTGTCCCATTTGTTCAATTTTTTGATCCTAGTCTTTAAAGACACTATAATTTATGATCCTTGGACTATACTTTGATGTTTAACTATCCTTTAAATCAAGTAATTATATTTATAAAAGGCTGGGGTCACTAAATTTTGTATTATAGGTAATGTTTATTTATTTTTGGAGACTTGGAAATGATCAATTATTAAAAACAATTGAGAAAAGACTATGTATTAAAAAACATACCTAAATTTTGGTATGTATATATTAAGTTGTTTATCAAGAAAATAAATCCTTGTTTGGATAAAACAAGTGGAAATGGTTCTATAATAGAATTTCATATTATTATTACTCTGAATAGGTGTTTTGGGATTAACTCAGGGTAACATGGTACACATAAATGGGCCTTACTCTCCACCTAGTTTCACACTCCTAGGGGACATTCTTTGTTAAATTTATATGATCATTATGAACCATTATTAGGGAACAAAAAAATTCCATTCAGAAAATATGTTAGTAAATAGATCTAGGATAACATATATTGAATAATTAGGAATCACATGTTATGATTTAATTTTCCTTTAAAAGGTTATCAATTTTTGTTAATGTTTTGTTTTATACTTATTAGAAATGTATTAAACCCCCCTAATTGTAATTTAATTTTCTTAGTTAATGGAGGGAAATAGAATAACATGTTCCAAAAATCAGTGTGATGGGAAATGGGATGATTTGCCAAATTATATGCCAAATATGATGGAAATGGGTTCTCAAAAACCCATGTCAATACTTTCTCAACTAGGATAATTTTTAAATAATTAGTTGAATCACATATAACTCCCTATTTATCCTAAGATGGAGGAAGTTATCATATAATCCTTAATTCATCAATGGCCTCCAATGTTTAGTGGATCTTCTAATCCCCTTCTCATGGAATGGTGGATTAACTTAATCAAAAATATATACATTGTCGTCCAGTGCCCAGAAGAATAGAATGTTGTGCTGGCGGTCTATCATTTTGATGGGGAAACTGATCATCTGTGGAAACTGATACAAAATAGAATGTCCAAGGAGCAAATTTATTCCATGGATTTGGAAGAATTCAAGAAAATGGTTTTCAATAAATATTTTCCCCAAACCATCTATCTTAAAATGGAAATAGAGTTCCTTGAACTTATGCCTAAGTAAGATGAGTCTATCGGGGCGTATGAAAAAACATTAAAAGGATTTCAAGATACTCCCCTGGTTTTTCATGAAAAATGATTGTAATTTGGATAACATCTTTAACATACTATATTGAGTCTATGAATAGTGTCGGTGATTCAATACTTCAACTGTTTTATAGAGATTTCCCATTTGCCGTTGAGGAAGAAATGGATACCGTAGAATTTTATTGGTGGTGTGGGAAGATTTTAAAAAAGGGGAAAATTGAGTAAAATTTGGGTGGATAAAAAAAAATCCAATTATGGAATGAAGACTAAAAATCCCACATTTAGAAATTGTGGGAAGAAGCTCCCTGTGAACAATCGAAAGGGAAGTAGGAAATGATTTAAAAGTGAAAGAATGTGAAATTGGGATAAGAACTGTTGATATAATATGAATGATCCCACTAATATGGATGAAGAAAGGAATGATCCTGCTAATTTTTATCTAGTAGTGCAATATTTCATCCACATGGATCACATGCATTTTACGAAAAAATTCCCTATGCCGAGGATTTTTAGAGGAAATAGACAACAATCTCCAAGGAAACAAGGAAGGTATTATGATATCCCTACTTCTACGTTGGAGTAGCACAATGATTTTGTTATAGGTATACTGGTTGTTCATTCAATAATAGAAAACCAAATATTTGATTCAGGTCCTACTCATTCATTAATATCAAGCAAGTTTAGTACAACTATTCAAACACCACCACAAAATTGGAAGGTTAAGTTAGCTATGAGAATAAAAAATAGGGAATTAGTCTATCCAAAGTACATAACTGCTCCCTGGTTGATGTTTTTGGATTTAACCCCCCATAAAATCTTTTCATACTCTTTTTGGTAGTGTTTTATTCTATTTTGGACAAGGATTGTCTGTCTTTATAAAAATCCAACAACAATTATCAAGATATAGAGATCACTTTTCATGTACTAAATCATCTTACAATTAATTACATGTGTAAGGAGGAAGATTAATCTCCTTCAGAATCATCATATAATATGTAGATTTTTATTCCTTATGAACAAGAATATCTATCTTCAATGATTGAGATAATGGAGATGATCATCCTCGAAGATATTCCCATCGTGAGGGATTACACTAATGTATTCCCCAAAGAGTTGATTCAACTTCAACCTAATTGAGAGGTTGATATATCAGTAGAACATATTCTTTTATCTACACCAATATCAAATAAACCTTATATAATGGCCGCTATTAACCTAGATGAACTGAATAATAAGTTTCAAGACAATCTTGATAAGGGTTTTATATGCTTGAGTTCTCCACTATGGGGTCCACCAGTTCACCTTGTCATAAATAAGGATGGATAAATGTACCTAATCATTGATTATCATGAGATAAATAAAATAATTATAAAGAACAATTATCCCCTTCCTCAGAATGATTACATGTTATATCAGTTACGTGGGGATATTTATTTCTCTAAGGAGGAACTTTGGTAGGGATATCACCAATTAAAGGTGAAGAAAGAAGATATTCCCAAGACTACCTTCAGAATAAGTACTAGACACTATAATTTCATAGTTTTTCTATTTTCAATCACTAATGTTCCTTCATTATTCATATACTTAATGTATAGATCCTTTAGGGATTACCTTAAAAAATTCATGGTAGTCTTTATCGATGATATTATGATATAATCCAACAGCAAGGAAGAACATGGAGAGATTTTCAATATTGTGATAGAGACTTTTCAAAGGGATAAACTATATTAAATGTGCAGTATATGTGACTTCTGAATGGAGAATGTGAAATTCATGGGTATATAGTCACCAAAAAATCAATATCTATGGAAACTTCTAAGAAAAAGCAATCAAAGAGTGACCCATGCCAACATCTGTAACAGATATCCGTAACTTTCTTGGTCTATCTAGGTATTACTAATGATTTGTGAAGAACATATCACAATTTTCAAACCCAATAATCACACTGATAGGGAGGTGAGGGAAATAAAGAATGCGAGTAATGCATTAAAGAGCTCAAAAATAGGCCTATCACTATGCCAATACTCACAATATTGAAAGGTGGATAACACTTTGTGGTGTGCAGCGATGCTTAGAAAAAGGTATTTGGATGTGTAATAATGAAAAATTATAATGTGATAGCCTACTCATCAAGGTAGTTGAAAAAAATGTGAAAAAATATCCGATTCATGATCTAGAGTTTATAGTTACGATAATTCTGATGAAAATATTGTGGAGTTATCTATATGGGGAGAAATGTGAGATATATACTGATCACAAGAGTCTAAAATATATATTCACATAAATGGTGATTAATATGTGCTACAAAAGATGGTCAGAGCTCATAAAGTATTATGACAGATTAATCAACTACCATCCTGGTAAGGAAAATTAGGTGGTTGATTATTTAAGTTAGAAAGGGTCTAGTATCTTTATAATTGTTGATAATTGAGAAGGATCCAATCTTCTTAGACATACAAAGGATGGAAATGGGAATCAATTAGGGAGAAAAAAATCAATCATTTCTCAAATGATTCCTCAACCATCCCTATTGGATAAAATGATTCATTCTTAAAGAAATATTGTCGACATTATGAAAAGGGTGGAAGTTATAAAAAATGTTAAATAATCAGAATTAAATATTGACAAGGATGGATTCATAAGATTTGGGTCATGACTATGTGTAGAATCCTATCCAGATATGAATATGAATAGTTTGAAAAATGCACATAGGTCAAACATCTATATTCACCAAGGGATCAGAAAGATGTATGTTGATCTCCATGAGATCTATAGGTAAGAAAATATGAAAAAAGAGAGAGCTGAGTATAAATAAAAGTACCTCATATTTTAGTAAGTGAAGGATGAAAGGAAAAATTCTAAAGGGATGATCCATCCCTTACCCATACCAAAATGGAAATGGGAAAACATCACCATGGACATTATCATTGTACTTGGAAATAAATCCATAGCAAACAATTCTATATGGTTTATTGAGGATAATAATAAAAGTATAACTCGCTTTATCTCATTTTGATAGGATTTCTCACAGGATCAACCTGAATGAATATATATTAGAGATTTTGTAAGGAAGCATAGTTTACCACTATAACTCTATCTGATTGAGATCATAGATTCACCTTATGTTTTAGAAAAGTCTCGCACTTGATCTAAACATGGTGTGGTACTTCTCTAGGACATATCATCCTCAAAATAATGGCTAATATGAGAGAACTATTCATTCACTAGAAGACATGTTGAGAGAATATTATATGGACATAAAACGATCATGGGAGAAACATATTTATCTCATTGAGTTATATTACAACAATGGTTTCCACTTTGGGATCCAAGTGGCTCAATATAAATCCTTTTATCGGAAAAGGTTCCAAACAAATACAAGCTGGGATGAAGTCGGTGAAGCTATGAAACTAGGAACTGAAATGGTCAAAGATATGGTTGAAAAGGTGAAAACCATTCAAGATTATATCAATGAATCTCAAGGTCGACAGAAGAGTTATGAAGACAATTCTCAAAAATACCTCAAGATTAAAGTCAGATGCATGGTATTCCTCTATATACCTCTATGGGAGAGGATCATTAGATTTGAGAAGAATGTGAAGCTTTGTCACCGGTACATCGGACCCTTAAAGATACTTGATCATGTTAGAGATATGTCCTATCAACTAGCACTTTCACCGACCATATATAATTTATATGATGTATTCCATGTATTCCTCTTTAGAAAGTACTTGAAAGATCTTTCACATCTACTAACATTAGATGTGTTACAGTAGGAGAATGATCTTTCATATGAGGATCAGCCCATGAAGATATTGGATCATAGAGATAATATTCTATTCCACAAGATCAACCTCCTGGTCAAAGTACATTAGTGGAACCATAATTATGAAGAGGCGACATGGGAACCAAAAAAAGAGAAATAATTGAAGTTCACGTACCTATTTTTAACAAAAGATGTAAAAAAGAAATGTTGGTGGGGAAATTCCAAAACAGGAGAAGAATTTATTGATCCAAATATTTTATCAATTAAATATCCTTATTATAATTATTTCATATAGTATAATAATATAAAATCACATTGAGAACACAATATAAACTATAAAAATGATGAAATAATTAAACAAGAGGCATTTTAGGAAGTAAATGAACCTATATTGATGAAATAATAACATCAAACTTGGAATAGTAATATGTACCTTATTAATAGTAACATAGAAAATGGAATAATAACCTTACCTATGAAAATATTAATAATATTTATTAACTTTATAAATAGAAATATAATTTAATTATATCATAGTATATGTAAATAAGTGTTTTAATTTTTTTAATAATGTGTTGGTATTCTTATATGTCAAAAATAATTAAATACAATTTTATGAATAATTTAATAATTTATATGAAAATTTATATTCAAAATAGTAATTAAAATTTTTTCATTATGATGTCTTGTAATTATAATATAATTTTTTGAGACCTTAGTTAATGTTTCATAGTGACATAAAGGTAGTTATGATTTTAAAATTTGTATTTTCCATGTAAATGATGATTTTAATTAAAATTAAAATTTCACATATTTAAAAAATTAATTGAATAAAATAGTGTTCATTTTAGAATTATACACATTGAAAAATGGTTACAGTTAATTTTTGTGATTTTTATAAAATATTGGAGTTTTTGGTGAATAATAAAATATTATAATTTATAATAGAGGCTAAATACTAGAATTACATGGTCATGCATGGTTTTGTGATTATATAAGAATATTATATGAATATCACATGTTACTGTTACTATATTTAGTCAAAATAATCAGCACTATTTCTTTTCTAGAGCAAAATAATAAAATAACGATTAAACCAGTCAATAAACACCCCCTCCTCCAATATAAATACATCCTCTCACCACCACTTCTTCTAAATCATCTCAAGACTTTAAACATGTAAAAATTATAATAAAATATCCTTCCAATCCCCTTAATCATGACTAGGATATTTTTATATTAATAAAAGACCAAAACCAATCCCCTACGGAGGTTCTCAAGAAGACCGAATGAAGAGGTAAAACCCTCCTCCTTTCCTTTTAATTTATATTCACATTCCTTTCTTTTCTTTTTCTCTCATAACCTCCAATTTTAAAAATCTTATGATAACTATAGTACCTTAAATATAGTATATTTTTTATTCTAATTTATTAACCCATCATTATATTTTTTCCCTCTCCTTTTATATAAAAAATGAAAATATTGTCCCTGATGTTTTAATTTATCACATTTAAGTACCAAAAATATTCAAATATCCATTAACCTCTTAATGGTTGGTAATTAAACTATTTTTATGGCCTAACCACATTATAATATATGTATTATATATTATTTAATGTTTTAGAATCTTTTTATACATATGATAATAAATTTTAAAACAAAATGAGTTTACTGAAATAAAAAAACCATAAATTAATTTAAATAACTATCATTACTGATTTGCCTAATAAATCCTACTCACTTTTGGAAAAAATGGTAGTTTAATATTAAATATGTTCATTAATAACATATAATTTCAATTATTTACTATTACCATTACTTTATAGGACCTTTCATAAATGTATACAAGTAAAATTATCATGACATCAAAGAAAACTAACTTCATTGAGACGAGGAGATTGAAACTATTAGCCCATAAAAAGGCCATAAAGGAAAATAATGAAGTTATAATAAATAAAATTAAATCATAATGTGTTATTTAATTATTAATTAATGAATATAATTTTATTATTTAGGATAATAATATCATGTGTAGAATCTTTTCAGACATAAGGTATGAGATTCTACCAGAACCTCCAGTATTCCTTCTGGTTATTCTTTATGTATTTTTACCCAAATGAAATTCAATTTTATTATATTTTATATCTTATAAATTCAGTTTCGTTTTTTGAAAATCATTTATACATATAAAACCATCCATCTTTTTCAGGGATATACATGTTTTTAATAGGTTTCTCTACTCAATTATTACCGATAAGTATGCTCGATTTAAGGGAACTTCCCAAATTTTTACCCAACTTCAAGTGACCTCTATAATATTTTTTAGACACAATTTTTTATATAAAATCTCTAATTTTATTATGAAAACATTCTTTGTTCACTTTTTTATATATAAAATATTATTCCATATTCTATTTTAAATTCTCTTTAACATTTTCCTTATACAATACTAAAATGTTTGAATTATAAAGATTCCAAAACACTATTTTTATATATAATAACTTCTGTTTCACATAATGAATCAAAATCTATGACTATTTTTATTTAATGATGTCCATATATGATTTAATTACTTTCTTTAACGAACAATTTTATGATATCCCCATTTATTATTCTTTATGACATGATTATAATACCCAATTCTTTCCATGGGTAACCAATATGTTCTTGTTTGATTTATTTTGTATGATTATTTATGTTTGAAACATATTCATTAAAATTTTAAAATAGCAGAACCCAGATAACACTTTATTTCATTGGGTAATTTTTGTCTCATGAGATGTTATGTGCTATGGTCTTGGAGGCTAGCCTTGACTCATCCCCCATGAGAAACTATCTTGGTGGTTTGCCTTGACTGGTGATCCTCTATGTGAAATGAGACATGAATCATGTTCCTATATGTGGAGTGAGACTTGAATCATTGTAATGTAATTATTTATGTATATTTCACATTACTACGATTCCATAATTTTATGATCACATGATATGATTCATTATATTTAATAATGTTCCATGCCTTTTTAGATTATTATTTATGCCTTCTAAACCATTTTCTATGGTTTATTTTAATGTTTATTCCCTTACGAGTCATTTTAGGTCATCCCATTGTTCTTGTCATCCCAAGTTTTTCCTATAAATATGCAAGAGATCAAAGGAAGTTAGGATCTCATAATATATGATAAATAAATAAATGTATTATTTACCCTTTTTTTGTTTTATGTAGCTAGTCTTAAATGAAACTTGAATTTACAATACTTATCCAATAAATTTTTGTTTACATATGATTAAAACAATGTAATTACATGTATAAATGGCTAGGTTATCTATAAAATTTTGGTTTAACCTCATCATAATTTATTTTAATATTAACCATGGTAATGTATTTCAAATATTAATGACTTACAGTTTTATATATACGCTTGATGTTTTTGAATAAATATCCATAATGTTAAATTTTAAATAATTTATCATCCTAGTTTTCTTCTTTAAAGATTTAAATTGTTTTCAAATAATATTAGAAATTATAAATCATATAAAACATTATTAATTTCATATTAAGAGATATTCACATAACATGAATTTGTTGAAAAACATTAAAATACATTAATTATATTCAAATCATTTAATATATCTATAATATGTAATATTTATCGAATGAAAATCATGGGAAAAATTGAAAACGCCATAAAATGTAATTATTAGTGTTTTTAATATCATGGACTTGATATTTTTACAATATGCACTTGTACTGACTCGGTGTTGTGTAAGCATTTAAAGTAATTATTTTATCACTAAAAATTAAAAAACAATTACCACTATAATTATAAAATAACAAATTTCAATATAGAAAATTTATATTCATTTATTATTTTTCTTTTCTCATTTATATATATATATATAATGTGAAAATATTTATTATAATATTTTTACTTTTCTTACATTGCACAAGCATTGAACATGAATTGTGAAAATTCACTTGTTATAAAAATTCACCATTCAAATACACGCGTAAAAATAATCTATAATAAATTAAATTTATTAAAAAAGTCTAAAAAATTATTCTCTCTTATAGAATAATATAATTAGGTCACAATCAATGACTTTTCTAGTGATTCTGAAGAACTATGATGGTATTGAAAGTAATTTTCATATTTATTCTTATATAAATTATAATTTATGTATTTTGGATTATAATTTTATGATTTTTGATATTAATTATTATAAAAAATTATTTCAATAATTATAATTATTTTTAAATCATATATATTTCTTGGTGACAATATAAAATATATGATATTTCATAAAAACTATATTCTGTAAATATTTAAAAAAATATTAACTTCTTTCAAAAAATATCAATAGTTTATTCTATGATAAATATAAATTTTTGAATCCAAAAATTAATTTCCATTTTTTAAAATAAGTTTTCCATAATTTAATTTAAATTAAATTAAATATAATTTCATCAAACTCAACGAAATCAATTTTAAGAAAAAATGCACGTTTTAATCAAAAAATGAACTAATACAATAAATCATGTATATATACAATTACAATGTAATTATTTTAATTTTCCATTGTAAAAATAGTGTTATATTAATTAAATATAAAATTAATTTCATAATGGTACTTTATAATTTGTGAAATGTATGTTTTACAAAAATTAGTATTTTTCCCTTTTCACTAAGATATAACTATTTTCAGAAAAATTCAAAAATTTCACCCTAAGATAATCATGATGTTGAGATTTAAAATTTGATCTATTTTTTATGAAATTTGATTTTTAAATATTATTTTATCAAAATATAATACTCATTAAATAAAATAAATAGATATTTTTTTGGAAAACATACTATCGAAACACAAAACCAATTTTCTAAAAAAATGAGTTCTTATTTCATAAGACTAAATCAATATATTTTCATTGAGTACAACCATCATTTATAATTCATAATTTAGTTAATTCTATTAATTTGTTTTAATTTAACATATTGGTTACAAATATGGAATTTAAATATTAATATTTAATTTCTTTTTTAATATTAGTGTTGTGTGATGTATAAACTATTGAAAATATTAATATTTATTAAATCATAAATTATTAAAATTATTCCCCCATGTTATTTTTTCATGGAAAATTTATCTCATAATTTTCATAAATGTAGTAATAGTCACTTAATCATGAATGACATTATTACTTTTCATTGGTTTTAAAGGTAATAAATTAGATGATATTTTTCATTCTAGTTTTATAAATTTGTCAAGAATATCATATATACATATTAAACGAATCATTTTAACTAAATTTGAGAGGTTATGATTATAAATTTATTAGTCTTTTTTAATGAGGTGGTAGTATGATGTACACATGATCGATTTTTTAATTTCCCATTTGGTGGAAGAGGAGATAAATATTTGTTATTTTGTTAATATTATACCATATATGTATATGAATGATACTAATGAGATTATCTTTTCATGGTTGAACATTTTTTTTATAATGTATAAAAACAAATTAATATAAAACATCCATTTAAAATCCAAATAAAATATTTGAACACAATCATTTTCTTTACATGTTAATCACTATTTGTTAGTGCTATGCCCAAATTAAGAGATATGGAAACTGGGTAGGTATTTTATAATGGGATTTGGGTATTTATTTTCTAAACCAAATGCCTCTTGATGTGTATAGTGGAGAGGATAGTGGTTTCCTTATTTATGTGTGGGGGGAGACAATATTTTTATTTTATTATGTATTAAATTATTAACAATTTTGTTTTTTGGTAAATGAGTCCAAATTTATTTATATACAATCTAGAATGATTATGTGTAAAAATTATATCATTAAAAAAATTATTTTTGTTTAGCTTATGTCTTTATATTATGTATTTATTTTAACCCCTAGTTAACCCTTTCGAAAAATATAGTTAAAAACTATTTTATACTATTTCGGGGTCATGAATATTTCTATAAAAGAAAATGTTACCCATAAATATGACATTATTATCATTTTAAATAATATACCACTCACCTGGATAAATATTGATTTTTTATGATTTATAAATTATATAAGGAAATATTTTTTCATATAAATTATCGTTAATGTCATTTTGCTAAATATATGAAATATTATCACCGAATATTTCTGTAACACATGTCATATGGTTCCAAAACGTCTTGTTATAGCATATAATACAGATATCCAATTAATATATTTTAAATATCAAATATATATATATATATATGGAGATAATTTTATATCTTATTTTACAGTTTAACCTCTTGGTCAACTAATATTAAACATATTTTTGGTAATGGATTTTTAATATTAGTGACATATAATTTTAAATATATTATGAAATATGGATAATAAATTTCTAAAGTAAGAAACATTTAACCATTTCCCACCATAATTTTCATATTTATTATTTATTATTTTTTTAAATAATATAATAAAATATATTTATCATAAAATACTAATAATGTAATTTTAAGAACTAATCACAAAATTTTACATTTAAAACAACGTGATGGAAATAAAATTAGAATATAATCCCTTCAGCCATCTTTAATTTGTTAAATTCAACTTAATATTTAGTGTGACACTTTAACATTCCTAAAAAATATTAATTTTGGAGTTTTTAAAATCACGTACAAGAAATTTTTACAAATTCATTGAGGGATTTTCTAATTTTTATGTCCCCTTATCCATGTTATTTCTTTTAATTTTAATAAATGGGATTTGGACAAAGTTACTTATCCTAGATTGGTTAAAAAAAATCCATTTGTAAGAATTTCACACCAATTTCACTAAGTCACATGATATATCACTATAAAATTAAAATTTATCCAATGTAATCATTAATAATAATTATTAACTATTAAACATGTTATGAAAATACTACTCCCTACAAAAATAATATAATTAGAGAACTATATATTACTTTTATAGTGTAGATCAAACACTATATTTTAGTAAAAAAATTATATATTTATCTTGAAATAAATTATAATTTATATATTTTGAATTAAATTTGTATGTTATTTTTAATAATATTATTATACATTATTCTATATATATTGTTAATAATTTTTTAACATTTATATCTTCATGATATTATCAATGATATTCATTTTCATAAAAAACATACTTTTTTACTATTCTCTAAATAATTAACTTTCTTAGGGAAATAACAAAAATTCATAGTAGGATAAATATTATTTTCCGAATGAAAAAAATAATTCCATTTCATAAAATTTATTTTCAAAATATAACATATATTATATTTTATAAAAATGCGTAAATGAAATAAAGAAAATTATTTTAGAAATGTGCGTCTTTAATCTAGAAAATGATATTAATACAAAAATAATATAGAAAAAGATTCCAATAATATTTATTAGATTATTTATAAGTAATGGAGTAAAAAAATAATTTTTGCTCAACCTCAAATAATAATTTTTTAATTAAATAAATTACAGTTTTACAAGAAAACATATTTTCAATAATTTAAATAATAATATGTCTTTTTAGAGAAATTCCAAAATTTCACCCTAATATTACCTTTATATACAAATTTCAAATATAATATATGTTTTATAAAATTAAATTATAGAACTTCTAGAAATTAGTTATAATATTTCTAACAAAAAACAATAATAAACTCTATTTTAAAGAAAATATATTTTTCATCCATAAATGGATGTTACTGAAAACCAAGTGGTTAATTAATACACTTTAATAAATAAATTTGTATTTAGCTTAGAAATTATAAATATTTCATAATGTGTTTACTAGGATTCATACCTTCTAAACAAGTAGCTACTTTATAACTATAACATTTAAATATCTATATTTTATTTTTTTAGCTCGATGTTGCTTGTTGTATGTGCTCTTGATCATAGGGTTCTTTTAAAATCGTGATATATTACAATTACTACACCTTTATTATCCTTATTTCATTAGTAATAATAATTATGGAATATTTTATAAATGGGATGTGAAAATAATGATTGAGTTTCTATACTTAGTAAGTTTTAGGTTACTAAAATATTAAACATGGTATAAAAAACATAATTAATGTAGATGGAATAAATAAATAAATAATGAAACTTTACTTTGAAATGAGCATAATATATCAGTGTTTTAAATGATAATTGAAATTAAAAGTCACAAGTATAATAATAAAATATCTCAATATTAATAAATTCATAAAATAATACATTATAACTATAATTCAAACACCTCATACAAAGACAATATATAAAGAATTTTAAGAAAATTCTAGTCCCCCAAGTATATCAACCCCATTATAACTATTAGTGCACTATGTGGTGAAAATAGTTATATTACCCACCCACCACATAATATTTCCAATGCATCAATCATATAAAAATAATTCATAAAAATATATATGAAAATATTCCATAGAAAACCTCATAATGCAATTGGGCTATAGGGAGTAATTTACTATTCCAATAGAAATAATTGATTACAAAATTGTGAATTTTTTCACAATCAATGAAATAATATAGCTGTACTAAAAAATTACTATCATCCAAATTATCAACTGTAATATATTCAAATTAATTGGAAAATTACTATTATAAATTGAATGATAATGAAAAAATAGGGTAAGATACACTCATCATATAATGAAACTAAAAATAATTCATTATAGAATGAAAAAGTGAAAGGGGACCAATAAATTGATAGAAAAAATATATTTAAATTTATGTAGTTTATGACATTTGTATTTTAATTTAATTAGGTATAAAAATTTCCACAGTGATAAAATTTTTATTCATCATTATTTGATTTTAAATATTCTCAAATACTAAAATATAATTTCATCCACAATGGATCCAATATTGTTTAGACCAAGTACATCATCATCACCATTCCTTTAATTATGTTTTCCAATTAGAAATAATAAACATATAATACTAGAAGTACATTGTATACATAGGTATTTAGATAAAATATTTTATAGATAAAGAAATATTTTAGTAATATAACAAATTATTAAGATTTTATAGTGAGAGGTAATTGGAAATCCCTCACTAATACAATAATATTGGATTTAGAATAGTAAATCATACTAATAGTAGATATGAAAATATAATGTATCTCTAAGTAAAATAGATGAGGACTAAAGAGAATAATTTAATATCCTTTACATTTATATATATATATATTAATCATTAATTTTAAATTTATCCATAAAACCCTAAGAGAATTATATATGCAATAATTAATGAAAAATGTAGAGGTGATTTATGATCAATTGTTTTCAGGTGAATATTTTTGGGAGGATTATAGTGTATACTTTGAAATGGAATATAATATTTAAATAATTTTTGAATTAATGAATTGTAAACATAAGTTCTTATTCTCAAGATTAAACAACACAAACTATGCTTGTAAGGAGAAATTATAATACCTCATTAATTCCTTCAGAAATTAGATAGGTTTATAACTGAATTAGAGTGAATAAAAAAGTTATGGGGGGGGGGGGAATACCACAGAAAATAAATGCTGAGTGTCATGCCCGGATCTATTTTTTTTTGTATTACCCATCTATATAGAAAGAAATCCAAAAACCAAAGGAAAAATATCAAAGGATCCAAATTGTCCCTCTCAGTCAAGAATATATATCATTAAAAGTAGAAACATTATGCACCCACCATAATTAAGTAAAAAATAATTGTAAAACTACTATAATTTAAATCAACAAATTACTATAAATTACATGCTAAATAATAATAGAGAATAAATTAGTCTCCCACCCAACTCACATAATATGGCCTGATAAATCCGTGGGTTTATACCAGAACCCACCCTTCTAGATTTGGTTATGTAAACCCATATAATATTGAAACACTCTATGACATATGTAAAAGCATGGATATAATGATATTTAAGTAAAAAATATAATTTTATTGATTCATCATATAATCTTGGAGTCTAGTTTTAGGATTATAGGGTTATAGATATCAAAAATATCATAAAAAATCGAACCTCATATTCATTATATAAAATAAAAAATAATGCATTATATGAAACCACTTAATCTATAGTGAATCTTCAACAACTCTTAAGAATTATTTCATAAATGTTTCCATTCTAAACATTTAATGTGTTCCAGCTTTCTTCATAACATATGTAAATAAAAATAAAAGAAGGTTTGAGCCCAAATTAGTAGTAAAGGAAACATAAAACTGAGGAAATCACCGAAAAATATAGACAATATATTATAGACAGAATATGATAATAGTTTCCAACGATAACCATTAAAAAATTGCGATTATTCTAGTTAATATTTAATAGAAAAAAAATTAATATTGATAATATTGATCTCATACTGAGTGACTTAATAATTCTGATCTTATAAAACAATTTTCAATGGAATATTTGTTTGATACTATCATGTTATCAGGAGAGCTATACCCCAAAAAACAAATTTTTTCTCATAATAAGTGTCTATGCATCAAGGATCAATATAATACATGGACGCACCCATGAAATTTAAATTTCTAATGAAGTCACCATAATATTCCATAAGAGATTTCATATAATTACATGAAGAACTAATTATGAAATAAATCATAAATATACATATAATGAATGATATCGAATGTCAATACATAATCACTAATACTAGAAATAAATAATCATCAATATTGTAAACATAATTAACAATGATAAATAATGTGATAACATATTTATATCTCATATAAAGTAATAAGGTTGATTTTAAAACCATAATTCATAAATATTCTAGTAATCAAAATATTTTAACGAAAAAAATTGAAATATCACTATATTTACCCATATTATTAGAATAATGTTAATTTTTGAAGAGAATCGTCCAATATGAATTGTATTAAAATATGAGTTTCACACCATAAAAACCAATGATTATAAAAAAATCAATAATATAATAACATTATCATAATCTATATATAGACATACGGTTGATGTTTTCAAATAAACATAATCCTAGTGTGTTAAAGAAATCTTATAAGGATGTTAAAAGAGATGAAAATAATTATTTTAGAAATAGTTATTTGGATGGTATTTCAAAAGAATGGAAAAAGAATCGAATTATTTGATACTACCAGGTTAATAAAAAAATGTTAACATATATTTGTTCAAGGATAAAAAATGAAACATAATCCTAATTTGGGAAAATAATTTTTAAAATCAAAAAGAAATGTGGGAAATGAAACAATAAAAGTTATTTTATAAAACATTTTTATCATTTATTTCAAATACAATTTTTCATGTTGCATTCAGTGATAAAATTAGAAAAAGAATTGTGGGAGATTATGAAAACCATTAAAAATAAAAATAATAACCAAATATAGTTCCTCTAAATGAAATGTAGAGTATCTTGTATAAATGAGATGTAGAATATTTAAAATTTAAACATTATAGTAGAAGTCCTTTATGTTAATATCAAAATACATTTGTTCATAACTCCAATTTAAACAAGGATAAAAAAAATTTAATTTTACTAGAAAATTATTTTATCAATGGAAATTATAAAATTTAATATAACTCAAGGATAAGACACTAGAGTTATTAATATAAATGAAAATGAACATACTACCCATGACATAAAAAATCAGAAATGTTTTTTAAAAAATTAATGGATTCTATAAAATAAATTGAAATTTTATAATTTACCATAGTTATATGAAATACTTTCAAGTGAATGATCATAAATCTATGGAAAAAAATCCTTACTAAGAACTCTTATTATTGGGGTAATACTTGATTCAAAATAATTCTGATGAAAGGAACATGAATTGTCTTAGTATATATTAATAATTAAATGTGAAAAATGTGTATATAATTCATTGGAAAATATATAAATAGAAAACCATACAATGGAATCCCGATGTATGACATGCGACATGTATCAACGAATAAGAATTAAGTCCATGGAAAATCATATCGACTGAGTAGCACATTAATCAAAATTCCTTGATAGGTATTATAATTGAAATTAATGATATTATTATTAAATAGGTTGTATAAAAATGAAATAAAATAAAAGTAGTTCATTATATGAAACATGTTTCAAAGAGTGTAATTTGCAATGAAATCCCATACTATGGTCTTGATTTATTCTACTGTTCAACCAAACATAATAAATAATTAAATTATTCTCATTAAATACATATCTAAGAACATTATTCATAAATATAAACATTTATAAACCTCATTTATAGAAATTATATATTAATATTTATAAGTTAGTTTTTACCTAATTTCAACATGGGGGGGTCAGAACTATTTTCACCTTGAACTAGTTCAAAAAACTATATTGTTACACATTAAAAATCTAGATATCATCATTCCAAGATAATTAAATGTTTTGTAACATATGTTCCATGATATTTGATAAATCTATAATTTCATTTCATTTATCTTTTGGTTACGATCTATGTGGTTGACATCAGATAAGTGTATGTTTCAATTAATCAAAACAAATGAAGGGTTCTTTTCAAATTAATTAGATAAATATTGATATAACATTATCCAAACAAAACAAATATTCACATATTTATGTTCTATTATTCCATTTAATATATTCCCTATATTCATCCACGATTTAAATGAATAATATTGTTCATGTGGGAGGTTAAACAAACTATAACATGAACTAACAACGTCTAATGGTTGATTATGAGGTGGTTTTGTGGTAAGAGTACTATACCAAAAGAAAGAATGATTTATTAAGTGTATATTAGTGTGTTATAATAAAATTATAATTAATTTCATGATCAATTATTCAACAATAAATTGTTATGTTGTATGAATAAAAATAATTGCCACATGCTTGTTTAAGATGACAAATGGTAGTACTATGATTTACATATAATATTAAATTTATAGTATGTTATTTAATGAATTTAAATCATAATATAAATAATATATCTAATAAAATACCCTTTTAAAACTATTTTTGAGTAGTGTTTTGAATTAATAATGGCATTCATGGAGGTGATAGTCTAAAAAAGGCATGAGAAACATTTCTATTTATATGATTTGAATGATAGGGGAATATGAAGGTCTTATAGAAAATATATAACTATATTTCGCAATATTATTTATAAAAATTCCATTATATATATATATATATATGTGGTTATGTATTTTTAATAGGATTGTTGGGAAGGATAAAATTAAAGGTAAAGTGTAGGTAATACCTATATGTTGAATTTGGATATTCTCTTGACGTATCATTTGTAAATGAAATACCTGAAGAACATTTTTTATTATAGTTTTTAAAAAATGTGTGTAGTTCCTCTATAATATTTTTATTGTGTATGTATGAAAGGTAATTTCAAAATATAGGTGTTTCTTGAAATGGGAGGATATGAGGTCATTTTTATAGGTGAAAAAGTGCGACAAATATAATAAAAAGAATGTTAGTAAAGTGATTACAATGGAATTGAATTATCTTTAGGTGATATTTGGTGGATAAATAGTTGGAAGAAAATTTGTATATGAATTCAATACATAATACTTGAATTATAGAAGGTATAAGTAGATTTTTAATTTTAAAAAATTGAGATAATTCATATTCACATTTTTAGCACAATTATTTTTGACAGAAACTTATCAATGGTAATTATCTTTCTAATAGAATATTAGATTTCACTTCATAAAAAATATCTATGTAACGAATCATAATTTGGTCTCTATTTAAAAATAATAATTTTATAAATATTATAAAATTAACTTTTAAATTAATACTTATCATTTGTTTAAGCTATTATTTTATGCAAAAATATTGTTTTAGATATTATGTATTCATAAAATTGATTAAAAATTAAACTAGTCTTGATGTATTTTTATATATATTTTAACAAATATGACATTATTTATATAGTAAAATAAATTTATTTTAAAATTATAATTTCTATAAAGTTATTTGAATTTTAAAAAAATAAATATTTTTTATTTTCACTAAAACATTCTTTGGTAACATAATTTTATGCGTGATATTTAAATTAAATTATTATATAATTTTATAATTTTGTTTAAAAGAAAAAAAAAATGATATGATACGATTAAATTTATTTACTTCTTAAAATTTATCATTATATAATAACAAAAATTAAAATGAAAGATGTTTTCATAAGATATTTATTTTTAATAATGAAAATAAACATTTATTTATCCAATATTTTATTATTTATATATTAAATTAGCATCGAACAATTATTAATAAAAAACAAATGTTTTTCATCATTAATCAGATGTTTCTCGAAATAGAAATTCATATCACAGAAAAAGGAGATATTTATAAAAATAAATTTATACTTATTAAAGACTCTATTAATCCTTTAGATATCACAATCAAATTTCTTTTATATAAGTAGTTCTCTTTATTTTGTTTCTAATAAAATTTTGACAAATTAGTTACTTATATTCATTAATACTGATTGTCAAACTTGTTTTTAGTGATCTATACACATCACAATTATTTGTACCTTAGTGTTTCATGTGGATGAATCCCTCAAAAAATACGTACTGTTTAAAGGAATTAATATATTAAAATCATAGGATGTTATACTCATCCCGTTAAATAAATTACATCCTCAATATTTGAAAAATATTATCATTGTAATTTATATAAGGAACTCAGAAATAACAATAAAACACTAGATGATCATTATATGATAATTATCATAAATAACAATAGAAATGTGCATCCCTTTGATTTATCACATTATAATAGTATCCTATTAGCCCATTTTATGTTAGAATCCACTTTTATCAGACCGAGTTCATCTTATATCACTATTAGTTCAACATATTTCATTCTTGGTTAAAGATAAGTTACACTAACATGGGTTATCATATCTTTATTATCCATATCTTTAAAATATAGATCCCAAATTACCTTGAACTATTATAAAATATTCTATACCTAATAATATTTGATATATATTTTCTAAAAATTGAACATATCATTCCTCGTGAAACAATAATCATTCTTATAATTATATAACCAATTATATACACCCTAATCATATAAACTAAATAACAAACCTTTTAGAAAACAATTTTAATATTCAATAAATTAAACCACAAAAAGATTATATATTATAGAAAAATATAATTCTATCTTTAACCATCGAGTGTAATAATCACTAGTTCAAATAGCCAAAAAATGTTAATATATATTAAAATCCCTAGAAAATTTATAAAAATAACAAAATTATATTGAATTACTTTTTAAAATACCTAGATTTTTAATTGTAGTTTTTTTTAATTATATGGGAATATTATGAGTTCGCAAAAATTGACGATGTGTGCTTATGAAGCCCAGAGTTCCCAGATTGAATTTATGATATTTTTTTAAGTATGTTCAGTAAAAGTGCAAGCGGGTTTTTGTAACTTTTTCACCAGTGCTCGGAATTGAAATCCGAGGACACCGTAAAACTCAGAGTTTTGGTATTCTCTAAAGGATATATTCACATCATCCGTAGTAGGTCGAGGATGGAAGATAGTAATTCAGTTTTTCATGGAAGAAGAAAAATAAAATACTTAACATTTTATTTTTCTTCTGCAACCTCTCTTTTAGAGTTATGGAGGTGGGGACCACCCGAGATAGAAAACCTCCCAATATGAATTTTGTAGTGGGGACAACCCAAACCCCTCTTTATGTGGAAAAACCTTTCAACTGTTTAATTAATTAATTGATCCGCCTTCAATTAATTAATTATTACAACACTAACTTGATTGACGACCAACTGTAATTAAATTTATAAAACTTAATTTAATACATTTTCACTTCTTTTTCATGGGAGGAAATCATTGGAAAAGGTGAGAGTTGTGAGAAATTTGGAGAAAATTTTCCTCCAAACGAAGAACGCCCTTTCAAATGAAGAACAAAATTCAGAATCAAGAATGGGGATGACACACGAGCCTGACTTCGGAAGCGTGTTGTGGAAGTAATAATCGCTGGCACCCTCATCGCCCTCACCGACATCATCTCGTGACACTTCCAACGAGAAAGCGAGGTAAGGATTGTAGTTTGTGTAAAGACCCAGAATTTCCATGTAATTTTTTATATTAAATGGTAATTTTACGAGTCTGTGAAAATTGAAGGCGCGTGATTTCGAGTCCCAGAGTGCCCAGAATGAAATTATGAACTTTTTTTCGGGTACGTTTAGTAAATTTGTGAGTGGGTTTTTCTAACAATTGAACTGATGCTCAGAATTGAAATCTCAGGACACCGTTGAACTCGTAGTGCCGATATTCACTTAAGGAGACCATCACATTGACCGTAGTAGGTCTAGAGTGCATGATTGATTTTGGGTTTTTTCGTGATGGAATAAAATAAAATAAAATGGTTTAACATTTTATTTTATTTTATTTTATTTTGAAACCACCCATGTGGATATTTCACAGGTGGGAACCACAAGAACTAAAACCTCCCATGAGAGGTTATGGAGGTGGGGACCACCAATCCTATCCTCCCATGAGATGTTATGGTGGTGGGGACCACCCGAGGTTTAAAACCCCTTGAACTCCCTCATATGTGTGGGGGAGCCTCTTAAACTTCCCCACTTAAATGGTGCCACCCCCTTAAATTTATTATGCCAACCTATGTAATTAATTAATCCAATTTGAGATTGTGAGAACAATCAAATTGGGGTAACATATCATATTGGATACTTTCCTTTTTGATGGATTTGGGTAGAGGAGAAATATTGGGAGGATTTCAGTTCTCTAACGAAGAACTTCATCGAAGAATGTTATTTGGAAATCAAGGAAGAGGACGACGAGCGATCCCAACATCGATGCGTGGTTTTGGAAGCGACGATCGTTGGCACTATCATATCCTTCTTTTAATTCCTTCTCACACCAACATCAACGAACAATCCAAGGTAGGGGTTTATTTGTGTATGATTATTAGCGGGAAGTGGTAGGGTGCTTGTTTGAAATTCTTCACTCTTTCCGTTCTTGATAATTCTTCGTAATTCAAGAAGGAATTATAGTCGCTTCTTACCGCTATAACATGGAGAGTGCGTGTAACATCCAAAGTATGTAATGAATAATAGATATTTTTATATATGTCTATTAATGATTAAGATAGTGTTTTAGAGGCTTAAAATGAAAATAAATACAATCTTATGCATGGAATACACTAATATTCTTAAAAGATTGTTTTACTGCCTTTTGATGGCAAACCCTTTTTAAATCAAACTTTTGGAAATTTTATAATCTATATTTTTCAAAATAGACATATTATTTATTATTGGGACATTGAAATTTACATTGGATAAATTTTTGGTATTTTTCTGACAATGTTCATTTTTTTAATGAATAGTGAAAAATACTGCATTTTATGTCAAAACTGCTTTTTCATTTAATTTAATTATATGGTTAGATTATATTTTTAATTGGTCTTAAAGTTTAATCTGAATATAGTTTTACCATTTAATCCAATGGTGGTCATTGGAATCAATTTCACTTTGAAATTGGACCTAACCTGGTGTCAATCTTTTGATACTTATTGTTTCATAAAAACACGCTTTTTGTCATGACAGTGGGAATTAATTATTAAATTAATTAATGTTACTTATATGATTTTAATTTTGTAAAATAGACATAATTTTTGAATTCAGAATATCAAATATATCTTAGGGTGATGTTTTGTATTTTTTCTGAAAAACTTCAATTTTTGATGAATAGTGAAACCACTAAGTGGTAGTTAAAGAAACCGATTTTTCATTTAAATGATGCTTTGTAACATCTGTGATTTGATTTTCAAAAATCCGACATACATGGTTGTCATTAAGAATTAAAATATGGTTCAATGAGATTAAAATAATTTTTTTGGTGAATAGTAACTTTTAAGTTCTTAATCGCGATTAGTGGTAATTAGTGTAGTTTAAGGTAAAAATAATGTTTTAATAATATGAGATGAGCTTGACACATGTCCTACACTCATTGGATATGTCATGGCCGACCAAGAAAATCCATGGGTCAACTTGGGGACCCCATGGAGCCACTTTATTTGGGAAATTACATAAATAATTTTTTATTTAATGTTAAAGTAAAAATGACACAAACATAATATGTTTTACTAAAACAATTTTTACATCGGGTTATACAAGTCAGATTTTTATTATAAATTTTCATTGGAAAGATAAAAATATTTTCTACATCATAGTATTTGTTTTATAATTTTTAGACTTTAAATAAATTAAATTATTTATGACATCATGATGATGCAGCGATTACCTCATTATTTAACGATTTAAATAAAATGGAAAGATAATGTAATATATAAGACCTAAACATGTCCAAAACCTATTGGATGAGTGGATTTAGAACCCTTATCACCATATACTCAAATTATATCAATGTGGGACCTCTTGAATCCGAATACCATTTTAAATTAAAGTGACTTTTCTTTACTTTCCAAGAGTGCCTCTCCTCTCCTCTTATAAAAGGCCCCCACCTCTACCTCCTTACACACACTCCCAAAGCTTTTGGCTCGGCCAAACCCTGCCCATTTTGTCTCTCCACATCCCTCTCTTACTCTTTGAAGCCTCACTTTGGGCAGAAGTCTTCCCAAGGAAGCCTTTGAGCTCAAACAAAAAGGAGTTACCTGATTTTAAGGTAAAGTCTTCACTTGAGTCCTTTTGTTTTATTTTGCTTCTCCAACCACCTAAAAGCTTTTTATTCATTTCTTTTGTAACAAATAATGTATCTTCAATATACTAGGATTTTCTTATAATAATTATTCGAACTACACTTACACACACCTACATCTAATGGTTAAAGGACATACTGTTTCCATGGATGGTGAATTTATGCCTCCCAAAACGATAATTGTTCAACATTATTTTAACACCTTGAAAGGTGGCCATTAAGATGTCACTATATTTATATATGATATATAATATGTTTATGTTTTACTTAAGCTTCTGTATTTTTCATTTTGGACATACCTTTATGGTTTCCATTATGGGTAAACGCGATATCTTCATTTAAGGAAGTGCGGACTACCGCCCCCTCAAAGTGATTTGATTCGTTAAATACCATATGTGGGACGTATAAAAGATGGAACTATGATATTATATATGATATTATACTAGAATTATAATATACCTTTATATCATTATGATTCCATTCTATAAAATACGAAATAGAAATGAAAGTAGCTTTCATGCGTACGTACGGCTTACCGTCTCCATGAACGGTGCATTTCATTTCTTACCTCTAAATGATTATGTAATATTATAAATGCATGTATATACTGGATATATATGATATATAAATCATGATTATAATTCTGGATATAATGGATGCATGAACAACTTGTAATTATAAAGGGTTTATTTTTGACTCAAGTACCAATGATCGTTAAAACGACCGTTATTAACTTAAATAATTACATAGTGTTCATGACATGGAAATAAGTGATATAAAAGGAATAATGAACTTGAAAAAGGTTCTTAGGAAAGTAGAAATTAACTCAAGTTTATTATTTAGGAGATTAAAGAACGACCGAGTCAAGTCGGACCCGAGGTATGAGACTTCGTCTCAATCTCCTTTCATTGAGGAATATTTTGTTTTATACACAACCTTCTTTTATACGGTGTATAAACAACTTTGACTTTTACATTTATTTAAAAGGAATCTTTTTTATACGAAGCATTTACTAAACGACAAATGGGAATGTTTTTGTCGTACGTATGTGGCGACAACGACTTCTCCGCTGCCGTGACCATTATTTGAGTTTCGACTTCCTCTACAAGCCATACCTTTTAAAAAAAAGAAAAATAAATACCATGTTTTACTTTTATTTTTTTTTGGTATTGAAAATTGTTTTCATAATGTTTTTATATCAATGTGGTGTATTGGTATCTTGTGATTGAAAGGTGGAAATGTTATGTTTCCTTTATAGATGTTTTATGTGATACGATTTTGTTGAGGTTCATGGGAATTATTATGAAGATGGGTGGTTCCGTGATATACTAAAGGAGGGTGAGCTCGATATAGCTCTCCAATGCATTGGGTAACACGATGGAGTGAAACGTTAAGGTTTCTCCGAAGAGATTTAGGGAATATACTGTGATGGGTATTCCAATCGTAACCAAGAGGGTTACTCCCTACGTAAGAATGTTCTGAATGCCTCAAGTTACCTTTATGTCTTATGATTTCTATGATTTATTCATGATTTTATGAGGTATGTTAAAGTGCTTATGTTTTATGGGTAAAGTATGTTTCCATTCTTATGTATATATGTACCCATGTTTCCTTTCCATATTTTTATATCCCTTACTGAGCTTTTTATGCTCATCCCAAGTTTTTTCGAAATGTTTTTCACAGGTCAAGGGAAAGGTACATGATATGATGATAGTGTCAAGGAAGTGTCAAGAAAGAATCCGTGGGTTATTTTAAATATGTTTCCATTGATGGGAAAGAAGAATACTATCTTTATGTAACAACTTTGTTTATATGTGGAATGTAATGCATGTTTTATGATCCAATTCTCTAAAAATCTAAACCCAAAAATATCCTCAATGTGTAATCTTGTAATAACTCAAGATTAAGTAAGGTTTAAGGCTGGGGCCTTATAGTTGGTATCAGAGGTCGGTTTAGATAACTTTAGGAGTTAGAATTCTATTAAATGATTATCCAAAAATATTTTTTTAATGGTCAAATTGAAGTGATATAGTATTTGAAGATTACCATGTTGCTTCATCTAAGACATGTTTTTTCAGAATGGTTTTCCACAGAGGAAACAGGTAAGCAGTGCTAGGAAGGCATAAAGAAGGAAATAACCTTCCGAATCAGCATCCTGAGATGGTCGGAATTGGAACTGAACAGTTTATTGCAGTAATGGCGCAGTTGAATCAAGCGATAAATGGTGGTGCTATCCATGAACGAGATCAGCCAGATCAACCACAGAGGAACATGTCAGTGGTGGAACATTTCATGAGGCAACATCCCCCATCATTCAGAGGATCATCTGACCCTGTGTTAGTTGAAGGGTGGATTAAAGCACTAGAGAAGATTTTCGATGTCATGGGGTGTTCAGACAATCAAAAGGTTAGTCTTTCTATTTACCGTTTGGAGGGTGAAGCAGATCAGTGGTGGTCTATGGTTAAAAATATCAGGGACACCGATGAGATTGATGCTCTTGACTGGGATGAATTCAAAGGTATGTTTCTTGAGAAGTATTTTCCTAAGGTTGTTCTACTTAGGATGGAAAAAAATTCTTGGAATTGAGGCAAGAGGAAGACTCAGTGGCTACCTATGAAAAAAGGTTCACTCGATTGGCAAGGTATGCTCCAAATTTTATACAAGACCTTCATAGTAAAATCAATCGTTTTTACTCAGGATTAAAGCCAAAATATCGAAGGGAATTAGCTTCTTGTAAGTTTAAAAGTTATAAAAAGCTTGTCCGATGTGCTGAGAAGGTGGAAATGGAGTTTGCCGATGATCAAGTGTTCTATAACAGCCAACAGAATAAGAGACCGAGGTGGCAGGAAAAAGGTAAGAATTCTTCAAAAAAGTCTGATGGTAAGAAAACTAAGTTTCCAGTTTGTGATAAATGTGGCAAAAGGCATGCTGGGGAATGTCTTATGAATTCTGGAAAGTGCTACTGATGTTGTAAGATGGGACATAAGGCTCGTGATTGCACTGAAAAGGATCAAGGTGAAGGTAAGACCAAATTTGATTTACAGTTAGTGAAATGTTATAAGCGCAATGAGATGGGTCACTATGCAAACGAGTGTCCGACAAAGAGCTTGAGTGATGGGAAACAGTTAGACTATAAGCAGAAAGGGGTGGTGAAATCCTTTGCAACTACTTCAGCCGATGTCGGGCAATCAAATGAAGTTGTATCAGGTACTTTGTTTGTTTTTTCTGATTATTCCACTGTGTTGTTTGATTCGGGGTCTACACATTCTTTCATCTCTGAAAACTTTTCTAGTAAAATGGGAATACCATCTCAATAAATGACTCTTGAACTTTTGGTAAAAACACCTGGGGGAAATGTTGAGGCAAAAAGGATTTATAAGAATCTTCCTATCCTTATCTGTGGAAAGAACCTACTTGAAAACCTTATTGTTCTACCTCTAGTAGAGTTTGATGTTATCATGGGTATGGATTGGCTCTCTATTTACCATGCTAAGATTGACTGTAGAGCTAAAGAAGTTTTTTTTTTCAGAAAGACTTTCAGTTTGTGTACAAGAATGAACCCTTACTGTTGATAACTTATCAAGAGGCCGAGAAACTTGTAAAAGGTGGAAATGAATGTTACCTTGCACACATCGTTGAAAATAAAGGAACTGTTCAGATTAATGATGTGCCAGTGGTAAATGAGTATCCTGATGTTTTTCCTGATGAGTTTCCTTGAATAATACTAGATCGGAAAGTTGGATTTACTGTTGACATAGTTCCTGATGTTAAGCCAATTTCAAAATCCCCTTATCGAATGGATCAAATTGAACTTTTAGAGTTGACGGAGCAATTGCAAGATTTATTAGAGAAAGGTTTCATTCGACCTAGCACATCACCATGGGGTGCTCCTATTTTAATTGTTAAAAAGAAAGATGGTTCAATGAGACTTTGCATTGATTATAGAGGCTTGAATAACATCACTGTTAAGAACAAATATCCTTTGCCTCATATTGATGATTTGTTTGATCAGCTCTAGGGAGCTCAGTATTTTTCAAAGATTGACTTGAGATCGGGGTACCATCAGCTGAAGGTAAAGGAAGGAGACGTTCCGAAGGCTTCGTTTCTTACAAGATATGGCCATTATGAATTTGTAGTATTGCCTTTTGGGCAAACCAATGCACCTGCTGTACTCATGGACTTAATGAATATAATTTTCCATGAGTTCTTGGATAAGTTTGTAGTGGTTTTCATTGATGATATTTTAGTGTTTTCTAAAAGTAAAGAGGAGCATGAAATACATTTAAGGGTTATCTTGTAAACCTTAAAAGAAAAGAAATTGTATGGGAAATTAAGCAAGTGTGAGTTTTGGTTGCAACAAATTTCTTTCCTTGGTCACATTATTTCTAAAGATTGGATAACTGTTGATCCTGCAAAAATAAAAGTTGTGGAAGACTGGCAAAGACCCAAAAATGTAACTGAGATTTGTAGCTTCCTTGGTTTGGCAGACTATTACCGAAGTTTTGTTAGAAATTTTTCACGGTTATCTAGTCCAATGACTAAGCTAACTCAGAAGGGTGTTAAGTTTATCTGGACAAAAGAATGTGATGATTGTTTTCAGGAATTGAAAAGAAGATTGGTGAAAGATCTAGTTTTGGAACTACCTTCCAGGAATGGTGAGTTTGTTATATACAGTGATGTTTCATTGAAAGGACTTGGTTGCATCCTAATGCAGAATGATCAGGTAATTGGTTATGGTTCACGAAAGTTGAAAACTCATTAGGTAAATTACCCTACACATGATTTGGAATTAGCTGCTGTTGTTTTCGCTTTAAAAATTTGGAGGCATCATTTGTATGGAGTAAAGTGTGAAATATATACTGATCACAAAAGTTTAAAGTATATATTCACTTAGAAAGAGTTAAACATGAGACAGAGGAGATGGCTGGAATTAATCAAGGATTATGATTGTACAATTCATTACCATCCGGGAAAAGCAAATAAAGTGGCTGATGCTTTGAGTCGAAAAAGTAATGCTTCATTAGCAATGTTGCGTTTGGAACGTGATCCTTTGGTTAAGGATTTTATGAACTTTGGCATAGAAGTTGTTGGTGTAGAAAGTTCTTCTGTTTTGTTTCAGGTATCAGTGAGATCATATCTATCAGATAGAATCAAGCAAGCACATAAGCAAGAAAGTGAGTTGCAGAAAAAGGTAGAGCTGGTTCAGAAAGGTAAGTTGCCTGAATTCAACATTGATAATGATTGCGTTTTGAGATTTGGGAAGAGATTATGTGTGCCTTGTGATTCAAAGTTGAAGAGAGAGTTGTTATGTGAAGATCATAGTTCTCCGTTTTCAGTTCATCATGGCAGTACTAAGATGTACTGAGATCTGCGGGAGTATTACTGCTGGGATGAAATGAAAAAAGATATTGTTGATTTTACTGTGAAGTGTTTGACATGTCAACAGGTTAAAGCAGAGCGGCATTTACCAAAAGGGATGCTTCAGCCTTTACCAGTGCCAGAGTGAAATGAGAGAATATAACCATGGACTTTGTTGTGGGATTACCGAAGAAATCTCGAGGTAATAATGCAATCTATGTTATTGTTGATCGCTTGACTAAATCTGCTCATTTCCTTGCTATACGAGATACTTTTTCCCTAGATCAACATTCCCGTTTGTATCTTAAAGAGATAGTCAGGTTACATGGAGTTCCTCTCTCCATTGAATCTAACCGTGATCCTAGATTCAATTCTAACATTTGGAAAGGCCTTCAGAAGTCGTTGGGTACTAAATTAAATTTTAGTACAGCATTTCATCCTCAATCAGATGGGCAGTCAGAACGAACAATTCAGACCTTGGAGGATATGCTACGAGCTTGTTCGATGGATTATCAGGGAAGTTGGGACCAACATATTTCTTTGGTTGAATTTTCATATGATAACAGTTTTCATTCTAGTATGCAGATGGCACCATTTCAGGCATTATATGGGAAGCAGTGTCGAACTCCATATTTCTGGGATGAAGTGGGTGAAAGGAAGTTGATGGGACCAGAATTGGTAGAAGAGTTAGCAGAAAAAGTTCAGCTGATGCAGAAACACATGAGAACAGCTCAGAGTAGGCAGAAGAGTTATGCGGACAACAGGAGAAAGGATCTCTCTTTTGAGGTAGGTGATCATGTTTTTCTCAAAGTATCACCATGGAAAAGTGTGATGCGATTTGGTAAGAAAGGAAAGATGAGTCCAAGGTTCATTGGGCCATATGAAATTTTGGAGAGTGTTGGAACCGTTGCTTACCGAGTGGCTTTACCTCCGAGTTTATCTCAGGTACACAATGTTTTTCACGTTTTGATGTTGAGAAAGTACATGCCAGATCCATCTCATGTTTTGAGTCCATAGGTAGTTCAGCTGGAAGAGAAACTATCTTATGAGGAACAACCGGTCCAGATTTTTGACCACATAGAGCAAGTGTTACGGAATAAGGTGATTAATCAAGTAAAGGTTTTGTGGAAAAACCACATGATGGAAGATGCAACATGAGAATCTGAAAATGCAATGAGGGATAAGTACCCCCATTTATTCGATAAGTAAATAAATTGTGGGGATGAACTTTTCTAATGGGGGGAAGGATGTAACATCCCAAGTAAGTAATGAATAATATATATTTTTATCTGTGTCTATTAATGATTAAGATAATGTTTTAGAGTCTTAAAATGAAAATAAATACAATCTTATGCATGGAATACACTAATATTCTTAAAAGATTGTTTTACTGCCTTTTGATGGAAAACCCTTTTTAAATAAAACTTTTGACAATTTTATAATCTATATTTGTCAAAATAAACATATTCTTTATGATTGGGACATTGAAATTTACATTGGATAAATTTTTGGTATTTTTCTGACAATGTTCATTTTTTAATGAATAGTGAAAAATACTTCATTTTACATCAAAACTACTTTTTCATTTAATTTAATTATATGGTTAGATAATATTTTTAATTGGTCTTAAATTGTAATATGAATATAGTTTTACCATTTAATCCAATGGTGGTCATTGGAATCAATTTCACTTTGAAATTGGACTTAAACTTGTGTCAATCTTTTGATACTTATTGTTTCATAAAAACATGCTCTTTGTCACGACAGTGGGAATTAATTATTAAATTAATTCATGCGACTTATATGATTTGAATTTTTTAAAATAGACATCATTTTTTAATTAAGAATATCAAATATAGCTTAGGGTGACGTTTTGGTTTTTTTCTGAAAAACTTCAATTTTTGATGAATAGTGAAACCACTAAGTGGAAGTTAAAGAAACTGATTTTTCGTTTAAATGAAACTTTGTCACTTCTGTGATTTGATTTTTAAAAATCCGACATACATGGTTGTCATTAACAAAGTAAAATGTGGTTCAATGAGATTAAAATAGTTTTTTGGTGAATAGTAACTTTTAAGTTCTTAATTGCGATTAGTGGTAATTAGTGTAGTTTAAGGTAAAAATAATATTTTAATAATATGAGATGAGCTTGACACATGTCCTACCCCCATTGGATGTGTCATGGCCGACCCAGAAAATCCATGGGTCAACTTGGGGACCCCATGGAGCCACTTTGGTTGGGAAATGACATAAATAATTTTTTATTTAATGTTAAAGTAAAAATGACACAAACATAAGATGTTTTACTAAAACAATTTTTACATGGGGTTATACAAGTCAGATTTTTTATTATAAATAGTCATTGGAAATCTAAAACAATTTTATACATCATAGTATTTTTTTTAATTTTTAGACTTTAAATAAATTAAATTATTTATGACATCATGATGATGCAGCGATTACCTCATTATTTAACAATTTAAATAAAATGGAGAGATAATGTAATATCTAAGACCTAAACATGTCCAAAACCTATTGTATGAGTGGATGTCGAACCCTTATCACCTTATCCTCGCATTATATCAATGTGGGACCTCATAAATTCGAATACCATTTTAAAATAAAGTGACGTTTCTTTACTTTCCAAGAGTGCCCCTCCTCTCCTCTTATAAAAGGCCCCCACCTCTACCTCCTTACCCACACTCCCAAATCCTTTGGCTCATCCAAACGCTGCCCATTTTTTCTCTCCACATCCCTCTCTTACTCCTTGAAGCCTCACTTTGGGCAGAAGTCTTCCCATGTAAGCCTTTGAGCTCAAACCAAAGGGAGTTACCCGATTTTAAGGTAATGTCTTCACTTGAGTCCTTTTGTTTTATTTTGATTCTCCAACCCCCTAAACTCTTTTTATTCATTTCTTTTGTAACAACTCCAGTATCTTCAATATACTAGGATGTTGTTATAATAAGGATTCGAACTACACTTACACACACATAAATTTAATGGTTAAAGGACATACTGTTTCCGTGGATGGTGAATTTATGTCTCCCGAAACGATAATTGTTCAACATTCTTTAAACACCTTCAATGGTGGCCATTAAGATGTCACTATATTTATATAAGATATATAATATGTTTATGTTTTCCTTAAGCTTCTGTATTTTTCATTTTGGACATACCTTTATGGTTTCCATTATGGGTAAACGCGATATCATCATTTAAGGAAGTGCGGACTACCGCCCCCTCAAAGTGATTTGATTCGTTAAATACCATATGTGGGACGTATAAAGGATGAAACTATGATATTATATATGATATTTTACTGGAATTATAATATACCTTTATATAATTATGATTGCATTCTATAAAATACGAAATAGAAATGAAATTAGCGTTCATGCGTACGTACGGCTTACCGTCTCCAAGAACGGTGCATTTCATTTCTTACATCTAAATGATTATGTAATATTATAAATGCATGTATATACTAGATATATATGATATATACATCATGATTATAATTATGGATATAATGGATACATGAAAAACTTGTAATTATAAAGGGTTTATTTTTGACTCAAGTACCAATGATCGTTAAAACGACCGTTATTAACTTAAATAATTACATAGTGTTCATGACATAGAAATAAGTGATATAAAAGGAATAATGAACTTGAAAAAGGTTCTTAAGCAAGTAGAAATTAACTCAAGTTTATTATTCAGGAGATTAAATAACGACCGAGTCAAGTCGGACCCGAGGTATGGGACTTTGTCTCAATCTCCATTCATTGAGGCATATTTTGTTTTATACACAAACTTATTTTATACAGTGTATAAACCCCTTTGACTTTTACGTTTATTCAAAAGGAATCTTTTTTATATGAAGCGTTTACTAAACGACAAAAGGGAATGTTTTTGTTGTACGTATGCGGTGACAACGACTTCTCCGCCGTCGTGACCATTATTTGAGTTTCGGCTTCCTCTACAAGCCATACCTTTAAAAAAAAGAAAAATAAATACCATGTTTTACTTTTCTTTTATTTTTGTATTGAAAATTGTTTTCATAATGTTTTTATATCAATGTGTTGTATTGGTATCTTGTGATTGAAAGGTGGAAATGTTATGTTTCCTTTACGCATGTTTTATGTGATATGATTATGTTGAGGTTCTTGGGCATTATTATGAAGACGGGTTGTTCCATGATAGACTAAGGGCGGGTGAGCCCGATATAGCTCTCCAATGTATTGGGTAACGCGAAGGAGTGAAACGTTAAGGTTTCTCCGAAGTGATTTAGGGAATATACTGTGATGGGTATTCCAAACATAACTAAGAGGGTTACTCCCTACGTAAGAATGTTAGGAATGCCTCAAGTTACCTTTATGTCTTATGATTTCTATGATTTATTCATGTTTTGATGAGGTATGTTAAAGTGCATATGTTTTATGGGTAAAGTATGATTTCATTCTTATGTATATATGTACGCATGTTTCCTTTCCATATTTTTATATCCCTTACTGAGCTTTTTATACTCATCCCAAGTTTTTTCGAAATGTTTTTCATAGGTCAATGGAAAGGTACATGATATGATGATAGTGTCAAGGAAGTGTCAAGAAAGAATCCATGTTTTATTTTAAATATGTTTCCATTGATGGGAAAGAAGAATACTATATTTATGTAACCACTTTGTTTATATGTGGAATGTAATGCATGTTTTATGATCTAATTCTCTAAAACTCTAAACCTGAAAAGATCCTCAATGTGTAATCTTGTAATTACTCATGATTAAGTATGGTTTAAGGCTGGGGCCTTATAGTGCGGGCCAAACAAACATGGCCCGTCCTATCCACAAACCTTGTGGTAAATTTTTGATCATTATGGTGGAATTGATACGAACCATGGTGGGGCACAAGAACGTCGTTCGACACCACCGCTGGCCACGACAAAGGCGACGACAAAACGACACCACCCCACGGCCACTTCCACCCCACGGTAGAGCCATCTCCGCCTTTCCGCCGGGCCACCGCCCCGCTGCTGGGCCACCAACACCCCGCGGATGGGCCGCTACCCGCGGTCGGGCCCCCACCTCCTGGCCGACCCTTCCCGCACCCTCACGGATCCCCCTAGACGAGCCGCCCTACGACCTCCGCCCTTCGGCTGAGCCGCCCTAGGCCTGGCAGAGCTGCCCCGCACCCTCGCGACACACCCGTGGAAGAGCTGACCTGCGGCCTCCACTGCCCTGCGGCACCCGTAGCCTCTGCGGCCCCTCGTGGCCCCTCGTGTCCTGCCAGACCGCCCCGTGGGCCAGGTCGACCTAAACCGGGTCGACCCAGGCCAGGTTTTGTAGGGTCAGTTGGACCGGGTCGGATCAGACCTGGACCTGATACAAACCTTTACTTTACTTAGGCTATAACATTGGCACCAGAATTCCGTTTGACAAACAGTCAATGGTGCTAAATATCATGGAGTGAGACGTTCCCATTGAGTATACCCCACTGTAGTTTTGGATAAAGTTGAGGTACAGTCGGGTTGGATCGAGCACAAATCCAACCAGGCCCCCATGACTAAAAAGATAATAACTCACAAATTGGGCATCCGATTAATGCGCCGTCTATTGCATTGAGACCCCTATGACATGGAGGAACTTTTTGATAATTTTTTGTGGGACTTTGTAGAAGTTGGAGTATTGACCAGTGACTTGTGAAGCAGATCCTCCTAGAGACGATCATGCTTAGTGCGGGAAACCAGTAGCTGGCTGTGACGAGAAGAATGAAGGGTGATCCTCTATGGGTCAGCACCTAGCGATCCTGTGTGGGTCAGCTCCTAGGGATCCTGTGTGGGTTCGGACCTAGTGATCTGGGGTGGGTTAGCACCTATCAATCATGTGTGGGTCATATCTTAGTGATCATGTGTGGGTCAGCATGTAGTGATCCGGTGTGGGTCAACTCCAAGAGATCATGTGTGGGTCAGCACCTAGAGATCATGTGTGGGCCAGCTCCTAGTGGTCTTGTGTGGGTTAGATTCTTTAAAAAGTAAGGGGATTTAGTAGTTACATCTAATCAACTATACTATTGTACTTATGTTATACTCTATGTGAGCTGAGTTCGTACCTATGTGGTACTTTATTTTGTGGTAATACATAGTTGGTATTCTTCTGCGTGGTGTATCTGTGTGGTACTTGCCTTTGTGGGTTTCCCTCCTTTTTGGAATAGTTGAGCTTTGGGATTTTGGGTTGGACCCTGTGTTTCCTCACAATTGAGATGGGTATACTTGATAACTTAGGTATATGTACGGGCATATACCTAAGTAGGGTTGACAGTTTACTTCATGCTTTGAGGTTTATCCTTTGTGGATTTGTGAGACCTTGAGGGTCTCAGGGTCCCCACAGAGTCTCGTTATACTCACCCTTTCACGGGCTACGCCCGCACTTCATTGTGTTTGGTGCAGACGATGGAAAGCCCTGACTGAGGATGAGAGTACCAGGACTGGACGATACTCGGAGGTGGACCATACGGTGTGTCGGTACGCAGAGGAGATGGGCAGATGTGGAGTGCCGAGGAAGCTATTTGTACCTACCCTTCAGGTAGAAACCTTAGTGGATGATCCGTTAGCTGTATTTCTCTTTCTTCAGTTGTTTTTTATTTCAGTTTTACTTGTACCTTTACTGTTGGGCTTGTATTCTGCCCCCTTTTACTTTCAGAACACTTTTGGTAATACAGTTTGCTTGTGTTTGTATCTTGCTGTGTGCTTGGTTATGTGAGTTTATAGGTTATAAAAGAAATTCATTCCCAGTTTTAGGAAATACACCTTTCAATTCTAGTTGCCAGCCCCTGGCTTATGGAAGGTGGACTTGGGGTATTCACAGCACGGGCCCTGGGGGAAGGCCCGTGAAAAATTGGTATCAGAGGAGTTGGTTATACTGTAGAACATAGGACTCTGATATTTCTTAGTAATGAAAATAGTGTTATGTCTAGTTAGTGTGGTTATCTATTTTTGGAATATAGTGTTGGTGTGATGGTCGACGTATCCATACACCAGGACCATGACTTATGATTTATGACTCAGTGTATGAAAACACTAATTGCGTGTGTGTTTTGAAAAGTTTCATTTGTTATCTCTTTGAGTCAGCTCACCATGTACAACTTTTTCACTGTGGCACACCTTTTTCTTTTCAGGATTCCTCCACGAAGAAATCCACCTAGGTTTCAGAAAGTTGTACGCACTGATAGCCCACCGAGCGATGATGCCTCGATGCATGACCTTCTTCGAGTAGAGGCACCATCGGAGGTACTAGCAGTACTATTACCTATTGGGCCACCGATGATACTAGCCACAACAGTAGAGAGTGCATGTCGCTTGATCACGTTGCATGAGTTCTAGCACCATAGGACACCTAGGGTTAGGGGAGAGACAGACTCATAGGTAGAGGAGGATTGTTCAGAGGCTTTAGTGAGAGTCTTTTGACTGGTAGGGACAGAAACCGATCTCAGGGCGATCCTTACCACCATCCTTCTACTGGGAACAACAAAAAGATGTTGGATCTTGATGCTCCTAGTTCACGATGAGGGGAAGCTTTTTTGGGCATCCTTCGAGAGCCTGTTTCGGGCAGAGTTTCTCCCAGTGGATCATCACGCAATGCGCATTCAGGAGGTACTTCATCTGCAGCAGGGTAGCATGACTTTGGCTCAATACTCAGTGATGTTCACTGACCACTCATGCTACTCAACAGATATGGTGCATGAACCATCCTTCAAGGATCTGACCATGGAGTAGGGACTCATGCGAGAGATCAGGTCTTCGATGATCTTACTCCACATCCTGACGCTAGCAGGGTTGTTAGTGAGAGCCCTCTTAGTGGAGAGTTTTCTTGCTGAGTAGTCACCAGCAGCGAGACCCACCAACGGACATCACATATCGGATTCTTCTGTAGCTGGAATAAGAAAAATTTCATAGAGATCCAAGAGGACCAGACCAACTGGTGGATGACCACATGATTCAGATTTGATTGTTTGGGGCACCCGAGGTAGATCCGGTCATGCCTGGAGAGGGTAGTGTTACACATGCATCGGGTTTGGTAACATGGCTCGTGATTATCCGACCCGTCGTACGGATGATCAGCAGACGGTCGAAGGACCGCCTAGGCAGAGACAGTGATTTAATCGAGGAGGTCTGCAGGGAGCAGTCAGATGTGGCAGAGCAGCTGTCCGTGTAGCTGGCGGTGGGTGATGATTAGAGATGTTACCGCCACCACCACCAGGTGGTCCACCCCGACCACAGTGAGTAGGAGGACAGGGGCAAGCTCAGCTTCAAGTAGTTGAGGCCTACGATCATTGTGCTATGGAAATTATATGAGTTATAATCTGTGTCTACTCCACCTTAGTTTCATTACTTATAGACACCCATTCCAATCATTCTTTTATTTCCACTTCCTTCGTTCAAAGCTCAGTGATTATGATGGAGCCTTTGGCTCGATCCTTATGGATAGAGACTTCTACAGGAGCGGTTTTGACGATTATGCACTGATGCCTATAGTGTGAGCTTACCCTCGGAGGTGAGAGATTCGGCTGGAATCTCTTAGTAGTGGTATCAAGTCCTTACGACATCATCTTGGGTATAGACTTGTTATCTACAGTCCATGCCCCGATTGACTGTATTAGGCGCAAAGTGTGGTGTGTCTTCATGGAAGGGAGCAGGTTTACCTTCACCGGTGATAACGGAGCCTTTGCAGAACATGATGGACTTATATGGAGGAGAGTGAATCTGATCAGTCATCAGTTTTCTAGCCTTACCCATAGAGCGGCTGATGTGGAGAATCTGAGTTATCCTATAGTGGTGGACCAGTACGCAGATGTCATCCCTGATGATGTTATGTGTCTACCTCCTCACAGATATGTTGAGTTTACATTGACTTATACCCTAGGACGACACAGATATCTACACCAGCATATCGTATGGATCCCACAGAGCTTCATGGGATATGGGTACAGCTAGAGGACTTGTAGGGGAAAATATTTATCCAACCCAGTGTTTCACCTTGGGAAGCCCCGTTTTTGTTCGCCAAGAAGGCGGATGGGATCTTGATGTTTTCTGTTGACTATTGGCTCTTGAACTAGGTGAACATGAAGAAAACGTAACCACTCCCGTTGATTGACGACCTCTTTGATCAAAGGGAGAACAGTGGTTCTTGAAGATAGACCTCAAATCAGGATATCACTAGCTCAGAGTACGGGATGAGGACGTACAGAAGACGACTTTCAGATGTCGGTACAATAATAATAAGTTCTTCGTTATGCCATTTGGCATCACCAAATCTCCAGAAGTGTTCTTGGGACTCATGAACACGATCTTTCAGCCATACCTTGATTGCTTTGTAGTAGTCTTCATTGATGACATTCTGATCTACTTGGCTACTGAGGAGGAGCATGCCAATCATTTGCAGGTAGTATTAGACATACTCTGAGAGCACCAGCTTTATGGTGTGCTCTTGATGTACCCATTTTGGATCCAAGAGGTTCACTTTCTAGGACATTTCATATCAGAGGTAGGAGTTTTAGTTGATCCAGCGATGAGGCGGAACTTGGGAGCCACCCAGGAGTGTGACAGAGGTACGAAGTTTCCGGGGTTTGGCTGTTTACTACCGGAGGTTTGTACCCAATTTTTTTCAGAGTTGCTGCACCTCTATCAACATCGAAAAAGAGGGGGAAACCCTTCATGTGGTCGTAGAGATTCCAACCTAGTTTTCATGACCCGAGGTAGAGGCTGACTAGTGCACCCATCTTGAGGATACCAGAGGAGGTCATAGGGTACATAGTCTACTACGACACATCAGGGACTAGAATCAGATGTGTTATGATGTATGATAGAGCATTTATACCATATGGTTCTCGACAACTGAGAAAATATGAGAAAAATTATGCTACTCATGACTTGGAGTTAGTAGTAGTGGTCTTTTCCTTGAAGATGTGGTGACATTATTTGATGGGTGAGCAATTTACAGTGTACTCTGATCACAAGAGTCATAGTTATATATTCTCATAGAAGGACCTGAACCTAAGACCATGATGTTGGATTTTTCTCCTCAAGGATTATGACTTTGAGATAGTCTATACTCATGGGAATGTGAGTGTTGTAGTAGATGTACTTAGCAGGAGATCTGGTATAGAGGTGCTTGGTGAGGCGATGGAGCAGGTGGCCGCTATGCAGATATCCTTTGTGGATTGAAATAGAGCAGCTTTTATTCAGTCACTTATAGTCACTCTGCCACTTCTTCAGTGAGTCATGGAGGCGCAACATGGGGATGCTGACTATGAGACACAACCTGCTCAGATATCCACATGACATGCACCTGATGGATTTTCTGAAGGTGGGGAGTACGTCATCCTCTTTAGAGGATGTATGGTGGTACCAATATCACTTTAGGAAAAAGTGATGAGGGAGTTCCACACATACCCTCTAGCGGTACATCCAAGAGTGGAGAAGATGTACCAGGATCTCTGAAGACATCACTGGTGGCTAGGAATGAAGAAATTAGTATTAGAGTTTGTTTACCGGTGCCTCAATTGTCAGAAAGTGAAGGCGGAGAATCAGATACCAGCATACTTGATTCAACCTTTAGAGGTCCCAGAGTAGAAGTGGGATGAGATATCTATGGACTTCTTGACAGGACTTCCATGTACAACATGGAGACATGATTTGATTTGGGTGATTGTAGACAGACTTACCAAGTCGGCCCATGTAGAGACCCATATCTTGACGTACATGGACTTTACATTACATTTGCGGAATACTTAGTACATAACAAAAACATACACACAAGGATCGTAATAGTTTAGTGTCTTTGGAAACTTGGAACATAATCTTCTAATCGTGGTGAAAGATCTTCAATATCTCCCATAAATATCTTCCACTTTTTTTTACCAAAAACCATTCTTTATATCCTGGGGAAAAGAAAACATAAAAGGGTGAGATCAAATGCTCAGTAAGGGTAAAGAAAAGAAAAATCAATCACATTATATTCATAAGAACATAACTTTTGGAAATCTTAACCTGCAAAAGAGAGCATAATATCATAACATGGGATAAATCATAGAAGTGAAATGTAATACCAATAATCATAACTTAAAACATGAAACTTTGTGGCATACACACATAATAATAGAGAATCATTTCTTGTTAGTCAAGACTAATTGCCAAGACTATCTTAGTGGACAAAGTCCCTTTCTGAATCGAGTAACCCTCGTTTCAGTCCTGTTTCACTGAACCGGTATAACCTACCATTCCAGCCATGTCTATCTCATGAGATATAAAATCTTTACCCAATTCATTGGAGGGAGATATAGGTCCCACCCATCTCATAATGATACCATTCTTATGTGTGCCACAAAATCATAAATCATACATCATTGCATAACCCATGTAATAAAAATGGGATTCTTAAACAACATGACATCATAAAACAATTCATATAAGATAAAGGAATTCATAAAAATATTTCCATCACAACATAATCAAATCCATGTAATAATAGGGATAGAAACAGAACCCTTTATTATCGTAGATGGAAAATAATTTTGATAAAACACTTGAAATCCATTCTTGAGGAAAATATCCTTTCTACTTCAAAAAAACTTTTCTTTTCTTAACATGTCATACAATTATAAACTAAAAGAAGTTGATTAAAAATAAACTTGAAAACTTATAAAGTAAGCTTCTTGGAAATAATGTTTTAGAAATCCATTCATGCCGTATAAGTTAAAAAAAACATTCTTCTCGTACTTGTGTCGGAAAAGTCAAAAAACTACCTCGTACGAAAAAACGACAAAACATTCCTTTCATATCTTTTACTAAAAACTCACCGAAGGGTAAAATTGGATTTAAAAAAATTGTAGGTGGATGGAAATAATATTACATATTGAGGAAATATGGATGTGGATGATAAAATACACCCCAGTAAATACTAAAGTATAAACAATCTCGGATAAAAATGAGATTGTGATATTTCCCTTACCTTAGGTCCGATTTGCTTTGTATGTGTCCGAAGCTCTTGTATAATGGTTTAAATAATGTTATTGACTTATTCTAGAATCATACATATTGATATGATATCATATATGGTCATATTCTTAGCTACTTGTTAGTAATATTTCATTGTTACTTGTTACTTGGGTCTTTATTGCCTTTTGTTCTTATGCGTGTTTTGCCGAATAAATTCTTATTCTTCTTTTAAGGTTATAGATACCTTATATCCAGAATGGTATTAGTGTAACATATATCATATTTATTCATTCAATTCATTTATATAATTACTATGTAACGATGATCATGTAGAACGAGTCGCATCACATCGTGGAGACGGTATTCCGTACGTACGCACGAGTGATGATATCGTTCATATGATCGTGGAATTGTATTGGAGTATATGTATATTACTTCAGTATCAATATTACTTTATAATAATCATAAATAGTTACTCATTACACCATTATACCCATCCTTGTAAGGTGATGGTGGAAAATAGATTACACCACGGCGTGGAGACGGTATTCCGTACGTACGCACGCGTGGTGATTTCATTTTTCCGTAGGATGGATAGAAGGTGAATTAGGGTTGTTTCATATTTATAATAACATATCAGTATGTAAGTAATACTGATGTTATTACTTTATCATGAAACAACTAAAGAAGAAGAAGTTGAAGAATAAAGAAATTGAAAAGATCGGTAATGGATATTACCTCTTCTTTGGAATGCCTCTTTGAATTCTCCATTTAGGGAACTAAGATTGGTCTTTGAAGAAAACCAGGACCTCTAGGATTATTCTAGGGAAGTGGAGAGGAGAAAATGGCAGGGGTTGGCCGAGATTTAGTGCTCAAATTGGTGTGAGGAGTAGGGGGAGGAGGTGTCCTTTTATAAGGGAGGAGAGGGGCACCTTAGGAATATCTCAAAATATTATTTTATATTAAAGTCAAAATCGGTTTATAATGGTTCCAAAGGGTCTTATTTTGAAGCTAAAGTGGGTATGGGTAGAACTCCTATCAACCAATAGGATTTAGACATGTTTAGGTTATTATTTTAACCTTATCAATTAGATTTAACTCTAAGTTAAATAATTTAACTTTTACCGTGTCTTTTTGTTTTCTTACACTATATGGTTAATAAACTTACTATAAAATGCCAAACGAACCCCAAATTGTTTATTATTAATATATATATCCTTATCTAAGTCATTTGGCCGAACCTTAGATTTTTTGGAATAAAATAAAAATTAATAATATAATATTTGATTTAAAAACGATTTTGTGTCAATTTTGACACTATTTGATATATGATTTTTTTGAAAGTCATAACAGAATTATATGTTCGAACCAAGTTGATTAAATCAACAATAATATATCATAGTAACCTAGAAAATTAGTGTAATTCATAAAAAGTCTCAAATTACATTTATTTTGGTGTTTATAACATCAATTATGTCAATATTTCATTAATAAGATAATTACTGCATCATCTTTGTGTCATAAATAAATTAAATTATTTGATTTCTAACAATTACAAATAAAATACCTTCATGTAGGAAATATTTTTCTCTTTCTAATGAATATTTACAATCGAATTTATCTTATGTACAACTCTATATTAAAAATGTTTTAGTAAATAAACATTGATTTTAACTCTTTTAACTCTTCTTTGAATTAAATAATAATAAATGTCCTAATCTAATCCAAGTGGGCCTAAATGATAATATTTTACACTTAAGGTTGTTTTTGGTCGAGATACACTTGTCCAATAGAATTAGGACATGTGTTAGGGTAATATTAATATCATTCTTACCCTTAATTACCCTATTTAATTTTAACCGTGGTAAATAAAAGTAAAAAGTTACTATTCACCAAAAATTATTTTCATCTCATTGAACCACATTTTACTTACTGACATCAACCGTGTCTCTCGGATTTTTGAAATTCCATTCACAGAAGCGGTAAAATTATGTTTTATGAAAAATTCAGTTTTTTAAGTACCACTTAGTAGTTTCACTATTCATCAAAAATTGATGTTTTTCAGAACAATGCCAAAATTTCATCCTAAGCCATATTTCATATTCCGAATTCAAAAATGACATCTATTTTACCAAATTCATAACATAGAAGTTGCATTAATTAATTTTATAATTAAATCCCGCTGTTAAAACAAATAGCGTGTTTTTAAGAAACAATATCTATCAAAAGATTGACACTTGTTTATGTCTGGTTTAAATGTAAAATTACATCCAATGAACAACATTGTATTAAATTATAAAAATATATTCTAAATATACTTTAAAACTACTCAAATTAATAATTTATCACTATTAATTATTTCGATTAAAAAAGTTGTTTTTTAATTATAATTTAGTAAATTTCACTATTCATCAGAATATGAAAGTTATCCGAAATGTACCAAAATTTCACCATAGGCTAAATTCGATACTCCGAATCCAAAAATGAAGTCCATTTTGAGATCTAAAATTTCTAAAATTTTAAAAAGTGGTTATTACTATTCATAACGGCTAGTTTTAGTAATATTTTAATAGCATATCGTTGTTTTGTGAAACTCAGTATTGCGTACTACACACGCTATCGAGGAAGGTTGTGATTTCGTGTAATGCAAGGAAAGTCAAGGATGCGTGTTGTGCAAGCTCCTTTTGGTGTAGCGTACAACACAAGACATTAATAAAATTAAAAAGAATAGTTTTCATAAAATCTCGGGCTGTTACAGCCCACTTCCTATCGATCAGAGAGCAGGGTTTAGTAGAGATCTTGGGATTCCTTTATGTGTAGTAGATTGTGCGGCTACATGGAGTACCCTCGATGATTGTCTACAATCATGATACAAGTTTTACTTCCCAGCTATAGAAGGGGTTGTAGGAGTATTTCAAGATATAACTTCTGTTGAGCACCACCTCCCATCCTCGGACGGATGGCCATATTGAGAGGACCATTCAGACCCTCGAGGACATGCTGAGTTCTTATGTCCTTGACTTTGGTCACAGATAAGAGGATCACTTTCTTTTGGTGGATTTTACATAAAACAATAACTGTAACTTCGCCATTGGGATGACACCTTTCGAGATGTTGTACGAGCGACATTTCATATCACCTTGGTGCTGGACTGACCTAGGGGAGTCACCAATAGTGGGACCAGGGATGGTATAGGCTAACCCATAGAGAGTAAAGATCATCCAGGAGTGGATGAAGTCTGCACAGAGTAGGAAAAAGTCTTTTGTCGACAGGAGATGGAGACCTCTAGAGTTTGAGGATGGTGACCACGTCTTTCTAGGGTCTCACCTCGATGAGGTTTGCAGAGATTTGGCTGAGGCGACATGTTATCTCATAGGTTCATCGGACCTTTTTAGGTCCTCAGCAGAGTTGGCATGGTGGCTTACCACTTAGCTCTTCCTTCTCAGTTGCACCGGGTGCATGACGTCTCCCACGTATCCTAGCTGAGGACATACGTGCACGACCCTTCTCACATCATCGACCATGGCGAGCTGGACGTTGACGATGGGGAGAAATTTACAGAGAATTTGGAAGAGATTGAGGATCAACAAGAGCGGGTCCTTCATGGACGGTTGATACCTCTAGTGCGCATTCGTTGTCGCACATGAAACTCCAGGAAAGCACATGGGAGGTGGAGGCTCATATGTGTGCTCAGTACCCCCAGTTGTTCCCTTAGATTGAGTTGTGGCTTATGGGGATGTAAAGCTCTGAGTTTTGCAGAATTTAAAATCCCTGAATTTTTAAGTAATTTTTTTTAAATGGGAATTTTACGAGTCCGTGAAAATTTATGGCACGTGATTCTGAGGCCTAAAGTTCCTGGAATGAATTTTTGAACTTTTGTTCTGGTACATTCAGTAAACGTGCGAGTGGGTTTTTCTATCTTTTTAACCAGTGCTCAAAATTGAAATCCGAGGACACCATTGAAATCACTGCGCCGGTATTCTCTTAATGATACCTCCACTTCGACCACAGTAGGTCGTGAGTGAAAGATAGATTTTGGGTTTTTTGTGAAGGAATAAAATAAAATAAAATGGTGTAACATTTTTTTGAAACCACCCATGTGGATATTTCACAGGTCTGGACCACCTGAACTAAAACCTCCCATGAGAGGTTATAGAGGTGTGGACCACCGAGCCTAAACTCCCATGAGAGGTTATGGTGGTGGGGACCACCTGAGGTTTAAAACCCCTTGAACTCCCTCATAAGTGTGGGGGAGACTCTTAAACTTCCCTACATAATTGGTGCCACCCCCTTAAATTTATTATGCCAACCTATGTAATTAATTAAACCAATTTGAAATTGTTCCAACAAATAAATTGGGGAAGAATATCATATTGGATACCTTTCTTTTTGGTGGATTTGGTGAGAGGAGAAATGTTTGGAGGATTTCAATTCTCTTATGAGAAATTACATCGAATAAATTTCATCAGAAATCAAGGAAGAGGACGATGAGCGAACCTGACATCGAAGCATGGTTTCAGAAGAGACGATCATTGGCACTCTCTTCGCCTTCTTCGACTTCGTTCTCATGCCAACATCAACGAACAATACATGTTAGGGGTTTATTTGTGTAAGATTATTTGCAGAAAGTTGTAGGGTGGTTGTTTTAAATTATTCTCTCTTTCTATTCTTGATAATTGTTCCCAATTTATGAATGAATTATTGCAGCTTGCTACCACTCTAAGGTGAAGAGTGCGGGCCAGACAAACATGGATGCACTCTTCGCAATCCTTGTTGTTAATTGTTGATCACGATGGAGGAATGGCTAAGAACCACGATGGGGCACGAGAATGGCGGTGGACATCACCGTCGGCGATGACGATGGTGATGGAACAATGGTGCCACCCTACTACCACCTCCGCCCAGTGGCCGAGCCGCGACCACCTTACGGCTAGGCCGCCACCCCGCCACCGAGGTTCCACCGCCCTGCGGCCGGGTCGCCGCCCGCAGCCGTTTCGCTACCCTCCACGGCCAAAACTCCACCCGCAGCTGGGACGCCACCTCCTAGGTGAGCAGTCTCGCGCCCTCGTGGCACCCCCCTGACCAAGCCACACTGCGGCCTCCGCCCTTTCGGCCATGCCACCCCAGGCTGGGCCGAGCCGCCTCACGCCCTCGTGGCACACCCGCGGACGATCCGACCCGTATCCTACCCCTCCCTGTTACACCTGCGGCCTCTGCGGTCCCTCGTGGTCCCCATGTCCTGCCCGATCCCCTAGTAGGCCCGGCCATACCATGGGCCGGGTTGGTCTGACCGGGTCGGACTGGACCCCCACCTGATACGAACCTTTACTCTATTTGGGCCATAACATTGGCACCAGATGTCTATTTGATGAACCGTCCGTAGAGCTAGAAATCATGGAACCAGATAGTCCCTTTCAGTATACCCCATTGGAGCTTTTGATAAATTTGAGGTATGGTCGGGTTGGATCGAGCACGAATCCCACGGGGCCCCTGAGACTAAAAGGATAATAACTCACAGACCGGGTGTCCAATTGATGCGCCGTCTATTATGTTGAGAACCCTATGACATGGCAGACCTTTGAGATACTTATTTGTTGGAATTCTTAGTAGTTGGAGTATCAAACGATGACTTGTGAAGCAGATCCTCCTAGAGATGAGCAGGCTTAGTGCAGGAACCCAGTAGCTGGCTGTGACAAGAGGAATGAAGAGTGATCCTATGTGTGTTAGATCCTAGAGATCTTGTGTGGGTCATCTTCTAGAGATCTTGTGTGGGTTAGAACATGGCTATCCTGTGCGATCCTATGTGGGTCATCACCTAGCGATCCTGTAGGGGTCAGCTCCTAGCGATCCTCTATGGGTCATCACCTAGAATTCCTATATAGGTCAGCTCCTAGCGATCCTATGTGGGTCAGATTATTTACATAGTAAGATGATTCAGTAGTTATAACTAATAATATCTACTACTGTACTTATGTTATACCTAATGTGTGCGGAGTTCGTACCTGTGTGGTAATACCTTAGTGGTATTCTTCTGTGTGGCGTACCTGTTTCGTACTTTCCTTTGTGGTTTTCCTTCCATTGTGGAACAGTTGAGCTTTGGGATTTTGGGTTGGACCCTATGTTTCCTCAGGATTGAGATGGGTATACATGTTATCTTAGGTATATGTATTGGCTTATACTTAAGTAGGGTTGACATTTTACTTCATGCTTTTTGGTTTATCCTTTGTGGATTTGTGAGACCCTGTGGTTCTTGGGTTCCCTACTAAGAATCATTATACTCACCCATGTATGGGCTATTCCCACACATCGTTGTGTTTGGTACAGACGATGGACATCGTATAATGAGGATGAGATTACTTGGACTAGACGGTACCCAGAGGTGGGCTATACGGCGTGTCGGTACGTAGAGGAGATGGGTATACATGGAGTGTTGAGGAGGCGATCTGTACCTACCCTTTAGGTAGGAACCTCAGAGGATGATCCCGTAGCTGTGTGTTTCTTTCATCAGTTGTTTTGTATTTTAGATGTACTTGTATTATTACTGTTGGGCTTGTATTCTGGCCCCTTTTACATCCATCACTCTTTTGGTTATACAGTTTTCTTGTGTTCATATCTTCATGTGTGCTTGGTTACGTGAGTTTACAGGTTATAAAGGCAATGCCTTATCAGTTTTAGGGAATACGTCTTTTGGTGCTAGTTGCCAACACCTAGCCTTTGGAAGGCGTGCCTGGGGTAGTCATGAAATGGGCCCCAGGGTTTGGGTCATGACCGTTTTTATACCCCTTACCCCATTCGTGACGTTCATCTTGATTTAAGAACAATAATGCCCCTTGCTACCATTCTAACACAGAGGGTACGGTCCAAAAGAACACGGTCCGACCTCTTCGCAATATTTGTGGGATTTTTATGGTTTTCAATCGATGGATACATCCCGAGGTGAGTGCGGGAATCTACGGAATGAAGGACGGGCCACCGGGGTGTGCCTGGTGACCCGAGGAACGTCACCGAAAGGGCTCAAGAGTGGCGGCCAACAGTCTGGGCGTCTGCAAAGACTGTGGTGGATCAACCACATCACCAGAGGAGGGTCATATCCCATTGGCCGCGGTGCAGCAGAGGTGGTAGATGGCACTCTACCGGCTGCATGAAGGCAGTTGCGGCGTGCGACTACGTCGCCGCCATGTAGGGACCACAGCACGAGGCCACGATGGTGAAGGAGGGTGACCAGCTCGTTGTTGCCGCCGGTGGAGGCACGGTGCGCGACCACACCATGGAGGAGGGCTAGTCATATGGCGAGCCACGGGCCGCCCAATGGCCCAGGCTGGACCCAGTGGGCTAGGTCGGATCCCATAGGCTAGGTTGGCTGGATCAGACCGGACCCAGACTAGCTTCGACCCTTTTTCGCTCTATTGGCCATAACTTGAGCTACGAACGTCCATTTGACGAAAGTTCTGCGGCACCGAATACCTTGGATCAAGATTATCCTTTTGTTATACACTAATTGAGATTCATATAAAGTTGGGGTATGATCGGGTTGGATCAAACATAAATCCAACTAGGCCCTTGGGACTAAAAGGCCAATAACTTACAGACCTACCATCCGATTGATGCACCGTCTTTTGTGTTGAGACCCCTTTTACGTGAAGGTCCTTTGGGATAATTCTTCCTGGGAATTAGTGGCAGTTGGTGTATCGACATATGGATTGAAGATATGACCCTCCCAGAATCAATCAAGCTTAGTGAGGGAACCCTGTGGGTGGCTATAACATAAGAAAGGGGTCCTATATGGGTCTATCCTTTGGGATCTTACCTGGGTCTGTGTTCGAGAGTCTCAAATGGATCTGCTCTAGTAAATCCATGTGGGACTACTCTAGGATCCTACTTGTGTCTTCTGTACTAGGATACTATGTGGGTCTGATTAATTGGGATCATACGTGGGTCTGATGACTTAGGATCCTACGTGGTTTTTCCTCTTAATAGAGTAAGATGATTCAGTGGTTACATCTAATCATCTTTACTACCATACCTAAGTTATACCTTGTGTGATCATAGTCTTTACCTTTGTGGTAATAATATTTGGGGAATACTTTTTTGGTGCATACTTCCGTGGTGATACATTTGTGGTAATCTTCTGTGTGGAATTACCTTTGTGGTACTTAGCATCATGGTGTTACCTTTGTGGTATACTTTCCTTCAAGGGATAGTTGATCTTTGGGATTTTGATTTTGGGCCATGTTTTTCCTCATGATTGAGATGTGTTTACTCAACAACTTAGGTAAATGTATGGGAATATACCTAAGTAATGTTGACAGTTGTTTTCATGTTTTGTGGTTTATCCTTTATGGATTTTGTGAGACCTTCGAGGGTATCTGGGTCCCTACTGAGTATCGTTATACACACCCCTGCACGGGCTATACCCACACCTAGTTGTGTTTGGTGCATACGATGGCTAGTACTGACTGGGTATGAGATTAACAGGTCTGGAGGGGCTCAAGGTGGACATCAGACGAGGCGTACCACAGAGACAACTGCTCGAGAGCTGTACCTACCCTTCAAGTAGGATCCTTGGTGGGTGTTCATAGGAGTTGTTTTTAGTTATTTCGGTACTGCCCAATTTTTCTTTTACTTTCCAGTTGGGATTTTATTCTGGTCCCTTTTGCTTACTGTACACACCATTTTTACTATACAGTTAACTTGAGTTCGTATCTTATTGTGTGCTTGGTTTTTGTGAGTTTACAGGTTATAAAGTAAAAAGCTTCCCATTTTAGGTAATACGCCTTTCGGTGCTAGTCTCCATCCCTTGACCTATGGAAGGCGGTCTTGGGGTAGTCACGACACGGATCCCAGGGGACGGGTCGTGACAAATTGGTATCAAAGGACTCAGTTAAAACGTAGAACATTGGACTCTGATCTTTTAGCGGAAATAGTGTTAAGTGTAATGAGTGTGGTTATCAGTTTAGGGAATCCAGTGTTGGTGCGGAGGCCGACGTATCCATACACCAGGACCCTGACTTCTGATTTCTAACTCAATGCATGAAAACACTGATTGCATGTGTGATTTGAAAGGTTTTCATTGTGATCTTTTTCAGTTAGCTCACCAGGTATAACTTTTTGACCATGAAGCACCAGTTTATTTTTAGGATGACTCTATGTACATAGCCAGCTAGGGTTCCGGGTATAGTACGCGATGATAGCCCACCGAGCGATGAGGCCTTGGTGCAGGGACCTTTATCATTAGGGGAACCAACGGAGGCACCAGCGGTACTATTACCCATTGAGACACTGAAGTCTTGAGCCTCAGCAGCAGAGGGTGCACACCACTTGAGCTTGTTTCATGAGTTCTATTTCCAGAGGAAACTCAGGTTCATGGGTGAGATGGATCCACATGCGGATGAGGATTGGCTGGCGGACATGGTGAGAATCTTCCGACTGGTATGGACACCAGCTGATCTCATGGTGATCCTTGCAGCCAGTCTTCTACAGTTTTCAATAAGAAGATGGTGGGGCTTGATGCTCCACATTTATGATAAGGTGACACTTCTCTAGGCTAACTTTGAGATCTTGTTTGGGGCATAGTATATCCCAATGACCCTTCACATAGTGCGCAAATTGGAGCTTCTTCATCTGCAGCAGGGCCGCATGACTGTGGCTCAATACTCAGCGAGGTTCACCGACCTCTCCCACTACTCCATTGATATGGTACGAGACCCATTCTTCATGGCCCAAACCTTAGAGCAAGGAATCAGGAGGGAGATTAGTGCTTCGATGATTTCTCTCATCATCCCGACATAGGCGGGGGTGTAAGAGAGATCCCTCTTAGTGGAGTGTTTTCTTGCTAAGCAGTCACTAGTAGCGAGATCCACCACCGATTGTCACATAAAAGAGTATTCTACAGCTAGAATCATACATATGTCACATAGGTATAAGAGGACAAGAACTATAGGTGGAAGACCATGAGATTCAGGATTGGTTGTTCGGGGCACCGGAGACAGAGCCAGTCATGCGAGGAGTAGGCAGTGTTACGCATGTGGCAGACAGGGTCACATGGCTCGTTACTGCCCAACCTGACATACAAATGATCCACAGATAGTCGAAGGAACACCCAGGAAGAGATATAGGTTCAACCAAGGAGGTCCGTAGGGAGTAGGTGGATATGGCAGAGGAGCTGGTCGTGCAGCTGGCGATGGGCGATGATTCAAGGTTTTACGATCACCACCACCAGGTGGTCCACCCCAACCACAGAGAGTAGGTGGAGAGGGGCGAGCTCAGCTCCAGGCAGCTATAGCCTATGACCATGGTGCTCCGGAGATGATACGAGGTATGATCTGTGTCTACTCTACCTTAGCTGCAGTACTTATAGACATAGGTTCCAGTCATTATTTTATTACCACTACCCTCTTTCGGAGCTCAGATATTCCAGTGGGGCCATGGGCTCGATCCTTACATCTAGAAACTCATACAGGTGTGGATTCTATGATTACAAACTAGTTCTGCCAGTGTGAGCTTACTCTAGGAGATGAGATATTCGATTGGGATCTATTAGTAGTGGCATTGAGGCCTTACGATGTCATCTTGGGTATGGACTAGATATCTACAGTCCATGCTCAGATTGACTATATTAGGCGCAAAGTGTGGTGTGTCTGCATGGATGAGACCAGGTTTACCTTCACCGGGGAGAAGGGAGCCTTTTCATCATAGGGTGGAATTACTCGGAGGAGATTGCAGCCAATCACTCATCTGTTGGATAGCCTTACCCTTAGAGTAGTTGATGTGGAGAGTCAGAGCTATCCTATAATGGTGGATTAGTATATAGATGTCTTCTTTGATGATGTTCTGGGTCTACCTTCTCACAGATAGGTGGAAATTTACATTGACTTGTACCTTGAGACAACACTGATATCTACACTAGAATGTCGGATGGCTCCCGCGCAGCTTCATGAGATGCGGGTACAACTGGAGGACTTATTGGGGAAGGGGTTCATCCAGCCCAGTGTTTCTCCTTGGGAAGCCTACGATTTTGTTCGCCAAGAAGACAGATGGGTGCTTGAGACTTTGTGTTGAATATCAACGCCTGAACCAGGTGACCATGAAGAAAAAGTACCCACTCCAAGGATTTATAACCTCTTTGATCAGCTGAAGGGAGCACAATGGTTCTCTAAGATAGACCTCAGGTCAGGCTATCAACCGCTTAGAGTAAAAGAGAAGGACGTATCGAAGACAATTTTAAGATGTCGGTATGACCATTATGAGTTTTTGGTCACGCCATTCGGTATGACCAATGCTCCAGCAGTGTTCACAGGTTTCATGAAAAAGATCTCTTAGCCATACCTTGATCGATTTGTAGTAGTCTCCATCGACGACATTCTGATCTACTCGGAAACCGAGGAGGAGCATGCCTATCATTTGTAGATAGTTCTGGACACACTTCAAGAGCACCAACTTTATGGTAAGATCTCGAAGGGCCAGTTCTAGATCTAAGAAGTTTAATTTATGGGACATGTCATCTCAAAGGCTGGAGTTGTGGTTTATCTAGTAACGATCGAGGTGATACTTGCTTGGGAGCCACCCAGGAGTGCGACAGAGGTACAAAGTTTCCTGGGATTGGACGGATACTACCGGAGGTTTGTGCCAGATTTCTCTACAGTTTCTGCACCTTTATCAACATTGACGAAGAAAGGAAACCCTTCGTGTGTTTTTATAGATGCCGGAAATGTTTTTAGGAGATGAGGTAGAGGATGACAAGTGCCCCCATCTTGAGGCTTCCGGAAGAGGGCATTGGGTACGTAGTCTATTGCGACACATTAGGGACTGGTTTCAAATGTGTCCTAATACAAGAGCGAGTTGTTGTTGTATATGGTTCTCAACAGCTGAGATTAGATGAGAAGAACTACGCTACCCATGACCTAGAGTTATTAGTAGTGGTCTTCGCCTTGAAGATGTGGAAACATTACTTGATAGGAGAACATTTTACAGTCCACTATGATCACAATAGTCTTAGGTATATCTTCTCTCAGAAGGACCAAAACCAAATACAACATCGTTGGATGGAGTTCCTCCAGGAATATGAATTCAGGATTGTCTATAATCCTTGGAAGGGAAACGTTGTAGCTGATGCACTCACCAAGAGATTTGGTATACAACTAATATGTGAGGCAACAGAGCAGCTGACCGCTTTGGAAATATCCTTTGTGGATTGTGATGGAGCAACTTTTCTTCAGTCTCGTACAGTCACTATCCCATTTCATCAGTGAGTCCGAGAGGTACATCTTAGAGACACTGATAGTAAGGATCGATGTGTTCAGATATCCATAGGGCAAGCACCTGGTAGATTTTTTGAAGGTGGGGAGAACATCATCCTCTTCAGAGGGCTTACTATGGTACAAGTGGATAAATGGGAGGAAGTGTTGAGGGAGTTCCATACGTCCCCTCTATCAGTACATCCAGAAGTGGAAAAGATATACCAAGACCTATGACGATAGTACTGGTGGCCAGGAATGAAGAAAGCAGTAGCAAAGTTTGTCACCTAGTGCCTCACTCGTCATCAAGTGAAGGTGGACCATCAGGTACCAGAAGGCCTAGTTCTGCCTTTAGAGTTCCTAGAGATGAAGTGGGATGGAATATACATAGACTTCATGACAAGACTTCTACATTCATCTAGGGTTCATGATTCTATCTGGGTGATCATCGACCGACTCACCAAGTCAGCCCACTTTCTACAGATCATAGAGCAGGGTTCAGTGGAGATCTTGGGATGCCTCTATGTGCTGGAGATTGTGCGGCTACATGGAGTATCCATGAAGACTGTCTCCGATCATGATGCATGTTTCAATTCCAATCTATGGAAGGGGTTGTGGGAGGCTCTTGGGACACAACATCGTTTGAGCCCCACCTTCCATCCTCAGACGGATGGCCAGACTGAACTGACCATTTAGACCCTTGAGGACATGCTATGTTCTTGCGTCCTTGACTTTGGTCATAGCTGGGAGGATCATTTTACCTTAGTGTAGTTTGTATACAACAACAAATACCACTCCACCATTTGGATGGCACCTTTTGAGGCTCTGTACATCTGACCATATATATCACCTTTTTGCTGGACTGACCCAGGGGTGTCAGCACTCATGGGACCAGAGATGGTATAGGCTACCACAAAGAAGGTGAAGATCATTCAGGAGTAAATGAAGACTGCACAGAGTAGGCATAAGTCTTATGCCGATAGGAGATGGAGACCCCTGGAGTACGAGGATATCGACCATGTCTTTCTACGGGTCTCACCACAATGAGGTTTTTTGAGATTTGGCTGGGGCGGAAAGTTATCTACGATGTTCATCGGACCCTTTCAGGTCCTCAGTAGAGTTTCCAAGGTGGATTACCCCCTAGCACTTTCCCCTCAGTTGCACCAGGTGCATAGCGTTTTTCATGTATCCCAGCTTAGGAGATACACACCTGATCCTTCGCACATCACTAACCGGGGATAGATAGAAATTGACGATGGGGTGACGTTTTCAGAGATTCTTGGGAAGATTGAGGATAGACTAGAGAGAGTCTTTCCTGAGCGATCGATACATTTGGTGGATGTATGCTGGCAGCACGAGAACTTCTAGGAGAGCACATGGGAGTGGGAGGCTCAGATACATGCTCAGTACCCCCACATGTTCCCTTTTGAGTTGTGGCATATGGGGATGCAAAGCCCTGAGGTGGGGAGAATGTAAAGACCTAGATTCTTACATGTATATTTTTAATTATATGGGAATATATTACAAGTCCACGAAAATTGACGGCATGTGATTCCAAGGATCAGAGTTCCTATAATGAATTTCTAATTTTTTTTAAGTATGTTCAGTAAACGTGCGAGCAAGTTTTTGTAACTTTTGAACCGGTTCACCGAATTGAAACTTGAGGAAAACGTTTAACTCACAGCGCAGATATTCACTGAAGGAGATATTCACCTCGACCATAGTAGGTCGAGGGAGGTGATAGTATTTATGTTTTTCATGGAAGAAGAAATATAAAATAATTAACATTTTCTTTTTCTTTTGAAAGCTCTCTTTTTGAGTTATGGAGGTGGGGACCACCCAAGCCATAAAACCTCCCAATTTGAATTTTGTGGTGGAGACCACCCGAACCCCTCTTAATGTGGGAAAACCACTCAACTATTCAATTAATTAATTGTTCCACCATCAATTAATTAATTATGCCAACATCAACATAATTGATGGCCAACTCTAATTAAATTAATAAATATTTATTTAATAAGTTGGAACTTCTTTTTTCATTAGGGAAATCATCGGAAAAGGTAAGATTTGGGAGAAATTTGGAGAAAATTTTCCTCCAAATGAAGAAAGCCCTCTCCAACGAAGAACAAACATTGGAATCATGAAAGAGGGTGATGCCAGAGCCCGAATTCGGAAGCGTGTTGCGGAAGCGATGATCATTGGCACCCTCATCGCCTTCACCGACATTATCTCGTGACACTTCCAATGAGTAATTCATGTTGGGATTGTTGTTTGTATACACCTTAACCCGTTATTTATGTTCATATTGATATTGTAACAATTATGATGCTTTCTACCGTTCTAAGGAGGATGGTGCGGGAAAAATGAACATGGCCTGACCTCTCCACAATCATTGTGTGTATTTGAGGGTCTTGAATCGATGGAGACATCCCAAGGAAAGTGTGGGAGTCTACGAAATGAAGGAAGTGCCACCGATGAATGCCTGATAGCCCAAGGAATGTCGCCGGAAGGGCTCGAGAATGGTGGCCAGCACTTCGATCAGCCGTGAAGATGACAGCGGCGCAACCACTCCGCCAGAGGAGGCCTTGGGCCCATCAGCCGCAGCTAAGAAGAGCCAGCGGTTGGCGCCCGACCAGCCGTGTGAAGATTGTGGTGGCACGCGACCATGCCGACGGAATTCAGGGATTGCGACATAAGGCTGCGGTGGAAAAGGAGGGCAGACGGCTCACTACTGGCCGTCGGTGGTGGCACAACGCATGACTGTGCCACAGAGGAGGGTTGGTCATCCGGCCAGCCGCGGGCTGCTCAACATGGGCTGCCAAACGCAGGCCGCCCAGTAGGCCACACACTACGGTCCACCCTATAGGCCACCCATCATGGGTCGGACCATGCCTGTGGGCTGGTCCGGACCTAGTGTGCTAGGTCAGATCCCGCGGGCCGGGTCGGACCTAGGTCCTGACCCGGGTCGGGTCCTGCCGACCGGGTTGGACTGGACCCGGACGAACTATGACACTTTTTCTCACTTTTTTCAATAATTTGAGCTACATGTGTCTATTTTAAAAATCATCTATGGTGCCAAAAACCATGGATTAATACGGTTCTTTTGGTATACCCCACTTGAGATTTGGATAAAGATGGGGTATGCCCAGGTTGGATCGAACACGAATCCAATCATGCCCTTGAGACTAAAAGGCCAATAACATACAGATCAGGCGTCCGATTGATGCACCACCTATTGCGTTGAGACACATTTTTACATGATGGTCCTTCAAGATAATTATTCATGGGACATCGTGAAAGTTGGAGTATTGACTTGTGGCTTGAGGATCGGACCCTCCCAGAATCAAGTGAGCTTAGTGCGGGAACCCTGTGGTTGGATGTAACATGAGAAAGTGATCCTATGTGGGTCTATTCTTTTGGATCCTACATGGGTTAGTGTTTGAGAGTCCCACACGGATACACTCTTGGAAATCCATGTGGAAACACTCTAGGATCCTACGTGAGTCTTCTGTACTAGGATACTACGTGGGTTAGAGGAATTAGGATCTGGTGTGGGTATGATGATTTAGGATCCTACGTTGGTCTTGCTTTTAACAGAGTAAGAGGATTCAGTAGTTACATCTAATCATCTTTAATACAATACCTAAGTTATACCTTGTGTGAGAAGAGTCTTTACCTTTGTGGTAATCATCTTTGTGGCGTACCTTATTGGTGCATACTTCCGTGGGGATAACTTTGTAGTATTCTTCTGTGTGGCATTAACTTTATGGTACATACCTTCATGGTGTTACCATCGTGGTATACTTTCCTTCATGGGACAGTTGAGATTTGGGATTTTGAGTTGGGCCTTGTGCTTCCTCATGATTTAGATGGGTTTACTTGACAAGTTAGGTATATGTATGGGGATATTCCTAAGTAAGGTTTACAATTATTTTCATGATTTTTGGTTTATCCTTTGTGGATTTTGTGAGACCTTCGATTGTATCAGGATTCCTACTGAGTATCATTATACTCACCCCTGCATAGGCTATGACCACACCTTGTTGTGTTTGGTGAAGACGAAGGACAGTGATGATTGAGGATGAGAGTACCAGGACTAGAGGTAGTTTGTGGTGTACATCAGATAAGGCATATCATAGAGATGACTATTCGAGAGATGTACATACCCTTTAGGTAGGATCCTAGGTGGTTGTTCATAGGAGTTGTTTTCCGTTATTCTTATACTTCCAAGGTTTCCTTGTACTTTCCAGTTGGGCTTGTATTATGGACCCTTTTTCTTACTTTACACACTCTTTTTACTATACAGTTTACTGGTGCTCGTATCTTGCTATGTGCTTGGTATTTGTTAGTTTACAGGTTATAAAGGGAATGTGTTCCCGTTTTAGGGAATACGCCTTTTGGTGCTAGTCACTAGCCCATAGCCTATGGAAGGCGGCCTTAGGGTAGTCACAACATGAGCACAGAGGGACGGGTCATGACAACATTTTATTTAGTCAATAATGAATTACATGGGTATAAACACTATATAACACACATTTATAAAAATCAATAAATTAATTTTTATTCAATATCAATCTCATTCTAAACATAAAAATTATCCATACCACAATCCTGTGTTTTTAAATAGTAATTTCCAATAATACAACCGTTTAAAAAATAACATTTTAATTTTTGTTATACCATTTAATATATGTTTATAAATCATTAAATAATAACTACTTAATAGCAATCCATAAATTTTTTATATAATCATATTTTTTTAGAATATTCCAAAATATCATTCATAAATATTAATTACCAATGAAAATACATAAGAGTATCCTGACTTAATTTTAATTTAGATATCAACCTTATTACCTTATTTAAGACTATAATATCTTCAAATTTTCAACCAATTATGTTTACTCCCTTGTTCAGCTATATGTCATAGTGGTTTGTAGGTACATTATTTTTTTTCATCATTTTTTTGATCATTAAAAAAAAAGTAAAACCTAAATGGGTTTTATAATATTCAAAATATTAATATTAAAATATAAATATGAATATGTATTACCTTATAAAACACTAATGTTAAAATATTATCTTCTTTGAAAAGACTATTACTTTTTTAAATGCTTGATTATCCAAGGTTTATTTTTTCTTATGTTTTTCTAAAAAAAATTATTTAAAATGGATCATAAATAATTATCAATGATTCATAAATACAATTAGATTAATGAAAATGTATCCCTAGAGTATTGCAATATAGATATGTATTCTTGTTCATATTAACCATAAACTATATTGGAGATTTAATTAATGGGTAACATGTATTTTTTATGTTGATTACTATAAGATGCATCCATTCCATACATGAATCCAATTTCTAGTATCTAAATACGGAATTATTTCTTGGAAACCACATATATTATAAACATTTCAAAAAATTATAGATTTCATCCTATAGATAGACTCATTTATAAGGCTTTTATTGATATTTCTCTAACACTAATCCCCAAAAAATGTGACATGATACCTTAACATTAAAACATATAGTTATGCCAAATGGGGTCTTATAAATTTAAACATATGATCGAACTTATATTATCAAAGGTAAAAATATCCTAAAAAATAATCATAATATAAAATTTATGTAAAACATTCTATTCATACATTCTTCAATGCCTCAAGCCCACACTCCCGGATTTGGTACCAAAAGTATATACATTTCATACTCACATGATACCAGCAATAAAATTCTTAATATAACCTTCCTTAATTAAAAATTTAAAAACATTGAATTTAATATCTTACATTTTTATGATATTTTGAGGATTTTAGATTTTAATAATTTATAGGGTGACTTAACTAACATAAAAAATTCATTGTACTAAGTATAATTTTTTCACTTTATATATAAAATTAAATCAATATTTTCTCTTCAATATATCTATTAAATTTATTCACATGTTTTACCCTTCTAAATATTTAACATTTAGTTTTCTTATAAATAACCTAGGGAAATGGAATCATAATAAGTTGTGAGATCAAATTCTCATTAAGGGAAACATACAATCGAGGAAATCCTAGCACAAAAATGTAAAAAATATTATGGAAATAATAAGTAAAAAATCATAAGTGACAGTCATATCGAAAGTGAGAGAATAATATATCCATGAAAAAATATGAAATCATGGAAATTAATATAAATAATCTCATCCTTATGGAATTTTATAATTCCGTACATCAAAAAAATATTGGCTAAAAAATCATGCAAGAAACTATTCAATTATGGGGAGTGTTATACACCAAAACCCAACGTGTTTTTCCTCATGAAAACTATCGATGCATGGATGGGATATATAATTATGGTCCCTAAAAGTGATTATTTTCATTTAACTGATTTACCATACGAGTCAAAATTACATGTCAAACCATTCAATAAGAAACCTCTTATTAAAAAATACATGGTCATCCATATAATTAATGATATAAAATGTCAATATATTATCAACCTACCTTAATAGTTAATAATGAGTAAGAATATCAATAACTGTCCCCATGTCAAATAAAGCTAAAAATATTCATAACCAATATTGATAAATATGGTATATTTTAAAACAAGATATATAAAAATTTTCAAAAATCATTGGTAATGGAAGAAATTCATATTGAATAAAAATAATTTTCCCTATGTCAAGAGAACAAAATTCATTCCATGTGAATATCATCGAATCAGAATTATATATAAAAGTGATTTTACTCCATATAGGGAAATGAATATATGTACATGTAAATAATAGAATAACATTATCATCATCTATCCAAGTAAATACGGTGGATGGTTTAAAAATAATATAATAATAGTGTGACAGAAGAAACATTTAATAATGTTTACATAGAATAAAAGCATCAATGTAAGAAGAATTCATCGAACTGTATCACTAAAGAAAGGTTTATGAATATAATTTTTTCATACTATGATTTTAATCCCCTAGAAGATAATATATATATATGAGGATAAATCATTATTCATAAGCCTAATTATCTTAAATAACTTTTAAAATAAAAATTTAAATGGAAATTAAAACATTAATGATATTTTAGATATCATTTTTCACATTAATGTAAATTAAAATTTTACATGTAACATTCGAAGGTTATGTTTCAGAAGGTGACATGAAATATTTTATCAAAAACATTATTTACAAATAATCTTTAATAATATATCCTTGAATGGAAATAAATTTTATTATAGAGAAATCTGATGTCGAGTAAGAATCATTTGAATGTGAAACAAAAATAAGCTTTTTGTTATTTTCTTAATAAAATATTTAGAAATAATCATTTAAATAAGAGTAGAAAATATTAATTTATAATAAAACATAATATTCTCAAATAGAATTACATTATATGATATAATAAAATATTTTTGTGAGAGAACATAGGAATTAAATAATGACATTCAGGATGAAACAATATAACTCAAGGAATATAGACTTAAGTTTTCATTATCTCATATGGTAAATATACTCCACAAAGAATATAATATTAGAAAAGTTTATTATATAACAAAAAGTTATAAAATTATGGAATTAAACATTACAAAACAAATTGAAATATTTTACCCAAATTATATAAAATAATTTCAATCGAACAATCATAAGTCAATGAATTGAAATTAGGTTACCAGAAACACCTTTGACTATGGTAGAATAAGTGTAATGATAATTTGATGAAAATAAATTTGTTTTAATAACATATTTAAAATTATTAGAATGGAAAATTTTAAAAATCTTTCATTGGATTATAAATTATTATAATATTATATAAAGAAAACATGGGGGGTATATCATGTAACATGTCCTAATTATTCTTATTGGAGTACAAGAAAAATTGTCTGAGTGAAATAAAAATTTAGTCATACCAAATTGAAGAGGAGATACTATAATTGATCATAAAATACCATTAGTAAATGATTATTAATGATAAGGTACCTCATATGGGAATTATATTAACCACATAACATAAATTATGTACACTTACTAAACGTCTCTTGAAGGGATGAATTTAAGGTGAAAACACATTCCTTTGTTATGATACATTCTATAGTAACAAACAACATATAAATAATTAAATTATGGTCATTAAATATGTTCCCAAGAATATTATTCCCGAATATTTCCAGTTACACTTCACATATATGGTCATTCTCTAAATATAGATATATATTAATGAGTTTTTAATTATTTTCTACATCGGGTGTGTGTAATCTTTCATATCATTAAATTATTTTTGTAAAATAAGTGTTGGAATTTATTCATGTTAAAAATAATTTCATATAAAGATAATTAAATGAAATAAAATAGTAATTAGAAGATATTTTATACACATATAATTTCATTTCATGGAAATTTTTATTATGATACATGTGGTTGATATTGGTGATAAACATTTTTCTGTGATTTTGAATAAATGAATGGTGAATTCATAATTAATTAGTATAATATATATATAAACACAGAAGAAAAAAAATTATATTATTTACACATTTGTATCATATTTTTCCAGTGTATATGTTATCATAGTAATCTTTGATGTAAATTTATAGTATAATTCCATTAGGTGGTCAAGCCGTTCCAAACATTATCTAACCAAGATTTGTGGGCGATTATGAGGTGGGTTATTTTTAATATCATTATTCTATATGAATAATCTAAAAATTTAGTCTTTATTATTTTTATATATTAATATTTTATTTAATTGTTACAATAATTAAAGGATTTAAAATTTTTACGTAGTATGAATTAATATAATTTTCTCTTAGTATTCTTATTTAAGACGATTACTCTTACAATGATAATGTATTTATAATATACACTATAGAAAGTAGATTTTAAATTAATAAAATATAAATAAAATATCTATTAAATAATAATATTTATATAATTATCCTTTAAAGTTGGTGATGATTAAGAGAAATGTGTTGTTCATAGTTGTAGTAGTCTATACACACGTATGAGATAAATTTTCATTTTTTATTGAAATCTAGGACACTGTTTAATTTTTATACCATAAATATATTAATATATTTTTGTATTATTTATATTGAGATCATTATATAAAATTTTTCGATAATTAAATTAGTGGATAGTGGATAGGAATGATAAATAATAAATTTAAAATTGTATATAAGGCATATGTTGAGAATTTGTATATTATCTGGAAGTATCCTTTGTAAATGAATTACTAGAGTTGTTTTCTTTTGGAAATTGGATATAGAAAGAATATAAGGGATTTTGAATAAGTATATAGTGTATATTTTAGTGAGAATATCATAATTTTGGTATGCGATGATATTTGAATAAATGATATATTTTTTAGGTGAAAAAGAGGGAAAACAATCATTAGAAAAAGTATGTTAGGAATGGGATAAGAAACAAAATGTATGATTGTTATATGATATAGAGATTGAAATGGAAGTTGGGATAGGTGGGTACAAAATTAATACCTATACAACGAGTTACTAGATGATGTATGTGACCATTAAATTATTATAAATTAGAGATACTTCACTTGCCCAATTTTACCTTTCTTAATCTTGATTAAAAATTATCTGTTGAATTTTTTGTCACTATATTTTTTTGAATAACCATTATATACAATATTTTATTTGATTAATATTATATTAGTCCCCATTAAACCTAGTAAAATTTTTTTATATGATAAAATTATATTTTAAATTAATACTTATCATATTAGGAATTTTTTTGTAGAAACATGTCATTATATTCATTATGGGTTTTTTGGATTTATTTCAAAGTAAATGAGTGTTAATTTATATTTTATAATTTAAAATATAAAATTAGATAAATTATATAAAAAATGAATTTAATTTAAAATGATAATATTTATAAAACAATCATTATTTAAAATAAATAATTATAACATAATGGTAACTAATAGTTTCCTTGGTAACTTAATTTTGTGACAAAAAAAGAAATTTACTGATTTAAGTAATCTTACCATACTTATAAATAAAATATAAATTATATAATCATATTAGTTTTAAAAAAATGGTAAAAATTAATTTTTATATATAAGCACGAAAATAAAATTACAATTTTTTTAATATGAACATAAATTTTTTAAAATATTAACTATTATTATTCTTTTCTCTTATCCAATAATATTCAAATTAGAGTTATGCAATTATTACAAAAAAAATATGTTTTATATTCATTAATAATCATATACTAGTAATAGAAATGATAATGAAAAACATAAGAAAAATTTATGAAAATATATATTCATGTATAAAATTACTAAATTAGTGATTTTAGAAATGCTAATTTAATTTAATTTAAATTATGAGTTTAATTTAATTTATTATGAGAAATATTTTATACAATTTCTTACTTCTTTTTATTCATATTAATTTAGTAGAGTTTTTTAATGGTTTCATCATGTCCTGGTTTTTGTAGTTTTTTGTTTCTTTGGAGGAACTTTATCAAACACATTTGGGTCATTTAAAGAATGTAATATATTAAATTATCAAGCTGTGACACATGGGATTTATGACCTACTAGACCCATACCCTATATGCATATCTATATATAACTATTTCCACTATATAAATATAATGGTATACCCATATACTTTTAAACCCATGTTTTGTGTTTGGGAAGAGGGTGAGACCAATGACATTGTGGGAAATCCCTTTTTTCTCAAAAATACTAATTTTTTATTGAATTATATTTTCATGAAATTAATATGTAATGTTGAATAATTATTTTGAAACATACCCATCTAGAAACATAACACATGAAAAAAAATCAAATAATAATTATAGTCATAGAGTGACAAAAAGACCACCTTGAACTCTTACCATACATGATTTATATATTTTTAGATTGTCTTTGAGAATAATTAACCACCAACCACCCAAGGCGACAATTCCCTCTCTACGAACCAAAAATCCAAAATTGGACTTCCAACGAACAATACTAGGCTGTCTATGGAAACATATAACCACCTGTGGATATTTAACCATCCCCAAATAATAAGAATCAACCCATATGAAATATAAAAATCCTAATAAAATAATATCAAAACTACGAGTATCCTCATCGAACATCAATTAGATTATCTACCTTGGGTTGTATCTCAACAGAAAAAATCATCTATTTAAGAGATTTAATCAGAACTATCCAAATAATATTTACAAATAATGAAACCATTTATCCTTATAACCAAAATAAGTCATGTACATATTGGTTTCATATCCCATATGGAATAAAGTATTTGGATACCCTTTCCCTAGGATTTTATTCTTCCCACAGTTCTTAGGACCTCATTAAAAAATCACAAAAAACAACAACAATAACACACACATATATACATCGGTGTCACAACACACCACATAACCATGTAAAAAATACTCCCATAAAATACCACCTTTTAACCATAGTTATATAATATATGTATATATAAACAACAAAGGTACAATGTCTTCCTAGAAACTAATAGTAAACAAACTGATGGTATTACCTCTAAAATAATATTTCTATAAAAATAAATTTACTCAGGAACAATCTCCACATATATCCTCTCATCACTTAACACATGGGTTGGCCATATGCATAAATATATCTCATATAATATTTTCTAGCTTCTTAAGTTCAAGAATTATAAATTCAAATATATTGACAAAAATATCACCCAAAATATTTGGGTTCCATGGTAAAAATTGTTATCACTAATTCCCATACCCCATACCAACCCTTTCTAATTAAAAAAAACATGGCCACCCTTGGGTTCTATTCGTCACAACACATCCCTAACAAATTATATAAGTTCCTTACTCAGATTTAAAATTTTTAGCCCTAGAAAATCTGTAGTAATAACATCCCACAACATATGTTAGTGTCTTTTAGTCCCATGTTCACTCCAAATGGGTATGTCACATCAACCCAGATCAAACCAACTTTTTCCTAAAAAAAATCAACATTTGACACACATAATATGAATCATAATTCACTAATGAAGAATTCAGGACCTCATAGCACAGGGACACATATATATTCTATCAATACTTAAAGTTTATGTAATTTTACACTAAAGTTCAATGTGAAAAAATATAGCACAATTAATCTCTTCCTACATTCCCTTGAATAATTTGTGTAATAATCATGTTAAAATAATTTGAAATGAATTTATATGTTTACCAACTCATGTTAGCCCCTTGTCCAAACCAATTTAAAATATATTTTTTATACCTATGTTTCCTTTTTAAAATTATTTTTCAAAAAAATTTATCATATTAATAGTTTTACATTAAAAATATTTTTGAGTCAAAACCCATATTTAATATAAATTTAAAAGTAAAACCACATTATATTGAAATAAATTTTAGACCAATTGGAAATACAAAAAGGTTTGTAACTCCCAAATCCCACTTACCCAGAGTCAATGAATTATTTTATTACATTATATTGATTAAAATATACTTTTATCCAAAAAGGAATGAATAGTTTAGTAGTTTTGGAAAAGAAGATATAGACAAAAGTCCAACATTACAACTTGAAATGTAATTCATAATCAAAATTCCATTGGAAATATCTTTTAATACTAAAATATCCCTAAAATTAACTCATTGTATTCATCTTAAATGCCCAGTGAAAATAAAACATAAGAAAGGGGTGAGCTCAGATTCTTAGTAATGGTAAGAAATACAACAGATGTTATCATAAAAATAAACACAAGTCATGATGAAAAAATAAAAAACATGCCTTATTCTTGAGCATAATATGGTAGGAATGAAAGATGATTAAATAAGGCCATATAAATGAACATAATAGAATGGAACCTAACCATTGATATTCTACTGGTCGAATAATCATATGGTTTATCAATTACTAATACCATAATGGGGGATTGCATAATTCCAAACATTCAAAACATATTGCCATGGCCTCGCCCAAAACCCAATTCTATTTTATCTCACGAGAGATAATGATGAAATGATGGTACATAATGGGACCCAATTACAACATTGTATTGAAGATTCATTCTTCATATGAAAGGGGCCATACATAAACAACATGAACATATGAAATAAATATCTCCAATCTGTACACATTAACATTAAACTTTTTGAGTAGTATGGTGAATGGTATCAAGATACAACATACCAATTAAAAATTATCAGAAACTATTTAATACAACATTTTAGATGAAAAAAATAATTTATTAACCTTAATAATTCATAAAATTCCACAATGGTGTTGATGTAGACAAAAATAATCAAATAAAAGCATCGATGAATTTTTGAGAGAAATACACATTTAATTTGAAAAGAATAGTTATTTTGAAAAAATAATTTTATAAAATTGAAAATTAAATAATGTGTTATTTCCATGATTAAATGAGTTATTTTATATAAATAATGTGGTCTTACAATCGACTATTGATTTTAATTAAAATAATTACGAATTTGAGATGTTCCCTTGAGTCAACCATGTTTAGCAGGTTGAATTAAGAAATTTATTTATAAAACATTTGACACCTCATAACATAATGAAGGGTTATGATTTGTAAAAATATATAAACCATTAAAAAATAATTTATTAGGAGAACATAAAAATAATTAAAATTTTAATTGGGATTAATAGAGAAAATGTGTAACCTAAACAAAAATGGGGGTTCATGTGGAAAACCCTTACCATATATCCGAATGAGTTATATACTAGACCTCAATGTCATGGATAATCAAATTAATTAACATAATTAGTTAATTAAGGACCTTATATACAATAATTTTATTCAATATAATTTTTTTAAGTTCATTTATGGAATTTTTTATGAGTTATAAGTTACAGTTTGTTTTCTCAGGAGTGTTTGATTGCTTGGTTTTCATGATCGATATACTTGTATATGAATATTGATGTTCATGGAGAAATTATATAATTAACCAGAATTAAATTTATATGATACTAATGAAAATAAATAAAATTAAATGGTGATATAATGAAATTGGATATATGGTATGAAGATGGGTAATTAGATAGAACATTAGTGATAATCATTTAGATTATGTTGGTGATATTTCAATTATTATGAACTAGTTTTGAAGTTTGTATTAGTATTATGTGTATATATTGTTTATAGACCACTTAATATGATATAAAAATTATACTATCATCTAGTAGAAATTTTTTTTCATGACTTACTTGAAGGATAAATTGAATAATAATGGTTCGTCATCCATGAAGGATGTAAATCAGCACCTCAAGGACTATGATTTCATTGTTAAAAGAGAGAGAGATAGTAGTTTGGGGAAGGATATTTCATTAACATGATATCACTATAGTATACAAGTGATACTGGACTTAGAAGTATCATTTGGATAGAGGATGTGAGAATAATATAATAAATGAAATAAATTTAAAATGAAATTAAAAGAAAAAGGACGAGTGTTTACCTCTTGAAATATCCCCCTAGAGAACCTTATTAAGGGAATGTTTTTTGGTCTTTATAAAGGGAAAAGGGATACTAGACGTGGGGAGAGACTTGGGAAGTGTATTTGGGTATAAAATTGGGAATATTAAAGTCTCATATGACTGAAGATAAGTGGTTGTGAGGGGTGGTTTTTATATTGGAGGAGAGGAGTGTTTTTTGAATATCTTATTAATTTTTTATTATTTTTCTCAAGAAAACCAATATTATTTATTATTGATACCAAATATTAGTACAAAGTTCATGTTAACAATAACCAAGTGTTCTAAAAATATATATAACTCAAGGAATAGTGTATTTATCTTATAATGCATTTCTACTGTAAATTAGCACAATTTACTATTCAGTAAAAATTTAGGTATTTTAGAATGTCCAAAAGAATCACCCTAACCATTTTTGGATATGTAGAATTATGAAATGAAATCCATTTTATACAAATAATTTTCTAAATATGTTAAATTTATTTTTTAATGAAAATCGATATTTACTTGAAAAATATAGATTGAAATTTTAAAACTAATTTTATAATACTTTCAAAAATTAACATAGGGCTCATAAAATTATCCTAATTCAATGATAAAAAATATTTATTTAAGAATAATTTTTGTTTTGATAATAAATTTTATTTTAAATAAATTATATACATAAAATTATAACTAAATATTTATTACTCACAAAATAACATCACATAATTACTAATTTTTAAAATATTCACTATCATTTATAAGGTGCATACATTTTATTTTTAATTACATGGGTGAGGTTAAGGGACATATTAATATTCATAAGGGTATATTAATATTTATAAGGGTCATGTTACTATTCACGTAAAATATATTTTTATCCCATCAGACTCCAAATATCTTACTATTTGCAACCGTGTATGTCTGTTTTTAAAACTTCAAAACATAGAAGTGGAAAAATTATCTTTAATAGTTTGGTTATAAATATATTCTATAAAAAAGTGTTTTTTTCATAAAGACCTTGTGTTTCATGCATTCTATAATAATTTTATTTTTAAATCTTTGGGGTGTTGCATTCCATTCCCGTAACAAAAATTTTTTCATCATAATTACAAGAATGTTACCTCATAAAAAGATTTGGGTAATTCTTAATCATAATCTCCTCAGCCTCCCATGTCACCTTTTAAATATTATGATATTTCCAATGTACCTATACTTTTTGAGTCATAGGATTCCTCAGCACCTATTCTTTAGTTTCAAGAATCTAGATCGGTTCTTCACAGAATGAAAACTAAGGTTCCAATTCTATTACTTCAGAAGAGAGGACATGAGTTGGGTATGGAATATAATTTGTCAAATATAAGACTTGGACCATAATTTTTTCCTTAGAAAGGATAGGTGGAATCTTCAAATGATATGATAAAACTTCAACTCAATCAGTAATTTAAAAAGTACCAATATACATGGTGCCTGGTTTTTATTTCTCCCCAAATATTATAACACCCTTCCTTGGAGATAATTTCGGGAAAAAATGATCTCCCACTTTAAATTCCAACTCCTTCCTTCGATTATTGGTATAAATATTTTTCCTACTATGATCTTCTTTGTTGTGGATCTGAATATTATTTAACTTCATCATTGTTTCCATCACAAGTTATGGGCCCACAAGCTTCCTTTCACCAACTTCATCCCAAAATGCCAGTGTACTACATCTCTATCCATAAAATACATAATATAATTCAATTTAAATACTAGAATGAAAACTAATATTTTAGGAAAACTCCACCAATGTCAAATAAAGATCTTGCATACCTTGAAAATCACATGATCATGACCTAAATATGTCTTCTATAGTTTGGATCATTATTTCTGGCTTACTATCAGTATAAGGGTGTTAAGTAGTACTCAATAAAAGCTCAGTATCCATATAATTCTAAATAATTTTCTATAATTTTGAATATAATAATGGATAATGATCATATAATATTAAGAATGGTTCTCCATGAATTCTTAAAACTTCATTAATATAGATTTTTACAAGCCTCTATAGTGGAAAATCCTCCCATATATCAAGGAAATTTCTAGATTTGGTAAGTCAAACAACAATCAGTCATATTGAATCATTATTTCGTGGTGTTTTGGGTAACTGAGTGAAATAATCTATGTTGATGTCATCTAATTTATTTGTAAAAATAGGGAGAAGATGAATGAATCCCCAAGGATGTTGTCTTTCATCCTTCACCTATTGACCGACTAAACATCTTGATGCATAATTAACAATTTCCCTATTTATGTTATCCCACCAGAAATGTTCTTTACAATCTCTATACATCTTAGTGCTACCAGAATGTATTGAGAAATGTTAACTTTGGGAATCACCCAATAACTCCCTTTTTATTTTTTACATAAAAATAACACAAATATTCTTCCAAAATTTCAAAATTCCATCCTCATACACAATGTCTTCCAACATCCTTTCATTCAGAACATTAATTTTCTGTTGAATATTCTCGTCATCATGATGAGAACATGTAATAAATTCTAATAATTATTGTTGGGAAACAAATTAAAAAAGTAATTATGATTCAAATTATTTAATATTATCTATATCCATCATTACTAGATCCATGAACACATGATCCCTTTCAACCCCCATTTTTTAGAACTCCATGGTCCTTCCTACTCAATTCATTGTCCACCATATTTTCCTTTACTGGGTAGAAGTGTATGGTGGAATCCTAATATTTATGAATCTTGAGCCATATTCTTTGCCACATGTTGAGTAATTCCTATAAGAATATATATCTAAATCTACTATGATATTTATATATCTCAAATGTTTCACCATATATATAGTGTACCCATATCTTCATTGAAAAGATTACATTTACTAACTTAAGATAATGAGTTAGATAGTACTATTGATGATTTTTAACTTCCTTAATGTTTAGGTAATAACTCTATCTTCAAAAATGAATCATTGAAAATTGGTATTTCTTCTCTTTCCCTTACAATCATGATATTGGTGGCCTCTTTCTCTACATTTTTAATAGAATAATTTTCTTTTTAAGCATACTCCAGGGTGTTTCTTTCCACAATTATCACATATTAAAAAACTAAAATTTGTTTTCTTCCCATTATCCATTATTTTCACATACACCCCCTTATTCACTTTCTTTCCCTAAATTCATTATAATTAGAGAAATCTTCCTCTGTCTTGATTGCACATGTGACAATATATTGATATGATTAGAATTTTCGGGAAACAAATGCCCTTTGGTGGAATGATTTTAAACCACCAAAGAATAGATCAATCTTTCTCCTAAGATTAAATATGCAGTATAAATAATGCTTTACATTCCTAGTAAAATTTTATTCATACATCACATTGTTTTCACCCTTTATTTTCAAACTTGAGAATAATGTCTGCATATCTTCCTGTTGTTCTCGAGGAAAATATTTTTCGATGAATAATTCATTTAAGTATATCCATTTATTTCTTATATTTATTCCTCTTCCTTTGTGTTTTGAATTAACAACCACTAATGATTTGCATCTCCCGATAGATGATAAACTAACAAGATATCCTTATCCATTTTGTTACATCCCAAAGCGAAAAATATCTCCTCTAAAGAAGTTATACACTACTCCGCTATGAATTGGTTTTTAGTCCCACTGAATGATGGTGGCTATTGTCACACAAAAAGGCCAAACATTACTCCTCCATATTGTGGATCAGGATTCTCTATACAGTTATGGTTATTGTTCATAACCTAAGTCAATTGACCTATTATAGTTATAAGATTCTCCTCACTAGTCGTAGATTTAGAAAAGAAATCATTATTTTTCATTGGGGTAAATCTCTACCTGAGATACATGTATTAATGCAGTTCCCATTCATTCCACTGGGTTTGATCTCTAAATATTTTTATACATAAAATTATGTTATTAATCATAATTTATATTGTCTAACTAGAAAAACATAACATAAATTGATAATTTTTTCATAACTAATCCCATAATCATAAAATTGGTTTCTTTGAGGGAAAATTTACATTTAAATAATTTGTAATGGATTGTAATGATGAAGTGAATTATATTAAGCATATCCCCATGATGTTAAATCCTAGTGGGTAATATGTCTCGTTGTCGTGTACCAGGTTACCCTAGGCGAATCATGAAACACCTTTTCGGAGTTGTTACTCCTAGGTACATCTGTGCCAGAACCATGTCTTCTTGTAGTATCCAGACAAGGATGTATTTTCTAGGAATATCCAACAAATATATTCCTTAAAAAAGTTATAGAACGTTCTTATATGTTTATCCTCAATGTTTATCATAGGGTTTTGTTCCCTAATTTACATTTTCTAAATCTAGTTTCCATGTTTTCAACTAAAATTAATCTAATGCCAACTATAACACCTCGACCATAGATTATCAGACCTGGTGAATTATTTTGTTACATTGGAATTAATACAATAATGTTTTATCCCAAAATAATGAATAGTTTAGAAGTTTTTGAAAACAAGATACAAACATAAGTCCAACATTACAAAAATAAATGAAATACATAATAACAATTCCATTGGAAACATATGAATCTAAAGGTATCCCTGCAATTCATTCATTATATTCATATTAAAAACATGGGGAAAATAAAATATATGAAAGTGGAGAGAATAGATTCTCATAAAGAGTAAGTAATGCAATTTAAGTTATCAAAAAAATAAATATATAAATACTAGCCATGGTAGACAACTAAAAACACATTCCTTTAAAAATATTATTGATCATAATATGGAAAGAATGAAAGGTGATTAAGTAATGCCATATGAATGATCATAATAGAATGAAACATAACCCCTGATATTCTACGAGTAAAATAATAATGTCTTTTATAAATTAAGATTACCATAATGAGGGAATTAATATTGAATGACATCTGAAATATACTGTCAAGGCCTAGACTAAGACGTCTGAATATACTATGGTAACACCTCGACACAAACCCAATTCTATTTTGGCTCATGAAACCAAACAATGAATCCATGGGATATAAATCGAACCACCCATCACTTATTAAGTACAATTAATTCCTCATATGATTGGGGATAGACATAGAAAATGTGAACATTTGAAATAAATTTTTCCAATCTATACTCATAATCACTAACCATTCCGAGTAGTACGATTAATGGTATCAAGATAGAAAATCTATAGTCAAACTAATAAAAAACTATTTAATAAAATATTTTAGATGAAAAAATAATATATTTTCCTCAATAATATGTCACATTCAACAATGGTGTTTAAATAGTAAAAAAATACTCTAATAAAATCATGAAATTATTTTTGAGTGAAATACACATTTACTTAGAAAAAGAAGATTAATTTTGAAAAAATATTTACATTAAACTAGAAATAAAATAATTTAGTTTTCCATGATACCATTAGTTGTTTTATAAAAATAATGGTGGATTAAAACATATTATATATTTTACATAAAGAAAGAAATAATTTGAGTAGTTCCCTTGAATCAGGATTGTTTATAAAGAAGAATTGAGAATGATCTTTATAAAACATTTAACTCCCCATAAAATAAATAAGTATTATGATTGGTAAAAATATATATATAATTACAACATGATTTTTTGAAGTACATTAGAATAATTAATAATTTAATTGGTCTTAATTGAGACAATGAGTAACCTGATTGAAAATGGAGGTTTGGTTTCAAATCCCTTACCTTATGTTCGAATGAGTTATGAACTTAAGCATAACATTTTATAAAATAAAATAAAATCTATTATTTGATTGATTAATAACCTTATGTACTTGTATTTTATTTATTATAATTTTATTAATTTCATTTATTCAATTTTGGATGAGCATTAAGATTCAATTTTAGTACTCGAGAGTGGTTGATTCCTTGGTTTTCATGATCGATATACTTTAATATGAGTATGGATGTTCATGTGGAATTGGTAAAATTATCCAAAATTGAATTATTTGAAATGAATGAAAATACATAATATTAAATGGTGATATAATTCATTTGGTTATATGGTATTAGGATGAGTTATCATATACAACATTTGTGATAATAATTGAGATTATATTGGTGGGATTTAAATTATTACAAACTAGTTTTGTTGTATATATTAGTATTTTGTATATATATTAACTCTAGAAAATTTAATAGGATATAATAAAAAAATATATTCTAGTTAAAACATAAAAATTGTTTCATGTCTAGCTTTTAAGAAGAAATAAAGAACAAAAGCTCATCCTCCATGAAGGTTGTAAATTTTCACCTTCTGGATTGTGATTTCTTTTTGAAACAAAAGAGAGAGAGATTGTAATTTGAGAAAGGATATTCCATTAACATAATAAAATTATAGTATATATATGATATTGGTGTTATAATGATTATTTGGAAAGATTTTGTGACGAGAAAATAATAAAAGGAAACAAATTGAAAATGAAATTAAAAGAAAAAATAAGGGGGTTTACCTCTTGAAATATCCTCCATGAGAACCTATTTAAGGGAAAGGGTTTTGGTCTTTTGAAAAAACCAAGGGCCCCTAGATGTGGGGTGGGACTTGATAAGGTTTATTTGGGAAGAACATTGAGAATATTAATTTATTAGAGTGAAGAGAAGAGGGTGTGAGGGTTGGTTTTTGTTGTGTAGAAGTGGGGCGATTATTTAATATCTTATTCATTATTTTAGTATTTTTATCATCACAACACAAAACATTGAATAATCTAAACGAAAATAGCAATAAGTTCATGTGAATTAGAGCTAAGTGTGGTTACATTATCTAAGACTCGTGAAATAGTGTATTTAGCATCTAATGTATTTATATCGTAAATTACTATATTTTAATATTCCTTAAAAATTCATTTAATTTAGACAAATCCCAAAAAATGATCCTACTTTTTTGGAATGTATAGAATTCAAATATGGGCTCTATTTTTTCAAAATAATTTATAAATATGTGAAATTTTATTTTTAAAAGAATTTTTTTTGTTTAAATAATATATATTTATAATTTATAATTGAGTTTACAATACTTTTAAGAATTAATGGAAGTCTCATAAAATTATCTTAAAATCATAGAAGAAAAAAATTATTTTGGAATAAATGTTTTTGAAAATGAATTTTATTTTTAGTAAATTTATTAAATTAAAATTATAAATAAATATTTATTACTCACAAAAATTCCAATACTCATGTATTATGTTTTGAAACAATCACTCTCATTTATAAGGTGACTAATCTTTATTTATACTTACATTAGTGAGGTAAAGGGAAATATTACTATTCATAAGGTTACATTACTATTCATAAGGGTCAAGTTTATATTCCCATCAAATGTTTGTTGGTCTTATCAGACTCTAAATATCTTACTGGTCGCAATTGTGTATGTCAATTTTTTAAATTCAAAACATAGAAACAGAAAAATTAGGTTTAAAGACTATGTCATAGCTATCTCCTATAATAGAGCATTTTTTTCATAAAGACTCCGTGTTTCATGCATTCTATATTAAATTAATTTTTAAATCATTGGGATATTATAAAGTTTGTATACAATCATTCGACTCTAGATCCAATCTTAAACAGATTATCTGTCTATATGGTACATGTTAACAGTTATTGACAACAATTACTATCCCAAAATACAGAAAAATCAGACCCATCCTATAAAACTAGAGTATTAGTAATAATATTTTCATACTAAGATAAAATTAAAATTGATAAAGGGACTCAAAAATAATCAAAGATACATACCTCAAAAAAATCATAAATCCATCTTGATCTTTTAAAAAATCCTCTATGTTAATGGGAACTTATCAGAATAAAATGCAATAAATTGATATATTAATACATTAATAACATCCAAAATTTATATAACTGAGAAAATGCATTTGGTTATATACTAGTATTAAAAACAGTATAAATAAGAGGTGGTACACTCTTGATAGACACCTAAACCCATTACACAAAACAAAATCATATCATAAACACAGACAAACCAAACAAAAATCCAAAATTCATGAAAAAACATAAATAAATTTTTGGGAAAAAAGGACAATAGGAAAAATATGATTTATGTTCTGAAAAACTCCTCCTCAAACCTCCTAAACTAACATTACAAAAATTCCACATCATATGGAATTATTTAACCATACTGTTGAGAAATCATCTCCCTAAATATCTTTTTGAATGGTCCACAATCAATTCAAATACAAGAGATGATACCATAGGAGAACAGAGGAGAATCCTACCTAGAGTCCATGAATAGAGATTCTTCTGAATGACTTGGATAAAATTGATATGAAAATTGGGGGATTTTGACCTATGAGTGCATCTTTGTTACCCAAAATTGATGAATTCATGGGGATCATGAGTGGTTCATAAGAAATGGCCCATTTAAAAAGTCTAGGAATCCAATGAATAATAGGTTTCGCATCCTGGTTCATGGGGTTACAATGAGTTTTATGCCAAAACTAGCTCCCACGTAAAATGATTATACTTCTTCCCTAGCACAAACATAGAGTGGAACATATGGTCACTCTTTGAATGATATTGGGTATAAACACACTCTTTTCTATCCCATTTGTGGCATCAATGTCCCTAGTGATGGTACTTCATGTAACAGCTCGATATTTTTTGAACTATTTTAATCATTTAATATTTTTCATTTAACAAAACACTAAATATTGTTTTATATATATAAAATCACTCAGTTTGGATTGATTTTTATGAAACAACTTGTTAATATTGCACCACACACAAGACTGATATTAGATTACAGTACACATAACACTATATTTGACTTGTATTATAGACAATACCAAGTAATATAGATTACATTCACAACACTCAAGGCATAGATTTATTAAACTACAATATATGACTAATATTATTGTTAAAATATAATTATATCTACCACTTGTCAATTATAATTGAAGTTATAAATAAGATTAAATACATTTTACAATATAATTTATAAATGTATATAAAATGTATCCATTTGTCATAAATTAGTATAATTGAATAAAAAACTATTTAAAAATAAATACTTTACTTTTCTGAGAAAAATATATTCCTATGTACAAATAGAATTTATCTCAATAAATTAAAAAACCACTTTTGATTACAGTTTTCAATAAAATTTATATATTAAAAAAACATTTTTTACACTCATTGAATATATTTGATAGGTATAAGATAATAAAAAATACAATTTAATGAATAAAAAGAGATATTTTTCTAAAATGTAATCTTATAGACTTTAAATGTAAAACCCTTTGAGAATATTATTTTTGAAAATTTTATATTTATTATCTCTAAAAAGGAACCTAATTTTTTTTATTGGAATATCAAAATTTTCTTAGGTTGAACTTTATTAATTTTTTAGAAATGATTTATTTTTTAATTAATAATGGAAAATAAAAAATTTTAATATGAAACTTCTTTTTCATAAAATTTATTCATGTAGTTAAATTATGTTTTTATTTTTTTTAATGTATAACTTAATTTTTTATAAATAAAACAATCCAACTAAGTTAAAATTATCTAATTTCACAATATAAATAGATATAATAAATTTTAAATATTTTGGGCTATTTTTCTTTGAAAACCTACATCAATGTCCCATTTGTGTGATAAATTTTAATTTAAATCCCACCAATTATGTGTTTTAGATTTGTAAAAGAAATGGATTATATATTTTGAGTCATAATAATTTCTAATTCCTAATATATTAAACTTATTTTTTTCAGAAATATTTCAAAAAAAGATTACAATTAATCACACTATATGAGAATCAAATTTCCTCTACAAAGGACTAATCCTTAAACATAAGGCCCAAAATGACCCAAAAGATTGTCCAAAATCAATTTTATATACATATTTCGATCCTATACTCCATTGTATCTAATTTGGGCCATTATTGGATCCACATGATAGGGTGAAAACGTGGGTGAAATTTCCTTTTCAAAATTTTACTGGAAGGCCACTGTTCATCCACTGTAAAAAGGTAGTCGCCCTACCAGATATTACAACATCACATAAACTTTTTCTCAAAAATAATATAATAAAATAATTTCCCAACATCTCTTCCTTTATCCTATCATCCCTAATTTCTGCATAAAACCAACCAAGAAATCCCTTAAGTGAAAACCAAGAGGAGTTACCCAAAGTGAAGTAACATATTTCTTCAACCCTGTTTATTTTATTTTCATTATAAACCACCTAAACTATCCTTATCACATGATTATTGAATAACCTCAGTATCCTCAATATTCATAGATATTTTTATTATATTCTTTATACCATCGCTTACACACTCTTCAATCCAATGAGTAATGAACTTACTGTTCTTTTGTATGGCGGACAACCGCTTCCCAAAAAGATGTATGTCATTTTTCATTTACACCTATAATGGTTGGAAATTATGGTGGAAAATTTATTTTTATATTAGATATGTTATATTTTTTATTTATTTAATCATATTAAATTATTATATAAAACACACCTCCATGTTTTCCATTTTTTTAGAAAATTTTAACTTCATTTATTGATTTGTGAATTACCGTATCATCAAATTGATGTGATTCCTTCACACATTACATGGAACATATTAAAAATAGGATTAGTAAATATATATGATATATATGAAATTAAAATTATAATTTAATGATAATATATATATACATATATTTTATTTATTTTCATTTTTTAAAAATTTCAATTAAATAGAAATAACGTTCATGCGTGCGTTCGACCTAACATCTCCATTAACAGTGAATTCTATTTCATATTTATATATTTTATACATTACCATAAAAATTTATATATTGAATATAAATGAAATTTATATCATGTTTTTTATTATGAAACAAATTTAGTCATGATATGTGTAATAAGATCAAGAATAATAAACTAAAACATGTACGAAAAAAGTAGATATTACCCAAAGGGTAACATTAAAATGGTAATTGTAATAATATGGTAGTATAAAGACATATATTTTACTCTAAATAATAATTTGGCCATGTTGTAGAGGTATTATAAACATATATTTATTATACATGAGGTTTTAATGTGTATTAAGATGGTCAAGACTTAAGGTATGTGTTTCCCCATCTCACTTATTTTATCAATGAGATACATGCCTTATTCACCACTCATTTTTTTGGTATATATATTTTTCATGGATGTATTATATTATTATTATACATAAAATTATCGTTATTTACATATCCATTTTATGTTATTTCATTCCAGGGTTTTGTGTTTCACATGTAAACAAATCAGTAAAGTAATATTGTTTCATTTTCCCTATTTGAGACACATTTCAAGTTATGAACCAATATTATTATATGAGGTGTATATTTAGTTTTGAAATTTTATATCAAGAATCTACTTTTTATATGATATTTTAAAATTAATTTAATTTTATTCTTTATATTGTGTGATTATTCAATGTTACCAAAGTTGTATTGGATTATTGATAGAATCTAATTATTTAACTAGATTGTTTCTAATTATGATTCCATTGATTATTTATTATGATATATATGCCATGAAAACTCTTAAAGTTCATTAAAGTATAGTATTTCAGGTTATATTAATTTAATGTTACCTATAAGGGCACGACCTTCAATGTTACATAATCTAGAAAAATCAACTAGAATAAACTTATTATATTAGAAAATATATTTTCAGTATAGATTATTAATGAATAAAAATATAATTCATACATATCAACACTCAGTAATAAAAAATGGTTACTACTAAAACAATATACATGTTTCCATGATACAAAATATTTTAATAAAACATGTTTTCTTCCCTGAATTTTTTTTATATCATTCATCTTGTCTTCTTCTTTCCTTTTACGCTTCCCTAAACCCCTATGATTTTTTAGAAAAATTGGGATGAGCACAAAAGATCACTAAGGGACATAGAAAAATAAACAAACCACTAGACCATGAATACTAATAAAAAATAAAATCATTAACCAAATGGCCTACTTTTCACCCATAATGTATCACGTCCATACTTTTTGAAAACCTGATATTTCTATAAAACATACAATTAAAAAATTAAACCAAAATTGTTACATGGTGCATTAATTAAATAATATTATAACTATCTTAGCTACTATTGTATTCTTGACCCACATTTCTACCTTAGAATGTAACTTTCACGAATTCCTTATGGTGAAACCATCACAATTACACTTGGAGTAACCATACGATCAACCTTATATATAAACATAACCAATTCATTGGTGGGAGATATATGTCCACTATTTGTTATAATAAATGAAAAATAAATAAAAATAATAATTATAAAACTAAAATACATACAAAAAACATTTCTTTTGAATTTTGAAAAAATAATAATTTAAATGGGTATTTATAAAGAAAAGTCCCTTACTTGGGGTTCAACTTACATAAAATGTGGTCAAAACTAATGAATAATGGTATAATTAGAGTAATTAATATATTAATAAACCATTTAAATATTTATAAATACGTATATGTTCTTTTTATGACATCATTCCTCCCATTTATTAAATATATTTTCTTATTTTCATTGTGTTTTGTGCAATTATTTCATGGTTTTCATGGTTAGTTCATTAAATATTTTCTTTTCCAATAGAATAAAAAAAATTGAAGTGGAATGAAATGGTGTTGATTTGTTTTCATAATTTAAAATGATACCAAAAATATTTTTCTTCTGGAATATGAGGATTAATTAATTGATAAAACACTAATGAAAGCGAATTAAATGATTTTGTTTGGTTTTAAGACAATCACAAACAATATCATTTAATTCAATATTATGTTCATATATCGGTTCTAAAACAATCTTAATAATGTATAATAATTTTTTTAACCATTAGAATGGTTTAATAACCATCCTATAAGGTAGTAATTGATATTTAATGTTTATCATCAATGATAGGAGTAAATAGACACATTATAGATGATTGTCTCATTTTTTTAATAAAAGGGAGAAAAGAAGGAGTTTGATGATGATTTTGTCATTAAATATGATAAAATTACTACATACATAAGATAATAGATATTTAATTCCACTTGGATAAGAGGAGGTTCTGAAAAAATAAAAAAAATACAATTGAAAAAAAATAGAAGAAAAAGGAAATGGGATTTTACCTGTTGAATTTTAATCCTTCCGAACCTCTTTATAGTACTTGGTTTTTTCCTTACCATTTTCGAATATTCAAAGGTCTTGGACATGGGGAAGAGGACCATTAAGGTAATTTGGTAGAAATTAATCAATCTATAATTCTTTAGGTGTGTGGAAAAGTGTTGGCGAGAAGTGGTATTTATAGTGGATGAGATGAATGTTTTCTAATTATAATATTCACCAGTTTATTATTATTTTTCGATATTATTAATAGTTATAGATTTTTCACTAAATATATTAAAATAATTATGTATATTTTGTGATTTGTGGCTTACATCATCCTTATATCATTATTACTCAATAATTCATGAATTTGTTAAATACCATACATTACCATATTTTACTATTCGCAAAAAATTAAACTATTTTAGAAAAAACTCAAAAAATTTCCCTATCAAATTTTCAACACGTGTCATTAAAAAATGAACTCCATTTTATGAATAAAATTTAACAAATTTTAAAATTTTAATTTTTAATTAAAATCATAATTTATTATAAAATATAAAATTTTAAACAATAACTTATTTAATAACAAATCGAAATTTAAATTGAGATCTCATAAAATTAACTTAAAACCATAAGACAATAAAATATTATTTTACAAATATATTTTATGATGATAAATATTATTTTTAATAATTATATTACTTTTAAAATTATAAATAATAATTTATATCTCACAAATATACAAACACTTAATTTAAAATTTTCATATTTTTTATTTGCATATTCCATGATATAAATATACAATATTTTCACTTATGAGATACATAATTTTTATTTATAATTTCATAGGTTTGGTTAATATTATTTTGAAAAAATTATTATCCTTAATGGTGATGTTACTATTTCTATGGTCAATTTACTATTCCATCAGTATGAATTCCATAGTTTCTGTAAACGATACAAACTTCATTAAAAATATATTCAGAATTTAAAAATTTAATTCCATAATGAAGAAAATATTTTTTTTGAGTTTCTATGTTTATTAATTCTCCCCAGATTCTGAAAATTGCATCCTCAAAATTTTTATTTACTTATTAAATAAGTGAGGATTCCTTTCCCTCATTGCATTTTTGGATTCACATGTTTCTTATTCAACCTTGTGGTTTCTCCGCATAACATAATCTAATTAATTGACTTATTCTTTAATACATGCTCACTACGATCAAGAATATGAACCCATTTCTCTTTATAAGAAAGTTTCTCTTCCATCTAAACTACATTTGAGCTCATAACATTAGATTAATATCGAACATACATTATTTACCTCTATACATGAAAACTTTTATGTAACTGGGATAAAATCAGAGGCAAAGATACTCGATAGAAAAGTGGACCCACATTCTTCATGATTTTAAATGGTCAAATTATTCATGGAATTATCTTTACATTATCACCAAAAGGAATAAGTCTTTTCCAACGATAGAATTTAAGGAAAATATTAGCACTTACCTCGAAAGAAATATCTTTCCTCCCATTATCTTCATTATTTTTCTGCCTTCAATGATCTATCCTCATGTAGTTTTGGATCATATTCACTTTTCACCCACTTCCTCAACTAACTATGGTCACATCAACTTCTTTTCTATGAATTTATCAAAAAATTATTGAGTTTGACACTACTATATATATATAAAGCCTCAAAAGTTTTCGTTTGTATACAGGAATGAACAATTTTATTACAATAAAACTCAAAAAAAGAAATATGTGGTTCCCAATATACATACTAATCCATTAAATAATCAGGTATCATATATTCAAATGTATTAATTATTTGTTCGGTCATTCTATCAAAATGAGGATGAAGGGATGCGTCGAAATTTAATTATATTCCCAAAGACTTTTCATGGCCTTTTAAAGAGTTGTAAGTGATATTGGGATCATATTCAGACACAATGGATAGAGGAACTAAATTCAATGTGGAAATACCTTTGAGGTACAATTGAGAAAGATGATCCAAATATTTCTTATATCAAATAGGATAGAAATGTGACAATTTTTCCATTTGATCAAAAATAATCCCAATCATGTTGTTAATTCAGGAAGACTTTGGTGTCCCACCATGAAGTCCATAGATATATTTTTTCATTTCCACTATTTAAATGGAAGAGGATGAAGCATCCCATTTGGTAGTTTTCACTCTACTTCAATTTATTTGCAATTCAAACATTTATTAGTAAAATAAATAATATCACTTTTAATTTCATCCTATTAGTAATACTCTCGAAGGTATATTTAAATATTAATTCATTATAGATGAACTGAAAATGGATAACTATGATCTTCACATAAAAATTATATCATCAGCTAAAGATCAAAAGGCACACATAATCTCTTCTAAAATATAAAAATAAAATCATTAGCAACATTAAATGATACAAACATTCAAATTTTCACCAATTCAACCTTTTTCTATAAATCATGGTATTATTTTCATACTTTCATAATTATATCTCACAAAGATGACTAATGTAAAACCTAAAATATAGTGGAATTACTTAATCCTATAAATTCAAGGTCAAATTAAATCATATCATAAACTAAGGGGTTATGTCTCAAATGTGGCATTGTTAATACTACATGATGTTTTAGTCTCATGTAATCTTCCACTTTTTTTTCTTTTCTAGTTTGGTAATTGATCATGAATAATAATATTTTTTTTCTCAATAAGTATTATATAAGTAATTTAAAATTCTTTATGATTAAATATATAAATAAAAATTTTATGTTTAGTGTGTTTTTCACATTTGGGTCAATATTAATGTTGTCGTCATATTTCTAAAGTGAAAACTAAAACTACTAATTACAAATCACATGTGGGATAATTTAAATCATTATTATTTAGTCCCCTTTAAAGATCCAAAATCATATGAACATTGTCCATGAAAACACAACCAAGTACCATCAAAGAAGAATCACTATAGATGACAAAATGACAATTTCTGGATGGAAGAGAAAAAACTGGATCATTCACCAATCTTCTATTTAGTTCCTAATAATAAACACCACTGCCTTCTTTATAAATAAATTTAGACCCTTTATGTGTTAACTTATTTAGTGAACTATATAACCATGTAATGTTTTTAAAAAAATTGTGTAATAAAATTATAATCCATGGAATCTATGAATCTCATTAACATTTTTATGTATTGGAAATTTATCAACTACTTTTGTTTTGGTGGATCAACTATTATACCATCATTATTTATAATGTTCCCAAAGAAAGAAATATTTTTCATCCAAAAATCATATTTTCTAAATTTCCTGTATAACACCATTTCATTGAGTGTTTTTAGGAAAATCTGATATTGTTTTTCATGACCCTCATAGATTTTTTCAAAAGGCCAAAATATCATCAATACAAACAAAAAAAATATACAAGACTTCAAGAAAATATTTTATTCGTAAGATCCATAAATAAAGTAATAGATTCTAAAAACCAAAGGGAATACAAAAAAACTAATAATTCCTATATATAGTTCAAAACACTATTTTTAACATATCATCCTCTTTCACCTTTAGTTGATAGTACACATATATCAAGTCAATAGAGGAAAAATACTGAGCTCCATGGAGCTGATCAAACATGCCCTCAATATTAGGTAGTGGATACTTATTATTAAATGTAATGTTGTTCAAATCTCTACAATCAATGAAAATTTGAATGGAAACATCTTTATTTTTAATGAACAAAATAGGAACACACCATGGTGAAGTGATTGGATGAATGTTGCATTTATCATGAAACTTATTTAGCTAGCCTTAATTCAAAAAGTTTTACTTGATACATTATATATGGGGTTTCGAAATTGGCTAAGCATAAAGAAAGAATTCAATACTAATTTCAAATTCCCAATCAGGTATAACACCTGGAAACTCAATAAAAAACATCTATATATTCATTTACCACCAAAACATCATTAATCTAAATAGGTCCATTTTTCTCCACAATATGAGAAATATAACATTCATTTCCATATTTAATGATTTTATAAACTTCATAATATTTTATCATTATTGTATACAAACTAAAAATATTTATGAAAAATATAATTATATCTCTACAATTAAACTTATCATGATAAGAAGAAAACCATTACATACCCATAATAAAAATATAATCTACTAAGGGAAGAATAATTAGGTTTTAGGTAATTTATTTCCAAAAAAGCAAGAAAATTCTTATAATTTATTTTCTTATTTAATATTTCCTCCTTGTGTTTTAACCATAAGATCTTGTTTCACTTATTGAGGTAAAATTTCTAATTTTCTAGAAAAAGTCTCTAAAATAATGGAATGTTTAGACCAAATATGAAATAAGATTTATAAAAATTTTACAAAACAAACAATATACCTAGTACCACATTATTGAATGACCCAACATATACTGAAGCAATCATAGAGGACTTCACTACACCTTTTTTCTTATAGTATAACTTCTTCCCGTTATCCATATCTATATTTTCGTAGGTATTTTCATAATGATGCATCTCACCACATTTAAAACCCTTCACATTTTTCTAATAATAATTTAACATACCATAACTAAGGTGTTTTTCATTGAAATCATGGTCTATATGATAAAATATACAACATCAGAAACAATTCCCATATATGTTATGGCTTTCCCTATGATTCACTTTACCACACCTCACAAAAACTAGAAACTGAATATTATTACCCTCATATTTTTTTGATTTATTATTTCCAATTTATTTCCATCTATATATCATCTTATTATTGTAAATATACACATGATCATTAGAATAGTCAATTTATAACCCCCCAACGCATATAAAAAGTTTATCATAACTTTTGAACTCATATGAGGCCAAATACCTTTTCTATCATGGCATCAATCCTGAGTAAAAAGTGATTTTTTTAAAATATCATGAATACTATTTGGAGTGTACATTCCCAAATGAGTGAAGTTTTCTATGTACATAGACAATGAATCTTCTTTATATTTGCTCAATTCAAGGAATTGAGTTTCTATCCTAAGTAAAACCACCAAGGAAAAATATTTTTCATTGAAAATATTACAAAATTCATCACAATCCAATGAAACAATATCATCGTAATCCATGATATGTGTGAATATTAACCATAATTAGCCTACATCACCTTCAAAAAATTAAATATAAAGACTAAAATATTTATTATTTGACCATACCATGAAATAGTATATATTTTTTGACAAATTTAATCCACCCTGTAGATAGGAGTGCATTAGAATATCCAATTAAATTAGGAGGGTGTAACCTTGTAAAATGTTCCAATATCATGTAGTTCATTTGTGGTAGCTCGGCCTATTCCCTTTCGTGGATTTCATCAAAATTTACATCCTATTTCAACTGATCCATTACCGTCACAAAAATATAGGTTTCAATTCCATCAATTTTAGGTTGTGGAATCAGAAATATATCATCCTCTCTATTCCTCTCAAATTCATCTTTTCTATTTCTTCAAGAGAAAACCATTTCGAATAGAAATATCTTTGATTAAGTAATATAGTAATCATTAAATTCTATATAATTTCAAAATAACTATATTTTATTAATAATTTATTATATTTTATTAACATAATTCTAACCCCTAAATTTATCTAAAGCATACTCTTGTACCACCTATAAGGACTTAACCTTTAACAATACATAATATATTTAATTAAACTATAATACACTTATTATATTCCCAAATATATTTTCAATTTATATTTTTAGAGAAATAGGAAAAACTCATAAAAATAAACCTAGAAGAACACACAGTGTGAACTACTAAAATAATGTCCATTTTTTCTATAATACAAATGTTTCTAATAAAACTTGTTTTCTTCCCCGAAATATCTTCACAACATTCATCTTGGCTCGTTATTTTGACATTCCCATCCATAAAACAATGTGTGTTTTAGACATGGGATGTTCATAAAATTATCACATGGGACATAGAAAAATAAATGACCCGTTATTCCTTGAATACTTATAAACATATGAAATAATTATCACAAATACATACTTCTCACACATAAAGTATCATGTACTTACAATTCAAAAACATGAAATTTCAATAAAACATAGAAAAAATAAATTAAACCATAAATTTAGCATCGAAAATTACTTAAATCAGATTATAACCCTCAAAACTATGATATTATTTATAACCCTCATGGGTACCTTATAGTGTAACCCTCATGTCTACCTTATGGTGTGACCATCACAATTACACTTCAAGTAACCATATTATTAACCTCCACATAAACATACCCAATGAATTGGGGGGAGATATATGCCTGACCCTTCAACATAAACAATTAAGAAGAACCAAAACATAATAACAAAATAATAATACTTTCATAAAATCATTACTTTTGATTTTTTTATAAATAGACATAAAAAATGGGGTTTTTAAAGAAAATCCCCCTACCTCAGGATCATATTAGTTAAAATGTGTTCAAAACTCTTGTATAATGGTCAAAATAGTTTTTTTAATATATAATTGAAATATATTAATATTTATAATTAAATATATGATATTCATATAACATATTTCCACATATTTGTTAATAATATTTTTTTATTTTCATTGTTTTAGGGGCATTTATCTCCTATTTTCCATGGTAGGTTCATTATGTATTTTCTTTTTGAATGGAAGAAAACAAAAAAAGTGGAATGAAATGGTGTAATAAGTTTTCAGAATTTTAAATTATACTATATATAATTTTTTTCTGATACATGGACGAATCATTAGATAAAACAATAATGAAAATGATTTAATTTATTTGGGTGGTTTTTATGACCATTAAAAACATATATCATTTTATTCAATATCATGTTTATATATTCATTCCATGTAACATCCCAGGTAAATAATGAATAAAACATTTTAATTTTTATTAATATTTATGAATTAAATATTAATTTTACTTTAAAGGGGATGCTATGTTCGATTGCGTACCTGATACGCAACAAAGAGTTTCTTTGAAATCTTTCGTTGCACACTAGTAATAAAATAATATTATTTTAAATGATAGTTAACACATAGCCGTTGTATTGGAAGGAATGGATAGAAATAACTTATATATGATATATATGTTTTTTAAATGTTTTTACTTTTATCTAATAAACGATAAAGGCTTAAAATAAGGAAAGAATTCAATTTTAGGCGTATATGCCCTAGTTTTCACTAAAGGTTCACTAATCACCTTTTGATGGAGAACCGTCATTAAATATAGTTTTTTTAACTCTTATACATTATATTGGATCAAATAAAACTCTTCTTTATAATTGGGACATCAAAATTTACTTTGTGTAAATTTTTGGTATTTTTTCGATAAAGTTCATTTTTTTAATGAATAATGTAAAATGTTCTATTTTAATTTAAAACCCCTTTTTAATATAATTTATTTATATGATTAGATTATCTTTTGAATTGGGTTTAAAGTGAAATTAGAATATATTTTTACCATTAAATCCAATAGTGGTCGTTTGAATTAATTTCACTTTGAAATCAGACTTAAACTAGTGTCAATCTTTTGATACTTATTGTTTCATTAAAACAAGCTATTTGCTCTGACAGCGGGAATTAATTATTAAAATAATTAATGAAACTTATATGTTTTAAATTTTATAAAATGGAATTAATTTTTGAATTTGGAATATCAATTATAGCTTAGGGTGAAATTTTGGCATTGTTTTGAAAAACATCAATTTTTGATGAATAGTGAAACCACTAAGTGGTACTTAAAAAACTGTTTTTTTGTTTAAATGAAATTTTACCACCTCTGTGTTTTGAATTTCAAAAATCCAACATACATGGTTGTCATTAAGAAGTAAAATGTGGTTCAGTGGGATTAAAATATTTTTTTGGTGAATAGTAACTTATTATGTTTTAATCGCGATTAAAGGTAATTAGTGTAGTTTAAGGTAAAAATAATGTTTTAATAACATGAAATGAACATGACACATGTCCTAACCTAATTGGATGTGTAATGGACGACCAAGACAATCCATGGGTCAACGTGGGGACCCCATGGAGCCAGTTTAGTTGGAAAATGACATTAATATCTTTTTATTTAATGTAAAAATAAAAATGTCACAAACATGAGTTGTTTTACTAAAAGAATTTTTACAAGGGGTTATACAAATCCGATTTTTGACTATAAATATTAATTGGAAAGCTAAACAGATTTCATACATCATAGTATTTTTAGTTTATAATTTTTAGACATTAAATAAATTAAATTATTTATGACATCATAATGATGCAGCGATTACCTCATTAATAAAGGATTTAAATAAAATGAAATGATAATGTAAAATTAATGACCTACACATGTACAAAGCCTATTGGATCGGTGGATTTAAAACCCTTATCACCTTATCCTCGAAACACATCAATGTGGGACCATTAAAATCCGAAACTCATTCTAAAATAAAGTAACATTTCCTTACTTTCCAAGAGTGCCCCTCCTCTCCTCTTACCAAAGGCCCCCACCTCTACTACCTTACCCACACTTCCAAAGCCTTTGGCTCGTCCAACCCCTACCCATTTTGTCTCTCCACATCCCTCTCTTACTCCTTGAAGCCTAAATTTGGGTATAAGTCTTCTCAAGGAAGCCATTGAGCTCAAATCTAAGAGAGTTACCCGATTTTAAGGTGATATCTTCACTTGTGTTCTTTTGTTTTATTTTGCTTCTCCAACCCCCTAAAATCTTTTTATTCATTTATTTTTTAACAAATACAGTATCTTCAATATACTATGATGTTGTTATAAGAATATTTCTAGTTACACTTACACACATCTACATCTAATGGTTAAAGAACATACTGTTTCTGTGGTTGGTGAATTTCTGCCTCACGAAATGATGATTGTTCAATCTTCTTTCAAACACCTTTAATGGTGGCCATTAAGATGTCAATATATTTATATATGATATATATTATGTTTATGTTTTCCTTATGCTTATTTATTTTTCATTTGTGGTTTACCTTTATGGTTTCCATTGTGGGTAAACACGATAATTTCATTTTAGGAAGTGCGGACTACCGCCCCCTCAAAGTGATGTGATTCGTTAATGCCATATGTGGTACGTATAAATGATGGATTTAAAGTTATTATATAAGATGTTATATTGGAATTATAATATAAATCTATATCATTATTATTTCTTTCCATTAATGTATGAGATAGAAATGAAAGTAGCGTTCATGCGTACGTACGGCTTACCATCTCCATGAACGGTGCATTTCATTTCTTATCCCCAAATGTAATGTACTATTATAAGTACATATTTATAATGGATATATATAATTTATGTTACATATAAATGATGAATATAATTCTAGAATTAAAATATATATACCTCTCATTTAGTTTTAATTCCATTAATATGACATAGAAATGAAAGTAGCGTTCATGCGTACGTACGACTTACCGTCTCCATGAACGGTGAATTTCATTTCTTACATCTAAATGATTATATGATATTATAAATACATTTATATGATAGATATATATGATATATATGATATCCAAATCAGGAATTTCATTCTGGATATAAAGAACCTTTGACCACACGAACAACATGTAATTGTAAGAAGTCCACTTTCGACTTAAGAACCAAATATCGACAAAACAAAAATTATTAACATAAATGATTACATAATGTTTATAACATAATAATAAGTGATATAAAAGTAATAATGAACTTGAAGAAAGTTCTTAAGCAAGTAGAAATTAACTCATGTTTATTATTCAGGGCATTAATGAACGATCGAGTCAAGTCGGACTCGAGGTAAGGGTCTTCGTCTTAATCTCCTTTCATTGAGGCATATTTTGTTTTATACACAACTTTCTTTTATACGGTGTATAAACCCCTTTGACTATTACTTTTATAAAAAAGGAATCTTTTTCTACGAAGTGTTTTACTAAACGACAAAAAAGAATATTTCTTTTAACGTACGTGGTGACAACGAAATTTTCCGCCGCCGCAAGTATTATTTGGTATTTGGCTTCCTGAACAAGCCGTAATGTTTTTTAAAATGAAATAAATACCATATACTCTTTTATGTATTTTGGTATTGAAAATGTTTTTTATAATGGATTTGTTATGTCAATATATTTAAGTGATATATTGTGATCAAAGTGTGGAAATGTTTTCTTTCCATTATATTTGTTTTATGTCTTATGATTTTTATAATGGTACTTGGACATTTGATGGGTGGTTACGTGATAAACCATATGACAGGTGGTGCTGTGAATACCATGACGGGTGGTTACATTATAACCTCCAATGCATTGGGTATGGAAGTCGGCCGTATGGCTATTCCATTAAGTATGTATGGAAGTTGGCCGTATGGCTATTCCACTAAGTGATATGTGTGGAAGTTGACCGTATGGTTATTCCACTTAAGTATGTTTATGTGCCAATTTACCATTATATGATATGTGTTCTTTATATGGGTTTTATGGTAATCCTTTGGTTACAAAAGGGTAAGTAATGATATTTTATTCAGTGAAGAGTTTTTACTACTTCATGAAGGTGAAGGTATTACTTTGATAAAGTATACATGGTTTACATGTTGTTTTGATAAACTAACAGATTTCATTCATTTTGTATCCCTTACTGAGATTTTTATGCTCACCCCAAGTTTTTTTTGAAATGTTTTTCACAGGACTTAATGTGGAATAGGGTCAAGGATGGGATCAAGGGAAAGTCATTCTATATAAACCATGAAACTAGACATGTTTCTTTTTAAGAGTTTTTTTATTCTATGGAAACTTGGTAGAAGTGTCTACTTTGTAAATCTTTTGAGATGTAATAGTTATGTTCTAATTCTCTAAAACTCTAAACCTGAAAACATCCTCAATGTGAATTATTCATTTAATTCAATATTAAGTAAGGTTTAAGGTCGGGGCCTTATAGTTGGTATCAGAGGTCGGTTTAGACAACTTTAGGAGTTAGAAAATTGCTAAATTATAAATTAATTTATGGTATGACTGAAATGATATAGCATTTAAATATTACCATGTTGCTTCACCTAAGATATTTCTGTGTTAAGAATGGTTTTTCATAAATGAAACAGAATAGCTTTTCTGGGAAGGCATACAGAAGGAAATGACCTTTCAAATCAGTATCCAAAGATGGACAGAATCAGAACTAAACAGTTTGTTGTAGTGATGGCTTAGTTGACTCGGGTGAAAAATGTTGGTTGTTTTTATTGATGATATTTTGGTGTTTTATAAAAGTAAAGAGGAGCATGAAATACATTTAAGGGTTATTTTTAAAACCTTAAAAGAAAAGAAATTGTATGGTAAATTTCAGAAAGTGTGAGTATTGGTTGCAACAAATTTCTTTCCATGGTTATATTGTTTCTGAAGATGGGATAACTGTTGATCCTGCTAGAAGAAAAGGGTGTTGAAGAATGGAAAAGACCCACAAATGTAACCGAGATCCGTAGTTTTCTTGGTTTGGCAGGTTACTACCGAAGGTTTGTTGAAAATTTTTCACGGTTATCTAGTCCAATGACTAAGATAACTCGGAAGGGTGTTAAGTTTATCTGGACAAAAGAATGTGGTGATTTTTTTTCAGGAGTTGAAAAGAATATTGGTGAATGATTCTGTTGTGGCACTTCCTTCCAGCAATGGAGAGTTTGTTATATACAGTGATGCTTCGTTGAAGGGACTTGGCTGTGTCCTTATGCAGAATGATCAGGTAATTGCATATGCTTCACGTCAGTTAAAAACTTATGAGGTAAATTACACTACACATGATTTGGAATTAGCTGTTGTTGTTTTTGCTTTAAAAATTTGGAGGCATCATTTTTATGGAGTAAAGTGTGAAATATATACTGATCACAAAATTTTAAAGAATATATTCACTCAGAAAGAATTGAACATGAGACAGAGGAGATGGCTGGAATTAATCAAGGATTATAATTATACAATTCATTACCATCCGGGAAAAGAAAATAAAGTGGCTGATGCTTTGAGTCGAAAAATTAATGCTTCATTATCAATTTTTCATGTGGAACGTGATCCTTTGGTTAAGGATTTGATGAGATTTGGCATGGAATTTGTTGGTGTAGGAAGTTCTTCTGTTTTGTTTCAGGTATCAGTGAGATCATCCCTATCAGACAGAATTAAGCAAGCACAGAGGAAAGACAGTGAGTTACAGAAAAAGGTAGAGCTGGTTCAGAAGGATATGTTGCCTGAATTCAACATTGATAATGATTTTGTTTTGAGGTTTGGGAAGAGATTATGCATCCCTAGTGATTCACAGTTGAAGAATGAGTAGTTATGTGAGGCTTATAGTTCCCCATTTTTAGTTCATCCTGGAAGTACTAAGATATACAGGGATCTGAGGGAGTATTACTAGTGGGATGGAATGAAAAGAGATATGGCTGATTTTACTGTGAAGTGTTTGACTTGCCAGCAGGTTAAAGTAGAGCCATAGTTACCGAAATGGATGCTTCAGCCTTTACCAGTGGCAGAGTGGAAATGGGAAAATACATCCATGGACTTTGTTATCGGATTGCCGAAGACACCTCGAGGTAATAATGCAATCTGGGTTATTGTTGATCGCTTGACTAAATCTACTCAATTCCTTGCTATATGAGATACTTTTTCCTTAGATCAACTTTCTCGTTTGTATAATAAAGAGATAGTCTGGTTACATGGAGTTCCCCTCTCCATTGTATCTGACCGTGATCCCAGGTTCATTTCCAACTTTTGGAAAGGCCTTTAGAAGTCGTTGGGTACTGAATTAAATTTTAGTACTGCTTTTCATCCTCAATCAGATGGGCAGTCAGAACGAACAATTCAGACATTGCAGGATATGCTACGTTCTTTCTCAACAGATTATCAGGGAAGTTGGGACCAACATCTTTCTTTGGATGAATTTTCATATAATAACAGTTTTCATTCCAGTATACAGATGGCACCATTTGAGGCATTATATGGGAAGCGGTGTCGAACTCCATCATTTTGGGATGAAGTGGGTGAAAGGAAGCTGATGGGGCCAGAATTGGTAGAAGAGATGGCAGAAAAAGTTCAGTTGATTCAGAAACACATGAGAACAACTCAAAGCAGGAAGAAGAGTTATGCGGATAACCGGAGGAAGGATCTATCTTTCGAGGTAGGTGATCATGTTTTTCTCAAGGTTTCTCCATGGAAAAGTGTGATTAGATTTGGTGAGAAAGGAAAGATGAGTCCAAGGTTCATTGGACTATATAAAATTTTGGATAAAGTTGGATCAGTTGCATACTGAGTGGTTTTACCTCCACGTTTATCTCAGGCACACAATGTTTTTCAGGTTTCGATGTTGAGGAAGTATGTGCCAGATCCATCTCATGTTTTGAGTCCAGAGGTAGTTCAGCTGGAAGAGAAACTATCTTATGAAGAACGACCAGTCCAGATTCGTGACCGAAGAGAGAAAGTGTTTTGAAATAAGGTAATTCACCAGGTAAAGGTTTTGTGAAAAACCCATATGGTTGAAGATGCAACGTGGGAATCTGAAAATGCTATGAGGGATAAATACCCCCACTTATTTTGATAAGTGAATAAAATTATGAGGACGCAATTCCCAAAAAGGGGGAAGGATGTAACATCCCAGGTAAATAATGAATATAAAATTTTCATATTTATTAATATTTACGAATTAAATATTAATTTTATTTTAAAGGGGTTGCTATGTTCGATAGCGTACCCGATACGCAACAAAGAGTTTCTTTGAAATCTTACGTTGCACACTAGTAATAAAATAATATTATTTTAAATGATAGTTAACACATAGCCGTCGTATTGGAGGGAATGGATAGAAATAACTAAAATATGATTATATATGTTTTTTAAATGTTTTTACTTTTATCTAATAAAAGATAAAGGCTTAATATACGGAAAGATTTCAATTTTAGGCGTATATGCCCCAGTTTTCACTAAAGGTTCACTTATCTCCTTTTGATGGAGAACCGTCATTAAATATAGTTTTTTTCACTCCTATAAATTCTATGGGACCAAATAAAACTCTTCTTTAGAATTGCGACATCAAAATTTACTTTGTGTAAATTTTTGGTATTTTTCCGATAAAGTTCATTTTTTTAATGAATAGTGTAAAATGTTGTATTTTAATTCAAAACCTCTTTTTAATATAATTTATTTATATGATTATATTATCTTTTGAATTGGTTTTAAATTGAAATTAGAATATATTTTTACCATTAAATCCAATAGTGGTCGTTGGAATTAATTTCACTTTGAAATCGGACTTAAACTAGTGTCAATCTTTTGATACTTATTGTTTCATAAAAACACGCTATTTTCTCTGACAGCGGGAATTAATTATTAAATTAATTAATGAAACTTATGTGTTTTAAATTTTTTAAAATGGAATTTATTTTTGAATTCGGAATATCAATTATAGCTTAGGGTGGAATTTTGGCATTGTTCTGAAAAACTTCAATTTTTGATGAATAGTGAAACCACTAAGTGGTACTTAAACAAACTGATTTTTCGTTTAAATGAAATTTTACCACCTCTGTGATTTGAATTTCAAAAATCCGACATACATGGTTGTCATTAAGAAGTAAAATGTGGTTCAATGAGATTAAAATAATTTTTTGGATAATAGTAACTTATTAAGTTTTAATCGCGATTAAAGGTAATTAGTGTAGTTTAAGGAAAAAATAATGTTTTAATAATATGAAATGAACTTGACACATGTTCTAACCTCATTGGATGTGTCATGGGCAACCAAGAAAATCTATGGGTCAACTTGGGGACCCATGGAGCCACTTTAGTTGGAAAATGACATTAATATCTTTTTATTTAATGTTAAAATAAAAATGTCACAAACATGAGTTGTTTTACTAAAACAATTTTTACATGGGGTTATACAAATCCGATTTTTGACTATAAATTTTAATTGGAAAGGTAAAAATATTTCCTAAATCAAAGTATTTTTTTTATAATTTTTAGACATTAAATAAATCAAATTATTTATGACATCACGATGATGTAGCGATTAACTCATTAATAATGGATTTAAATAAAATGAAATGATAATGTAAAATATATGACCTACACATGTCCAAAACTTATTGGATGGGTGGATTTCTAACCCTTATCACCTTATCCTCCAAACACATCAATGTGGGACCATTAAAATCCGAAACTCATTCTAAAATAAAGTAACATTTCCTTACTTTCCAAGAGTGCCCCTCCTCTCCTCTTACAAAAGGCCCCCACCTCTACCACCTTACCCACACGTCCAAAGCCTTTGGCTCAGCCAACCAATGCCCATTTTGTCTCTCCAAATCCATATCTTACTCCTTGAAGCTTCACGTTGGACAGAATGCTTCACAAGGAAGCCTTTGAGCTCAAATCTAAGAGAGGTACCCGATTTTAAGGTGATGTATTCACTTGTGTTCTATTGTTTTATTTTTCTTCTCCAACCCCCTAAACTCTTTTTATTCATATATTTTGTAACAAATTTAGTATCTTAAATATAATAGGATGTTTTAATAAGAAGATTTCGAGATACACTTACACACATCTACATCTAATGGTTAAAGAACATACTGTTTCTGTTGTTGGCGAATTTCTGCCTCACGAAACGATGATTGTTCAATCTTCTTTTAAACACCTTTAATGGTGGCCATTAAGATTTCACTATATTTATATATGATATATATTATTTTTATGTTTTCCTTATGCTTATTTATTTTTCATTTGTGGTTTACCATTATGGTTTCCATTGTGGGTAAACACGATAATTTCATTTTAGGAAGTGCGGACTACCGCCCCCTCAAAGTGATGTGATTCGTTAATGCCATATGTGGAATGTATAAAAGATGGATTTAAAGTTATTATATATGATGATATACTGGAATTATAATATACCTCTATATCATTATTGTTTCTTTCTATTAATGTATGAGATAGAAATGAAAGTAGCGTTCATGCGTACGTACGGCTTACCGTCTCCATGAATGGTGCATTTCATTTTTTATCCCCAAATGGAATGTAATATTATAAGTACATATTTATAATGTATATATATAATGTATGTTACATATAAATGATGAATATAATTCTGGAATTAAAATATACATACCTCTCATTTAGTTTTAATTCCATTAATATGACATAGAAATGAAAGTAGCGTTCATGCGTACGTACGACTTACCGTCTCCATGAACGGTGAATTTCATTTCTTACCTCTAAATGATTATGTTATATTCTAAATACATGTATATGCTAGATATATATGATATATATGATATCCAAATCATGAATTTCATTCTGGATATAAAGAACCTTTGACCACATGAACAACATGTAATGGTAAGAAGTCCACTTTTGACTTAAGAACCAAATATCGACAAAACAAACATTATTAACTTAAATGATTAAATAATGTTTATAAAATGATAATAAGTGATATAAAAGTAATAATGAACTTGAAGAAGGTTCTTAAGCAAGTGGAAATTAACTCAAGTTTATTATTCAGGACATTAAAGAACGATCGAGTGAAGTCGGATTCGAGGTAAGGGACTTCGTCTCAATCTCCTTTCATTGAGGCATATTTCTTTTTATACACAACATTCTTTTATACGGTGTATAAACCCCTTTTACTATTACTTTTATACAAAAGGAATCTTTTTCTACGAAGTTTTTTACTAAATTACAAAAAAGAATGTTTCTTTTAACGTACGCAGTGACAATGACATTTTCCGCCCCCGCGAGTATTATTTGGTCTTTGGCTTCCTGAACAAGCCGTAATGTTTTTTAAACTGAAATAAATACCATATACTCTTTTATGTATTTTGGTATTTAAAATGGTTTTTATAATGGATTTTTTATGTCAATATATTTAAGTGATATATTGTGATCAATGTGTGGAAATGTTTTCATTCCATTATATTTGTTTTATGTCTTATGATTTTTATAATGGTACATGGACATTAGACGAGTGGTTACGTGATAAACCATATGACGGGTGGTGCCGTGAATACCAGGATGGGTGGTTACATTATAACCTCCAATTCATTGGGTATGGAAGTTGGCCGTATGGCTATTCCATTAAGTATGTATGGAAGTTGGCCATATGGCTATTCCATTAAGTGATATGTGTGGAAGTCGACCTTATGGTTATTCCACTTAAGCATGTTTATGTCCCAATTTACCTTTATATAATATGTGTTCTTTAAATGGGTTTTATGGTAATCCTTTGGTTACAAAAGGGTAAGTAATGATATTTTATTTAGTGAAGAGTTTTTACTACTTCATGAAGGTGAAGGTATTACTTTGATAAAGTATACATGGGTTACATGTTGTTTTGATAAACTAATAGATTTAATTCTTTGTGTATCCCTTACTGAGCTTTTTATGCTCACCCCATGTTTATTTTGAAATGTTTTTCACAGGAATTAATGTGGAATTTGGTCAAGGATGGGATCAAGGGAAAGTCATTCTATATAAAACATGGAACTAGACATGTTTCTTTTTAAGAGTTTTTTTTATTCTATGGAAACTTGGTAGAAGTGTCTAATTTGTAAATCTTTTGATATGTAATAGTTATGTTCTAATTCTCTAAAACTCTAAACCTGAAAAGATCCTCAATGTGAATTATTCATTTAATTCAATATTAAGTAAGGTTTAAGGTCAGGGCCTTATAGTTGGTATCAGAGGTCGGTTTAGACAACTTTAGGAGTTAGAAAATTGTTAAATTATAAATTAATTTATGGTATGACTGAAATTATATAGCATTTAAAGATTACCACGTTGCTTCACCTAAGATATTTCTGTGTTAAGAATGGTTTTTCATAGATGAAACAGAACAACTTTTCTGGGAAGGCATGCAGAGGGAAATGACCTTTCAAATCAGTATCCAGAGAAGGTCAGAATCAGAACTAAACAATTTGTTGCAGTGATGGCTCAGTTGACTCAGGTGAAAAATGTTGGTTGTTTTTATTGATGATATTTTGGTGGTTTCTAAAAGTAAAGAGGAGCATGAAAGACATTTAAGGGTTATTTTGAAAACCTTAAAAGAAAATAAATTGTATGGGAAATTTCAGCAAGTGTGAGTATTGGTTGCAACAAATTTCTTTCCTTGGTTATATTGTTTCTGAAGATGGGATAACTGTTGATCCTGCTAAAACAAAAGGGTGTTGAAGAATGGCCAAGACCCACAAATGTAACCGAGATCCATAGTTTTCTTGGTTTGGCAGGTTACTACCGAGGGATTGTTGAAAAATTTCACAGTTATCTAGTCCAATGACTAAGCTAACTCGGAAGGGTGTTAAGTTTATCTGGACAAAAGAATGTGATGATTGTTTTTAGGAGTTGAAAAAAAGATTGGTGAATGATTCAGTTGTGGAACTTACTTCCAGGAATGGTGAGTTTGTTATATACAGTGATGCTTCATTGAAGGGACTTCATTGTGTCCTAATGCAGAATGATCAGGTAATTGCATATGCTTCACGTCAGTTGAAAACTCATGAGGTAAATTACCCTACACATGATTTGGAATTAGCTATTGTTGTTTTTGCTTTAAAAATGTGGAGGCATCATTTGTATGAAGTAAAGTGTGAAATATATACTGATCACGAAAGTTTAAGGTATATATTCACTCAGAAATAATTGAACATGAGACAGAGGAGATGGCTGGAATTAATGAAGGATTATAATTGTACAATTCATTACCACCCGGGAAAAGAAAATAAAGTGGCTGATGCTTTGAGTCGAAAAATTAATGCTTCATTAACAATTTTTAATTTGGAATGTGATCTTTTGGTTAAGGATTTGATGAGATTTGGCTTGAAAGTTGTTGGTGTAGGAAGTTCTTCTATTTTGTTTCAGGTATCAGTGAGATCATCCCTATCAGACAGAATTAAGCAAGCACAGAGGGAAGACAGTGAGTTGCAGAAAAAGGTAGAGCTGGTTCAGAAGGTTAAGTTGCCGGAATTCAACATTGATAATGATTGTGTTTTGAGGTTTGGGAAGAGATTATTTGTCCCTGCTAATTCACAGTTGAAGAATGAGTTGTTATGTGAGGCTTATATTTCCCCATTTTCAGTTCATCCTGGTAGTACTAAGATGTACAGGGATCTGAGGGAGTATTACAGGTGGGATGAAATGAAAAGAGATATTGCCGATTTTACTGTGAAGTGTTTGACTTGCCAGCAGGTTAAAGTAGAGCGGTAGTTACCTAAAGGGATGCTTCAGCCTTTACCAGTGCCAGAGTGGAAATGGGAAAATATATCAATGGACTTTCTTGTGGGATTGCCGAAGACACCTCGAGGTAATAATGCAACCTGGGTTATTATTGATCGCTTTACTAAATCTACTCAATTCTTTTCTATAAGAGATACTTTTTCCCTAGACCAACTTTCCTGTTTGTATATTAAAGAGATAGTCAGGTTACATGGATCTCCCCTCTCCATTGTATCTGACCGTGATCTCAGGTTCACTTATAACTTTTGGAAAGGCCTTTAGAAGTCGTTGGGTACTGAATTAAATTTTAGTACAGCTTTTCATCCTCAATCAGATGGGCAGTCAGAACGAATAATTCATACATTGGAGGATATGCTACGTTCTTTCTCAATGGATTATCAGGGAAGTTGGGACCAACATCTTTCTTTGGATGAATTTTCATATAATACCAATTTTCATTCTAGTATACAGATGGCACCATTTGAGGCATTATATGGGAAGCGGTGTCGAACTCCAGCATTTTGGGATGATGTGGGTGAAAGGAAGCTGATGGGACCATAATTGGTAGAAGATATGGCAAAAAAGTTCAGTTGATTCAGAAACACATGAGAAAAGCTCAGAGCAGGCAGAATAGTTATGAGGATAACTGGAGGAAGGATCTATCTTTCGAGGTAGGTGATAATGTTTTTCTCAAGGTTTCTCCATGGAAAAGTGTGATGAGATTTGGTAAGAAAGGAAAGCTGAGTCCAATGTTCATTGGACCATATGAAATTCTGGAGAAAGTTGGATCAGTTGCTTACCGAGTGGCTTTACCTCCGAGGTTATCTCAGGTACACAATGTTTTTCATGTTTCGATGTTGAGGAAGTATATGCCAGATCCATCTCATGTTTTGAGTCCGGAGGTAGTTTAGCTGGAAGAGAACCTATCTTATGAAGAACAAATAGTCCAGATTCGTGACCAAAGAGAGAAAGTGTTGCGAAATAAGGTAATTCACCAGGTAAAGGTTTTGTGGAAAAACCATATGGTTGAAGAGGCAACGTGGGAATCTGAAAATGCTATGAGGGATGAATACCCCCACTTATTTTGATAATTGAATAAAATTGCGAGGACGAAATTTCCAAAAGGGGGAAAGGATGTAACATCCTAGGTAAATAATGAATAAAACATTTTCATATTTATTAATATTTACGAATTAAATAATAATTTTACTTTAAAGGGGTTGCTATGTTCGATAGCGTACCCGATACGCAACAAAGAGTTTCTTTGAAATCTTACGTTGCACACTAGTAATAAAATAATATTATTTTAAATGATAGTTAACACATAGACATTGTATTGGAAGGAATGGATAGAAATAACTAAAATATGATTATATATGTTTTTTAAATGTTTTTAATTTTATCTAATAAAAGATAAAGGCTTAAAATACGGACAGAATTCAATTTTAGGCGTATATGCCCTAGTTTTCACTAAAGGTTCACTTACGCCTTTTGATGGAGAACCGTCATTAAATATAGTTTTTTCACTCCTATAAATTCTATTGGACCAAATAAAACTCTTATTTAGAATTGGGATATCAAAATTTACTTTGTGTAAATTTTTGGTATTTTTCCGATAAAGTTCATTTTTTTAATGAATAGTGTAAAATGTTGTATTTTAATTCAAAACGTTTTTTTAATATAATTTATTTATATTTTTAGATTATATTTTGAATTGGTTTTAAAGTAAAATTAGAATATATTTTTACCATTAAATCCAATAGTGGTCGTTGGAATTAATTTCACTTTGAAATCGGACTTAAACTAGTGTCAATCTTTTGATAATTATTGTTTCATAAAAACTCGCTATTTGCTCTGACAGCGGGAATTAATTATTAAATTAATTAATTCCACTTATATGTTTTAAATTTTGTAAAATGGACTTCATTTTTGAATTCGGAATATCAATTATAGGTTAGGTTGAAATTTTGGCATTGTTCTGATAAACTTCAATTTTTGATCAATAGTGAAACCACTAAGTGGTACTTAAAAAACTGATTTTTCGTTTAAATGAAATTTTACCACCTCTGTGATTTGAATTTCAAAAATACTACATACATGGTTGTCATTAAGAAGCAAATGTGGTTCAATGAGATTAAAATAATTTTTTGGTGAATAGTAACTTATTAAGTTTTAATCGCGATTAAAGGTAATTAGTGTAGTTTAAGGTAAAAATAATGTTTTAATGATATGAAATGAACTTGACACATGTTCTAACCTCATTGGATGTGTCATGGCCGACCAATACAATCCATAGGTCAACATGGGGACCCATTGAGACAATTTAGTTGGAAAATGACATTAATATCTTTTTTTTAATGTTAAAATAAAAATGTCACAAACATGAGTTGTTTTACTAAAACAATTTTTACATGGGGTTATACAAATCCGATTTTTGACTATAAATATTAATTGGAAAGGTAAAAAGATTTCCTAAATCATAGTATTTTTTTATAATTTTTATACATTAAATAAATTAAATTATTTATGACATCATGATGATACAGTGATTACCTCATTAATAAAGGATTTAAATAAAATGAAATGATAATGTAAAATCTATGAACTACACATGTCCAAAACATATTGTATGGGTGTATTTCGACCCTTATCACCTTATCCTAGAAACACATCAATGTGGGACCATTAAAATCCGAAACTCATTCTAAAATAAAGTAACATTTCCTTACTTTCCAAGAGTGCCCCTCCTCTCCTCTTATAAAAGGCCCCCACCTCTACCACCTTACCCACACTTCCAAAGCCTTTGTCTCGGCCAACCCCTGACCATTTTGCCTCTCCACATCCCTATCTTACTCCTTGAAGCATCACTTTGGACATAATTCTTTGCAAGGAAGCCTTTGATCTCAAATCTAAGAGAGTTACCCGATTTTAAGGTGATGTCTTCACTTGTGTTCTTTTGTTTTATTTTGCTTCTCCAACCCCCTAAACTCTTTTTATTCATTTATTTTGTAACAACTCCAGTATCATCAATATAATAGGATTTTGTTATAAGAATATTTCGAGCTACAATTACACACATCTACATATAATGGTTAAAGAACATACTGTTTCTGTTGTTGGTGAATTTCTGCCTCACGAAATGATGATTGTTCAATATTCTTTTAAACACCTTTAATTGTGGCCATTAAGATGTCACAATATTTATATATGATATGTATTATGTTTATGTTTTCCTTATGATTCTTTATTTTTCATTTGTAGTTTACCATTATGGTTTCTATTGTGGGTAAACACGATAATTTCATTTTAGGAAGTGCGGACTACCGCCCCCTCAAAGTGATGTGATTCGTTAATGCCATATGTGGGACGCATAAAGGATGGATTTAAAGTTATTATATATGATGTTATACTGGAATTATAATATACCTCTATATAATTATTATTTCTTTCCATTAATGTATGAGATAGAAATGAAAGTAGCGTTAATGCGTACGTACGACTTACCGCCTCCATGAACGGTGCATTTCATTTCTTATCCCCAAATGTAATGTAATATTATAAGTACATATTTATAATGGATATATATAATGTATGTTACATATAAATGATGAATATAATTCTGGAATTAAAATATACATACCTCTCATTTAGTTTTAATTCCATTAATATGACATAGAAATTAAAGTAGCGTTCATGCGTACACACAACTTACCGTCTCCATGAACGGTGCATTTCATTTCTTACCTCTAAATGATTATGTTATATTATAAATACATGTATATGATAGATATATATGATATATATGATATCCAAATCAAGAATTTCATTCTGGATATAAATGACATTTGACCACACGAACAACATGTAATTGTAAGAAGTCCACTTTCGACTTAAGAACCAAATATCGACAAAACAAACATTATTAACTTAAATGATTACATAATGTTTATAACATGATAATAAGTGATATAACAGTAATAATGAACTTTAATAAGGTTCTTAAGCAAGTATAAATTAACTCAAGTTTATTATTCAGGACATTAAAGAACGATCGAGTCAAGTCGGACTCGAGGTAAGGGACTTCGTCTCAATCTCCTTTCATTGAGGCATATTTCGTTTTATACACAACTTTATTTTATACGGTGTATAAACCCCTTTGAATATTACTTTTATAAAAAAGGAATCTTTTTCTATGAAGCGTTTCACTAAATGACAAAATGGAATGTTTCTTTTAATGTACGCGGTGACAACGACCTTTTCCGCCGCCGCGAGTATTATTTGGTCTTTGGCTTCCTAAAAAAGCCGTAATGTTTTTTAAAATCAAATAAATACCATAAAATCTTTTATGTATATTGGTATTGAAAATGGTTTTTATAATGGATTTGTTATGTCAATATATTTATGTAATATATTGTGATCAAAGTGTGGAAATGTTTTCTTTCCATTATATTTTTTTTATGTCTTATAATTTTTATAATGGTACTTGGACATTTGACGGGTGGTTACGTGATAAACCATATGATGGGTGGTGCCTTGAATACCAGGATGGGTGGTTATGTTATAACCTCCAATGCATTGGGTATGGAAGTTGGCTGTATGGCTATTCCATTAAGTATGTATGGAAGTTGGCCGTATGGCTATTCCATTAAGTGATATGTGTGGAAGATGACCGTATGGTTATTCCACTTATGTATGTTTATGTCCCAAGTTACCTTTATATGTTATGTGTTCTTATATGGGTTTTATGGTAATCCTTTGGTTACAAAAGGGTAAGTAATGATATTTTATTCAGTGAAGAGTGTTTACTACTTCATGAATGTGAAGGTATTACTTTGATAAAGTATACATGGTTTACTTGTTGTTTTGATAGACTAACAGATTTCATTCTTTATGTATCCCATACTGAGATTTTTATGCTCACCCCATGTTTTTTTGAAATGTTTTTCACAGGACTTAATGTGGAATAGGGTCAAGGATGGGATCAAGGGAAAGTCATGCTATATAAAACATGGAACTAGACATGTTTCTTTTTAAGATTTTTTTTATTCTATGGAAACTTGGTAAAAGTTTCTACTTTGTAAATCTTTTGAGATGTAATAGTTATGTTCTAATTCTCTAAAACTCTAAACCTGAAAAGATCCTCAATGTGAATTATTCATTTAATTCAATATTATGTAAGATTTAAGGTCGGGGCCTTATATTCCGAAACATCAAATAACTTATAAAATATATAATAATATATTATTTAATAATAATAATGGTTTAATAACCTCTCATGATGGGGGTAATGTAAAAGGAATGTGTAAAATCCATGATGGTGGAAAATCGATACATCATAGATGATGTTCTCATTTTTAGCATAAAATAAAGAGGATAAGGATTCTGATGATGAAAATTTTCAAATAAAATGATAAAAATCCATTATATATAAGATACTAGAGTCATAATTCCAATTTTAAAAGGTTATATTAGGATATAATAATAATGAAAAGTAATTGAAAATAAAATAAAAGTAAAAGAAAGAGGATTTTACATCTTGAATTCTACTCCTTGGGAACCACATTAAGGCACTTTTTTTTGGCCTTTTTGGGGGAAAATATGATCTTAGATGTGGGGAAGAGTCCTGGGTAGAGAATTTTCGAAAAAGTAAGAAATCTACATGGATTTGAGGTGTGAGGAGTAGTGGTGGTGATGGGTGGTATTTATAGTGGAGGATCAGGGTGATTTTTTAATATTATATTCATTATTTTATTATTTTTCTAGAAGAATTTGATTTTTTGAGAATTATAACTAAATATATTAAAATAGAGAATTATATTTATATATTTATCCTTACATTATCTTTACATCATATATGACTCAATAGTTCATGAATTTTTATGTAAAATAAATTTTTGTATTTAACTATTCACTAAAATACAAATATTTTTTTAAAAAAAATTCACCTTCTACAATTTTCAATGTGAAGAATTTAAAAATTAAATTTATTTTATAAAAATAACTTTATAAATATTAATTCTTTAATCTGTCATTAAAATAATAATATATTCTAAAATTACTAATTTTAAAACTACAACTAATTTTATAACACTTTGAAAAAAATTAAGTTCTCATAAAATTATCTAACAATAAAATGAAAATAAAATATTAATTATGTAATATATTTTATTAATATAAATTTTATTTGTAATCATTATATTAATTATAAAATTATAAATAAATATTTATTTTTCACAAAAATACCAACACTTTATTTATCAATATCAAAATATTTATTTACATATTACATGATATAAATATATAATATTTTCACTTCTAAGATACATAAATTCAATTTAAAAATTCATAGGTGATGTTAATATTCTACTGGAAAGATTACTATCTCTAATGGCCTGGTTTCAATTCCTATTGTCAATTTATTATTCCATGAGTATGAATTCCTTAATTTTTAAAAATTCAACTTACTTCATTACACATTTAATAGGAATTTACCTATTCAAATACAGGATGAAATTTTTTTAATTATATTTGTTGTTATAGATTAATTTATCTACTCCATTGTAATTAATATAATTATGGGAACATTTTTATGAAAATATGAAAAAAATTTATCTTTCGATTGGAAAACTGTGGTCTTTCACAATCATTGTTTTTAAAAATGTTTTAATTTTTTTACTAGTATACTATGATGTCTAAATGTAATTTTACCAATGTATTACATTTTTAAAAATGGTTTTAAAAGGAATATTCTTGTTATTTTCTGAATAACACACTTTTCTAAAATTTTATGGTGAAAAAGGAATTTTCCACATTAACAAAATTACCCTCTTTCATAACCATGATTTCCTTGATTCTTCCATTACAGATTAAAATGATCTTTTTAAATAATCTTTTTTTTGCTAATGGTCTATTAATTAGATGATTTTATAATTATTTTCAAAGTAAAAGTGTATTGAAAAAAAACTATGTTTAAAAATAATTTTATATGATTTTCAGAGCTAAACTAATATAGATTCAAAAGTTTTTTTTTCAATGAAATGGATTTAAATGATATCAAATATTATTTTTTATGATTGAAAATAATTTTCAGAGAAAATATTTTCAAAATAATTTCATGCTTCATTTAGAATTTTTCAAGGAAAAAATATTTTCAAAATGTTTTCAATTTTCTTTTATAGTTTTTCAATGGAAAATGTTGTCAGGAATATTTTTTCAGTTTTCAAGGAAAAGGTATTCAAAGTGTTATCAATAATCATTATAATTTATCAAGGTTACATTCTTATAAAATGATCTTGAAATTTTTTTATGTTTTAAAACAAAATTTTCAATGCATAAAGGATATCTTCCTCAAGAAAGGTTTTTAAATGATATTTCAAAATTATTTTCCTTTAGAGTTATAATATTTTGGTGTTACAATTTACTTTCAGTGAAATAATCTACAGGTCCCCATCATATTATATATTTGAATAATTTAAATTTTAATGGAATGAAATTTATGAAACCCATTTCACTTTCATGGGTTATATGTTTATGAAGGATAATTATTTCCATGGGATATGATTTGATGAAATTCTTATGAAACCTATCTCATTTTCAAAGATTATGATATGATTACATGTTTATGATACATATTTCATTTCTTGAGTTATGATATGATTTCTTATGAACTTTTGGAACTTGTATTTAAAATTTCACTATAATATGGCTATGACATATATCTACCACAAATTCATTTGGTAATGATTTATATCTCTTGAGATAGACATGGTTGTAACATGAAGTGAAATGAATTCAGTAAAGGATATTCTCTTCTAAGATCGTATTGGGAGTGAACTATTACTACTAAAATGGTTATGGGAGTGAACCATCACTGTCAATATGGTGAGTGAAGTGAAGACATACTAGAAATACGACATTAGATGTAATGTGTTGAATAACATGTAAATCATTTTAAATGCTTATTTTTCTGAAACAAAATCTATGTCATATACCTATGTTATGGTTTCAATTATTATGCTCTTGATTCTATTATGATACATCTTTTACAAACTGAAAATATTTATTCCATGCATAATTTATATAATTTTTGATATGTAGGGTATTATTTTCAAATTTTATTCTCAAGTTCCCATAACCTTATACTCATGTTATGTTTTTGGGTCTCTTTTATTTTATCTTACTAAGCATTTGAGCTCAACCCTTCTTTTGGGTTTCCCTAAGGATATGAAAATTGGTTTTAAGTAGGTTTTTTAAAGTGGTATATATTTTTGTGAAATTTTGAATATCTTTAACCAAGTTATATGATTTTTTTCTAATATTTCAAAGAGACTACAATACTACAGACCTTGAGAATGTTTTTTGTAACGTTCTAAAAATTGATAAAAATGATGTAATATCCTTATATTTAAATCCTGGGTCACTTTAGTCAGTTTCAAATGAAATATTTAGTCAACATTTGTAATCAAGAATGAGAATTATTTAGTGATATCCCTATGTATATTTCTATGTTTATCTCTAGGGATGAATTTATGAGTAAGTATATAGATTAGCTAATGGTTAAGAAAATGTCCTAGATTTTTTGGTGAAGAAGAGAGTGAGTGGTTTCCTAAATATACATCAATATCTAGATAATAAAAGTGGATGTAATTATGGAATATATGTATTTAGTGTAACCATAAAAAAATTGTATTGATATATACTAAATAGGGAACTACTGGACGATAGTGGGCCTTACTGTACAGTTTATTTGAAGCTCATGGGGAATATGATTCAAAAATTCTATATATATTTATAAACCATAATTGAGGATTTAAATATAATACATATATGAATTTTCGATGATAAAACCATGGTTTCATTTGAAGGTTTAATATTTTTTACATTATAGATATTATTTTTTATGATTATATGGATTTTACTATAATAAGTGATCCTCACACTAGGATTTATGGTTTTATTCAATTGAGGTAACCCGAAGGAACTTGGTTAATTTTGAATGTGGGGGAAAATTTTCTTGTGGCAATTCAAATTGGATGATCACTGAAGTGAATGATATTATGATCATTCGTAATAAGTTTTCATAGAACAGGATTAAAAAAACATGACTTAACCAACTATTGGATACACAATTGAAGAGAGGTAAGGTGTTCACTAAGAGTAAGTGTAATAGAGACCATGGATGAATTAAGATTCATTTTCTTTTATATCAAGAACATGTAACGAATCACCTATATGTATTTCATAGAAATACAAGGATATTTTTCTAAATTGGAAGATAAATAATTGAATAATGTAACTAAAAATGAAATATAAAGAGTTTTGTTAAAAAAATGGATGGGAATATTTGCCTCTCAAATACATAATCAATGTTTAAATTCATTATGTGAGAATAAATGGACACGATATAATTCAATTTCCAAAGTGGAAATATCTTAATGATATTTTGAAAGCTGCTATGAGTAATGATTATATTGTTTTTGATGATGTGATTAGTGATGAAATGTAAAGGAAAGAGGTATTATGTTATTGGATGAGGTATACTTCTTATAGATTAAATATAAAGTGGAATAATTAATGTTTTTATATATTTGGATTCATGAATTATGTTATATTAATTGTTAAATATATGATTATTTTTTAGTTTATGTTTTTATTTTCCAAGTATTTACTAGAATATGATAAATGGTTCTGATGGCCTATAAAAGTCATTTAATATAAAGGCGATGTCCATGAAAAAACATGATTAAGGGAGAGATAACTGTAAATATGTTCCTTATGTAAAGATAATGTTCATTGGATAGAGTTATGTTAGATATGAATAAGTAAATTGGACGATACTGATTAAATTAGAACTTATTAAGGACTTGTTGACATTTGGACTATACTATCACTGATGAATTTTATATCTTTTTTAGATTTCTGAAAAATATCAAATAAAAATATAAATGAAGATAAATTCGTTTTTCAAGAAGTATTTTTGGTAATTCAGGTTATTTCCATATTTAACGTTAATACATTATTAAGGTATTGACATGTTTGTTATGCTAAAACTAGAATCTACATTATGATATATGGGGGGTCAAAGCTAATATGTTTTTGGAAAATTTATCTATTTTATTTATAATGTTTTGGAATTATATATTTCAAAAGGTTTCTAAGGCCAATAATTTTTATAATGGTTTTTGTTAAATAATTATATCTCAAAATAATTATTTATTCATATTTGACTAGTTTTGATAGCCTTTTTGTTTTGATAAATATAGATGGAATGACCAATATTGATGTTTAGGGAACTCATGATCTATTTGTCCTTTAGGAATAAAACACTCACCTTAATTTATTTGAATAAGAATAATGTGGATATTGGTCAAGGACCAACAAAGGGTATGGTTGACCAAAAAGCATGTATGTATATCTATTCACAAAAATTATTTAATGTTTAGAAAAAGATCTTTAAAAAAAAATTCAATCCTAGTAACTTCATTTACAATGAATCAAATATCCCCTTAGATCATTGTAGATTTATAACATTATTGTTGTAAATTTCTCCAATATGTTGTCTCTACCACAATCCATCGGTACATGATAGTTATAGTTCACTTCAATATCAATTTTTTCACTTCACACTAATGTTCTATAATGTGGATTCCTAGTTTTACATTACATTGGGTAATTTTTATTATTCCAACATTCCCTCTTTATGACAACCCTGCCTTTTTATTACAACTTAAACATGCTTTATTATATAAAACTTCACTTGATACAACAAAGAATATCGAGAGGTTTAGTTTATTTGGGGCTTAGGATCATTACATAAAAACTTTAAACTTTAAATAGAACATCTTTATTGAAAACTTCCTTTACATGACCACTACATTCCTTCGTACTTAGCATTGCATGGGATAACCTGAGGACATGCATAAGAAAAGGTTGAGCTATAAAGCCCAGTAAGGGAGTACACAATGAATAACATGAGGAGTACAATACCTGTTAGGCAATAGGCATATCGATAGAGCATAAGAGAAACATGAACATAAAGGCATGATAAAGCATGATAATCATAACATGGAAATGTGGCAACAACACTTAACATTGAATTAGCATGAGCCAAGGCTCATTGCACATGGAGCATGAGTAAACCCTCATTGCACTTGAAGCACGAGTAAACCCTCATTGCACTTGAATTAGCATGAGTAAACACTCATTGCACATGACTTATCATGATACTATACTTTACCCAATGCATTGGAGCGCTATAAAGGGCGCACCCTTCTTAAACATTTCATTTCATGCATAAGTGTGCCACATGGATCATAAAACATGGATTCATAAAACATAATCATTTCTTACATGATAAAGGAATGTGGAATTAATACATGAAACTTTATAATCAATATGTAAATGTGCATAAAGGTGAATACCCTTGATGGAGAAATGGGCATGGTATTCACTACACAAAGACATTGGCTTAGAAAATCAGTGCGATTTCGGCAGCGTAACGGCGTGACATAAGAATTCATAAAAAAGGTTGATGAGAGAGAAAGTGGTTCCTCATCATATTTACATGTAATGGACAGTAAGGAGATCATATATATACATGTCCCAACAATAGAAATGTAATTTAGATTCATGATACAAAAGTATTGCTTGAATGTAAAAGAAGAGAGGGAAGTTCCTCTTGAAATTTCAGCATAGTAACGGGTGTACATGGGAGGCATTTAATGAAAGAGAAAGGGTTCTCACATCATTCAAACAATAAGAGGGCAGTATGGGGGAGGTACAAAACCATACCCCAACATTCATAATTGAAATAAAAAGGGCAATAAAACTTAAAGAAATTTGACAAA